>CM061524.1:52900000-55400000 GCA_030068015.2 Neoceratitis asiatica
TATACATATTGTGAGCGTAGCTCGTAAAGGGTTATTAGTTTTCTAAAATATGAGAAATAATTTCTCAATTTTGTATCATATTTATAATTTTGCTTATATTTACTCTAGTCATTACAGTTTAGTTAATTAGATTTAATTATATTATTTTATATATTTAAGTATTTTTTTACTCTTAGCTAGTCCTTTTGTGGGTTGATCTACTATTTATGTATGTGACTTTTGTCCTTTTAGTTTTTGAAACATTGTACTACTCCTTCTACTTCTTCTTGTACTGAGTTAATGTATTTTTTATATTTTTGTTTTGTAATTCTTAAATAATTATATAGTTGAATAACATGAATAATTTTTACTAAAATAAAATTTTAATTTTTTGCATGACAGTTATTACCTTGTTTACCGCTAACACTTTATTTTTGGCTGAATTGGCTTATAACTGTGTGTGCCGGTATATTAATCTATTAAATTCTTACTAAAAAATTTATATGTAATTCTAATATTCTAACATTTTTTGTTATTGAAAACCTTTTACACGGCCTAAGCTCTAATTCACAAATTCCCAATACCCTGCAAATGACTCTTCTTAGAAGTCTTTAGATAACTTTAAAACACGTATTGCAAAATTATTTTTGAAAAATTCTTTTAGAAATTTTTTTTTTATTATTTACAAAGGTTTTAATTTTTAAATTTTAGTTCCCTTTTACATGAAATCGAGTTTTAAAAATTCATTACAATAATTCTAATCCCTACGTACTTAGCCAATGTCTCGTTGAGAATTTAAGATAAAACCAAAATCAGTTATGTCCCAGTTTCCTATGGCACACTATAGCAGTTTTTATTTTCATTATGCGAACTTCCCAATTCCTCACAACTAAACTTTTTACTTGCCGACATATGTTATGTATCAGGCAACCCTGCTTACCCTATGATCCAACTTTCGTCTGTACGGAAATTGTAATGCAGCATTGTAATGCTTGTCAAAATTAATTCCTCGTTTAAAAAAAAAAATCAGAATAATATTTCTCAGAAAAAAGCTTCATGAAAAATTTTAATTATTTACCGGAATCAACCTTTCAGCTCTCTTGCCCATTTAAAAAAAAATCAGAATAATAATTTTCAGAAGAAATTTTCATGAAAAATTTTAATTATGTGCCGGAATCAACCTTTCAGCTCTCATGCCCAACTTATGACCAAATATGTATATGCTAGATATGAGAAATTTGAAAATCAGAAACTGTTCACACAGCCACTCAATTAGCAAATTAGTTATGTGAACCCTTAATTTCAATAAAACGAGTAACATAAACTCAAAGAGTTGACTGGAAATGAATTACTATCAAACCTCCGTAGTAGTTGAGAGTAGTAGCTTAATAAGAAGAAAACTGAGTATGTTCCATGACCAGGCGAATGTCAGAGAAACAATAAATAACAGAAAAAATTTGTTGTCTTTTAACTCAAATAGAAAAAAATACAAAAATATTAAGAAAAATTGTGAAGGACTGAAAATTTGAAACATTTTTATTCAAAATTTATCTCAATTAGCCAACTTTACTTTACAAATTTATAAAAAGCAAAGTCCAAAGGGTTAGTATATGATGTGTGGGCAGGATTTACAACAGAGGCGGTGTATAGAGTATATTTAAATTATTCTCTAATTTATTATATAGCTGGAAAACACTAGAAATTCCTAAAGCTATAAATCTAAATTGGTATATTTGAACAAACTATTAGTGCTGCCAATCCCGTTTAGTTTTGTTACTCGCTGATTAGCTACAATGAGTTAGAACATTGTTAGCTGGCTGTAATCGGTTGCAAAGCCGCACCGTTATTGCTGCTCGATAAGGTCTTATATGCCATATTGAGAAGACTTATCAGTCCATAGTTGAAGCAAAGCTTACATAGGTTCTAATCGTCGAGCACGCTTTCGTCCGACCAAATTCCGCATAGAAGTTGATTCTCGCATTTGCCAGTTCTTCGACGCTATATCTTAATAATCAGCCGGTTAATTATCGGCATTCTCCGCTTTATTGTTCCTCAAATTGACAACTGCTCTTCCAACTCTGTCATAGTCTGGTAATGAAACATCTAATCCATTGTCATCGATTGGGAATTCGGGCTCACCACCTACGAATGTTTCACTTTAACTACCATTCAGCAAACTGGAGAAGTGGTTCCCTCTTTGGATTCTTCATGAGTATGGTTTGGTCTTGAAAACTTCTATAAGTCGCCACATTTTCTAGTAGGTGGTTCCAGCCTAGTCGACCAGCTTCACAAGATCTTCGTATTTACGCTTGTATTTCGGTCATCGTACCAGCTCTTATTTCGATCTTGTCGATAAACAATAGTTTAGCTGACGGCATTTAAGATGGCTCGTTATGGACATTAAATAAGACAAATAATACAGTGAATCCCGATATACGTTTAGGTTAGGCTATACTGGCTCGCTGTTATGCCTTAGATAGACATGTTAGTTCTTTGGTTTCCCAGGTGGAGGTCCAATTATTTCGAAGCTCCCAGATGTCTGGGATGAGCTCTAGAGAGGACCGGACAGAAACAGCGGAGGTGTTCCAACGTCTCACTCTTGCCTTCCTCTCCACTTTTACTACATATGTCATTGCTACCAAAGCCTATTCTGCTCACCTGTGATACCAGTAGGTTGTCATCTACCATTGGTCCTGCAATTGTCCTGTAGTCCTTTCGAGACCGCGTAAACACATGCTACTGTTGCACATGATCTTGGCGGTCTTGCTTAGAGTTAAAGCATTTCATCTAACTCTTTAGCGACTTTCATATTATGTCGTAGTTCAACGGACAGACAGGTGACACATTTGACAATCGCATTAACTATCTCGTTCACCATAATACTCTTGTTGCCTGGAATTGAGTATAGAAGCAGTTGCTTTCCTACAGCTACTTTATCCATTGCCTTTCTTCTTTCGTGGTTATTTTCTGACATAATTGCGTGACCCGTTCCAAGATCTTCCTTATTTTGAAGATCTTCACATGAAAATTGATACAGTAATCCGGAAGCCTGATATCTAGCTCAGTTCAATAGATTCTGTTCCTTTGCCATTCACCCTCTTTTATGTGGCTTGAAACCTCCTTTTCTAGAAAAAAGCTTAGGATATTCTGTCTTGTAGGCGACAGTTCTTCTCGGCCTCTTTTCTTAATTGCATTTATTTTTAGTAAAAAAATTCTTTTTTTTTCAATCATTCCCTTATATATATATATCAGCTGCCTTAATATTATTGCTTATTATTCCCCAAGTAGATACAAAAAAATTAGTTTACCACACATTTAGTGATTTAATCTCAGTGCACAACTAGCTTGCGTTGCACATGTTCTGTAAAAAATTCAAATATTTAATTTTAAGTTCACGAAATTTAATAACCAAAAACTTAACACTCCAATTATATTTGCTAAATCGTTTCACCAAAACAACAAACCAAACAAAAACCGAAAAATCCAACTCTCAACACTCTTACTCAGGTGCTCCCACATTCATGTCAAACACTGACCACAAACCCATACCCAATGCCACCAATCGACGAACAAACGCACAAGAGCTAATACTACAAGATCTGCGTGAACATCAACGTGTGCTGGACGAGGGACTCAAGTCCACCTCGCTCATCATCAAAACAATGCGTTCGGCTAATGAATTCGATGAGGCAATGCGTCGTCTTAGTATAGTTTCACTGGAATCGACCACCATGCCACCGATTGTGGTGCCGACACCAATGCTACGTTCGAACAGTTATCAAGAGACAGTACGTTGTTACTCCAACGCATCCATGGATGGTACAGAGCGCGAGCTAACAACACAAACTGTTGTAAATACAAAATGTGCTGCGACGTTGACTGAGACCACCACCACCACCACTCGCACGAGCACTACGAATCGTAGGTTATCTTTTGAAAGTCAAAGCGCTTTCGTAACACCATTGAGTCCACAACCAGCGCCACTTGTGGCGCCACGTTTAAGATTACTTGGAAATACGGATGTGTCAGTGAGTCAACAGCTATCACAACTGCGCCGTATGTATGATATAGCAGCAACGCAACAACATGATGATGAGGATGCTGCCGATAGTGCAGATGAGGAGGTGAAAAGCTACTTTTGCGCAAAGCTTAACAATGAGCAAAGCGACAGTGGTGGCGGCACGTTAGAGAGCTCTTCGCAGGACGATGAGCGTGCTGTGGAATACTCTAGCGGTAGTTGGAGTCGTCTAAAGGCCAAGCGTACGATTTGGAAGATTGAGGCGGAAGAGCGCAAGGGCGCTCCAACCACAGTGTTGCACAAAGCAGGTAATTAAGTGTACAAGTAGTTATATAAGAGATAAGAAGATCTTTAATTAAGTGCCAGCTTATAGTGGGAGGAAGTAGAACATGAAGCAAATTGCAAGTAGATCAACCGCAATTAGGGTTTAGGTTGATAAGCATATATTTTTTACACATACCGTAATTGGTTAGTACTTAAGTCAAATTCTCTATAAACTTCTTCCATTAGATTTACCGAAGTCCAATGTTATGAGCATTGAGTTACATTCACCGCAAATTTCGTTGGAAAAACGTGACTCCTTTAAGCGTAACCAACTACCGCCAGTGGCCAAGCCCAGAACTGTGACAAATGGTGAGTATAGCACGTGATTTATTCATTAACTGCATACCAAACTATATACGCTAATCCTCTCACTTGCTTTGACAGCTGTCAGCACGGTTGAGCAACCAAAAATACATATAGCTACAGGTGTCAAACAAACAGTTGATCACTTTGTACCAACCGCTGAGCAACGGGAATCACTAAAGATTGTAAAAGAAGCGCGTGGTGCACGCAAACTACGCGAACATGAACTTTCTTATTTCGGCGTTGCGAATTCCCACAAACACGAAGTACACGAATCTAGAACGAAACTACACTCTAATGCCAACTCTAACACAGTGAGTACATCCAAACGTACGCTACCGTCACGTCAACGTTTAACTATAATTCGTAATGACGACGAAACGAAACCGATGCACCGACACGAAGCGCATCATGTAGATCAAACAAGCGATATAACACAAACGAAAGCGCAAAATGCAGCGACCAAATGGCAGCTATTGAATGACAAACCCGATCTACTACGACACAGTCCGATTGCTGTGGAACCACAATTGATACGTCTAACCGGTGATGTGCAGCCACGTGAACGTAAAAGCGCTTCTGTGGAACACAACAAACGTGTATGCTCTAAAGAATTGAGGTTAGAAGATGAACATGTTGAAGGTGATGATGAACCCGATGAGCATTACTATGAAAATATAACGAATGAAATAACGCCAGTCTTCAAAGTGAAGTCACCACAACCATACGATCGTAAAATGGATGTGGAACGTGATGCATACATATTGAGCGAGATGAATGAGAATGCCGATTTGACTATGAAGGTAAGTATAAATAATATAATAAAAAACAAATAAATAAATATATAGTAGAGCAAATTTGAAAAAATTAAAAAAAAGCGATTAAATAATATGAAATAATATAAAATAAAACAAGATAAAATTAAATTAAATTAAATACTATAACGTGTGATCCATTTTGAGGTTCCCTACCTTTTTAAAGAAAAAAAACCACAGAAAATTTAAATTTAATGGGGAATGTTTGTTATCATTCGAAAGAACATTACTTGGCATTTATTTTTTGAATATTATCTCTTTCAAATGTTTGTCGCGGCTCCGTCTCAGAGGGTCCATCCGTTGAGTCCAATTTTCAATGACTCGTTCGGGCATTTCGACTGGTAATTGGTGAATGACACGCGTGGTGTTTTGTTCCAAGGCCTCAATTGAAACGAAATTGTCTGCATAGATTTCAGACTTTACACATCCGCAAATGAAAGAGTCTAATATCACACGATCTTGGAAAAAGTCGACCGACCCAAAACGTGAAATTATCTGCTCACCGAAGTGTTCTCTCAATAAATCCATTGATTGATGCGATGTGTGGGAAGTGGCGCCGTTTTGTTCAAAACAAATGTCGCGGAGATCACGATCTTCAATTTCAGGCATCAAGTAATCGGTTTTCGTGGCGCGTTGTTTTTTTTTTTTTTTTTTTGGATGAAATAGCAGCTCTTGAATCTCTTCAGGTTGCTTTTCATCCCAGATGTGAAAATTTTACTTGTTTACATACCCTTTGAGCCAGAAATGGGCCTCATCGCTGAATGAAAATTTGGCTCGAAAACGTTGGATCTTCTTGGAACTTTTCAATAGCCCTTACAGCGAAGTGATGTCGTTTGGGAAGGTTGAGCGGCGTCAGTTCTTGCACAAGCTGTATTTTATACGCTTTCAATTTAAGACCTCGACGCAAAATTCGCCAAGTCATTCCATACGTTAGTCCGAGCTGCTGCGAACGGCGTCGAATCGACTCTCCACTCTCAGCTACGGCTGCTATATTTTCTTCACTGCGTGCTGGACGTGGTCTATTCGGTCGAATATGACCAAATTATGAATGCTGAGTCTCAAGATGGGTGATGGTGTTGCGAATTGGCCAATTATATTGACCATAAGTTGAGCGGAGTGCGCGAAACACGTTCTTTACAGAACGTGTATTTTCATAATAAAGTTGAATGATTTGTAAACGTTGTTCAGGCGTAAGTCCTTCCATGATGAAATGTCAAACAATACTGAATAAAAATAACATGACAGCTTGACACGACTCACGCGTGATCTGTGATTTTTTTTTGCGAAGGCGAAGAAAAATCTTCATCGCATTCTCATTGCGTCGCCAGTGCAATGGTATAAGCCACTTACAGGTCACTGGAAAATTTTTCTCTATTTAACCGCCGCCTACACCGAAAATACTTTATGCAGGGTGACGTTTCATATTCCCCACTGGAAGATTAACATATCTATGACACCTGCTTGCAGAACCCACTTCATACATTCTCAACATTTTGTGTAAGACGCAGTTCACTAGATAACATAACTTCTAAGACGTTTTCTGTTATAATTGCGGCGGTCTGTTCTGCTAGTCTAGTCCGGTGTTCTGCTAGTCTGGTCCGGTGTTCTTGCCACCCAATGTGTGATCGGCATCGCCATTCTCAGTGTCTTTGTAAATACTTTTCGGGTTGTCTCATTTCCTCATTCTGAAAAGATTCTTCTTAAAATATCTGCACCCGGATCGATTATTGCAGGTTTTTGTTAACTTTTTGTCCATCTAGCTGTAGACTCTATCTGCTTTGTCATATTGTTAGATTTCCTGCCCTCACCTCGCCTTTTATATCTGAATCACTTCTATGTTTCCAATGACTTCTCAACTCCCAGATATGTGAATAGACAAAAGGTCGATTGAGGACACTCTTAGGGCTGCTAAACTTTGTACGCTTCTTAATACCTGGCATCGACGGTTGGTTTTTATCGCTCATTCTTCTGTACCATATAGAAGAATGCTTATGATGATGGGCAAGAGCAATTTTCTCTTTTGTTTTATTGGTCCTCCAATGCCAGCCATTAATCGACTAAGTTGCACCGTTATCTTCTTGGATTTTACTGCTGCATATTTGTCGTCAATCGTGAGTTAATACCATGCGACTCGAGCCAGATTTTAGTTCTTGCCAATACTCGGTTTCATTTCGTACCCGCGTCATCGATGTTTCAAGCAATGTCCTTTGCGTAGCCAACCCTTTTTTCATATAACTTTTTATCGTTTTCATAAGATAACGCCATTCATTAATTATGGTCCAGTTTTTAGAAGAGATCATACTCTTGACGGTTAGCTTCTATGGTTTTTAGATACCTCTCCTAAGTTACCAATGGCTATATCTTGCTTGGGATTAACTAATCCCTGTAGTAGGTTTCCAGCAGTGTCGAACATAAGATTAAATAAAATAAATAAAAATAAAAATAAATCAATTAAATTAAATAAAGTAAAATAATAAGAAAATGTAAAAAAAAAATAACAAATTATAAAATAAGGAAAATAAAACTAAATAAAATATAAAATTTTACAAGAGACGCGAACAGACATTTATTAGGCATATGGTAGATGCACTTCGAACTAACCCCCTTCATTTTCTTTTCCCCAAGGCGCTCTCCGATGAGGCCGCCCATAAAGACCGGCGCCGACGACGGTCTTCGCTCCATCGACGCGATTCCAAGCCTCTCGAAACAATAGAAGAGAAGATGATCACCCACAAGCCGACGGACACATGCATTGCAGTAAAAATGTCTCGCGGTACACTGGCTTCCGAAGCAAAACGTAGTACCGCACGTCACACTACGTCCTCTTCACCAAGCGCGCACGATTCACACACACGCTTGCGTACCTCTTCACAATCGTCCGTGGAAAGTTGTCCACGTGCACGTTCACGTTCACTCTCAAGCGAACGTGAATATGAGAACATACGCACAACAAAACCGACACGTACTAGCACAATAGTTGCAACGAAGCATCAATCAAAGATCGCAGGCAAGCAACAACATCGTTCCAGTTCACGTGAATCACAACGCTCGGCACGACTGCCGTATTCTTCAGGTGATGAAGTTACACCACGTGAGGAACAACGTGTACGTATGAAGAGTAAACGCAGCGCTGCTTCTTCAGGCAGTGCAGTGGCAGCAAGTCGTAATGGTGAAAGACACACTAACAGCAGTACTAAACCGAGGGAGAAAACTTCGGAGCGTCATCGTCATCACCATCAGTCATCCACAACAACAAGCAATAGAGATTTAGAAAAACGGCGACGTGCGGCCAGCAGCACTACGCATGCCTCTCAGCGAGAGGAACGCGCTGAGTGCGTGACTGTGCCGCAAGATCAACAGCGTACCACGACCAGTAGTGGACGCAGTAATAGTAGCAAACGCCGTGAAGAGCAAGCGACGCACACAACCACCAGCACTGCAGTTGGCAGCAGTGAACGACACTCCTCCAGCTCACGTGGCGTAGCGGAGAAATCACGCAGTGCTAACGCCGGTGTACGGCTATTGCGTTCGTTACGCGGCGAACGCACAGATGATGCTAAAGCGCATAACACAGAGCAACGCTCGTCCGATCATCGTACTACCAACGAACGTGAGAAGCTCGAGCGTGAAAAGGAAAAGCAGTCCAAATCGCGAGGTGAGTTTTGGTGAAACTAATTTTTATTCTCTTATATTTCTCTCAGGTACTCAGCGTTATAGCTTAGATGGAAAAAGTAATAGAGTTCTGACTTCAATTTAATTATACTGTATATATACATATGTTTTTTGCAGAGCTGCTTGTTTTGGGCATCTTAATAATGGGTGCTACACAGCCGCAAACACTACACAAAACTCTTAGGTTAGCAGTAAATTAAAAAAAAAATATTACAAATATATTTATACAAAGTTGAACCGTTACACCTACCTCATGCACTGTAAATTGGTTTATAAAAAAAAAAAAATGCACTAATGCACAAAAGATTAATTTTTATTTATATATAGCTGAAACACACACTGAAAATCTCAAATATATTTATGCACCCGAAACCCCAAAAAGTAGCGGCTAATAATAATGTTGTTCCTCGACAAAAGAAAACTTAACAAATTAATACATCTTCTGACATTAAAAAAAAAAACAAATTTTGTATTGTGTGCTTAAACTATTGCCCACCATTCACAGGTCACTCAACCAGCAAACCCCAACACCACCCCAGCAGTTGCGAACACGAACGAATGTCCAGTAAAACGCACGAACGCAAAAGCGCAGCAGAGAAGCCAAATGAACGAGCCACCACACCAACGTACGTATACGAAACCGAAACGAATTTATCACAAACACAGACCGGTAACGCGAGTAGTGAGAGTGTAGCACAGGCGCAAACCATAAACAAAGTCATGACGCATACCACACACGCATGCATAACTGATTTGCGACTGCAGGCGCAACACGACGAGAGCATTACTACTAACGCCAACAATTCGCTAACACATACGACGCAATGCGAACAATTATACACGCCACCTTATGAAGATAGAGCAAGAGAACCACCCTTGCCACCGCCACGCACGCGTCGCAAACGTCTTAGATCACTCATACCTATACCCATTATTCCCAAATCATCAACGCCACCGCCCACAGCATCACTTCCATCAACGCCATTAGTACCCATCACTTATGAACATAAAATTTATGCACAAATCATACCGCCCGTGTGTTATGCACCCGAACCCACTTATTCCAATCAGTCGACGTTACGTAAATGCTCGCTACAGCGTACTTTACGTAAACGGCGCAGTGCTTTACCTCTACCCCTTTCATTTCCATGTGCGCGCAAGCCATCACAAACACAATCGACAACCTCCTCATTTGCTTTCCTTCCTTATTTGCCTGCGGCGCCCGGTAAGAGACCCTCGGATGCAAGTCATATTTACCACAACTATTTGCTATATGCGACGCCGTCAAAAGTGCAAGCAAAGCCAATGAGCTTAACGCGTTCCCCAGGCGAGTTGGCTACCTCACTATGGAACGCCGACATGCGACCCAAGCCGGAGAGGCCGCAGAGATTGCGCACAATGCGTAGTCATGTGACAACGCATCATCCGTTCGGGTTATGCACATGCTCATAGATATAGAATATAGAAGAAAAGTATGAGAAGAGAAAGTAAAACGAATGTAATAAGTGGTAGTTTCAGTTCAGAAGTAAAGCGTTAAAAAAACTCACTGAAAGAACGAAAGATAAACTGAAAAATAAAAAGGTAGAAGAGTTAAGGGAGTGACCCTTGACAGCATTGCCAGACATGTCAAAATGATGTGAAAACTGCAAGCGAAACCGCTCTTTGGAGAGAAACTAAAGTGAAAAAGGATCTCAATTGAAAAAAAAAAGTTCAAGCAATTTTTTGCAGGCAGCTTATGAAGCGATCTCTCAAGCCAAATCGATATTTCACCACATTAAAAAAAAATACACCACAAATATGCACCGCGCAAAAATAAGAGATTTTTGGCAACATTTTGAACTACATAGAAACAAATATCGCAAAATTCCAAAATTTTATTTGTCAAAAATATCTGAATCACAGCTAATAAACGCACTTCAGTTACAAAATATTTATTTCATAAACATTTGTATGTGTGTGTTTGTGTGGCATATACATGTAGAAAAACTCCAGCACTCTCGACATTGTTGAAATGCATAAAAAAACTAAAATTTCTGGATATGTTTTTACTTTCTCACAGTGTAAGAGTGCGTTTTTTTGTTTAAATTACCGTTACAACTCGCCTCGTAGCTGTAGTTTGCTAGTAGTAGCTGTTGACAAGCATATTTGGCTATCAATCATTCTCTTTCATGAGATCATGGTGCTCTACTTTTTTTTTGTATATTCATTCAACTCTCCGTAGTCTTGGTAGTAGGTGTAGCATGTTTTTACTTTCTCTCTTTCGTAGCCTTCACCCGCAAATACTTAAAACGTCTTTTTGCCTAAAATCTTTGTATTGTAGTTTGAAGTATCTAGTTTTGTTTCATGCTAACATTTCTTAACAACTTTATATTTTTGAAAAACATTTATTGCTCATATACTTCACATTTGACTGACTCTCTAGCATTAATTTCTTACACGCTTGGTAACTTAAATTGATATTAATATCCCAACTGTTGAATTGAGAAGATTATTTAACGATAGGTAATCCGGCCGCCTTCGTACGGATCTTAAATGTACAAAAACCGAATCTCGTACCCTCCTTCGAAGATGTGGGCGAAGATCTTGTTAGTCCTCGCCGCCTCTTGATAAGAAATTAATTTATAAAGGCGCTAGTATCTTGCCACGACCTTCCCAGAGGCAAAGTCGTTCCTCGCCGTCTCTAAATACTTTATTTAATTTCGTTTCTTCGTGTATTGTCCATAGGTGAATGAATAAAGCTCACTTATTAGTGCAGAAGCTACACAATGCGACTCATGACATTTTTCTTGTTTTGTTGTGCTCTTCTCATAGCATAGATTTCCAAACAAAACGACTAAATGGTTCAGGAGGAATTCATCGAAAGGATTATAATATGAGAATAAAGGCGCTTTTCCGTAGTCACTGGTATAGGGGCGACCTGACATACAGAGAAATTTCATTCTCTCCTTTAATATCAGATAGGCTATGGGTTTCTCTTGCACTACTTTCGTAACTGCGTACAGCCCCCAAAAATTCTCAAGGCTCAACTGTTTTCTTATATCCGAAGGATATGGCATGGCTAATGTACCGATTATTCTAATACTCTGCTATATCTTGTGCACTCATTATTTCATCGTCTGCGGTATGCGGATATCACAATAACTTTATCTCATAAACCTAATGCCGACTAATATGATTTTGTCATTACTCACTCCATCGTTTATATGAGATAGCCATCGTTTGATAAAGAACTTTACTTCAGACTTCGGGCTGCCAACAAAGTAATGAACTTAGAAACGATTGCCGGCAGATCGAAGATCGCGGTTATTGAGGTCAATGATATCAACATCATTGGTAGCTGGCAGCATTGAGTTCTTCCAAGTGATATCAAATCTTAAGTTTACCTCTTAGAAGTCACACAAGAAGGACTCACAATGCTTCGAACTTTGTTTGGTTCGAAAGATTCTGATACCTCTTTTCTTGACTATGACGGAACTTCCAGTTTTGTAAAGGATCAGTTTTCACAGCCTTATATGTTTTATGGATGTACCTAATATATATATGGCATACAGATCGTTTGACCCATTCTAATACCTCTATAAGGATCTTATCATCTTCTCAATTGTTATATCAAATGAATGCTTTCAGATCCTTAGAGCTTTCTGTGGTTACCTTAGCGCTTCAGTCAATTTATTTTAGATATTTTTTGAGAAATTGGTGCTTAGGGCTAAGTGAATTTGATCAGCTTCCTGGATTTCTGTAAGTTCTATTTAGAGGACGCTGTAGTGCCGATAGTCTAATTTTCAAGTAGATTGAGTACTAGAGGAGGATATTGCTATTCGATTTGGAACATTTCAATTTTCCCATTCGTTACTCACATAGATTCTTGAGAAAAAGAGCATATCAAAAGGGAATTCAAAGAGAATGAATAGCTCTTCGGACATTCACGCACACACAAGAAAACCTTCAAAATAATATCTCTTACCTTATCAGTATAAAATTTTATCTAACCAAAACACGATTCTTCATAAAACATTATAAGAGCGACTTAAGATTTTCATATCCTAAATACTAATAAAAATTATTATGTACAGCTATCAATCAATTCCACCATACATATTTTCACCTTACACCCAGTAGCACTTCCTCGTAAACATTTAATATTTCCAAAGTACTTTTATTGGTGCTAATTATTCTATTCTTCTCTCTCTCTCTCTCTCTCTCTCTCTAATTTCTAGACATAGTAAAAGCTCGCAAATTATAAATGGACGACGAACTGGGCATCACGCTGAGAGTGGAAGCCACAAACATAGCGCCGACCATTGCCGAATCCATCATACACGGCACACACACAACGACGGAGCAACGGCGACGTCAACGCATAGCCGAAAGCGTAGTGAACATAGCCGAAGGGAGCGTAAATGAGATACGAAATATTCATAGTGTGCCTCAATCGTTAAAAAAATAATTTTCGAGGAGCATTCGAAAGAGCACAACATGCTTTTAGGCTTGCCTGCACTTTATAATAATATATATATTTATAAAGTTAATTTAAGCAGTCGTTGAATTTAGCGATAAACTTAGATTATGTTGAGCTACAAATATATATGCTTTTGGTGTAAACCAGCTTTCAAAATATTTTCTACGTAAATGCGTGTTTTCAGCGCCTCACAATATTTGACTATGATTTTTTTTTGTCTACATGACACATGACATGTGACTAATTACAATGTTAACTAAACATACTAAGACTTAATATATACATATATGTATTTATGGCGGTAGCATTAGACCCTGTTGGCTGCCACATTTCCATTTTTTTTATGAATTTAAAATATTTAAAGAAAAAAAATTGCAAAGAAATTGCACTATTCATTTATAATTTACTATAAAATATACTAACACCTTTTTGGTAGGTTACGAGCGATGAAAAACGAGTATTAAAAATTGTTGACTTTAAAAAAAATTTTACTAATTTTAACTTAAAATATTAAAAATACATTTTAACACATTTCCTACAACGAAACTAAGCACATATTAATTAATTAAGTTATTTAATATTATATAACCACAAATGATACTCATATATTTCGATTTTCGTTGTATTTTATTTTCTTAGTTAAATAAGTATTTGCGCTTCAATTTTATTTGTTGCATTAAATATTGTCTAACTCAATTTCAAATTGGTTTCCTGTAGTTTTTTGTGTTTTTTTTATGCAATTGTATTCAATATTTTCACCATTAATTGTGTTTCATGGTAATAAAAATTACTTTAAAATTTGTGAAGAAAATATAAAAATGATTTTAAGTTATAAATAAACTTTGCTGAAAAATTCAAATAAAAAATCGTTTTTTTCTTTTATTTTTTTTTAACCATAATCTATTATACCTTTTATATACATGAAATGGTATATTAACTTTGGTATGTACTAGTAAGTAAGTAAGGAGAAGAGATGTACCCGCAGAAATTTAAACCGATCGTATCAGAATCACGAGCTGAATAAATTAACCATGTCCTTCTGCCCGTCTGTCTGTTTGAACGCAAACTTGACATCGATTTAACTCCCATAGACCGATAATGTCATGTGTGAAGTTTTGATCAAAACTCAATCAAAAAAGCATTAGGCGCATGAAATTTGGTATTATCCACAAATATTATGAATTGCATATTGGCACCAAAAATCATATAAATCAGACTGCTTTATCATATAGCTCCCATACAACAAATTTGTTCAGATATAAGGTTTTTGTGTGAAAAGGCATCAAGGAGTACAAAATTTGGTCGAATGCACACATGCTATGAATTCCGAGGCCCGCCTGATGGATAAACGTAAAATCCAACACACCAATGACCAAGTACAGCCCGGACTGTCCTGAATCCGTGACCGATCGCGGATCTCTTACACTGAGCAGCTACAGATTTATTCATCAGCTGCTTTAAAGTAATTTGCGATTAGGAAACGTTGACAATAAGACATTTTTTTTATTAGTTTAAAACTTTCAGTAAATATTTCTTTATACAAAAAAGTGAGTCAGAAGTTTCAAAGCTGGCGTAATCAGTATTAAATTAAAATGGGTACACAAACATCTGAATGGGTTGTGCATTTCAAAATTTGTTTTTCCATAAAGACAAGTAAAGGGGATCTAGATGATATTATTATATTCGTATTGAAAACTATCAATATCGAAATACTATATCATGTAGCTTCTCTACAACCGATTTTTTCAGCTATGAGCTTTTGCGTCAAAAATCCGTCAAAAAAGCACCCAAAGGCGTGAAAATTGGAATGCTACTGACATAGATTCTAGTTTATATTGACTCTGAAAATTATTAAAATCTAATTTTGTAATTTGCAATAAATTTGATATGCTCCTGAAAAGTATACCAAAATCGGCATTCCCGAAGGCAGCCGCTGTTTCTTGTTTTATTCATTTTTTTTATAATTTTTATTTAATTTATTTAATTTTTTATTTTTTTTTTATTTTTTATTTTTATTTTTTTAGTTAACATTTATTTCAGTCATTTATTATATTGTCATTTATTTTATGTTATATTTTTATTTTGTTTTGTTTCATTTATTTGTTATTTTTATTCTTAAGATATTTAATTTTTTTTTTTACAATTTGCTTTATTATATTTAATTTTTTTAATTTCATTTTGTTTCCCTACTTTTTTTAGTTCTTTTATTTCATTTAATTTCATATACTCATTTAATTTAGTATATTTTATGCAATATTTTATTTTACTTGATTAATTTTTTATGTTGTTTTTTGTTTTATTTTGTGTGTTTTATTTGATTTTAATTGATTTTAGTTTTATTTTATTTTTATATCTTTTATTTTATATATTTAGCCAAGTTATTTTATTTTATTTTAATAAAATTTTTTGTTTTATTTTTAATTTTTTTTATATATATCTAATTTTTATTTTGTTTATTTATTTTTTTTTATGCAATTTTATTTTATTTTATTTTCTAATTATTATAATTTTGTTAATTTAAAATTTTTAATTTTTATATTAAAATGTTTGCTTTGCTTCAATTATTTTGTTTATTTTTGTAATTAATTTATTTTATATTTCTTTATTTTATTTTATTTTGATTTATATTAATTTATTTTATTGGTTGTAATTTCTTTAATATTGTATATCTATTTTTTCTTAAATTTATTTTCCATAAGAGACAGGGCAATATCTGCATAAAACTGTTTAGCAAATTTTTTTTAAATATCCCAAATATAAGTATGTAGGTTATGATTTCGTTTGCCTATCGGGTAGTAATCCACCTTTTCATGTTCTTTCGTTGATTTTTTTTCCTCGTATTTCCGTCATTTTATCTTTTCTACCAAAAATATAAAATACAAATATATATAAGTACATATACATACTTATATAAATATGGATTATCAACGCAATTGTTTCATTCCTTATCATAGCATTAATTTGTTTAAAACCACAAGAAAAAGAGTATTTTAAATGTAAATATTTGTGCGAGTACTTTTTAAAAATACAGCGTTTGGTTATGAGTGAGTAGAGAATATCTTAAATATATGTATGTTAAAAGCAAAAATTGTTTATGAAACCACACGTGCTTTTAGAAATTTGTTGAATTAGAACCAGCAAATGTTAATACTGAAATAAACGAAAAGTAAAAACGAAAAAAAACTTTTAAATTGAAACAATATTTGAAAATCGCAGATAATCTAAAAAAAAATAACGACTATATGGAAATAAATACGAGTATAATGAAGAGAAAAAGTAACCGGCTCTACTAGAGTTTCTGACCAAGCCGACAACATCTGATTAGCTAAAGTGAGAAGAGCTAGGTTTTGGAACTCATTACAAATCTTCTCCAGTGAACAAATCGATCGATATGTTTCGGATGAGATAACCCCCTTTTGATGAAGACATAAGCAAACGGTTCAAGGATCATATTTTGAGGTCATGCACTTGGAGTTAATTGGAATGCTGCGATTCCCAGCTTGACCTTGTGAAAATTAAGGCTGGCGCCAATGCCGTCGAAAGGGCGCAAAAACAAAGTAAGGATGGAAAAAGTGGGTTCTTGCGAAAGCTAAAATAACGGCACTATAAAGGGGCAGAAATTTGGTGATGAATTTGTAGTGGGAGGGAAACTCAGTCGTCGTGTGTTAGCATTTACCGCGACGGATGAACGTCTCTCCACAATACACATCAAAGCCAAGTTCTTCAACTTATTGCTGATTTGCGATCACGTTCCGTTGGAAGATGAGTATAGTGTAATCAATAAAAGCCTGGAACGCCTGCAACATCCTAATTGAGCGAACAGATGCCATACTATTCACGTTCGCGCAAAGTCAACAGATTCACAGTTACTTTAGCACCAAAATCACCTGTATCATGGATATATAAGTAGACTTATCAAACAAACTTAGCCAGCCAATAGGAATATAGCATGTGCTGCCTACAAAATGTTTTCAATAAAATTCCAAATATTATATTACTTTTTATATGATTTTCTTGTAAGGAATCTAACTTTCCATAAGAAAGCGAGAAAGCTGTCTACTTATCCAACCTTCTCATTATTGAATCATGGTATAATGGTAAAAAAAATAAATTCACAATTTATGAAACTTCAGAAAAATTTATTAACAGGGTGATTCAAGTAGAGGTACTTTTTCTTTACAGATCATGCGTGAGTCGTGTCAAGCTGTCATGTTATTTTTGTCCAGTATCATTTGGCATTTCTTCATGGAAAGACTTACGCCTGAACAACGTTTACAAATCATTCAACTTTATTACGAAAATTCACGTTCTGAAAAGAATGTATTTCGTGCGATTCGTTCAACTTACGGTCAATATAATGCGCCTACTGAGCATACTATTCGCAACACCATCACCCATCTTGAGACCCAGCATTCATTATTGGATAATATTCGACCGAATATACCACGTCCAGCACGCAGTGAAGAAAATATAGTGGCCACCGCTGAGAGTGTACAAGAAGACCGTGGAAAGTCGAATCAGCGCCGTTCGCAGCAACTGAAAAAACTTGGGGCATTTTACATCAAGATCTTAAATTGAAAGCGTACAAAATACAGCTTATGCAAGAACTGAAGCCATTCCACTTTCTCAAGCGACATCAGAAGAAGAAGATCCGAAGTTCTCGAGCCAAATTTTCTGGCTCAATGAGATTCAAGAGCCATTTCATCCAGAAAAAGAACTGTTTGGTCTAGCTGCTTGAACCATTTAAAAGAAACGTTTCTGGCCACTACCAGGTGAATGAGAGTCAAAATGCGTGAACTTATATAGAAAGCCCGATACTAGTTACTTTCACTTATAATAATAATAGTAAAAACTATAAAGGGTGATCCAAGTAGAGGTACTTTTTTCATTTTTTAACAGATCACTCGTGATTCGTGTCAAGCTGTCATGTAATTTTTGTTCAGTATTGTTTGGCAGTTCATCATGGAAAGACTTCCGCTTGAATAACGTTTACAAATCATTCAATTTTATTACGAAAATTCACGTTCTGTAAAGAATGTGCTTCGCGTGATATTCGCAACACCATCACTCATCTTGAGAGACCGCATTCATTATTGGATAATATTCTACCGAATAGACCACGTCCAGCACGCAGTGATGAAAAGTAGCTGAGAGTGTACACGAATCGAAGAAGTCGGTTCGGCGTCGTTCGCAGAAACTCGAACTGACGTATGGAACGACTTGGCGCATTTCACGCCGACATCTTAAATTGAAAGCGTACAAAAGCGTACAAAATACAGCTTATGCAAGAACTGAAGCCGCTCGACCTTCCCAAGCGACATCGATTTACTCTATGGGCTCTTGAAAAGTTCAAAGAAGATCCGACGTTTTCCAGCCATATTTTGTTCAGCGATGATGCCGATTTCTGGCTCAATGGGTATGTGAACAAGCAAATTTGGAACGAAAAGCAATCTGAGGAGATTCAGGAGCTGCCATTTCATCCAGAAAAAACAACGGTTTGGTGTGGTTTGTGGGCCGGTGGAATCATCGGTCCATATTTCTTCAAATATGATACCGGTGAAAATGTAACTGTCAATGGCGACCGTTATCGCGCCATGATAACCGACTATTTGATGCCTGAAATTGAAACTCGTGATCTCCGCGACATTTGGTTTAAAAAAGACAGCACTGCTTCCAACACATCACATCAATCAATGGATTTATCGATAGAACACTTCGATGAACAGATAATTTCACGTTTTGGGCCGGTCGATTAGCCACTAAAATCGTATGATATCACACCGTTAGACTTTTGCCTGTAGGAATATGTAAAGTCTGAAGTCTATGCGGACAATCCCGCTTCGATTCACGCCTTGGAGCAGAACATTACGCGTGTCAATCACCAGTCGAAACGCTCGAAGGAGTCATCGAAAATTGGACTCAACGGATGGACCATCTGAGGCGTAGCCGCGGCCAACATTTGAAAAAGATTATCTTCAAAACAAGCCAAGCGAAAGAATATTTTCTCAAATGGTAATGAACCTTCTCCAATTAATTTGAATTTTCCGTGTTTTTTTTTTCTCTTTAAAATAGTAAGGAGCCTCGGAATGGATCACCTGTTATAAATTTTTTTTTTTGGATATAACTACTTTTGTATCAAGAAATTTTTTAATTTAAATTAATTATACAAATTTTTTGCCAAAAAAAAATTTTTTTTTTAAATTTAACATGGTTATTTTTATAGGTGATACACCTTCAAACGGTCCAATAACGCTAAGTAATAGTCGTTGTTGATGGTTCCTTCCTTTTTCAAGGTAGTCAATAAAAATTTTTCCATGCGCATCCCAAAATACAGACGCCATAACTATTTTAGCCGACTGTTGCGTTTTTTCACGCTTGGGAGAGGGTTCATCGTGTGCAATCCAATAGGATGACTGTCGATTGGACTTCGGAGTGAAATGATGGAGCCAAGTTTCATCACTGTCACATATAAATACAAAAACTCGGGCTTACGAGTATTACGCTTGAACATCTCGAAACACTGCTTCGAATCATCAACTCGTCTTTGTTTTTGGTCAAAAATGAGGTCGCACGGAACCCAATTTGTATATGGCAAATATTCGTGAATTATATGATGTTCACATTCAGGTAATATCTTAAGACTGCCTGCTTTTTCATTCAATTTTAATTTATGATCATTCAAAATCATTTGTAAATTTTTTTTTTTTTTTTTTTGGTTTTTGGTCGGCATCAAACTTTTTTCAGCGTCCACTGCGTTCACCGCCTCCGGTGCGCATTTCACCACGTTTAAACTTAGCATACCAATTCTTGATGGTTGATTTCCCTGAGGTAGTGTCCGGAAACTCTTCATCAAGCCAATTTTTTGTTTAAACTGTATTTTTCCCTTCAAAAAGCAATATTTTATTAACACGCGAAATTCCTTTTTATCCATCTATCTATACCTAAAAGATCCCGCCGTAGCCTGAGAACTGAAACTATAGATTAAAATTTGACATCTAAACACTTAGAGTAACTCACAGTTTATTTCATGCAAGTTAAATTATAAAATTTGAATATCGAAATAATTGAAACTCCCAGTTGTTGATATGAATGTGTAGTTTAAAAAATTCTTCATTTATTATTTTTTAACTATTAATTAACAACTTATAAACAAAAAACTAGAAACATAAAAAAAAATTATATTACAGCTTATTTCATGCAGTGTCCTTTTTACTTTAAATAAGTTAAATTATTTAATTAAAAATTGTTTAGTATTCAGTGTGACATCCTTGGGCTTTAAATACAGCTCTTAGTCTAGCTCGCATTTACTCAACTATTTTTGTTGTACTTTCTATTCCGATTTTGTTCCACTCATTCGAAGTTGAAGGTTTTAGTAGTTCAATACAGCTTATGCGATATTTACGAATGTTTACGAATGTTATTTTCCAATAAAGACCATAAATTCTCGATCGGGTTTATGTCTGGTGGCTACATTATCGAAAGTTTCTCGGCACTTTTAAATTTTCTTCCAATATATTAAGGCGCAACATTTTATCTATAATACATTCAACATAGACCAAATTTTCTAAAGCGGACTGCAGACATACGAGTACATACCCATAACATTGCCCTAACCATGTTTAACAGTTGGCCTGATGATACGTTTCTGAAGCTCAGCCATTCCATTCGGAATACTCGGCCATTGAAGTCGTGCGCACTTAGTATCCGACGAACAGTTTCAGTACCAAATGATTTACTTAGTTCCTCATGCACCTCTGTGGTTAATTTTGGAGCTGATAGTCTGGGATTTTCTTTAATTCTTCGTACAATTAAACGCTCATCACGTTCATTGAAAATTTTATTTGGTGCATTTCGGCCTCTATTTTATATACGATTTTCATGTACGAAACGCGCAATTATATTTTTCACTCTCGCACTACTTAAGCTAACTATCTCAATCATTTTTCGCTGCAATTGTTTATTTTTAAAATGGTTTATGATCAATTCTCGCTGTTCGATCGTTATACGGCGGCCCATTTCACTGAATCTAGTACACTGATAAAGTAAAACTCAAAACCACACTAAAACTGGGTTCAAACTATTACTGAATGTCAATTGTTAGAATTATAAAAGCCTAGTACCGTTATAAACGCAAATGGCTTCCACAACGACATAGACATGTGCGTGCATGTAATAAGCGGTGCGCAAAATTTCTGAGATGCAGCTGCATTTCATGCCTTTGTAAATGTAAGACTGTACTTTTATGTAACGATTTTCGCTGTATTTTAAAATAAATTAATAATTCTTTTTTTACTAAATGTTTAAATTAATTTATTAAACGGTAAAACTAAAAAAAAAATTCATACGAAGTCTTTTAACTTTTCAAAAATGTCGTTTTTCCACTTTATTCGTCCTTACTCACACTCATAAAAGTATACATACGATTAATTTCGCAATGATTTACCGTTGTATTTCCAACAAAAAAGTGTTTGCTTATTCTTGTTATTAGTTCAGCGAAGATTTGCATTTACATTTAGCAGTCATTTTTTGTATATATTTGTAAGAGGAGAACAAAATGGCGAAAAGTTCTGAAACTTCTCTAGAAGTGCGAAAAATCGTGATTGATTTGAAATCAAAAGAAAAATCTCTTCGAGAAATTTGGAAAATATTGAAATTATCAAAGTCTATGGTTCAAACAATAATCAAAAATTATAAGGCAAATGATACACAAGCAAACCGCGATCGGGCCGCCCACCTAAGTTAGACGAACGAATGCAGCGGAGAAAAGCTTGAAAAGTAAATGATGATCCACGACAAGCTGCTGCTGCAAAAATAGCTAGAGATATAGGGAATAACAAAACGACTTGTTCTGCAGGGTGGCTAGGAAAAAAAACTCCCAGAAAAATATGGAAACGTCCATTTGAATGATCCTGAATGATTTTGGGAACGCGTAGTTTTCAAGGATCAATGTAAATTTAACATTTTTGGAGATGTGATGGACACACTAAAGTTTGTGTTTCAACCGCAAAACAGGTTGGAGGATCAGTGATGGTATGGGGCAGCATGGCGTTGATATAATGGGTAAGCACATGTATGTATATACAGGGATTAAAGGGTATTTACCTTTCAAGTGTACAAAAACTAAATTTATAGGGCAACTCCATATTTTTACAGCATAATGATCCCAAGAATTCTTCGATGCTGGTACGAGAATGATTATTATACAATGTTAAACAAAACTTAAAACATCTTCCTTGTGGGATCACTATAAAAAAGGCAAAACTTCGGTAACGTTCCGTGCAATATCCACATTTAACCCGGTTTTACTTGAGGAATGGGGTAAAACTATCTGCTGTGAAACAAGCCAAATGAGGTAACACAACTTATTAGAATTAATTATTTTTGATTTATATTTACAACGTATGTGTACTGTTGGAAATCCGCTTTAATTTATAAAATCGAATAACTCGCAAATTCGAATTTAATTTACTTAAGTATTAGAATAAAACAACTTGATACACAAACAAAAACATTTTTTTTCTGCACATATATTGAAGAAAACTGTGGCGTATGGATACTTTTATGAACCTGTGTATATGCATCAACTTTTTTTTTAATTGTAATTATTTAACATTTTATGGCAATGAAAAATTATAAGTTTAATCTGCATGAAATCAGTTTTGAGCCACTGTATGTGCATTAATTTATAAATTATTTTTGAAATTATAAAACTAAACATTGCTACAATCAAGTGAAAATTTTTAATCACTAAAAACCGTGAGCCTTCTTCTTATCATTCCTTGCCTGCTATCGGACTCTAAATATAGCGGAGTTTGTGTATCTATTAGGAAAACAGCTTAAAGTAAATCTACAAATATTTTATTTTTTTGTACGTTTTATAAAACAAAAGTTAGATGAAAGACAAAGAGACAAGGAGAGAGCGCAATCAAAGAGAGTGAGTGCAAGTGTCTGGCGGAAACGTCATATTATTTGTTAAACATTGCGGCAACGAGACGAACACTTATCTACTTATCACTCATACGCCTCGTACGCAACACCTGTGTAGTACGAGTATGTCTTACTGAGCGCAAATAAATATGTACATATAAAAAATATATATAAACAAATATCAGAGCTACATTTATCAAAGCTTCAAAAACAAAAAGTACACACTGATAAGCGTGAACTGATAATTAACGGTAAAGAGAAACGGTGAAACAAAGCCAAAACAACCTTGACGCACATGACAACGTGAATTGTTGTGGCGGGAAGAGAGCTTTTTTTTCTGGCTAAAGCTTTTCAACAAGAATTTTTTGTATAATTTAAATGAAATATAAAGGACAACAATAACAATAACAAACAAATATACAAAAATCTTGCATTTACTATACAGAAAACTATAATATTCATAGAATATTTTATATATTTATACGAATACTACGGTGTACACTTGCTTGCTTGCATGCTAACACACCATTTGTCGTTCTAGAACTATATACAAGTACATATATATGTGTATATATGCATATAAGCTTTCATGCCACAACGTTAAGTGGGAGCGTAGATATTGACACTTTTACACTTTCAATTAGCCAAGTGAAATAAAAAAATTTACTTTTCAGTTGTGTTTTAGTATTTGTTACAGTTGAAACGGTACAAAGCCGCGGAAAAAATTGGCTTTAGACTAATAAAAATTTATATAAATTTCTTATCTGCGGCGTGAAAGAGTATTTCATTATAATTGGAGTTTTTGTATATATAATATCAAGTGTTTTTAGAGTGAGTAGAGAGAGAAAGAGAGAGAGAGAGAGAGAGTACTACCTATACTTCTATGCGTAAATATGTGCTGACTAGTGTGCTGCTTTTGTGTGATAAGATTACCTTAAATTAATATTTTTTCTGAAAAAAAATTTATAATTTTATGAAAATCACTTAGATATTAAAAATTAACATTAAAAAACTGCTACAATTGAAAAATTAGCTGTATTAAAAAAAAAAGTAATATTTTTCATAAATTCATATTTAACGAACTACATAACACATGTACAACTGTGTTCGAAATAATAGCAGTGGCTAGCCAGGAATTCAATGGAAGGAAAAAATATATTCTAAATGATTTTTTTATAGATCATTAATATTCAATTTAGTTGTCCCATATTCTAGTTTACAAAAACTAGGGTGTCTTTACGAAATAATTCCAAGTGCTTGTTTAAATAAATAAAATAATGTGTAAATAAAAATTTTAGCCGTGATAAATACTAGCAGTATTATCATTTTACATCAAAAACCAATTGATTGATTGATTATTTGGCAATTATTGGTTAAAGGTCGGTATGCAGCTCTAACGAAAACCAAAAGCTCCATATAAAAAAGTGCAAAAAAACTATGCGCGAAAAATTATTTTACGAAGCAGTACGCACCTTGAACGAAAAAAAACTTCATTTTCCACTGTCCATTTCTAAAGTTAAAAAAATAAAAATAAAATACGAAAGCACGACAACACAAATTTACGAGCGAGTTAAATAGTCTCGCATACGAGATATGTTCAAAGGAAAAGGTAAAGGTTTTGCTCACTGTTTTCTTTGATTTGGTGTGGTGCATCATGAGTTCCTGCCTAAAGGTCGTAGAGTTACTAAGGGATACTACAAGGAAGTTATGCAACGTTTGCGTGAAGCAATACGGCTCAGACGATCAGATTTGTTGAAAACCAAATCGTGGATTCTGCATCACGATAAAGCACCAGTCAAAAACAAAACCTTAATCAGGCCTCAACCACCGTATTGACCAGATTTGGCACCCTGCTACTTTTGCCTATTATCAAGACTAAAGAAACCAATGAAAGGAAAGCGTTTTGCCAAAATTGATGAGATCAAGTCGGAATCGAAGAAAGAGCTGATGGCCATACCGAAAAAGAGCATTTCAGATTTAAAAAAGCATTGGCACAAGTGTATTTTATCTGAGGGGGATTATTTTGAAGGGGCAAAATAGATATTGATGAATAAATAAGTACATTTCAAAAAAAATTAAAATTCACCTTTCCCATTGAATACATCTCGTATATTTCGCGACAAAAAAAAAGATTGCATATCTTCTTCCTAAGTAAAGAACCGTTAACAATAGAAAATCAATCTGTCAAATTTTCGTGCCTACTACATTTTTCCATCCACGAAATATATGAGTTTTTTTCGTTAGAGCTGTGTACCGACATTAACATAGCTGCGCATCTCTTATGGATAGTGTCCACCGAATTCCTGAATTTTTCGGGGTGAATTGCCTTTTACGCCTTTTTCACACACACACACTCTATAACCGCTTCATATTTGATGGATTCTCTTTCCCTACAGCTTATTTGACCTCTACCCAAAGGGGTTATTCCACTCTAGAATTTTCATTCCTCTAAAGTGGCCTAACCCCTTAATTTGATTGAAGCCATTTGACTGAGCCGTCCAGGCCCTAACCTCAACTCCATTTGAAGCCAACCAATTGTTTGCCAACTTGCCGGTATGCTTAACGTCGTTGTCTTGCTGATAAACCCATTTCAGTGACGTTTTCCATTCAGTGAGTTATAGCATAATCGGACCTGTACCATAGTAAGAAAAGCCCCCCAATACGTTAAATATGCCGCTTACTGTTCGGGAAGTATATCAGGGATCAAAAGTAGCATTTTCAGATCTTCCTCCATATTGTTGGCATCCTCTGGATCCATATAAAGCAATTTTCGTTTAGTCGGACCACAGTGTGTTGCTTCGCTTTCCGACTAAAGCTGCTCTTCAGCAAAATAATCTCTGGTCTGCACATGTCGGGACTGGAAGTAATGTCACCTTTTTAAGGCTACCGCCGATAAGTTTAGCTGTTATTAACTTTTTTCTCCTGGTGGATGATGTAACACGAAGATTTAACTCATTTAGCCGCGAAAGGGCCTTTTTTCTTCCCTTGTTTTGGAATTTAGTGTTCATTTCTTTTGCATTCGCAATCTTATTGGCAGAGCATGAAAGTAAATCTTCGAGATTTAGTACGATTTTCCTTCCTTAATAATTTTCAAAAACATTTCGTTTTTCTTTAGAACGATGTTGGGTATAGCCAATTTTTGCTAAAGAAATTTGTTATAAAATTCATTTAAGGACTGTTGATTCAATTGACATTAATTTAATTTTAACCACAATTAAAAAAAATTTAGTAAAAAATTTAATAATACAACAATAATTAAAAACAGCGGCTAAATATTAGCGCACTTCATAGTTGTTGGTTAGTAAAAAATTGAATAATACAACAACAGATTACATGGCAGGCGTTGGCTCAGTTGGTAAATCACTCGCCTGTGCCGCCAGAATCCGTCGGTTCGATTCCTGGCAAAAGAAGTCTGATGAGGAGATGTGGTGATCTCCGAAACAGCTGTCACTTCTACCATTTTTTCTTTGTTGTATAGCAAAATATTCAATGAAAAAATAATGTTTCTAACAAAAATATACCTTTAAATACAGCTCATTTACTTATAACCAAAAAAAAAATTTATAATTCTGAAATTTACTGGAACCTGTTGCAGCCGCCAATATACATATGTATGTATGCATATACATATGTAACATAGAAATAATGAGACTCCATGAATGTGATAGCTGGGTCTATGTTCAAAAATTTTTTAAGTGTAAAAATATGATTACTCTAATTTTCACGAGCCACTGCTATTATTAGGACACAGTTGTACATATGTTTATCTGAAAGGAGATTCCAACCTTTTTCTACTTTTCGTTGAATAGAGGTGTGTAACAACAATTTTTCTTAATTTTATTTTAAAATATTTTTGAATAAAACTCCTTATTTTAAATAAAAATCATTTAGTTGTATGCATAACAAATACATTCACATTAAATGTCAAAACGATGAAAAAACAAGTAAGGAATATTGAGTATAACCGAATATTAGATACTCATCTAAATTTTTATTAAGTCGACGTATCGGTGAGGAATATAAGATCTAATATATGAACCTTTGTAATCCCATTTTGATTAGTCCAAAAATAATAGTAGCTTAACCAGCTTGAGTCAAGTGGAGCATGGAAAGTTAAAAGTAGCAGTAACTCTAGAAAGGACGCAATTGCTGGTCGATTGCACACATATTCAATTCACGTTCATACTAGACTACTAGAGGAATGTTAGCATAAAAATTTAAAGAATTCTGTGGCACGAAATTTTTTCTACACCATATATTGAACTTAATGCGTTCATCTCTAACAAATATGACTTTAATTTCTAATTTAGTTACCAAATTAGCACGATTTTGGTACTTCTCAAAATTGTGATCGTGAATTTGTTTCGATTTCACTCACTTACAATAGCATTCGGACTTGTGATCCAGGGAGTATCCTTACTTGCGTTATATCGACTATTTTATACCGTTAAAACATTAAGGGGGGCTAGGATTTTAATGGCGGGAAAAACGCATATTTTTATGATTTTTTTTCGGAGACATCAATAATATTATTTTATTAAATTTTATTACATATTATTGTACAGCTTTTGAAGTATGTCACAAAAAATTTTTAAAGAAAAATATTAATAAATAAGCCGGTGACGGTAAATCTCCAGAGGTGTCTTGAAAAAAAGTGGTTTTGCGTTGTACATTATAACTTGTTACCGGAGTATCCGATCATTTTGAAAATTTGAACATTACTTCTTCACATAAATCAACAGGTAATCAGCAAAAGTTTTTTTCTGTTTTTTACAGCACTTCGAATTGAAAAACGCGATTTTAGCTAAAAAAATCGCGGTTAATTTGTTATTAAAAATAGAAAAAGATGAAAAAAAATTCTTGCTGATTACCTGTTGATTTATGTGAAGAAGTAATGTTCAAATTTTCAAAAGGATCGGTTCAGTAGATTTTGAGTTCTGATGTTCACGAACTTCAAAAAAGACGTTTTCGGGAAAATCGATTTAAAGTTTTTCATACGTGAAAATCAGGTAGCAGGCTGGTCGTTTGAAACGTTAGTTTTACTCCGATTGACTTAAAATTTGTACATAATATTCTCGACATATTGTTCATTCAGAAAAAAAAAATTAAAAAAAATGAAAAAAAAATTTAAAACCCTACTCCTCCCCCCCCCTCCCCTCCCCCTTAACCATTAGTAGAGCGCAAAATTTTTGGGATGAAGCGGTCGCAAGTCCACTTCACGAATGAAAAAGTGGCCCTGATCTTAATTTAGGCGAAAAACCATGATTGTCAAAAACAAAAATTTTCTATAATTTATAATTGTTATCAGGTAGTGGCGTGTTTTGTTAGATCTAGATAAAGGCCGAAGTGTAGATCCTCTATTTTATCTATCTATCATTATTTATTTCTCTCGGAAGAATTAGACCAGTGACCAGCCTGAATACTCAAAACTCACGGATATTATGTTCTGACATATTCATAAGCCATATAGATTGAATCCACACTATGCCGAAAATGTCCTTTGTCGTTAACACAGTCGTTAAGAGCACATTCTTTAAAGCTGGTGACCTTTTTGGGTGTTCGCAATACCGAGTCATGTGTGGGTGGTTGACTGATTCATTGATTGATTTATCTAACCAATCATGATGTGTCTGTTACCATTCTTATCTTCTTCTTAATTGACGTAGGCACTGTTTACGTGATTAATTAACCATAGCTTGCTATGTGTTTCTTCTTTTCCTTTTGTCTAATCTCCTTTGTCTAATCTTAAGAAATCAGCACTAACTAACGATATCAATATTATTGGCATACGTCAGCGTTTGTTTGCTTCTGTATGTAGAGGATTGAGCCTTTTCTATTTGGCACTTCAGTGCTTATTAGATGGGAAAGTTTTTGACTGACACTCACCGGAGAGTGTCCAGAAATAATACACATGATTCCAGCAGCTCACTACCTGAGGTCTTTGACAAAGCATTCCCTGGGTGGCCGACAAAAATCCGTTTGGAGGCAAGCTAAAGTGGGATTCTCATACCACATAAAATATCTACAGCTACTGCTACCTTGGCTCAGGCACCGCTTACGCGATTACAGTCGAATTAAAAATAGCGCCCTTTCGTTTCTTCTTCTCGCAGTTCGATCTTGTTTCGTCGAGAGAGGACTTTACATTTCAATCGCCTGCTTAGTTTAAAGTAACAACTGTTGGCAAAAGTGATTCTGCATTGGATTTCAGTGTGGACATTGTTGGTGTTGTTAATGCTGGTTGCTAGATAGACGAAATTATCTACAACTTCGAAGTTATGACTATCACCAGCGACGTGAGAGCCGAGTCGCAAATGCGATGACTGCTTGCTTGATGACAGAAGATATTTCGTCTTGCCCTCGTTCACCACCAAACCCATTCACTTCGCTTCTTTGCCTAACCTTGATAAAGCAGAACTAACGACTCTGCAGCTCGTATTATTTTCTGCTGCATCAAATTGAAGAAATCAGTCGATGAAGAGTCACCCTGTCTGAAACCTTGTTTAGAACCGAGCCGCTCGGAAAGATCCTTCCCAATTCCGGCAGCCCCTATGGTATTGTTCGTATCTGTTTTGCAGGGTCACCAAATTCAGGCATAGCGGCAGAAAGGCAACTCCATTTCGTGCTGTCGAAGGCAGCTTTTATATCGATGAAAAAGTGGTTCGTATCTACACTTTTCTCTCTTGGAGAAGTATTATCTTCATACACTAAGTATGCGCTGGACATATGTGTCACCAGGTTATATCCTTGGTCCCTACATGAGTATGCCCCGGTCTTGAAACCTTATGTATGTTGCCAAATATTTTCATAAATTTTTCATGCATTTCTATTTTTTTTTTTTTTTTTTTGTGCCAGTAAACGTGTCTCGCTTCCCTCTTTAGCTGTCGGAATATATCCCACCCCGCTTTAAAAAGTCTGCATCAATCAGGAACAACATAATGCCTTAATGAGAGACCATCTGGAGAAATGAGTTACTTTACAACCAAGCAGTTATACTCTCACATGTCTGAATAGAACTTGGTTTGTACTCGAAGAGCAAGAAAGTGGAACTTTTACTTTCCGCGTCTTTACATCTTTATATGCCGATTATTGACCTTAGACATGTGGCGGCTCCAAAAACAAACAGCGTAGTGAGAATGAAGAAAATGTATCTTCAGATATAATACTACCTCCAATGTTTCGATGAAATGTCTCTGCTAAGGTGTAAACTCGGGTACAGTCGGGTATTCACATATGTTGAACCTAAAAAATCTATAATACGCAAAATAAATAACAAAGGAAAGTAAAGTTTTTAACAGATTCTTATGCAAATAAATGATGAATTACGCAAGTATGTAAATCAACAAAGAAACCAATTTTTAAATACACAATTTTTAGAACTTGGCAGCTGTACATACAAAAACGATAAGCAAAGTAAATGTAACAAGTTTTTTAATTTTTTTATTAAATGTACATTTTTTATCAGACCTCGGCAGGGAAAGTAAAAAAAAACTTTGAGTGTATTTCCTACATAAAATAAATGCTCGTCATAAAAATCCATCGGCCGTTCGGGGGCGGCTTATGGGGGGTAGGGTTTTAAAGGCGAGAAAAACGCATATTTATTTTTTTTTCGGCATATGATTTTTTTTTCGGCGACATCAATAATATTATTTTATTAAATTTTATTACATATTATTGTACAATTTTTGGAGTATGTCACAAAAAATTTTCAAAGAAAAATATTTATAAATAAGCCGGTGACGGTAAATCTCCAGAGGTGCCTTGAAAACAGGTGGTTTTGCGGTGTACATTATAACTCGTTACCGGATTATCTCAAACGAAAAAATTGATATGCATTTTAAATGTTATGTATATCTCGAGGTAATCAGCAAGATTTTTTTTCTTTTTATTTTTTACAGCACTTCGAAGTAAAAACGCGATTTTAGCGGTTAATTTATTATTAAAAAATAGAAAAAGAAGAAAAAAACTCTTGCTGATTACCTGTTGATTTATGTGAAGAAGTAATGTTCAAATTTTCAAAAGGATCGGTTCAGTAGATTTTGAGTTGTGATGTTCACGAACTTCAAAAAAGACGTTTTCGGGAAAATCGATTTAAAGTTTTTCGTACGTGAAAATCAGGTAGCACGGCCGGTCGTTTGAAGCGCTGTAACTCCGTTAGTTTTACTCGGATTGACTTAAAATTTGTACATAATATTCTCGAATTCATTCATAAAAATAAAACAAAATAACAAATGAAAAATAAAATTAATTATTTGAGTGACTAGAAGGATACCCTGGAAATATTTGTGGACCATATGGTCCATCGGAGTACCTACAAATATATTCCTCAAAATTGGCAAATTTTGGACCAACTCATGCTTTTACCGGAACTTTGTGCGGCGCGCCCATTCTTCGTGTTATACCGATCGCAATCACTACACAAAGTTACAATTGCGCAATAAGTTCTAAACTTGTATACAGAAAATGTGTGGAAATGAAATTGAGTCAGTTTCGTTTCGCTGTTGAGCTCTGCTGGGACGGAAAAGGCGTGCAGAATTTATTATTATTTCAATGAAAATACGAAGAACAAATACGCAAACCAATAGATATCATACATTTATTAATTTTAATATAAATTTACACCATAAATAATATGTTTAAATAGCTTTTCACCAAAGCAGATGGTATTCGAAACTAATGAGGATGTTCGAATGCAATTTTTCGCATATACTCCAAAATATAATCCCCTGTAGGTACTCCATGGAGTACTCGGGTGTTATGCAGAGATGGATTATATGATTCAGCCCTAGGACACCACAATGTTGATTGGACCATATTCTTTGTATGGTTTGTGGTAGGTTTTTAATTACTCTATTGTCCGCGGGGATTATATACTTCACTCGTGCATAGAGTACTGGCCTTGTTTGCAGGGATAGATGGACTACAGAAAGACCCAGTAGGATAAAATACTAAAAATACTAAAAAAAACACAGAATATTCAAATTTAATTGGGTATGTTTATTATCATTGAATATGATCTCTTTCAAACGTCGGCCGCGGCTACGTCTCAGATGGCCCATCCGTTGAATCCAATTTACGATGACTCGTTCGAGCACTTCGAATGGTAACTGGCGATTGACATGCGGGATGTTTTGCTCCAAGGCCTGCATAGAAACGGGATTGTCTGCATAGACTTTAGACTTTACATATGCCCACAGGAAAACGGTCGCCATTGAAGTTACGTCCTCACAGGCATCATTTTTGAAGAAATATGGACCGATGATTCCACCGGCCCACAAACCACACTAAACCGCTGTTTATTCTCGATGAAATGGCAGTTCTTAAATCTCTTCAGGTTGCACTTTGTCCCAAATGTCAAATTCTGCTTGTTTACATACCCATTAAGCCAGAAATGCGCCTCATCGCTGGACAAAATTTGGCTCGAAAACCTTGGATCTTCTTGGAAGTTTTCAGGGGCCCACAAAGCAAAGCGCTGTCGCTTGGGAAGATCGAGCGGCTTCAGCTCTTTCACAAGCTGCATTTTGTATGCTTCGGTTTAAGATCTCGATGCACCAAGTCATTAGATACGGCAGTCCGAGTTGCTTCCAACGGCGCCAAATCGACTCTCCACGGTCTTCGTGTACACTCTCAGCTACGGCTGCTATATTTTCTTCACTGCGTGCTGGACGTGGTCTATTCGGTCGAACATTATCCAATAATAATTACTGGGTCTCAAGATGGATGATGGTGTTGCGAATAGTACGCTCAGTAGGCGCATTATGTTGACCGTAAGTTGAGTGAAGAGCGTGGAACACATTCTTTACAGAACGTGAGATTTCGTAGTAAAGTTGAATGATTTGTAAACGTTGTTTAGGCGTGAGTCTTTCCATGATGAAACTCACGCGTGATCCTTCAAAATAAGGCTATTGAAAAAAGTATCTCTACTTGGATCATCCTTTAGAATCCTACTAGTTTTCAGTTTTGTAAGCAAGTGGTATTTTTTAGAACAGTATCGATATGGAATTTATAAAATGTGTGCATTAGACTAAATTTCGCGCTACTGGACGTTTTTCGGCGGAATTTTGATATTTGTTCGATTTTGTATGTATTGTAAACCAAATTTCATGTTCTTAGAGATTTTTTGACGAGATTCTGACCCAAAATCTAAAATCTGAAAAAGACGGTAGTATTATGGCATAGTAGACCGATCTGGCCGGTTCCGACAAATGACCGTTTAAGCGTATACGTTCATCTCCCTACCAATTTTGGTTGAAATACCTCAAAAATTGAGGGACTACTTTGCGTTCAAACAGAGAGACGGACAGACAGACTGACGGACAGATGGACAGACGGACATGGCTAAATCAATTCAGCTCGTCATTCTAACGATCGGCATAAATTGCGGTGGGTCTATCTCTTCTCCTTCTGCTCTCTTCTCCTTCTGGTACTTACATACTTCGGATCAAAGTCAATATACTACTGTATTTCATGTTCATGTAAGGCATAAAAATTTATCTAAATTTTTGATTAATGAATTAAAATAATAAAATTTAATTAAAATTGTTATCTTTAATTCATACACATTTACAATGCATATAAGATATGTATTAATTTTTTTTTTTTTTTTTGGTTCAAATGACGAAATAACACAAGAGCTTTCAGCAATTGGATCATTTCACAATCGCTTTTGATAAGAAATCTATACGCTTATAACAACATGTGTTTTGTATGTATGTATGTCAAGAGGGTTATCAAAAGAGAGAAAGAGGAAGAGAGTGAGATGGAGAGAAGAAAAGAATTGCAATTGATAGTGGTCGATTTTGATTAAGCCTTTTCCTTGTGGAATGCACTTAGAAAAGTGCTATTTTAGCTTTAAGTAAATTTATTTTACTGTCTTCACCACTAACTGTTGATAAGTAAATAAGCGTAAAACATTGAATTTTTGCCATTTAAAACAAAGAATAATGTCGCTGATGGATCTTTTGAATTGAAAATCTAATCTAACAGTGCATTTTATGGTGTGAAATTATAAAAAATGTGTAACTTACAAGTGCATAACACACGAGTACAAGTATATGAGCATTCCTCCAATGTCGAATGCGACATTCGTACGCACTCAAAGTGAAGAAAAACATATAACCATACATTATTTTATTTTGATATAGACCTTTTGATTAGCATTAAAAATGGTGCTAAAGTTGATTTTGGCCAACAGTTTGTTTTTACGATACCTACAAAAAATCAAAACATTCACATGGGACAAAAACAGAAGTCACTTTCAAAGCAAACAAATCACTTACCGATTTCAGCGAGACTTGAAGGATTATTTTAATGTGTTTAATTTTAAATAGTCTTGCATTGATTTATCTTATTATTATTTATTATTTCATTGAAATATATTAACTAATTTAGTTTTTATTTAATTTTAATCACTTTTGCACTCGGCATGTCAAAATTTTTACGTTTCTCTTTTACTTCTTAATCAAAACATACAAAAGATGATTATCAGGAAAGAGCTCATGTAGGGAACAAAGAGATAATCTCATGACAGATTTCCACAGCATACTTGTACAATATATGGAGGTAACTCTTCTCCAAACTTCTCAATAGCAGTGAAAGCGAAAACCCCGAAGATGGCGAGCCCGAAACCCCAATCGATGACGGTAGTATATAGACGTGCCATCACCCTATTATGAATAAGTTCGAGTAGCGATTGCCCGCTTAAAAAATATCAAAGCGGCGGGAGCCGATGGTTTACCGGTAGAACTATTCAAATATTTGTGGCGAAGAACAGAAATGGAGCATGCATAGGTTTCTTTGCAGAATATTGTCGGACGAAAGCATGCCAGACAAATGGAACTAAGTGTGCTCTACCAAATCCAAAAAAAAGAGGCCCCACGGTATTCGCCAGTTATCGTGGGATAAGCCTTCTTAATATCGCATATACGGTCCTATCTAGCGAATTGGGTGAACGATTAAAGCCCACCGACAACAAACTGATCGGACCTTATGAGTGTGGCTTAGATCTGGCAAATCCACCGCTGACCCGCTGGATTGCGCGATATGTTGGAGAAGACGCGAGAGATAAGAATCAATACACACCATCTTTTCATCGAGTTTAATGCTGCCTTCGACAGCAGGATAAGAAAGTGCCTCTATGTGGCTATGTCTGAATTTTATATCCCCACAAAACTATTCTACAAGAGTGTGCAATTGTTGGCGTATGTGGATGATATTGATATAATTGGTCATAACAACCGTTCCGTAAGTTCTGCGTTCTCCAGGTTGGACAAAGAAGCGAAGCGAATGGGTCGGGGTAGTGAACGAGGGAAAGACGAAATATCTCTTGTCATCAAATAGACAATCATAGCACTCGCGACTTTGCTCCCACGTCACTGTTGACAGTCATAACTTCGAAGTCGTTGTTAATTTCATCTGTCTAGGCACCAGCATTAACAACACCAACAATGTCAGCCTTGAAATCCAACTCAGAATCACTCTCGCCAACAGATTCTACTTTGGGCTGAGTAGGCAATTGAAAAGTAAAGTACTCTCTCGACGAACCAAAACCAAACTCTAGAAGTCGCTCATGATTCCCGTCCTGACATATGGTGCAGAAGCCTGGGCGATGTCTACATCCGATGAGTCGGCTTTAGGAGTTTTTAAGAGAAAAGTTTTGTAAAAGATTTATGGTCCTTTGCGTGTTGGCGACGGCGATTACCGCAGATGATGGAAGGATGAGCTGTACGAGCTAAACGAAGGCATTGACATAGTGCAGCGAATCAAGGGACAGCGGCTACGTTGACTAGGTTATGTCGTGCGAATGGATGAAAGCGCTACACCTTTGAAAGTATTTGATGAAGTACCCGTTGGTGGAAGCAGAGGAAGAGAGAAGGGTTCACTTGGTATTTCTAACTGGCGCCAAACCGCAAAGAGAATTTCGTGCAGGTCGTAAGAAGCAGCTGTTCTTCCGGAAACTATTTACCCTGTGCATAAATTGATATTACAACATCGTCATGTTACCTATCTTGAGATTGATCATTCTATAGGCATTAGTGAGACTAGCGTACTTTCAATATTTTATGAATATTTGATTTAAAAAAATGTGTTCATGTCGGATCCTACACAATTTGTCAATCGCTCAAAAAAATGCTCGTGCGGATCAGAAAAAAACATCAGTCGACTGTATGGGTGTTACAAAAAGAGCCGAATTCAACAAAATGTGTTCGCCTACAAAGCACTTCCAAGCAAATTGTAGACTGTTTTTTGGACAAACTAAGCTTGTCGCGAACGTTTCTCTAGAACAATGCAGAAGAGTAAATTCTGAGTGGTACACAACTAGTTTTTTGCCAGTTTCAGGAAAACTAACCGCCGAAGACGGATCTCTCTTCAACACGACAATGCGAGCTCTCACGCATCGACTGACGCAAGTGTTTTTTTGAGCACTCAAAATATCGATCTGATGAGTCATCCAACGTATAGTCTTATCTTGCCACCGAATGACTTCTTTTTATTGCCGTAAACTGAGAGGTCAACGTTTTTCGACACCTGGAGAGGGGGTTGATGCCTTCAGACCGCCAATCAGAGGGCAAAAATGCCTCGGAAATTGGTTCAAACGCATGCATAAATGTATAGGTTTTAATGAAGAATACTTAAGAAAAAAAAGCAATGAAGCAATTTTCAGTGTTTAATATTTTTTTTTCTCTAATGCCGAAAAATATAGTGTAAAGACCGTATTCACTAGTCCTGCTCATATTTCTTATATTCAGTTTAAAACTTTTGATCATTGGTAACATTCCCTGGGGTGTATTGGACAAATTGCATATTTTTATTTATCAAAAAAGTTTAAGTATATATATATATTTTTGTTATTTCAACCATGAGTAATAATTTTGCTGTAAACAAGTGTAAGTGGTCAGACAGCCCTTTGCATGTTAATCATATATTAATTGTTTCATGTTTACATATGCACAGGTGTATGTATTTTCAAAGGGAATTTTATTTTATTGTCGCTATACACACATTTTTTATTATTTTTTCTTGTGGTTTTATGTTTCGAAAACAAGTGTCCTTTTTACCACGCAATCAGAAGCAAACACCTGGTTTTGAATCCCACACACATTTATTTAGATATTTATGTATTTATATATATATATATATATATATGTGTATATACTTGCTAGTAAAGTGGTGTGATTTTATCATATTTATAACGGGTTTTCGCTATGTCAGCTTGTTAAAACAAAATCCGACTGGAAAATGAAGCATTATGACACTTCAAAAGAACGTTTGAGAGCATGAAGTGTTTTATAAAATGTGGTTTATCCGAAAATCAAATTGTATTGATAATTTTTAAAGATAGTGAAATAATTTTATTACTTATAGAACAGTTACACTAGGCGACCCAAAACTTTATTATATATATGTATATATGAAGAGAAAGTTGTTGTTATTATTTCCAACGGTTTATACACCTCACGCCCGTACGCACGAGGGTCGCAGTCCGCATGATGTACGGAACTTGTTTTGTTTTTCAGCAACGATGAGGAGAGATTTGTTTAGTGTCGAGAACTGAAAGAGTTCAGCAACAGAACAAAATTCTTCAGCTGATTTTTAAGAATTTTTTCAAATATGAAATGTAATGTTGAGAGTCGACAAAATAGTTTTCTTGTACTGGAATGAGAGTTGAAATCAAAACACAAACAATGCAAAGGCTCGTGAAATTGAAAATTATTTTTTACAGGTTTTCAGAAACAAGGGACTAAACCTTCTGGACTTTCGGAAAGGAACATTAAATTTGATTTCAGAGAGAATAAGGGGCTGGAAATTAGGCCTGTTATTATTTTAACCATGAAAATTACACCAAGTATTTCCCGATGATTGGCGAGAGTAGGGAAATTGATAAGTTACAGACGACTAGTATAAGAAGGAATATTGTACTGAGAGTCCCAATGCAAAGTTCTTAAGGCAAATAGGAGGAATTATTTTTGAATAGACTCTATCTTGTCAGAATAGATTTGATACATCGGGTTCCAAATCACCGAACCGTATTTCTGAATAGGTCTTACTAATGTTATATACAAGTACAAAGCTTTAGTAACATAAGGATCATTAAACTCCTTTACCACCGTTTTACAAAAGCCAAGGTGCCTTTGACTTTGTTGACTATCACACTAATGCGATGTGTGAAGTTCAATTTAGGGTCCGTGGTGATCCTCAGGTCAGTACAACAGTACCATATTTCGTTTAAAAAATAGGGTTGTTTATTGAGCTTCAAAAAATGGTGGTTCATGACAATTATTTTGTTTCTAGTTACTCCACTTTTATTTCGTGAATCTGCTCTAAGCAGAAACAGGGAAATTTTATAGTACCATTTTCTGTTCTAGCTTTGGGGTAGAGTAATTTACAGACGCAATTAAAAAACGAAAGTGGGCAGAATACGACTATGAAAAAATCACTGGACACAGAAAACAACTTTCAAAAAAAAGAAAAGAAAAAATTTCGTTTTATAAAATAAATGCATGGGTATGTATATAAAAAATCTTAAATATACGAAATTTTTCTTGCCATAGAAATGTCAAACATTTACTTTTGGAAATCGTTTTCCGAAAAGTGTTTCATAAGATAACTGCTCCAAGTTGTTTTAGCTTGTTCTATTTTTTCTTGCGCGCCTCTGCTCTGCTATAACTTGCGTTGCTCTACCTTATATTCAGTTTCAATAAATAAACCTAATATATGTATGTTTGAACTTCAATCAAAGGAAAAAAAGATCAACTCCTCTTGTTTTGAATGATCGAAAAGCGACGTCGAGTGAGTTTGCTTGACATCGTAAAGATATCAAAAGAACTTATTGGCTTAATATTTGACTATAAAAATCTCTCTTCAAAATGGGTGGCGCAATTGCTCATGGCTGACCAAAAAACAACAAGGAACTGTTAAACCGTCATCTCAATGAACGATAACTGGGCACCTCATACGAATTTCCCGAAAGCAAAGCAATGGGCTGGAAAGGTTATGGCCGCAGTATTTTGATATGTGCGTGGTGTAATATGTATATAATTGACGCTTTGTAAGCGCTGAAGTAGTTTTCGGCCGAGCTTCTCCAATTTGGGCTGCTTGTCTTAATGGGATAAGGATCTAGAATTTTCGGAAAATGTTTTTTTCTTCTTTCAAATGATACATTTGCTTTCTCTAGCTGAAGCGTCTGTTTTAGTCAGTAAGGTATACTCAAATTTTAAACGCGTTCATCTCAAAACTGATTTTTTCAAGTTGGCCGGAAACATAACTCAAACAATTTAGAACCGACCCACTTAAAATTTTTACAACATTTTCAGAAATACATTATCTACAGAAGTACGTAGGATGTTTTTTTATCTTAAATAGTTTTTTTTATTAACATTATTTCCTTTAGAGATCCGCCATTCTGTCAAAAATGCATATATTGAAAAAAGCCTATGTACTTTTGTAGCTATTGCTATTTACAAGCGGAACAACTTATTAAAATAAAAAATTGCAGGAGCTGTGTGTCCGGTCGTGGTTCCCGAAAAATTGAGATATCCTAGGGAGTACTTTAAATTTTTAAATTAATTTTTCATAAAAAAATGTTAAATGCAGTTGATTATATGTCATTGGCTGGTGGAATCATTGGTCCGTATCATTGGACGTAGTGCGCGATACGTTTTCCGAATAATATCTTGATAGCTGTTAAATCGGTCCCCATCTTGAAAAGTAATGCCAACTTAAAGTTCTATACCTCTATAAAAAACATCTTATATAATAAACGTCTTTTTGTCAAAAATCAGATTTATTTAATAGTTTCCCGAAAAATTTCTATTTTGTGGCCCTCTAAATTGGCATAAAACCTTAATGTTTTTCCCCCAAATGTAAATTTATTATATTTTATTCAGTTCATGTTAAACCGACTCCATACGACTAATAAAGTAGCGTTTATTTAAATCAAAAATCCTTTGGATGTTGTTCGAACCATTACTGAAGCGATGACCGTCCAAATTATAGTACGCACCTCTAACCACTTGGCAGTTGGTATCATATTTATCGACTTTTATGAGGAGCGAAATACCATCAACACTGAAAACTATGCAGCGTTATTGGAGCGTTTGACAAACAATTTAAATTCATTAAAACAACGCGCCGTGTCGCAAGTCCGTCAAAACAATGGCAAAACTAAATGATTTTGGCTTTGATTTGGCTCCCAGCAACTACTGGTTGTTCACAGAACTTAAAAAAAATGCACGCAGGTAAAAATTTTGCTCAAACGATGAAGTTGTCGCGGAAACATTGGCATAAATTTTAGGTAGAAAGTAAAATGTTTTGCAAATATGGTATTTAAATGTTAGAGCAGCGTTCGAATAATTCGTAGCTCTTAACATATTCCAAAATATTGGAGTTATATCGCGGATCAATAACTTTTCTCGTGCGGCTATTTTTGCAAAATTTTTACATTTATTTATGGAAAATAAATACAATGGCATTATTAAAAGTATTTCCAATCTAAACCTATAACATTTTCTCATCGATATGGTGGATTCCCAAAAAAAGTGCTCTGACTTGGCGGTCGCAAATGATACTTGATACCCATTATAAAGTAATTCAAATCACTTTTCACACGTTCGCTCAGCAAAAATATGATGACTTTCGCCAGCGGTATGGAAGAAGAACTCCTCGTAAAAATTACTTTTTCATGCCCAAGGCTCGACATATTTGAGTAAAAAAAAATTATTGTTGTCCACGCTTCAAATGAATGACATATGAATACTGGAAAATAAGCACAATATTCGGAATGGGAGCACTCCATATTCCATAAATTCAAAATGCAGACCGTACATAATCCAGACAATTTCAAAATTTCAGAAAAAACACAATCCCCACACTACACTAAACAGAGATTACAAAAACAGGACCAGACATTATACAGATAATGCAGTATCTAAGGAAATGAAAAGGAAATAAACAAAAGAAAATCCCAACAAAATACTAATCATTTTGGCATTAATACGAGGTTCTTGTCGGAATTTTTTGTTTGGATTATGTCGTGTCTGGATTATATTTTGTAGGATTATGGTCTTATTTCGAGTGTGGCTGCTCTGAGATTTGTCCTTCAAAGATTTTGTATTTCGGGATTGTGTGTTTCGGGGTTTCATTATGCACCCAATATTGAATAAAACCCTTTACTTTGCAGTTCTATAAAAAAAAAATGTATCTTCTAATCGGTTCTTTCTTAACTGCATTGAGGAGGTTGAAATTATGAAACAATTAAGACCCCCGTAAACTGCTTTACTGCACTGTAATATATTATCAAATAGTATTAATGTAACACTTTATACTAATTATACATTCAAGAAAATATATATTTTGACACAAGTCAACTTATTCAAAATTTGTAGTCGTCAATGGCGATCGTTATCGCGCTATGATAACCGACTATTTGATACCTGAAATTGAGCTTGTGATCTCCGCAACATTTGGTTTTTACGAAACGACGCCACTTTCCACATATAACATCAATTAATGGATTTATTGAAAGAACACTTCGTTGAGCAGATAATTTCACATTTTGGGCCGATCGATTGTCCATCAAGTTCGTGTGATATCACACCGTTAGACTTTTTCTTGTGAGGATATGTAAAGTCTGAAGTCTATACGGACGCTTCGATTCAGGTCTTGGAGCAAAACATCACAACGTCATTCGCCAGTTACCAGTCGAAATACTCGCACGTGTCATCGAAAATTGGACTCAACGGATGGACAATCTGAGGCGTAGCCACGGCCAGCATTTGAAAGAGATAATATTCAAAAAATAAATGCCAATAAATGTTCTTTCGAATGATAATATATATTATCCAGTAAATTTGAATTTTCTTTTTTTTTTTCTTTAAAAAAGTAAGGAACCTCAAAGTGGATCAACCGTTACTTTTTCACAAAGGTATCACAAAACTACGTGTACCTTCTATCTTACTGTAAGTAAATGAAGTGAATAAACATTACCACAAAAAAAAAATATATATATATATAATGATGGAGTTACAATTTATACCACAAATTTTTTCAACTATGAAATCCTTTCTATACAAATTTTAAAACTCCATTTATTTGCATGTCCTTGAAAAAAGTACATGAAAAACCTCAGTGGAATACATGTGCCGAGTAATTACTATAGGAAAGCGATACCTACATATGTATATTGAAATATAAGTATGTTTCGAAATATACATATATAGTAAATTACTTGTGTGAGTCAATTGCATTTTATGGATTAATGTCCAATCAATAAAATTACAGTTATTATTTAGTGCCTGTTGTGGCACCGACTAAACTCACATTGATATTTCGACAGGATGACATTGCTTGTTTTCGTTGAGAATTGCAGTTGGTTCCTTTAGTCAATAAATTTTATACTTTTTCGTAGTATTTTTGCTTTATATTGATTTTTTTTACATACTTACCTATTGTTTTTTTTTTGTGTTGTGCATTAGAGTAACTGCGTTCTTATAGTTAAGGGTAATTTTTAAGAACCAATCATAAATTCTAATGGTAGATAATGTTTATAAGCAAACTGAATTTTTTTAAATATAAACAGTTTTTTTTAGTTTTTAAATTATCAAATGTTTTTAATCCTTCTGTTCAGTAAAAATATATATAAATTTTGTAATTCTCTACAAAATTACATAATAATAATAAAAATAAAAATTTTAAAAATCTGTTACGAATGAAATTATTTTTGTAATCCCAAATTTCCAGAACAATTAAAAGTAAATAAAAAAAGTAAACTCTAATTAAACTCTAAAATCTACAACCACCAATTTACTTGAGTTCACTTCTTATATCATTAATGCGTTCAGAAAGAACAGCAACGTTGACGTGGTATAGGGTTTTCCAATAAGAGTGATATGATTTCTTTAAAAAAAAAAGAAAACACACACTAATTGTTAAGAAAATTCAAATGCTTTTTTTTAATATGAAGTAAAATCGATACAATTAAGTTCTTAATATAACATCATTCAAATGGCCTCCACGACTTCTTTTGCAGGAACGAATGCGATAAACCCAATATTTGAGCACTTTTTCCCCTAAGTCAAGTCATATAGCATGAATAGCACGTTCAATATTGACTTTTAAAGCTTGAAGACAGTTTGGTTTATTGCTAAAGACCAGTGACTTCAAATAACCCCAGAAGACCACTTCTACCAATTGCGGTCATAAAAAGTTGGCCAATATCGATGTATACCGCTCTCAATTGACAGTAACGTTGCTATCAGCTTCATTTCGAAAGAAGTACGGACCGATGTTTCCACCAGACCACAAAACTTTCAATTTAGGTGAATATAATGGTTGTTCATGAATAATTTGTGGATTTTCTTCGCACCAGAATCGACAGTTTTGATTACTTAAAGCATCAGTCAAATGAAAGTGAGCCCCATCTAAGAAGATGATTTTCTTAAAAAAAATCGCTATCGTTTTCAAGTTGTTCCAAGGAAAAATCAACAAATTCACGACGTACATATATGGTGGTCCAATGATGAAATTGTAAATATTACTGAATACAATGAAAGAGAAAATCACAGATCATGACATATTAAAAATATCCAAAACGACACGTAGAAATCATATCATCCCTATTGGAAAACCCTTTATATACCGACTTCGGCAAAGCTTTTGATAAAGCGTGTCACTCGTTGCTAATCAAGAAACTTGACTTACTGGGTACGCAAACAAAATTTTTAGAATGAAGCTCCTCATATCTGTATGATCGAATTTAAAGAGTAATGTTTAAAAATATAATTTTAGATACCGTTAATGTTTCTTCAGGAGTACCTCAGGGTAGTCATCTTGGCCCGATTCTGTTTTCACTATTTATATACTGTATCTATATATCGTCTCAGAAAATTTTTTTCAAAATTTTTAATGTATACGCATGATGTAAAGCTTATAAATCTTACACTTCGGCAAATTAAAGTATCTTACTGCAAACAGACATAAAAAGCATTGTTAAATGGTGTAAAATAAATCGGATGCCACTAAATCTTAAGAAATGTAAAGTTATGTGTTTCTCCCGAAGAGCCATACAGACAACTACTCAAACTATAGATAACTACAATTTGGAACAGATTTACAGTTTTATTGACCTGGGGATTACCACGGACCCTAAATTGAACTTCACACATCGCATTAGTGTGATAGTCAACAAAGCCAAAAGCATCTTGGCCTTTGTAAAAAGGTGGTAAAGGAGTTTAATGATCCTTATGTTACTAAAGCTTTGTATATAACTCTAGTAAGACCTATTCTTGAATACGGCTTGGTGATGTGGAACCCGAGGCATCACATCTAGTCCGATAGGATAAAGTCTATTCAAAAAAATTCCTTCTATTTGCCTTAAGAAATTTGCGTTGGGACGCTCAGTACAATCTTCCTCCTTATACTAGTCGTCTAAAACTTATCAATCTGCCTACTCTCGCCAGTCGTCGAGAAATGCTTGGTGTAATTTTCATGGTTAAAATAATAGCAGACTCCATTTCCTGCCCTCTCATTTTGTCTGAATTAAAATTTTATGTCTCGCTTAGAATGTCCAGACATTTTGGCCCGTTGTTTCTGAAAACTTGTAAAACGACTATTTTGTCGACACTCAACTAATCATTAAACAATTTTTTATATTTGAATTAAATTATTCTTAAAAATCAGCGGATGAATTTTGTTCTGTAGCTGAACTTTTTTAGTTCGCGACACTAAACAAACCCCTGCCCATCGTTACTCGGTATTAATGAAAAAACAAAACAAGTTCCGTACGTCAAACGGACAGCGCCCCTTCGTGCGGGTGGGCGGAAAGTGGGTAAGTCAGGAGAGTCGATTCGACGCGTTTGGCAGCAACTCGGACTGTCGTATGGAATGACTTGGCGCTTTTTGCATCGATATCCTAAATTAAAAGCGTACAAAACACAGTTTGTGCAAGAACTGAAGCCGCTCCACCTTCCCAAGTGATTTCGCTTAGCTCTATGGGCTCTTGAAAAGTTCCAAGAAGATCCGACGTTTTCGAGTCAAATTTTGTTCAGCGATTAGGCCCATTTCTGGCTCAATGGATATGTAAACAATCAATATCGCCGCGGTTGGGACGAAGAGCAATCTGAAGAGATTCGAGAGCTGTAATTTCATCTAGAAAAAACAACGGTTTGGTGTGGTTGGTGGGACGATGAATATACCCATATTTCCAATAACTTTACCTTAATAACACAAGAATGCATTTAAAATGTATTTCACAAATAACGGAAATAATATAGCTTTTTACAAGTAATAAATCGCTATATATATGGTTTTTTTCAGCAAACTTAATAAACTTAATGGCAATCATAATAACTTCATACCCCCCTTTGTTTACTTAAATCCATATAATATTTACAATATGCAGTTTTATGACATTGCACTATCTAATCGGATGGTAACGATTATCTGTCCTGCAAATCATTGACCAGTCAATATTGAACAACAAATGCATGCATGCCATAACAAATGCAACCATGGCAATAAACTGTAGAAAATTAACTTCGATAATAATAATAATAATAAAAAACTAGTCTACATATGAAATTTCTATCGGACAAAGGTGCAGTATATGAGTGAGAAAGACTGATTGAGCAAAAAGTGTCAGATGAGTCAATGTGTTCGTGGATTATACCGAAAACACACCTGTGCAACGCTGCAAATAGATAGTGATTACAATTTATTGGAAGATTTATAAAATAAAATTTACCATTGAACTTTGTCGATAAGAAGAATACGTACATGCATATAAACAGCAAGTAAATAAGTTATGCTTTTTTTTTTTTGAAGATTGCAGAAAAAAAATATTTTTTTTTGCTTTTTTTAAATTGATAAGCTGAATAAATGAAATTGACTAAAATGAAATTCAGCCAATTTAAGCTTTGTTAGTAATTGATAATAGCATGCGAGCTGAACATACTAAAATTAGCAGACGCGTCAGCACATACGAAAAATAATATAATTATTTATTTAAAATAATATAATTATTTAATTAAAAACTACATATATATATATATATATATATATATATATATATATATATATATATATATACATCTATTGCATTATTTAAAAAAAAGTGTTTCTGTTTATATATTACAGACGTGCAAAAGTTGCTGAATAAATTTCAAAAATGTCACTTTTAACTGGAAGTGCGAATACTATCAGATATGTGCTCTTCGCATTCAATTTGGTATTTTTGGTAAGTTGGGCTGAACATTTTATTAAAATAAATTAGTAAACGAATATTCTTGATTGTTTATTTAAATTATAATGCACCTTACATTGCATGAACATGAAATGGTATATGAACTTTGGTCCGAAGTCTAAGAGTATTATATTTATTGATCTATACAGATGAATTCGAGCAAATATTGATGCAAAAAATTATAAAATCGGAATAATATACAGCCCCTAGTAACCGATTAGTTCAGAATTGAGGTTTTGGATCAAAAATCCACCAAAAAAAGCATCTAGAAGCGTGCAATTCAGTCATGTACACAAGTAAATATTGACAAGGAATATCATCGAAAACGAGTTTCGCAATAAATTTCATTCTATGTTCATGTAAGGTATAAAGACTTCAGCATGATACAATATGAAAGATACATTAAACCTCAAATCTTTTGGATATGATTGTTGTATATGCGAATTTTATGTTTTCCACATCTTCTTTGTAGTTCATAGCACAGTGTATTTGTTGTTGTATCCGAAGCACTTCCAATGTCGTTACTTTCTTTGTTTCTTTTTTCTCAATGTCCAGCGCCCTGACATTGTCTAAATCTGCTGTGTACATCGCTGTTTGTCAAGTGGTTGGGCTAATGCTGTTGTTACTTTTTTATTTTTCGGTCTTGCTAAGATTATCCTTGAGTTGGAAGGAGTTTCTAATGTTGTATTCTTCTTATGCAATATTGTTTAATATTTTTATTATAAATTTAGCAAGTTTGTAGAACGGAACGTTAACTGGAGACGAAATAAGTCTAAGTGGAGTGTTTTCTTTGTGTATTTTCGGTAGTCCATATTATCTTAATAATTTAATATTTTTTTATTTATATTATTGCCTTGCCGTTGTTGTTTGCGCCTTCTATTTTGTTAATTGTTGCTGTTATTAATCTTGTTTTTAATTTTCTTCTTGTTGTCGTTTCTGAACTCCTGGTCGCTTAATTTGTAAATTTTTTCAATTAGGTTCAGGGCAGTATTTTTCTTTTGACTCTAAGTGTGATTTGTATGAAAATTTATCATTCAGAGAACCAGTTCAATTTAATCTGGTTGTTTTCTCTATGTATTTGAGTATTTAGGAAGATTAAACTTTTGTTCACTTCCTCTTCCGTAGAGAATTTGATCTTTGTGTGCTGTGCGTTCTGAGTATAATCTCCACGTCCATTTTTTTTTAATTTTTGCTACATATTTCTTTATGTATTTTATATATATATGCCTTTCTGTCGAAGTTCAGCAATGCTGTCGTCAAGTATTTTGTCCGGTACTATGTCAGCTACAGCTGCAGATAGAGGGTTCCCCATTGGCATTGCATATATCTGCTATGTTCCATCATAAACAAAATAGTTATTATCACAATCTCAAGTATGGAATGAAATTGTTTTTTTTTTTTTTTGTAATCTTCGAGTCATTTTCTAAAGTTCCCCAGTTGTTCATAAGTCCTAATAGCTGAATGCGATGGTATATTAGTAAAAAGAGATATTACTTCAAATGATATTAAAATTTCGTCATCTTCAATATTGGCCTTGCTAAGGCTATCCTTGAGTTGGAAGGCGTTTTTATAATATTGTATTCTTCTTATACAATATTCTTTAATATTTTTAATATAAATTTAGCAAGTTTATAGCAGGGAACGTTAACTGAAGACGAAATAGGTCTAAGTGGAGTGTTTTCTTTATATTTTATTTAGTTTTATTTTTATTATTATTATTTTTTTAATAATTTATTTTATATTGATTTTATATTTTTTAGTATTTTATTTTATTTTTATTTTTTTTAAATTTTTTTTTAATTTTTTTTACGTTTTTTTATTTTGTTTTATTTTATATAATTTTATTTGAAATTATATATATTTTTTTCCTTTTTGTTTATTTTATTTTATTTTATATACATTTATTTTATTTTATTTTATTTTGTGTTATTTTATTTTAGTTTATTTTATTTTATTATCTTGTTTTATTATATTTTTTTATTATTTTATTTTATTTTATATAAATTTATTTTGTTTTATTTTATTTTATTTTATTTTATTTTTTTTAGTATTTTATTTTATTTTATATAAGTATTTATTATTTATTTTATATTATTTTATTTTATTTTTATAAATTTATTTTATTTAATTTTATTTTATTCTTTTATTTTATTTAGTTTTATTTTTATTATAATTTTTTATTTTTTTTATTTTTTTTATTATTAATTTTAAATTTTAATTTATTTCATTAATTTCATTAATTTTGATTTTAATTATTTTATTTCATTAAACAAACAAATGTTGCTCATACGCACTGTATGAGGAAAGAATGAGTTGTATGTATAAGTAAATACCCCCAAAAATCCTAAACAGGTGTTCTCATTGGTAAAGTTTTACTCATAGTGAGGTTGCTAAACTTATAAAGCTGCTATGACTCATGACAGGAGTATGTCTAACAGCATAATTACTAAGCAAAAAGTACCCCTGATATACGTAGAAAACTTAAAATATGTTCAAATATTTATTTTCATTATCGAAATTTTCACTTACGATTAAAGTCCAAAAATTGTTTACCAAATCGATTGATTTCTCAATGCAGCTGCAATATGTCACATATTATACTATACCACATACTCTTTACAATATTTTATTTATTATACAAAAGAATGTCAGGTTTGTCGACAAGCAGTAGTGAGCTTATCACAGTAAGGCTTACTCGTATCTATATCTATAAAAGGTAATATAATTATTGTTTACCAATAATTGCAAGTGATAAGAATTATCATTAGGGTATTATATTTTACACTAATACATCTTTTCCGAATAATAATAGCTTTGTTACAAAATATCAGTGGAGTTTACCATGAGTGAGGCCTAGACCGTAAAAGACGTTTGGCCATCTGCGTAAATGTTGATCTGGATCACATAAATCAATCTCCTAAACGGTGTGTGTATAGTTTCCTTTATAACAGCAGGATCCGCTACAATAGTCTGGCCACCTGAGCCAACAACGATCTATTTTTCCCGATAGAGGACTTTCCGGCCGACCTTTTCGTCTACCTTTGACCCAGCTGTAAAGAAATTAAGAGCCCTTTATGAATTTATGAAGGGATTATGAAGTAGAAGGAGTTATTCGGTTTCAGCTTCTCAAGACCCAGACACTCTTGAGTTTTACGAGGACTTTCTCAGAAACAAATCTACCTGCAGTGCGTACAAGCACTAGACTACATATGGCATTAGATCAGATGCTAATGAAAGTCGCGCGTACTTACGAAAACTCCGTAAAACAAAATGGGCTTGACTGTAGTTATTGTATATAGATCCAGTACATTACTGTGGGAGAAGTGTACTTTTTCTTGGCGATTGCGGCGCTACAGCAATATTAAACCAGCAATTTTTTTCTCTTTCCCTCCACGATGATTACCTTCCAGGACAGTTTCCTGTTTATGATTGACACCAAGTATTTCAGTTTTTCGGAAAAATCAACGCGAACATATCCATTTGAGGGGGAAGCCGCTTCCAGAATTCCTCCTTTGGGACTTAGACAAGTTCTGTCTTACTGGGACTAATGCCAAGATCAGTAGTGGCCACCCAACCTGTGCATCTTAAACAGGTTGTTGACGACCAAGATTCATAGAAGAGGGGACAGGACAAACTTGTGCTTGGGACGTCAATTTCCGAAATCAGCTTCTGTCGCACAAATGGTTAGTTATATATAACCCTAATTCAGCCTTTTGACAACTTCTGTGCATGCTGTGCACCTTGCATTGGGGAGTCCAAGGGCCACTGCTTCAGACAATATCTGTCGCTGTAAGGTGAATTCTCTGCTTGGAGGACTGACTTATAACTAATGAATTTTGAGCTACTGATGGCCTTACGTTCCGCTCATTATTGCCAGGTAGGGGAGGAGTAGATGGCTTAAACCTAACAAAAGTCATGGTCTCATTGTAGGTTTAGCCCGAGCTTTATTATAACTTTATGTATGCCGCCATATCCTTTACAATTAGGGGACCGAATTGAATTGTGTAGAACTTTTATGTGGCAGGCCTTTAGGATTTTTTCCGGGTTTCCAGTGTGACCAGACCAACCGATATTTTTAAGTTTCCCGCTAAGTTGGTAACATAGACAGAAAACTCTCCTTAAGGAGTGTCACAAGTCGTTCCGTGGATAGTTTTAACACCTTCACACTTGCATATGGCACGCCTCTTGCCTAACATTTGCCTCAACCGAACAAATAAAATTTTGTTTGATCCCAAAAGAGGCAAAAGCTGCTTATTGTGGTGATGTTTGGATTATTGAAAACTCTCTCCATATCAATGACTGCAGCGAGAGTGTATTAACGGAATGACAGCGGTCTGGCAGAAGAGAGGGAGATATTTTTACCAAAGTAAATTTTAGACTGGTCGGTATAACAGGCCAATTGAAAAGTCACCGGCCTACCACATTTTAAACAAATTTTTGACAAAAATTATTTCCTTAATCAACGACCCTCCAACTTTTTGATACCCTTTTTGCAGTACGATTTGTCCTTTTCTTCCAAATAGACCTCACTTTCGGGGATCACCACTTCATTCAACGAAAATTTCTTCCCAGCGAGCATTCTTTTGAGATATGAGACCACGAAATAGTCGCTGGGGGTCAGATCTGGAGAATACGGGGATGCGGAAAAAATTCGAAACCAAATTCCTGGATTTTTACCATCGATTTCACTAACTTTTGACATGACTTTTTCTGTTTCAAATGCGGCCGTTTTTCAGCGATTTCATCCTTCAAACGGTCCAATAATGCTATGTAATACCCGCTGCTGATGGTCTTTCATTTTTCAAGGTAGTCAATGAAAATTATTCCAAGCGCATCCCAAAATTCAGACACCATAACAATGCCAGCCGACTGTTGCGTTTTTCTACATTTTGGAGCAGGTTGATCGTGTGCATTCCACTCGGATGCCTGTCGATTGGACTTCGGAGTGAAATGATGAAGCCATGTTTTATCCATTGTCACATATCTGAGGAAAAACTCGGGTTTATTATGCTTGAACATCTCCAAACACTGCTCCGAATCACCAAATAGTTGCTGTTTTTCGTTGTAATATTCGTAAATGATAATGTACACGCTCAGTTGATATATTTAAAGACTTTTTTAATGTTTTCCTCGATAACAACCTATTTTGGGCGTCCACTGCATTCACCGTGTTCGCTGTTCATTTCACCACGTCTAAACATAACATACCTATCCCTGATGGTTGATTTTCCTGGGGCAATGTCCAGAAACTCTTCATCAAGCCAAGTTTTTGTTTCAACCGCATTTTCCTCTTCAAAAAGCAATATTTTCTCAACACGCGAAATTCCTTTTTATCCATTTTTTCCACAATAACGAAAGTTGCTTCACTCAAAATGCTATAATTCACAAACTAATGATCCGCCGGCTGTCAAATTTATACACTCGTCTTTTGAAGGTTAGGGCGAACTAAAAATTATTAATAAATTAATTCTAGTAGCGTCATCTATGTATCAGGCCGGAAGGCTTTGCAATTGACCTGCTACATAGATGATTTCAGTTGAAAGTAATCCTCCTGCCCAGACTTCGTGCGTGCTTGACGTGCTTCTTGTTTTAAATATTAAATTGTTTTTTTTTTTTCAATTTTATTAAGCTGATTTTTGTTGTTTCAGTTTTTTCGCCTTATTCATTTCAATTATTTTAATTTTATTTTCTTTACACTAGCAGAAAATTACGCTATATTTTTAAGTGATTTGTAAATGATATTTTTAAGAATTTTTGTAGATTTTTTGTCAATATGTCTTATAAGCGACAACTTGTGTATATTTTATTTTTTATTAATTTATTTTTACATTTTACCAATATTTTATTAAAAGACACATAAGATAATAATTACAATAAAAAATTAAAAAAATTTTATTCTCCATTTTTTTTAACCCCAACCAGATCACTGGCATCATATTGATCGCTGTCGGTGTTGGTGTTGCATCTGTATTCTATGGCTATGAAGTACTGCTTGCTGGCAAATTCTTCTCAATACCAACATTCCTAATTGTAATTGGCATTTTCGTTATAATCATTGCGTTCTTCGGTTGTTGGGGCGCACTCAGAGAAAACTATCGTCTCACACTCATTTTCGCCATTCTACTCGGTTTGATCTTCATACTCGAACTTTCAGCTGGCATTAGTGGTTATGTTTTACGTTCGGATGCTGAGGAATTGATTGAGCGTAGTTTGAATGGATCACTTAAGGAATACAAAAAGAATCAACCCAATGATTCGTATACGCATATTTGGGATTATGTGCAATCTACTGTATGTATATAATCATATATCAAAATATGTACATAAGATATATATATATATATATATATATATATACATATATGTATATATATATATATATATATATATATACATATATGTATAGAATATTAATTTTTTTACTAAATTTTTTTTTCAGTTCGACTGCTGTGGTGTCAATACCTACAAGGATTGGTCATCACAATTCAATAACAGTTTGCCATTAACCTGCTGCACCATACCCTATGGCGTTGTGGGCTCCTACGAGTGTAGCACCACCAAAGAAACGACAGAACGTCACACCGATGGTTGTTTGCACAAATTCTCAACTTTCATAGAAGCGCATGCAATTAGTTTGGGCGCCTGTGGTATTGTGCTCGCTATCATACAGGTTTGTTAACTGTTTGAAAGCTTAATATTTTAATTATATACAAAAAAAAATTAATTTTATTATTAATATTTTTATTCTTTTTTTCTTAACAGTTCTTCGGCGTCTTGTTTGCCTGCTATATTGCACGTGAGATAAAAATTCGTAATGGCATCACCGGTTTTTTCGGATAAGCAAGTCATAGGAACTACACTCACACATACAAACTGAACACTGTGTGCGTACTAAATATTTACGTCTTTCATAATTTAGTTTTGTTTTTAATAAAATTATCACTTAATATAATCAATTTATACCTACATATATTTACATATGTACGTAGCTTATGTATTTAAGTTAACTGGCTTCTGTCGCTGCACTAAAATGTTAGCTAAAACATTATATTTGGTATTATAAAAAATAATAAAAATAAATTAATTAAAATGAAGACGATATGTATGTTGTCAAATTATTTATTATACGTAAAATGATTACATATAAGAAAAATTTTAAATTTTCTGTCATCGGTTACGAATTCTGTGTAATTAATAAAAGGCTGTGAGAGATTAAAAAGTGTTGCCTGAATTTCGGCGTAAATGTTGCCTACATTTAGGCGTAGTGATAAAAAAAGGCTTAATAAATATACATGTTACAAATAAAAAATAAAAAGTCAGACGTTTGAGTATTAAACCAATTACCTTTCTAGTGAAGATTCATACGATCCTTGCCTTCAATACATATGTATTATCCGTAACATTTTATAGCTAAATGATTTTTGGAATAATTTGAAAAAACAAAAGAAGAACAAATTTCCCTTCTTTTCACATTATTATAGTTCTTGTGTACACAAAATAGTATATTAACTTTAATCTGAAGTAAGTAAGTACCAGAAGGAGAAAAGATAGGCCCAAAATTTATTCCAATCGTATCAAAATGACGAGCTGAGTTTATTTAGAAATGAACGTCCATCTGTTTGAATGAAAACTAGACCCCCAATTTTTGAGATATTTTTACCAGACTTAGTGTGTGGATGTAAACGGTTATCTAAGTAGAGATACTTTCTTCAAAAGCCATTTTTTACAGATCACGCATGAGTCGTGTCAAGCTGTCATCTTATCTTTGTGCAGTATTGGTTGGCATGGATAGACTTACGCCTGAACAACGTTTTCAAATAATTCAACTTTATTACGAAAATTATGGTCAACATAATCGGCCTACTGAGCGATCTATTCACAATACCTTCACCCATCTTGAGACCCAGCATTCATTACTGGATAATATTCGATCGAATAGACCACGTCCAGCACGCAGTGAAAAAAATATAACGGTCGTAGCTGAGAGTGTACACGAAGACCGTGGAAAGTCGAATTGGCGCCGTTCGCAGCAACTCGGACTGACGTATGGAACGACTTGGCGCAATTTGCGTCGAGATCTTTGATTAAAAGCGTGCAAAATACAGCTTGTGCAAGAACTGAAGCCGCTTGACCTTCCCAAGCGACACTGCTTCGATCTATGGGCTCTTGAAAAGTTCCAAGAAGATCCCACGTTTTCGAGCAAATTTCATTCAGCGATGAGGGCCCAATGGGTATGTTAACAAGCAAAATTGCCGCATGATAAATGAAGAGCAAACTATAGAAATTCAAGAGCTGCCATTTCATCCAGAAAAAACCACGGTTTGGGCGGTGGAATCATCCGTCCATATTGCTTCAAAAATGATGCCGGTGGGAACGTAACCGTTAATGACGACCATTATCGCGCCATGATAACCGAATATTTGATACCTGAAATTGAAGTTCGGCTCCACTTCCCATACATCATCCAAAGGATTTATTGAGAGAACACATCGGTGAGCAGAAAATGTCACGTTTTGGGTCGGTCGATTGGCAGCCAAGATCGAGTGATATCACAGCGTTAGACTTTTTCCTGTGGGGATATGTAAAGTCTAAAGTCTAGGTGAACAATCCCGCTTCAATTCAGGCTTTGGAGTAAAACATCACACGTGTTATTCGCCAGTTACCAGTCGAAATGCTCGATAGAGTCATCGAAATCTTAAAAAAATAAATGCCAAAGAATGTTCTTTCGAATGATAATAACCATATCCTATTAAATTTGAATTTTCTGTGTGTGTGTTTTTTTAACAAGTACTGAACTTCGAAATGGATCACCCTTTATTTTTGTAAAGTATTCATCATTTCTCTCTACCGGACGAATCGGTCTACTATATCTACTATATTATATAACTAAAAAGTCATACTAAAAATGAATGAAATCGGAAGATGATATCAAATAGCTTCAACACATTTTCGATTTTTAACTCTGCATAGCTACAATGACGAATTCAATTTACTGTTTCTATCTAGTCTTTAACCGCTCTTCACAAAAAGGGGTCAAACCGCAGCTTTGGGGCGGACAGTTGATATCGCAGTTTCAGCTAAATATGCGATTTTCGAACACAGTGCACAAAAGGTCCATTGTCCCTGTCATTCTATTCAACATTTGGAAACATTTACTTTCTGAGCATGGCCCTGTAACGATGGGGACATTTTATATATACTAGACGATATCGCCAAACTTTGTTTTTGTTTTTTTTTTTCGTTCCGTTTGAATATTATAAATGTTATTATAAAGAAGTTGAGAGGTAAAATACAATGAACCATTTAAATAAAACTCAAAATAGATAGGCGTTGTTTCACTTTCTGTTAAAAAAAAGAATTTCAAATCAATTGAACTATGTGCACAATTTTATTCAAATAGATGAGTCCAATCAAAAGCTACCTGTGTATCAAACTTCACATAAATCAAACAATATATTTTTCAGCATAGATCGGTTTCTGATCCACTTTTCGGCAAAAAATATAAACTAAAGCATTCTCCAATCTACTTCAATGTACGCAGAAATTTTCATCAAAATCGGTCTAAGAGCTTAAAAGGAGTATGTAAGACCCCAACAGGAGAATAGGGTTTAGGTCATGTGCGCACTTTTTCAAAATAATTACATGACCTCTTTAACATTGTTAACATTATATTTTAATACAAAATTTTTTAATACAGAACATTGTGGGATATTAATAACCATACCTAAATGGTTATTAGTAGTAAAACTTTTTACACAATTTGAGTATATGCGCCCCATTGTTTTTAACATATTCGTACATATGTACATACCTACATTAATTATAGTTGACAACAGTTATACATTGGTATGTACATATGTTTGCAATCAAATATTACCTGGAGATGAGAACTTCTATCACAAATGAGGAATTACAATTTCACCACACCTGTCTACAACGGTTCTTATATTGTTTGTTTACCTTCTGTGCTGACTCTTTGTGAAAAAGCGTGGTTTAATATTATATTGATAAACATATCCGAAATAAGAATTTTGAAAACAAATAAAAATGTTGATGGGTATTTCTATTATTTAGAAAGAATAACAAAACAAAGAACATATAATTGGTCGTGTTCCAAAAGAATAGCGTGTCACTGTAAATCTCGATTGGTGACTTTAAAAGACGGTATCCATTGTGTGATTAAAAGGTCCGGTGTACATAGCCATAGCCCTGAGGCAGTGGAAGGATTTGTTCGCGATGCTAATATAAAGCTTAAAGAGTTACCTAAAAAAACATGCTTGCCGGCTAGCCAGATAATTCGAGAAACAATTGTGCTAACACCGAGCGAAAGCCGTGATGCTTTACCTTCTAAAATGGCCCAAAAAAGTAAAATAATGCGGACTAGAAAAAAGAAATGGAACATGAAAGAACCAAAAACTGTAGACGATATTGATATGCCACTTAATTTATATGTCCTTGAAGGCGAGCTTTTTGTCTTAGCAGAAAAGTGGGTCGATGATGATTTTTTTATAATATTGGGGACAAAATCTTCATTGGAAATGCTGAATAGCAGTGACTGCTGGGCTGTTGATGGAACTTTCCATGTTGTTCCTCGCGTTATGAGGCAACTTTTTTCCATACATGGCAGAGTACATGGCGAAATCGTGCCTCTCGTTTTTTGCTTGATGAGCAAAAAAACGTTGAAGTCATATGTCGCTGTTTTTAACGAGTTGCTGACGATTGCAGGTAACCATGAACTAAATTTATGCCCTCGGCGTACAATTTGCGATTTCGAAATGGGTATCATATCGGCAATTAAGCAATGTTTTCCAAATAGTGATTTACGCGGCTGTTTGTTCCATTTTGGACAAATAATATGGCGAAAGGTTCAGAAAAAGAGGCAATTAAAGCCTATTTTATGGTTGTTTATGTATACTAAGTAATAATATGTTCTTTATGTATAGATTGGCTCAAAAATATCGGTGGAATTCGCACTACAAGTCCGAATGATTAAAAGCTTAGCTTTCGTACCGCCAAGCGAAATACCGAATTACTTTCAAACATCACTTAATAACTGCGATAAGGAAAGTGTAAAAAATTTACTAGTTTGGTTAGATAAAAATTATATTGATATAAATAATAATAATTCCAAATATTCTCCCGAGTTTTGGTCAGTGCATGACCATAATGCATCGCAAACAGAAACATTTCCTAGAACACAAAACAATATTGAAGCGTGGCATCGCCGGCTGAAAGTTATTGTTGGAAGAAGAAACTCGCAATTTTACCATCTTTTGCTAAGTTTGCAAAAGGAACTTATTTTAGCGAAAACTCAAATATCAAGAAAAGAAAATGGAGAAAGAGTTAGAAAAAAAAGAAAAATAATTTAAAAAAAACAAACAGCTGCGAAGAATTATTAAGAAAAGAATGAATTAAGTCACACTACATATTTAAAAAGAATTGCAAAAAATATTGTAATTGGCCTAAGATATTGTTATCGCTTAAACACATATGTATATTTATGGAATAAATGTTTATTTTGTTACTTCTTGTATGACGAAAATAAAGCAGAATTTTTCGCATTAAACATGCAGAATTTTGAAATAGCAGAATTTTAGAAAGCAGAATTTTAAAAAGCAGAATTTTAAAAAAGCAGAATTTTGTTCAAGCAGAATTTTTTTGCAATTTACAGAATTTTGTCACCCAGAATTTTGTAATACAGAATAATGACACGCTCCCCTTTCAAGATATCAGGACGTCTCGATACGGCACATTGGACTTACACCCACATTCATATAAAGTCCAGCTCACACAACAACTGAAGCCAGCTTACCATTCACAACGCCGTAATTATTTCGATTTGGAGTTTGAACAATAAGCAGTGGATCGCGATTTTTCTAACAAAATTTTCATCAGCGACAAGATACTTTTTTTTATTTACTAGGTGGATACGTAAATAAGTAAAATTTGCGCATTTGGAGCTCCTAGAATCCTCAAATAATTGAAGAGTGATCATTACACCGAAAAAAAAATTACTGTCTGCTGCGCTCCGAGGGTGAGATTGGACTTTTTTGGCCAGCAATTGAAGAATACGACTTGGACAATATGTGGTTCCAACAAGATGACATATGCCACACTACTTGAGTGAATATGGCTTTATCGCGAGATAAATTTGCTGTCCGCGTAATCTCTCATCTTGGCTATGACAATTGGCCACAGAGATCGTGTGATTTGACACCGTTTGATTTTCTTTGTGCTACTCGAAAAAACGTGTTTAAGCGGATAAACTTTTAACTCTTGAGCACTTGAAAATCCACACTCGTCAAGTTATGGAAGAGATACCAAATATGTGCCAAAAAGTGGTCGAATATTACTTTAAACGGATCGAAATTTGTAAAAATTCACGAGGCGGTCATTTCAATGATGTAAAGTTCAACATATAATGCCAAAGTTCAAACTTTATAGTAAAAAAAGAATTTCATGAAAAAAATTATTTTAAAAGCGTTATATTTACGTTTATTTTGAAAACCGCAAAATGAATAACCCTATATATGCTTTTGGATTTAAAACTAAGTTATTTATAGTCAGCAAAGTGGGGTCCTTCGTTTTGATAAAAAAATCGAATGTAGAGGATGCCTTTAAAGAAATAATAGACCCAAACTTAAGTCCACCAAAGGTACAGACCATTGTAAAAAACTTTCACAAAAAAAATGGATCCCCCGAAAAACAGCAGCGTGTTGGCCACCCGAGGAAACTATTTCGAAGAGATATCAGCTTTATTCTGATGGAAGTGAATGATCATCTTAAAGTTACTGCTCCAAAATTAGCCGAAAACATCGCAAATTCATCAAGAAAGTGTGTCTATCCAAGAACAATTCGAAGATCTCTGAACGATAACGGCTTCCACAGAAGAACGCCACGTAAAAAGCCTCTTATTTCTAAAAAAAATCTTAAACTTCGCTTGGAGTTCGATAAAGGACTTTTAGACAAGGGAATGGATTTTTGGCAAAAAATCTTGTTTACAGACGAATCGAAGTTCAATATATTCGGCAGCAATGGAAGAACAAAAGTTTGAAGAAGAGAAAACACTGCACTTAACTTCAAAAGTATAGTACCAACAGTGAAGCATGATGGCGGCGACGTAATAGCTTGGAGAGCGGTTGCGGCATCTCGGGTTTTAAAGCTTGTTTTAATTCAGGGTAATATGGATCGGTTGAAATATAAGTCATTATTGGAAGCTAATCTGAAGCCTTCGGTGGGCAGTTTGGAGCTGGATGCAGGTTGGATCCTTTGATCCAAAGCGCAGGGCCCAATATGTCTGGGAGATTTTTGAGCGAAAATTCTGAAAAATTCAGATTTTCAACTCAGCATTACTCAAAGAACATCTTATTCAAGCTTGGGAGAGTATTACTCTCTAAGAATTGACAAATTTAGTAGCTTCGATGCCACGATGGCTTCAAGCTGTAATTGATGCGAACGGTGGACCAACTGAATACTAAAAAGATCAGGTTACCTGATATTAACCAAAATTTACGTATGTAGACTTTTATCATTTTTTGAATTTACTCTTCTTTTATCATAGTTTTACTATTTCATGTTAAAAAATTATTTTTGTTGGTTTTTTATGATAAGGGCAAATAATTGAAATAAACTGTATCGTTAAATTTTCCAATAAACAACGAAAACGGGGGGTGTATGTGAACTTTTGTCCGCCACTGTATATATGTTAATTTTATTCAGCTAAGTTTTTATCCCCTTCATGAACATATCAAATATATTGAATCTGAACGAATCTACTTCATTATTTTCTTCAACCTATTACTTACGTCTAAATATTAAACATCAAACATAGTCACTCAAACGTTTGCTCTAACTTTTTTGAAACTCACTCATTATAAAATATTTCACGCTACCAAAATGTTTTGTATAACAGAGTGTTGTAGATATCTCTCCCTCACTGTTTTATGCTACAACAAATGACTGTTAGCCGAATACGTGAATTGCATATATAAAATCAATATTCTTTAATTTTAATTAATATGAAAGTGATAGAATTTTTTTATACAAAGACGAACGAGTTATTTTCTAGGTACGAGGCATAGTCATAAAGTAAGTGTACTGAAATTTTGTAGGTTTTATAAACACTGTGCAACAAGATTCTACGTAATTGATGAAGCCAATTGGAGATGAAACTCTATCCATCCCATATCAAAACCTCATACTGGGTTTTTGGCCTATAGGTCTGGTTTCATTTTTATTTTTATTTAAAGCTGACAACCCAGTGAATGAGAAAAGTTGATTAAAACTTGATCAAATGATGGGTTTTACTGTATATCGCTTTTTTTTGGATCGAGGAACTAATTTTTGACATTAACTTTTACCTAAATCTTACGATAGGTGGCGCTGTCATACAATTTGTCTTCTTTTTCATGAAAAATAATATTTTTAGTTTTATTGTAGAAATGATCGTATATGATACATATAGAAAGGAACATTACACTATATTTGGCACACAAAAAAGATGATAAATAGTATACATATACACATATGTAGGCGTGAAGAGTTTGAAATAAAAAATTAAGTATACGTACAAAGTAATATTTCTGTTAAGAATTAAATTATTTTCTGACATTTTGAAAAAATATGCCATAAAAAGCTTACAAAAATAACGGTGCTTAAAAACTAAAACTTGAATCTTTTTGAAGGCGGTAAGTTTACTTCCTCCTCTTCCTCGTCGGTATTGTCTTCTTCATTTCTCGTTAGCCACCAGCATAGATCTGCTAACATTGGTAGTAGTTTTTTCCCCCTATACCGTGTCTCCATTGTTAAAGCGACCTGGTGAAAACGTTCACCTTGTTCGATTCCGTTGCGATTTGGTGTTCAAACCAATCTATATGGTGATGGAGAAAATGTACCTTCAAACTCAAATGTACACCGAGCTTCTCAAACATATTCATGAGATGATTTACTTTTTCTCTGATGTTCGTGGCACGATGTTTACCGAGAACATTAGTTATTACGTCTTTTAGGGCATTCCAGGCATTTAGCTCATTTTCATTTAAAGAGTTATCAAACTTACTATTTTTTATCAATTTTCTTATGTCTGGGCCATTAAACATATCTGTAAAACGATATAGCAATTACATATATCTTAAAAAATCTTATTTTATATGTAAATAAAAAAGTACCTTCTTTTACTTTGCTTGCACTAAGTCGTGGAAATATTGACCTTAGTGTAATAAAAGCTGGTCCATCGGCAGGAAGTGCTTTTACACAATTTAAAAAAATACCCAACTTGATATGTAGTGGAGGTAGCAACACTTTTTCAATTGGAACAATGGACGTGTGTATTACATTATCTGATCCAACAACTAAATCTTCTCTGTTCTCCCAGTCATGTTTTTGGTATTGGTTCCCTTTATAACGTGTATTCCACAAACACATATTCTTCGTATATCCACCTTGTAATCCACAAAGCAGAGCTGCCATTTAGATAGTAGATTCCTCACAGATTCGTACGTTTCTTTAGTGTTCAAATTGTATGCTATCGGAACGCTAGGTTTTTTGTTGTTGTAGTACAGCAAAACTGCTTTCATACTAGTTTTGGATGAATCAATAAATAACCTCCATTCGTGGGGAATATAAGTCATACCCATTTCTGCAACAAGTTTTTCAATATCGTTACAGTAAACGAAGGTGTTTTCTTCATTGGCAGAGAAAAATGGCTGAAATTTTGCTTGGCGATGACGGTAACCAGTAACTTTAACATCAGGTGTCAGTAAATTATTTTGTTTTAACTTATGTGCTATATACTCTGCATCACGTTTTGATAAATTGACATGTTCTACCACGTCATCCATCCAATTTTGAGATATTGGTATCATGGTTTTGCAAGTTCGCAGTCCATATAGAAATCGTAGTAGGGCTTGGTGGCCGTGGTACAGGAATAGCATCTGAATGCGATAATGGCAGGCTTTCATAATCTGTTCCAATATATTTCATTGATCTTCGCGATCTTTTAGTTTTTCCATTTACATCATTCAAACACACATAACAACTCGCTTCACTATGCTCACCTGAATGCACAACCATTCTGAATGAGTACATAGATTCAACACATTAAATAAAATAAACTTACCTGGATCAGTCCAAATCATCGGAACACCAAACTTCAGCGATTTTTTTTTATTCCTTTAACCCAGAGACGTAAATCATCATAGCAGGTTCTACATATATCTTTGGGAGCCCAATTTACGTCTTGAACAACCGGCATCCCAAAATAATGTTCATACCACTCTTTCGCACTAACACTTATACCAATCAGATTGATTGCTATGCTGAATTTACCGCAAACATAGCAATAAAGCGTTAACTTTCGCAAACATTTATTCATTTTAAATTTATTTTATAAGACGCTTTACGCTGTCAAAATCTTCAGAATTTATTTTGCTGTGGTATTGCAAGAGAGCTGACACGAAACTCACAGAAATTGTGATTGGTAAAAAAAAAACTACATATATTAATACTATTTTTGCATGAAAAACTATCAAAAATAAGACAAATTGTAAGACAGCGCCACCTATCGTAAGATTTAGGTAAAATTTAATATCAAAAATGAGTTCCCCGATCCAAAAAAAAGCGATATACAAAAAAAACCATCTAAAATTGCTTCATTTGATCAAGTTTTAATCAACTTTTCTCATACACAGGGTTGCCAACTTTAAACTAAAATAAAAATGAAACCAGACCCATAGGCCAAAAACCCAGTATGACGTTTTGATATGGGAGGGATAAAGTTTCATCTCTATTTGGTTTCATCAATTACGGAGAGATTAACCCTCATTTTGAGTCACAGTGATATTAATAACGTGATAATTTAATACATAATAAAAGCAAATTTTCGACATAGCCGCCATTCCACTATAGGCAGGTGATGAAAGGGGGTAACAATTTGTTGATGTTTTTCCTGCAATAATTTTCCGCTAACATCAACTCGCTCATAGTTCACAATATCCAAGGGTTTCTGTAATTGTTTCGTGTGGTGGAGATCTGGAAATTTGCAAAAACATCGACACCACTTGCACTCACTCGCACAAGTCATACAGCTTCATCACCGTATACAGTGTTCATCTCATTGTAACTATGAATCGGTGGGTTTTTTTCTTCCAAACTATGCAACGGGTGTTGAAACGTATTTCGCTGGAGACTGGTTTGACATTATTCACGAATCGTATTGTTGCGTAGACAGTTATTAATGTACTGACCTCGAACTTCAGATATCGTTGCAAAGGGGAAAAGTGAGGCTGCTCTATCATTACATGATGTAAGGGAAATACCTCCGGCCTTGAGCAATTCTGTATACTTAATTTATGAATATGCCTCGTACATGCATATATGCGTATATATTTATATTTATATATATATATATATATATTTTTTTAAGTCAAAATAAATGTAGATAACTCTTTATGACACATTATTGTACTTGGTGTTTATGTGGCCGCCCTGGGTTAACCAACATTTAAATTGCATAAATAAAAAAATTATTATTATATATATATATATATATATATATTTATGTGTATAAGTAGTGCAATCCCTCAAACTATATTTTATAAATATCATTAGGTATTGAAAAGTTAACCCCTTTACATGTAATTGCTGAATACATTATTATTACAAACTTAAAGCTGCTTACATAATTAAAATTATGTGTATGTAAATATATCGTATGCAAGGGGTGATCCATTTCGAGGTTCATTACTTTCATAAAGAAAAAAACACAGAAAAATTCAAATTTAATGGGGAATGCTTATTACCATTCGAAAGAACATTCTTTGGCAAATATTCTTTGAAGATTATCTCTTTCAAATGTTGGCCGTGGCTACGTCTCATATGACCCATCCGTAGAGTGCAATTTTCGATGACTCAGTTGAGGATGTTTTGCTCCAAGGCCTGAATCGAAGCGGAATTGTCCGCATAGACTTTAGGTTTTACATATCCCCACAGGAAAAGGTCTAACGGTGTGATACCACACGACCTTGGTGGCTAAAAGGTCAGACAAACACGTGAAATTATCTGCTCACCGAAATGTTCTCTCAATAAATCAATTGATTGATGCGATGTGTGGGAAGAGGCACCATCTTGTTGAAACCAAATGTCGCATAGGTCGCGAGCTTCAATTTCAGGCATCAAATAGTCGGTTATCAAGGCGCGAGAACGGTCGTCATTGACGGTTACGTTCTCACCGGCATCATTTTTGAAGAAATATGAACCGATGATTTCATCGGCCCACAAATCACACTAAACCATTGTTTTTTCTAGCTCTTGAATCTCTTCAGTTTGTTCTTCGTCACAAATGCGGCAATTTTGTTTGTTTACATACCCATTGAGCCAAAGCTGGGCCTCATCGCTAAACAAAATTTCGCTCGAAAATGTCAAAGAAGATCCGACTTCTTGGAACTTTTAAAGAGCCCATAGAGCGATCTGCCTTCCCGTTATCGTTTTCAAAGTAAGATCCAATCATACCTCCGGACCAGTAAGAATTTTTTTTATGTAATGGTCTCTCTTCAGTTATATGAGGATTCTCGATTTTGCTTATTTACATATCCACCGAATGAGAAATGAATCTTGTCGCTTATAAAAGTTTTGTTGGAAAAAGGAGTGTCTACTCTTTGTTGTTCCATCACCTAATCGACGTAACTACGGTATAGTGAATGGTCAGCTGGTTTCAGTTGTTGTGTGAACTAGACTTTATATGGATGTAGGTGTAAGTTTAACTTCAAAATACGCCATAATGTGCCGTAAGAAAGTCTCAGCTCTTGAGAACGTCGAAAAATAGACACATTAGGGTATTCGGCTACACTTTCACTTACAGCAGGGATATTTAGGGTGGAACGAGCAAAAAAAAATTGCTTGAGTAGTTGGACGATTTTTTGCACCATAATCTGCTTTTAAAGCTTGAAATGTGGCCACGTTTGAATCACCACTTTTTAAGTAGATTTCCTGACTTTTAACTGAAGCAAAATACTTTTGGCTTAACCGATAAGTTTGATGGATGTCAAAATATAGCCCTGCACTTTCGAAATCACTAAATGGATAACCCTTTATATATTTGGCGCTTTGTAACCGCTGAAGCAATTTTTGGCCGAGCACTTTCTCCTGGTTTTGCGTCGGGATGTTTTTACCAGCAAATAAGGGACATACAGTTTATTCTATGTCGCCTCTGTACGGCCGCTGAAATTCACTCTGAGGGCTTGACATTCCCCACCAGAATTAGAAATAAATTTTTTTTTTTTTTTTTTTGATATTAGTCGAACCTAGACTCGAACTCTAGCCTTCCGAATGGTAGTACGCAATGCCAACCACTCGCCTATTGTGGCCGCCGCAATTGTAATAAGTTAATAAATATTTATTTGTGGTAATTGCATACTAAAGTAGGCTCATCTGTTGCCTGCTTCTAGAATACAAAGCAGAGACAAGTAAACGATTATAAAAAACTGGCGCGAATTGTTTAAAAAATAGCTAAAGCTTTAGTTCCACAACGAATATTCGTTTTAATTTTATTTATTGCAAACAGGTAATATAGCGGTTATATATGTATGTATTGTTTAGCAATTTATTTTAAGTATATAATTATCTATAAGTATGTTGTATGAGTATGAGACTTTCAGACTGACCTAATGTATTTGCGGCGAGTCTGAAGCGTTTTAGTTTTACTGATGTTTGATTATTAGGCTTTTTATTTATTGAACTAATATTCTATATATTTATGTGCATTGACTGAATTTAAATAATCTAATTTTTAATCATATGAAATTTATGTTTTCATAAAATTTATTATTCCAGACTTACTTTCCTACCAGAAAAAAAAACATTCTGAATGCCTCATCTTTCTTACTATTTCGCATCAATTCTGAATAAAATGTCAATTAAAATGAAGTTGTAAGCCTACAGAAGCTTAATTAGACTCTAATCAGAAATCATTATAAGAGTTAAGGGGGTACTCTAGTGCAGAGGCCCGAATTTCGATCGTTTTTTGGCAATTAATAAAAAATAAGCATTTGAAATTTTTACTATCCATTTTTTTATCATTTGTTTATTTATATTTCAAGAGTAAACAAAATTAATTTTTTTTTAATTAAAAATTTTCATGGAGTTATGCGTCCTTGAAGTAGAGAGGAAAAAAGTCCGTATCCTCCTCGCCATAATTTCTACCCTTGTGGCCATCTCAAAAATGAAACAATGATGCATTCTTAATTAGTACGAATATCGCTACCTCAAGAATTTGCAAAACTGGAAAAAAAATTTTTTTTCATAAAATGGCGTCTGCTCAAAAATAAAGGTCGATTTTTTCACTAATTTTTTAACTTTGTCGAAGTTCTTAAAAAAATTTCATTTCTTGTTGCTTCATACGATTCGTGCCAAAATTCAAATAAATCGGCTGATTAGAACTTGAAATATTGTGGTTATTGCATCGAAAAAAGTAGTTTCGAGAAAAAAGCGTTTAAAGTTTTACGTCCAGTCGCCTATTATTGCAGTCGTCCGCTCAACAGGTCTAGTTACCACGACACTAAAACGACTATAACTTCGGAAATAATTTGAATTTTGAAAAATATATGTTTAAATATCTAAACTTTCGAATTATGAAAAAAAAAATTTCGATTTTTTCAAATTTTTAGACTAGAGTACCCACTTAATCTTATAAACGTCGCTTTTTTTTTTTTGACATCCGTTTATATATATCGTTTGTGACTACCGAATCACTATAGTGTTTTTTAAACGAAACAGGCTGCCATATGGAATTGTTTCTCTATTTTCCCAGGCAGCACTAAGAGGCGTGGAATCTGTTACGTTCTAGGTAAAGATATGTCGAACGAGCTTGCTAGGTAGGCTACTTCCTTTCCACTTTACCAACAAGAAAGTATCTAAGCATACCACTCTCCACTTGTAAGCTCACTATAGTTCTTCGCACATGCTAACTCAAGAGAGAAAAAGTTTAAATTTCTGCAATATAACTAGGGTAATGTGGTCGACTTGGCATAAGATGGAATATCAAGAGAGCTTAACTCACTGAAATGAAAAGAGATACCTATGATCATGGGAGATACCTATGACCAAGGGTCGTCTTAAACATCTTCTTTTAGGTAGATGGGCTAGGCGTATCATAAACGGTTACAGCAGGAGTTCTGTTGAGGAGAAATCAACTGAAATCTTAAGGCACTCTCTTGGCGAATGGCTCCCACTTTTGAGGAGTAAGGTGAAGCCTCTTTGGGTGATAAGCTTTGGAGACTTGAGCGAAATGTCGATGGCTTCGCTTTGCTAAGTCTACACATTAGTTTGGCCAGCGAATTGGGGCTAATAGGATCCCCATTGTAAATGGTGGCCTGAGCATACTGATGGCATATGCAACCTCTTTAACTCAACTTATCCTAGCCTAACTAAACCTCTATTTTGATGATAAGGTTTTTTTAAGTTATATTTTTCTTCAGTGGAACACTTTTTGTGATAAGTTACCACTCATGGATTGTAGATTTTAATTCAATCTTTTAGAGGAAAGAAATCACAACTCCAACTCTATATATCGCCCACCACATTTGTCAATAAATAATATTTACGGAACGCTGAGTTCTTTATAGAGAAATTCATCACGTCTGTCACACCACCAGAATCAAATTTCTGTCACTATCTGGTCTTAGTGGCTCTATTTAACCTCACTTTTAGGTCGGACACCATGTCAACTCTCTTAACTTTCCTTCAATGTATAATGTAAAGGGAGTCCAACTCCAAGTCCATTCTAGTCCTATTTCTCGGCTGCCCTAAATCCCTGCCTTCTCTATTCTGACACAATTTCGATCTTTCTACTTTAACTATTTGAACCCTTACATATGCGAGCTTGAACCCGACGTAGTCACGGTATATCCTTTAGGGAAATATTATCTAAACAAGCGTCATAACCTCTTTACATGTCCCCTTCGATCTACATGATCATCCAGGGTTTTCTCTGATCGGAACCTCCCGAAACACAACTTCTTTTCTGAAAAATCCCTATAATATCAGAACTTAAATTAAATATATTCATTCGAAGTTCCCTACTTTTTAAAGGAAAAACCACAGAAACTACAAATTTAATGGGGAATGTTTATTATCTTTCGAAAGAACATTCTTTAGCATTTATTTTTTGAAGATTACCACTTTCAAAAGTTGGCTGCGGCTACGTCTCAGATGGTCCATTCGCTGAGTCCAATTTTCGATGACTCATTCGAGCATTTCGACTGGTAACTGGCGAATGACACGCGTGATGTATTGCTCCAAGGCCTGAACCAAACGGGATTGTCCGCATAGAGTTTAAACTTTACCTATCCCCACAGGGAAAGTCTAACGGTGTGATATCATATGATCTTGCTGACCAATTGACCGGCCCAAAACGTGAAATTATCTGCGAAATCAAATACGGTAATTTTGCTTCTTTACATACCCAATGAGCAATGAAATGGGCCTCATCGCTGAACAAAATTTGGCTCGAAAACGTCTGATCTTCTTGGAACTTTTCAAGAGCCCATAGAGCGAAGCGATGTCGCTTGGGAAGGTCAAACGGCTTCAGTTCTTACACAAGCATATCGTACGCTTCCAATTTAAGTTCTCGACGTAAAATGCGCCAAGTCGTTCCGTAGGCCAGTCAGAGTTGCTGCGAACCGCGCCAATTCGACTATCCACGGTCTTCGTGTACACTCTCAACTACGGCCGCCATATTTTCTTCACTACGTACTGGACGTGGTCTATTCGATCGAATATTATCCAATAATGAATGCTGGATCTCAAGATGGGAGTTAGTGTTGCGAAAAGTACGCTCAGTAGGCCGATTATATTGGCCATAAGTTGAGCGAAGCGCGCGAAACACATTCTTCACAGAACGTAAACTTTCGTAATAGAGTTGAATGATTTGTAAACGTTGTTCAGGGGTAAATCTTTCCATGATGAAATGCCAAACAATACTGAACAAAAATAACATGATAGCTTGACACGACTCACGCGTGATCTCTCAAAAAAAGGATATTGAAAAAAGGACCTCTACTTGGATCACCCTTTATTTAGAGCACTGACATCAATTTATGTGTTCGGTCTTGTTGGCATCCCCACTGAATAATCTATATTTTTAAGCTACCCAATCCGGAGGTAGTCAAAAATACACTTCAAAACATGCGTAATTATATCAATCTGGTCTGAGCAGCAGAAGGTCGAATTCTTTTTATTAGTGTTACTTTATAAATATAAAATATAATAAAAGAACAATACACTGGCACATCTGTTAGGTTTTCCACGACGGGAGCACTGTGAGAAAGCAAACAATATCAATCATAGCAACCACAGTTGAAGTAAAATATCCAAAAATAAAACAAAATAAATTAATAAAAATAAAAATCCCATAGAATTAAAAAACTTTTATAACACATTCTGCATATACAAGTAGAGTAAGCCACACCGAAACATAACTCTCAGTGCCTCGTTTATACTCGTAGCGTAATTACTGCAAATTCTTATCTTAACAGTAAAGCTTTATATTTTTGATAACAAACTAAACACTCATAGGCACTTATACATGCAGATCACTACAAATAAACTTTTAGATATATGTATGTACGTTTATTTTTGTTTCGCCAGGTAAATTGTTGAGTGAAACATGCACAAAAAATATCAACAAAATAAAATGAAGGAAGCGATAAGGCGCTAACTGACGAACGCACAACTAAAGCAATGAAAAAATATGAATGCAATTACAACTAGCAAACAAAAACAACAAATTACGCCATAAAATCTACCTACTCTATAATTATATTGATATTTATGTATGTACGAGTATAGTTAACTAGTGTACAAATGAAATTGAAGGTGTCGTCTGTTGAGTGGAGGAGAAGCAGAGCAAGTAGTAGAGGTTCTGAGCAAATTGTTATTGTTTCACTGTAAATATGAATATATAATATGATCAACGGGTGGTTCCAAAGCAAATATTAAGTTAGCAAATGTAATATAATAAAAGAAAAATAGTAAAATTATTTCTAACAGATGCAGCTGAGAATAATTATTGTCTACATAATTTCAGAAAAAAGTAAAAAAATGGAAAAAAACGAGTTGTTGATATTGTTGCTTAGTTTGCCAACGGAATATTTTTAACTCACAAGACTGAAACGAACAAACGAAATTCACAAAATGTATAATTTTAATTTTAATTCAATTTAACTTATGCTATTTATTTATTTTTTATTCTATTATGTTCTATTTTATTTTATTTTTCTTTAATTTTGTTTAAATTATTTTTTTTTTGCTTTTACATATTAGTTTACTTTATTTCCTTTAATATTTTATATTATTTAATTTACATTATTTTATTTATTTTTTATTTTTTAATTTATATTATTCTATTTAATAAACTTTTATATTTATATTTTATTTAATTTTATTTTATTTTATTTTGTTAATTTAATTGCTTTTATTTTACTTTATTTTATTTTGATTTATTTTATTTTGTTGTATTTCTTTTTGTTTTATATTATTTTCTTTTATTTTATTAACTAAATTTAATATAATTTAATTTTTTGATTTTATTCTTTTTAATTTTTTTATTTAACTTAAGTTTTTTTTTATTGTTTTTGTATTATTTTATTTTAAATTTTCATAACAATTTTTTTCTCTTAAATTTAATTTTATTTTATTATATAAACTTATTTTTTTTATTTAATTTTGTTTTACTTTATATTTTTTATTTTTTATTTTTTACTTTATTTTATTTTTATTAATTTAATTTTTTATTAAAATTAATTTTTTTTATTTTTTTATATATTTTTTATTTTATTGTATTTTTTAATTTTAGTTTAGTGTAATATATTTTATTTTATTTTATTTAAATAATCTTAGTTTATTTTCTATTACATTTTTATTTTATTTCATTTTAGTTTACTTTATATTATTTCATTTTACTTTCTTTTATTTTATTTTTTTTAAATTTATTTAATTTTATTTTTTTAATTTTATTTGTTTTATTTTTTTTTAATTTTTTTTATTTTTTATTTTTGTTTATTTTTTATATATCTTTTTATATATTTTTTATTTTATTTTTATTTTTTATTTTATTTTATTTTATATTTGATTTTTATTTATTTTTATTTTATTTTATTTTATTTTAATTTATTATACTTTATTTTATTTTATTTATATTTTAATTATATATTTTATTTTAATTTTATATAACATTATTATTTTTTTATTATCTTATATTTTTTATTATTTGATTTGTTTTTTTTTTGTTTTTTTCTATTTTTTTTTCTATAATTTAATTTAATTTATTTTTACTTTTTTTTAGTTTATTTTATTTTATTTCATTTTATTTTGTTTTCTTTATTTTTATATATTTTATTTTATTTTATTTTACTTAATTCCATTTTAATTTAATTTTTTAATTATTTTTATTTTTTTTATTATGTTATTTTACTTTATTATAAATTATTTTAATTTTTTAATTTTATTTTATTTTATTTTTTATATGATTTTATTTTATTTCATTTTATCTTTTTTGATTTTCTATTTTATTTTATTAATTTTTTTTTTGTTTTTATTCGTTTTTTTTTTTTAATTTTTTTTATTTTTTTTTTTTCATTTTATTTTGTTTTATTTTATTTTATTTTTTTTTTATTTAATTTATTTTATTTTATTTTATTTTATTTTATTTTATTTTATTTTATTTTATTTTATTTTATTTTTTTTTATTTTACTTCATATTATTTTATTTAATTTTATATTTTTTTGCTTTATTTTATTAATCTAACTAATATCGTTACCACCCATTATGCACGAAACAGCATGTGTTCATAAGCACGCACTAGACTTTACATCAACGCTTGCTTTATATCTCGAGCTTTTCTATATTCAGTATAGAAGTGACTTTGAAACGGTGTGGACAAGGAAAAGGTGTATAGGAATATATATATAATTAACTGCGGCCACGACAACAACGGTAATGACCACAACAAGACAGATACTAGGCAACGCGTCCAACAAAAGTGATTGGGAAGAAATTGAATTTTAGTAATTTAGAACAGAAAAAAGCGCTACTTACTATTACTAAAGTTCTGCTACAAATACGAAACTCAAAAAAAACGCATGCATAAAATGTTACAATAACGAAAAGTAAATTTTTTTTACCTTTTTCATTCTTTACAGAGCCAAAAAGGCACGCTTACAGCTAGCGAAATATTGAAGTGAAATAGTGATATCTTTACTGTGTTTAATTGTGATCCTTGAAAGGAGAAAACAAAAAACAAAATGGCGCGCGATCAATTGAATTCAGGCATGCGTTGTGCAAAATTTATGCTGGTCATTGTGAGCTTTATGTTTGCGGTAAGTTGATGATATATATATATAATAGCAAATACAAATTTAAGTCTTTTTTTTTTAAATATAAAAGTATTTTTTAAATAATCAGTCAATGCTTTTTTAACGTAGTGAAATTATTGATTTTTCATTGCTCAATTTTAATCGATTTTAAATAATTAGTCATAAGAAATTGAAACACACAATAAACGCATACATATGCATGTCTGATTGGTACTTTTATTGGAATATAAACGTATTTAATTATTTTCATACATACATACATGCTTACTCATATCACTATTGACTTATTGATAGCAATATTTAGCACACCTCATCACTCAACCTACTATACGTACATATGTACTTAACACAAGTATATAACGACTATGTGGAGTATGTATCGTATCGTATTTATACACTTACATATAGTATGTATGTAGTGATTACTTGTTGTAAGAAATTTAAAGAATTGCACTGGTGTTTGTTGCGGCAAATATTAAGTTTATAACTTTTTAATTTATGACTGTTATTACTTACGCAAAATGTAAGGTATTCAGCATAATTTTAGATTTTCTATTTCCAACTTCCTTACGTCAACGAATATACATATGCAGGGTCGTATGCTGAGGGGTGGTTATTTGGTGTTCCCACTCCTCGAAATGTAGTGCCATTAATATTCGAACTCGCATTACCTTCGTGTAAGATTCTACAATCGCCTATGTTGAACTTTACAGATGCTTTTAAATACATTATACTCATTTTACAAATTATAAAGAACCAGCTAATGGCCTATTAAGTAATCCAAAACTTACTATTACATATTAAAAATTTGTTCATCATGAAACCACCACACAATGGGAACTTTTGATTCAAAAACGGTCATAAATGGCATGAATAGACACACGGTGTGCAAATTTGGTGCACTTTGATGAATACAAGATATACGCTAATATGAACTTAAACCACCGGAAAATACTTCCATCACCCATATAACGGGTGATTCGAGAAACATTTAAATTGCAATTTTTTTCTGATATTTGATTTTTTTTAATAAAACAAAATATAAATATACTAGCTGTGGCTTTCTGTATTTTCTCCATTTTTTATTCTAATCGGTGTTGCAAAGGGTCATTAAAGTTCTAATTAAGCATCACCTATGTAAATCAAAATTTAAATTTTTTTTATTAATTTGTAATATTGATCTAGCTCCGTATTTGTAAATGCATTTCGCTAAGAATTTAAAGTCTTTCACGAATATGTCAATATGAATGCTTCGAAGTTAAACGAACGCAGCCTTCGGTCACAGAAAACTTACATGACGCAGAGAAAAAAATACGCACGGACCTATGCTTATATCCAAATTATCCTACTTTTTGTCTGTCTGTCGGTGATCCCTTTCCTGTAAAGAAATATTTTAAGAAAATTGAACTTCATCTAAAATTTTAACTAAATCGAAGCATAAATAATTTTTTTCCCCAATTAAATCGGTCCACAGCCTGAAAATCATCATTCACATAAATTGAACCATAAATAAGATTTCAAATAGGTTGATCACTGGTTCGCTTCCCGATATGAAAAATAGATAAAAACCTATTCGTAGACCCAACGAATATAAAGGGTAATCCATTTCGAGGTCCCCTACTTTATATATATAATATAATAATAAAAAAACAAAATAAAAGTAAATAAAATACTATCAAATTTAAGCGAACTAAATAAAAATAAATTAAAATAAAATTTAATTATTAAAAAATAAAATAAATTAAAAATAAAATAAAATTTAAAAAAATATAAAAATTGAATTAAGTAATATAAAATAAAATAAATATTCAAAAAAGAAACAAAACATAATTACATGAAATAAACAATATGAAAATAAAATAACGTAAAATGAAATAAAATTAATACATCATATTAAAAATAAAATGGAAAAAATAAATTAATGGAATCATATAGGAAAAAAATTAAATAAATAAAAATTAAATATAGTAAAAAAATGTAAAATATTTAAGTAAATATTAAACTAAATTAAACCAATATAAAATAAAATAATACAAAATGAAAGAAAAGCAATAAAAGATCAAAAATCAAAAATAAAGTAATATGAAAATTCAAAAAAAAAATTCTATAAAACAATAATTAAAAGAGAAAAATTTGGATGTAAATAATTAAGTAAAATAATATAAATTTAAATAAAATATATAACGGGTGAACCATTTTCTGGCTCCCTACTATTTAAGAAAAAATATATAGGAAATTCAAATTGAATGGGGAATGCTTATTATCATTCGAAAGTGCATTCTTTGGCATTTATTTTTTGAAGATTATCTCTTTCAAATATTGGCCGCGACTACGTCTCAGATGGTCCATCCGTTGGTCCAATTTTCCATGACTCGTTCGAGCATTACGACTGGTAACTGGGTAATGACATGCGTGATGTTTTGCTCCAAGGCTCGAATCGAAGCGGGATAGCCGGCATGAGCCTAAAGCTTTATATATCCCCATAGGAAAAAGTCTAACGGTATGATATCACACGATCTTGGTGGACAATCGACCGGCCCAAAACGTGAAATTATCTGCTCATGGAAGCGTTCTCTCAATAAATCCGTTGAGTGATGCGATGTGTGGGAAGTGGTTGAAACCAAATATTTCCAATATTTAAATTCAGGCATCAAATTGTCGTTTATCATGGCGCGGTAACAATCGCCATTGACGGTTACGTTCTCACCGGCATCATTTTTGAAAATGCCATAAACAACACCAAACCGTTTTCGTTCTGGATGAAATGACAGCTCTTGAACCTCTTCAGGTTGCTCTTCGTCCTATATGCGTAAATTTTGATTGTTTACATACCCATTGAGCCAGAAATGGGCCTCATCGCTGAACAAAATTTGGCTCGAAAACGTCTGATCTTCTTGGAACTTTTCAAGAGCCCATCGCGACGTCGTTTGGGAAGGCTGAGCGGCTTCAGTTCTTGCACAAGCTGTATTTTGCATGCTTCAATATAAGATTTCGACGCAAAATGTGACAAGTCGTTTCCTATGTCAGTCCGAGATGGTATGAACGGCGTCGAATCGTCTATCCATGGTCTTCGTGTTCACTCTCAGCTAATGAATGCTGGGTCTCAAGATGGGTGATGGTGTTGCGTATAGTACGACCAGTAGGCCGATTATGCTGACCATAAGTTTGACGAAGCGCGCAAAACACATTCTTTACAGAACGTGAATTTTTCGTAATAAAGTTGAACGATTTGTAAACGTTGTTCGTTGAGAAATGCCAAACAATACTGAACAAAAATAACATAACAGCTTGACATGACTTACGCGTGAGCTCTCAAAAAAAGGCTACTGTAAAAAGGACCTCTACTTGGATTACCCTTTAAAAGCTTTATATTCATCCGCTAGCTGACGCGTGTGTCTTGAAAACATGAAAACCTATATTAATGATAAGATTTGAATGAAATGAAAATTTCTATTATTCATCTTAAGTAAATTTATGAACTAAAAAAATATGAAAAATAAAAATAATAGAATAAGCGTGGAGCGGTTATGAGGTTATATATAGAAAATAGCTCAAGAACAAAAATATTGATTGAAGTACGACAAAGCATGAACAGCATGAATAGCTGGAAGATGCCTTAAACAAAACTAAGTTTACCCATACTTAACATGTTTTTATGAACCCAAAATAATTAGGATTATTTTTAAATTATAGTTATATAAATCAAAAATGATTTATGCTCTGCTTGGTCAACACTTCTGTTTCCTCTTCCTTCATCGCACATATTTTAATTTTCTAAATTTTGTGCATTACCATTTACGTTTGTACTTATTCAGAAATACTAAATTGAGTTGCTGATAAAGAAATATGATAAGAAAATGATAACTGTGTATATTTACGTGCATACATATATATGTAGGAATTTGTTGATATCCGTATGTAGTACAATCGCCCGTGCTTACTTTCATAAGAGCTTGTGCTTTTTGTAGTTGTTTTATAAAAAATATTACAACATGGTTTGGAAAAATATATAACCCAAGCTGTGTATACGTCTTTTTTTTTTAAATGCTAAAATATTTGACCTTGACATATATTTTTCTAAAATGGGCACGTAAGGGTTAAGTATGCATAGGTAATTCAAAAGATTTTGGAATGCAAATGTAAAATAAAATTTAAGAAGATAACATAAGATAAGATAAAGTAAAGTAAGATATAATAAGAAAGAAAAAGAAAATCAAATAAAGCAAAAAACAGGAAAGAAAAGTTGTCTCTGCAATGCTGCAGTCTTTATACCTTGCATGAACATATCGAATTTTTTTCAAATTGCAAAATTCGTTTTCGATAATTATCGGCATCAATATTAACTTTCGTTCACATCTGTATAATAACAAATACAATATTTGGCATAACATATTGTAACGGTTTTCGTTGCTACCTCAATGAGTCCACACAGCTCACAGCAATGTTAACTCCACTAAGTTGTCTACTCGTCTCTCCTGGTGATAGCGGCTGCTGATCTTTTTATACCTGAGGATGACCCAAACATTCTTTTCACGCGCTCAAGAATAGGCTGATTATTCGTTTGCCTGCGGTAGCTGCAGCCGCTCCGTTCATCCTTAACGACGGGGAGTTTCCTTTACACTGTCGATTCTTTTGTTTGTCCTTGGTAAGAGTAATTTACATCATACGGCCGCTTCTTTTGTCTGTTTTTATTTGGAAATCTCGTCACACTGCTACTCCTTTCAGTCTGTTCTTCGTATTTGGGATTTCCGTCACAATATTATATTGTAAGGGTTTCGAAAGTTCAGGGCCATATTTTGACATCTGTCAAACTTAACTGTCAAACCAAATATGTTTTGTTGTAGTTAAAAGTCAGGCATTTGAGAAAATGGATCGTTTAACAACCACACAAGGCGTTAAAATTGTTGAAACCTACTACAAAAATGGTGATTCAAACGTGTTCGCGTCTAATTTTTTTAACTTTTAACAACTTTGTTCAATATGGTTAGGGAGAACAAAGTCGCCTGGAAAGGTTGATACTTTCTAAAAGTTTCTAAAGTTGGCTGAAGTTCGTGACAAGTTGCTCAAGTCAAATGTGCGCGCCCCAATCCGTGCCAGCGCTATTCCCCATTGCCAGTCGTCCTCCCAGCCCAGAACACTGGCTTGGGTTCCGAGAAAACTTCTTTCTTCCAGGCCCTCTCCATTCCAACCAAGATTTCCAAGGGTACAATCGAAATTATCAACGATGTGCCCATTTTAAAGCCTGGTAACAAATTCGGTACATCTGTAGCTACACTTTTCAAAATTTTGAATACTTCACCTTTCTCGTATGGTTTGGCTATAACTCAAGTGTACGATTCCGGTTCCATTTTTTACCCGAGATCCGGGATATCAAACCAGAAGACTTGCGTCTGAAGTTCCAAGCTGGTGCTACTGTATCTTTGGCGATTGGTTTCCCAACCATTGCTTCGCACCACTCAGCATTGCTAATGGTTTCAAGAATCTTTTCGAAATATACAACTATTGCTATTCGGGTTTTACAAAGCCTTGTGGATTATTCTACAGAAAAGTTATTCTTACAGTAAGCTGTGATTTTATGATGTACTAATTTGTACTTGGCAAGGTCTGACACACCCAACAACAAGTTGTCGCTACAGAAAATACGAATAGAATCTTAATCTTAGAATCTTAACTCTTAGTAAAATCTGAATTTATACAATATAATAAAGTTGTAATTTAAAAGGAGAAGATTATGGTGCATATAATCGTCCAACTACTCAAGCAATTGGTAAACTCTTAAAGAAATTTGAAGAGACTGGATCGGTTACGGATATTGTAAGGGCTGTCCATCATCGTTTTGCTCGTTCCACTTCAAATATCACTGGTTTAAGGGAAAGTGTAGCCGAAGACCTGCATGTATACATTTCTCGACGTTCTCAAGAGCTGAGAATTTCTTACGGCATATTATGGCGTATTTTGCACTTGGACCATTCACAATGCCGTAGTTACGTCGATTGGGTGCTTGAAAGACAAGTAGTGGACCCTGCTTTCTTAAGCAACGAGGCACATTTCTCACACGGTGAATACGTAAATATGCAAAATTCTCGCATTTTGGGCAACAAAGAATCCTCAAATAATTTAAGAGAGGTCATTACAACCAAAGAACTTACCGTCTGGTGCGCCTTTTGGTACGGAGGTGTAACTATCACTGTCAATCCGGTACGTTATGGTCGTATTATAACCGTCTTTTTTTGACTTGAAATTGAAGAACACGGCTTGAACAATATGTGGTTTCAACTGTACGACCTGCCAAAAGGTCGTATAGTTAATCAAGAATGCTACAAGGAAGTTATGCAACGTTTGTGTGAACCAAAAACAAAACGTGGATTCTGCATCACGATAATGCACCAGCTCACACATAAATGTTTATTCGTGATTTTTGGGGCCAAAAACAAAACTGTACCCATGCCTCAACCACCGTATTCACCAGATTTAGCTCCCTGTGACTTTTCCATGTTCCCAAAACTAAAGAAACCAATGAAAGATAAGCGTTTTACTACAATTGATGAGGTCTAGTTGGAATCGAAGAAAGAGCTTATGGCCATACCAAAAAGCGAATTTAAGAAGTGCTTCGAGGATTGGAAAAAGCGTTGGCACAAGTGTATTATATCCGAGGGGGTTTACTTTGAAGGGGACAAAGTAGATTTTGATGAATAAGTACTTTAGAAAAAAATTCAAAATTCATCTTTTCCTTTCAACACACCTCGTATAGCTTTATTGCGTTAAAATATCTCGGCCACGTAAGATCTTGTCTTGGCGATGTCAATTAGCCACCGAGATCGTGAGATTTGACACCGTTGGACATGGCTGGTGCTACGCGAAATGCCGTGTTTATGCTGGTAAAGCTTTAACTCTTGAATTCTTCAAAACCAACATTCATCAAGTTATGGCTGAGACTCCACCCAGTATATGTCAAAAAGTGATAGAAAATTACCTCAAACGGATCGAAGTATGCAAAAACTCACGAGGTGGTCATGTGAAGTGATGTAGTGCTTGACAAATAATGCCAAGGTTCAATATTTATAATAAGAAAAATAATTTCATGAGAAAAGTGATCTTAAGTGCATTTTATTTACGTTTATTTTGGAAATCGCAAAAGGGATAACTCAGTAAAATAAATAAATAAACAAAGATAAAATAAAATAAATTAATTGAAAATGAACAACATTAATGAAAACAATTAAAAAATTAAAAATTAAAAATAATAGTTGTTGGTTAGTAAAATATTGAATAATACAATAACAGATTACATGGCAGGCGTTGGCTCAGTTGGTAGAGCACTCGCCTGTGATGCCAAAATCCGTCGGTTCGATTCCTGGCAAAGGAAGTCTGATGAGGAGATGTGGTGATATCCGAAACAGCTGTCACTTCTACCAATTTTTCTTTGTTGTATAACAAAATATTCAATTAAAAATAATTTTGCTAACGAAAATAGGCGTTTGAATACAGCTAATTTACTTATAACCAAAAAAAATTTTATAATTTAAAATAAAATAAAATGAAAAGTATCATAAAAGAATAAAATTTAATTTTAAATAAATAAAACTAAAAATAAAATAAAATGGCATAAAAAAAACAAAAACAAATTGAAAAACTAAACGAAATAGAATAAAATAAAGTATTTTGGAACATTATTTAACTCTTGAACTATAAATTTAGTCAAATGGCCATAACGATATAATTTTTTAGTTATTCCTTTCAAATATATATATTTTATATATTTTTTCTGAGCTTTCTTTGCCATAATCTATAATTTAACATGTTTTGTAATTCAGAAATTCGCTTCGCTCTTAGTACATTCAAAGGTGCAGACATATTTCTTATCAGAAAATATGTTTTTGCTATAAATTTGTTTGTCTGCCGTTATATACTTATACATACATGATATTGGCTGGGAAAATAATAAAAGTTTACGATATAATCATTAAGGTGTTGATATTTGATTAACGTTCGCTATTTATTTGACGTAGATATTTATGAATTTTTACTTTATATGTTACATATATACAAATGAATGTACGTGGCAACCTACTTTTATACGCAAAACTACTTGGCAAATTATGTACAAATTTTTGATAAATTATAGGGAATTTCCTAATTATCTATTTGAAGAATAACATACACACTGCAAATTTTTTTGAAGTATACGATACCATTCGGCTGTTCGGGAACCAGTGAACGTAACTTAAATGAGAAGTCATAGAACTAAGTCCGACCTAATAATGGATCGGCCTCCTACAAGGTAACCTAACCTATAAGCGCCCTCCAAATATATATCTCTAGAGGATTTAACGGTGATTTACGAAACAATGTGAAAACTATAAAAAATCATTAAAAAAAATTCTGAATTCATTCTTTCTAAAATTCCTAATTTTAATTCTAAAATTTCTTGATACTGACCATTTTTTAAGGATAAACTACAAGTTAATTATTCATATCTAGTTCCAGAACTCAAAAATTAATAATTTCATAGTAAAATTCCTTTTGCTTAGGGCATTCTCTCAGCGGTGCTTAAATAAATATCATAAAGAATAATTTTATTTGGAGTACCCCTTGACTCTTTTTGTTGAGGTATAGCGTATTACTAAGTCTGTAAAGGACGATAAGTGAGACATCTCTCTTTGCCACCAATTACGAGACTGGTTTGATAAGTAAGTGACTATTTGAATAAAATATATATATTTTTTCTCAACATAATCTTGTTTAGCTCTGTACTTTTAGTCTAACGTTTTCCAATTTTTGTATTCATTTCAAATAATAGATTTTTTAAGGACCTCAAAATAGGAGTTTATTTCTGTGAAGACATCTTCATTCCACCCGGACATCTCATATCCCAGATATTTCTTTAGCTTCGGAAACAAGAAATAGTCGAAATGGCTAAATGTGGAGAATATGCTGAATGGGAAACCAGCTCGTATCCTAGCTTTTACCTTGGTGTGCACCCATGCATTGTCCTGATGGAACAGCACTTTTGTTGCCAAATGTGGTCGTTTCTGAAACAATATCAAATCTGTCAAAAAGTTCTGAATAATATTTTCCGGTGATCGTTTTACCCCTTTTTCGATGTAAATAAGACATCGTGCATAACAAAAAGCTGTGAGGTAACGGACTTGTTGGCCGACAAAGCCACCTGAGCCGTCATTGGGGCACTCTGGTGTGGTTTGGTGAATCCATGTTTCGTCTACGGTAACAAATCGGCGCAGAATTTCGTTCAGTTTGCTTTTGATCATCGCCAAACATTCTATGGTTGCGTTTATGACAGTGTGTAAGCAATGGATGGTTTTTTCACGTCCAAATATTCATGTAAAATGTGATGTACCCGCTATACCAGTTGAGAAGCCTACAGCCTCAGCCACTTCAAGAAATTTTATTCCCCGATCAGCCATTATCATTTCTGACGTGACGTCCTTTTTCGGACGACCGGAACGTTCGGTGACGCTTGTACTGGTATGGAACTCCGTAAACCACTTCATAGTTTTTATTAGGTCTTTCCTTGCTTTCGGTGCTGGTTTTTGTACGCAAAAAAATGCTTCAGCACACGAAGTTAACTTTCTTCCAATTTCGTTCAAATTCATGAGGTCGTCTGCTTTCAATGGCTGCCAAACACAAATTAAATGGTGCAGCTTGTTCAATATTTTACCGCCGCCTATTAATCGATAACAGTTGATGGGTGTCGCTAACTTATCAAAGAGCTCTCATAGCTTGAGTGAATTTGAAATGTTTTTCAATGATTTTGCTTTTACTGAAATGCCTCAACATTCCGGTTAGCACATTCTGTTCAGTCTATCCATCAATGGTGACTTGCATAGGATGGCGACTTACATTACGTGCTTCATGTCATGAATAGTCTTTGGCCGGTTCTTCACAAAAAGTAGTCCACTGGAACCAAATTGCAGCTACCAAGCGGTCATTTGAAATCGCCGTTTCGGCTAGTTAAGTGATTTTCGAACACATTGCGTTAAAGATCGATTGCAATGTCGGCTATGTATGGCACAGTAACAATGATAATAACAACTCCTTACTCACTTTCCCTCGATGGATTTACCATGACTACATCGGATAGTAATGAGGTTTCGGTTCTTGGAGCAATATATATATATATTCATACGCCTGCATATTGAGGTATTCATTCAAAATCCATCGCAAAGCAGTACGCGAAATATTTAATTCCTGTGAACAATTTCGAGTTGAGCTTTGTTCGAACACACTATGAGTTACAACGGTGATGGGTTCCAAGAACGCACTAAACAAGCATGTCCGCGAGTTGTTCATACGATAACGAACCGGTTTGACCAGCTCGTTACGCAAATTGATTCACAGATTGCTTTGGAGCTGAGTTATTTCGCTCGAATTTTATGTGGTTGCGTATAATTCAGCGTATACTTAACTGCTTCATAAACCGCAAATCTTATACTGAATATTTGACACATTGGGAATATCGTTGGCAATGTCAAAGCTCACATAAGCCCTTGTTTAAACAGCACACGGTAGATGGCCCACCTTTTATTTTTTAAATAGTTAATAAAGGGTGATCCAAGTATAAGTACTTTTTTCAATAGCCTTTTTTTGACGGCTCACGGGTGAGTCGTGTCAATCTGTCATGTTATTTTTGTTCAGTATTGTTTGGCATTTTATCATGGAAAGACTTAAGATAAGAAGAAAGATTCGGCACCGTTCGCAGCAACTCGTACTGTCGCATGGAACGACTTGGCGCATTTTACGTTGAGACCTTACATTGAAAGCGTACAAAATACAGCTTGTGCAAGAACCGAAGCCGCTGGACCCTCCCAAGCGACGTGGCTTCGCTCTTGGGCTCTTGAAAAGTTCCAAGAAGATCCGACGTTTTCGAGCTAAATTCAATGTTCAGAGATGAGGCCCATTTCTAGCTCAATGGGTGTGTAAGCAAGCAAAATTGCAGCATTTAGGACGAAGAGCTAAAGAGATTCAAGAGCTGCTATTTCATACAGAAAAAATAATGGTTTGGTGTGTTTTGTGGGAGGCTGGAATCAACGGTCCATATTTCTTCACATGTGATGCCGGTGAGAACGTAATCGTCAATGGCGACCGTTATCGCGCTATGATAACCGACTATTTGATGCCTGAAATTGAAGCTCGTGACCTCTGCGACATTCGATTTCAACAAGACGGTGCCACTTCCCACACATCGCATCAATCAATGGATTTATTGAGAGAAAACTTCGGTGAGCAGATAACTTCACGTTTTGAGCCGGTCGATTGGCCACCAAGATCGTATGATATCACACCGTTAGACTTTTTCCTGTGAGGATATGTAAAGTCTAAAGTCTATGCGGACAATCCCGCTTCGGTTCAGGCCTTGGAGCATTACATCACGCGTGTCGTTCGCCAGTTACCCATCGTAATGCTCGAACGAGTCATGGAAAATTGGACTCACCGATGGATGGACTATCTGAGACGTAGCCAATATTTGAAAGAGATAATCCTCAAAATATAAATGTCAAATAATGTTATTTCGAATGATAATAAATATTCCCCATTAAATTTGAATTTTCTGCGTTTTTTTTCTTAAAAAAAAATAGGGAATTAGAAAATGGATCACCCTTTAAATATACTTTTTTTGTAAATTTAACCAAATCAAAACTAAAAAGGGAAATCCGATTCCGAATAAGGTTCTGCGTGTCAAAAATTTTCGAATTATAAAAACTCCTAACAGGTTTTGAAACTTTTCAAACTAAGATGGTTTTAGTAAATTTTATTAGCAATCTTACTTATGAAATAACTTTTTTTTGAAAACTCATTTACAAAAATTTCTAATTGAATTTACAATAATTTTCTTTAAGTAATATTTTATCTGTATACTCTCTTTCAGCTCACCGCAGTGCTGCTCATCATGGTCGGCTCAACAATTCAAGCGATATTCGGTGACTTTAACCAATTTATCGATGATCATTTCTCCTCACCACCAGCCTTACTCATCGCTATCGGTTTCATTTTATTGTTCGTAGCAACCTTAGGTGCTTATGGTGCGATCAAGGAGAGTGTTATGCTGATAAATTTGGTATGTTACAATGGAGTTTAAATATTGAACCGTTATTTTAGCAGAAATATTGTAATTTTCTTATTGCGCCCATAGTATGGTGTTAGCTTGTTTTTGGTGTTTATTCTGGAAGTCGCCGCTGCTATTGCCGCTTTTGTAATGCAAAGTCAAGTACGCGGCATGTTGATGCGTACAATGAACGAGTCCTTGCAGCAATATTATGCGAATGAATATTTACAAGTTGGCGTCGATTTTATGCAAGCCACCGTAAGTGACTGTTTTTTACTTTTTCATTTTACATAGAGAATTTATGAAAATTATAACCTTTTTTTACTGTTTTCTCACAAATGCATATACCACATGAAGCTCGGTTGTTGTGGTGTAAACAGCCCAATGGACTGGAGATCCCCAAATAGTACGGATGTTGACAAAATCGCAATACCGCCTTCATGCTGTGAAGACTTCTCTCTCGAAGATGCTGATTCCTGTTTAAGACCTTATGATAACGGCTGTTTGCCACGTATGGACTTTATAATCTCGCAGAGCACCATGCTAATTGCTACCGGTGCTTCTACAGTGGCTTTTGTGCAGGTAAATTAAACATTGGAGATCCTTCCAATGCAACGACTAAAGCTGTGTAAGAAGAAATGTAACGGAAAAATTTAAAGACCAATACAATTGAGACCGGAAAAAATATTGGACGAAGACTGAAGCTAAAAGTGAAATTAAGATTTGTATTCCCTTCACTACTTAAATCGAAATTGAAAGCTTAGCTTTGGCAAAGACTCAAGGAGAGAGTGTGACGACCTAAAAGCCTAAGTAGGTACATTATTGTGGGACTTAAACTGGAACTGAAATTTACACATACTCTGGGCTAGAGACTCTAGGATAGAGACTGAATATATAAGAGCTTGGAATCATATTCTAAGACGATAGTAAAACCGCGACTATGCTTGTTGTGAGGACCGATGTGACGGACGCCTTGTGAGTGGAACTAATTCGTCTTTTCTTTACCTTTTACATCGTTTCTCTATTAAAGCGGTTGCCCACTTGGCTGCTTCAGTAACGCCCACAATACTTGCATTACTTTCGATAATTGGGAGGTTACAGCACTTTCCTACAGGGTAAGTGGCTGACTACTTCGTACATTGCTGACGTCGAAGATGACTTTACGGGCCTTTAAGGCCGTTAATGTAGTTCTCATCATAAATAATCAAGGCTGCTTCGATCGGTTATCTTATCAAATTATGTTTTCGTTGGATCTGCTCTCATCTCAGGCTCAATGATGGATGCTTTCTGAAACTCTCAGCCTTATTGAGTCGATCTTAGTAATGGAGTTTAACTTTTTGTGCGCTCAGAATGTACTTAACGACCGATCCAAGGCCGTCTCATACATAATTGCATACCAGATTTTCCGATTACTTACATATGTCAGTTCATCCCTTGTGGGTAGAGTTGAGGAGTTCAAATGTAGATAGAGTGAACCCAGAAGCAGCGAGGGATTTGCAGGATTTGTGTCGTTAGTAACCATATCGACTATCCAGAACCATGAAAATGTTAGTTTCCCTAAAAGATTGTATGCTTGACTTAATTCTACCTCAGGACGAGCAGTTAGTATCTTAGAGGGTTACGTTCAGTAGGATGCACTCGTTCTCTCCATATACCATTGCGTTTGCCATCAAAGCACAGAGCCATAAGATAATCCTCAAACCGCTATCCCGGATCACATGGAGGAAAGACAAAGAACTGCTGACAACTTACAGGGCAACCGTAGAAACTATCCCTCCAGACACTTTTTAGAAGCCGAAGTACTACTTAGATACATCATGAAGGAGTACTTGACCTAAAGGACATCATCCAGCACATCAGCATTGCTGGTCAAGGCGACTTACGGACAGGCTCTAAATGCCATTCACAGAGAGTCCATCAACACCTTTATAAAATTTGTTTCCGTGAAGGGTGTGCCACCAACAACCATAGTAGATGAGGTGGCCGAGTAATACTGGCAAATTTAAGATTTGAATACTGTAGTAGACTTAACTCCTACCTATTCAAACTTAATCCCGACACCCAAACCGACGTCAACTTCCGATTGATGCATGTTCTGCATAAAATAAGTCTCCTCATAATACTAACCACTTCTTTGTATATCCGCTAAAACCCACTCACTTAAAACTCCTGTCAGAGTGATCCGAACCCCATCGAAAAATCTTGTTTCCTGGCTCGCCCGTTCAATGGCCTAGACGACATAAACTAACTTTGACTGAGTTGATTTGGTTTTGTGTTTTTCCGACAGGGTGGATACTAGATTTATATCGGAACGAATTTCCGTCATCCCTTGTCAATTTTGGTTTAGTAACACACCGGTTTCGGCAAACCGCCATCTTCAGTGTTTGGTTTCGCAGTCATGGCTGAGCAAGCTGTTACAATAAGAGCAACAATAGACTCTTGCAAGTTTCCATGATCTCTGAAGCTCTGGCTTAGCACAATATACAGTTGTTTTAAGATCGTCATTCATTTTAGAATCATTTCTTGTAAACATGTACAGCTGAATCCTCCAATGTCGCAACACTACGTGCCCCTTAATTCTAGCAGTTAAACTCCTGCCGTGAGACTATGTAAGCTATTTTATCCTGGAAAGTTAGAGCAATAGTAATTTATTCAAACTGACGCATGCGGATTTATACTGCAATCAGAGGTAGATCTGATTCTGGTCTCATTACTGGTGTGTTATAATCAAGAATAGCCAAGAGAGTTCCAAAAAGATCTGCTATGCCCATATCGGGGTGGACTTGACGCATTTAATTTTTTTTTTTTTTACGTACATTACAAAAGATACTGATTTCGAAAGCAGACGACCTCGAGAATTTTAATAAAAAGGGAAAAAAGTGAATTTCGTGTCCATATAAAGCATTATTTTTTGCGTAAAAAACCATCAGCGAAACCAAGGGAAGTTTTGATAGATACTATGAGACCCTGCTCCAACAATTCCAAAGGCTAAGAAGTGGTTTACTGAGTTCCGTTCTGGTACCAGTACAAGTGACTCTGAACGTTCAAGCCGCCCAAAAGAAGTCGTCACCTCAGAAATCGTAGATGAAATGCATAAAATGATATTAGACGATCGGAAAATAGAAGTTCGTGAGGCGGCTGAGGTTGTGAAAGGTCATGAAAAAGCTATCTGAGCAATGGGTGTGTTCAGCGATGTTCAACCGTAATCCCAACGAATTGGTGAGCCGTTTCGTTACCGTACACAAAACATGGATCCACTACACCATCCCACCAGAGATTAAAGAACACTCAAGGCAGTGGGTTTCTCCAGGTGAACGTGCAGCAAGGAATTCCAAGGTACCTCCAAAAGGATTAAAAGTTCATAAGCGAATATTATTCACAGCTTTTGGACAGGTATGATATTGATTTGAAGCAGAAGCGACCACGTTTGGCGAAATAAACGAGCTGTTCAATCAGGACAACGCACGGGTACATATGTGCGCACAAACATTCATAAGTTAGACTTAGAACTGTTGTCCCATTCAACAAATAATCCAGATTTAGGCCCCTCTGTGACTATTCCTTGTTTCCAAACCTGAAGAAATGGCTGGGCGGTAAGAGATTTGGGTCGAATGACAAGGTCATCACAGAAGAAAACGCTTGTTTTGAGGACCTTGAAAAATTCTATTATGTAGAAAGAAAACAAAAATTGGAAAAACGCTACATTAAACGTATAGAGCTAAAAGCAAACTACGTTTAGAAAGCTTATTTACCGAAAAAAAAATTTATTCAAAAAGTCATTGACTTATCAAGCCACCTCGTTGCTGGAAGTCCAATACGATTGGTGGTTAAGATTTGATTTTTTACTTAAATTATAATCTTAATTCATTAATTTTTATTAATCAATTAATTAATTTTGTCCAGGGCTCACAAAATTTTCAAAAGTAATAAATATATATATATATATAAGCTTAATCAATTCTTTCACTCCACACACAGATCCTCGGCGTACTCTGCGCCTTCATGTTGGCCAAAACTCTGCGACGCAACAAGTCGTTACGCGAGGCACGCCGTTGGCAGCTACAACAAAGTTTGGGTGTTTTGATTTCGGGTGGAAAAATGGCGCCACCAGCTAATTCACCAATTAACGGTTATACACAATTGGAACGTACTGAACGTTATATGGAACAAGATCCCATTACGTATACGCCGACTAGCCCCAGCGTGAATTAAATGAAGAAGGAGAGGCGAGCGAGGATATGGCCAACAAATGGAATTAGTAATATTAAAGTGCCTAAAAGAAAATCAATTTTTTCTCAAAAAATAAAATTATTTAATGTTTTTCCCCACTCTCCCTTAAATGTTTTTAAATTTCAGCTATAAAAAAAGTAGTTTTTAGTAACAAAAAAAGAAATGTTGACGGCTTAACATAAAATGAGGCATTACGTACTTACATATATGTACAAGTACATATGTAGAGAATATTAAATTTTTTTTGCGTATATACATACATATACACTTTTGTGAAAGTGCTATTAATATCATTTACATAAAGAAACATTTTAACTGTATTAGCAAGTTTATGGTGTCAAATAAAATAAAAATTTTATTCAAATGAATTTTTATTTTTTTTTATAAAACTGATTTTTTTTAATAATTTTTAATTAAAAAAATTAATTTTTGACTTTTTTTTAATATTTAGATTTTTTATATAAATACTAGCGCTCAATACTTGTAAGTATACAACATTTTTGGTTTTATCATCTCCCACGCAAAAAAAGAGGTTCTTAGCTTTGCCAACCCTAGAAAATGCAATATATCCATGGTCCATTTGGAGCTTCCCTACTTTTTTAAAGAAAAAATGTAGAAAATTCAAATTTAATGGGGAATATTTATTATCACTGGATAGAACATTCTTTGGCATTTATTTTTTGAAGATTATCTCTTTCAAATATTGGCTGAGGCTACGTCTCAAATGGTCCATCCGTTGAGTCCAATTTTCGAAGAGTCTTCGAGCATTTGACTATTTTGAGCAAATGACACGCGCGATATTTTGCTACAATCGAAGGCAGAATCGAAGCGGGATTGTCCGCATAGACTTTAGTCTTTATATATCCCCACAGGAAAAAGTCTAAGTGGCCAGTCGACCAGCCCAAAACGTGAAATTATCTGCTCACTGAAGTTTTCTCTCAATAAATTCATTGATTATTGCGATGTGTGAGAAGTGGCGGGCTTCAATTTCACACATCAAATAGTGGATTATCATGGCACGATAATGGTCGCAATAGGCGGTTACGTTCTCACCGGCATAATTTTTGAAGAAATATGAACCGATGGATGGATAGGTGAGCAAAATTTGACTCGAAAACGTCGGATTTTCTTGGAACTTTTCAAGAGCCCAAAGAGCTAGGCGATGTCGATTGGGATGATCGACCGGCTGCACTTCTTGCACAAGCTATATTTTGAATGCTTTCAATTTAAGATCTCGGCGTAAAATGCATCAAGTCTTTCCATACGTGGGTCCGAGTTGCTGCAAGCGGCGCCGAATTGACTCTCCACGGTCTTCGTGTACACTCTCTGCTACGGCTGCTGCATTCTCTTCACTGCGTGCAGGACGTGATCTATTCGGTCGAATATTATCCAATAATGAATGCTGGGTCTCAATATGGGTGATGGTGTTCCGAATAGTATGCTCAGTAGGCCGATTATGTTGACCACAAGTTGAACGAAGCGCGCGGAACACATTCTTTACAGAACGTAAATTTTCGTAATAAAGTTGAATGATTTGTAAACGTTGTTCAGGCGTAAGTCTTTCCATGATGAAATGCCAAACCATACTGAAGAAAAATAACATGACAGCTTGACCCGACTCACGCGTTATATGTCAAAAAAGCTATTGAAAAAAGTACCCCTACTAGGATCACACTTTAATTGTCCATGTGGGAAGCAATTCGTTTTTTAATGTAGACCACACAATTCCAAAGATATGCCGTGAGCTTTGTTGATAGTGATTGGAAATTCTAGTCGAATAGGAAACTGTAGTCGCTTGAATTGAAAGGGAGTATGGGTCGAAATGATAGGGATTCTAGTAATGAGTACATCTTCACCTTTGAAACGCCCGGCCTCTGTAATTTTTTGAACGGAAATCGTGTGCCATTGCAGAGTTTCGGCTGATTAACATTACGAAGCATTATAATGGTCACACCGATTTTCAAATATAATATGGAAGTCCAAAGAATTAAAGAATTCTGTCTGTCAGTAGCAGCCCAATTCGGTGTTAGCAACTCAAAGTCTTCCACAGGAATGTTAATACGCTTGTGTACAAAAAGATTGAACGACTAAAAGTAGTCCGCAACCATATAAATGTAACCGAATGGTAAATCTCGGAACAGACTGTACATGACGCATCGACCTACAAACGATCTATATTTTTATCCAGACCATGCTTATTTTCGCAGATCTGCTGATTCGTGATCCCATTCCCGGAGAAAAGTATTGAATACATTAATCCAGATAAAAACATACCAAATTTCCAGCAACTCGAACTTTCTCAATAGTCAACATTTGCTTGTCCAGACCAAATGATACTTTCGTACCAAAAATCAAAATCCGACCCATAAAAATATTTATCTCAATAAGTTCGTCTTGAAAGTTAGGGCATCCATCTCCATATTCCTGTAAAGTTCTTTGCCACCGTATTTTAATAGATCAGCCGACAATCTATCGTTCCCAACCGCTTTGTTGTTCCTCAGGTGAGCAATCCTATACAGTACTTTTCGTAAACGTGTAATGGGATGTCTGTTCTGTCGTTAACGATTATTGAATCTGGTTCGTTATCACCTGTTGTATAATTTTCATGGTAATTCAGCAGAGTGGAGAAGTGTTCCCTCCACCAAACTCAGGGTACTCTGAGCATCGGTTGCCAGATCACTTATTAAGCAATACATGAGTATATTCCGGTCTTGAAATCTTCGGTGACTGGAAAAAATAGTTTCAAGTATATTGAACCATAAGCTCGGTTTTTTTTATTAGATCGGTTCTAGACCCATTTCTCAGAAGAAAAAGTGGTACTTATCTTAGTATCGGTAAAAAGCTACCACAATTAATTTAAGTAAATCAAACCATAAATAAGATTGTTTGGGATAGATTGGCCCCGAAAAATTAAGCCCTGGGATCCAATGAGGCCGTCTTGGAAATTTCAAGTCCATCGGTCGGTAATATTTCAAGATATGCAAAACGCACATAAGATTTATATAAATATATATATATATATGTATATATATATAGATTTTTATTTTTATTTTATAAAAATTATTTTTAAATTTTTTTAAAATAATATTAAAATTTTTTCCAAAATTTTTTTATTTTTTTTTAAATGAATTAAAAAAAATTTATAAAAATAATTTATAATTTCTTTTATTAAATGTTTATTTATTTTTTTAATTTATTAAAATTATTTACAACAACAATTTTTTTGTGATTTAGTCTCAGTTCAATTTCTTCAGTTGTTCTACAAACAATTTTAGTGTTTTTAATTGTTCTTTCACCGATTTGGTGGCCGTGCCACCGGGCACATCATATTTCTCCACATTAACACCATAATCGGCCACTTCAACAATGTCCACATCGAAATGCTTGCAGATTTTTTGCAATTCACCTAAGGGTATTTCGGTGAGCTCCAAACCGGACTTTTCAGCGTAAGCGACAACTTCGCCAATGTAGTGATGCGCTTGACGGAATGGTACACCCTTGCGCACCAAGTAGTAGGCCTATGGGAGTAGAAGTTATTTTTAAAATTTTTATTCAACAGAAAATTGCAAATAAAAAAAATCTCACCCAATCTGTAGCCAACATATCTGGACTCAATGCTGATTCCATACGTTCGCGATTCAGCTCCATAGTTCCTATAACACCGCCCACCACTGTGAGAGCATCTTTTAGACGATCGAAAGCATCGAAAGCGTATTGTTTATCGAATTGTAAGTCTTTATTATAAGTGGATGGTGTACCCTTTATGGTCATCATGATGCCTAAAGTATTGCGAAAAAAAAAATTAAACAAAATAAATTTTAAAAATTATTAAACACATTTCTCATTACAATTTAAAATACTCTTTACTACTTACCGCTCAAAGAAGAGCAAATGCTGCCGGAGATGCCACGCACCAACTCCAAACTATCAGGATTACGTTTTTGCGGCATCAAACTACTGCCAGTTGAGAAAGCATCAGCGATTTTTATAAAATCAAATTCTTTAGTTGCATAGAGTATTAAGTCCTCGGCTAGTCGTGAGAGATGTAAGCTGGCCAATGAGCAGCAGTAGATAAAATCAACTGTGACAAAGTGGAGCGAAAATAGATAGAAAAATATCTTGTAATTAAAAATTTATTCTAGTGTAGAAACTTTTTAACTATGAAAAAAAATTCAAATCTCTAAAAATTAAGGTAAAAAATACTAAATATAAAATCGAATTTGAAATATTTTATTAAAAAAAATTCAATTCAAGCCCCTTCGGCTCAGATAGTACTAAATAAGAAGAATGGAATTAGATACTGAACAAGTAAATGCTGCTATTCGAGAGCAAAAACAAACCGATCATGAAGTCCGAAATGCGATGTTGACTCATTCCTTTGCAAAATGCAAAGCGAGCTCCATATCCCTCTCAGACACATTCAATAAGATCTCTTAATGAGTTTTCTAAATTTAAAGTCCAGCGTCCTTTCAAATATTTTTTAATCCTCACACCTTTACTGACACTATCAACCTGACTGACTGCTCTAAGGCCGTCAGATATTGAGGGCTATGATCTCAATGTGATACACCGGTTAGTTAGTTAGATCCCTTGATATTCACCTTGAAACCAAAACACTTAAAATTATATTATTAGGCCTACAAGAAGATCGGCCATCCTGATACAGGGCATATCGTATTTCTTTTTCTACTTTATTGGCGCAGGTACGTCTTATGTCAATTATTTCTTCTTTTCATTGTTCGGTATTAGATGAAAAAACCAAGAGAAGCCTGGTCCTTCTCCACCTGCCCTTTACAACGAAGTGAAGGTGCTCTTTTTCCCTTTACTTCTACCGACGGGTACTTACTTCATCGTATGATTTCAAAGCTGAAATGCTGTGAACCAATAGGCCAACAGAACCAAGCGTAGGCGGTGTCTCTTTATTCGCTGAACTATGTAGATGTAGTCTTATATCTCATTGTTCCATCGTCTGCGGTATTCGTCGCTGGTAATGCACTAAGAACTATAACTCTTTGACAAAACCTTTCTCTTGGAAACTCCGACTCATTAGATGAGATTTTTAGAGATTGGGCTTTATTCGTCGATAGAGAGCATACTCAGTCGCAATAAGCAACTGTCGGCAAGAGTGATTCAGCATTGGATTTTAAAGCTGATAATGTTGTTGTTGCGGGATGTCATTTCCTAGATAGACGAAATGATTAACGATTTAAAATTTAGGGCTATAAACTGTGACGTGGGAGCCTAGACGCGATTGGGCTGTATATTTGTTTGATGATTGGAGATATTCATTCACTCACTACTAGATCACTCGCCTCACTTTCCTACTTTTTAGTATCGAACGACCTGGAGAGGTCCTCATTCAGTCATAAAGGCATAGAGGCAATTATTTTTCGTACTCCCAAAGGCTGCTTTAAAACCGACGAAGAGGTGGTTTGTGTCGATATTCCTTTCACGGATATTTTCTAAGATTTGGAGCATGGTAAATATCTGGAAAATTTTAAATTTTCTCGTTGGAAAGTCACACTGCTAAGGTCCAATTAGTTTGTTGATCTTCGATCGATCGAACTTTTCCTACGTTAATATGGGCAGAGCATAATGAGGTTCCAATCGTTGGGCATGCTTTTGTCCGTCCATATTCTGTTATGAAGCTGATGCATGCACCCTGTAAGCCCCTCGCGAGCAATAGCTATACAGTATTTTCCATAACCGCGTAATGGAATGTCTATAATGTAGGATTTTCGAGTACTATTCATATCAGCCAGTTTGTTAAGCTCACTTTTTTCAGTTTACAAAATCAGCCAGCCTACTACTTTCACCCTCGGTACCTCTTCCACACTGGGCGCGTTCTTCTTATTACAATCTTTTTATATTTTTATTATTTTACTTTTCATGAACAGGAAAGTATGTAAGTAATAGTAAGACAGATCCATCATACCTATCGGATCAGAACGATGAGCCGTCTGTCTGTCTGCCCGTCTGTTTGCATGAAAATTAGTCTCTCAATTTTTGTTATATTTAAAATAAACTTGGTACACAGAATTATTCCAAAATTCAATCAGTTTGAGTAATTTTCGATCACTTTTTGGCATATATATGACGGTATCTCAGCCCTAACTTGACGAATGTTAGTTTCCAAATGCTCAAGACTTAAAGACTTATCTCGGTAGCCAATTGACATCGCAATAAAGCCATGTTACGTGATATGTATATGATATCATCATCTTATTGGAACCACATATTGTTCAAGTCATGTTCTTCAATTGCAGACCAATAAAAGTAGGTTACCATACGACCACAACGCTCCGAACTGACAGTGACAGTCTTGCCGTTATCGTTTTCATAGACCTCCTCCGGACCCAAGCAAACCAAAAAGTCAGTTTTTTTTTTGAGTGTATGGTCTCTCTTCAATTATTTGAGGATTCTTGGAGCCCCAAATGTGAAAATTTTGCTTATTTACTCAACGGTTTAGTACCGCTATATAATAGTCGTTGCTGACGGTCCTTTCTTTTTCAAGATAGTTAATGAAAATTATTCCATGGGTTTATTACGCTTGAACATCTCCAAGCACTGCTCTGAATCAACTAGTCGTTGTTTTGGTCAAAAGCGAGCTCGCGTGACACCCACTTCGCACAGAGCTTTCTCATGCTCAGATATTCCTGAATGGCATTGATGTACATGTTTAGTTTACATCTTTAGAGTGACTGCTATTTCATTCAATTTCAATTTACGGTCGTTCAAATAATTTTTTTTTTTTTGATGTTTTCGTAGGTAACAACCTCTTTAGGGGGTCCATTTCGTTCACCATACTCGGTGCTCATTTCATCACGTCTGATCTTAGCATACCAATCCTTGATGGTTGATTTTCCTGGAGCAGTGTCAGTGTCAAGTTTTTGCTTCAACTGTATTTTTCCCCTTCAAGAAACCATATTTATTCAAAACACGCGAAATCCCTTTGTATCCATTTTTTTTCACAATAACAAAAGTTGCTTCACCCAGAGTGCTATAATTCACAAACTAATTAACCGACAGCTGTCAAATTTATACACGTGTCTTTTGAAAGTAAGAACTAACTAAAAATCTATATGAATTTAATTCTAGTAGAGCCATCTAAGTGTCAGGCCGGGGACTTTCCATTTGACCTGTTACCCAAGCGATCTGTACTTTGTATGGATGTAGGTGTAAGTCTAACTGCAAAATATGCCATAATGTGCCGTGAGAAAGTCTCAGCTCTTGAGACCATCGAGAAATAGACACATTCGTATCTTCGGCTACACTTTCACTTACGTCAGCGATATTTGTGGTGGCACAAGCAAAACGATGATCTACAGGCCTTACATTATCTGTTACCGATTCAGTCTCTTCAAATATCTTTACAATTTGACCAATTGCTTGAGTAGTTGAACGATTATGTGTACCATAATCTCCTCTTAAAGCACGAAACGTGTCCACGCTTGAATCACTATTTTTTTTAGTAGGTTTCAACAATTTTAACGCGTTATTTGGTTGTTAAACGATCCATTTTCCTAAATGCCTGACTTTTAACTAAAACAAAAAAGTTTTAATTTGACATTTAAGTTCTACAGATGTCAAAATATAGCCCTGAACTTTCGAAACCACTAAATGGGCAACCCTTTACCGACAGATCGGACTACAATAACACGTAGTACAACCGAGTTTAACAGATATGAGAATTCTGTCAAAAAATATCTAAGAGGGTGTTTTTTTTATTTTTTTTATATCATGTCTCTTTTTAATTATATTTTCAGTTAATATATTTAATTTTGTTTTTTTATTTGATTTATTTTAGTTTTATTTACTTTTATTTTATTTCGTTTTATTACTTTATTTAATATCCTTGTATTTCCTTTTTGGCATTTTTTCAGCTTTTTTCAAATTATTATTTTTGTTTTTCTATTTTTAAATTTTTTATTTTGTTTCATTCTATTTAATTTTTTTATTTAATTTATTTTTATGATAATTATTTTAATTTTAATTTATTTGATTTAAAGACGTGTTATTTTATTTATATGGTATACGAATTAATGATTTTATATGGACCAGGATTTTATTTTGGTTGTTACAGATTTTCCCTAATTATCAATTTAATTTTGTTATCAATATACCTCAATACAATTCTTCACTCTTGGAGCTTCGAAATTTAATTAACCATAAAAAGTTATTTTTATAAACAAAAAGTCTACAAACAAACAGTAAAACAATTTGGCGAGATAAGCGTGTTGTTGTGTTATGATACTGTTTCTAATCTTAAGTGCTGTGGTGCATCATATGCGCTTGTTTATGAGATTAGAACATTGTACAGACCAACCAACATGAAAGACGTGAGAATAAAGTGTTGAAAAAAATCAATATGTACAAAGAAAATTTAAAATTCCTCCACCACCCACCCACTCTGCGCACCTTCACTTACCAACAAAATCACGATCGCCCACCGCATACATACTGTTCGGCGTAACACCCGCAAAGCCCAAACGCTTAGCCAACCACACACGATCAACACCCAAAGGATTGCCAGCCAAAGCGCCACTACCCAATGGCAAGAGATTTGAGCGCGTCTTCAACTCCAACAAACGCTGACAATCCGCTTGCAGTGCAAATGTATGTGAGAGCATCCAATGTGAGAATAGTACAGGTTGTGCGCGTTGCAAATGTGTATAGCCCGGCATGAGTACACCCAAATTCTTGGTAGCCTGCTCTACCGCTACCTCGATGACAGCACGCAGATCGGCGACAGTCTCGCGTATACCACGACGTAACCATAATTTCATATCGGTGATCACTTGATCATTACGACTGCGACCGGTGTGTAGCTTTTTACCAACCTCACCAATCAATTCGGTAAGACGACGCTCATTCACGGTATGCACATCCTCATCGCTACTCAAAAACTTTATACTACCCACCTTCCATTCGCCGCGTACCACTTCAAGTGCGGCACCGATATTGGCAGACTCGGCATTGGTAATTAAACCAGCGCGTGCCAAGGCTTCAGCGTAGGCTATGCTGCCGTCGATATCCTCGTCATAGAAACGTGAATCGAGCGGTAGACTGCAATTCAATTTCGCTAAACATTCACTGGTCTTGCCCTCGGCATCACCAAAACGTCCGCCCCATAATTGTTGCGCCATTCTGTAATCTCTCTGTGAGGATTTATATATTTGTAGTTAGAGTCTTGACAGTGAATATTCCAAGTACACGACGCGAGTTTGTTTACACAACGTTCTGTAGCGTTTAAATTTTGGAACGCAACTGACCGTACTGTTGCTTAAGGCTTGTTTTGGTAGAAAAATAGAAATTTTAGTGAGATACTTGTGTTATCTCCATTCTACACTCCAGAATATTATTCTAGTTCAGTTCTTATTGAGCTGATAGCGATGTACTTGTGTGTATTTGCGTAGATAGAGAGTTGGGAAGCTTTTGCTAATTGAAAATATAAATTTTAAAGCTTAATTCGTATAATATAATATAACATAATATAATTCAAATTCACACATCACATCTCCGTTGAGATGAGTTGAACAACAACAATATTATCGCATCAATCACGTCACGGGTTTTTTTATTACAAGCTGATTAAACAGCAACAGCCGCTACAGTCGAGTAGGTAGCTGTGCGTGTCAGTAAACAGAAACTTACATTAGATCGCCACTCCCAAGGGAACGTGGGAGATATTGAAATGAAAACAATAGTTTTCAATAAAAATCCATTGGACCTACAGTCGAAAAGTTTATCAACCCAAACGCGTTAAACCGACTTAAATGTTACGCTTGAGAGCGCCTCCGCTTGGTGCTGCCGTTACTAAAGGCGAGAAAGGAAGAAAACAAGAGCAACTTGACTTTCTTCGTCAAACCGATTCAGCTCATTGCCGCGCTGCCTTACAAGGCTTCAGTATAAGATTTTATATAATATTTAAATAAACTAAACTAGAACACCTCCGAAGGAAGTTCCCCTATATGACTAGTTGAGTCATAAGTGTCCATACTGCTTTTTCTCGTAGCGCCAAATTGTTCAAGGAGGAAAGTGGCGAGCTTCTTCACATATACGCAGAAGCCTTCGCTGTAGTAGTTTTCCCATCCGAAAGCAATTTGCTAAAAAAAAAGTTTGAGACTTAGACGTAGCAGCCGAATACTATCATGTGGAGCGTCGCGGGTTGGAATACTGGCCAAAGCAACATTCAAAGTTACAGAAAATTTATTTTCCAAATTGCGATCGCCCCTTTGCTGGGAATGTTAACCCTTCAGAAAGTATTACAGACAAAAATAAAAAAGCTCATCTGCTGCTCGGAAGCGGCTTAAAATATCTAGTTTTTGGAAAAACTTCAAGACGCACGCCATCCGTGTTCAATAACAGCGTATTAAAAGACACTGGCGATCACATGACGTACGAGTTTACTTCGCTCTCTGCAAATAAGGATTGATTAGATGGAGCTGAGAAGAATCCACTCAGGGAATGTTATTCAAGCCTCTTCGCTCTCCAATCTTCCAACGTTCTTCTGGCTGAAAGTAAATCATAAAACGATGAAAGCCTTGCCATTTGCTCTCACAGTGGAGCTTGAAAGTTTGTGCAATTATTGGAATTATTCTTTCACGTGCGCTCTCTCGTTATAACGGAATTATGGCATCACTTTTTATACTGTCACCAACAAAGAACTGTCACTGAGGCAATGGCTTTCGGGGAATATTTTAGCAGTTACTCCAACTGCAAAATGTAATGGTTTTAATTTCCTCCACAAATACGCATTCGTATCCAAAAGGCTGGAGCTCGTAACACAATATAAAGTTTGACTTGTCAATGGGCTGAAGGCCGAGTATTCACTAAGGATAAGGATCCTCCTGACTGAAGGATCTGCGCTCAGCCCATTTTACTTTACCTCACTTAGGGAGATGATATTTCTGGAGTAAATAAATGCCCCATCAGTACACTTCAAGAATTGAAAGCTCTCTCTCGCTTAGTGCTAGCCTCACGGTAATCTATTGGGAATATACGTTGGAATTCCTGCGGACCTGAAGTATATCGCTAGGTTCACTGTTTTAAAAAACATTTGAATGCCCTGAAAGGTCTGAGACAATCGATGGTCACAATCTCAACAACGGCGCCAGCGCTAGCCTCTTCTTCCGCCTCTTTAGTACCCTTTAATACATTATATCGCATGACCGTGATATTTTCTATATTATCCCGTGATAGTCTGTTCATTGTAAACTGACCCTGGATAATACCAGAAGCGCGGTCAGAATTGGGAAGGACCTCTCCGAGCCATTCGATACCAAACGAGGTTTCAGACGACTCTTTATCGTGTGATTTCTTTAATTTGATGCTGGAGAAAATAATACGAGCTGCAGAGCTAAACAGACCAGGCACAATATTCTACAAGAGTGTGCAATTGTTGGCGTATGCCGATGATATTGATATAACACCCGCGAGGTAAGTTCTGCGTTCTCCAGGTTAGACAAAGAAGCGAAGCGAATGGGTCTGGTAGTGAACGAGGGCAAGACGAAGTATCTCCTGTCATCAAATAAACAGTCATCGCATTCGCGACTTGGCTCCCACGTCACTGTTAACAGTCACAACTTCGAAGTCGTAGATAATTTCGTGTATCTGGGAACCAGCATTAACAACACCAACAATGTCAGCCTTGAAATCCAACGCAGAATCACTCTTGCCAACAGGTGCTACTTTGGACTGAGTAAGCAATTGAAAAGTAAAGTCCTCTCTCGACGAACCAAAACCAAACTCTACAAGTCGCTCATCATTCCCGTCCTGACATATGGTGCAGAAGCCTGGACGATGTCTACATCCGATGAGTCGGATTTAGGAGTTTTCGAGAGAAAAGTTTTACGGAAGATTTATGATCCTTTGCGCGTTGGCAACGGCGAATACCGCAGACGATGGAACGATGAGCTGTACGAGCTATACGACGACATTGACATAGCTCATAATATAAATAAAGAATAAAGAGACAGCGGCTGCGCTGGCTAGGTCATTTCGTCCGAATGGATGAAAGCGCTCCAGCTTTGAAAGTATTCGATGGAGTACCCGCTGGTGGAAGCAGAGGAATAAGGAGACCTCCACTCCGTTGGAAAGAAACTTGGTATTTCTAAGTGGCGCCAGCAACAGCAAGAAGAAGAAACGAGTGATGCGCTATTGTTGACGAGGCTATAATCGCGTAAGCGGTGCCTACGCCAAAAAAGAAAAGAGAAGTCTGTTCGTTGTTTACAGTACACAGACACGTGTCACCTGTTTCAGAGGTTTAATGCGACACTTCTTTTTTAGTGCCGTCCACCATGCAAGTGATTCTTATGTTAGTATGAATCGTCTAATACACCATTTGGAGCCCTTGTTAGTCCTGCTCTTAATATATTTCTACCAGTTAAGTTTTTTTTTCAGAATTACTCCGAGATACTTGACCGTACTGGACTCAGACTCTTTGAGATATATTTTTTCCATATATATCAACACAAACCGTAACTGCCCATTCAATGCTGAAACAACAACTACAATTTGCTCATACTGATTATAAACCATGGATGAGGTACTTTGCTTAGCTCAAATTTGTGTTTTAAATTAAATTTTCAACCAAAACTTGATAACCTTGAATTTTGTTGACTTTATTTGTAGATAAGGGGTGATTTATTTCGAGGTTCCCTACTTTTTTAAAGAAAAAAAAATCACAAAAAATTCAAATTTAATGGGGAATTTTTTTTATTATTCGAAAAAACATTCTTTAGCATTTATTTTTTATTAAAACTTTTCTCTTTCAAATATTGGCCGCGGCTGCGTCTCAGATGGTCCATCCGTTGAGTCCGATTTTCGATGGCTCATTCGAGCATTTCGACTGGTAACTGCCGAATGACACGCGTGATGTTTTGCTCCAAGACCTGAATCGAAGCGGGATTGTCCTCGTAGACTTTAGACTTTACATATCCCCACAGGAAAAAGTCTAACGGTGATATTACATGAAATTATCTGCTCACCGAAGTGTTCTTTCAATAAACCCGTTGATTGATGTGATGTATGTGAAGTGGCGCCGTCTTGTTGAAACCAAATGTCGCCATTGACGGTTACGTTCCCACCGACATCATTTTTGAAGTAATATGATGATTCCACCGGCTCAAAAACCACACAAAATCGTTGTTTTTTCTGAAATGGCAGCTCTTGAATCTCTTCAGGTTGCTCTTCGTCCCAAATGCGGCTACTTTGCTTGTTTACATACCCCTTGAGCCAGAAATGGGCCTCAGAAATGGCTTGAAAACGTCGGATCTTCTTGAAGAATATATAGAGCGAAGCATTGTCGCTTGAGAAGGTCGAGTGGCTTTACTTCTTGCACAAGCTGTATTTTGTACGCTTTAAATGTAAGATCTCGAGGTAAAATGCGCCAAATCGTTCCATACGTCGGTCCGAGTTGCTGCGAACGGCTCCGAATCGACTCTCCAAGGTCTTCGTGTACACTCTCAGCTACGGCCTTCTCATTCTCTTCACTGTGTGCTGGACGTGGTCTATTCAGTACAATATTATCCAATAATGATTGCTGGATCTCAAGATGGGTGATCGTTTTGCGAATAGTACGACCGATTATGTTGACCCTAAGTTGAACGAAGAGCGCAAAACACATACAGAACGTGAAGTTTACAGAACGTGAAGTTTCGTAATAAAGTTGAATGATTTGTAAACGTTATTAAAGCGTAAGTCTTTCCATGATGAAATGTCAAACAATACTGAACAAAAATAACGTGACAGCTTGACTCACGCGTGATCTGACAAAAAAAAGGCTACTGAAAAAAGTACCTCTACTAGGGTCACTCTTGGACCAATAGACTGCGCCAAAGCATTACGTCTGGTCTTTCGTGGAACAAATCTTGTATAAGAGTATGTACACGTCACATCACTTTGGCTTGAGTTGCGTTATCTCATCGGTAAGTTGATGCAAAGATTTTCACGCTTACTTATATATGTATATACTTTCATATGATGCTCGTGAACGTATATCAATAAGCTTATTTTATGTAATATATATTTTCAAATACGTGTACAGTTATTTTTTTAAGTGGATGCATCTCAGCAAGCAGAAATAGAACATTTTTATTCCACGTACGCGTTTTATACTCTTATAAAATCAAAATAAAGGGTTATCCATTTAGTGTCTTCGAAAGTGTAGGGCTGTATTTTGATATCTGTTTTGATATCTGATATCTGTATTTTGATATTTGTATATCTGTCAAATCAAACATGTCTTGTTTTAGTTAAAAGTCAGGCTTTTATGAAAAAGGATCGCTTAACAACCGCATAACGGTTATTCAAACGCGTCCACGTTTCTTGCTTTAAGAGGAAATTATGGTGCACATAATCGTCCAACTAAGCTACTCAAGCAATTGGTAAAATTTTAAAGAAATTTGAAGAGACTGGATCGGTAACAGATATTGTAAGTCTTTTGCATCATCGTTTTGCTTGTTCCACTTCAAATATCGCTTCTGTAAGTGAAAGTGAAGCCGAAGACCAAAATATAGGGTGCTTTTTATACAGGTATAGAACTTTAAGTTAAAATAAAACAACGATGGATTATTCGATTGACATGTATTTTATTTATCCGAAAGATAATCTTGTGGCATTACATTTTAAATTTGATTTCTGGTATATGACCGCCGCGGCTGGCGCGGATGTAGTCCAATCTGGACGTCTAATTTTCGATGACTTTTTCCAACATTTGTGGCCGTATATCGGCAATAACACGGCGAATGTTGTCTTCCAAATGGCCAAGCGTTTGTGGCTTATCCGCATAGACCAATGACTTTACATAGCCCCACAGAAAGTAGTCTAGCGGTGTTAAATCACAAGATCTTGGAGGTCAATTCACAGGTCCAAAACGTGAAATTAGGCGGTCACCAAACGTGTCTTTCAATAAATCTATTGTGGCACGAGCTGTGTGACATGTTGCGCCGTCTTGTTGAAACCACATCTCCTGGACATCATGGTTATTCAATTCAGGAATGAAAAAGTTAGTAATCATGGCTCTATATCGATCACCATTGACTGTAACGTTCTGGCCACCATCGTTTTTGAAAAAGCACGGACCAATGATTCCACCAGCCCATAAAGCGCACCAAACAGTCAGTTTTTCTGGATGTAACGGTGTTTCAACATACACTTGAGGATTACCTTCACTCCAAATGCGACAGTTTTGTTTGTTGACGTAGCCATTCAACCAGAAGTGCGCTTCATCGCTAAACAAAATTCGCTTATGAAAATCGGGAACAACGGTAATCTCGTTTTGTGCCCATTCGACGAATCTACGCCTTACTTGATGATCGTATGGCTTCAATTCTTGCACGAGTTGGCTTTTGTAAGCACGCAAACCAAGATCCTTCCGCAAAATTTTCCATAAAGTGGATGGACACAGATCCAATTCCTGTGCTCGATGGCGGATGGACTCATTCGGGTCTTCCTCAATGCTACGCTCTACCGCAGCAATAGCTTCTTCTGTACGCACCGTACGGCATCTCTGGGGATGCGACGTAGTGCGCGATACGTTTTCCGCACAGAACCATTATTTTCGAAATAAAATTGCTCTATTTACAAGCGTTGTTCAGGCGTGAGTCTATTTATGAATTGCCAAACCAAACTGAGAATAAATCACTTGACAGCTGTTAAATCGGTCGCCATCTTGAAAAGTAATGCCAACTTTATGTCTATTTCTCGCCGTTCTCAAGAGCTGCGACTTTCTTCCGGCACGTTATGATATATCTTGCACTTGGTGCTCTGAGAATCCACAAATTTGTGAAGAGAGGCCATTACACCCAGAAAACCTTACTGTCTGTCTTTGAAAACCATAACGGCGAGACTGTGACTTTATTGCGAGAGAAATGTCCAGGCCGCGTAGTCTCTCGTCTTGACCGTGAGACGATGTCAATTGGCCACCGAGATCATGCGATTTGACCACGTTGGACTGTCGATTATGTAGCTTCGAATATAAGCACTACTCAAAAGCGGAAGGTAAAACTATATAAATAGATATCCAATGACAAATACTACAGAAGAATAAGAGGCAAGTCAACTAAGGAAAGTTTAACAAGAAGATCAGAATTTCGAACCTATAATGCACGGTTTGGAGACAGACAGACGGCCAAATAAGGAGGAAATGGCAGCGAAAAGTACTAACGCAAAAGCATACTGTCCAATGGAGCAGTTTAAAGTTGATATCTAGCTGTTTGTACAGAGGCTATTAGTAGTCCTGAGGTTAAAAACTTCGGACGTTCTCAAAGAATTTCATAATGGTCCAAGGGGAGGGCACCTAAGCATTATGAAAACGCTGCAGAGCAGCAGTTCTGTTGGGTTCGGTTGTCGTCAATCGATGGCTGGATTGCTAACTACGCGGAGTGTATTCCAGGTAAAGGGTCAAAATTACGAATTCGTGGGCAAATGAAGCAGTATAACTTAGGTGCAACATTGGAGCGGGTTGCCAGTCCATTCTCTATGGGCAGACAAGGAAACAAATACGTTCCTGTGGTAATTTACTATTTTAGTAAATTACTGAATTTCTACCCAACTCCTATAGAAGTTCACTCTGACCAGGAAAGGAATTTTGAATTGGGGGTATTTCAGGTAATGTGTCTGATGCTGGATATTCGAAAAACCTAACGGATAGGATTAGATGGCATGGTGAAACAGTTCAACCGAGCCCTGGAAGGTCGTGAACAAACAACATAATACCTCTGTTGGGATATTGATCAGCAGTGCACGAAACAACGGGTAAAACACGGGCAAGGATCCTCTTCGGTAAGAACTTGGCTTGCCTAGTGATGTTAAGTTTGAAGTGTAAGCGGCGATGCATGAAGAATTGGGTTGAAAGCATCTAATGTTCTTAAGAAAGAGCTGAGAGAGATACATGCGTGACTAAAATACCAAATACGAGGTACGAAGGAAAGGATCAGCAGTAGTTATCGTAGGAACCGGATGGAAAACTCAGTAGCGAAAACATTGGTACAAAGAAAATCGTAAAATAACTGGGTAAGTTAATAAACGTTAAGTTCATTCTTCACAATTAAGAAAAACAAATCTTAGACTTTTATTTAGCAATCCAATGAACGTAATCAAAGGATTTGAGAAATCATCGAGGTTAATTGCGAAATCCCTGCGGGTTAGGGGTTCAATAATTTACCCACGGTAAGGCATGTTTGTCCCAAGGGGCGACTAAAATCCAATAGTTCATGCGACAGTCGGGTCTTTATACCGGAACGACCCGACCGAAGACCGGCCAAGGACTGTCACTCAGTAATATTCCCCGAAGCCCAATTTCACAAAATTTATTTTAAACAGTAATTTTTATTACAAAACTAAAAATTTTGTTGCAATTATTGCTTTACTATTCATACATACACTTCTTTGGTTTTCATGCATACATAAGTACATTTCATAGCATTTAGAGGTATTTAATTGTCATTTCGTTTAACGTTAATTACTTGTACTTCTAGTTATTTTACTGAATATAAAAAATTACACTTTCTTCGTTTTTTTCTCAGCAGCACAGTTATATTCAGACTCCTCAATCAAAGCACATATTTCTTTACACAAACGATGCAGTGGCAAACCCATTACACAGTAATAATCACCTTCAATTCTAGCAATTAAAGAGCCACCAATGCCTTGTATACCATATGCGCCGGCTTTGTCACTACATATATTAATTTAAATAATTTTTCATTTATTAAACAATTTCAAAGTTATACTTACAGTGGTTCTCCACTGTCTACATATTCTTGAATTTGTTCTTTAGTCAAATTACCAAAATGTACGTCAGTAGTTTCCGTAAAGAGCCGAATGCCTTTACTATGACATAGCGCAATTCCAGTATGTGTACGATTGCATTTGCCAGAGAGACTGTAATGAAAATTAAAATTCTGCATTAACAACACAAAAATATATGAATTATTTCATACTACTTACATAGAAAGAATATTTTTATACATAAATAAATAAAATTTAATGGGAATGAGTAAGACTCAATAAAATTTCATATCATTGAATATAAACAAAATAAATTCATTATAAAGTTAAATTTCATATCAAAAGCAATACTTTTTTAATTTATATGTATGTAATTATTCAGAGAATTTTCAGCTGTCATTTGTTTCACTACTCACTTGGTTAGCATCCGCACAGCTTCAGCAGCATCTTTTGGCTTTCCATAAACCTCGTCACCCATCGTGACCATTGTATCAGCGCCAATAACCAATAAATCCGCTGTTGGGTCACTCGCATGCAAACTATCATAGACCATTTTGGCTTTACCAGCTGCTGTAGCTTCAACAAACTCTGAGAACTTTTTAAAATCATGGTAATTTAAATTTTCTTCAAAATCTGATGGACATAATTCAACGCGAAGTCCCTGAAAAGTGGGAAAAGTTAGATGAATGTGAATATGTATACATGTACATAATAATAACTTACAATTGATTTTATGAGTTCATGTCGTCGTGGAGAACTGCTTGCCAGTATAATACGCTTTTTTGGCAGCAAATGTTTTACAGATGCAAACATACTGAAGGATAATTTGTAAATAAAAATATAAACAAATAAACTATACCGTTAGGACACGTTTCCGCACAAAAACAGATGTGCTACAAAAACAAACTGTAATAAGCGGATTCAATCATGATTAGGAAAGTTATTTGGTATACGCAATGACAGCTTTCAATATTACACATTTGTTGTTAAATGAAGAAATCTAATAAAAAAAAACTTCGCAAGCTGCCATATTAAATATTATTATTATTCGACCTATGAATTCCTCATAATGGTTTCTTGAAGCAAATCGGTTATTGGGAGACTGTGCTCTAACATCAAGAATTTTTTTCCCAAGCTGTTCATTTCCATTTTCTGTTTTCCCCATAATCAGCTAGAATTTGCAAAACTTAAGCAAATTTTCTGACAATAAATTCATCGCATTTAATTTTTATTTCAGCTATATTAGTGGCAGCCCCAGTCAACTCATATAGATGTGTTTCATAGACTTAAGATAATTCGGCAGGCATTTTTGTATTCTAAGATTAATTTTCTACTATTTATAAAGTTATAAACTCTTCTTCATCACAAAAGACTCTATCGAACAAAAATTGATTTATAAAATATCTCACAAGATTGAACCAAGTTAAAGACATTTAATAAATGGCATTGCCGTTCACTATTACCAATGGGTACATTCAGTACATTACACATTTGACGAATCGAAACAGCTGCGTGGCTTTGTTCACAAAGCATAAAACCGGCTTGCCGTTGGAGTAAATGAAAGCAAGAGATTTGGTTGACGGTGGAACACATTTCGTCCCATTTTAGCATGCAAAATTAGTTGTCAATTTTCCCAAATACAAATTTCGAATCTAACTTTTTCCTCCATGCTAAAATGATGAAAATTTAGTACTTCGGCAAAATTCACAAGAGTTTGTGTGAGGGCGTTTCTCGATCGAGTTTTTTATTCCAAAATAGCTGAGTTATTAAAACTTGTCCTTATATTGTGTGCGTTAAAACGGCGTTTTTAAATTAATCTACAATTTAAACGAGACGAAATTCAACAAAGCGGTTTTTTTTTAGCTTTGCTACCATTGGAAATTTTAATAGATCGACCACATCAGTTTGTGTGTTGGAAAATTGAGGTTATACACCCATACAGTGTTACACGGCGAATGTAAATTTTTGCACCGACTGATTTAGTCAAAATACTAATGCGAAACGTTTGTTTTTCTTCAAATTAGGCTGTCGATAACAAAAATTGTAAAACTTAAAACAAACAAATTTGCCAAATTATTTAGCTCACATAAAGTAGAGCAAGTGTTTGTTGTGTATTAACAAGTGTTTAATAAAAATTTCGTCATAGAAACATTAACAATTGACTAAAATAAAAACACAGTGTTTTTGGTGAACCCTTCACATCGAAATTTCCATAAATTAAACGTCCATTCTGAATAGACGGACGCAAATGTGTATGGCTATTGTGGTGAGTATTTACGCAAAGCTGTTCATGCAGCTTTTAGTGGCCAAAAACTGAAGAAAAAGTATATAAAATGTGAAAATAAATTATAAAAATACTTGTGTAAAACAAACGCTTTAAACTTTCAAAAATAACACTAAATATTTTTCATTTCCAAAAAAAAAAATGGGTGCTACTCAAATTGTGATATTTTGCCTCTCACTCTTTCTCCTTATGAGGAGAGAATATTTGTTGTAATACAGCCAATCACTCGCACTTGTGCATGTGCTACGTATATCGAATTCTTTTGTTGTTACAATTTGCATTCAATGCAAGTGTGGGCACAATGTCGCACGCTAATAAAGAATTTGTTGAGAATTTTTCGAAATTACTGGGCGAATCTAGAAGGTTGAAAATATTTTTTTTGGGAATGTGTGCTAAGTCATTTCTTTGGTATTTTGAGTTGCTTTGCTTCTATTAAAATTTTATTAAATAAATCGATTAAATAAGAAAAATAAATTTATATGTGTTTATGTATCCATGTTGAAAGTAAATAATCAAATTTACGTCAGTCATTTTCAAAAATTTTGACTAATGTTATTAACAAAAAATCACAGTCGTAAATTGCTTCCAAATCAAAAGTCAATGACGCACGTTTTAGTAATTTATTTATGCATTTATGTATGTATTATCAATTGGTTTCCTGCTTACATATGTACATATATGTATAACTACATGAGTAAAATTTCTTAATGACGTCATTATGTAGTTTGTGTAGCTAGCGTTGTAAACGCAACAAGTGGAGCAGGTCATCACGATGACGACAATCTGTATATCTATTATGCACACATTCACCTACCTACTTACATGCATTTTTTTTTTCTAAAAATTTGGAGGACGATTTAAATGTAATACTGATTGATTGATAGTAACTAATTATGTATGGATATGTAAACGTTTGTGCACCGATATGTAATACTGAATGTAAACATTATTAGAACTACTTTTTCATTAAATGCCATAAAATTTATTTTGCGATGTATTAAATTTGCCTCTGTATGTATGCCACATATCACCTTCTCTAACAATTTAACAATTTCCGTACCTATGTACTTACCTACATATGTATATGGTTATCACATAATAACCTACTAAACTGAAAAAAAAAAAAAATTAACCAACAAAGCCACGGCTCTGTCTGTAGTTGCACAATTTTCTTTGGTTTTGCCTTTCATAAAAAAGAAAATGAAAAAAACAAATAAAAAAATATTAGAATTTCAAAGCATTTCGTTTGCTTGTAAAGCAATATAGCAATTTGTTGCATGCAGTTGCACACGAGTTGAATTTTCCAAAAAAAAAAAAAAGAAAAAAAAAATTGTATAAATTGAAAAGGAGGTTTTTATGCCAAGGCGAACTGCAGTCAATTTTAAAAGTGTGGCTATGAAATTGTAAATGCATTTTTTTGCCGGTTGAATTTTGTCTGTTGCTGCCGAAATCATTGAACGATTATATAGGGTGTTTTTATAGAGGTAAAGCTCTATACCTAAGTTGCAATAAAACCGATGGATTATTCGATTGACATGAATTTTATTTATCCGAAAGATAATCTTGTGGCATTACATTTTAAATATGATTTCTGGCATATGACCGCCACGGCTGGCGCGGATGTAGTCCAATCTGGACGTCCAATTTTCGATGACTCCAACATTTGGGGCCGTATATCGGCAATAACCATAAAGCGCACCAAACAGTCAGTTTTTCTGGATGTAACGGTGTTTCAACATACACTTGAGGATTACCTTCACCTCAAATGCGGCAGTTTTGTTTGTTGACGTAGCCATTAAACCAGAAGTGCGCTTCATCGATAAAAAGGACGTAGTGCGCGATACGTTTTCCGCACAGAACCATTATTTTCGAAATAAAATTGCACTATTTGCAAGCGTTGTTCAGGCGTGAGTCTATTCATGATGTATTGCCAAACCAAACTGAGAATAAATCACTTGACAGCTGTTAAATCGGTCGCCATCTTGAAAAGTAATGCCAATTTAAAGTTCTATACCTCTATAAAAAACACCCTTTATATGTATGTAGGTATGCGATGATATAGTAATTTAATTATATGCCTCACAAAAGTATACATGTACATTCTATTTCTAATAGGCATATATTATTAGAAGATGAGTAGATAAATCAAATAGGTGAAGTCTAAATAAAATTCAAAAGTGAAATGTGATGAAGAGAAAAGTACCTGCTAACTGATTCTAATTAAAAATTAATATTTAATTAATTAATTAATTAATTTCTTACAAATGCTAGAATTAAAAACAGAAAAAAATGCACCTAACTCAAACTTATACAAAAAATTTAAAAATTCCAATAAATGCAAGTCTTAAAAACTAGGTAACGGTTGATCCATTTCAAAGTTCCCTACTTTAAAAAAAGTACACAGAAAATTCAAATTCAATGAGGAATGTTTATTATCATTCGAAAAAACATTCTTTGGCATTTATTTTTTTGGAGATTATCCCTTTCAAATGTTGTTCGCGACCTCGTCTCAGATGGTCCATCCGTTGAGCCGATGAATCGTTCGAGCATTACGACTGTTAACTATCGAATGACACGCGTGATGTTTTGCTTCAAGGTCTGAATCGAAGCGGGATTGTCCACATAGACTTAAGACTTTACACATCCCCACAGGAAAAAGTCTAACAGTGTAATATCACGCGATCTTCGTGGCCAATCGACTGGCCCGAAATGTGAAATTATCTGCTCACCGAAGTGCTCTCAATATATCCATTGATTGATGCGATGTGTGGGAAGTGGCACCGTCTTGTTGAAACCAAATGTCGCGGTAATCACGAGCTTCAATTTCAGACAGCAAATAGTCGGTTATCATGGTGCGACAACGGTCGCCATTGATGGTTACGTACTCACCGGCATCATTTTTGAAGAAATATGGACCGATGATTCCACCGGCCCACAAAACACACCAAACCGTTATTGTTTCTGGATGAAATGGCAGGAAACTTTTCAGGTTGCCCTTCGTCCCAAATGCTTCTACTTTTCTTGTTTACATACCCATTGGGCCAGAAATGGGCCTCATCGCGAACAAAATTTGGCTCGAAAACGTCGGATCTTCTTGGAACTTTTCAAGAGCGAAGCGATATCGCCTGGGAAGGTCGAGCGGCTTCAGTTCTTGCACAAGCTGTATCTTGTACGCTTTCAATTTAAGATCTGGACATAAAATGCGCCAAGTTGTTCCATACGTCAGTCCGAGTTGCTGCAAACGGCGCCGAATCGAATCTCCACGGTCTTCGTGTAGACCCTCAGCTACGGCGGCTATATTTTCTTCACTACGTGCTGTAGGCCACGTACAGTCGAAATATTATCTAATAATGAATGCTGGGTCTCAAGATGGGAGATTGTGTTGCGATTAGTACGCTCAGTAGGCCGATTATGTTGGCCATAAGTTGAGCGAAGCGCGCGAAACACAATAGGGATATTCTCTTGGTCTAGGAAATGCATTTTTCCTATCCGTGCAATGGCACAACAACCAAACACATGCAAAAAAAAAATATGCTACGGTAGGAAAAATATCCTATACCGAAAGCAATGTATATTTATTTCCCACAGATAGCAAGAAGGAAAGAAAAGAAAGAAAAAACAACCCTCCGAAGGGAAAAGCAACCCTGCGCCTGTGTGGTTGTTATTGTTTCACTTGAATATGTCACAATTTTGCAACGGGGATGCTCTCAATCTAGCACAATTCCATAGGAATTATTTGCATAGTATGCATTTCCTAGACAAAGCGAATACCCCTTATGTTTACAGAACGTGAATTTTCGTAATAAAGTTGAATGATAAGTAACCGTCGTTCAGGCGTAAGTCTTTCGATGACGAAATGTCAAAAAATACTGGACAAAAATAATATGACAGCTTGACACGACTCACGCGTGATCTGTCAAAAAAAAAAAAAAAAAAAAAAGGCTATTGAAAAAAATACCACCACTCGGATCACCCTTTATTTGTCTTCAATTTAAGGCAGTGTTTGTCCTAACAAAGCTTAAAGCGTGCTCATTATTCAGCAGTGCTGACTGTTTTAAAATTTTATTTTTCTACAAGGCGCCACGTTTCTTTTTATGGGCTCAGATTTCAAAAACATACATATATTTTTCAAACGAGCAACGCTATGTTAAGTCCAATCATTTTTGCTTATATTTGTTTAAAAGCAGCAAATTGTTTATCTTATTTTCCCGTATGGGCGTAAAAGAGCAGCTTGAATAAATGCAACTCTGTCATTTTGCAATTTGAGCGCAGACAAAACAAAATTTCACAATCAAGTGGAATTGTCTATATATTTCTTTTGTATGTAATTGTGTATGTATTGAAAACTGTTTCTAATTTGCGCACCAGTTTCGCTGAAATGTGAAATAAGGTTGAAATTCGAGATTTACCCAATTTTTTTTTTATTATGTGGATATTTTGAAGCTCATTTACCTACATGCGTAGATTATATTCACATATATACGTACATATATGCCTAAAAGTACATTTTCACTTTGTACTTCTCGAAATGTGCTTATGATTTGCTTATTTTTATTTTTGTTTTTATTTTTTTAAGCTTTGTGTGTTGCTTCTCTTGACAGACGCTAAATAAACTCGATAAAAAAAGTCGCGTCTCACTAGTTGCAAGTGTGGGCCTGAACTCAAATTATATATTTATTTGTTTAGTTTTTATTTATTTATAGATTTGTCAAATTTTCAACATTAAGTTCTCGTGTTGCGTATCGGGTTTGCCTCTTTTAAAGTTTAGCACACTTTAAGCCGAAAATTTATTATTATAAACAAATTTCGTTTGGGGATTTCCCTTTGCAAATTTAACGCAGCAGCTACTTGCAATAGAAGAGAACACATAGCCATTGCGTGATGACCTTTGATTCGGACCAAGTGCTGCGAACTGGGCATTTGTTAGATATGTGTGGATCGCGTGTGGATGAGTAGGAGTCTTCTGCCGGAAGGTGCACAGCACCACAACTGCACTTAACGTCATAAACACTCAGATAATTAATGGCCTTAACCAAAAACGACCCTGTGCGCGAACTGTTCTAGCAGCACTGGACCTGCCGAATGCTTTCGACACGGTTAATCATGCAGTGCTACAGTCGAACATTGAGGTTGAAGAGGTGGACCATGAATTACCTGAGCGGTCGACAATCATCGGTTGCTTTTCGAGGTCAAACCTCAAAGATACGAAAAATTAAACAGGGGGTTCCGCAGGGTGGTGTCCTTTTCCCGATGCTGTTTAATTTCTACATTTCGAGGCTTCCTCCACCAGTAGAGGGCGCCTCTCTTATCTCATACGCCGATGACTGTTCGATTTTGGCGTCTGGCCAGGATATTGATATTGTTCGAAAGTAAACTGCTATCTCGAAGACCTTTCCAATTTATTCGCTGCACGACAACAACCCGCGAAATTATCCGCCACCCTTTTCACCAGCTGGACGAAGGAGCACCGGCTTGAAATCATTGTGAAGGTCGATCACGTAAAAAAATCCGACCACGAATAACCCAAAGTTTCTGGGAGTGTCACATTTGATAGCCTGAACTCCTTCACTCCGCATACGACTGCAATTGCCACCAAAGTACAGACCCGCAACAAAATCCTCAAATCACTAGCCGGTAGCACTGGGGGAGAAGACAGAAACACTGCTGGCTACGTACAAGGCAATTGGCCGGCCGGCCGGTCGTAGACTGTGCTGCACCGATTTGGACGCCGGGGACTAGCAAGAAGCAGTTGAAGAAGCTCCAGACTTGTCGAAAAACCACCCGTCCGACCGTGACGGGAAATCTTTTGATGGCTCCGGAGCACCATTTACAAAGTGAAACATCTACGCTCCCAGTTAAGGAGCATAACGTTATGGTGTGTAAGCAATATCTGCTGGGATGTTACCGTAGAGATCATCCCAACAGATACTTATTGGAACCACCTAGGCACATTAGAAAGGGAGTTCTTGATTACCGGGACGCTGTACAGCAATACAGACAAAAGCCGCTGGACAGGACGGTGTACAAACAGGCCATAACCACCATTCACCGAGAGTCCGTTAACATCTTTGTGAACTCTCTACCTGTTAATGATGTTTTCGGAGTTCAATCACCATCCATAGCAGAAGAAGAGCTCGAGCTGCCTCGAGAGACCCGCGTAACCCTGATAATTAAGATCTGGATACTGTAGTGTAGCAAGCCTAACTGCTACCTATCAAGACTCGACCCTGACATACCCAACACATGTCCCGCATGCAAAGAACCTCGACACGACACTAACCACCTCTTTGCATGCCCACTTAACCTGACTCACCTAAGACCTTTCTCCCTCTGATCCGAACCCGTCGAAACAGGACATTTCCTGGGCCTCCCGTTAGATGGCCTCGATGACTAAGACTAGACTTGCCGGACCCTAGTAGTTGGCGTAGCCGCTACAACAACAACAACAACAATAAGGAGTCTACCAAAATGTCTAGATATTGATTTTGGCAGAATTACTTCGGTCTCACGGTGCAACTAAAGCTCTTCGTCTGCTTTAGGTTTGAATTCAATTACAACATTTATTGCCACATTGTTGTTGTAACGGCATAACATTCCTCAAAGTGGAGAAGTTGTTGACTGACATTATTCAATGCTGATGTTGTTGTTGTAACTATAGAAATATTCCCCAAAAGTGGCCTTTGTATAATGTTGCTGGAGTGATAGTCGTTGGCCGGATAAAGAACAAAGTCTTTTCCCCCTGTGGGTAAGGCGTGGCTGTCGTAAGAGGCGACTAACATAAAATAGATCCGGCAACAGCCGGGTCTTTATACCGTAACGACCCGGATTTTAATCCGGCCAAGGACTGTCACTCTCGCAATGTTCCCCGAAGCCCAATTTGGGGTTTTTTCGGTTAAAACAGCAGCAGCAACAACAACAACAGAACTTCCGTCACGAAAGTATTGCAACAGGCATGCCTTGCCGCGTGTAAATTTTTGAATCCGTAATCCGCAGGAGGTTAGGTTTCCTTTAACGGTAATATAGGTATGTCCAATACATTACTACTGACTTCACTCTATGGGAGAGTCTACGATGTCACTACCATACTCGTATACTACATACATACGTGAAAAAGCCTTGACATTTCTATGATTGTCAATAGTGACATACTTACATTTTCAGCGTTATGCATATCTGTGAGTGAGTGTTTCAGACATTCATTTTCCGCTTGCCATTTTTCCCCATAAAACACAACTCGCGCCAGTTATCGATTTTCTGTTTGCTCCACGTGCCACCAATGGACGCCACGAAAAAAATTGCAAAAATATATATATATATATATACATACATGCATGTGTTATGTACATATGTATGCAAGTAGTGACAAACCTCAGCTATGGCAAGCAAGGCCAATTAAAATTTATAGACAAGTATTGTTGTTGTGTGCCTCCAACTCATTCCGATTTTGTGTTTATGCATCATTTATATGTGTATGCAACGCTGTGAAATTTCACAACGGTTTAATAACTCACTAATGGAATTTACAGAATGAAATCAAACTGGTCTTATATCGTATCAATTCGGCAAATAATTAATTACTATATAAATCGACATATTAAAAATTGATGTTCAAAAGATTAATTTAATTTACGTATGTATTTAATATTTATTTACTTTATAATAATTTTCAGTTTTTTTTTTTTTTTTTTTTTGTTTTTTTTTTTTTTAATTAAACATATTTCTAGCAAACGCTTGCACTCACTAGCCACTAACGAGTAATTTTTTCATTATATCATATCAAAAACTTATTTTATTTTTTAAATTATTTTTGCATAAACATTTCAAAATAAAAAAGTTAAAAAGTTAACTAGCACTTTTCTTTATCCATTTTGAACTAGTCACATTCTGGTCCTTTTTATGCTAGTGTGTGTCTAGTATATATATTTACGAAATCTGACAGTTGTCTTTTACTAAGAAATCGCTGTTTTAAATATCGTTTGACGTTTTAGTCTTTTCTTAGACTTCTTTCTTTGACCACAGGGTATATCTGTGCTGGCACATTGCAGTTATTTTAGTATTCTACTACATCCACCATTCTCCACATGCTGCTTACTACTTAAACTGACATGCAACGAGTAACTTGGGATTTGATTGACTGTCATACACATACATAAATACACTCCAGCTACATTCGATTGGCATAATATTGTATTTACTTGTAGGTATGCAGAGCTCTTCCGACTTGCTATCTATCAACTGCAGTTAATTTATAACTCGCTGTGTGTCGCCAAAACTCCCACCATTTGCCGTTTTTTTTTTTTTTTGCATACAAAAATAGTTGTGCAATTGAATGGTTCTAAAAATAGAACATTTCTCATTTCTCTTTGCAATTTCATGCAAATTGCTGTTCTTCGCCTACGTTTTTTTTTTATTGACGTGAATACGAGTACACTGGTCAGAAAGGTTAATAAAGTTATCATTTCATTCCCACGCATTGTTTCTTTTATTGTATGTAAGTAGAGGTTGGATCGTTATGTTTTACGGTCCTCAATAACATTCAGGCGGTATTCTGGTCTAGAAATTGAAAAAAATTCAATTTTTTTTTTGTATTTTCATAATATAACCCTTTAAGAATACGCCCCTAAAAGGATTTTACGAAATTTAAATGTTTTTCGGAGATATAGCTCTTTTGCTGACGCGGCATCCAAACTGGCTCGGCCTATATGAGAAACTCTAAACGCGTTTTTCTCGAAATTGCCTTTTTTGGAACGATAACCACAATTTCTCAAGTTCTGCTGAACCGAATTACTTGAAAATTGTTGTAAGTCTTCTTTATAGATTTCTCAATCGCATGTACTACGCTCATCCCCAAATTTTGATATTCACTATATTTAAAATATTCGAAAAACTCGAAAAAAAAAGTTTTTTTTTTTTGAAACAACTCCATTTTGTAATTTTTTTTACTATTCTTTAGTTCATAGTTTAATAATCTCTTTTTTTCATTGCTAGAGGTCAATTTTTCACCCGCTCTTTCATCAGCTGCTAACTTTTTGAATTTTGAATTTTGAATTTTTATCAATTTTTTCTGTATTCTTGAAATATGAATAAACATCTCATCAAAAACTAGTTAGAAAAAATTTTTGATTACCCTTTTTTTAACGACACTACAAAAGTTACCTTAAATTCAAGTGTCTAGACCAGAATACCACCTTCAGAGGCTAACTTGAAGGGAAGTAGCATTCCTTTGCGGATAAAGTGAATTTCTATCGCTTTAGTGATTTGCAGAAGTCCCCTGAAGGAAAGTCATGATAATTGGCCCCTTAAACATTGTACAGGATATACATAACGATGGAAAGTCAATCGTTAAATATGAAACAATAGCCTGGTTAGTGAAAGTTCATTAAGCTCCCCTAGATCTCAGATCCCTTTACAGAGATCAGTGTTATCAGAGATAACTCTATTAACGATGATAAAGAAATGAATTGGGGGAAAGAAATAACCATTTCAATCAAAAAGAAAGTAGAAATAACGGAAAACCTACGTTCGGCGAATTTAAGAAGAGATGAGATAGAAAAAGAAACCAATTTTGACCTTAATTACAGCATAACCATAGGAGGAACCAAATGGGATCCTTAAACATTACACACATTACAATTCAATAGCTATATATAAAACAATAGCCTGGTTAGTGATAGTTAATTAAGCCCCCCTAGACCTTACATCTCTGTAAAAAATTTCGAATCATCATATCAGAGGTAACTATTAACGATGATAAAGAACTGAATTAGGAAAGGAATGGCCGTATCAACCAAAAATTAAGTAGAAATAAAGGGCAACCTATGTTCAGCGAATTTAAGAAGAGATGAGATAGCAAAAATAACCAATTTTGGCTTTAATTTTATCATAGTTCTAGGAAGAACGATATGGTATATTAATACCGGATAGAAAAAGAAGTAAAACCACACTCACAAGTGTACAAGTGGATCAAAGACTGTAAATGGAATTGCTGCGGTGATTTTGAGTCTCAGCACAAGGGAATCAATACCAATTGGTTAGCATATTCCAGCCAGTAATGTTCGGCATCTCCTCATGCGCGGACACAAATTCAAAAGGAAAAACACCATCAATACTGGTAGTGACTAGGCAATGAAAATATCATAATGTAGGACTAAATCGCGGCTCATTTGGTTTCCGGAACATATAGGAATAGAAGGAAACGAAGTAGCAGGCTAACATGCAGCTGAAATGGTATCAATCTGGACCACGGTCCTTCTTCTCTATAGGTCCACATACAATTAAAGGAGAGTTAAGTATCAATCAAGAAAATAAGACGGCATAAAACATTCAATACAACTATGGAACGGTTACACAACTTTAAGATTTAAAATAATTATCTTAATAAAAATAATCAAAGCTTAATAACAGGACTTCTCAGATGACACTGTAAACTACGTAACCATATGGAAAAAAGGAATTAGCAGTGATGAAATATTCAGTTTCAGAACCACATGAAATCCTTCAAATCTTCTTGGGTTTTTGAGAGCCTTCAAGCACGAAGTATTGTTATTAGACTTGAGCCCTCTGAGAGAGGCCAATGGTCGAGGTGAATATCTTTCACTTATCTATATATCTATCTATAGATCTCCTTTTTATACCTTACATGAATACGAAATGGTATATTAACATTCCTAAGTATGTAAGTATCAGAAGGACAAGCGATAGACCCACCAAAAAGTATACCGATCGTATCAGAGTGACGAGCTGTCTGTCCATCCTTCTGTTTGTCTGTCCGTCCGTCCTTCTGTTTCAACGCAAAAAAGTCACTCTGGTTTTGAGAGATTTGAACGAGACGAGTGTATTTTTGTAATGTATTCATCATTTGTCGGAACCGGCCAAATCTGTTTATTAAATCATATAGCTCCCATACCACCGAGTTGTTCAGATAAGAGGGTTTAGGTCACTACTTCGAGAAAAAATTATCTAGGAACGTGAAATTTGGTATTATACACACATCAAGTCAAATAAATATTGGTAGTGAAATTCATCGAAATCGGAAGACCAGATAATATAGCCCCCATACAACCGATTTGTTCAGATATTAGGTTTTGGGTCAAAACTCTTTTAAGAAAGCAAAAATTTTCCACTCATTGACTTCCAATTTTGAGAGATATTCTTAATGTGTTCAAATATGCACATAAAGTTTCTACTGATGTGAGTTCCGACTATTGTCGAGATATAAATAAACATAAAAAACTCATACCAAGCTTAGGACCAAGTGGTTACTGAGATTTCAGGCATGGGTTTTCCGGAAAACTCAATATTTATCTATTCTCGTTTATCACCACAAACTGGTATACTCCATTCCACTAAGCTCTCTTATTTATTACTGCAATTCTTTCATACAGTCTATTAACACTCTCTAGCAGTACGAGTATAGTTATCGATTATGATTTTCTATTGCAAATTAGAAAAAAATTTCATTATATGTTATACCAGTGTAATCTTTTCTACACTAAGAGTGAAAAAAAAAATAATTAGAGATGTCGTTTGAGTCATCATGTGCTGCCCACACTCTACTTCACCGACAAATAAAATATTGAAAACCGTATCTACAACAAGTGTTGCAATTGTGATTCTCTCACGCTCTATATGTTAAATGAAGTTCAAGGTTAATTTGGCTTTCAGTATAACAAATAATCGCAAGTGAGAGAGAAAAAGACACATTAATAAAAAAAAACATAAAACAAAACTAATAAGTAAGCTACAATATTGAAAGCAGAGGCAAACAATTTTTTTGCTTTTTTCGTATATTCCCCCTTAGTTTTCGAGATTGAGATATATGTACATTCCATTCAATTCCCAGAAAGTAAAACACACTGTTATTGAAGTGCAAATACCAAATAGATATATAAAAATATTTCTGTATGAAGTTTGTATGTTTTTGCTGACAATAGCAACAGCATATCAAGCTGTTGTAGAAAAAAAAATTTGAATAACAAATAGAACATATACAACGTGCGCGGAAGGCACGTGTGTAGAATCATAGACAACTGAGTAGCAGACAAATATCAAAAATGTGAATATACAAGTTATCATTACATATCATTCAATGGTAGATAAGAAAACCTTGAGATTATTTCAACTCGATTTTAGATTTAAATATTTTATATATTTCAGGTGTCTCTACATTCTTAAAAAACGGAAAAGCGCTTAATTTTTTGTGAGTGTTTTTTCCTAATAAAGAAGGCCGCCTACTGTGCTAATGGCACACCTGTAGGTTTGTGAGGATCTCTTAAGCAATTCGAACTTTTATGGCGCGAATTTGCCATATTTGCCAACAATACTGAAAAGTTTGTAGAATGTTTATCAGATGTGGAATAAGATTTCAATAAAGAACGAATTGAAGTTATATGATAAATTATTAAACATACAACGACATGGAGATAAAGGGTGTTTTTTATAGAGGTATAGAACTTTAGTTGGCATTACTTTTCAAGATGGCGACCGATTTAACAGCTGTCAAGTGATTTATTCTCAGTTTGGTTTGGCAATTCATCATGAATCACTCACGTCTGAACAACGCTTGCAAATAGTGCAATTTTATTTCGGAAATAATGGTTCTGTGCGAAAAACGTACCGCGCACTACGTCCATTTTATCGTCGACAAAATCGTCCATTAGAGCAGTTAATTCGATTAACCATGGAACGTTTTCCCACCACGTTTACTCTTATTGATAACTCGCATCCCCAGAGACGCCGTACGGTGCGTACAGAAGAAGCTATTGCTGCTGTAGAGCGTAGCATTGAGGAAGACCCGAAAGAGTCCATCCGCCATCGAGCACAGGAATTGGATCTGTGTCCATCCACTTTAAGGAAGATTTTGCGGAAGGATCTTGGTTTGCGTGCTTACAAAATCCAACTCGGGCAAGAATTGAAGCCAAACGATTATCAAGTAACGCGTAGATTCGTCGAATGGGCCCAAAACGAGATTACCGTTGTTCTCGATTTCCATAAGCGAATTTTGTTTAGCGATGAAGCGCACTTCTGGTTGAATGGCTACGTCAACAAACAAAACTGCCGCATTTGGAGTGAAGGTAATCCTCAAGTGTATGTTGAAACACCGTTACATCCAGAAAAAGTGACTGTTTGGTGCGCTTTATGGGCTGGTGGAATCATTGGTCCGTGCTTTTTCAAAAACGATGGTAGCCAGAACGTTACAGTCAATGGTGATCGATACAGAGCCATGATTACTAACTTTTTCATTCCTGAATTGAATAACCATGATGTCCAGGAGATGTGGTTTCAACAAGACGGCGCAACATGTCACACAGCTCGTGCCACAATAGATTTATTGAAAGAAACGTTTGGTGACCGCCTAATTTCACGTTTTGGACCTGTGAATTGGCCTCCAAGATCTTGTGATTTAACTCCGCTAGACTACTTTCTGTGGGGCTATGTAAAGTCATTGGTCTATGCGGATAAGCCACAAACGCTTGACCATTTGGAAGACAACATTCGTCGTGTTATTGCCGATATACGGCCACAAATGTTGGAAAGTCATCGAAAATTGGACGTCCAGATTGGACTACATCCGCGCCAGCCGTGGCGGTCATATGCCAGAAATCATATTTAAAATGTAATGCCACAAGATTATCTTTCGGATAAATAAAATTCATATCAATCGAATAATCCATCGTTGTTTTATGGCATTTTAAAGCTCTATACCTCTATAAAAAAAAACACCGTTTACTAACTACTAACTATCGAGGAAGGCATTTTGTGTAAAATTAGTATTAGGTATAAAAATTAGTAAAAAAAAATTAAAGTGTAATATAGTTAAGTGAAAATATGGGTCAGTATTAAACTATTATATTACGCAGGATGAAGGTGAAGCTAATGCGTAAAGAAAATAATGCTAAAAATGAAAATACAAAATAAAAATACTCTAAAGTTTTGGTAATACTAACCACTATACTATCGAGGAAGCAAAATTAGTTAAAATTGTCTATGCCCACACTAAATTACTATCGAGCAAATTTTTGTGTACTAACCAATCTACTATCGAGGAAACAAAAGTGAAGCCAATTTTATGAAAAACACTTAATGGATACGAGAATAGCAAATAAGAAAGAATAGTGAATAGACATAATATTGGTGACAGTTGAAATCTACTGGAATTACTCAAAAATGGGTGGAAATACTGACCATTTTACTATTGAGGTTTAAAAAAAATTATGCAAATTTTATACTTACCACTATACCATCGAGGAAGCGAAAGTAAAGTCAGTTTTACGTAAAGAATAAAAGAATGACAAAACAAACTGGTATGACTGTGGGACGGTTAAACTTTATTGCAATTATTAGACCTGGCCATCATACTATCGATGATTAAAAACAAAACCTTGTATTCTTTATACTAATAATCACTATACCATCGGGGAAACGAAAGTAGAGTCAGTTTTACGTAAAGAAAAAAAAAACAATTACAAAACAAGCTAATATGACTGTGTGCAGGTTAAACTTCATTAGAATTACTTAAAATAGTAGTGGGGATACTGATGATTATACCATCGAGTATTAAAAATATACTAATCGCTATACTATCGAGGGAAAAAAATTTAATTTACTTTTGACAAATTAAATTATAAAAACAAAAAAATTAAGCCAATGACAAAAAGGATAACAACTTAAGTGAACACACTAATGTTAATAATGAAAATTTAACATATATATTACATAACTTAGACACATATCTTATGCTATGAAATAAAAAATAATGAATGTTTTTGGACCAATTTTTTTTTACATATTTATTGATATATATTGTATACAAAAAAGCAGTATTCATTCGGAATGCCCGCCTTTGGCCTTCACGCACGCCTTAAGTCGGACTGGCCAATCATCAATAGCCGCACGCACCTCCTCCATTGGGAGATTGTTTTATTGCAACTGAATAATAGACTGCTGTGAAATTTTCATTTACGCCATTTAGTCTGTGTTTGAAAGCCATCTCATGAATTATAACAATACTGGAAAAAGTGAATGTCGTGTGTTCGTTAGGCTGTAGTTTTTGCATAAAAATACCATTACCGAAACCAATTGCATCATCAATTTCAATGGTTAATAAGTGGTCGTACCACTACAAATGATGGCGAAAGTTCAGATGGCCCAAAAGAGGTCGTCACGCCAGAAATCGTCGATAAAATCCATGGAAGGATATTGGACGATCGGAGGAGTATAATAGTGTGTGAGGTGACTGAAACATCACATTTTACATGAATATTTGAATATGAAAAGGCTACAAGTGATGTCGAAAGTTCAGGAGGCCCAAAAGTGGTCGTCACGCCAGGAATCGTCGATAAAATCCATGGAATGATATTGGACGATCGGAGTATAAAAGCGCGTGAGGTGGCTGAAACATCACATTTTACCATGTAACCACTTTAAAGGAATGTTTGGTGAAGTTCAACAATGATCAACACGAACTTTTGCACCGTTTCAATCACCGACAAATTTGGAACACAAATCACCGCAATTGGCAGAAAAAAAGTGCCGATCAATCAGAATAATGCATGAGTGCACACGTGTCTAGTCGTCATGGCGAAAATTCTTAAATTAAGCTCTGATACTCCATCCAACATAATCTCAAGATTTGGTCTCCTGCGGCTAATTTCTGGTTTCCAAACCTGATGAAATGGCTAGGCGATAAAAGATTTGGTTCGAGTGAAGAGGTCGTCAAACAAACACCTATTTTGTGGACCTGAACTGAATGTATAGAGCTAAACAAGATTATGTTGAGATATAAAACACTTATATTTTATTCAGCCACTGATTTATGAAACCATTCACTGATTATTAAAGTCACTGATATATGTAAAGGGTAAAATAATAACAAATATAATAACAGCGTCTTTGAAAAGAAAAAACTAATTAAGATAAAGGAAATTTAAAAGAATTGCTTCATTGTACAATCGAAAAAACTAATATTTCTTTCTTAATTATTACCAACGCCTAATTCTGAAGTAATGTTAGACTCTAGATAGGTCTGATAACACTTAAACCGCAAAAAAAAACAGAAATTAAATTTTAAGAAAAGTAATAAGCTCTTCTTTCTTTCAAAAAGTATACCCTTTTTTTGCTAGCTTGGCAACATAAAGAAAATTTTGTATTGATATTAGTTATGCGAAAGTTTACTTAAGAATTTTTGCCTTATTTCGTTTGAATATTATCCAACTCAAGGTCAGTAATGACATAAGGCCTCCTAGAGGTCTTTCTTATCACTAGGACTATGTAGTGGTCAAGAATCTTATGCTTATTGAAATGGATTAATTAATCAATCAGTACCATTGTCGCAACATAAAAGATCATTTGAAAAGTTTGAAAAGTAAAACAATTTTTTTTTTTTGGATTTTTTTTTTATACAACACAGTTCCCTTGAAGGGTCATACACTGATCATAGCGACCCTCCAACTATTCGATACCATTTTAGTAGTACGATTTGTCCTTTACTTAAAAATAGGCCTCAGTTTCGGCGATCACCTCTTCATACGACGAAAATTTCTTCTCAGCGAAATTCTTAAGAGATCTGAGAGCAGGAAATAGTCGCTGAAGGCCAGATCTGGAGAATACAGTGAGTACGGAAATAATTAGAAGCATAATTTATGGATTTACGCCATCGATTTCATTGACTTGTGACATGGGGCATTGTTTTGGGGAAACGTCACTTTTTTTAATTTCCAAACCTTTAGAAAAAAATTGATCTTAAATAATAACCTTCATTTGCAATAAATTGAACTCTTTTTCTCTAAATACACAACTTCAGTGGAACATGACAGTATGCTGTTAAAATCTTTGGCAGTATCCTCCGTTACTTTGCATTACAAATTTGCTTTCATGCTAAAAATAGGCTTACTATTTCTCGCAAAAAATTTACACAGACTTATATGAATAAAACATAAGAAGCCTTGGCGTCTGACGCGCGACAAGGTATTCGCAAAGGCGCTTAGCAACAGACAGCGTGGACAAGCGAAAAAATACTTCTATGAGCTGAAATAATTATAGCGCTTTTGGTGCTATTTATTTGAACATATATATATATATATATATATATATATATATATATATTTTTTTTTTTTTGGGTTCTTTTTTTTGCAGAAACCCAATTTTCATTTTAAATCTGACAGCGTAAACAGCATTGTATATATGTACATTCAAATAATCTTCGGTTGTTTTATCCATGTAATGGCCTAGTAAAAGATAATTTTCTCAACAGACGCCTACATAATAAAGGGTTCTCCAATAGAGATGATATGATTTCTAAGTCTCGTTTTGGCCATTATTAATATGAGTTGATCTATAATTTTTTTAATTGTAGTCAGTAATGTTTACAATTTCATCATGGCAAGATATACACAAGAACAACGTTGCTGATTTTGCCTTGGACCAACTTGAAAACAATAACGATTTTTTTTTTAAGAAAATCATCTTCTCCAATGAGGCTTACTTTCATCTGAGCGGTGCTGAAAATAAACAAAACTGTCGATTCTTGTGCGAAGAAAATCCACAAATTATTCATGAACAACCCCATTACATTCACTTAAATTGACAGTTTGGTGTGGTTTTTGGTCTGGTGGAATCATCGGTCCGTACTTCTTTCGAAACGAAGCTGGTAGCACCGTTATTGTAAATGGAGAGCGGTATAGATCGATGATAACCGACTTTTTATATCCGAAATTGAAAGAAGTTGATCTAAACAACAACCGAAATATTGCGAGAAAAATTTGGAGATTCGATTATTTCAAGAAATTGTGACATTGAATGGCCTCCAAGAAGTTGTGATTTAACACCACTAGACTACTGCTTGTGAGGTTATTTGATGTCATTGGTCTTTAGCAATAAACCAGACGTTCCTCAAGCTTTAAAGTCAATATTGAACCTGCTATTCATGACATGCGACTTGATATAGTGGAAAAAGGGCTCAAAAATTGAGTTCATCGAATTCGTTCTTGCAAAAGAAATTGTGGAGGCCATTTGAATAATGTTATATTCAGAACTTAATTGTATAGATTGTACTTCAAACTAAATAAAAAACATTTGAATTTTCCTAACAATTTTTTTTTAAAGAAACCAAATCACTCTTATTGGAAAACCCTATATTTTGAAATTTTGAATACTTTTTCTTCTTCTTCATAACAGCTTATTGCTTTTTGTCATTTTTATTGAGATTTGTTTCAATTTTTATCGCTTGCTTGTCGTTGGTAATTTTTATTTACTTTTATGGGTTTCCTAGCACATTAAAGCGACCTAGTTTCCATTCAACACCCCCCATGTATAATGTATTTTTTCGCTCTTAGAAATTGCGGTTAACATGTTAAGGTTAACACAACAATAGTATATAGATATATATACATATGTATGTGTTTATATACATTTCATTTCTGTGTACGCATTTTATATGAATTTTTGACAAAAACAAAAACAGCTCTATGCTTACCCATTTGTGTTGGTCACGAGCAGAAAGGGGGCAAAACAAATACAATTATATATAAATATATATGTATATAAATATATATGTATATATGTGTAAGGTGTCCTAGTAATGTCACTACGCTTTAACAGTAGTTACAAAAACGTTGACCTGGTTTACTATTGAGTGAAAATAATTCTTACGGCAGGGTAATTAGGCCAACTGTGTGTGTGAAGGGAGTGTGTGCATGTGTCCGAAAGCAGTGCGTTGGAAACTAGGGCTCGGCATGTGTACCTATGTATTTATATGAAAATCAATTTTGCACTTCCTTTAAAGCAAAAACAAATATAAATTTAAATTTGCTTTAACATTAATATATAAGAGGAAAAAAATCTAATTAGCTTTAACTCGTTCAATTACCAACTCAGAGCTAGTCGGAAGTATCTTTTAAAAAGCACTAAACATGCCGTTTTCATTTTCGATTTTTTTTTTTTTTTACTGTCCACATTTCTTCACCATTCTCTTCTCTCATTTTTTTTCATTCTGTTATTGCTTTTAATATATAAAGGGTGATTCGTTTCGGGCTTACCTATTTTTTTTTAGAGGAAAAAAACAGAAAATTCAAATTTAATGGGGAATGTTTAATATCATTCGAAAGAACACCCTTTGGCACTTACTTTTTGAAGATTATCACTCCGAAATGTTGGCCGCGGCTATTTCTCAAGTGATCTATCCGTTGAGTCCAGTTTTCGATGACTCGTTCGAGCATTTCGATTGGTAGCTGGCGAATGACACGCGTAATGTTTTGCACCAAGGCCTGGATCGAAGCGGGATTGCCCGCATAATCTTTAGACTTTACATATCCCCCCAGGAAAAAGTCTAACGGTGTGATATCATACGATCTTGGTGGCCACTCGACCGGCCCAAAACGTGAAATTATCTGCTCACCGAAGTTTTCTCTCAATAAATCCATTGATTGATGCAATGTGTGGGTAGTGACGCCAATCTTGTTGTATGCGAATGACGCGGAGATCACGAGCTTTAATTTCAGGCATCAAATAGTCGGTTATCCTGGTGCGATGATTCCAACGGCCCACAAACCATACCAAACCGTTATTTTTTTCTGGATGAATTGACAGCTCTTGAATATCTTTAGGTTGCTCTTCGTGCCAGAAATGAGCCTCATCGGCGAACAAAATTTGGTTCGAAAACGTCGGATCTTCTTGGAACTTTTCAAGAGCACTTTGAGCGAAGCGATGTCGCTTGGGAAGGTCGAGCGGCTTCAGTTCTTGCACAAACAGTATTTTGTACGCTTTCATGTTAACATCTCGACGTAAAATGCGCCAAGTCGTTCCATACGTCAGTCCGTGTGGCTGCGAACGACACTGAATCTACTCTCCACGGTCTTTGTGTACACTCTCGGCAACAGCCGCTATATTTTCTTCACTGCGCGCTGTACGTGGTATATTCGGTTGAGTATTATCCAATAATGAATGCTGGATTTCAAGATGGGTGATGGTGTTGCGAATAGTACGCTCAGTAGGCGCATTATGTTGATCATAAGTTGAGCGAAGCGCGCGGAACACATTCTTTACAGAACGTGAGTTTTCGTAGTAAATTTGAATGATTTGTAAACGTTGTTCAGGCGTGAGTCTTTCCATGATGAAATGCCAAACACTACTGAACAAATACAGCTTGACACGACTCACGCGTGATCTGTCAGAACAAGGCTATTAAAAAAAATACCTCTACTTGGATCATCCTTTAATTTACTTGACAGGGATGTTATACTTTCTTCAATTTGGCTCAACGTATACGACAGTTGGTCCATATCTTGTTTTTATCTATCTGGTTTGTTTATTTTTTGCCCTTTGTATAAATCACAATTTGTTCCCATTACTGTTAGTTATGTCATTCAACAGTCACTTTCAATTTTAATTTCTAACATAAATTGATTTGCGTTTTTAGTGCTTCCTGAAGCAAATAATAGTCGTCGGTAAAAATGGCATGTGGTTAAGTAGGAGGATAGATTTTTGACTTTAATAATATACTGAAGGTTACAAAGTGTCCTCCATTTCCATATTGCAGGGCTGTAGTTGGTATTTCAAAGTACCAACTAAGATCGGTTCAGATCACTAGTAAGGCCATTAGCACTTGGCTGGGTGAAACCACATGCAAACTAACCAAACAGATCTGGCAAGACCTCTTTGAGCAGTAACAACTGATATAATAACCTGACACTGTCTGGTTCGGGCTATCAGACCAAAATGCGCTTGATTAAATGGGCTTGTAATCGAGCAACATCAATCACTAACTAAAACCTTTTTCATAATCTCACTGGCTTGTTAAGCTTTGTTCGTCGAGAGGCGACTTTAGTTCTTAACTGCATACTTAGACCAAAGTAGAACTTGATGATGTCTTGGATGTTCGTACTGTCATTTCTCTTGGCTTTAATACTGGCTGGCTTACTAGCATTTAATTGGTGTTAATACTGGAAATTATCTCAAGAATTTAAAGTTATGATTGTCAATATTTGCTACATTATCAATTGAAAAATAACTGATTTTACGGTCATTGCGCAAAATTTAATCTCAAAATGATCCTCAACTGCCAAATGCGCCTTTCCCACCCCCTTTACCGGTCATATGACAGGTCAATTGGAAAGTACCCGGCCTGACACATATATATGGCTCTACTAGAATTAAAACCATATAGATTTCTATGTAGCCTTAAACTTCGAAAGCCCCTTGTGTAAATTTGACAGTTGTCGGATTATTAGTTTGTGAGAAAAAATGGATAAAAAGAAATTTTGCGTGTTGTTTTTTTGAAGGGGGAAAAATACAGTTGAAGGAAAAACTTCGCTTAATGACATCAGGGATTGGTGTGCTAAGTTTAAGCGTGGTTAAATAAGCACCGAAAACGGTGAACGCAATGAATGCCAAAAAGAGATTGTCATCGCTGGAAACTTGAAAAAAATCCACAAAATGATTTCGAATGACCGTAAATTGAAATTAAATTAATTGATTGGCACTCTAAAGATATCAACTGAAGGTGTACATCAAATCATTCACTTATATTTGGGTATGATAAAGCTCTGTGCAAAGTGGGTGCCGCCCGAGCTTACTTTTGAGCAAAAACAACGACGAGCAGAGTTGGAGATGATCAAGCCTAATAAACCCGAGTTTTTGCATCGATATGTGACAGTGGATGAAACATGACACCATAATTTCACTCCGAAGTCCAATCGACAGTCCACCGAGAGGACCGCACACGATAAACCTGCTTCAAAGCGTGGAAAAACGCTACAATCAGCCGGTAAGGTTATGGCGTCTGTATTTTCGGATGCGCGTGGAATAATTTACAATTGACTACCTTGAAAAAGAAAGGACCATCAACAACGACTATTACATAGCGTTCTTGGATCGTTTGAAGGCCGAAATAACCGAATAACGGCCGCATTTGAAAGAAAAAAAGTGCTGTTTCAGCAAGACAATGCACCGTGTCACAAGTCAGTGAAATCTTAGGCAAAAATTCATGAATTGCGCTTCTAAATGTTTCCGTATCCACCGTGTTATCCAGATCTGGCCCCCCAGCGACTATTTCTGTTCTCACATCTCAAAAGAATGCTCACTGGGAAGAAATTTTCGTCGAATGAAGAGGTGGTGATATGGAAAAGTTCGAGGGTCGCTATAATCAGTGTATCAACATTGAAAGGAACTATCTTGAATAAAAAAAATTCGCCAAAATTTTTCGAAAAAAATTTGTTTTACTATGGTAGTCCGGGTATCTTTCAATTGACCTGTTTTCCACTCATGCACATTTTTTTGGACTGATAATTATAATAACTTATCTAATCGTTGAGAATTCTTTAAACAAAATTTATCACATTCTTGAAGTGAAGGAAACAAAAAAACAAAAAAATAAAATTAAAAAAAGGAGAAGGGTGAACACAAAAAGGCTATTCTCTCATAGAGCTTTGATTTTTTTTATGTTTTTTATTTTCGTTTTTTCCTCAGCATTTCTTTTTCCTTTATTATTCATCTTTGTGAAAAGAAGATAAGTAATAAAAGATAAATATAAAAATAAAAAATAAACTCGAAAATTTTTAAGTGAAAAATGAGAAAACATCTCAGCGGCGGTGGTGTCGGCAGATACAGAATCATTTCAACAGTTTCTCGGGCGCTCCATAACTAAACTGTTTGTGTAGTAACTGTAGTCTGCGTAATGTGACGAACACCATATTGTCATGGTAGAGAAAAAAGTGTAATATCGAAAGTGTATACATAAAATAAAACAGCGTTTTTATTGAAAAAATTTTGCCAAAACAGCAAAGAAATAAAAATTATTTTGGAAAAATTGGCATGTGTGTTATGTAGGATTAAGTGAGTTTTTTTTTTTTTTTGTTGAATAAAAATTTGGATTTTTTCTAAGAACTTGTAATTTTTTTAAGTATAAAAATAAATAAATAAAATTAAAAAAATTAATTTGTGCAAAAGTAGACATTTTCTCTTAATCAGTTTTAATTTCAAAGTTTATCAGGCGCTGTGTTCAGCTCTCTTTCTCTTTACCTCTCTCTCTCTCTATCTATCTCTGTGGAATTCTCGTCGCGCTGCTGTCATATAGCTACTCTGTATGAATTAAAAATTATACACAAAAGGTATAATATGCATATCAAAATCAATTTTGAGCTATACAAAATTTAACTCAATTTTATATTATTTATTTTTAAAAAAATATTTCAGTAACCAATTAGTTATCGGATAATTTTTATTTTATTATCATCATATGCCAATCAAAATATTTGCTTTAAATCCCATATGACGTTATCTGAAATTTTATTTAATTTTTTATTTATTTCCAACTTTTTTTTTTTTTAACCTAAGTTCTTCTTGTTGTTGTTGAACTCTCAAGTGCTTTGCTCTCATTTTAATTCTCTATAATTTGATTCAACTGCAAATATCATATGTTATTCACTACACTAACCAGAAACAAACAAAAAAAATCATATCTCGCCCGCAATTTACGTCAATGCTTCGCTTTCGTTTCACTTCTCATCTTTCCAACACAACAACGTCGCGCCGTTTCATTTCTCCTACATTTTTATATACTGTATTTAGCAAGTTGTTCTCATATAGTACATACGAGGTATGTTCACTAAAAAAGGTTTTTTTAAAGTACTTATTTATTTATCAATATCAATTTTATCCACTTCAAAGTAATCCCCCTCGGATATAATACACTTTTGCCAACGCTTTTTCCAAGTCTCGAAACACTTCTGAAATGCGCTTTTCGGTATGGCCATCAGCTCTTTCTTCGATTCTGACTTGATCTCATCAATTGTGACAAAACGCTTTTCTTTCATTGGTTTCTTTAGTTTTGAGCGGTTTAGGCATGATTACAGTTGTGTTTTTGACCAAAAAAAAAAAAAAAACAATCACGAATAAGCATTGATGTGTGAGCTGGTGCTTTATCGTGATGCAGAATCCACGATTTGCTTTTCCACAATTCCGATCGTTTGAGCCGTATTGCTTCACACAAACGTTGCATAACTTCATTGTAGTATTCCTTATGCCTTTTGGCAGGAACTCATGATGCACCACACCATTGTAATCAGAAAGAAAGCAGTGAGCAAAACCTGCCTTTTCGCCGTGCCTTTTGCGGTCTTGGCTCATCTGGCGGCTTCCTTTGGGATGATTGGGCGTTGGTTTCGGCATCATAGCCGTATACCCAGATTCGTCACCAGCTATGATCGTTTCATGCCCAAAATATTCGAGAAAATTGAATGGCATGAACCGATTGATATCCCAATATCTTCTGCAACTTCCCTAATAGTGGTTCGAAGATTTTCAAAAACAATTTTTTTTCGATGTTTTCTTCGCTTGTCGACGTGGTCGCACCTCCAGGGCGCTCATCATCATCAACATCTTCTTCGGCCTTCTGTAAAACGCTTGTACCACTTGTAAACACCTTTTTTTGAGACAAAGTTGACGCACCGAATGCTACAGTCAACATTTCAAGTGCCTTGAAGCGCTTTATTCCATTTTTAACGCGAAATTTAAATATGTATTAAATTTGATCCATTGATCCATTTCTTTCAGAAATCGAAAATCGAAGAGCGCACAAAAACGTGATTAAATTCTTCTGTTGTCAATGACAAACTACTATTCGAAATTGTTTCCTAATTCAAGCATATGTGTCCGATTATAACAAAAACAAAATATCGATAATCAAATGTTTTTCTTTGTCTTTTCCTTTGAACATACCTCGTATTTACTTAAATCTACATTAATATTATTATTATTTCGTATGTATTGTGCTCGCGTAAAAATTTCGCATTTTAAAATTTTTTACTCAGTAAACATTTCAAAATAAAGCGTTAAATTTTGTTTACTTTAACTAATACAATACTTATCGTAAGTTTATAAGCTCGCTGATAAGGCTGTTAGTTAAGTATTCGTCATGCTTACTTTGCTTGTGTATTGCAAAATAATTTTGTATATTTTTATTTTTTCCCATTTTACTTTATAAGTTTTTTATTTTGTATGTTTATATTTTTTTTTATATTTAAAATATTTTTTTTCTAAATTTTTTATATTTTTTTAATTTAATTTTTTGTGTGTGTTTTTTTCATACTTTAATCTCGTACCTGATCTTATCGTCATACTCGAAAGTTTTGACGTATAGATACATACATTTACAGCTATGTTGCTAACCAACGATAAAAGTGGGTTGTCTTCATAAAGATCTGAATCACTTGGGTTGTGGAAAAAGTTAATTAAATCGGTCCGTTTTTGTGCTCAAAAAATGTTTTTTATTAAAAAAAGAAGAAGCATTCTTCGAAGTATTGTCCGTTAGCAGCAACTGCTTTTTCCCATCTCTCTGGCAGTTTTCGAACATCAACTCTAAAAAATGAGTCCTCTCCGCCCTCGATCCAATCCTTGAGCGATCCTTCGATTTCTTCATAAGCTTCGAATCGCTGAGCCCCCAAAATGTCTTGCATACGGCGTAAAGGGCAGTAGTCGGAAAGAACAAGGTCTGTGAATATGCGGATAGGGAAAGGTCTTATATTTCAGCCTTTCCAAGAAGTTTTTGACGGTAACAGCCACATGTGGCCGAATATTTTCATGTTGCAAAAGCAATGTGTCAAGTCTGTCTGTCGTTTCTGGAGTTTTTCGCGCAATTATCGACTCAAACACTTTAGTTGTAGTCCACAAGGCGCTTAGTTTGCGTTTGCCATTGATCTTGATCCAGTAAGACCTGCTCTTCAATTCCTCATCTTCAAACTTTTTGGCTATGTCAGGGCGACCTTTGTCTTCGACGCTAAAATCACCAATTTTGAAGTGTCGCAACCATTCTCTGCATGACTTATCGGTCTGCGCAGATTTACCATAAACTTCCACAAGCATTCGATAGGATTCAGCTGCACTTTTCTTCCAATAAAAATAGAAAATTAAAACGTCTTGCAAAGGCTGTTTTTTAATACAAATACGAACATTTGCGAAGAGGCTAAAAACCATTTCGTTGTGAGAAACAGACGTTGATTTATATAGGTAATCGCTTCCAAGCTAAGCCTCATCTTTCTGAGGGAGCCATCTTTAGAGAATGCAATCTTTTTTTCCTGCCTATATTTTTGAATAGTAATATAGTCATAACATAGAGATAACTACAATTTCTACAACTTTAATTTTTTCAGAGCGTAAAACATGGGTTGAAAAGTCCTGGACCTAACAAAGAAAATGTAATCTTCATCAACAGCCACACTTTTGTGGAACGATGTATCTTTTACCTCAAAACAGACCTCAGGCTCAATGATAACTTTATTTGAGCGATATATTTTTTTATCACAGCTTTTTTTTAGGAAGCAATTTGAAGTTCAATTACTGCAGTCTTGCCATTGTTTTCATTGATTTTATGACACTGCGCGGTCTTAATGAAATAAAATTGCCTTCCAACGCTGCAATTTCGGTCTTCCAACGTTTCCTTAAGGCTGTATACATAATTTTCTCTGCTGATAGTCTATTATTATTCAATATAGTCGATGTATATTACATCATGGACTTCTCAAAATACCGAGGCCCTAACCTTACCAGCCAATTGTTGTGCTTCCGGGTGTAAGGACCAGTTGCTGTCAACTCAGATAACGATCTTATAGATTCCGGATTGAAGTTTTTTTTAGATTCATCCGTTGTCACATATCAACGCGAAAATTCCGTTTTGGTGCGTTGAAACATGTTCATACACTGCTCAAAATCATCGACAAATTCTTGTTTTTCGTAAATCTTAAGCAAATTCGCCCCCCACCTTGAACATAGCTTTTTCATAGTCAAATGTTCTTGCAATAAAACAAAAACCAAAACGTTCTTTACTTCACTTTATTCTCTTCAGCTAACTTCACTTTTCAATCATTCGAAATGATTTTGTGGATTATCGGTGTTTCTACGACCATGTTTGAAGTCGGTAAACGTTTTATTGGTTTTTGATCAACTGTTTTGAAAATAGCAAAACTAGTGTCACCTTCATTTGAACTGTATTGTTACTACTAACTACTGAAAAAGCGTGAAGGCAATAAAACTAGCACCGTCTGTGAGTTAAGTCCGGGACTTTACAGCGTTTCACGTCTCATATGTCATGCCACTTCATATATCATCATATATCATATCATATATTTCTAGTAAGAAGTCTTTGCGTTCTTTATTCAACCTTCTGTTTTGAATTTATCCGTAGCCAGCGGATGGGATGTCTACACCATCTCCATCGATTAGGGGTTCGAATTAACCATTTCCTGTGTTTTTATCATCACTGCTATAAATAAGGCTGGAGAATAATTAGCTCCATTAATTAATTATTCTCTGAATATTGACCACGAAATCGCCTTTCCTGTTCCTACATTAGTTTACTTCGGTCTTGAAACCTACTATAACTCCCCGCATCTTTTCACAGAATTTTTGAGCATTAGCCCAACCGGCCAGACTTTAAATCTTACATTTCGGCCACTTTATTTTTCCGACTGCAAATGTGTCCCGATACCCACCCCCTCTTCAAATCTTAATATCTTTCCTAGAGAATTCGTGTTGCGATCGATTACAACGTTGCGAGGTCGGCCGTTTGTTTTCTCGCCACTTGGACACCACAGTTTCCATAGTACCAGCTTTTCGTTGGACTTTGTCAAAAATGAATGGTTTCTGTGGTGGCGATATGTGGATAGTTAGAAATGGCGTCACCCAGTTCTCCTGCGTTGAGTTCTTGATGAGTGCTTTTAAAGGGCAGAAGTTTAAATAGAGTAGAAAATTCAACGACCAATTGTTCGTTGACGCGTGTTTTTCGCTGCACAGAGGCAATTGCGTGTCTTGGTGGTCGGAGGCGATCTTTGCACATCGGAGAGTAAGCACTTCTTAAGCACTGCATAACCGTTTTCCGTCTATCAAAACATAATCAATTTGATTGGGAGTAATTCGAAACGGCAGCTGGTCTTCATCAAATCCCAAAACCCAGCGCACAACGTAGCAGGAGAGGGAGCTAATTGGGCTAATTGAAGATAACTGGAAAATAGTTCAATTGATAATCCAGAAGAGTGGCCAACTCTTTTGAAATTTTTTATTTACCATAAAAAGTTTTCTTCAAGTGTGTCTCAAGCTAAACGTCTGAACAGAAATAGACGAAAACTTTGTCTGTGTTCAAACATGCGCGAAAATTATTTAGATTTACATTTCGTAGACCTAGCATCTGTTTTGAAACTTATTTTTGAAAAAAGTAATAATATAAATGAAATATTACAGTATTGGCATCTGATATAAGAGATTAAATACAATCTTAATGCAAAAATTTGGTTGAGGAGCGTTGCCATCTGTTTTTTATTTTATTTTAATGTAAAATAATAGGGAAAAAAAGATTTTACTTTATATACATTACTATATGCTTTCGGTATAAAAAAATTTCTAAGGCTTAATGGTGGAAAAGTTTTGGAGGAGAGTTGCCACCTGTTTGCAAATTTTGATACATTTGGATTGAAAAGTGATATAAAAGGTTATATTATGAGTATTAAACTAAAGAGAACTTCGAAGGCTTTTTCCATAAATTTTTTTTGAGGGATGCCATATTTTCAAAATTTTAAAAACAATATAATTGTAAAATTAATAAATGATATTAAATGGGTATCATCTTGAAGGTATTAAAGAAAGGATTATTCCGAAAATAATTTTGAAAACAGTTCACAGCCATGTCACGTTTTTCCACGTTTTTGAAATGTGTGGCTAGTTGGAAGCACTGCAAATACTTATCTGAAGCTGTCGAAAACTCGAAAACAAAAGTATATGCTTAGGGTAAATGCACAAGGAACATAAAAAACCGTTCGAGGTTTCCCGTTGGAGATTGTCGTAAAATTTTTGAACCATTTAGGAAATCATTTGTATTGTAAAAAGAGATTTTTGACAAATATACCCTAAAAAAAATAATAAAAAAACTATCAAAACTTATGAAGCAAAACAAGTCACTCAAAGTTTTACATAAAAAAATGTAAAATTTTTCACTTGTCTCCAGTTCGAGGTAAAATCGTTTTCTTCATTGGACCATAATACCTCTTAAAATTATATATTTTCCTCACTCCTTTGTGGAGCCGTTTCCATTTGTATCTTACTCATTATCCTCACAAAATAGTAGAATTGAATTTAATCTTAATAATTAATAATATTAAATTTTTGTATATTTTTATTTTTTCTTTACATTTTATTGTGTAAAACCTATTACTATCCTTTCTTCTATTAACTAAAAAAGACTTAACTTTCTCCTTCTCTTTTCTTTACAGGTAAGTTTTTGACAAGTAAAATCTTTACCAAATTATATTGGCAACGTCTCTGTCGTCCCGCTTTTTGGCACTCTCATGAATGCCTTTCGTCATTAGGTAATTATGGTAATTTTCCTAAAAGTATGCAATCAACTGGTGCAAAAATTAGGGCATTGTAGGCATTATATATTTATAACAAAAATGAAAAGGTGCCAAAAATAGGCAGGAATTTGCAGCTAGTTTTGTTGTCACAAAAGAACAAAAAAATAAAAAAATAAAAAATAAAATACAACGCCGAAAAATGCTTTGCGCCTAAAAGCATGCATTGAAGCAAAAAAAGAAGAGAAAAATCATAATGTCTTCTTTTAATTTTTGCTAGTGTTCCAGTTTTCTTATCTTGTTTAACTATGTCACATTGTGAAATGGAAAACGGATAGCAGAGAAACAATAAAATAAAAAGTAAATTTTTCCCGATATTCAAGGCTTTGCGCATTTATTTTCGTAACCATGCAGATATTGCATATTTTAAGGCGGGAAAATTCTTTATAAAATATAAATTTTCACTTTTAAGACCCAGAAGAGGCAACACAAATAATTAATACACGCAGATTAAAATAAAATTGTTAAGCGGCTTAAAGAAAGCGCGGTTTACTTACACCCATCGTGCATGTATTTAGGGCCACGCCGGAGCAAACAATTGTGATGACTTTCACAGGCAGTCAGTCTTCCAACCAAAAATTATCAACTTGCACTCGTACTACTGTGCGATACAATTTTCTCTCTCACTTTTTATTAAAAATTCTATACATTTCGCAGCATGGAAAAAATAGGCGAATATCGAGGGTAAAAATCTCATATATATATATTTGTATAACAATTTATCCACCATAAGCTGCGCCAACAGCACTATAAATAACCTAGGTAGAGGCCAATATATATATTTTTCTGTTTGTTTTTGTTGTGTGGGGCGATTGGAACCCGGCTGCGCATGTGATGGCGATGAAGTGTAAATTTTCGCAATTTTTTCATATAAATGGCGAAAAATTTTGCGCTGGTTGACTGAGTGATGGCGAAAGTTCCGTCTGGGCAACTATCCACATATAGCAAAAGCACGCTATATAAAAAATAAAGTAAAATATATAAATGTAACATACACATATATAAGATTTGTAACATACACATATATAAGACTTAATGCAATAAATATTATAAAATTTTCATTGCAATTTCATTTTATGTTCACGTGCCTTAAATCGTGCCTCTGTCTATGACTTTAATTCAGTATTCAATTTAAAAACTCCCACTTTCTGACACCTCGGTATGCGCCAATTCATAAATTGTTACAATTGCAGGAAGTGGACGCTATATATAGCTTCACTTATTCTCTGTTTTGTAACGGTAACTGTACTCGTATGGAATACTCGGTGCCATATTATTTTATTTATTATACTGCATTGTAAGAATGCCGCTGCCAAAAGCTTCATAAATACGAGCTGAAGTGTTGGCTGTTCTGTTCAGGTCTAGAAAAGGTTTGTCATTTTGGTTTTTTGTTTTAAAGAATTTTAAATAGAATATACCGTGAAATGTTTAGTTAGCTTGCACAAAAGTGCCTTAAATAAAATATTAAATAAATAAAGCTAAATAAAAAATAGAAAAAAATAAAAAAATAAAAATAAAAAATTTAAAAAAATAAAAATAAAATAACATAAAAAATAACAAAATAAAATATAAGTTAATAGAATTTTATAAAAAAAATTTATAATCATAATAAAAATTCAAAATAATACAAAAATTATAATACAACAAATAGAAAAATATTGAAAATAACAATAGCTAAACAAATAACGAATATCAAAATTGATTTAAAATTTATGAAAAAAAGAAATATAATGAAGAAAAAAAGAAAGAGATAAAATAAAAGAATTAAAAATTAATGAAGAATTTAAAAAGAAAAAATGAAAGAATTGAAGGAAAAAATTAAAGAATTAAAAAAGAAAAAGGAAAAAACATAAATTTAAGAAACGATAGATTAAAAAAAATATAAATTAAAATATAGGTAAAAGAAAAAAAAAGAAAAAAATATAAAAAAATATAAAAAAAATTAAAAAAAAATTTAAAAAAAATTAAAAAAAATTAAAAAAAAATTAAAAAAAATAAAAAAAATAAAAAAAATAAAAAAAAATAATAAAAAAATAAAAAAATAATAAAAAAGTAAAAAAAAAAATAAAAAATAAAATAAAATAAAAAAAATATAAAAAAATATAAAAAAAATTTCAAAAAATTTCAAAAAAAAAAATCAAAAAAAAATTAAAATTAAAATAAAAAAAAAATAAAAAAAAAAATAAAAAAAAAATAAACTAAACTAAAATAAACTAAACCAAAATAATGTAAAATAAAAAAAATATAAAAATTAAAAAAAAAAAATTAACTAAAGTAAAATAAACTAAACCAAAATAAAGTAAAATAAAATTAAATGAAATAAATTGAAAATAAATTAAATTAAATTATATATTTTATAAATTAAATAAGAAAACATATAATATAATATAATAAATCAAATAATTAGAGAAGTAAAATAATAAAAAATAATATAATAAATAAAATAATAAGAAGATATGAAAAATAAATTGAGCAAATAAAATTTAAAAGAATTTAATGAATAAAAAAAACCAATTATATTTAAAAAATTAAATAAACAAATAAATAATGGAATAAACGAAATAATAAAAAAGAAAATAAAAAAAAGAAATAATATAAAATAAAATAAAAATTAAATTACATTAATTAAAATATAAAATAAAATATAATATAAATTAACAAATAAAGTGAAATAGAATAAAACAAATAAGCTAAAACAAAACAAAATAAAATAATTAATGTGTAGTAAAGATAATGTAAAAAAATTAGTAGAAAGACAAAAAAATTAAAATGTAGAAATAAATAAAATAGATGAAAAAATTCAAAAAAAAATAAATAAAAAGTAAAAAAAATGAAAGAAAAGTAAAGTTAAAAATTAAAAAAAAATTTATTAATAGTAAGAATATGAAATAATGGTAAAAATAGTAAAAAAAAAAATTTAAAAAATACCAAATAAAGATAAATAAATAAATAAAAAAATAAAAAAATTAAAAAGTAAAAAAGTAAATATAATTAAAAAATATAGAAGTAAAAAAAAAACCAAAAGGAAAAAAGTAAAAAAAAAAAATTAAAAAAAAAACATAAATATATAAAATAAATGTAATAAAAAATTAAAAATAATAAAAAAATATAAAAATATAAAAATATAAAAAGTTAAAATAATAAAAATTAAAAATGTTATGAAATAAAATAAATCAAATTATAAAAATTTAATTAAAAAGAAAAGAATACAATAAAAAGGTGTATAAAATGAAATTAATAAAAATTAAAAATCAAAAAGAGTCTTTTTATTTATATCAAAAACAATAAAAATTGAATACTTAAATACATAGCTAAAAAGAAAATAAATTAAGTTTACAAAATAAAATAAAAGAGAAATAAAAATAAATATACAAAATAAAATAAATGAAAAATTAATTACAATAACATATTTAAATAAATTAATATAACATAGAATTAAATGAAATTAACCTAAAACACTTTTTTTTAAATTTATAAAGAAAACTGATTTGTAGTTCAAAAAAAGTGTTCACTCTCATACTAATCCTAATAAAATTCAATGTTAACTTATAATATAAGGACGTCTGCAAAAAATCATGCATTTCCCCTTGAAATGTACAAAAGTACAAGTAATGCAACGAAAACACAATTACGCAAAATATATATAAATATACACCATAAATGAAAATACAAAATGCCATTAGTAGGTAATATAAATTTGTGTAGACAAAAATTAAATAAATACTCATAATTTCAAGTGTATAATATTTTTTTTGGCACCAAATAGACAAGGCGTAGTAGACAAGAAAAGCAATTGATAATGGTTTTTTCTCTGTTTACCTAAGAGTGGGAGGTAGAGGGCAACATTTACGCCAAATGTGTGAATTTCAATTCATAACAGAATATAATATGTTGAAGATTTTAAGAAAAAAATATTATTATTCTTGTATGGCACTACATATTTACATACAACATATGTTACAAAAACAAATATCGTTGTCAACGGCGACGCTATTAAAATTAAAATTAAAATTAAAATTAAAATTAAAATTAAAATTAAAATTAAAATTAAAATTAAAATTAAAATTAAAATTAAAATTAAAATTAAAATTAAAATTAAAACTAAAATTAAAATTAAAATTATAATAAAAATAAAAATAAAAACTAAAACTAAAAGTGAAATTAAAATTAAAATTATAATTAAAAAAAAAAATAAAAAAATAAAAAAAATATAAAAAAAATTAATTAAAATAAAATAAATAAAATAAAAATTCAATATGAGAATTTTTATTTTATTTATTTTATTTCAATAAATTTTTTATTTTATTTTTATTTTTTAATATTTATTTTAACTTTAATTTAACTTTTACTTTTAATTTTAATTTTAATTTTGTTTTTAATTTTAATATTAATTTTAATTTTAATTTTAATATTAATTTTAATTTTAATTTTAAAGTAAATAAAAAATAAGAATAAAATATAAAATAAAATAAAATATAAAATAAAATATAAAATAAAATATAAAATAAAATAAAATAAAATATAAAATAAAATAAAATATAAAATAAAATAAATCAAACATAAACTAAATTGCAAAGGAAAATAAAATAAATAAAGTAAAATAAAATAAACTAAAATAAAATAAACTAAAATAAAATAAAATAAAATCAAATACAATAAAATAAAAAAATTAAAAAACTAATAAAACAAACGGAAAAAAAATAAAATATAATAATAAAAGTAAAAAAAAAATAAGTCAAGATTGAAATAAAGTAAAATAAAAAATAAAATGAAATAACATAAAACACAAAATAAAATCAAATATAAAAAAATTTAAATCAAATTAAATATAAAATTAAATATATATATGCAAAATAAAAGTAAAAATTAAAATTAAAATTAAAAAATTAAAAGTAAAACTAAAATTAAAATTAAAATTAAAATTAAAATTAAAATTAAAATTAAAATTAAAATTAAAATTAAAATTAAAATTAAAATTAAAATTAAAATTAAAATTAAAATTGAATTAAAATTATTATTAAAATTAACATTAAAATTAAAATTAAAATTAAAATTATAATAAAAATTAAAATTAAAAATACAATTAAAATTATAATTAAAATTAAAATTAAAATTATAATTAAAATTAAAATTAAAATAAAATATAATATGATCTAAAATAAAAATAAAAAAATTATAAAAATAAATATAAAATTTATATAAAAAAAGAATAAAATAATAATAAGAAAAAAATAATAAAAACTTAAAAAAAAAATGGAAAAAGAAAAAAAGAAATTAAAAAATAATAATAAAAATTAAAAAATTGTAAAAAAAAAATAAAAAATTAAAAATTATAAAATAAAATAAATTTTATTATTTGCACAAAAATTAAATAAATCGGTCCTGTCATTTTCACGCGTTAAAAATAGATAAATAAGGGAAAATATATCATTATTACAAATCTAAAATGTTTTATTTTTATATGTTTCTTTGATTTTTTTTATGTGCCTCATAATTTGAAAAGTAGGAAATTGTGCCAATTAAAATTTTTCGCTTGAGTTCATGCGACGAAAATATAAAATATGTAGGATGAGAAATGTTAATTTGAAAAATATTAAATATTATTAAATTAGAGATTATCTGTTTTGCATGAATTTCAAGCAGCGTTATGCGCGAGCCATCATTTTGAAATAAATGATAATAATAATATACGTTCACTGAGATTTGTATAGAAAATGCTTTTTATATCGTAAAATTAAAGAATTGCCAAAATAAAGACACTCAAGAATATAGTGAATATTTTCACTTATAAATTTTTTTTTTACAATTTATCTATTACACTTTACTTTGCAATTCTTTTAAGTGTACATTTCCTACAAAACGTAGTTAAATACACACATGCACGCACACTTAGTTTTACCATTATCTTTAATACCTACGCCTTGGACACTACACTCAAATGTTGGCGGCGCCTGTGCCCACGAGTCAGCTGTTTATAGCACAAAAACACAGTTGTAAGCATACGCCACCCACGAGCAATTCACAATTTTATTGGTTTAATTTGTGGCACGAATTGCTGCTGACAGTGCCCCAAAAGGAATGCACTACTTCCAAGAAGTAAAATAGTGTTTAAATAGAAACTTAACGTGCTGGGGGAAAAAGTAGAGTGTTGGTGGTTTTGGAAATGATTTTTGTGTTATGGTTGAGATCACTTTAGAGTCCTCCGCGCTAGCAAAGGCCGCATATACGTGCTGTCAAAGAGCGACGGTGTGTATGGCGTATACGTAACCTGTAGAAGCACAAATAGAAAATTTTCTATGTATTTCATGCTGGTATTCACACAAGGCATAAAGAATAAGTAAGGCAAATGCGTAGTATAATACGTCTTTATATAATACTCCTCGTTGCAACTAACCTGCATTGCGGCTTTTACCTACTCGATCCTTGTCAGCATATACAGCAAATATTTGACATGTTGAAGGTGGCCAGGCTGATTGCATTTTCCAGTCGTTTAAAAGCTAAATATATATATATATATATATATATAATATATTTTTTCTTCGCCTTTATATGCTTTCTTAATTTTTTTTATTATTTTTTTTTTTAATTTTTTCCTGATTTTTGCTTCCTACCTGCGCCTAGTAACTTCATTTTTTAATTAAAAAAAAAACATCCTTACCCTTTACATACACGCCCAACTATGCATTCATACATATAGTATATTCCATGTGCTTCGCTTTTGTCACCTTATGCGCGAAAGACCCTACTTCAATTATCACTCGAACGTGTTAAAGCGATTTACGGTTAAGTGTTAAAGCTGCACTATAAATTGCGCTTTTGTTGTTCTACAACATATAAGCTTTCTACATTAACCTTGACTCATACATTACTTAATTGCCGGTGTAAAGCTGATGTGTGTGTGTGCACCTCATTGACCGCAGAATCACTTGTGTAATGAGATCAAATTGATTTGCTAAGCTTGTCATCTTCGCATCGGTTTGCCCAACACTTGTTTATTAAGGGGGGAAATTACAAGAATTAATTTCTAATAAACATGTACAAACATATATATATCTGGGTGGAAAATTAATTATTTGCCGAATTATTCACTGAAAAAAATATGTTACTGGAGAGAAAATATGTGAGGAAAAAATACGGGCGAATAGGTACGTTAGAATTAAAAAATTTAAATTAAAACAAAAAAATATAATACAATACAAAACTAGAATAAAACATAAAATTAATTGATTTAAAGTTCTTTAAATTAAAATAAATAAAAAAAGTAAAAAATAAAACAATTTAAAAACGAAACGAAAAATTAAAAAAAAGCTATTTAAGGAAATTTTACAAAATGAAAACTATTTAAAACGAACAATTTCAAATAAAAAATTTTAAAGTTAAAATTTTAAAGTGAGAATTAAAAAATAAATAAAAAGAAAATTTAAAAAAAATATTAAAAAAAAATAGTTAAGAAAATATTAAAAAAATTTAATAAATATAAGAAAGTTAAAAAAATTAATAATAGAAATTATTAAACAAAAAAAAAATGAATAAAACAAAAAAATAAAAAAAAAAATAATAAAAATTAAACAAGAAAAAAATTAAAAAAAATTTTTTAGCTAAAAAAATAAATAAATAATTAAAAAAATAAAATTAAATTAATTAAAAAATTTTTAAATTTTAAAAATTAATTTCAAAAGCAATTAAATAATTTAAAAAAGTAAATAAAAAATTAAAAAAAGGTAAATAAAAAACTAAAATTTTTTTAAAATAAAATATTAAAATATTTACAAAATTTAAAAATAATGGAAAGAGTTACAAAATCAAAATTAAATTTTTTTACATAAATATAAGTTATATTAAATTAAAAAATATATATCAATTAAATAAATAAAATATTAAAAAAGAAAAGAAATTACATAATTAAAAAAGTAAAATAATGTATATAAATTAAAAAAATTAAAATTAAAATTTAATTTTAAAGGTTTTTTAAATAAAATATTAAAATATTTACCAAATTAAAAAATAATGGAAAAAGTTACAAAATTAAAATTAAATTTGTTGATATAAATATAAATAAAATATTAAAAAAGAAAAGAAATAACAATATTAAAAAAGTAAAAAAAAATTTATATAAAATTAAAAGTTCCAAAAAAAAATTTGAATTTAATAAAAAAAAAAATTTTAATAAAAATATATATAAAATTTATAAAATAAAATAAAATATAAAATTAAAAAAAGTAAATTACAAAAATAAAAAACAAATTAATTAACAAAGTTAAAAAAAGTAAAAAAAAAAATTAAAAAAATTACAAAATAATAATAATAAATTTAAAAAAATAATAAAATAAAAAAAAAAAAAAAAATTAATGAAAACTAAAAAAAAAATAAAAATAAAAAAAATAAAAATAAATAAATTAAAAAAAATTAATTTTTTTTTAATAATTACAACAAAAAATTAACATAATTTTAAAATCAAAAAAGTTTTAAAATTATATAGTTGGAAAAAATTAATAAATAAAAAAATAAAAAGCATTTACAGCATTTTATGAAGTTGAGCCCAAACCTTTAAGGCATTATCTCGTCAGGGTATTATTTACCTTTAAATTGTCTTTTATTTTCAAGTTTCCAAGTTTTTCTCGACTTGAGAGAGGATAAGTTTTGTTCTGATCTTAACCTGGTTGGTCTGTAAATAAATTCCTTTACAAGCAGTTTATTGCGGTTGGAGACGTATCAATGCATTTTTTATTCGGAAGAGTCTTATTGGTCGCATATTGCCGAACAAGTTCGTTTGCTTTGCAGTTCCTCTCTATGTTTATAGTAGTTGATATGGTCAACTATGCAGCCAAACAAGTGTTAGTCGGTAACAGTCCAATACAATTACTATGTGATTTTCATCCTATCTGATTACTCCACAATTGGCTTTCAACAGATTTCTTTGAGAAATCTTATCACAGATGAAACATTGAAATGCCATAAAAATAATAAGATATTATATTATCTTTCATCAGTTTCTTAGAACGAACGTGTTAGGCAGAAGAGTAAACAAAAATGAGATACGAAATGAGTAAAGGATATGTGCGGCAAGAGATTGTGCGCAATTTTCTACGCACGTAATGCATAATGAACTGTTGTTGACATTTATCAGCCGACTGCTGTCACACACATTTAACCCTGAAGCCAGTAGACGTTGCAATTAGTGAGACGCAAAAATTAATTACTTGTAAAATTCATCTCTGTACTTATGGACCCATAGTAATAGAATTAATGAGAGAAATGAGAGCGAGACATGATGAGGTTACTCAATACAGTAAAGTAACTTTAAGGGAAATTATATTAAATTTTATTATGACTAAATTGAAAAGTAAAATGCAGTTATGTTTTATCAAAGTTAACCTTAAGTCTCACTTTCATTAGTAAATAGTTGTTTATGTTGTTGTCATTGTAGTAACCGCAAAAAAAAATTTCCTCAAATTAGTTTTCGGGAAATATTGCGGGTGTGGCAGTCCTTGGCCGGATAAATATCGGGGTTGCTCTGGTATAAACACCCGGCTCGGCCGCAGTCGCTTACAATGCGGGCAAAAAATTTTGTATAGTCTTATGAAGTGATCGCCTGTTAAATAATATGTGAGCCCATTGGAATTTTGTTTAAATTTTTATACTTCGAGGTTATAACCATCAGGTGTGTGTCTTGGCTAGAATATGCCTAATTGTAGGCAACATTTTATTTCTATTAATTTTTACTGGTTTTCTCAAAGCCAGATATATTTCGCTGGATATATTGCTATAATCAATTATTATTGTGACTAAGTTGAAGAGTAAAATATTTTGGTTGAATAAAGTTGAATAACGACCTTCATATTGTGAATAACGACGTTCATCGTATACTTTTAGGCGTCTAAGGACGTGCTCGGAAGCCTATAAGGCGGCTTTTAGGCACATATGTGCTCCATTTAACTTTATACTCAGTTTATTTTTTTGTTCTTTATTTCGGCATTGCGCAATATTTTGCTCATTCACCCTTTTAGTAAGCCGTTTTTGTTTTTTTGTAAAATTTTTCGCATCAACTTTTCTTTTCAATTTTATTCTGTTTCGTTTGTTTATTTTCATTATCGCGCATTTCTGTTTGCTTTTCTATGGTCTTTTGTTAGGAGATTTAACAACGCATATGACTGCAATTTCGCTATAAGTTCTTAAATTTGTTTGCTTTAGAATTCAGCAAATATTCTTATGCATACAAATATGTGTGTTTATAGTTATTTAGCGCTATGTAAATTTACTTGAACAATTTTGCATTTTATTTTTAATAGAAACAAAAAATTTATTGACCGAAATTTTTCTTTGTCAAATTTATTTTTATATTTACTTGGACATACATTAGTATTTTTTTTTTAATTTTTGATAACTGATACTGATGGAGAGTACAAAATTTTGAGTTGAAAATAGTAAAAAATATTTTTTAAGCTTACTAAGGGTGACCCAAGCAGAGGTACTTTTTTCAATAGTTTTTTTTTTTGACGGATCGCGCTTGGGTCGTATCAAGCATTTCATCGTGGAAAGACTTACGCCTGAAAAACGTTTTCAAATCATTCAAATTTATTACGAAAATTCACGGTCTGTAAAGAATGTGTTTCGCGCGCTTCGCTCAACTTATGGTCAACATAATCGGCCTACTGAGCGTACTATTCGCAACACCATCACCCATCTTGAGAACTAGCCTTCCATATTGGATAATTTTCGAACGAATAGACCACGTCCAGCACGCAGTGAAGAAAATATAGTGGCCGTAGCTGAGACTGTACACGAAGACCGTGGAGAGTCGATTCGGCGACGTTCGCAGCAACTCGGACTGACGTATGGAACGACGACACATTTAACGCCGAGATCTTAAATTGAAAGCTTGCAGAATAAAGCTTTTGCAAGAACTGAAGCCGCTCGACCTTCTTCCCAAGCGACATCGCTTCGCTCTATGGGCTCTTGAAAAGTTTCAAGAAGATCCGACGTTGTCGAGCAAAATTTTCTCAGCGATGAGGCCCATATCTGGCTCAATGGGTACGTAAACAAGCAAATTTGCCGCATTTGGGACAAAGAGTAACCTGAAGAGATTCAAGAGCTGCCATTTTATCCAGAAAAAACAACGGTTTGATCTGGTTCGTGGGCCGGTGGAATCATCGGTCCATATCTCTTCAAAAATGATGCCGGTGAGAACGTAACCGCCAATAGCGACCGTTATCGCACCAGGAGATCTGACTATTTGATGCCTGAAATTGAAGCTCGTGATCTTGGCGACATTTGGTTTCAACAATACGGCGCCATTTCACACACGTCGCATCAATCAATGGATTTATTGAGAGAACACTTTGTTGAGCAGATAATTTCACGTTTTGGGCCGGTCGGTTGGCCATCAAGATCGTGTGATATTACACCGTTAGACTTTTTCCTGTGGGTATATGTAAAGTGTGAAGTCTATGCGGACAATACCGCATCGATTAAGGCCTTGAAGCAATACAGCACTTGTGTCATTCGCCAGTTACCAGTCGAAATGCCCGAACGAGGCATCGATAATTAGACTCAACGGATGGACCATCTGAGACGTAGCCGCTGCCAACATTTGAAAGAGATAATATTCAAGAAATAAATGCCAAATAATGTTTTTTCGAATGATTATAAACATTTCCCATTAAAATTGAATTTTCCAATTTTGTTTTGACCAATGTTGTCTACAACACTGCTTATTTTCAAGTAACCCCATGCAAAAACTTCCCATTGACACAGTTCTCTGAATTTAACATTCTGTCTGGCCTTTTTTCGCTCGTAAAACTTTGTAAGTTTCGCATCAAATGTTTTGACATAGTTTTTTGCAACCCTTTGCCCATTTCCAAAGTCTGTTTGCCTCTGGGATCGTTTGCACGTACTTCACCTCGTCTTAGTGGTAACGGTGGATCAATTGTTGCGTTATGTTCTACAAGACACTCGCTTTAAACAGTTTCTATTTTTGATAGTTTGCCTGCACAGTTTAACCACGTTCGTACTGTTTGAAAGTAAGACCTTAACGACAGCTTGGCTGTTTACATAAATATACTTCTCTTCTATTTCTATAAAGACATACTCCTTGAACGAACTTTGCCGCTATTTTTATAGCAAATATTGGTTTGAAGATACTGCAATTGCTAGACAGCTTAGAATACCACTTGTAAGAAATATGAAAAGCTTTTTCTGAAAACTTCAGTCATTTGCTCCAGCCATTTGCTTCTATTGTAGCTGACATCAGCTTCCCAAAAGTCAGTTTCGAAATTAAGAAGCCTTTTCGTATTCATAGCGCTAACGCTTTACTGTTGTAGCCGTATGTCCTTATTTGCAACGGAAATCCAGTGCGAAAGAGCAGGTGAGAGACCTCAGGTTCACTCCAACATCCTTTTAAATGTGCATTATATGAGACCACTGATGTCTTCTTCACTCGCTCCTCTGCATTGAGTCTTGAAGATATTTTGTTGTCCATTAGAATCTCCATATACTTAGTGTTGTTCCAGCTATAGAGAGGACTCTTCCAGCTTTGTTTTGATCTAAGCTGGAATTTTGTATTTCCATGTGAATAAAACCAGCTATGTTTTACCAATGTTGACCTTAAGTCTCACTGAATGAGCATATTTCTTTATGGTTTTGTTGTTGTTGTTGTTGTTGTTGTTGTTGTTGTTGTTGTTGTTGTTGTTGTTGTTGTTGTTGTTGTTGTTGTTGTTGTTGTTGTAGCTGTTGTTGTTGTAGGTGTTGTTGTTGTTGTAACTGAAAAAAAATTCACCAAATTAGTTTTACGGAAATATTCGGGAAATTTCTAATAGTCTTCTTATAAAGTGATCGCCTGTTAAATAATGGATGAGCCCCTTGGAATTTTGTTTAGATTTTCATACTACGAGGTTATAACCATTAGGTGTGTGTTTTGGCTAGAATCTGCCTAATTGTAGGCAACGTTTTCTCGAAGCCAGCTATATTTCGCTCATATATTGCTATATTCAATATTTTCATACATAATTTTATTTTTATTTTTCAAGACTAAAATTATAAATTAAATTAATTTATATGCTATTTAACTTTCTAATCATATAACGTATTTTTAATTTTTAATTATTTTTCTTATGTGATGTCTTTGTCTTAAATGTAGATGAAAATTTTGATTAAAATGAACTTTTCATCAAAATAGGATCGCGAATTGAGATTTTCTGAATAACTCGACTTTCTAGCTTTCGACTCGACACGCCATCTAGCTTTAAATTTTCCGTGTGAATATCCTGGCTGATACCGTCGTCATGTGCTCCAAACGTTAGAAATATCGTAATATAAATACATATTTTATCAATAAGTCGACCTACCCTTTGCCACCTAGCGGCATACAAGCACTCTACAACTCATGTTTATACCTACCAAAAACATTAAACAAAAAATTCTCAGAAAAATCCGTCCAGCCGTTCCGGTTTTGCTCGACCACAAACACCTTAATACTAGATGTTTTCTACTCTCATAATTTCTGATATCCTTTCCGTTGGCTTTCACGTTTAAATACATATTATTATGAAAATTAATAATATTTAACTTTCCAAGAGTGCTTTTAAAATAAATTTATTCAAGTTCAAGCAAGGAAAATGCTGTGCGCTGTACACTGCTTCCGAAGTACGCTTAAACATACACACATACAGAGAGTAAATATTCATTTGCAGTTTAAGGCTGCTTCGTCGGTGCTTCGGTTTAAAAAGGAAGCGCGTGTAGGCAAATACACATACACACCCACGCACAGAACACATACAGGAATACAATGCTGTGCGTGTTTGTATTCCCGTTGCTGCTGGATGCAACCCTGCTGCTACGCCCTTAGACAACATAAAATTGATTGTTGCACAAAAATGATGCTGGCAGTGTTTGTGTTGGCTGCCGCTTACTTACTCCATGATGGCGCTCTGACGCTAGTGCCACTTGGCATGGTGGCGACGGCGGCTGTGAGTCCTTACAGTGCACTTCACAACTTGCAGTCAACTCATGGTTATTTGCCCCTCTCCCAAGCCCCACTTCGTTGTATCTTGTACGTTTGCTCTGCTCGGTTGGCTGTGCTTTGTGTTGGATTTTTCACCATAAAAGGGCACAAAATTCATGCATTATTCTCCACCAATGATTGTTGTTGTGATGCTATGACGCTGTTGCACATGCCAAACAAATTTCCCGCATGCAGGCATACATTTGTGTATTGTGTGTTGTGTGTATGGGTTAGTTAGTGGAGGGAAAAATCAATATTTTGAAGCATATTTTGTGGCGCAGTGTGTTGCAACTCTCAACAGCTTGCTAATGCGTTTTTTCTGCACAGGTACAGCTTTGTATTTATATATGTATGTATGAGTGTGTGCTGCGAGTGACTTTCTAGCACTCCGGATTAAATTTCAAATATACAACAACTACATAGCAACCCGTTCACATGCGTGGGCGTGTTTCTTTCAAGTTGCTGAGGTTGTGTTAGTCCGTTTATATCCGCTGCGTGCTGAGTGCAGCCATTCAATGGTAAACAAAATATTCTCTTTTATCCTGTAATAACCTTCTCCTACCAACACTGCTATGCCTTTGCACGTCACTAGAAAGGAAATGAAATAAATTTAATTTAGTCTTTCCGTGGCAACTTTGGTACCTTTTTGAGCTTCCTCTGCTTGTCGCATTTATGCTTTCATGGCTTTTTGCGGGCACTTGCGGGTTGGTTGTTGTTGTTGTATTAGCTTTGTTCGACTAACGGTTGTATGTAATGCCATGAAATAATTGAGATGGATATGGATATATATGAGTAAAAAACTTCATGAAATGACGGAACGACTCGGGCAATATATGAGGTATGGCAAAAAATTCTGGCGGGCGTGGCACCACTCACTTTTGGGGTAAAAAAAAAAATGTATTTCAGAAAGCACTAGACAGATTTCGATTAGTTTTTATACCTACAATTCCTTAAATATAATATGAATATGGGGGCAAATGGACAAAAACTACGTCTGTGTCCCATATAACACACCTTTTACTTTCCACCCCTCCTCGCTTGACCGAAGACCCAATATTTAAGGCAGCAACAAACAGATATGCTACTTTCCGTGGGCACTAAGTCTTACCTAAAATGGCTAAAATGGGTTCAGAATTGTACCTGCCTCCCACATAAGCCCCTCAGTCTTTGCCAGACCTATAGAGTAAGATTCCAATATAACAGGTCAATTGAAAAATCCCCGGCCTACCGTAGTAAACACACATTATTTTAGCAAAATAAATTTTTTTTTGTTCAACATAGTACCCCTCAAGGCTGCTACACTGATTATGGCGACCCTCCAACTTTTCGATAACATTTTTGTAGTACGATTTGTCCTCTGCTTCAAAATAGGCCTCAGTTTCGGCGATAACCTCTTCATTCGACGAAAATTTCTTCCTAGAGAGCATTCTTTTGAGATCTAAGAATAGTAAATAGTAGCTGGGGGCCTGGATCTGGAGAGTACGGTGGATGTGGAAGCCCAATTCATGGATTTTTGCCATTGATTTCACTGGCTTGTGACAGCCGTTTACCGGCGATTTCGTCCTCCAAACAGTCCAAACGCGATGTAGCGACTATTACATCGCGTTTGGACTGTTGAAAGTCGTTCCTCCTTCAAGATAGTCAATGAAAATTATTCGATCCGCATCCCAAAATACAGACGCTATAACCTTGCCAACCGGCTGTTGCATTTTTACAAGGCTTGGAGCGGGCTTATCGTGTATTGTCCACTCGAAAGAATGTCGATTGGAGTTTCGAGTAAAATGACGGAGCCATGTTTCATCCACTGTCACATATCGACGCAAAAACTCAGGTTTTGCGCTTGCTCAACTGTTCTTTTTACCTTTAAAAAGTAATATTTTTTCAATACGTGCCAGGTCGGAGACTTTCCAATTGACCTGTGATAAGGAATTCATCGAGAAAACTTAATCTTACTTAATGGATATGGTAGCCAGAGTGAGTAGCAAACATTTGCCAAAAAATTCTAATATGTGTCTACAAACAAGCCGTCATCGCTTATAACTGGACTTTAGTTCCTCTGTGAAAGTCAGATGCACCGCTTGGCGTTTAATATAAACATCAGCCGAACATGTAATGCTCGAATCCACCCGAACTTATTCTTCGGATTTGAGCCATCTTAAAGATGTATTTTTGTTCCCATGGGACAGCATAATTTCGTTAGGATATCAACTATCTAGCGTATTTTGCTTCCAAAGTGCGATGGCATCGGCGACATTTGGAGGTGTTTCTCTCATTCTGGAGAATTCTGGAGTTAGCGAGATTAAGGGAAGTGTATGTTATAAATGTCCTCCACGATCACTGATTTGTGCAGTCTGGAAAAGGTTTCTCTGTCGTAGAGGAAACCACGCCCTCTTACACTCTTTCGATTGCTGCCTTCGTGTTATGTAATCTATTCCTCGGCACGATTGTACGGATCATTCTTTGCAGAGCTTCTAGGTCAGTTTGTATCCCCGTGGCAATACCAAATGAATAAGTCGAAGAATGGAACGCAAAACGTGTTTATTGTTTTTACAATATTCCGTGCTTTCAAGCCTGTATGCATGATCTGGTTCAGGCGCATCTGAAATTCGGTCATTCTCGTGCATTTATTAATTTTATTTTTTTTTGCAAAATTCCAGGGTATTTATACGTGGGATAACTTGCTGCTGGGCTGTTTCAAACATTCACTCAGTGGCCGCTTTACTATGGATAATAGCTTGAATGCTGCACTTGTCTGTGCCAAATTCTATTCGAATGTATGCGGATAAGTTTTCAGTCACCGAGCACAGTTCTTGTAAATGTTCGGCTTTTCAGTATATATGTTAATTATATGTCATCCCTGTTTAGAATGAGCGATGTCTTATGTGCAATGCATCCTCGTTTTCGAAAGTAACCTCTCCCAATTCTGTTAAGCAATATTGACGAGGGGCTCAGCGCACGACAAAATCATAGGAGATTTATGCTCCTCCGAATACGAATCTCTGATGTTTTCTGTTTTTTGATTGTTGTTTGAAAATACTATTCCCGTTCTCCACCTGGTCAACATATCCCATATGAAGGTTTCGTTAGTTTGTATTAATTTATTATATTAATTATATATTATTTGTATCACACTGTTCGGCAATTATTTCCGCAACACATGGTGTTAGTACTTTATAGAACATGTTTAAGCATGTAATTGGCCTACATTTCGACGGACCGGTGCTTATTAGGATAATCTTTGAAGTTTTTGATGAATCTAGGTAAATGCAGTTACGTCATTGTAAGCTTCTTAAACTAATAGATTGGTAGCTTATCACTTCGCATCTTTCCAAGTATGTAACTTTGCAATAACTTTTTTTTGGATGGTACTCTGATACCCTTGGATATACCATTTCTTTAATATACTCTAGATGTTACTGTACGCTAGATAACCAAGTGATACACTGATCCTGCATGCTGCTCAAAGAACCCTGACAAGTACTACTGAAAGTTTTCGACAGTACGGAGGTGTTCCGATGGTTTGGCTCCCCTTCTGAACAGCGATTGTAAAATTGTTTCTGGCTGTTGCAGTATTTCATTTTGTTTGTTTAATCTGATTCTCCACTCCGGCAATTTTACTTTCATTCAAGCACTTCGGGTTCTGGCGAAACTTTCGTATATATTTGCTTTACAACCGCAGCTGTCCCGAAGTAAATAAATGGTTCAATACAACTTTTTTTGTTTAAGGTCGGTATGCAGCTCTAGCGAAAACCAGTGTAAAAAAAAAACGATGCGCGAAAATTTTTTTAGGAAGCAGTACGCACCTCGAACGAAAACAACTCCTTTTTCTACTGCCTATTTCTAAAGTTTTTGAACAAATAGGAAAGCATGGCAACAAGGGGTTTCCGAGCGAAATAAATAGTCTCAACAAGAGGAAGAATAAGTTTCAAACGTATTAAAGCAAGCTTATAAAGCAATTTATGTAATATTTTTAATTTCTTCATCAATTTTTTCATCAATTACACCTTTTATTTATTTTTAGCCCTGAAAAAGTTAAGAATACATAATCAGCGACAAATATTTAACGCGCTCCACTCATGTTTTTCGTTTTGTTTATTTACGTTTGCATATCTTCTTCCTTTGTAAAGAGCTGTTTACAATAGAAAATCATCTGTCGAAATTCCGTGACTACTACAGTTTTCCATCCACGAAATGTATGAGTTTTTTTTTTCACTAGAGCTGCGTACCGACCTTTAGGAATAACTGGTCGTTTGGTAGTTCCATTCCTTCAAATTCCGAGCTCGGCACGGCGTTATTATTATTATTATTATTATTTATTATTCTTATTTAGCATTATTGTTTTTGCTTTTATTATAATTATTTTTTCTTACCTTTTTCATTATTTAGTAATTTAAAATAATTTTTTTTTCTTAATATAACTATTTTTTTCACTCATCCTATTTAAATGAAAATCAAGTTATAAAACTTGAAATTGAAAGTTTCTTAAATTGCTGTTTTGAATTGTTTCCACGTTTTCTTTTCTCTATTTCTTTCTTTCTCTTACCACATAAACACACATACATCATTGAAGTCCTTGTAGCTGCTTACCTTGTTCATGGCGTTTGTGTAAGCCAACGCCCAGTATACGCACACACATGCACACGTGTTCATATCATATGCTTTTGATATGAGAAAGTTGCAGTTATTTCTATTAGAGTTTTTTTTAAAATTCTATTTCAGTAATTCTGTAATTCTGTGTAAGTTTTCCTTGAGCGCCATGTGTGTCTCCTTATCACATGCAGTAATTTAATGTAAATAAAGTATGTGTGTAGCACTCAATTTGGCTTTACTTTATTAAAAATATATATGCGTGTGTTCATTGGAGTGTTAAAATGTCACTTACAGAAAATTGTAAGTTATTAGAGAGACATCCAAGGTTGTTTGTGGTGGCATTATTATAAATCTTAGTTATTATAAAAGAAATTAGGCGTTTGTTTTTTGGTTGATATACTTGTATATAGATAGTAAAAAGAAAGCTAAAAAAATTTTCTATTCTCAGCATTTGCTAAAAGTCACTTCTCTTTTACTAAAGCATAAATATTCCGTGGTATCCTTCTATACTTTTCTTAAAGTTTGTAGTCTAACTCAACCTGTATATCCATATCAGCTAGTGATGCTAAAATCAGCGCTCGTGGAAAATTGTAGCTCGAGAGATAGTATTGAAAATACACTTTATGTTTAATATATTTTGTTGTAAAAGTATTGTAGCTAGTTTGAATTTGTGAGAAATAATAAACTTGTTTTAGATGACAAACCGTATTGTTTTTGCATTTTTGATGTTTTTTTTTTTTTTTTTTAAGAAAATATTTTGTCATGTCTGTAGTGGTTTTGAATTTTTGAGTGCGTTTTTCTTTTAGAGTTCATTCAAACTCAATAGCTGGGTTCGATAGGGGGTCCCAGTAATTGTTTCGCTTAGCTTAAGTAATTCGTACAACACGTAACGTAACACGGAACGTAAGTTTGCGAAATATAGCATTTTGAGTGAAGCAACTTAATATATATATATATTTTTTTTTTGTTTTTTTGTTTTTTTTTTTGGAGAGAGAGAGAGAGAGAGAGAGAAAATACAGTGAAGCAAAAACTCGGCTTGATGGTGTGTTTCCAGGAAAATCAACTATCCTTGGTATGCTCAGTTTAGAGGTGTTGAAATGGGCATCATAGACTGTGAACGCAGAGGACGCCCAAAAGAGGTTGTTACCGACGAAAACATCAACAAAAAAAAATCCACAAAATGATTTCGAATGACCGTAAATTGAAATTGAATGAAATAGCAGACACTCTAAAAATATCAACTGAACGTGTACATCTTATCATTCACGGATATTTGGGTATGTGGAAAAAGCTCTGTGCAAAGTGGATGCCGCGCGAGTTCATTTTTGACCAAAAACAACGACAAGTTTATGATTCGGAGCAGTGTTTGGAGATGCTTAGGCGTAATAAAAATTTTTGCATTGATATGAGACAATGGTTGAAACATGGCTCCATCATTTCATACCGAGGTCCAATCGATAGTTATTCGATTGGACTGCACACGATAAACCCGTTCCAAAGTATGGAAAAACGCTATAGTCGACTGGCAATCTTATGGCGTTTGAATTTTGGGATGCGCTCGGAATAATTTTCATTGACTACCTTGAAAAAGGAAGGACTATCAACAGCGACTATTACATAGCGATATTGGACCGTTTGAAGGACGAAGTCGCCAAAAAATAGCAGCATTTATAGAAAAAGAAATAGCTGTTTCACTAAGACAATGTACCGTGTCACAAGTCGGTGAAATCAATGACAAAAATCCATAAATTGGGCTTCGAATTGTTTCCGCATCTACCGTATTCTCCAGATCTGGCCCCCAGCCACTATTTCCTGTTCTCACCTTTCAAAATGCATGAAGAATGAATGCTCGCTGGGGAGAAATTTTCCTCGAATGGCAAGGTTATCGCCGAAACTGAAACAAAGGCCTATTTTGTTGCAAAGGACAAATCGAACTACGAAATCGAAAAGTTGGAGCCTCGCTATAATCAGTGTATCAACCTTGATTAAAAAAAAAATTAATTTTGAAAAAAAGGAGTTTTGCTATGGTAGGACGGGGACTTTTCAATTGACCTGTTAATTCAATGAATTTAGTATTGTGCACACATATGACCTGCATATTGATGGTGAAAAACATATAGCTTCTATACAACCAATTTGTTGATATATGAGGGTTTGCGTAAAAAATCCGTGAAAATAGCATCTACGGGCATGAAATTCGGTAAACAACAAAAATATATTTATTCTAATAAATATTGACACCGAAAATCATCGAAGCCGGCTTACTATAACTTATAGCTGCCATATTCCCGATTCGCTCAAATATGAGATTTATGCTGAAAAATCCACAAAAAATCGTCTAATAAATTTTATAGGTTCAATAACGCTATAAAGATTTCAACATGGTTAAAGACAGCAATTCTTTCTTGTTTTTCATATTTTAAGCCACGTGGATCAACAAAGTTCAGAAAGATATATTTACTTTTCTTACAAAAAAAAAAAAAAAAAAAAATTGATTGTCTAAGCGATATTTCTTCGTTCTAATTTTTTTTTATCCATTTAAAGGGTTAGGCCACTCTAGAGAATTTTTTTTTGGGCAAAAATTAATTTAAAAAGGGCGCCGTACTTCTGTAGATAATATATTTCTGAAGATGTTGTCAAAATTTCAAGTGAATCGGTTCTAAATTGTTTGAGTTATGTTTCCGGCTAACTTAAAAAAAGCAGATTTGAGATAAACGAGTTTAAAGTTTTGAGTATGCCTTACTCACTGAAACAGACGCTTCAGCTAGAGAACGAAAATGGTGCATCTCGAAATTCTTACATAATCTTTCGGGACAGCAATTTTGAGACCATAATGTATCATTTGAAAGAAGAAAAAAAATCAATATTCCGAATAGCGGCCTAACCCCTTAATTTAATATTATTTAATTTCATTTAGCGTATGGTTTTTAGTTTTAGTTATCTTCATTTTATTTAATTTTAATTATTTATTTATTTTATTACATTTACTTTTATTTTATTTAGTTTAATTTAATTTTCTTAAATTATTTAATTTTAGCTCTTTTATTCTTTTACTTAATTTTTAATTTTTTTCCTTTTTTTTATTGTATTTATTTCATTAATTTTTTGTCTATTTTTCTCTTTACATTATTTAATATTTTGATCAGTTTTGTTTTATATTATTTTATATGTTTTTTTAAATTTATTATACTTAATTGAAATTAAATAAAATTTTTTTTAAATATATTTTATTTTATTTTTTATTTATTTATTTTATTCCATTTGCTTTATTATTTAATAATTTTTTATTAATTATTTTAGCTTTCTTCATTTTATTTAATTTCTTATATCATATTTTATTTATTTTTTTCTTATTGCCTTTTGTAATTTATAAACTTTTATTATGCAAAATGAAATTAATTGAAGTAAAATAAATTTTTTTTTCATTTCTTATAATGAAGAACTTTTTTTAATTGATTAATTTATTTATTTTAATTCATTTATACTTTCACCCACTCTAGATTCTAACTTTGATATAGTCAATAAGCCAAAAAGTATGCTTCAGTCATATAAAAATGACGAGGAAATCAATCACTTATTTAAATGAAATATACTTTTGGTGGCATGTGGTTTAAACTTTTACAAAACAAATTATGCGTGCAAACTTCTTTCACGAAATCCAAAAGAAACTTTCAAGTCTAATTTTGTTATTGCATTCATATCGAATTTAAATGTTTCACTATTTAAGGAAAAGGCGAACGCAACAGACTAGTTGTTAGCATTGTGTACAGCAATTAGGAGGGTCAGAGTTCGAATTCTGGTTCGAACAACATCCAAAATTCTAGGAAATTATTTTTTCTAATATACATTCGAACAATATCCAAAATTCTAGGAATTTTTTCTAATTGCGGTTGCCCCTCGACAGGTTATATCAAGTCTTCCGAGTGTATTTCTGAAGGCGCACACCACCAATTCGATGGGAAGCTCGGCCGAAAATCGTTTCAGCGGTTACAAAGCGCAAAAAAATTAATTAACCACGATTTTTTTTAAATTAAATTTTGCCTGCAAAATACTTTTTAAAGCCAAATTTACACATCCGCATATGTATATATGTATAGTTGAGAGAAACGCTTGTGCGCCTAAAACCATGCAACAATTGCTGGTAAACAAATCTGCTACCTACTGTCTTAAGTAACTGAAATTTTTCCATTCTATATACATATACACTATATATATATGTATGCACATATACGTACGTACCTGGTGGGCGGCATAATTCCTCATTAGAAAGCACCACACCCCCAAGAGGTGAATGTCATACCGATGCAGAGGAAATGTAAAGGAAGCGTCGAATAAACTACTTGACACTTGTATTTCGCCACGACGGTATGTACCTATGTATATATTTCGAGCGCAGAAAAATCAATAGTTACACGCGGCTTAAGCTCTTTGAAATACAAAACTTGCCGTCAGCCGCACAGTTGTTGGAGGAGGAAATGACAATCATACAGTCAGTAGTAAGCAAATGAAAGGTGAGTGAAGATGTTGAGCGTGCCCGGTCTCGAGAGAGAGAGAGAGAGAAAGGGAGTGAAATGCATACGAAAAAAAATTCGCACTTATTAAGTTCATTGACTTTTCGGATGTGTGTTAATGATTGGCCCACTAATACAATGTTAAACAAAAATGCGAACAAACACACATACCCAGTTAAAGGGCGTGAGTTAATTATAAAAAATATATAAATTTTTACTTTTATTTATTTTTAAAACACTTAACCTATAGTGCATTTCTGCTCCATGATACGGTTATAAGGGGTGGGCCATTTCCAGGTCTTCTACTTTTTTAAAGAAAAAAAAACAGAAAATTTAAATTTAATGGGAATGTTTATTATCATTCGAAAGAACATTCTTTGGGCGCGGCTACGTCTCAGATGGTCCATCCGTTTAGACTAATTTTCGATGACTCGTTTGATCAACTGGTAACTTGTGAATGACATGCGTGCTGTTTTGCTCCAAGGCCTGAATCGAAGCGGGATCGTCCGCATAGACTTCAGAAATTCCCCCACAGGGAAAAGTTTAACTGTGATATCACACGATCTTGGTGGCCAATCAACCAGCCCAAAACGTTAAATTATCTGTTCACCGAAGTGTTATCTCAATAAATCCATTGCTTAATGCGATGTGTGGGAAGTGGCGCCGTCTTGTTGAAACCAGATGTCGCTTGGATCACGAGCTCCAATTTCAGGCATTCATAATCGGTTATCATGGCGCGCTAACGGTCGTCATTGACTGTTAAGTTCTCACCGGAATGATTTTTGAAGAAATGTGGATCCTACAAACCACATTAACCATTGTTTTTTCTAGATGAAATGGGAGCTCTTGAATCTCTTCAGGTTGCTCTTCGTCCAAAATGCTGCAATTTTGCTTGTTTACATACCCATTGAGCCAGAAATGGGCCTCATTGCTGAACAAAATTTGGCTCGAAACATCGGATGTTCTTGGAACTTTTCAAGAGCCCATAGAGAGAAGCGACGTCGCTTGGGAAGGTCGAGCGGCTTCAATTCTTACCCAAGCTGTAATTTATGTTCTTTCAATTTAAGATCAGTTTAAGTAAAATCCGCCAAGTCGTTCCATACGTCAATCCGAGCTGCTGCGAACGGCGCCGAATCGACTCTGCGCGGTCTTCGTGTACACTCTCAGCTACGGCCGCTATATTGTCTTCACTGCATGCTGGACGTGGTCTATTCGGTGGAATATTATCCAATATTGAATGCTGGGTCTCAAGACGGGTCCATCACCCATAGCGAATAGTACGCTCAGCTGATTATGTCGACCATAAGTTGAATGAAGCGCCCGAAACACATTCTTTACAGAACGTGAGTTCTCGTAATAAAGTTGAATGATTTGTGAACGTTGTCCAGGCGTAAGTCTTTCCATGATGAAATACCAAACAATACTGAACGAAAATAACATGACAGCATGACACGACAATGAAAAGGCTTTTGAAAAAAGTAACTCAACTTGGATCACCCTTTATATAGCAAAAAAATTTCATTTCTTTCTCTCAAACATTTTATGCCACTTAATTTAATAAATGATAAATAATTGAGCTAAAAATAACTAGAAAAATTTTTCAACCGGCGCCGTTGCCGTCTAACTCGCCTATGCGACTTTCTATTGAACTTTAACTTTTGCCCAACGCCGACACAGTTGCATTTGTACTCACATTTGCACTAATGTGCTACATTTAAACATACATACATACATTTAACATTCAATTTAATCACAATGTGAAAGTGAAACGAATTTTTTTCAGGATTTCTTGTTTCAAATTGAATTTCCTCGAAATTAAATTACAACCAAACTTCCTTCATCGGTTGTATATGGCTTTATGTATATATGTAGTTATGCATGTGGATTTTTTTTCTTGTAGCTGAAACTTTTGCGTAAAAAAGTATACTTTACTATTATACCGAAATATACGGAGTAATCCATTTTGCGGCCTCCAAAATAAACGTAGGAAAAATACATTTAAAAAATATTTTTTTTTTTTTTTTTTTTTTTTTTGGTGAACCTTAAACCTTGAGTTATATGTAAAACAAGACATCATTCAAGTGACCGCCTCGTGTATTTTGGAAAACTCCGATCCGTTTGAGATAATTTTCGATCACTTTTTGGCAAATATTGGGCGGAATTTAAGCCATAACTTGACGAATGTTGGTTTTCAACTGCTCAAGAGTTAAAGATTTATCCGCATAAACACGGCATTTCGCGAGATCATGGGGCCGGGAAGTTTATCTCGCAATAAAGTCATATTCGGTCGTATTGGGTGGCATGTGACAACATCTTCTTGGAACTACATGCTTTCCAAGTAATGTTCTTCAATTGCAGATCCAAAAGAATCGATTGTCATACGACCATACGGTCCGAATTGACAGTGAGCACCCTTGTCGTTTTCAGGGAAGTAAAATCCGATCATAGCTCCGAACCAAAGAGCGGAGGGTTTTTTTTTTTTTTTTTTTTTTTGGGAAAACCTTATTTATTTAAGGATTCTTTGTAGCCCCAAATTCGGCAGTTTTGCTTATGCAACGAGTGAGTAATTTTTACAATTCATTTCCATTTTCATAAATGCCTGACTTTTAACTAAATCAACACGTTTGGTTTGACAGTTAAGTTTGACAGATGTCAAAATGCTTTGGAAACCACTTTTCCAGAAGGGAATTTTTTTATTTTTAAAGTCAAAATATACTCTATTATTAACTGCTGTGGCCTGTGGCCTGTGGCCTGAAATCAGTCACCCTTCGGCAGGTTATGTCAACCACGATGGTATTTCTGATATGAATTGAAACGTCGCTTCTTCTGTTGGAAAATTACCACGACGCTCACAACAAATTAAAGGAGGAGAGCTCGGTCAAAACCTGCTTCAGAGGTTATTAAGATTGGCAATAGCATTCTGGTCATTCTTTTTTCTTTTCGCTGTTTGGTGCCTGTTGAATGCACCAAGTGAAACCAGTTGCGTCTGCCTGATCCTTCGAAGCGAGCGGAAATAATCTCCTTTCTCTGCTTGCACCAACGTTCACTGCGTCGAATGCTTTCAAAGCTGGATTGTTATCGACCATACTAGATGATATATCTAAAGTAACCACTTTGGGCTAAAATCTTTCGCCAAAACCTTCTATCGAAAACTCGTAACATTGGCTTATTAGATATCGTCATCGTCCATACTTCTGCACCACATAGCATCCCGAAGAATGAGTGACTTGTAGAATTTACTCCTTTACTTTTCAATTGCCTACTTAGTCTAAAGTAGCACCTATTGGCGAGAGTAATGTAATTCTGTTTCGGATTTCAAGGCTGACATTTTTGTTGTAATTAATGCTGGTTCTAAGAAATAGGAAATTATCTACAACTCCGAATTTTATGACTGTCAAGAGTCGCGTGATAGTCCAGACGCGGATGCGCTGACTGTTTGTTTGATGACAGACCCATTCACCTGGCTTCCGTAAACAGTCTTGGGAGAGCAAGATGAGCGGCGCGGATGGTGAGGACGATGATGTCAGTATCATCAAATATCAACTGGTTCGAGTTATAATTATGCTCCAGGCCCACATAAATGGCACCTTTTTTTACGTCGGAGCGTGGCCGCAAATCCTCGATATATTAAAGAACTTCGCTTTGATGCGGATAGTGGTAAGACGTTCTTCCACCGAGGTGAATGACAGGACTTAGTGACTGAGTTTATTCCACTACACATTCAACACCAAATTTGTACTCCTTTATATGGTCGCTTTTGTCATGCCCCACACAGTGTTTGACATCAAAAGTGAAGTCTCTTAGGGTATTTGTTTTCTTTTTCCATGGAGCTGGTTTCTATCAGGTGGGTTCCGGAATTAAGAGACATTTATATAGCGAATAGTTTGCCTCAAGAACTCACCTCTGCAAAAACACTGTAACGAGTCCGCAAACCTGATATGTTGGAGTTCATAAGTTCATAAGTTCGAATTTTTCACACCTCGCTTACACAGCGCCACCTGTTGACTATTATTAGTAGTTGTTCTGCTATTTTTTAACCTAATTTTTTTTAGCTACTCTTTAAAACACACTTTTTCTTTCTTCAAAGTTTTAACCTAACCTCACTTTAAAAATTAATTAAAGAACCACACGTGGCATACTTTCCGGCCTATTATAGTATTTTATAAAACAAAACAATATTCTAAAATTTTCTACTTGCTGAATATTCAATTACATGCTGAAAATATGCAAAGAAACACACACACGTAGCTGTGCATCCTGCGCTTTTATACTAGCTTACAAATTATTACATTTCCATCACTCACGCACGCGCCTGGTAGAATACATGTACGCTACACGTGTCTACCTACCATTCCGGGTGTATGTGTATTTGCGGCGCTGATGAAATGTGTAACGTGAACGTCGGAAATGGTCACGCAATGTACACATGCCTTTATAGAAGTATACATGTGCACATGTATGCATATACATGTATGTATACTACGTAAGGACTACACCATTTTCATTCCCATTGAATTTATGGCTTTTTGGTGAACATTTAAGCTTGCATATGAAATGTGGTTGCATAAATAAAATTTATATGCCTTTTTTTTCAGTATTTTTTATAGCATAGTTGTAGGCGTTAAAGCGCATCAAGCAGCTAAGCGAGTGAGTATGGCTTTTGTGGCATAGTTATTATTGAGTCAACAAACTATCTGCTGCATTTGACATACTCGTATGTCTCATATAAATTCAATTTACTATGAAACTGTGCCTACTTTTAGGCGTGGCAGAATATAACTTAATTAAATTTCTATGACGGAAAGTTGCAAAGACACTTTATCACTTCAACTAATCACATTTAGATGCAAATAAAACACTCTAGAGTATATTATATGGATACGACAGCCAATTTATAATGTAAAATTTACCATTTATAAGCACAAGCGCCTAAAAATAGACTTAATTTTAAATTAATAGTTAAATGAGTTTTCCGTATTATGTATAGAGTGCAAAGAATTTCTTTAACACTAGTATAAGGACCAGAATTTAATGAATATTACTTGGACTACAAGCTGTTACGACGTATAGTGACGCCATCTATGCGTAAAATTTTGCTACAAAATATAATTTAAGGAATAAACTAAAGAAATTTAAGACATCTTGGAATTGAAAATATTTGTTTTTGTTTTTTATAATGTTTCCACCTGATGCAAAATTTAATTACGCTAAAAATTGTTAGAAAAAATCACAATATTCCCATCAAAAATATTTACATTAAAAATATTTATTCAAATGGTTGCCGTCTGCAAGTCAATAAGCTTATATTAAAATAAAAAGCTGTTAAAACTTATCTGAAAAATTTAAATAAAAATATTTTATAAGATTGAAACATTTCTGGATTTCAGTGATTGGACTCTACTCCTTTGAAAACGATAACGGCGCGATTTCCACCTTCAATTCGGGACGTTATGGTCGTCTTATAACCGGCTTTTTTTTTTGCCTGCAATTGAAGAACACCACTTGGACAATATGCGGTTCAAGCAAGATGATGCCACATATAACACGATATGAGCGAATATAGCTTCAGTGCGGCATAAACTTCCCGACCGCGTAATCTCTCGTCCTGGCGATTTCAATAGCTACCGAAATCGTGAGATTTGACACGTTTGCATTATTTATTTATTTATTTATTTATTTTTTTTGATATGCGAAAAAAGTATTTAAAGTAAACCTATAACCCTTGAGCACCTAACAACCAACAATCGTCAAGTTATCGCTGAGATAACATCCAATATGTGCCAAAAAGTGGTCTAAAATTACCTCTAGCGAATCAAACTTGGTAAAAATTCACGAGGCGGTCATTTGAATGCTGTTGTATTGTTATATAATCCCACGGTTCAAGCTTTACAAAAAAAAAAAAAAAAAAAAAAAAAAAATTAGCTACCGCAACTTGAATCGCACGGATATATTCATTAATATTTTTTTTTTTTTTTTTTTGGTGAATTTCGATTTTGTTGCCAATTTTTTTAACTCTAACATAAAACCGTTCGCTATAATGATGTAAAATGTTGCCATGCCATGTTTAAAAAAAAAATATATTTAGAAAAAACAATTAATATAAAGAATCGGACCATACCATATCAAACTGAAGAATCCTGAATCAGCTTGTAGTTAAAAATATTTTTTTTAATGGTTGCCTCTTGAAGAGAAATTTAATTACACAAAAAATATATAGAAAAAATTATTGCGCTTGCTATAAAACAGACCAAAAATTTGGAGTAAAAATATGTTCTCAAAATGGTTGAATTTTGTTTAGCATTTTAATGTTAATAAATTATGTATAAAAAAAGATTGACACCTCTTTGACATTTTTAAATAAAGCGTTGAGCTAAAAAATTTCTTGGGGGAACTGCCACCTTTGCAAAATATTCAATTAAGTAAAAAACTTAAAAATGCGAACTTATTATTAAAGAGTAATCCAAGTAAAGGTACTTTTTTCAATAGCATTTTTTGACAAATCAAGCTGTAATGTTATTTTTGTTCAGTATTGTTTGGCATTTCATCATGGAAAGACTTACGCCTGAACAACGTTTACGAATCATTCAACTTTATTACGAAAATTCACGTTCTTTAAAGAATGTGTTTCGCGCGCTTAACTCAACTTATGGTCAACATGGCCTACTGAGCCATCTTGAGACCCAGCATTCATTATTGGAAATATACCGGCCGTACCTGAGAGTGTACACGAAGACCGTGGGAAGTCGATTCGGCGCCGTTCGCAACACATCCGACTAACGTATGGGCCTTGGCGCATTTTACGCCGAGATCTGAAATTGAAAGTGTACAAAATACAGCTTGTGCAAGAATTGAAGCAGCTCGGCATTCCCAAGCCACATCGCTTCGCCCTGTGAGCTCTTCAAGTTCAAAAAAGTTCCAAAAAGATCCAACGTTTTCGAGCCAAATTTTGTTCGGCGATGATACCCATTTCTGGCTCAATGGGTAGGTACAAAAGCGAAATTGCTGCATTTGAGACGACGAGCAACCTGCAGAGATTCAAGAGCTGCCATTTCATCTAGAAATAAACTACGATCTAGTGTGGCTTGTGGACCAGTGGAATCATCGGTCCATATTTTTTCAGAAATGATGCCGGTGAGAACGTAACCGTCAATGGCGGCCGTTATCGCGCCATGATAACCAACTATTTGATGCCTGAAATTGAAGCTCGTGATCTCGGTGACATTTGGACGACGCCACTTCCCACACATCGCATCAATCAATGGATTTATTGAGATAACACTTTGGTGAGCAGATAATTTCACGTTTTGGGCTGGTCGATTGACCAACAAAATCGTGTGATATCACACCATTAGACTTTTTCCTGTGGGGATGTGTAAAGTCTAAAGTCTATGCGGACAATCCCGCTGCAATTTAGGCCTTGGAGCAAAACATCACGCGTGTCATGCGCTAGTTAGCAGTCGAAATGATCGAACGAGTCAACGAGAATTGTACTCAACGGATGGATCATCTGAGACGTAGCCGCGGCCAACGTTTGAAAGAGAAAATCTTCAAAAAATAAATGCAAAAAAAAAAAAAAATAAGGAGCCTCGAAATGGATTACTCGTTAAAATGTGGGCAACGAACTTAAGAGGAGTGTGAAGAGATAAAGTTGAAAATATTTTTAGGAAGGGTTGCCATGTGTTTTTATTATTATTAATTTTCGAAATTAATAAGAATGATAATATTCGGAATTACATGTAATTATTCGACTAAAAAATTTATGAATAAAATAAGTAAATGAATTGTTTTCCAGAAGAGTTGCCACCTGTAATTTTTTTAACGAATGAATTCAAATATGATTAAAAAACAGAGTCAATAAAAAAAAATTATAAATGTATTTAAGGCTTTTTTTATTATAGAAATAAATCATTTAATATAATTATTTGCTCTCTTATTAAGAAAAATTTTAAATATTTAAATTCTATGATATATCATGAACTTGTGGAAATCCGCACAAGCCACAAAATCTATGTGGAATATATGTCAAAAAAAAAAAAAAAATATAAATAAATAAAGAAAGTAATGAGAAAATTATTTATGCAAAGTCAAAATAATAAAATTATTTACTTTTCCATTAATCGTTATTAATTATTGCCTGCCTAATTGAATTTAATGACATAACAAGGAAAGTTTTATTTCGGTCTTGCCTAGTCTCGCAAAAATGCGTAATTGTCTGATTGTAACAACAATAATAACAACAATAAATTAATTTATTACGGTGCTTCAAACAAGTTTTCTGACTTGCATATTCACCCAAATATCCAAAAAATCCTTTTCATATGTCCTTGAGACATATGTGTTCATAACGTTTACTTTTCTCCTGTGTATTCTTTGCAAATTTCACACACTGGCATATGCATAAATAATTCACTAAACATGGTTTGCTTTTTCAATGTCAACATTTAGTAGAACATATCATTTATTTTTTTATTTGTAATTTTTTTTTTTTACTTTTTGCTCTCCACTGTCTAGACATTTGGCATCATAACAATAGATGATTGTTGTCGCCGTACTCCCCTTCGTGATAAATTTGCATTTGGTTAATTTTTTTGGTAGGTAGTAGTGATTGTGTACACTTAGATACCTTCTGATGTTTTGGGGTGAAAATTGTCAAATTACTTCTAATAATATAATAGGCAAGGAGTGGTGTTTTGATTGTCGTCTCGCAGCTCCAGAAAACTTTTTCAATAAAAAAATTATAATAATAAAGCAATTCCTTTTTATGCAAGGGTTCAACAGAGTTCAGCCAAGTTCAAGGATTTGTTAAGGAGCATCATCGCAACAAAAAAAAAATGCTACATGTGCTCAAATCAAAGGTTGCTTCGTCAAAAAAAAAAAAAAATTCTAAGAACTCCGAAAAAGGGGTTTTCGTAATTTTACATTTTTTTTTGCCGTTCAAGTACAAGTTTTAGAACTAAATCGAAAAGCTCGCAAGCACTCACAAAATGCTCTTCAAACTGCTGGTTTTTCTCTTCACCTCACTCCTCAATCCATTCCACTTTTAATTGTACCAGCTGTTGTGGAGTGAGTACATGCCGGCGTACATGCCAATACTCGTACTCTGCCAGCTCTCTACATTGAATTGTTGAATGCATTTAGTAATTTAACTAATTTTGTTGGCTGTACGTGTGTGCTTGGTAGCAAACAGCATTGCATTCTGCTATCAGGCTGCAAAACAAACAAAATTTTGGCTAACGATGAACCCTTTGAAGCGCCTGCAACCGCAATTGCATTCAAGTGCGTACACGTGCACTGGCGAAATGGAAATGCAATGATTAGATGGGAATTTTTAGCATAAAATATAATTTGCATGGGAATGACAAAAATTGTGCTTAGGTTTTTTTTTTTTGGGGAACTTTTTTTTATAATTTTTTTTTTTCGTTTCCTATATTTAATTATTATTTTTTAACTTTTTTATTTTACTAGATATTATTTTTTAATGTTTTATTTTACTTAGTTATTTTTACTTTTTGTATTTAACTAAATAATTTATCGTATTTAATATAATTATTTTATATTATTTTCCTTAATTTATTTTATTTTGTTGTCCCTTATTTATTTTACTCTCATTAATTTTGCTGTCTCTTATTTTATTTAGTTTAATATAAATTTATTTTTTATTTTTATTTTAATTTTTTTATTTCTTCTTTTTTTTATTTATTTATTTTTTTGGATTGTTTTTTTTCGGATTTATTTGATTTAATATTTCATTTCATTATATTAATGTTAAAAAAATATCTACTTTTATTTCAATTCAGTTTATTTTTATTTTTATTTTAATTTTATTTTTATTTTTATTTTTATGTATTTATTTATTTTATCCAATTCTCGATTCGTTCGAGCATTTCCACTGGTATCTGGCGAATAACACTCGTGATGTTTTGCTCCAAGACCTGAATTGAAGAAGGGATTGTCCGCACAGACTAGAATTTACATATCCCCACATAAAAAAGTCTAACGGTGTGATATCAAACGATCAGGCTAATCGACCCGTCCAAATCGTGAAATTATCTGCTCACCGAAGTGTTCTCTCAATAAATCCATTGATTGATGCGAAGTGTAAGAAGTGGCGCCGTTTTGTTGAAACCAAATGTCGAGGGAGATCACGAGCTTCAATTGCAGGCATGACAAGTCGGTCGGTTATCATGGCGCGATAACGGTCGCCATTGACGGTTACGTTCTCAACGACATCATTTTTGAAAAAATATGGACCGATGATTCCACCGGTCCACAAATCACACAAGTCGTTGTTTTTTTCTGGATGAAATGGTAGCTCTTGAATCTCTTCAGGTTGCTCTTCGTCACAAATACGGCAACTTTGCTTGTTTACATACCCATTAAGACAGTAATGGGTCTCATCGCTCTTTGGCTCGAAAACGTCGGATCTTCTTGGAATTTTTCAAGAGCCCATAGAGAAAAGTGATGTCGCTTGGGAAGGCCGAGCGGTTTCAGTTCTTGCAAAAGCTGTATTTTGTACACTTTCAATTTAAGATCTCGACGTAAAATGTGCCAAGTCGTTCCATACGTCTTTCCGAGTTGCTGCGAACTGTGCCGATTCTTTACGTTCTGCGTGTACACTCTCCGCTCCGGCCGCTATATTTTCTTCACTGCGTGCTGAACGTGGCCTATTCGGTCGAATATTATCCAATAATGAATGCTGGGTCTCATGATGGGTGATGATGTTGCGAATAGTACGCTCAGTAGGCCGATTATGTTGAACATAAGTTGAGCGAAGCGCGCTAAACACATTCTTTACAACACGTGAATTTTCGTAATAAAGTTGAATGATTCTTAAACGTTTTTCAGGCGCAAGTCTTTCCATGATGAAATGCCAAACTATACTGAACAAAAATAACATGACAGCTGGATACGACTCACGCGTGATCTGTCGAAAAAGGCTATTGAAAAAGTGCCTCTACTTGGTTCACCCTTTATAAATGTTATGTTGGTATGTGTACACTTCAAAAACTCGAAAAGTTCTACACCGATTGAGCTAAAATGTTAGCATCGAGGATTGTTTTTTTTTTAATCTGTTTTTTACATCAGTCACATGTCCGCGGAAGGTGGACCTAGGACTGACCTATTCAAAAAAATCATATTTCTAGTTCGATATTTTGGGAATGTGTTACATAGATTTGCTTAGATTAGTAGGAACAGTACTTTCCTCTCCGGGGTGTAGACTATGGACCCAACTATTCGAAATCTTATATATCTGTAAAAAAAATTCTCCTGTCACAATGTCTATCTTCGAACTACTCCAAAACGACTGAACCGATTTGAATGAAATTTCGTATATATATTCGTTAGGTCTACGAATAGGGTTTTATCTATTTTTCATGTCTGGAAGTGAAATGGGGACTTACCTATTCAACAAAATCATATTTATGGTTCGATTTGCTTGAAATTTTCTCCGAGAAGTAGACCATGCAGTAAACTATTCGATTCGATCCGATTTAATTGAAGGGAAAAATTGAATTATGCCCCGATTTGGTGAAAATTTTAGATGATATGTCTAAATGGATCAGGAAAAAAGTTCAATTTGCTTGCAACATTTCTTTACGAGAAAGGAATCACCGGCAGACGGACAAAAATTAAGACAATTTGGATGTAAGCATAAGTCCGTGTGTATATTTTTCGCTGCGTCATGTAATTTTTCTGTGACCGAAGGCTGCGTTCGTTTTACTTTGAAGCTTTCATATTAACATTTTCGTGAAAGACTTTAAGTAGAGAATTAACAAACTCTTGCTTTCTTGACTCGGCAAATTCCGTACGTTATGCGGATGGCGCCCCTCGTGTCGGTTGGGCGGGAGGAGAGTAACTGTTGGGCCTAAAAGAAAAAAAGACGAATTTATAAATACGTAGTTAGATTAATAATACAAAATTATAAAAAAATTTAAATTTTGATTTAGATGCTACTTCATTAGAACTCTAATGACCCTTTGCAACACCAATTAGAATAAAAAATTGAAGGAAATACAGAAAGCCACAACAACGTGTAGCCGGGTCAGTTAGTTTGTTATATAATAGTTTAAATAATTAGTTTAGTTTTTGGTTCCTAAATTTGTTTTATATTACATGGGTTTACTTTATATTATATTTAATTAATTTTATTACCCAATTTGATATTAATTTACTTTACTTTATTTTATTTTATTTAATTACTTTTTTATTTAATTTTTTTTTTAATATTTAATCTAATTTTTTATTTAGCTACAACGAATTTATAATTTTTAATTTATTTTTATTTATTTTATTATAATATATTCTGTTAATTTTTTAAGTAGTTTTTTTTTTTACTAAATTTTAGTATTATTTAATTTTCTTTTCTTTTTATTTTTATTTTTTTTTAAGTTTTATTTTATTTTGTTTATTTAAATTTTAACATATTTTTTATGTTGAATGTTTATTAATTCTTTGTGTTTTTTTGTTCTAATTTTTTATATTTTATTATTTTTAATTTTATTATTTTCTTGCATTTGTTTATTTTATATTATTCTGTTTTTTTTTTTTAATTAAATCTAATTCAATTTTATTTTGTTTTCCTTTATTTTTATTTTAATGCTTATTTTGTATGTTATTTTTTAATTATAATATTTTTCTTTTATATATTTTATTTACCTTTTTAAATATATGTATTTTTTTAAATTTAATTTCGATTTTATTTATTATTTGATTATTTTATTTTTTCCCTTTAACACATTTTATAACTATACTTTAAGAAAAGGCCATCTGTGCGCAACATGTATCTGAAAATATCTCAAAATATTATATGTATTCATAGCAACAAATGCAACGAAAGGAGGGAGCGTCGCCTAAACTCGTCCACTGACAGAAGTCATTGCTCTTTCGCCATCCGCACTCATATAAATATATACGAGTACACGCATGCGGTACAGCTGCATTGCTGTTTCGCACGTGTTGTTGCTTTTGCTTTTCATGGCTGCAACTGCAACGCAACGCACAGCACATAGCACACAATACACATGCAACGCTGTCGGCGGCCTGTCTTTCCCATTGACAATGTTGTCCATTGTCTCGCAAAAAAGAGGCCTTTGCCGCAGTGAAATCTCACACATGTGTATACATATATTTGCGTACTATATATGCCTACCCTGTCTTTAGTTGAAATTCTGATGTTATTGTTGCCACAATTTGTTTTTATATACCTTTTTTGCCGTACTTTGCTTGTTGTTAATTGTGTTTTACTGCCATTATTATATGCGCTATGCATTTTTTCCTGAATTCTGCCATAGTTGTTGTTCATATGTAGAGAAGAGCGAGTGAGAGCGAGTGAGAGCGAGAGGTGAAATGCATTGTTATTGCTGTTGTGTTGCATGTAGAATGCTTTTGGTATTGTTTTTATTTTATTTATTTGTTAGTATATCGCAACTTTTGTTTATTGACTGCAAACTGGTTGATTGTTTGGCTGTCCGTTCAAGAGCCGACATGCAATCCATGGGTAGTCGGTCGGTTATACTATATTTTCCCTTGACCGAGGTCACGTTTAGTTAGCCATGTAGCAGTTACACACAAGCGGTTACGTATGAACACACATGGATGCTCCTTTTTCATTATGTATTGAGAGAGAGAAGTTACATATTGTTGTTTCTGCATTTTATGAACATTTTTAATATATTTTGAATGAAAATAATGTGATTGGATGCCAAATTTTAACGAAAGTTTTTTTTTTTACCAACTAATGACATGTACATGCCAAATTTGAATATAATAATAATAAACAAGTAATAAAAATAAAATAAAATAAATAAAAATAAAAATAACTAAAATAAAATCAAACTGAAGAAAACAAAATAAATATAATAAAAAAAATAAATAAAAGAGAAATTAATGAATAGAAAAATAAATAAAAATAATAATAATAAAAAATTAAAAAAAAAATAATAAAAAAAATTTTTTAATTAAAAATTAAAAAAATATAAGAAAGTTGTAAAATAAAAAATTAATATAATAAAAGAATAAAAAATAAATAAAAATATTATAAATAAACTAAAATTAAATAAAAAATAAAAAGTTGAATAAAACAAAAAAATTAATAAAGTAAAACAATAAATAAAATAAAAAGATTTTATAAAATTAAAAAAATTAAAATAAGATTATAAAGAAATAATATAAAAAATAAAAGAAAATATTTAAAGAATTAATAAATAAATAAATAAATAAATATAAAAACATAAAAATAAACAAATATAAAAAATAAAAAAATAAAAAATAAAAAATAAATATAAAAATAAATAAAGAAAAATAAATAAAATTAAAATAAAATTAAAATAAAATTAAAAAAATATAAAAATTTATATAAAGAAAATTAGAAATAGAAAAAAATAAAAAGGAAATAAAAAATGAATAAAATAAAAATTTAATAAAGTAAAATATATATATATATATATATATATATAAATGAAATTAAAAAAAATCAAATTAAATCAGAGGATTTAATAAAATAAAAGAATAAGATTATAAAAAATAGTATAAAAAAATAATGAAAAAAATAATAAAAAAATATAAAATATAAAATAAAAAATATAAAAAAGAAAAATAGGAAATAAAAAATGAAATTAATAAATATTTAATAAAATAAATAAATAAATAAATAAAAGGAAAAATAAATAAATAAATAAATAAAGGAAAAAAAGATAAATAAATAAACAAAATAAACAAAAAATATAATGAATAAATATAAATAAAATAATAAATAAAATACAAATAATAAAATTTAAAAAATATATAAAAATTATAAGAAATTTTTTAAAAATATATATAAAAAAATAAAAAAAAGTTAAATTAGAATTGAAAAAAAATCTAAATTAAAATTAATATAAAAATTAAAAATTAAAATTAATATAATTATAAAATAAAAAACTATGAAAACATTAAATTAAATAAAAAATTATATAAAGTAAAAAAATTGAATAAAATTAAATTAAATTAAATAAATTAAATAAAAGGTTAAGATAGAATGGTGTGACTACCCAGCAACCCTATCTTAATCTTATATCACTTCGACCCCTTGGTGAATTTCATTAATTTCTCTTATCTAAACTCCTGGTTATAGTTTTACATATTTCTATATTCTATAAAGCTCGGTTTTTGTGCAGAGCATGGATTCTCTTTGGTATAAGTTTTTTCTACCGATATTTTAGTCCTCCTAAGACTCTTCTCACCATCTAGCAGTGGCCGTTGTTGCTAATATTGCCACGCCATCAGTAGTGATTAATTTGTGTGGTAACTTTGCACAGGCGTTCGATGTACCTTGAAATTAAGGATTTTGGTTTACATGCTGTTGCCAGCGAGGTCTAATACATACTCATACCAGTGCAGAGCTCTGCTGCAACCCAGTCACTTAAGGGTTTTCCACCTCACTTACCTTTTTTGATTCAGCTTGTCCGTGCTCTTCTCTTTTGAATATGTGGTTACTATAGAATTCTGTGAATATCTCTGAATATTGTGGAAAAGAGATGCAGAGTGTTGTCACTCACTCTGATGAGGTTAGGTACTCGAGCTGGAGCCACTATCACAATCAACCTATGGACCAAAACTTAACGTTTGAACGGAACGAAGGGAATCATCATATTAACTTGAAATTGATTTCAAAAATTCTGTAATTTCACATAATTTGTGGCTCACCAAGTGAGATATATAAATTGGATTCTTCGAAAAACTCATTCCTCCTATAAATTTTGAGATTCAACTTTTTTATATGCGTTCATCCTCATTTTATAACCTGATCATAATACTGGCACTACTACAACCAGGTCAAGAGGAGGAGCACTTAACAAAACTTCAGTCGGTTTCAAAGTAACTGCGCGTCATACATATGTACATGTGTCTATATATATATATATATATAATCCAAGCAACGTGTTCTCCCGTTTAGCTTACCGTCTATACCAAATTCTTTTGCTTTTTATTATTCAAGTTTTTATAATTTTATTTTTTATTTTTTATTATTTCTTTCAACATTAAACAGTCGCGTCAGGCTATGACATCCGTTGGTGATGCACACTTGTGATCCTTGAACTTAAATAATACATAATTAAATAAAAACATCTACCGCACATAACATACACATACACATGCACTTCAAAAGCTGATTAACCAAGAGCAAGGGGAGCGACCAGTCAGTCGTAAGCCCAAGCAAAGGTTATTGCTACTTGCTGCACACACTGCTCTGCTGGTCGATTTTTTACGATCGATAACCCTTTACAGATGCACAACAAGTACAGCAAGACAGCGTGCGAGGCGAGCTAACATCAAACACGATAAAAATTTGAATTAATTTTTTTCTTATTTCCTAAAGCTGCGTCTTACCGCAGATGACTGTCGAGTGTTGCTGAGGAGGAATTTGTATTTATTTTTGCTTTCATTTATTTTATTTTATTTTTCAAATTTTTCGTTTTTTATATATATATTTTCATATCTTTTTATTTAGATTTTTTAATTTTCCTTAAACTTTTTTTGCACAAAAAATGTGTATATTTACTTTCGGCATTGCCAAACAAATCTCATTATTCCATGCGGATTTAATGTCAGTGTTGGTGAACTGCATGTGCAACATAGTTCTCACATCACTTCAAGCGTCTGTTGAACTTCCTTTGTTTCACATTTTTTCGCATGAAAACCGGCTATCTTAAAAAAAAACAACGGCTATATACTGAACATACGTATAGCTGAATAAACCATACGTCTGCAGCACACACTTAGACTTCAACAAAGGGCTAAGAAAGAAAGAAAAAATATGTAAGAAAATATTTATATAGAACCGGTGTATCAATGGCCAATATTTTTTTTTTTTTTAGAGATAATTGCCCAACCACTTGACTACACATATAACTACCACCGGCAATTGAATTGTGGTAGCGCAATGTTGCTGACAGAAAAAACACACAAATTCTACTTTACAGCATGTGACAAAGCTAACAAGAGATATGGTGTCCACAAATTTCCGCAAAGCCATTTAATTTCGTTTGCTCACAATTTTCAAGCGCTTTAATTGAACATATATTCACCTTGTCTGGTCGCAATAAAGCCCGGGGTTATTTTCGTTATAGTGTATACAGAAGCACTTATATGTAGATACATATATAACAAGGCAATTGGAAAGTCACCGACTTGACACATAGATGGCGCTACTAAAATTTATTAATTAATGAGTTCTAGTTAGCCCTAACCTCCAAAAGACGCGTGTATGAATTTGACAGCTGTTGGCTCATTAGTTTGGGAATTATAACATTTTGAGTGAAACAACTTTTGTTATTGTGAAAAAAATGATAAAAACGAATTTCGCCTGGTGATAAAAGATTGCTTTATGAAGGGAAAACATATAGTTGAAGCAAAAACCTGGCTTATTGACGAGTTTCCGGATACTGCCCGAAAATATCAAAAAATCCACAAAATGATTTCGGAGGCACTCCAAATATATCAACTGAACATGTGCATCATACCATTCACGAAACTTGAGTATGAGAAAGATCTGTGCAAAGTGGGTGCCGCGCGAGCTCAATTTTGACCAAAAACAACGACGAGTTAATTGAGAGATGTTCAAACGTAATAAGCCCGAGTTTTTGCATCGATGTGGTACAATGGACGAAACATGCCTCCGTTATTTCACTCTGCAGTCCAATCGACAGTCACCCGATTGGACTGCACACGATAAACCCGCTCCAAAGCGTGGAAAAACGAGAAACGAGAAGAAAGGACCATCAACAGCGACTATCTTATAGCGTTATTGAACCATTTGAGGGACGAAATCGACGAAAAATTACCGCATTGGAAGAAGAAAGAAAGTGCTTCTTCACGGTGACAATACACCGTGTCATAAGTCGGTGAAGTCAGTGGCAAAAATCCGTGAATTGCGTTTCGAATTGCTTTCGCATCCGTTTTCTCCTAATCTGCCCCCCAAGCGAATATTTCCTGTTCTCAGATTTCAAAGAAAATGCTCACCGGGAAGAAATTTTCGTCGAATGAAGATTTGATCGCCGAAATTGAGGCCTATTTCGAAGCAAATGGCAAATCGTACTACAAAAATGGTATCGAAAAGTTGGAGGGTCGCTATAGTCAGTGTATCACCCTTGAAGGGAACTATGTTGAATAAAAAAAAAAATGAATTTTGCCAAAAATCGTGTTTTACTATAGTAGGCTGTGGACTTTTAAATTGACCTCTTAAATTTGAAATGAAAGTAATGATATCCAGTTGGAAATATTATTGGCAAATTTGGTGCGAGCTACTTATGATTAACACTGGAAAGGAAGCTCCCATGGATATCTGACTTAGAATATAGGGTAAGGAATGTCACACTAACACTGTAGTTGGAAAAGGATAATGGTACCCAAATAGGGTTCAACACCACCTCGAATAAGATTGGAAAATAATAGAAATGATAGAAATAGGCGGTAAAGCATAGGGAAAATATAAAATGGTAGGCTAGCATTTACTATACATAGTCTTAAACTGCGGCTGCGAAGTTGGCACTCAGACTGAAGGAATTTTCTCTAGTAGTAACCTGCACTAAGGGACATTCTGGCATATTTAGCAAATTCCCTTTCCTTTCCAATACTAAGGATTTGCGCAATCATTTAGAAATAAATTTACGATCGCATTAATGGTAGTGAAAGAGTGTATTGATCTGTTAGTAAAGCTAGCATCGGCAATGGGTTCCAGGACACAATGATACTTGTATCCGCGGCAACTGCAAGGTAGATGAACTTGCTGTATGAGGCACTATTTTACAATTAGATTCAAAAAAGGGAATATATATACCTCTGGCCTATATGTGGGCCGCACACGTCGATTAATGAAGTGTGAAAGAAATGAAATAAGAACTCTAATAAGAGTGCTAATAGGTTACTGTATTATTGGTGCGCAGGCAAGTAGACTAGATTCACAATAAAACGACTGCAGTAGATAGCCGGGAAGTCGAATAGAGGTAGTAGAAAAGAACAGTAGAACATCTTATATGCGGATGTAAGGCATTGTACAGGAAAAGGTTCTCAACTATCGGCATTACTTTTCTAGACGATAAGTCGGAAGTTGCTCATATACCAATTAGGGTAGTTAACGTCCTTAATACCACCAGTTGGTTCACAGATGACATGGTAGTGTAAGGAGATTTCAGTTCCAGTGATATCACAATGGGTCTCCTAAAGGCCTAGGCGCGCCGCAGTACACCCACTCTATCAACTTGCCTACCTTTTTTATTTTATTGTATTGTGTTTGATTTTATCTGTCTTTTTGTTTAATTTAATTTTATTTTATTTTTAAACCTTATTTTATTTTATTTTATTTTATTTTTTTTTTTTTTTCTATTTAATTTTTTATTTCTTTATTAAATTTTTTATTTTATTTAATTTTTTTTAATTTTATTTAATTTTGTTTTTGAAATTTTTTTATATTTTATTATTTTTATATTTTTTTAAATATTTTTTTTTTTAATATTTTTTTTAAATATTTTTTAAAATATTTTTTTTTAATTTTTATTTTATTTAATTCTATTTTTATTTAAATTCTTTTTTTTTAATTTTTTTTTCGTTTCATTTTTAAAATTTTTTTTTCTTTTTGTATTATTCTATTATATTTTATCTCTTCATTTTAATTTGTTCTATTTTTTTTTTGTATAATTTTTTAAATTTTATTTTAATTTATTTGATTTAATTTCTTTATTTTATTTTTGTTTAATTTATTTTATTTTATTTTATTCTATTTTATTCTAGATTACCAGTTCACAATTAATTATAAAAATAATATTTCTTCTTCTGTTGTTGCTTCTGTTTGCTTAACCTTCCTACCGGGAATCACATATATGTGTAATCTGCCAAACCCAAATCACAACTCCGCCCTTGATTGTGTGTTTGTGCATACATACAACCGTCTAGCCTTCAACGAAATGGAGTCCTTGCGCATTTATCTACATACATACATATGTATATAGTTATATAGCTTTGACTAGTATTCAGTGCCGTTTGAGCATTGCCTTGACTGGTGGCCATCTGTACTAGAGGACAATAAACTTTACTAACCGTTTTCCTTTTTTTTATTGTCAGTTAGGTCTTGCGCTGTTTGGCAGTCTGTTGCTTCAACAGCAGCAGCAGCAAATGTTCATGCTGCTTCTGGTTGCCACTTCGAGCAGACCAAAGAGTGAAAACTCCCTTTAACCATATACATTTGTGCGCTGCTTCTTTGTCCTTCATGCGTTGCAGTTGCACGGGTATTTGTGCCGCACCCAAGTAGCTCTTCGGTTCGTTAATGTTGGCGTATCATTGTGACCTTACTTTTAACCTTGTTTCGTCTTTTTTTTTTGTATTTGCGTCTGAATTCATTGCTTTGTTTCTCATTTGTCTTTTGTTTCTTTCATTTTCTCATTTATTGCTTCTACTGTTGTATTAATTACCATGACTGCTGTTGCGGCAATTGTGATAATATTCTTAAATTTATACTCTCTACACATTCTTATGATCCTTTTAAGTCATGGATTTTGCGGTGCAATGAAGCTCAAGCTTTTAGTAGTTGTCCCCCACTCGCATTAACCTTCACTTTGGCTGATATGAGTGTTGTCTTTGCGAAGTTGTAATTTTGCCTTTTGTGTGCTTTACTTTTTTGTCTTCTTTTCCTCTACTGTTTTTTATTTTACCATTTAAGCGCTTCATAAGTTGGTTAGAGCTACTTAATGTCCTTTGTTAACACTACAGTCAACTCTGCTGCTTTTGACCACACAACTAGTTTTGCGCGGTTTGTCGCTCATTTAGTCTCTCGTGTTACCAAATGATGCCCGAAAGTGTGGTTAGTTTGTGCATACATGATGTCCATGCAGCGTGGCATTGGTTGGCGTCGCTGTGTCATGTCAAAGTCTAACTCGTTGAGTTTTCACAAAAAAAAAAAAAAAAACCTAAATTATTCGTAATTACGCCCACAATTCACTCTCACATTTGCCTTCTTCTCTTTTTGATTTTGTTTTATTTCGCAGACGCTTTTTTGTCGTTAATTGCGTATGTAGGATAAGTGAAATTAGCCTCGTGGCTTCGTTAGTAGCTGCATTTGCAATGAATGGGGGTTTATCTCGGATTTTTAGTGTTTTTCGAGTGCATGATTTTGATTTAAATTATTTTATAATAAGCCGTAGGTGGGTATTTCCTTGTGCTCTCTTAGTTTTATTAATTTGAATTTAATTCATTTTCTTGCTTTAATTTGTTTTACTTTTATTTTATTTTATTTTATATATTTTACGGCATTTTACTTTACTTTATTTATTTATGTTTTATTATTATTATTTTTTCAAACCATTTTATTATACCTTTTTATGTGCATGAAATGGTATATTAAAGTTGGTTCGAAGTACGTGAGTACCAGAAGGAAAACAGAAAGACCCATCAATATTTATACTGATCGTATCGGGATGACGAACTGAGTTGATTTAGCCATGTTCGTCTGTTTGAACGAAAATTAAACCTTCAAATTTTGAGATATTTCAACAAAACTTTATAGGGAGATGCACTTATGCATTTAAACGATTTTTAGATTTGATTTGTTTTCGAAATCGAACGATTATAACATATATATCCAATCATTACATCAATCATTTGTTCAGATGAGTGGCTTTGCTTGAAACTCAGTCAAAAAAGCATCTAGGAGCGTTTCTGTAGTACAATTTGTCCTTTGCTTCAAAAAAGGCCTCGGTTTCGGCGATCACATCTTCATTTGACGAAAATTTCTTCCATTCTTTTGAGATCTGGGAGCAGGAAATAATCGCTGGGCTAGATCTGGATAATACAGTGGATGCGGAAGCAATTCAAAACACAATTCATCGATTTTGCTATCGATTTCACCAACTTGTGACACGGTGCACATTGTCTTGGTGAAACCGCGCTTTCTCTCTCTCCAAAGCGGTCGCTTATCGGCGATTTCCTCCTTCGAACGGTCAAATAACGCTAATAGTCACTGTTGACAGTGCTTCTTTTTTCAAGGTAGTCAATGAAAATTATTCCATGCGCAACCGAAAATACAGACGCCATAACCTTGCCAGTCAACTGTTGCATTTTTCCACGCTTTGGAGCGGGTTCATCGTGTGCAGTCCACTCGGATGACTGTCGATTGGACTTCGGAGTGAAATTATGAAGCCATTGTCACATATCGACTCAAAAACTCAGGTTTATTACGCTTGAACATCTCAAAACACTGCTTCGAAATATCAGCTCGTCATTGTCTTTGGCGCGGCACTCACTTTGCACAGAGCTTTTTCATACCGAAGTATTCGATATCTTTAGAGTGCATGCTATTTCATTCAATTTCATTTTAGGGTTATTCAAAATCATTTAATGGATTTTTTTTTTATGTTTGTCGGTAACAACCTCTTGTGGGCGCCCACTGCCTTCACGGTATTCGTTGCTCATTTCACCACGCCTAAGCTTGGCATAACAATCGTTAATGGTCGATTTTCCTGATTTGCCTGCGGCAGCGTCCGGAAATTCGTCATCAAGCTAAGATGTTGATTCAACAGTATTTTTTACGTTCAAAAAATAGTATTCTATCAACACGCAAAATTTCTTTTTATCCATTTTTTTCACAATAACAAAAGTTGCTTCACTCAAGATGCTGTAATTCACAAACTAATAATCCGACGCCCGAAAATCGCTTCATCGGTTACAAAGCGCCAAATATATATATATATATATTTATATATATATTTATATATATATTTATATATATATTTATATATATATATATATATATATATATATATATATATATATATATATATATATATATATATATATATAATGATCCGGCTGTCAAATTTATACACTCGCCTTTTAAAAGTTAGGGCTAACTAAAAGTCATGAATTAATTAATTCTAGTAGTGCCCATCTTTGTGTCAGGCAGGGGACTCGCCAAGTGAACGTATATTCTGTTTTGCTTTATTTTATTTCATCAAATTTAACTTAATTTTGTATGCTTATTTTATTTTATACTAGTTTTTTATCATTTTATTTAATTTCATTTTATTTAAATTTTTTATTTTTTTATTTATTCATTTATTTTGTATTATTTTAATAAAATTTAATTTATTTCTGTTTTGTTTCTTTTTTCACATTTACTAAATTATGAAATGTAATTTTATTTATTTTCATTCTAATTTATTTTATATATTTATTGTAAATAAATTTATTAGATATTTGAATTTTTTTATTTTATTAATTACTATTTTTTAATTATTTTTATTTAATCTACTAGATTTCGTGTTTTTATTTGTTTTATTTTATTTAATATTATTTTAAATTATATTTTAAATTTTATTTTATACTACTCTTTTAATTTTGTTTTATATAATAATAATAATAATATTTATTTCACCTGCCAAATGCACTAGAAATAAATGATAAGCAACAGTTATTAATATTGACCTAACTCGTCACACCCTAATAAAATAATTGCCTTGATTGAGTATGTGTGTAAATACTTTACATAATAGATTTATACACCTTTCAACATATTTATTAGCGCTCTATGCAAACTGCAAACAACTCAACGAAGAATAATGGTCATCAAACCAATTATTTATGGCATTCTAATTAAGCGAAAGAGGTGAGATACGTCATACTCGTGCCTTAAAATATCAGACGTAAATTGTGAAGTCTTATAAAATAACTGTAAATTCATGAGAGTATGACGGCATAAATTTCTCAGAGCGGAGGAAAATCATTTTTTTTATTATATACCGTGTCTATATTGTTTAATATATTGTGCAATATATTTGTCTATCATTGCAGTAACTAAGCAGTGAACTCGCGCTACAATTTTCAATTTTATTGTCTGCCAAAGTTATTGAAATTCTATAGTTAACTTTTTTTTTATTACTCGGAATCTTTTCATTCGCCCAGTATAACTGTATTTGTCTTTTAATTACCACCATTTGGGAAGTGTAGCTCAGCGTGGGCTTACGAAGTGTGCGAAATTTAATTAGTTGCGGCTTCCTGTCTATCCGTGCCCCACACACACACACACTTTGCCTATTAATGAAATAGTTATTCGCTTAGTAACAAAAAGCGTGTTATTTGACTTCTATAGGTATACATATGTACATATCTATAGTATGTGGACATGTCATATATATTTGTTAGCGTAACTTTGTTTAGGTACGTCACAGTCATTAGGCCAGTTTAAAGTATTTATTTTAAGTATAATATATCTATAATCTATATATTCCGAGTCACGTTCCAAGCCATCCGGTTTAGATGTGGAACATTGGTAATTTCCCATTCGACTTTTCCGAGATTCTTGTAGAAAAGAGATCATCGAAGCAGAAGGGAAGAAGGTCTAGTTCAGCTCTTCCGTAATTTGTATTAATTTGTATTTGTTTTCTGCTATAATCTTCGGTCATAGCTCCAAAAACAAGGGAACGGTATACAAATTATACAAAGTACCTCCGCGATTTATCTTCGAAAGAAGGTTTCAAGCGGGAACTTGTGATCAGCCAGCGGTATTTCCATCATCTAACTAATTCGCAGCCATAAATCTCGACTACCGTTGAAGCTACCAGAGTATTTTCCAGGCGGAGGTCTTCGCGGTAAGGAAAGTTGCTAGCTAAAATCAACAAACACGATGTTAGCTAAAGGGTAATTCCGGCAATAAAACCAAATCGTACTCATTTTACTTCAGAAATTATACTTGCACGCAAGAAGGCAGTAGATTAGATGACTGCATGGAAACTGCCACATATACAAGTATACTAGGTTCCAGGTCACTAGAAAATTTTGGGAAACGAAATTGTTGATGACATTGGCAAAAGTGACATCCGACTGGCTACCGAACGAATATTTGAAATAAGAAAAAACGGTTAGCGACAGCACGGGGTCAGCTAAAATACCTAAATGGCGCGTAATTTCGCCAAGATCATGTACAATAAAGGTGAAGAAAAGTACATAAATATCTTGCTTACACGATCTCGAAAGGCCTGTAGGACAATTGTTGCTTCTCTCTCCTCTGCTTCTGCCCTGCCTTATCAAGAACTCGTCTCAGTTATCTAGGAGCTTCTCAAGAAGCGTTGACGTCCTATACGACTACTACTTTAACTCGGATTAGATTGAACTTCCATCTGGCACAACAAAGGTCGAACAGGTCTATGTAAACTTAAGCTAACCACCTAATTTAATGATATTTTTGCATGTGATTCATCCGAGACTGAGTTGCGTTCAGTGTAATTGCGTTGTCTAAAAGTTCATGTTAAGTTTGCTGTCTGAGATTATGCTGACAGAGAGATCACTTCGAATTCTCGAAGTAGAAATAAAACACCTCCTTGAGGGGTGCCTCTTGTGATGTGTTTGATAATGCTGGGATTGTCCTTCTCAGCGAGGATGATACTGTTTCTATTGGGAGACTCTAGGGGATTTACTATAAGCTGTTCGAGATTCCTTTCACGAATATCTTTTGTTACAGCCTCTGGGAAAACCTTATTAAAAGCTCATCCTATGTCGAGAAAAAGTAATCTCTGCGCCAAGCGGCGCAAGTTCTCTTGGTATGAACGTGCTGCTTTTTTCAGAGGTTTTTCGGTGGAAGTTTTCGCTTTTATATGTAAAGGGTCATCCAAGTAGAGTTATTTTTTTCAATAGCATTTTTTGACCGATCACACGTGAGTCGTGTCAAGCTGTCATGTTATTTTTGTTCAGTATTGTTCGGTATTTCACCATGGAAAGACTTACACCTGAACAACGTTTACAAATCATTCAACTTTATTACGAAAATTCACGTTCTGTAAGGAATGTGTTTCGTGCGCTTCGCTCAACTTATGGTCAACACAGCGTACTATTCTCAACACCATCCCCATCTTGAGATACAGCATTCATTAATTGATAATATTCGACCGAATAGACCACGTTCAGCACACAGTGAAGCAAATATGGCGGCCGTAGCTGAGAGTGTACACGAAGACCGTGTAGAGTCGATTTGGCGCCGTTCACAGCAACTCGGACTGACGTATGGAATGACTTGGCGCATTTTACGTCGAGATCTTAAATTGAAAGCGTAAAAAATACAGTTTGTGCAAGAACTGAAGCCGCTCGACCTTCTTCCCAAGCGACATCGCCTCACTCTATGGGCTCTAGAAAAGTTTCAAGAAGATCCAACTTTTTCGAGCAAAATCTTGTTCAGCGATGAGGCCCATTTCTGGGTATGTAAACAAGCAAAATTGCCGCATTTGGGACGAGGAGCAACCTGAAGAGATTCTAAAGCTGTCATTTCATCCAGAAAAAACAATGGTTTGGTGTGGTTTGTGGGTCGGTGTGAAGCTCGTGATCTCCGCGACATTTGGTTTCAACGGCTCCACTTCCCAAACATCGCATCAAGCAGTGAATTTATTGAGAGAACACAACGGTGAGCAGATAATTTCTCGTTTTGGGTCGGTCGAGTGGCCACCAAGATCGTGTGATATCACACCGTTAGACTCTTTACTGTGGGGATATATAAAATCTAAAGTCTATGCGGACGAACTCGCTTCGATTCAGGCCTTGGAGCAAAACATAACGCATGTCATTCGCCAGTTACCAGTCGAAATGCTCGAACGAGTCATCGAAAATTGTATTCAACGGATGGACCATCTGAGACATAACCGCGGCCAACATTTGAAAGAGAAAATTTTCAAAAAATAAATGCCCAGGAATGTTCTTTCGAATGATAATAAACATTCCCCATTAAATTTGAATTTTCTGTTTTTTTTTTATTCTTTAAAAAAGTAGCGAACCTCGAAATGGATCACCCGTAAGATCCTAACAGTCTTTCAATAATTGTTCCTAAAATTAGTATATTTAATGAGAGAACGATTTCCCTATGATAAAGCAAATTTATTTAAAATATTCCCTTCAAATATCTCAGGAAAATTTTTTTAATCTATGATTTTCTGATTTTTTTTTCTTATTCAATTAGCATTTTTGAATTCTATTTAATTCATTTGCCTTTTTGACATTGAAAATGTGAATTTTAACCACAGAATTCGATACTTTCACTTGCGTTTCACATGAAAATGCAGCGAAGCGCGACCTATTTGCGTGCCCAATGAGACTCGAAAGCTTGTATAAATATTATGTATGCCTATGTAGATGTATATACTAAAGTGAATTGTGATAATTAATATACATACACCAAGTAGTGATGTAAATTCACACTAATTTCACTTAGTGACAAACGCAAATGATTTCCTGTGCGACAAGAATGAGTAATTCGTTATGTGTGAAAGCTTGTTTGATGTGAAAATATTAGGTTCTTATGTGAATTCGATATGGTGTTTAGACGCGGCCTCAATTTTTTTTTTTATATTTGTATGCTTTTATTTCGCTGTTACAAGATTTTTTTTTTTTTTTTTTTGATAAATTCTTTTCAAATTTCATTGGGGCCTCTATCTCATCAGTAATGATTTTTATTTTTATTTTATTTTTTAAATTTTTTTATTTAGCTTATTTTTATTATTCATTTTTATTTTTATTATTACACTTTTTTACTTTTTTTTTTCAGTATTATTTTTCGTATTATATGTTTTCCAAGCACACGCGCCTGTCCTATATACTTACTTTATATGTGTGCATTGTTTTTTTTTGTGCTCCTTATAAATGATTATGCCTACATTTGCATTAACTTTTTTCTCTACGATGTGTGTGACGCGTGATTTTTTATTGAATTACAAGCAAAAATTTAATATTGTTTACTCACCACATACAAAAAAAAAATGCACAATCCACCAACCGACGACCACCCCAAGAGGCTTCATTTCGCATTGCATATGGCAATTCACACGCTTCATTCAATTTGTTGCCAACGGCGGCGTTCATCGCACGCGATCACTCACTGCTAGTACGTAAGCCACTGCTGCATTCGGTTTCGATTTCATTGCAATATTTCTGTTGTTACAGCAATTTTGTGTCGCAAAAGACGTCATACGCGAAGTGTATTGAAAGTTGCTGAGTTGTTGTTCATATGGATTTTGGCTTCAAATATTTTATTTATTTATTGTTTTTTTTTTTTATTATACATTGTGAACTTTGCCTTCCTATTAATTTTTGCATTTTTACTATTCTTTTTTTTTACAGGTAAGCATTGCAGATTGTATACGTAAATTTATGATTATTGGCATTTTGTGACGTAAAAGGTAAAAGCTTGTTAAGTAATAACGAAACGATCTATAGGTTTGCATATAATGAAATAATTAAAATAAATTTGTTACTTCTTCCCCCGGTTTGGTTTATAATTGTTAGTTAAAATAAAGAAATTATAACAACATTATTTTGAAACTGAGGAAATTTGAAGTAAAAATATTTGTGAAGAAGGTTGCTATTCGTTTTAAATAGTATTGCCACCTTTTGTATAAAATTTTTAACTAAAAATGGGATATAGACATAAGAGTTAGGATGTAGGATATATAGGATATAGATTTCAAGCAGTAGACTCTTAAAGTCAATATCTTTTAGGAAAGCTTGCCACCTCTTTAATAAACGGCTTAGTGAGTAGAGTAAAACAAATTAAATATTACAATACTGGCATGAAACTGAGTACCGCACAGTAGACTTACGATGCAAAATATTTTAGATTAAAAATTTATTTCATTTATAAAATTTTTTATCGAGAATACACTGCAATAAATTATTTTTCTTGAAGGTTAATTAAAAATTGCGTAGTGTTAAAAAGGCTTTAGTGGTTTTCTTATTTTTTTTTATAAATAAGAAAATAAATAGTAACTGAAAATATAAAATAAAAAGTAATTATATAAATAAAAATTTAATATAGAACAAAAAATATAAATACGAAATAAAAATTACATAAATCAGCGAATCAGTGGAATAATAATACTTATAGTAATAAATCTACAAAGTTTAGAGAAAAAATCAAAATATAATTAAAAAAATTTATAAATTTAAAAAATGTATAAAATTAAGAAAAATTTTATATAATAAAACTTAAGACAGAGACAAAGTATAAAAAGCTAAAAAGATTAAAAAACAAAATATGATCTTCAAAAAATACAGCAAAAAAACAAAAACAAAAAACCATATAAAAAACTGGAAATAAGAAAGAAAAAATTTAAAATATATACAAAATTAGTAAAAAAAAAAAATTTTAAAAATGAGCAAAAAATATAATTTCGTCTTGATTTTTAATCAAAGAAAAACTAAAATGTGAAGAATTAAAAAACTAGAAAATTAATTAAATAGAAAAAACAGCAATTAATTAAAAAATATAAGTTAATTACGAATTAAATAAAAATATTTTTTAACTTAAATAATAATCTATAAATGAAAAAAATTTTAATCAAAAGTAAAAAAAAAAAGAAAATAAAAAATAAAAAAAATGAAAAAAAATAAAAATTGCAAAAAAAAAAATAAATAAAAATAATTGAAAAAATAGAAAAAAATTAAATAAAAAAGATATAAAATAAAATTTTTTTGTAATTCAAAAAATTTAAAAAATATAAAAAATCTAAAAAATATAAAAAATATAAAAATATAAAAAATATAAAAAATACAAAAAATATAAAAATTATAAAAAAATATGAAAAATATAAAAATACAAAAAAAAAAAGAAATAAAAAAAACCATAAAAACTATAAAAAATTTAAAATTTGAAAATGAATTACAAAAAAAAAAAAGATAAAAAAAAATTAAAATTAAAATAAAAAAAAATAATATAAAAAGATGATAAAAAAAATTACGAAATACAAAAATTAAAAAAAAAATAATAATAAAAAATATTTAAAGATTTAAAAAAAATAATAATAAAATAAATAAATATATAAAAAATTTAAAAAAAAAAACAATATAACATATAGAAAACAAAAAATATATAAAAACTACAAAAAATAAATTTAAAAAACAACAACAAAAATTAAGATATACAAAAAATTAATAAAAAACTACAAAAAAGAAAATATAAAAGATATAAAAAATATAAAAAATATAAAAAATATAAAAAATATAAAAAATATAAAAAATATAAAAAATATAAAAAATATAAGAAACATAAAAATGTAGAAAAACGATTAAAAAATATATATAAAAAAAATTTAAAAATTATATTAAAACTGTAAAATAAATAATAAATATAAAAAATATAAAAAGAAATTAAAAAAAAGCAATTAAAAAAAATTATAAAAAATAATCAATAAAAATATAGAATATATAAAAATTTATTAAAAAAATATATATAAAATATATAATAAAAACATTTTACAAAAAAAGAAACAAATTACAAAGATTATTAAAAAAATTATTTAAATATAAATAAATATTAAAAAATTATAATTAAAATAAAAAGTAAAAAAACAAATATATATATATATATATATATATATATATATATATATATATATATATATATATATATATATATATATATATATATATATATATATGTTTCTGAAAGAAAATTATAAAATATAAATAAATAAATAAATGTATAAAAACATAACGAATAACAAATAAACAAATCGAAAGTTGCATAAACATAAAAAGAAAAAAAATTGAAAAATTATATGAAAATAAAAATTTAAAAATATAAATAAACATAAAAAATTTAAATAAACATGAAAAACGTTATTAAAAATATTAAAAAATAATAAAAATTTATATAAAAAACAATAAAAATACATAAAAAAGAAAAAAAATCAAAAAAAAAAGTAATAAAAAAAATTTACAATAAATAAAAGAAAATAATAATTAAACAATAATAAAATAATAAAAATATAATGAAACATAATAAAATAATATAAAAATAATAAAAAATAATAAAAAATAATAAATATATAATAAAAATTAATAAATATATAATAAAAATATAATGAAAGTATATAAAAAATAAAAAAAATAATAAAAATAAAAAAAATAATAAAAAATTAATTACTAAAAATAATAAAAATAATAATAAATAGTAAAAAAAATTGTTATAAATATAATAAATAATAATAATGAAAACAAATAAAAAATTTAAATTTTTTTTACAGAAACATGAAAAAATTAAAATTTTAAATTTCGTTTTCAAATAGAGGCGTACCGTCGAAAATATTTATCGGATCGACTTAAGAATACTCGTATACTTAAATATATATTATAAATATAATATTTTGAAAAATTCTAACTGCCTGTAACCCCTTAAGCTGCCACAAGGTTTCTTTAATACCTGAAAAGTCTTTCGTTTTCACATTATTTCAATCGCTTAATACTATTTCAATATTAAATAGCTAATTAAAGTTTACCAAATCTCTTAGTGACAGAAAAGTTCAAGGTTATTGGGGAGTTTATAATTATTTATTATTCTGATATCTCCAAATCGTGAACTTCATCTAAAGTCTTTGGAAATAAAAGCAAATAACTATAATAAATAATTAAAAAGCATAAAAAACTGAAACTCGACAAAATATTTCAAGGCCACCACTTAATCGGGTAACGCCTTTTGCCTATTGCGTTTTTCCCATTGCATTAGTAGAGCATAAAGCCAAATTACACAAATTTAATGGATAAATAAAAAAGTTTATATAATAAACTGTATTTAAGTACATTTCGTTTGACGTTTACTCATTGCATCGATAATTGTTTACACATTTATTAACATAACTTTGATAAAAATCGGTACATATTTTTTTTTTTTTACTACACGCTCATTGCGGCGACATCGAAATAGCAAAGCAGCGCTATGACGTTATTAAAATTCTTGGAAAATGAAAATATACAACGAAGGCGTGCAAAAAAAAGAAGAAAAAAACTCATTTAAAGTTCTAAAATTAAATAAAATATTGTATGAACGCGCGTGTATGTTCTTTTTATGTCTATGTCTGTGTTTGAGTATATTTTCTCAATGTTGACTCCTACAAATTGCCGTCATAAGTAAATAATATGAAGCTTCTCTCTGGTCGCGCTGCTCATGCGAAAGAAATAAAATTACAAATATTTTATGGCTAAAAATAAAATACAAAAGTAAATTGTCATACACAATTTGTTTTGTTTTTGTTTTCTATATACACTTACATAAGCGTGTGTGTATGTATTTGCAAGCGCTCCCAAACAGTTTTACATTATGTGATGTTTGTAATTTTTCTCATTTAATTAATTTGTCATTGACATGCCATCTATGTATGTATGTACGTATGTACGTAGTATTTATTTATGATGATGTTGATCGCTGCAATAAAGTGACAACCATTATATTGCAAAATACTTTATAGGAAAATCTACAGTAGTTCATCATACATATCCGCCCGAGCGGTAAAAATGCCATGTTCAATTTCGAATAATGTTCAAAGTTGTGTAATGTAAGTTGCATAATAATACAGGGTTATCCATTTTGTGGTTTCCAAAATAAAAGTAAATAAAATGCAATTAAAATAATTTTTTTAATAAAATTCCTTTTCTACTATAAAGTTTGAACCTTGGCATTATATGTATTATATGTGAAACAGTACATCATTCAAACAACCACCTCTTGAATTTTTGCCAACTTCAATCCGTCTCAAGTAATTTTCGACCACATTTTGGCACACATTGGACGGTGTCTCAGCCATAACTTGGTTTTCATGTGCTCGATAGTTAAAGGTTTATCCGCATAAACAATTAACATCGTCAAGGCAAGAGATTACGCGGCCGGGAAATTTCTCTCGCAATAAAACCATATTCGGTCGTTTTGTGTGGCATGTGGCACCATCTTGTTGAAACCACATATTTCCAAATTCCAAGTTCCGAGTTTTTCAATTGTAGGTCAAAAAAGTCGGTTATCACACGACCATAGCGCTATGAATTGACAGTGACAATTTGGCCGTTATTGTTTTCAAAGAAGTAAGTTCCAAACACTTCCGTACAAAAGACTGCGCCAGATAGTGAGTTTTTTTTTTTGTTGGGTGTAATAGGGTCTCTTCAATTATTTACAGATTCTTGGAGCCCCAAATTTGACAATTTTGCTTATTTATGTGTCCACGGAGTGAATGTGCCTCGTCGCTGTAGAAAGTTGTTCGACGTTGTTGTTGTTTCAGGCTTCACTTGTTCTGTGAGCTGGGTTTTGTATGGATGTAGGTGTAATTTGAAGTGAAAAATACGCCATAAACTACGACGAAACTGAAGCTACCTCCGCTAAAGAGTTATGCAAATTACACAAAAAAAAAATGTGTATATTTAGAATGTAAGTTTTTTGATTTCTAAACCAATCAAACAGTATTTCCGGCTGAGTTCTTGAATTAAAAAAAAAAGAAAAAAAACTACATGAATACTGTTGCCGAACCTTTAAAGGCGTTTTTCTCGAAAAGATACCTTCAAGGTCTGTCAAATTTTAACACAATATTTTTTGATATTTAAATCTGGTCTTAAACGAAGTAATACATTTTAAGCTAACACCATCCATGAACATAAATTGTTTTATTAGTTTTGGTGCGAAGTATGTAAGTACCTGAAGGAGAAGAGAGAAACCCATCAAAATTTATACCGATCGGATCAGAACGACGAGCTAACTGGATTTATCCAGGTCTATCTATCAGTCTGTCTGTTTGCACGCAAACTGGTACCAATTGACATAGAAAATAATCGAAATCCGAGTACTTTATTGAATAAACCCCATACCACCGATATTTTCAGATATGAGAATTGATATTTAATCCTAAAATGCAAAAATCAAAAGTTTTGTTCTAAATAGTTTCATTAATTTATCGTTTAAAATAATTAATTATGTTTTTCACTTTCCATCTAATCCAAACTGACTAAACGAGACCGTTGATATTGTTCGGGACGTCATCTTGGGCATCTTTGAATTTCCGTTCCTTGTTATTCATAAATTAAATATCTTTTTATACAAATCAATAAAAATACGTGTTTTTTTTGAGACTCAGAACTACGTATTAATTTTTATCTATTTATTTGGAAGCCAAACATATACTCCCAGACTACTCGTTGGGGAGGGAGTGTTGTCTTGCCTATCCATATAGACCTAACTGACTACAGTCACTACACACTCAATTCTCAGGAAATATCATCGTGCATTCAGCTATGTACCAGTGTGGAAACCAGCGAGAAAGATTTCTTCGTTCCCTAATCATTGTTGTTTCCACCAGTATGATATGGCTTTCGGTGATCATGTGTTGCCAACTTACGAAAAACCTTTTTAAGTGAATGTTTGATGATGATATTTTCAATTTTACTATATCTCCAAGTTTTCGAAGCCACAAACCCGCTGGAGTTGTTCTACTCAGTTAATATATATTAATTTTTCTTTAAAATTTCTAAGATAGAGTATAATCTTATCGATCCATAAACTCATTATCTTCCCCTACTATTTAAAATCAAGTGTTAATTTTTAAAAGGCTATTTCCAGTAATTGAGCAGAAAAGTTTCATATACCACCGTCAGTTTCGGCTTACACAACGCAACGTTGATAATATATAGTACCCTGCATTCGACGGAAAAAAATATTCTCAATATCTCAGAGGGATTTGGTCGTGTTTAGCATGACGGATGACTCACTAAAGTTTGAAAATCTCTCCCGATAAAAACTATGTGTTTAATTAGTCAATAAAAAGTTTAGCAAGCGTACCACAAGGCATGGGACCATTACTAAAGGGTAATCCATTTCGAAGTTCCCTACTTTTTTAAGGAAAAAAAAAAATTCAAATTTAATGGGGAGTGTTTATTATCCTTCGAAAGCTCATTATTTGGCATTTATTTTTTGAAGATTATCTCTTTCAAATGTTGGTCGCGGCTACGTCTCAGATGGTATATCCGTTGTGTCTAATTTTCGATGACTTGTTCGAGCATTTCGAGTGGTAACTGGCGAATGACACGCGTGTTGTTTTGCTCCAAGGCCTAAATCGAAGCGGGATTGTCCGCATAGACCTTAGACTTTACATATCCCCACAGGAAAAAGTCTAACGGTGTGATATCACACGATCTTGGTAGCCAATCGACCACCGGCCAAAAACGTGAAATTATCTGCTCACCGAAGTGTCTTTTCAATAAATCCATTGATTGATACGATGTGTGGGAAGTGGCTTGTTGAAACCAAATGTTGCGGGGATCACGAGCTTCAATTTCAGGCATCAAATAGTCTGTTATTATGGCGCGTTAAAGGTTGGCACTGACGGTTACGTTCACACCGGCATCAGTTTTGAACAAGTATGGACCGATGATTCCACCGGCCCGCAAACCACACCAAAACGTTGTTTTTTCCAGATTAAATGGCAGCTCTTGAATTTTTTCACGTTGCTCTTCGTCCCAAATGCGGCAATTTTGCTTGTTTACATACCCATTGAGCCAGAAATGGGCCTAATCGCTGAACAAAATACATCCCGATAGCTTTTCACCGCTTCGCTATCGCTAGTTGCCGCCATGTCCCTTTGTTTTCTCCAAAATTTATCCACAATCATATGCTATTTTAAAATCAATATTTGTTAGTTTTTGTTTTTGCTGTTGTTTGCTGTTCGCAACTTTCTCACAAAGAAGTTTTGCTTTTCTTTAAAAAATTTTAAAATACTTGCACACTCGGAGGTACCTTATAATTTCCTAGAATTTGCCGTCTACGATTACAATCAATAATTCCACGAATGTTGGTGCATTTCATGTTATATTTTTTCCTACTTTGGTTTGAGTGGCTAGTGGAGAGAAGTGACGCCAGTTAGTCATGAAGGACATTCAGCTATGCGACAATGGCGGTTATCACTGTGAAAAAAAAAATGGTTTTTTTTTTTGTTGATTTATTTCATTTAGTGATTTTCCTAAGAAAGTCGGTGCTTTAAATTTTTTCAGTGTATTAATGGGAAATACTTCATTTAAAGGGTATGCTATCTGTCTGGTCTGTTGCCTTCCTATCCACCTTCCTTTCAATGCCATCTAATCCAATAATGACCCACCTACCCCCTATCTTACCAGAAAAGCGTAAACACATTTTTGGGGCCAGAAATTTGTTTTTAATTTGAGAAAAACACACAAGTACGAGTATATGTAAAAAAACATGTAAATTTTGATTTTTTTCGTCGTATTTCGTCCTTTGTCTGCTTGCTTTTCCGTCATACACAAACTACTATGCACTGTGTTTGCTGTGCTTTGTTTCTTTGTTTGATTTTTTTTCCTCGTGAATTTTTATTCCTCATTTTACAGTTCAAGTTCGAGTTGAATAAACTTCAAACACATACGAGTACGCATTTTATGTGTTGGCACATATCTACATACAGCGGAACAAGAGCGACCATAAGTGCAAATGTGTTGTTCTGTTGTTAATTTTGCAAATTAAATTTGCTCACACACTCTCTCAGAAATTCTCCCCTGACGTCTCTTTTCATCAATGAGTATTTGCTTTAATCAATATTGGTAGTTTGGAGGTTGCGCTCTCAAGTCTCCAAACATCCACCAAAAGCCATTGTGTGTCATATTTATAAAATATGCGGTATTTTCGCCATGAATTCTTGCTTTAGTAAAATTCAGTTCTTCGTTTTTTTAAATAATTTTTTGTTAGCTGGATTGCTATCGGTACATGCTACAGAGGTATTGAGTCCATAAAATTACAAATTATAATAGTGAAAACCGAAAAAAAGGAATAATAATAATAGTAAATAATAAAAAATTAAAATAAAAAAATTAAAATAAAAAAATTAAAAATAGCTAATAAAATAAAAAACCAATAAAATAGAAATAACAGAAAAAAATAATGATATTAAAAATTAATAAATTTAAAAATAAACATTTTTTTTTAATTTGTGAAAAAAAAGAAAAATCCAATAAAATATTAATACATAAAATACAAAAAAAAAGTATAAATTATAATAGGAAAAATCAAAACCATAAGAAAATAATAAAAAAAAGCTTAAAAAAATAAAAAATTAAAAATTAAAAAGAAATAAAACATCAAAAATATTAAAAGACGAAAAATACGGAGTCGAAAAAAATAAATATAAATAAAAATAAAAAAGGAAAAAAAAGGATTAGATGAAAAAAAAAATTCAAAAGAAAAAAAAAATTAAAAATGAAATAGCAAATCAAGTCAAAAACAAAATTAAAATAAAAAGAAAATAAAAAATGGAAAAAAAGAATTTCAAATAAAGAAAAAAAATTAAAACAATAAAAATATACAAACGAATATAAAAAAAAAAAAAAAGTAATGAAAAAAAAATTAAGAGTAAAAAATTAAAGAATAAAAATTAAGAGTAATAATATAAAATAATAAAAAAATATAAAGTAAAAATAGAAAAATGATTAAAAAAAATAAAACAAGAAAATACAAGAAAATTAAGTAAATATAAATGAAATGTTAAATATAAAAATAAAAATAAACAATACAAAATAAGAAATAAAAGCATTAAAAAGAAATAATAAAAATTATTAAAAATTAAAAAATGCTGTAAATCAAAAATTATGATATGGAAATTAAAATCACTAAGACATTATTAAAAATAAGTTTTAATTTGAGCTTGTAGCGGCTATACCCGAATACATGCTTATTATACATACTTATATATCCTATTAATTATGTTATATGACTCTGTTATGTTAACATAGACTTAAATTAACATTACATTAAAAGTTCTAGTTTAAGCTCTTGTTAAAAGCTAAGAAAGCTTTGGAATTCCTCAATAGATCATTCCAAATTGTTAATTAAACTTTTACTCAATTTTGGAACATGTATAACGGTAGTCCTTTGTGTTTCATATTGTAATAATTTAGCTATATAAGAGGATACTCAAATGTGAACTTATTCATTCGTACAGCGGATAATAAAGACGCGCACACAGAACTCCAGAACTCCCGTGTTTTTTTTATCAGCTGTGTTTGGTAAAGCTTAGACGCTTGAAGACAGTACTGGCTCTTGTGGCTAGTTTTACCAAACACGTGGATACGAATAACTTAGGGATAAACCACTTCCCTAAAAGCTACATATTAAAAATGGCAAACAATATATAAAATAAGAAAATAAATAAAATTAAAAAATTAATTAAATTAAATTAATAAAATTAAAATAAAAAACGGTAATAATAAAATCTAAAGTAAATAAAACTGTTGTAAGTTAAAAATAATAGTGTTGACAATTTAAATCATAGTGATCTGAACCGATTAAAAAGAGGGATATGTCAATAAAAATAAAATTTTATAACAATTAACACAAATAACGTAAAGAATATTTACAATTATTTACAAAAAATTTAAATATTGTGCGAAAAATATTATATTTTACGAAGAAATAATAAAAAATAAATTAATAAAAGTGTTTAAGATAAAAATAAGAAGATAATAATAATAGAAACTATAGAAATCTTAGCAAAATAATTTGTGATAATAATAAAAAATAAAAATAAAAATAGTTAAAAAATAATAATAATAGTTAATAAACGAGAAAAAAGTAATGTTTTTGGCCATGCCGAAGTCTCTATATACATATATTTCATGGACCTATAAAATGTATTCCAATTTGCAAAATTCGATTTCGAAGATTTTCAGCGTCAATATATTTTTCAATCAACGTGTGTAGGCTACCCAATTTCTCTTAGATGCTTTGTTCACAGATTTTTGGCCCTAAACCTCATATCTGAACGAATAGGTTGTATGGAAGCTATATTATATAGCCTTACGATGATTTTCTGTACAAACTTTGGTTTATCAGATTGTTATATGTATGTAGAATACCGAATTTCATGTTCTTAGATACTTCATTGGAGTATTTTGACACAAAATCACATATCTAAGCAAAAAAATCCGTATGGGAGTTGTATGATATAGTCGACCGATCTGCACGCTTCCGACAAACAATTAAGGCTTCCAAAAATACACCCGCGTACCATGTTTCGTTCAAATATCTCCAAAACTCTGCGTTCAAACAGTCGGAGCGGCAAAATCAACTCAGCTAGTCATTCTGATGCGATCGGTATAAATTTTGATGGTCTCTCTTTTCCTTCTGTTACTAACTTACTTCGCACCAAATTTAATAGCATATATACCATATCACGTCCATCATATGTTTAATAAATAGAGTTGATTAATAATAATTAAAAAATAATAATAATAAAAATAGAAAATTATAAAAATAGAAAACTAAAGATAGGAATGATATAAACATAAAAAAATAATAAATGTAAAAATAAAAAATATATATAAAATTAGGAATAAATATCAATTTGAAAATTATAATTAAAAGCAATATTTAAAAGAAATAATATAAACCATATTTAAAACAAATAACAATAACTAAGAAAATAATATAAAAAATGCTTAGAATAGTTGAATTAGTACACTGTGCATTGGAGACTTTTTTTCTCAAAATCTACTATTCTCTAGCAGCAGTCATATTCAACTTATGTGTGATAAAGAGAACACTCTCACAATGCGTATTGCACTCTCGCAAAAAAGCTCAAGTAATAATGTTCTCATTTCTACACAATCCACTACCACTGAAACAATTTACGGGTGTTAACCGGTTAATGTCTGCCAAAATTGCTAAAAGCCAACTCACACATATGTACATACGAACCTAAATATGTATCTGCATATGTATACTGTAACAAATGGCGCACCACCCAACACCCTACAAGAAACGTACGCTCATGAGCACATGCTCTGATATACTCACTAATACACATTGAAAATAAATTTCGTGTGTAAATTGGTTATATACGAGTACTCGTCATGTAAAAGCACCATCAATGCGATATGCAGCCAACATTGCTTGTGTCGGGTTTTTACGTCCGTCATATATGTGCATATAAATTCGTGCACGCTCTCCCTCTCTTTTGTAAAAAACAGAGCAGGTCCAACAAGTCTACTTGCAAACAAACCAGCGAAGAGCAAACGTTAAGGTAAGGCAAACCGGCCGCATCAGTCGACATCAAATGATGAAACTGTGCTCATCTCGCAGCAGCTCCACTCTGTTGAATGTTGTGATCGATCAACGTCTTAGAATTGACACCTGTCGATATCTAATGGAAATTCAATCGCGTCGTTTAGCGGGAGAATAGAATTGATTTCATTTAAAAAAGGCAGAAATAATAGAAAATAAAAGTGAAAAAAATACCAAGCAAAAAAAAAAAAGAATTAAGCTAAAGCGTCACAGCAACACTGAAACGTCGAAAGTCAACGCAGTAGATGCTGTCGGGTATTGGTCGGTACATACAGCAAGCAGACCAAGCTATAAGCAAAAGTTCACATTTCAACAGCACATAAATAAATGGCAACAAACAAGAAGAATAATAACGAATTCTTTAATTATTTCTCTTATCATCTGAAGAGTGTTTAAGTAAAAAATTTAAAATCTGCGCAAAACTTGCTTAAAATTTTCAAAAAAAATTCCTTTAAGAAAGAAAATATATTATATACTCGTCGCATGACAATTGACGTCAGCGTTTACCTCGCACAAAATTTAATTAAAAATTCAATAGTTTAGCATTCACAAAAAAGTAAGAAAAGCAACAAAAAAAAGTTAAAAAAAAGCAACAAAAAAGTAAGAAAAGCCAAAAAAAAAAGTTGTGAAAAAGTTCTGATTGCTTGAAATAAGTAAAAAAAAAATTAAATATATAACTGTGTGAAGATTGTGAAATTTCGATACGAAATTTGTTATTTTCGGTACAAGGGCATCCGGTCGAAATTGCACAAAAACAATAACAAGTTAACAAAGAGTTGAAAAATCGAAATATAACACAGAAAAAATTGTCAACAGCATAAATAAGAAAAAATAAAAATAAAATAAAATAAATAAGTAAAAAAACCCCCAAGTGTTATAGAAATATTCATAAACAAAAATATTTTCAAAATTAAGCAGAAGGTAATTAAAACAAGAACAATTGTTGTGTTTACAGCATTAAAAAAAATAAAGGTACTTTTATGTACATACATCTCATGTGTAAATAATTTAATGTGTATTTATTTATGTATGTGTACCTGAAATAATAAATATTAAAAAAAAATTAACAAAAGTTCAAAACTAAATATTATTTAGCATTAAAACTAAAAATGCTTGTATAACACAAACACATAAATGCGTGTGAAAATAAAGTGAAAGTGTGGCGAAGCTATTTGTACAAATATTCTTTTGATAATAATACAATTGTGTTTTCATACAGGAAATTAATTTTGGTACAATTTTGTGGAATTGCTTCCTTAATTACTTGAGTTTTGCAAACAAATGCAATGTGATCATATGAATTTGCCTAATAATAATAATTTTAAGAGTTATTATTAAAAATATTTTTTTTTCAATTTCATTATTTTTAAATTTTCTTAATTTTTTATTTTTTTTACTCTTATTTTTAAATTATTATTATTTTTTTTTCAATTTTAATTTTTTATAATTTTTTTATATTTTTTTTTTTATACTTAATTTTTAATTTTGTATGTGTTTCATGTGCAGAAAATTGTATATAAACTTTGGTCCGAATTATGTACCAGAAGGAGAAGAGGTAGACCCACAGAAACTTATACGGATCGTATCATAATCATGAGCTGAATTGATCTAGCCATGCCTGTCTGCCTGTCTGCCTGTCCGTTTGAACCTAACCTAGTCCCGTTTTTTTTTTTTTTTTTTTTTTTAAATTTTAAACAAAATTGGTTAGCAGAGCCACCTATACGTATAAAGATCGGACCAATCCAGCATATATATATATGACATATGACCGATTTTCCGAATTTTAAAATTTTGAGTCATAAATCCATAAAAATAATAGATTTTATATTGGTCCTGAAAATGATTCGGCGTCTATAACACATAGTTCCCATACAACGATTTGCTCAGATGTGAGACTATGGTCAAAACTCAGTCAAAAAAGCATCTATGACCGTGGAATTTGTTATTCTACACAAGTAATGTAATGTGGCATTGAACTCATCGAAAACGGAACAGTATTTTATGTAGCCTGATTTGTTCAGATATGCGGATTTGGGTCAGAAATCCACTGAAAAAGCATCCAGAAGAGTGAAATTTGCTGTTACACAAACATAAATTCAAATTTATTTTGATACTGAAAATCATCGAAATCGAGTTTTACAATAAACTAGCGTGCTTTACTACGCCTATAAAAAAATCAAGAAAATCTAATGTAAACTTGTATGAAGAGATGTCAAAATATTTGTTTTAATCGAAAAATTTTTATTCTTAAAACAGATCTTTTTTAATTTCCATATTTTATTATTAATTTTTTTTAATACTGTTTTAATATTATTTATTTAATTTTATAATTTTTTTTTCATTAACTTTTTGAATTTTAATTTCTTTTATTTTTGTGTTCTTTAATTCTTCTACTTTCTATATTAAGGTCTTTTTTTTATAATAGTATTTTTTTTGTATTAATTTAAGGTTTTTTATTGTTTTTTTTTCTTTTAAAATTTTTCTTTTTTATGTTATTTTACTGCGTTTTAATTTTGAATATTTTATTTTAAATAAGAAATTTATTCTTAATTTTTTTTTTTTCAAAAAGAAATCGACTTATTGCTTTACTAAAAATAAGTTTTATACAAACAATATCATTTACGACATTTCGTATCGCTCAGCACTGTTTTTTCTTTTAAGAATTTTCCTTTGGTCTCATATAGTCACTATGATTTTTTGCGCGTGCCTACTTAAAAAAAAATATAAATAGATAATTTTATCAGCGCAACACCTAGCAACTAACGACAACTTTATCATATTTATTAAGTACATGCTTATAGTATGTCGCATTTCTTTCTTAAGGAATTTCATACCTTGATATAAGTTAAGTTTGTTCATGATAAGAGCAATCAATTTTTGTAGTCTCTAATCAAAAATTATAATATGTAAAAGAATTTACTATGCTAAAAATGTTTTTTGCCATACAAGCAAAAAAGAAAGTATAAATAATCCCAAGTGGTCGACAAAAAAAAATCCATTCCATTCTTCGGCATTTTTATCAACAAGTGTTTGCTTTGCTGCTCTTAAATGGCTTGCAATGCGCTAAAATAATACAATAAACTTAAGTAATGATTTACGATAAGAATGAATATATAAAATAAGTATCTATAAGTACATAAATCTAACAAATGTTTCAATCAATCTATGATTTATCCTTTCTTTTTTAGGTATAATTTTCTTGGAATTCTTTATCTATACTTTCACTCTCTGTGTATACCAATAATTGCTTAATTATAATTTTTATGTATCACGGAGGGGTTTACTAACTTTCGTAGCGTGTAACTACTAGGAAAAGAGTTAGACCTTTAAAAATATATACTGATATGATCAAAATGACTAGCCGTATCAAATGTTTGAACCCAAGCTAGTTTTTGAGTTCTTTCAATGAACGATATGTGATTTCGTGCCACAGTAATGCATGGAATTTGGTATTCTACTTACAAATCATAGACTGATACTGAAAATCAATAAAATTGGACCTCTATAATATAAAGGGTGTTTTTTAGAGGTATAGAACTTTAATTTGCAATAAAACAACGATGGATTATTCGATTGACATGAATTTTATTTACCCGAAAGATAACCTTGTGACATTAAATTTTAAATATGATTTCTGGCATATGACCGCCACGGCTGGCGCGGATGTTGTCCAATCTGGACGTCCAATTTTCGATGACTTTTTCCAACATTTGTGGCCGTATATCGGCAATAACACGGCGAATGTTGTCTTCCAAATGGTCAAGCGTTTGTGGCTCATCCGCATAGACCAATGACTTTACATAGTAGTCTAGCGGTGCTAAATCACAAGATCTTGGAGGCCAATTCACAGGTCCAAAACGTGAAATTAGGCGGTCACCAAACGTGTCTTTCAATAAATCTATTGTGACACGAGCTGTGTGACATGTTGCGCCGTCTTGTTGAAACCACATCTCGTGGACATCATGGTTATTCAATTCAGGAATGAAAAAGTTAGTAATCATGGCTCTATACCGATCACCATTGACTGTAACGTTCTGGCCACCATCGTTTTTGAAAAAGTACGGACCAATGATTCCACCAGCCCATAAAGCGCACCAAACAGTCAGTTTTTCTGGATGTAACGGTGTTTCAACATACACTTGAGAATTACCTTCACTCCAAATGCGGCAGTTTTGTTTGTTGACGTAGCCATTCAACCAGAAGTGCGCTTCATCGCTAAACGCCGATAAAATGGACGTAGTGCGCGATACGTTTTCCGCACAGAACCATTATTTTCGAAATAAAATTGCACTATTTGCAAGCGTTGTTCAGGCGTGAGTCTATTCATGATGAATTGCCAAACCACACTGAGAATAAATCACTTCACAGCTGTTAAATCGGTCGTCATCTTGAAAAGTAATGCCAACTTAAAGTTCTATACCTCTATAAAAAAAACATCTCCCATAAAACTGAATAGTCAAATAAAGGCTTCTAACGTGGCCAAAGAGAAAACCTTTTCCGTTTTTATTTTAAGCACTGTGTCACAAATTCTAAACTCGTTATTGTTTTCCGATTATATGATGATTTAATTTTTTTTGGTGATCAATTATTCCACTTCGGATTCTAGTTTTTAACTAGTGCAAAACCTAATTTAAGCGGACTAGCTTTTAGTACTAAACTCTATAACCTACTAACCCAATCTTTACTGTAAAACTTTCAGTATTAAACTGAAAAATCCATTTAATAAATCGGTAGTACGTACTGCTAACCACCGCCGCCAAGGAACCAAATATTTACCCAAAATTCAAAAATGTTATTAATTTCTCTTACTTATTGAAAGTGTAAAATTGTAAAAACTTTACTTTAAGTCCCTGGTCGGTGAAAGCCTACCGTTTTCCGATTATATATACTGGCTTAACGAAATTAAATATATTGCAAGGTCAGATATTTGTCAGGTACATTTATCTACATGTTTAGCTAAAATGCCTATACTTTGAATGATTTAATTCCACGCCTCTACTTATTTAATTTTATTGAAATGATTTTTAAAATCTTAATAAGGGATAACCTCATCTTTAATTAAAATTGTTTGTCCCCTGCCTTAAAAGTTTAAAATTTTCAAAGTCAAAAAAAAAAAAAAATCGGAATATACAATGTGTATTCAATTTATTATAGGAAAATATATCCGATTATTTATAGAATATTTTTAGAGGTATACTTGAATTTGAATCCAAAAATACACTATGTATAAATTATGTACGTATGTATTTTTGTTTGAACCCAGTATTACCCGACCTCCCGCCCAATCGACCGAGTGGCGCGCCTGATAGATAAACGTAAAAGCCAACAGACCGGTGTTCGAAAAACATTTTGATTTCAGAAAGTCGCAGTTACTTTTGTCTCTTACTCTGAACAGCTACAGATTAGGCATATTTTTCAAAAATATAATTACTATTTTTCGTTATTAAACCAGCGAAATTTTCAGCAGTTGAAAACCAATTTTTTTCGAATAGACGACATTTTTGTCAAACAATCAATATTTTTTATTAATCCTTCGTTCAGCTCCTTCATTAATCTTTAGTTTAAAAAAAACAACATGTCTTTTGATTTCTGATAATTAAAGCTTCCGATGTGGAGATCACCGCCAATTTCTAGATTTCATTGGTGATCACAACTGTATTCTTAAAAGTAGTCATGAATTACCATCACTTGAAGTTGATAAATAAAAACTTTTTCTTTAAAATATTCATAAAAAGACTTATTTTTTGTGCTTTGCAACCGTATATAATATATATATATATATAATTGGCGCTTCGTAACCGCTATCTCCACCTCCAAACACACTCGCTTGACATTCCGTGCCGAAGGGCGACGGCAATTCGAAAAATTAATTTTCTATAATTTTGATTGCTGGTTGAACCAGGGCTCTAACCCTGGCTATTCGAATGGTAGTACGCAGCGCTAACCCTCGGCTATTGCGGCCACCTAAAATTGCTTAAATAGTGAAATTGTATTTTTAAATGCTTTCGAAAATCTCAATTATTCCACTTTTGATTTTAACACATTTCTTCGAAAAATAAGCTGTGATTTCAGCTTTCGTTTTTACTCTAATTACTAATGTCACTTTTTATTTCGCTGACAACCCACTACTGATTTTAGTGCCTTTTCACTTCTTTGCGTAGTAAATTTTTTTAAACTGTGTCTATTAGTGCACTCTAGCGGACACCACCTCAAATGTTCCACTTGGTTATTAAAAAAAAAAAATTTTTTTTTCATTTTATTCAACTTCTCTGATTTTCACACCTATACTTATACAATAAACAAATTTTGGTATTATTTATATTTTTCTTTCGGAAAGTCACCTTGCGTTTGAACATACTTTCAAAATCCTATTTTTTGCATTTGGTAAAGATTATTTAAATGTCTGTGAAGTGCATTCCTATTTTATTGTGTAGTTCTAGATTTTAAAGGGTTTTCCAATAAGGATGATATAACTTCTAAGTGTCGTTTTGGACATTTTTAATATGTCCTGATCTTTCATTTTTTTATTGTACTAATGTGTACAATTTCATTATTGGACCACCTTAGAACAACTTGAAAACGATACCGATTTTTTTAAGAAAATCACCTTCTCCGATTCCGATGAGGCTCACTTTTATCTGAGTGGTGCGGGAAATAAACAAAACTGTCGATTCTGGTGCGAAGCAAATCCACAAATTATTCATGAACAACCATTACATTCAACTAAATTGACTGCTTGGTGTGGTTTTTGGTCTGGTGGAATCATCGGTCCGCACTTCTTTCGAAATGAAGCTGGTAGCACCGTTACTGTCAATGGAGAGCGGTATAGATCGATGATAACCAAGTTTTTATGACCACACTTGGAAGAAGTTGATCTTAACAACATCTGGTTCCAACAAGAAGGGGGGGCTACGTGTCACATAGCACGTGCAACAACCGAATTAGTGCGAGAAAGGTTTCGATTATTTCAAGAAATTGTGACATTGAATGGCCTTCAAGAAGTTGTGATTTTAAACCATTGGACTACTCCTTGTGACGTCATTTGAAGTCATTGGTCTTTAGCAATAAACCAGACTCTTCAAGCTTTAAAATTCAATATGGAACGCGCTATTCATGACGTACGACTTGATTTAGTGGAAAAAGTGCTAAAAAATTGGGTTAATGGAATTCGTTCCTGCAAAAATAGTCGTGGAGGCCATTTGAATGATGCTACGTTCCGAACTTAATTGTATCGATTGTATCTCACATAAAAAAAAAACATTTGAATTTCCTCAACAATGAGTGCATTTTTAAAAGAAATCATATCACTCTCATTGGTAAACCCTATATTTTTATTGGTTGCTCGCATGAAACTTTGTTACCCACTTGCGCTCTATAGCTATTAACGGAATTATAAAGTAAAATACTCGAACATTTCGCAATCATAGATTTATTAACACTTTTAAGTGTTTATTTATCGCGAATAATTTAGCGAGATTATAAATTTCTGCTAATTTACTTTACAAATTTTCAAAGTTATATACAAATGTCAAAAAAAAAAATGCAAAGAATACAAACACAAAATTCTGAATAATGTATTTTAGTGATTACGTTAAGTTTATTTAGTTTGTTTATTTGTTCAATGTAAATACATAAAAACATTTTTACAGCTGCAAAAAAAAAAACATCACAGACATTGACAAAAAAGTTCGTATGAAATAGATATTATTTACTACATATACTTACACATAGACCATAAAGTCTGCGTTCACCCAACACATTTTTTTTAAGTAAAGTAAAAACACAACTGAAATAGTTAATTCAGTTAAGAAAAATTGCTCATTATATTTTACGGCAGATAACGGCATCAAAGTGTACCAACAAGTAAACATAGGCACCACAAAATCTGCGTTCAGGTTTATTATTACAGCATAAATTAAATTTATTATTTTGTTGTATAACCACTTTGAATTTACCAACTTATCTGTTTCCTCATTCCTAATTCGGGACCATATATCCCAAAGGAGCTCTATAGGATTGAGATCGGGTGACTGAGGAGGCGCTTTAAGCTGTCTAGGTTCGTTGTACAAGAGCCAAAGTCTGACTATTTGAGCAGTATGCTTCGAATCGATATCCTATTGAAACCAAAACGCCGAAGATAAGCCTAGATTCTCTGCACTTTGTTTCGAGTTCTTTTTTTTTTTTAAATGTTTAAATATTTCCATTTATGCATTGTCGATTCGATAAATTCAATCTGACCCACACCATTAGCCGCCATACATCCCCCACACCATAATTCCACCACCACCACCATGTTTCACTGTACCAACAGGATTTTGTTTTTCAAGGACAGTTCCTGATTTGCGCCACACAATTTGACGGCCTTTTAGCCCAATTTAAAAAAATTTGCTCTCATCCGAAAAAATGGCTTGTTTCCAGAATACCAGAGACTTTTACATATATAATTATGAGCAAATTCAGTGCGCTTTCGTCTGTTGTCAAGTAAGATGTAAAGTTTTTTTTCGAGCGACTCTACCATGATGTTCAGCTTTACGTAAAAGTGTTTAGCAGTTTCTGCACAAATTGTTTTTTTAATTGTTTTATTTACGTTTTTAACCATATTTGTTGAAATAAATCGCGGGTAAACTTTAACCAGATTTATTATTTTGCGTTGTTCCCGTACTGATAAAATTTGTGTACGGACAGATCGCGGTTCGACGTTAAAATACCGGTTCGCTTGAAATTATTTACTACGCGCTGGATGAATGAATACGTTCTTATAATAGGTTGTCAGATTTTTCGGAAACTTACGCCATCTTTCCACAGTTTAATAATTATTTTTCTTCCTGAAACACTAATTTCTTTCCCTTTGCTTTCCATTTTTTTAAACTAATATTAAAACACGTCACGAACTCTTTAAATGATTAATTACAATAAAAGACAATAGAAAATATGCAAAAAGAAGAAACATATTCATGAAAAGTAACGGTGTACTCAAATCAAACAAACTGAACACAGACTTTGTGGTGCCTAGGTTTACTTGTTGCTGCACTTAGATGCCGTTATCCCGAAATTGAATGTAGGAATATAGGTTTTTGTTTTTGCATTTTGAACTAAGAAATATAATGAATAAATGCATGTAAGAAATTTTTACTAAATTAACTATTTCAATTGTGTTTGTACCTTGCTTTAAAAAATGTGTTGGGTGAACGCAGACTTTATGGTCTATGCGTATGTGACAGCAGAAAACCCATCAAAGTACACACAATAGTGTGCTTTAACATATTTCTTCTTCTTCCAATAAAAAAAAAACCAACTGAAGTCAGTGTACATAAAATTTTATGCGTGGTACTGTTGTGTGCCGGTCTGGCTAGACAGACTTGTTCGTTGAGCATTTTAGTTCGCAAAAAAGTTAATCTCCTCGTTCAACTGCACTTCTACACAATATTTATTATATAAATATTGTTTTTATGACATTTTTTGTGATAAAAGTAAGAAATCAACAAAAGTTTTACGATTCTTGTTTGCTTAACCTTTCTGTGTATTATGCCATTTATTTCTAGTTCATTACTCTTAAAACGTGGGCAGTGGTGGTACATATGTATATGCATACGTCAATTGCTGATTGATTGCTGCATAATCAGCTGCTCGTGTGTAATATAAAGTAAATTTAGCGTAGCTAAAAACGTCTCTTTCATGCGCTTCGTATTTGCTATATAATTTTTGTTTGTTTTATATTACTTCAGTTTGATTTCATTTTGTTCGATAAATATTTATCTTATTTTATTCAAACTCACATACAAACATACATATGCCAGTATTTAAATAGATGGTAACGAACTTAAAAGCATTTTTGTAAATAACATTGAACTTGAAAATTTTTATTTATTTCTTTTTTTTTACCTTTTTATATTTTTATTGTCGATTTGCCTTGTGTAATTACTTGTACGTACATACATTGTTACTTTAATTACATTTTTCGCTTAAGCATCAAATTGCGTTTGTATTTCTCTCTTTTCTTTTTTCTTTTTGTTGCTTGTTTGCTCTCTGAACGTCTGAAAGGGTATTTAGTAAATTGGATTTTTATTTGGATCTGGTCGATTGCTTTCATGCGACATGACTTGATGTGAATTGGCCATTGTCTCGCTACTGGCTGGTTAGTTTTTGACCTTGAAGAGTGTTATCTCTCAATGCTTGAAAGTATGATATAATGATTTTTTAGCATTATTTTGCGCAGCGTAAAGAAAGTTTCTTAGATAAAGAATGAAAAAAAAAATTATCAAAAAAAAAATTAATAATAGTAATAAAATAAAAAATAAAAATAAAAAAATTAATTATTGAAAAAAAAAAACAAATAACAATAATAACAAAAAAAAATAATAATAAAAAATAAATAAATAAATAAATATATATAAAGAACGAGCAAAATATAAAAATAAATACAATAAAAGAAAAAAATAAAATAAAATAAATAAATTAAAAAAATTAATAAATGAAAAATAAAAAATAAAAAATGATAATAACAAAAACAAATAAAAGCAAAAATGTCAAAAATAAATAAAAATAATAATGGCAAAAATAATACAAAATAAAAAAAATCTAATATATAAACAAATAAAATATTTATAAGATTAAGCAAAATAAATAAAAATGAAGTAAATAAAATAAAGAAATAAAAATGAAGTAAAAATTATCATAGAAATTAAAAACAAAGAAATAGTAAAAAAATGTTATAATAAAATCAAATAAAAAAACAGAATAAAATAATAACAAAAAATTGAAAAAAATTAAGAAAACAGTTGTAAAAAAATTAAAAGATTTATAAAATAAAAACATATATGACGAATAGTGCATAAAAAGTGCATAAAAAATATATAAACAAATCAACACGTAAAAAAAAAATAAAAAAATAAAAGGAAAAAAAAATAACAATAATAAATAAAAATAAAAAAACAAATAAAGAAAAAAATATATAAAAATAAAATAAAATAAAATAAAACAATCATAACAAAAATGAATAAAAAATAAATATGACAAAATAATTAAAATAAAAAAATCTAACATAAAAAATAAAATATATAACAAAATGAAACAAAATAATAATAAAGATAAAAAACATCCAAATAAAGTAAACATTTAACATAAATTAAAAACAACGAAATAGTAACAAAAATTTATAATAAAATTAAATAAAAACAAAATATAATAAAAAATAATTAAAAGATTTATAAAAAATGTATCTAAAAAATATATCTAAAAAATGTATACAAAATTTATAAAAAATATAAAAAAATATATAAAAATATATAAAAATATATAAAAAAAACTATATAAAAAAAACTATATAAAAAAAATATATAAAAATATATATTTATATATATTTATATATATTTATATATATATAACATATATAAGAAATATGTATAAGAAAATATCAAAAAAATAAAAAATTAAAAATAAAAAATAAAAAAAATTGAAAAAAAATTTAATTAAATTAAAAAAAATTTAAAAAATTAAATTAATAAATAAAATTAAATAAAAATAAAATAAAAAAATTTAACAAAAAAATGTAATTAAAAAAAAAAATAAAAAAAATATTATAATAAAAAATTAATACTAAAAAGAAAATAAATAAATAAAAAAATAAAAAATAAAAAAATAAAAAAATAAAAAAATAAAAAAATAAAAATAAAAATAAAAATTAATAAATAAAAAAAAATTTTAAAAATTAAAAATAAAATTATAAATAAAAAATAAAAAAAAAGAAATTTTAAATAAAAAATTAAAAAAATAAATAAAAAATATAAAAAACTTAATAAGAAAAAAAAAATATTAAAAACATAAAAATCAAAAAAAAAAAAGAAGAAATTTTAAATAGATAAAATTTAAATAAACAAAAATATAAAAAGCTAAATAAGAAAAATATATCAAAAAAAGTTTCACATAAAAATAAACCAATAAAAAATAATTAAAAAAATTTAGATAAAGAAAATTTAAATAAACAAAAATATAAAAAACTAAATAAAAAAATATATAAAAAAGAAGTTTAAAAAATGTAAAAAATTACCAAAAAAAAATAAATTAAAAAAAGGACAAAAAAATAAATTTAAAATTAAAATAAAAACGAAATTTTCAATAAAAAATTTGAATATAAAGAAGTTTTAATAATAATTTTATTAAACAAAAATTTAAAAAGATTTATTAACTATATATATATAAAAATAATATTAAAAAAAGAAATTTTAAATAAATAATAAATTAAAAAAACAAACATAAAAATATATATATAAAAAAAAAGTTTAAAAATATAAAAAATAAAATCAAAATAAAACAATAAAAAAAATAATAATAATAAAATTTAAAAATTTTAATAATATATAAACAATAAGATAACAAAAATATTAAAAATAAAAGCAAACTTAAAATAAAAAATTAAATGTCAAATTAAAAAAATGCAAGTTAAAAAATTGCAAATAAATTATATAAAAATTTAAAAAAAAACCATAAAAATTAAAATAATATAAAAATATAATAAAAAATTTACATAACAAAACAAATTGTGAAAGTTTATTAAATTAATATACGAAATTATGCAAAAAATGAAGGAATACGGAAATAAAAAGTATATAATTAAAAATAGGAACAAAAAATAAATAAAAGTAAAATTAAAAAAGTAGAAAAAAATATATATTTTCTATATACTTTTCATTAAATACACAAACATATGTACATATAATATATACAGGTAGCAGTAGTAGCAGTAGTATACCTTAATGATTTTTTATTAGTTCATTACACCACGCTCATTAATTTATTTTAAATCAGCAGTTAGAGACTCACGTTTTGCAAATAAAATAAAAAATTATAAACCTGTTTATTTGACTGGCGTGTTTTAATTTATGAGTCGATTATAGAATATATGTATATGTAAGTGTGTTTTGTGTCGGTATATTTGTAAAAATATATAATTTTTTTTGTAATATTTATTTTCATTATTCGCTTAATTACAAAATTGAAAACGCAGTTTATTTTTATTGCACAACAAGCCAAACGAACTGTCAAAATACGCACATTTCCTGTTCAGTGGTATTTTTTTTTTGTTAAAGATAAAAATTTCAATTTCATTTTAATTTGTGAACTCGTAAAATGTCCACCACAAGAATTTTGAAAAGTTTTCTGTACGGACATAAGTGAGAAGCAAGCAAGCCGAAAATATTGAAATTATTTTCCATTTCCATTTAGACGCAGAAGCAACTTGAAAAAAGCAGCATAACAAATAGTGATAAGAAAAATATAAAAAGGCGTTGTAAAATACTTGAAAATAAAACAAAACGAAATATTTAGTGGGAGAGAAGCTAAAAAGACTGAAAGAAAAAAACAAAATAAAAATCGAAAAGAAAAAAAATTTAAATAATAGAGAGCGCAATCTCTAGAACATCAACAGCAAGTGCAAGCGGAAAGAGAAGTAAATAATAATTTTGTACGTTTTGGTTCTGTTTTTTGTTGACTAAGGACAAATCAACTAAATAAAAAACAATTTTTTTTAAATATATATATATATATATATATATATTCACACATATATTTTTGGCAAACAAATCCTAACAGCGTAATAACCGCCTGACTTGTTAGACAGACCATAAGAAAAGTGTAGTTTACTTAGTGAAGAATATATTTATACATACCAATATATGTATATATGTACCTATGGATGTGTTATTGACAGTGAACAATCAAAGAGGAATTTAAAAAAAATGTAAAGCGGCAGGGAAGAAAATTGAAAAAAAAAATCGTATATTTTTGTAGCAATTTTATAAACACTCAACTCAAAAATACAATAAAATCAACATAAATTCATTCATCCAAATCAATCATCGTTGCACATTTTAACTCATAAAAATATACATACATTTGTGATGGAATTGCAGTAGTTGGTGAAAGCGAGCAGAATTTATATACAAACAAAAAAAATATATTTTTTACCATATATGGTATGTAAATAACAGTAGTTTTTTTAAATTCAATTAAAATATTATATTTAATTTATTGTTGATTCGCATGGTCACAGTGCAAATATATTATTTTCTTTATAAAGCACTTTAATCGTAATTATATAATATACAAAAAATATTAAGTAAATTTGTTTTTGGGTGATTTCGGATTCACTAAAATCAATCAGACAAAGCTAGTTAATGAAAAATGCGGCCACGGAAAACTTTTCTCCAAATTTTCTGGAAGAAGACATTTAATTGTTTATAAAAAATTGAAATTTATGAAATTTTTTTTGATCAGACACACTAGTGTAGCCTGATTTTGGCCACTTTCGGACCCCCCTCCCCCAAGTGGTCTATCGTAGCTTTTATGCGAGTTAATTATAGCAATGCAAAGTTTGCACCACAGATACTGGCATCGAGTATATATTTTGCACTCTCTTCTTGTTGCTGGCTGCGGAAGGGAAAGAAGGAGAAAGAAGCTGTGCTTTTTTACTGGCAATCAGGCGCGGAGGTGTTCTGCGCATTGTAGCTCGTCGAACTGTTTCCTCGTCGTCACTCGCGGCATCATGTTGAAACAAATGAGTGCGCGTTAGAAAAGGAACGCGTATTTTAAGCTCGTTCGCTCGCTTCTACTCTTTTCTTCCTGATTATGGATTTTTATAGTTATATTTTTTGTTGCATTTGTGATAGAAGATTTATGAAAATTGCGCTGATTGTTTTTAACCGCGGCAAAAATATATTGATATAGAAAACCACATAGCTTAGGCCAAAAACCCCCCCTCCCCCACGTGGCTCACCGTGGTCTTTTAGTGGACCCCACAAGCAGACTACGTAGTTTATGGACAGACGCTTATATGTTGCTTATATGTTGTATAAATTACTCTTGGTGGCTCTCGAGCTATCAATTAAAAAAACATAGTTTTTAAGAAACGCAATTAAAGTTTTCCAAGAGCGTGGTCTGAAGCGCTCGAGAGTCGATTATTAATTGTCGATTAACTCGAGAAGCACTTGAAAAAAAAATTGTATTAATTATACTTTAATATCTAAAAATAAAATTCAATAAAAATACGAAAAAAAAAATTAAATTAAAATTTATATTTCTAAAATTTTGACTACCCCCAACACTTCAACATTAGTTACATATAGATATTCATTTTTTTTTACCGTAGAATAGCAAGTGCCTTGAATATTAAACAACAACAAAGTCGAATATCGAAAATTACAAAAATTAAATATTCTTGAGGATTTCTAGGAAAGAATTTTTAATTTATCTGTTTGATACTTTAATGCGTACCAAGAAGTTTTACGTTTTTTTGTGGTGAAAAAAAAAAAATCGCGTGATAGTGGGGCTGGCACCTTTTTATGACATAATCGGTTGTTAAAATCTGTACGAGCATCAATACACTTGGGTTGTGATACAGCGATGTCAATCTTATCGCTAAGATTTACTATGCATCCGTAGTCCTTCATATATAAATTTTGTTTGGATATTTAACCTGAAATCTTGAACACATCTTGGAGGAATATAGCATCCGATATTGGAGCCTAACTGTGCCCAGGAGATTGCAGTCACATAAAAAGTGATGGGTCGCTTCTTGCTCCTCGTTATACGTACAATTTATGCAGCAGCTCCTAAAAGAAGCATTCCTACAAGGCTTTCTATCAAACATGTCTAACCTCTCAATATTCCTACTACTTTAGAGATGACGTAGCTATGGAGATAGTAGTTATTTGATGGAATCTTATCCGATCTCATTTCCAAGTTTGTCTAAATATACTGCAATACGCAGTTAGCCGCTCGTGGTTTTGAGAAACACTTTGCAAGCAGCAAAATGGGCGCCCGTTATTGGAATTAATCTGTTTGACAACTTTGCCTGCTTACATCTCTCCCTCCCTATGTCGTATGTCCTGTGGTTGGGAACCCAAAAGAGCGATATTCTCTCCTGTTTGGTCATCTCGTGCAGATATCAGGGAGGGGCTAGCACAATTTTCGAGTTTGTTGTAAGCGAACTAAGCGATTTTATGCTTTTCTGTTTATCGCTGAAAATTAAGCTATATTTTCCCGAAAATTCAACTGTAATATGTAGCCGCCATAATAGAAATGTCGGCTTTAAGACACTGAAATGATCGCCTAGCCTAAAAGAAAACAATTCTGGCACCTCTTTCATCGAACCTCGATCGGCTCTATTGCTAAAGTTTCGAAAGGCTGCCGCCTTTCTCTCCAAAAGTCATTCGAAGGTACCGCTAGCCTCTGTGCGTATCTACCGAATAGGAAATACCCTGAAAGTAGACTCATAATTACAGACATCTGCTTTTCTTTTAGCGTGATAAGCTCTCGTGAAATTTTTTTTTACATGTTGCCTTCATTATCCTGATCACATTGCAATCATCGAAATTTTTCTATCTTAAGTTATCATCTGTGATATATAACTGAGATATAAAACTCCCTTATAGTGTGCGTGTAAGTGAGGAGCGGCATCCCCATACTCTTCCATAATAGTGAAAATGGAACGAAAGCGTCCTTCCTTGCGAGCTCGCTCACCATCTCATCTCCCGGTATGTTGCAGTGTCCAGGCACCCACACACTAGGTTCAGAGAGAAATACTTATACAACTCGTTAAGTGATCTGTAGCAATTCTCTAGTGTTTCCAATTTTATTGCGACACATTCCAGCCTAACTGCAACCATTACTGAGAATAATAAATTAAGTAAATATATTACTATATTGTGTAAAATAAGTGGCGACGCTTTACCAAAATCTCAATGATATAAGGACTTCATCCTATATGACGCCATATTTAACAAATTCTGATGGAGGTGAATTTATCTTTTAGTCTACAAATTTAATTGAAAAAATTTGGCAGATCTCTTAACAATTTTTATAAAAATTCAGAAAATTACTACAAATATATAATTTATAATTTTTTATTTCATTCAAATTCAATAAAAAAAAATAATAATGAAAAATTATTTAAAAAAAAGATAATAATGAAAACATATGTATGTATACATGTAGAATTATCCAATTAGAGGTTTCGAATACGTTTTCCGCACAAAACCATTATTTTCGAAATAAAATTGCACTATTTGCAAGCGTTGTTCAGGCGTGAGTCTATTCATGATGAATTGCCAAACCAAACTGAGAATAAATCACTTGACAGCTGATAAATCGGTCGCCATCTTGAAAAGTAATGCCAACTTAAAGCTCTATACCTCTATAAAAAAACACCCTATATATACCTATATCAGCTCTAGTTTTCTAAATCAAACTTGTTTGTTGGTAAATGAATGTATATATCTATAGAAAATATGCTATACAAAGCTGCCGCATTGTTTTTTAGCATTTCTAAAAATGCAAATATTTATTTACTCATTTCATACATAAATACAAACACATAATATGTCGGCATTATGGTAATTTGATAATGTACACGCGCGTTCATTACCAATATTTACTGTAAATATGCGAGTATTTATTAACGTATATCGAACGGGTGAAATATATGCACAAACGTCTATATATATATATACCTACATTTCAAGTGCGTCATAATTATATAAGTATAATCTGCGCACATAAGCACATACATACATATATATAAGCTTGAAAGTGCAGCTGGGCAATGCACTTGTTATGGCACTTTTGTTGCCGCGACGTTTTGTAAAAACAAAAAACAAAAACAAAAAACTGCAGCAGTATTGGCAATCAAGTGTACATAAAAATAGAAAAATTATAATTTATACATATTTACTACTACACATTATCTACTGGTGTTAATTGCACTCGCGCGTGTTTTATTATTGATGTGAAAAGTTAAATTAAATTAAATATATGTACAAATGTATGTATAGGACTGCAATATCTGTCCGCTATTTAGTTTCATAATTTTTTTTTTAATATTTTTTTTTTTTATAATTCTTTTTGCGCCTTAATTAAACATCTGATAATTTCTGTACTTTTTCTTATGTTTTTATTTTTTTATTAATTTTTCTTTTATTTCCTATTTTAATTGTTCTCTTTTCACCAGTTACGTGCTCAGATAGGCTGTTAATTATTTTATTATTTTTTTATTATGCTTTTTACTTGCCCGTTTACTCATTTTCATCCATATAAAGGGCTTTTTTTTATAGAGGTATAGAACTTTAAGTTGGCATTACATTTACGATGAAGCGCACTTCTGGTTGAATGGCTACATCAACAAACAAAACTGCCGCATTTGGAGTGAAGGTAATCCTCAAGTGTATGTTGAAACACCGTTACATCCAGAAAAACTGACTGTTTGGTGCGCTTTATGGGCTGGTGGAATCATTGGTCCGTATCATTGGACGTAGTGCGCGATACGTTTTCCGCACAGAACCATTATTTTCGAAATAAAATTGCACTATTTGCAAGCGTTGTTCAGGCGTGAGTCTATTCATGATGAATTGCCAAACCAAACTGAGAATAAATCATTTGACAGTTGTTAAATCGGTCGCCATCTTGAAAAGTAATGCCAACTTAAAGTTCTATACCTCTATAAAAAACACCCTATATAATAACTTTATATTATTTATTTATTTAATGACTCACAACTTGTTTGTTTATTGTGAAATTTCTCAGTCTCAGAAATGATATGAAGGAAAGTTTATGGAAATCTTGCGGTGAAGTGGTGTTGTTCTTTTCTTTACAAAAAATATCAAAGGTAAAGCTTTAAGTATTATAAATTAACTCTTTCATCATTTGAGGAATATGGTAAATAAATTACGAACAATTAAATATAAAGAAATTTTTCAAATTGGTTGACAACTTTTCGGTCACTGCAACGAAGTTTTTGGAAAAACACGATTTTGTAATTCTTACGAACCTACGCTTTAAGGCAAATTTGATTTTTGGACCTCAACATATATAACCCATTAATTGAAAGTAGACTCTATTTGATATAGACACATAATGCTATTTTACTTAAAAAATTTTGAAGTTGTTGAAGTCACAGAGTATACATTGAGTTTCATAGTTGTGGCCTACACTCTATATATCGGCATATTTTTCCAGATAATAAAAATTATTTTTTAAATTAAATGAAGATCGCCCTGTAAGAGGGATTTTATTAAAAAATTATTATTTCTATTTTATCACAATAATAGTTCTTTCGATAAATTAAATATAATAGTAAAAATAATTATAACTTTTTATTAATAATAACCATGAAATTCCTTCAACGGCATACAATTTTTTAAGTAAATTAGCTTAAAAAATGTATTTCTTAAGTTTTTTTTATAGATATTATTTTTATGCTTCACATGAGCAAGTAAATCATTCGCCTTAATGCAATTATGCAAAATCATCCAACATAAAAATATTCCTGCAGCCTCACACAGTAAATAGGCAAATGGCTTTATGTATCACTTTTGAGAATTGCAGAACATGGATTTATGAACGAAAAATATTATTTGGCAAATTTTTTCTGCTCATAAATTTGACTTTATTTTTAAACATATTTACTCATAGTCATTTTAACTTATTAGTAATTGTAGCTATGCAAATCGACAATTAAAATGCTCATCCCACTGCATTATGAATTAAATAATTTTAGTGAATTATAACTAAAAGAACAGTTGCAAAATTCTAAACAGTCGTTCAGAAGAGGCTTTCAACAAGCAGTTATTTAATGAATAAAAATAATGGAATTTCCACATTTTTCTCACAACTATTTAATGTGCAGACGTTCATTGAAATTCCTTTTAAATATAGAAACTCTTCAACCAAGAGTGACTAGCGGCTAATGTCTAATAATTATTGCATATATACATATATACTATTGGCCATAAAATAATTGGTGATAAATGTTAATGACTTACAATATATACAATAATTTCATATAAGAATTTTCCTAGAAATTGAAAATATCCTCAGCTTCTCCATTTGTTACTTATTTATTTTGTACTATTTACCGTCATTAATTTCATTACACTTTAATTGTGCAGCAGTGAAGCCAATTTCTTTACATTGGTAAAAATTATCTAATTTTATACGTCGATTTGAAATACCTTACTCTATATATATATATGTATATTTTTTTTCGTTTTTTTTTTTTGTGGCAAATTCTATATACATATATGTAATAAATGCTCATTTTGACATTAACGTATCTAGGGCATTAATTTTTTTCTTTTTATATTGCAAATTGATTGTATTTTATATTCACTAATTATTTCCTTTTCTTCTCTTTCTTGTCACATTACAGCTGGTTAGACCTGTTCCTACATCTATGGAGTTTCACTTAGACAGTGCAGAATACTGCCAGGCACAGCACAAATAAAAAGTGAGTATTCATTAATTGAAATGAAAAGAAACTATAAAGAAATCGGCTCAACGAATAAGGCTTTGAAAAGGGTGGAAACATTTTTTTTATGATAATGATGCGGAAAATTGAGGAAATAGTTATATTTTAAAGCTCAGTTCGCATCATATTAGCAGCACTTCTGTAATATGCGGTTACTTGAAAAAGAATGCTGAACATTTTGTTTTAATTTAAATTTTATGGGAATGTAGTGATCTGGTAGGCAAAATCGAAAATAAAAGAAAATTTAATTTATAGAAATTAAAACATATTCGAACGCAAAGGATTAAGGTAAGGTAAAATCCTAAAAAAATAGGAAAAGTTGAGTAAAAAGAATTAAAAAGCACGATTAAAACAAATTAAATAAACAATAATTAAACAATGAAAATATATAAAATGTGTTAAATAATTAATAGAAAAATAGATCAAATTTAAAAACAACCAAAAAAAAATAATTCAAGAAAAACTTTAAAATGAGAAAGAAACAAAATTTAAAAAAAAAAGGAAACAAATAAAAAAATTTATAAAAATAACAAACAAATAAATTTAACCCAAAAATAAAATTAAACGGAAATGAAATAATAAAAAATTGGAAATGTATAAAATATTTTAAATAATTAATAGAAAGAATGGATATAATTTAGAAACAATTAAAAAATAAATAAATAAATAAAAAATAAGAAACTTTAAAAATAAAAACTTAAAACAAACAAAATATATAAATAAAAATAAGAAACAAATAAGATAAAACGAAGAACAGAAGATTTGAAATACAAAAATTAAATTAAACTAAAAAAAAATAAAATAAAATAAAAACAATAAAATATAAATATATATAAATAACGTATAAAAAATAAAGGTAAATAAAAAGAAAAAGAAAAAAAACAAAATAACAATAAAACAAAAATAATGAATAAACGATAAAAAATAAAAAATTATGAAAAACTAAATATGTAAGCTAAGATAAGAAAATTTTGGGCAAAAAAATTAAAAATAATAATAAAGTAAATAAGTGTTAAAGTATAAAAAATAGAAAAATTAATATGAAATATATAATCAATAAAAAATCATAAAAAATAGAAATAAATATAAAACATCCAATAAAATAAATAAATAAAAATAACAACCAAATGAAATACGACCAAAAATAAAATTAAACTGAAAAAATAAAATAAAAACAATAAAATATAATATATATATATATATGTATATATAAAATTACATATAAAAAGGAAAGTATAAAATAAAACAAAAAATAAAATAAAACATAAAAAAGAATAATATAAATAAACGACAAAAACTTAAAAAAAAAACATAAAAATAGAAAACTTAAATAAAAATAATAATAAATTAAATAAGTCTTAAAGTATAAAAAGTACAGGAATTAGTATGAAATATATAATTTAAAAAAATCATATTAATAAAAAAATTAAAAAAAAAATAAAATTGAAAAAAAAAATTAAAAAATATAATAAAATCAAACATAAAATAATCAAATAAAAAAATTTTATGAAAACAAAAAATATAATAATAAGAAATAGAAATATGGAAAATGGAGAAATGGAAAAAAATAATAAAAAAGTAATTATAAAATATAATTTTATTAATTATAAAAATAATAATAAGCAAAAAACACGTTGCGAAAAAGTAGTAAACAATAAAAAGAACATAATAATCAATAAAACTAATAATAAACAAAAAAGAAAATACTAAAATAATAATAACCAAAAAATAATATTAGACAATAAAAAAATTTAAAAAAAATTAATAAAAATAACAAATAAGAAAAAGAATTGAAAAATAATTAAACATAAAGAAAAAAGTAAAAAATCAGTTAAAAAAATTTAAAATATATAAATTAAAAATAAAAAGTCGAAAAGAAAAAAAGAATCAGAAAAATTTAAAATAAAAAGAAAAGAGTTTAAAAAAATTAAAAAAAAAATCCAGAAAAAATTTAAAAATAATAAAAAATAAAAAAATGAAATAAATAAAAAAATTAACAAAAATTAGAAATTTAAAATTAAATTAAAAATAACATAATTTAAGATAAAAATAAAAAATAAAAATTAATTGAAACAAAAAATATAAAAATGAGAAGTAGAAATATGAAAAAAATTACAAAAAATAATAAAAGTAAAAAAAAAAAAATTAAAACATAAAAATAGATAAAAATAAATAGATAAAAAAAAATTAATAAAAATTTAAAAAAGAAATTATAAAAAATTAAAAGAATATATATTTAAAAAGTTAAGAATGAAAAATAAAAATAAAAAATTAAAATAGAAATGTGTTTACTTTATCTAAAACAAGAAAAAAACCAAAAAGTATTTTTCTTTACAAATAAAAAAATTAATTGAATTTAAAATAATAATAAAATATATAAAAAAAAATTTAAAAATGAAAACACTACCTAATAATAAAATAAAATTAATTACATAAAAACGTATTATAAGAGTATAATAAACAATAAAAAATGTTTATTTTATTTCTATTTTTTTTGTTTAACTAAAAAAGAAAAATAAAAAAATATAAATAAATAAATGAATATAATTAAAAATTAAATTAATAACATAAAAATAAATTAAATTTAATTCGTGAAATAAAATAAATTAAATCTTATTAATAAAATAAAAAAAGGCTTTTATAAAAAAAACATGGAAAATGAATTTTTTTTTAAATTATAAAAGTATAAAAAAAATTAAAAATTAAAAAAAAATTGAATTAAATAACAACGTAAACAAGATAAAAAAAAAAATTTAAAAAAAAGTAAATGAAAAAAAATCAACAAAAAAAATATTAATATAAATTGCATGCCAAAAATTTCAACCAGTCGCAAAAAATTCAAATTATTGTTCAACAATCGACCTGAATGAATTAAAATATATCCACGTTTAAAGAAAAAACTTATAAAAAACATAAAGTAAAACTTATAAAATAATAATGTGTAATAGCATTAATTAATAGAAAAATAAGTAAAAATATTAAATTTAAATCGTGCGTCATGCAAAAATTATTATTTTTGATCTTTAAATAGCTCTGTAATTTCCGTCTCTCGAGACTTTACCCAAAAAGTAGCAATAAATTTGTTTAAATTTGTTTTAAATTATTTGTAAATTACTTATGTTGAATAAAAGTGTGAAAAAGTAGATGTATAAGTATATAGGGTACATATTAAAGCTGCCAAGTTAATATCAGATGTGACATGCTCTATTAAGCATTTAATTTACTACGCTTGTAGACTTCTCGCCAATTCTACTTGTATATAAAGCACGATACGATACGAGTATATGCTTCACAGCTGCTGATTAGTTAACCAAGCATAAGACAAAAATTAAGTAAAAACATATAAAACAAGTAAATGCTGACAAACAAAACAAAAACACAAAAATACATTGAAAAAGTACTTACTATAAAATTATTTACCTGCCAGACCGCTATCAATCAACTAAAATTATCTTAAGTAAAGGATTTGGCAACGACTACAGTCTATAATTTGCTAGTGATTTCATAATTAAAGTGAACACAAATGTTCAAAATAAAGAAAACTGTAATATATATTATTTCTGTAGTTACGCGAAAATTTCCTGAAAATGAAGAGCATTATTTGTTGGGCAAAAGTAAATTTTTTTGAAAATTTTAGTAAAATAATGTAAAAAAAAATTTAATTTCCCATAATTTTGTATGTGCTTTTCTATAAACATTTTTATATTTTGAATATATTAACTATATTATATATATTAGATTAAATTTAATTCTTAATTGCTTACAAAATAATTTTCTTCGAACGTGTTTATTTTCTCTTTGATAGTTTGATAGCGTGGTGTTCTTTTTTTATATTTTCATAGATATTTTAATAGCTTCTGCTCGTGTAAGTCACTCATTGAAATTTAAAGGTTGGGCAAATGTCAACCGTTTGCCGTCACTTGTAGAAACAGCATTTTCAATTTAATTTGGCTGTTTTCTTTTATTACGACTAATTTTTCCCTTTTTTTGCCATTCCTAAAACGTAATTTTTCCTTTAATGTTTTGTTTTCACTTTTTATTTTATTTCTTATTTATTATTGTTTTATCTACTATAATACGTAAATATTATTGGTAGTCATTTAGCCCTAATTTAGTTTCATCTTTTTTTTTTCTTCTGGTTGTTTATATATATATATATATATATATATAGATATTTATATATTTATATATATATATATATATATATATATATATATATATAGATATTTATATAATTTTTCTTATTAGCAACAAAAAAAGAAAACAAAGAATTTCATATTTGCCATTCGTTGTATTGGTCAGCAAATCATATAAAAAACACTAGGGAATTGAACTGGACCGCATACGGTTAAGGATTGGTTGTTTTCGAATATTACCAGTACTCACATTAACCTCACTCTTCTTGAAAATAGATATTAAATATTTGAGTTGGCAATGAATACAGTTTCGGCCACAGAATTTTTATTAAATATTTTTCGGTAGATATAAACTACAGTTCATCCGTCCGCACTGAAGATACGATGTAAGGCTTCATTCTATCCAATAAACTCGGTGTAAGCAAATTGACAGTTTGGATGTTTTTAAATAATCAGAGAAAAAATATTTACTTCGAATAAAAAAAAATATAAAAAAATTATCCAAATCAAAATATTAAGAATAAAAGTTAAAAATTAAAAATTAACAAAAGAAAGAAAAGATGAAAAAAATAAATAAATAAATAAATAAAACAAAGAGGGGGGGGGGGGGGGGGAAAAAAAAAAAAAAAAAATAAAAATGTAAAAAGTTTAAAAATAGTATTAAAATAAAAATCACAAAAAAATTAATTAAATAAATTAAAATTGAAGAAAAATAATAATAAAAAATAATTAAATAATTAAAGTATAAAAAATAATAAAAAGATTAAAAGTAACAAACATAGTAATTTAAAATTCCGGAAAATTTACAAAAAATATTTAATTGTACTAAAAAAAATAATGTAAAGATAATAAAATTAAAAAATAATAAAATAATAAATAAAAATATAAAAAAATATAAAATGCTATATATAATATATATAATCTATATAATCTATATAATCTATATAATCTATATAATCTATATAATCTATATAATCTATATATATATATATATATATATATATATATATATATATATATTATCATTTTATATATTTTTATATATATTATAAAAAAAATATAATAAAAATATAAATCTCAAGAAAAATTAGACAAAAAAAATTTTTTTTTTTTTTTTTTAATTGATTAATAAATGTAATTAAAAGACAACATCAAATGCCTACAACAACATAAAATAGACAAGCCGCTATGCCTTGGCGCCTAAATGGGTTTAATTAAGAGAAAAATAAGAGAAAATTGTGTGCTAACAAATATTAATTGATTTTTGCAAACAAAATTCATCTGAAAAAAAAAAAATTAAAAATATTAATAAAAATTTGTAACCAAAAATTAAATTTTATCATCAATTACCCATTTGATGTATTTAATGTATATAAATTAAGGCAAATAGAAATTCTATAAATGAAAATATTCGCTTTTATGAGCGCGTGGCGACGAGCAGCTGCTGTCAAAAACAAACTTAATTCGGCACAATCCTTTGACGTGCCATTTTCCCGTTAACTACATATAATATAATCGTCATTTCGTTGTCTGTTTGGTTGATGGGATGAGGAGCAACAATGGCTAGCCCTAAAGAATTGACGCGTTATTGATGTGATGATCGCTCATACGCTACTGGGTACTCCTAGGCGTTCTCGTAATATTTGCCTTAGATAAATTTTACAGGAGGTGGTAAAAATTTACCAAATTTATTGTGCCCTTATTCGTTATGAAAACTTTTACACAACTTTTATTTTTAATTATTTTTTTTATTTATTTTTTTTTTTTATTAATTTTAAATTTATTCTTTAATTTTTATTTTTATTTCTTTTATTTTTATTTATTTTATTATTTTTTATATATTAATGTAATATTATTAAATTGTTTTCCTTAAATTTTATATTTTTTTATATTATACTGCATTGCTAATTTTTATTTTTATTTTTTTATATATTTTTATACTTTAACTTTTTAATTACCGATATTTTCGTAATTTTTATTTTTTAATTTTTGTATTTTTATTTTTTAGCTCTACTATTTTGTTAAAGATTTAAAATTTGTTGTTGTTATTTTATAGGTTTTTTTTATTTGTTTTTTATTTAATTATTTCAATATCTTATTATTTTATATTTTCTTATGTTCTATAATTCTCTACATTTGATATTTTTATTATTTTACTATATTTAACTATTTTCTTTATTTTTATTATTTTATGATAATTAAATAAATATTTTTTTAATATTTTAACTTTTAACTTTATTATCTTATTTTTAATATTATTTATCATTTTTAACTTTAACTTTTTACTATTTGATTTTTAATCCTTTTTTTAGTTATTATTTTTATCTCAATTTTTTTTTTTATGATTTTACTATTATTTTTTCACGTTTCATTCAACTCTTTCGTCTTTAACTTTTAATTTTTATTTTTATTTTTAATTTTCATCTTTTGATTTGTTTTCTTTATCTTTATTTTTCCTTATATATATATATATATATATATATATATATATTTATATTTATTTATATTTTTTTTTTATTTAAATTTTTTTTTATTATTATATAAAGGGTGTTTTTATAGAGGTATAGAAATTTAAGTTGGCATTACTTTTCAAGATGGCGACCGATTTAACAGCTGTCAAGTGATTTATTCTCAGTTTGGTTTGGCAATTCATGATAAAAAGACTCACGCCTGAACAACGCTTGCAAATAGTGCAATTTGGGCCCAAAACGAGATTACCGTTGTTCCCGGTTTTCATAAGCGAATTTTGTTTAGCGATGAAGCGCACTTCTGGTTGAATGGCTACGTCAACAAACAAAACTGCCGCATTTGGAGTGAAGGTAATCCTCAAGTGTATGTTGAAACACCGTTACATCCAGCCAGAAAAACTGACTGTTTGGTGCGCTTTTTGGGCTGGTGGAATCATTGGTCCGTACTTTTTCAAAAACGATGGTGGCCAGAACGTTACAGTCAATGGTGATCGGTATAGAGCCATGATTACTAACTTTTTCATTCCTGAATTGAAAAACCATGGTGTCCAGGAGATGTGGTTTCAACAAGACGGCGCAACATGTCACACAGCTCGTGCCACAATAGATTTATTGAAAGACACGTTTGGTGACCGCCTAATTTCACGTTTTGGACCTGTGAATTGGCCTCCAAGATCTTGTGATTTAGCACCGCTAGACTACTTTCTGTGGGGCTATGTAAAGTCATTGGTCTATGCGGATAAGCCACAAACGCTTGACCATTTGGAAGACAACATTCGCCGTATCATTTCCACAAATGATGGAAAGTCATCGAAAATTGGACGTCCAGATTGGAATACATCCGCGCCAGCCGTGGCGGTCATATGCCAGAAATCATATTTAAATGTATGTAAGATTATCTTTCGGATAAATAAAATACATGTTAATCGAATAATCCATCGTTTTATTGCAACTTAAAGTTCTATACCTCTATAAAAAACACCCTTAATATTTATTTATTTCTTTTTATCCTTACTTTTTTTAATTACTATTATATTATCTTTTACTTTATTTATTTATTTTTGTTGATTATTTTATTAGCTTTTCCTTTTTTATTTACTTTTATTTATTTTATTTATTTATATATAATTAAGAAAAAAATTTGTTACTTTAATGCATAAAATATTTTTTTTTTTATATTTGGTTTTAAATTTATGTTTTTTTTTTGTATCATTTTATTTTTTTATTTATTATTTTTTATACATTTTTTTATTACAATTACAAAAAGGAAAAATAAAGATAAAGAAAAAATTAAATCAAAAGATGAATATTAAAAATATAAATAAAAATTAAAAGTTAAAGATGAAAAGTTAAATGATGAAACGTGAAAAAATAATTAATAATTAATAAATAAATAATAATAATAATAATAAAATTATAAAAAAAAAGTTAGATGAAAATAATAATTAAAAAAAGGATTCAAAATCAAATAGTAAAAAGTTAAAGTTAAAAAAGTGATAAAAAATATTTAAAAAAAAAAAAGAAAATTAATTTAAAAAAATATAAAAAATATATTTCAAATAGGTTTACTGTAAAGACTTTCCCATGATTGAACATTTTAATTATAAAATACATGACATACGGGTATTACAAATTTTTTTTGACGAAACATTTAATTGTCCATCGAAATTGATGTTGTCGTCATCGAAATAGTCCCCATACAAACGCCATGAACTGATATTTTTCCAAGAATCCGGGTATTTTTTTCGGAAATGAAATAAAGATATCCCTAATAATAATACCTTCACATTTGACCGTTCTTCAAACTTCATGAGTTCATCAGCTACTTGGCTAATTATGATTTGGCGATCGTTCATAACCACTTCTTCCACTCTTTACATGTATTCATCGGTTGTTGATGTGATAGGGAGTCCGGGGCACCACTTAAAACCACCAGACAGAGTCAACAATGAGAGCATCTGTACTTAGTAGGGACATAAATACTGTTACTGTTACACACATTTTATGCTATAAAATATAAAATAATGAATGTTTTTGGACCAATTTTTTTTTTTTTGCATATTTATTGATATATATTGTATACAAAAAAGCCTTTGGCCTTCACGCACGCCTTAAGTCGGATTGGCCAATCATCAATAGCCGCACGCACCTCCTCCATTGGGAAATTGGCTACTGCACGAATTAAAAAGCTGTCTTAAGAGAATCAATGTTGGGGTATCTCTTGTGGCAAACCATGTCCTCTAAAACTGTCCACAATTTGTAATCCAGCGGGTTCAAATCAGGACTGCCAGAGGGCCACTCTTCAGAGGAAATGAATGCTGGTACATTGTTTTGGAGCCAGATTTGGGTCGTTTTGGCGCAGAGTCCTGGTTAAGTGGTCGTACAACAGCTTCCAAAACGGTTTCTTGGTAAACTTTGGCCGATGTTTCGTTCGCAAATACAAGTCAGTTACCCCATCATAAGAGACACCCCACCAAACCATGACTGAAGCTGGGTGATGACCTTTCTCGACCCGTGGAATCAGTTAAGATGCTTCCTTAGATGATCCTGCATACATCCTATCATTTTGTTTATTAAATTTTTCCTGCACGGTAAAAATTGGTTCATCGGTAAACAAGATTTCTCTGTGCAAGTTATCAGCGTACTTCACCAAAAGACGTTTGCATTTTACCACCCTATTTTTTTTTCAAAGCTGCAGTCAGCAAATGTTCAGTACGGCGTTTGAAAGCCCCCACGTCCCAAGTCTTTTTTAATAATTAGACTCATGAACTTGTGCGAAACATTCATCTCCCGGGCCATGATTTTCTGTTTTCGGAGCGGATTTCGCAGAATTTTTGATTGGACAGCTTTGATGACTTGCGGCGTTCGAACTGTGCGTGGACGGCCCGACCGGTGGTGGTCTTTAACATCCCCTAGTATCATTTTTTCCTTTCACACTTAAAAAGCGCTATAACAGCGATACCGTTTTCATTATCTGACCATTCCATGTTGAAAACACACAATTTTGAATTCCCGATACAGACTAACGCTTTACAGGTTATATTTTATAAATCATATGGGAATTATGTGGTATGCTCAATTCTTCTATAGAAATGCGTGTGCTTAATGTTGTAACAGTATTTATGTCCCTACCAAGTAATTTGATCGTACTTCAGGGGCATGTATAATAAAAAAGTGCGAGCAGCTCGATACTCGCTCATTACTCAACTACTCAGCAGAATAAAAAAAAAACAATTTTGTTTTCAATGATTTTTAAGCATTGCTTAAGTGAATTTAAAATCATTAAAAAAAAAAAGATTTGAAAAAAAAGAAATTAGTTTTTTTCAAAATACTCGAAAAAGACGTGCTCGGCTCGTTAGCTGGTGTGCGAGTGCTCGTTGTTCAAATGCTCGTACTGCTCGTAAATGTTTTAACAAAATCTGGAGCTCTAATGTATACCAACATAAAAAAACGTTTGAAAATAACCTTAAAAAACCTTTAAAACCGTTTACTGCAGTGAAAAGACTATTTGGAATACCGTTTCCTGAATCCAAGTAACTATCGTTCTAATAGTTTGTCCAAGTTAAGGAATTTTATAGAGTTTAAAAAATTTTTTTTTAATAATTTTTCTTTGATTTTTTAAATTTTATTATTATTATTATTTACTTAACATTTAAATTTTATATGGTGTTTAATAATATTTAATTTTACGCTTGTTGGGGCGTATGAGTAACCTGATTGACGAGCGTAGAATGAAATCCTGAAAAATCCAGAAATACACAATTCGGATCACTCATATTCCAGGCCTCACTACATACCGACAAAACATAATTCAGACGACAAAATCTAGACAAAAATCCTTACAAAATTGTAAAATAATTAAAAAAAAAACGCGATTATTTGTTGTCGGGATTTGTTCTTTTTTGTTTCCTTTGAGTTCAAAATGTATACAAAAGTTATCTTTCCTAGAACGTTGGGAAATAATTATATTTTCATAGAATGGATTGCACCATAAAATAACAGGTCAAATGAAAAGAACCCGCCCTGACACGTAGAAGCAATTAAAAAGAATTAAATCAATATTATTTTTAGTTAGACCTAACCTTCAAAAGACGCGTGTCTAACAGCTGTTGGATCATAATTTTGTGAATTATAGCATTTTGTGTGAATTAACTTTTGTTATTGTGGAAAAATTAATATAAGCAAATTTCGCGTGTTGATAAAATATTGCTTTTTGAATGGACAAAACATACACTTTGAGCACAACCTTGGCGTGATGACGAGTTTCCGGACACTGTCCCAGGAAATTCAACCATCAAGGATTGATATGCTAAGTTCAGACGTGGTGAAATGAAAACATCAAAAAAATTCACAAAATGAATTTGAACGTGTACATCATATCACATAAGAAAGCTCTGTGCAAAGTGGGTGTCGCGAGAGCTCTCTTTTTAACCAAAAACCAACGACGAATTGATGATTCGAAGTAGTGTTTGGAGACGCTCAAGCGTAATAAACTCGAGCTTTTGCGTCGGTATAAGATAACGGATGGCACATGGCTCCATCATTTCACTCCGAAATAATTTGAAGAAAGAAACTGTTTCATCAAGACAATGCATCATGTCACTAGTCAATGAAATCGAAGGCAAAAATGTGTGAATTGGGCTTCGAATTGCTCCTGCAACCCCTTATTCTCCAGATCCAGGCCACCAGTGACTATTTCCTGTTCTCAGATCTCAAAATAATGCTCACTGCGAAGAAATTTTCGTCGAAAGAAGAGGTGTTCGCTTAAACTGAAGCCTATTTTGAAGCAAAGAACATATCGTACTACAAAAATGGTATCGAAAGCTGGAGAGTTTCCTATAATCATCCTTGAAGGGAAATATGTTGAATAAAAAAAATTTATTTTCAAAAAAGAAAACATTGTTTACTATGGTAGGCCGGGGACTTTTCAATTGACCTGTTAAGTGATCAATACAGCATTGTGTGCCAACCTTTTGAATAAATATGTAGTTCCTAATCGATACTAAAATGTTTATTAATAATTTGGAGATATATATATATATATATATATATATATATATATATATATATATATATATATATATATATATATATATATATTTTTTTTTTTTTGTGAACACAGGTTTTCTTCTAGGGGCCAACTTTAGTACGAATATTTTCGAGCAATTAGGACAAAATTTAGGAAGCATCAAGGAGAAACTGATCGATCAATCATCAAAAAAAAAAAAAAAAACTGTTGTACGCTTTCAAGTCATATTGTCATATAATTTAATTTAATTAAATAAAATTTGCATGTTGAATAAATTTTCCATCCAAATTTGCTTTTCACCCATAAAATTAAAAAAAAAAATTTTTTTTAGTAAAAATAAATAGCGCAACAATTAGTGAATCATAATTCTATTAAAAACTTTAATTTCAGAATAAATAAATTCCTTTTCTATAATCATATATACAAAACTAAATTATTTTTTAATGAAATTTACTGTCATCTTAAATATGTAATTGTTTTAACTCTCTATTTAGTATTAAAAATATTGAATGGATTTATATTTGAGCGATTTAGATTTGAATCTTATCATATTTGACTCTAAATCGCGACCTTCGAATATTTCAGTAAACACTCCATAGTTCTACCGCAATTATATAATCTCTTACATCGATGTAGTAGAAAAGAAAATAATAAACTTTTATTTTACAGAAAAATGTCAATCTCATCACTACATTTCAAAACCCATTAATTTCATTTAATGTGAAATTCATCAAAATTTATGTATATTATATGTATGCGCAGGTAAACTGAAATGTACAATAATCTCATTTAAGATTTTACATACATCCAACAAACTCATGCATTACGCTATGCAAAAGTCAACTGACCGTTGAGCAAATTTTTTTTTTTTTTTTGTTGTTAATAAATGTTTAACAATTATAAGCACTTAGTGCCTGGCTCAAAAATAATTTTCATCTTTAAATAGCGCATAATAAATTTTCTACGCCAAACAACATTTAGGGAGCAATATTTTTAGCGAAATGAAAAATATTGAAATTTATGAAAATCGACAAGAACTGAACTGAAATAAATCATTTGTAGTATGCTTAATGTATTCGTATGCATGTAGTGAAAGACAAGCGCTACAATTTACGCCTTTGTTGTCACTTAAAATTTAGTGACCGCGAATAGTACAGTATAAAGAGAAATAGCTACAAATAAATACAAATAGTACAGAACATATACGATATATAGATAGAAAACAGGCTAAAAATACTAAATACGTTTCAAAAATTTTAAGTTAATTCTGTCACTAATGGTTTACATCGCCTTTAACGCTTCGTTTGGCGTGTAGTTAGTTGTCTTTGTTTTCTGCTCAATTTACACTTGTTGTCATAATCCCAATAATATATATATTTATATATTCTATATATATTTTAATAAATATTTGCTGTTTTACTCAGTATTTATATAACATCATACTGTTGCTTATATATACGTACAAACTGCTGTGTATCAATGTGAGAAGGTTTTTGCTTGATCTTCCACTTTTAATCTTTTTCACTTAAATCTTTTCTATTTTTAAATTATTATTTCCTTTCATCTCAACGCGCATTCTACTTAGGAGGTCAATCCAAGTCTCCGGTCTACAATAGTAAAACAGAATTTTGTTTTGGCAAAATTCAACACAGTTCCCTTCAAGGTAATACACTGATTATACCGACCCTCCAATTTTTCGATGCCATTTCTATAGTAGGATTTTGTCCTTTGCTTCAAAATAGGCCTAAGTTTCGGAGATCACCTCTTCATTCGACGGAAATTTCTTTCCGGCGAGCAATCTTTTGAGATCTGCGAACAGGAAATAGTCGTTGGGGGCCAGATCTGGAGTACACGCTGGATGTGGAGGCAATTCGAAGGCCAATTCATGATTTTTTGGCATCGGTTTCACTGACTTGTGAAACTGTGTATTGCCTTGGTGAAGCAGTACTTTTTTTCTTCAAATGCGGCTGTTGCTGGTCCTTGCTTTTTTACTGACGCCATAACCTTGCCAGCAGGCTATTGCGTTTTTCCACGCTTTGTCGTTTCATCGTGTGCAGCTCAATCGGAGGACCATCGATTGGACCTTGGAGTGAAATGGTGCAGCCATGTTTTATCGATTGAACGTCACCAAGCACTGCTCAGAATCATCAACTCGTTGTGGCTTTTGGTCAAAAGTGAACTCGCGAGGCACCCACTTTGCACAGAGCTTTCTCATACCCAAATATTCGTGAATGATATGATGTACACGTTCAGTTGATATTTTTAGAGTGTCTGCTATTACATTCACTTTCAATTTACGGTCATTTAGAATCACTTAGTGGATTTTTTTTTATGTTTTCGTCGGTAATAACCTCTTTTCAGTGTCCACCGCGTTCACCGTCTTCGGTGCTCATTTCACCAAGTCGAAACCATCGCACACCAATCCGTGAGGTTTGATTTTCCGAGGGCAGTGTCCAACTGTATTTTTCCCCTTCAAAAGTAATATTTTGCCAAAACGCGAAATTCGTTTTTATTAAAAAAAAAAAATTAACAAGATGGGAAAAATTATCCTTTAGCTTTTGAGGGGAGAAAATGCATTTGAAGCAAAAACTTGGCATCATGAAGTTTCCGGACACTACCCCCGGAAAATCAATCATTATGGATTGGTAGCTAAGTTTAGACGTGGTGAAATGAGCAGTGAAGCAGGTGAACACAGTGGACGCCCAGAAGATTTTATCAACGAAAAATTGAAATTGAATGAAATAGCAAGCACTCTAGCGATATCAACAGAACGTGTACATCATATCATTCACGAATATTTGGGTATGGGAAAGCTTAGTGCAAAGTCGGTGCCGCGCGAGCTCACTTTAAACCAAAAATAAAGACGAGTTGATGATTCGAAGCAGTGCTTGGAGATGTTTAATTGCAATAAACCTGAGCTTTTGCGTCGATATGTGACGATGGCTCCATAATTTCACTCCGAAGTGCAAGCGACACTCATCCGAGTGGACTGCACACAATGAACCCGCTCCAAAGGGTGGAAAATGCAGCAGTTGACTGGCGTCTGTATTTTGGGATGCGCATGGAATAATTTTCATTGACTACCTTGAAAAAGGAAGGACCATCAACAGCGACTATTACATTAGCGTTTTTGGATCGTTTGAAGGATGAAATCACCGAAAAACTGCCGCATTTGAATGAGAAAGAGAAAGTGCTGTTTCAACAAGGCAATGCACTGTGTCACAAGTCAGTGAAATCGATAGCGAGAAGCCATGAAATGGGCTTCGAATTGCTTCTGCATCCACCGTATACTGCAGACTGTTTCCTTTTCTCAAATCTCAAAAGAATGCTCGCTGGGAAGAAATTTTCATCGAATGAAGAGGTGATCGTGGAAACGGAGACCTATTTTGAAAGAAAGGAGAAATTTCACAAAAAAAAATCGAAAAATTGAAGGGTTGCTATAAGCAGTGTATCACCCTTGAAGGGAATAATCTTGAATAAAAATATTAATTTTTCCAAAAAAAAAAAAAAAAAGGTTTTCAATTGAATTGTTACTATTGAATTATTAATAATTATTTTGTTTTCTTGAAAAATTTTCGGCTTTTTTCTGACCATGTATTTAACTGATTTTTACTTCACATTAGTCGGCATGTCTTATTTTTGGATGTTGTTTATTCTATTAAATTGTTATTATTATTATTATTATTATTATTATTATTATTATTATTATTATTATTATTATTATTATTATTATTATTATATATATATTATTGTTATTTTCCTTCGTCGCACTATTTATTAACAAAAAAAGTTCACTTTTCTTTACAGGAAAAGAGTTTCCAAAATCTCTAAAGAAACGTAAAAAGTACCAGAGTTGGTACTAGTTGAGAGCGTGTTGTCCAGGAGACAGACTGACAGGAGATAGCGTGGAACGCGAACGGGGAGAGGGAAAGAGAGAGATAGAGTAAACGAAGTATTGTTTAAAAGAAATTTAATTTTTTTTATTTTTCGAACAAATAATCATTAGCTTAACTGCTTTCTTCAATTGGAGCGCAAAGAAAGTGTTGCCAAGGCAGTAGAAAAAATTGAGCAACAACAAAAAAAAGCGCGCATATCAGAAGGTTTGCTACACACAGTTCTGTTTTGTTTTTTAGCTGGAAAAAACGTAACGAAAAGCAAAAAAAGAAGCAAAGCTTAACTAACGGCACATTTAACTACAAATTAAATTCTTACGAATAGAAGTTGTTGGAAATTTAAAACGAGGAATTAAAAGCAAACGTTAACAGGGATTCAAGCAAAGCAAAGCAAAAAAGCAGTAAAACAAGCAGGTTTTGTGCAAGCAAATAAAAATACAACACAAACAACAAAAAGAGCGACAGCTGCAAAAAATACTATTTTCGAAAAAACAAATTATAATATAAAATAAAATAAAAAACCCACAACTTTTTCGTAAAACTTTTTTGTGATAATTTTAAAGCAAAAAAAAATAACAAAAAATTCAGAAAAAAATTCAAACTTAACTTAAAATATTGTACTTAATTTTTAAAAGTCTCCGCGCTAATTACAAAACAATTTCCGTATATAAGCTTCAATTTGCACATTAAATACTTAAACTATATTTATACAAAATATTTACATTAAAAAAAAATAATAATTTAATTAGCATATTAACTGCTGCTGAAAGTGTTTTAACACAATATCTTCCCGTATTTGAGAGTAAGAAAATTATAAAAATTAATAAAAACACACACACACACAGTCCAATAACGTGACTAAAAAGAATTTCTTTTCAAAAGTATAAACAAAAAATTTTGCGCACTGTAAAATTTATATGCAAAAAACAAATTCTTAAGCGAAATATTAAAAAAAAAACACACAAACAAGGAGAAGAATAACAAAACAACTCAGGGTTTTAAAAGCAAAAGACAGTCGACGCAGAAAAGCAGAGCGGAACAGAAAAGAGCAGCGCTTAAACTCTAAACTACACTCTTGAGTAACAAAAACGAACAAAAAATCTCAATTGTCCTGTACGTAACTGTCATTACGAAAGCGCACGCAAACTACTAGCACATATATATACACAAGCAAACACACATACATACATACATACATTTCTATATTTATTTGGTTGGGGTACACGTCGTAAATTAATGAGCAACATGCGTCAAAAAGATTTACGCCCAGCACCTGCTCTTATTGAGTTTAAGGGCATGAAGTTCCTAATCACCGATCGGCCATCAGATGTAACCATCCATCATTATATAACGGTTAGTTGCTATATTTGTCATTTCAAAAATTTTTGATTTTTTTTTTTTTGATTATTTATTTATGCATATTTCGTCTTCATTAATTTTCTAGGAGCTCAAGAAGAATAACGTTAGCACTGTTGTGCGCGTTTGCGAGCCCAGTTACAATACCGATGAGCTAGAGGCTCAAGGCATCACAGTTAAGGATTTAGCTTTTGAGGATGGCACTTTTCCACCACCGCAGGTGGTTGATGAATGGTTCGAGATTTTGAAGCAAAAGTGAGTTGTTTGAAGTAATTTTCGTTTTCTTTTTCGTAAATTTTCTTACTTTTTACTACGAGTTTATTATAAAATTAGTTTTTTTTTATGTTTTGTAAATTTTTCTGTTGTTCGTTTTGCTTGCCTGCAAGTGGTTAATAATATACTACTACTGTTCATTGTGCAATAATAATTATTACAATGATAATAATAGCTTAATGCGCCGCAAATCATTTGCACGAAAATGCAAATTCTCATCGCAAATTCATCTTGGAAATATTTTTTTTATCGCTTACCCTTTCATAAAGTGAAGACGATTTTTTTTCTAAATTTAGCTTATCAAAGTGACTTGAAATAAATTTTTTGAATACACCTGCACGGCAAAAGCCTTGTATGAAACGCGTAATTAGTTTCAAAATTTTATTTGGCATTTTAAAACGTGTCCATTTTTTGAATTTCAAATATTTATTGACCTTTTGTCGTTTCCATAATCACTTGTGGCGCCGTTGTTGTTGCTCCATCGGAACTAAAAAACAGTAATCCTAACCACATACAAATAAATCCACTTAAATCATTTCGGAAGAATTAATTATCTGAAGAAAATTATCTTAGAAACCAACGTCAGCAAATTGGTCCCATAATTTCGGCCATTCAGTTATATTCAGATGCTGTAGTTGAGATACTGAAACGTGTTTTGTAAGGGTTGTTGTTGTTGTTGTAACCGCAAAAATATTCCCTTATGGCCTTACCGTGAATAAATTCTTGAACACCTAACCCGCAGGAGTTAGACCTGTTGGTCGTTTGTAGTTTTGGATAGAGGTTCATCCTATTTCGAGATGAAGTAGGACGTCAACGCCTTTCTACAATTCTCAAGATTGCCTTGATGGCCTGCTTCAAGATTCAGCTCAGCGGTTGAGTTGACGGTCTGTCTGGATATGCGTCATTCGCCCTCTTTTAGAGTACCCTGAAACTTTCTTTCGCAGACAGAGCGCGGACTAATATAGTCTGCTTAGTTTATCCTTCCTTTGCTCATCGTGATATTCCCAAAAGTTCTGACAAAGAATTCGGAGCTCCAGTTATCGTGAGATAAGTCTCCTCAATATCGAACATAAGAACCTCTCTAGCTCACCGCCAACAAACTGATCGGATCTTATTTAGAACTGGTAAATAAATCCACCATTGACCAGATATTCGACACACATCAACTTTTCGTTGATTTTAAAGCTGCCTTCGAAAGTATGATAAGGAACTGCTTTTACGTCGATATGTCTGAATTTGATATCCCTGCAAATTTCATACGTCCTTGTAATCTGGCGCTGGACAATACCACAAGCGCAATCAGAATTGGGAAGGAAGAGCCTCTCCAAGCCGTGCGATACCAAACAAGATTTCAGACAGCGCGACTCTATCTTGTAATATCTTCTTCTTTTTGATTTGATGCTGGAGAAAATGATACGAGCTGCAGAGCTAAACAGGCCGCGTACAATCTTTTACATGAGTGTACAAATGTTAGCGTATGCCGATGATATTAATATCACTGACCTCAAAAACCGCGTTGCTAGTTCTTTTTTCTCCAGGTTAGACAAAGAAACGAAGCGAATAAGTCTGATAGTGAATAAGGGCAAGACGAAATATCTCCTGTCATCAAACAAACAGTCATCGCATTCGCTACTGGGCTCCCCATGTCAGTGTTGACAGACGTAGCTTCGAAGTGGTAGATTATTTCGTCTATCTAGGAACCAGCATTAACAACACCAACAATATCAGTCTTGAAGTCCAACGCAGAACCACTCTTGCCAACAGGTGCTACTTTGGACTGAGCAGACAATTGAAAAAAGAATAAAGTCTTCTTTCGACGGACCAAAACTAAACTCTACAAGTCGCTCATCACTTCCGTATGGTGCAGCAACTTGAACGATGTCGACTTACGATGAGTCGGCTTTAGGAGTTTTCGAGAGAAAGATTTTGCGAAAGATTTATGGTCTTTTGAGTGTTGGCAACGGCGAATACCGTTGTGGAACAATAACAATAAGCTGTACGGGTTATACGACGCCATAAGCATAATTAAACAATTTAAGAGACAGCGACTATGCTGGCTAAGTCATATCGTCCGCATAAAAGCATCACAGCTTTGAAATTACTCCATGGTGGAGTACCCACTGGTGGAAGCAGAGGATGAAGAAGAAAGACCTTCACTCCATTGGAAGGATGATGTGGAGAGTGACCAGTTTCACTTGGTTTTTCCGACTGACTCCAAACAGCGAAGAAAAGGAACAAGTGGCGCGCTATTGTTGATGTAACTATAATCGCGTAAGTGGTGCCTACGCCAAAAGAGAAGAGAACCTGTTAAGGATAACTACCACGCAAACTATTCAGAGACGGTTCATGACTTAAAACACGAAATTGAAATTGCAGTCGACAGAATGGCCGGGACAGCCATATAAATGAAGTAGATAGAATCATTGAAATTCAAAATTTTCGTATGCCACCCGGAATAACGACCAAAGCAGTACTGTTACACTCCTTGTTGTTTCTCTATTAAACTTATGTAAGCTTTTTGAGCACCTTATAACTTTAAGCTTTTAAAGTTTTCCAAAAAATTACAGATAATTGATAAAAAAAAAATATTTGAGAGATAGCTTATTGGCCCAAAAGTGTTTCAAAGAATTTGAAGGGCCTTTTTTTTTAATGTAAATAACGAAGTTCCGATTTCATTTTCAAAATAGGTACATTTAGATTTCACTAACACCAAACCATTCAATAAAATACTAACATAGCTCTATTATATGCATGAAATAATTTACTATATTTAATAAATTACTACAATTTTGTATTATTTAATTAAAAGAAAAGAAAATTTTTCTAAAACATTAAAAAAAATTTTTTTTTAATATATAACGGCATGTTGTCTCGTCAATTTTTTAATACGCTTTACACGCTTTCACTGATTTATTCGCATATACATATATAGAGCAAAATTCTAATCAATTTTTAAAAAGTTCTCAATTAGCTAAAATGTTGATTTTTATAATTTTCCAAAAATTATATAAAGTAGGAAAAATCCACAATTCGTACACTACTAGTTTTACTATACTAACACCACACATTCTGAAATTTTCTAAAATTAAAATCGTAGTTATTAGTTTATGACAACCATGACGAAATTTGTAAGCAAAATTCGTATTCGTACAGCGTGGCATCCTCCAAGAACACAGCTGGAATTGTAACGTTACCTCGAAATGTGTAAATTTTTGTTAAGAAGAGTCTCGTATTTAGTCTATTTCCTAGATTGTGCTATTTCTTGTATGAAAGAAGTTAAAAATTAAAAAAAAAAATTAGTTAGAAATTTACATAAAGATGAAAAATCTCTTCCAGAAAACGGTGAAACTGTAAAACGGAGCTGCTCCAACAAAACATTAATTTTAATATAACAGGTTTTTTTTTTTTTTTGGTACTTTAAATAATGTACGATTATGAACTTTGCTTTATAACGGGGGATCCATTTCGAGGTTCCATACTTTTTTAAAGAAGAAAAAAAAAAATTCAAATTTAATGGGAAATGTGTATAATCATTCGAAAGAACATTCTTTTGGCATAAAAATTTGAAGATTATCTCGTTCAAATGTTGGCCGCGGCTACGTCTCAGATAGCTCATCCGTTTAATCCAACTTTCGATGACTCGTTCGAGAATTTCGACTGGAATCTGGCGAATGACACGCCTGATGTTTTACTCCAAGGCCTGAATCGAAGCGGGATTGTCTGCATATACTTAAGACTTTACATATCTCCACAGGAAAAAGTCTAACGGTGTGATATCACACGAACTTGGTGGCCAATCGACCGGCCCAAAACGTAAAATTATCTGCTCACCGAAGTGTTCTCTCAATAAATCCATTGATTGATGCGATATGTGGGAAGTCTTGTCTTGTTGAAACTAAATGTCGCGGAGATAACAAGCTTCAAATTCATGTATCAAATAGTCAATTATCATGGCGCGATAACGGTCGCCATTGAGGGTTACGTTCTCATCAGCATCATTGAAGATATATGGAGCGATGATTTCACCGGCCCACAAACCACACCAAGCCATTGGTTTTTCTGGATGAAATAGCAGCTCTTGAATCTCTTCAGATTGCTCTTCATCAAAATCGTTGAACAAAATTTGGCTCGAGAACGTCGCATCTTCTTGTAACTTTTCAAGAGCCCATAGAGCGAAGCGACATCGCTTAGGAAAGTCGAGCGGCTTCAGTTCTTGCACAAGCTGTATTTGTACGTTTTTAATTTAAGATCTCGACGTAAAATGCGCCAAGTCGTTCAATACGTCAGTCCGAGTTGCTGAGAACGGCGCTGAATCGACTCTCCATGGTCTTCGTGTACACTCTCAGCTACGGCCGCTATATTTTCATCACTGCGTGCCGGCCGTGGTCTATTCGGTCGAATATTATCGAATAATGAATGCTGGGTGTCGAGATGGATGATGGTGTTGCGAATAGTACGCTCAGTAAGCTGAGACACATTCTTTAAAGAACGTGAATTTCCGTAATATAATTGAATGATTTGTAAACGTTGTTCAGGTGTAAGTCTTTCCATGGTGAAATGCCAAACAATACTTAACAAAAATAACGTGACAGCTTGGAACGACTCACACGTGATCTCTCAAAAAAGGCAATTGAGAAAAGTACCTCTACTTGGATCACCCATTTTGAATATTTTAAATTTGCTTAAAAATGTGAAGTTTTACAGTAAAATTAATTTGTTTAATAAATTGAAAAATTAATACGTTTATACTACTAATGATATATATAATTTGAATATATTTATCTCATAATAGTGTTTTTTTAATCTGTAAAATTGGTTCAAATATGTGGTGTACGAATATGGATTTTGCATACTTTAGGTCAATTGAAAAGTCCCCGGCTTACCATAGTAAAATACTTTGTTTTCACAAACTCATTTTTTTATTGAACATATTTCCCTTGAAGGGTGATATATACTGATTATAGAAACCCTGAAACTTTTCTATCTCACTTTTTGTAGTACGATTTGTCCAGCGAGCATTATTTTGAGATCTGAGAACAGGAAATAATCGCTTGGGGCCAGATCTGGAGAATACGATGTATGTGGAAGCAAATTCGAAGCCCAATTCATAAATTTTTGCAGTCAGTTTCACTGGCTTGTGACAGTGCATTGTCTTGGCGAAACATTACTTTTTTCATATGCGGCCGTTTTTCGGCGTTTTCGTTCTGCAAACGGTGTAATAACGCTATGTAATAGTCGCTGTTGATGGTCCCTCCTTTTTCAATGTATTTTTCAAGGTAGTCAATGAAAATAATTCCATGCGCATCCCAAAATACAGACGCCATAATCTTGCCAGCAGACTGTTGCGTTTTTTTCCATGCATTCGAGGCGGTTCATCGCGTGCAGTCCACTCGAATGACTGTCAATTGGGCTTCATAGTGAAATGATGGAACCACGTTGCATCCATTATCACATATCGACGCAAAAAATCGAGTTTATTATGCTTAGATATCTCCAAACACTGCTCCGAATCATCAACTCGTCGTTGGTTTTGGTCAAAAGTAAGCTGGCGCTTTGCACAGACCTTTCCACATATACAAATGTTCGTGAACGATGTGATGTACACATTCAATTGATATCTTTAGAGTGCCTACTATTTCATTCAATTTCATTTTACGGTCATTCAAAATCATTTTGTGAATTTTTTTAGATGTTTTCATCGGAAACAAGAGCTTTTTTGGGCGTCCACTCCGTTCACCGTCTATGGTGCTCATTTCACAACATCTAAACTTAGCATACCAATCCTTGAGGGTTGATTTTCCTGAGGCAGTGTCCGGAAACTCGTCATCAAGTGAAGTTTTTTGCTTCAACTGTATTTTTTCCTTCAAAAAGCAATATTTTATCAACACGCGAAATTCCCTTATATTAATTTTTTTTTTCACAATAACAAAAATTGCTTCACTCAAAATGCTATAATTCACGAACTAATTATTCGAGAGCTGTCAAATTTATTTATTTCATTAATTAACTGTAGTAGCGCCATCTGTGTGCCATGCCGGAGACCTTTCAATTGACCTTACCTCTATACATATATAAAAATTAATTTGTTACTTGTCCAAAATTAGCAAAAAGTACTACTATCCTCTTGCTTTTTTGTAATTTTCAAAATAAGTACTCAACTTCACCTCGCTAATTTTTGAGCTATGCTATGCTTATTTTAAATTCTTTAAAAAAAAACTCCCTCAGCCTTTGCGCTCTGTTTGCGTAAATATGTGCGTACTTCCTATTACTAAAACCATCTATAGTGTCTTCTCAAGCCAAAATACTGTTTTGACATTTCTATTTCTCTAACAAAGAAAAAAATTAACTAATAAAAAACTAAGTCGTTAGTACAGTTATGTTGATTCTGGTTTTTCTTCTTCTTTTTTTCCTCTGTTCTTTTCTAAAATACTCAAAAATTTCAAATAAAAATGCATGGAACGTTAAAATAAACACTATTTTGAAATAATAAAATTTAAAAAATTAAAATAAAATATATAAAAAAACTGCTAAAAAACTTGCCAACAACAACAACCACAACACCAATGCCCTCTGGTTTAGATTTAGCAATAACAACACCGTTACTCAATCTGCAAGTACGTCGTCGTCGACGCTTAGAAATACATCGGTTTCATTTTATAAAAATAAAAGATTTTCCCTTAAACATAAATATAATCGAAATGATTATGAGAATTTAGATAATTATAATGCAATGAACAACAATGCCAATGACGGCGACGGCAATGATAATGAAACGACCAGAGCCGATGCTGCAAATGCCAATGCTAATATTAGTAATGATGAATGCGATAATAATGAACATGAAAATGCCACTTGTAGGTAAGGTGCTTTTGAAAAACATGCAAATATACATACATACGATGCACAAAAATTCATACATTTTTACATTCAAACATACTTAAATGCATATATATATATAAATTAATTTGCACCGAATTTATAACGAAAATAAAATTTATAAACGCTTTGGGCACTGAAGAAAACAAAAAAAAAAATCGAGTTCAACGCAATTTGTTTTTGAGTTAATACATACGCATTGAAAATTTCTTTGAATTGAATTTAGTGATTTAACAATCTAATTTGTTGAAATTTTTCTAACTCATACCTTTTGCGTTGCATTTCACTTCATACTTGAAATTAATTATCCCTTTTTCTCTCTTCCCTTCGCCAGATATCAACAAAATCCAGAAGCTTGCGTTGCTGTACATTGCGTTGCTGGTTTGGGACGCGCTCCAGTTTTGGTTGCATTGGCGTTGATTGAATTGGGACTAAAGTATGAGGCAGCTGTGGAGATGATAAGAGAGTGAGTATGCATAATATAAATGGAATAAAAATGATATAAGAATTATATTAATAATTAAATTAAAAGTAAGTTTATGTGAATTCTGCCTAAACCAAAAAGAAAAAAGGTTACTTGGTGGTTGAGAGTTAAAGAATTTAACCGTTGCCCTTTATATTTAGGGACAACTCTAGTGTTGCAATATGACAGCTGACAACTTTATCGTAAATTTTGACATTTTTGATGAACGTTTTCAGATAAGATCGCAATTTGTGATGTTTGCAGAACCAAAAAAATTCATCGAGGCCAAAAATGGGAAATAATTTGAGGACATTTCCGCACGATTATTATTATTATTTTTTTTTTTTCAAATTTCGACTTGAATTAACTCAGTAGTAAGCATCGATGAACTTTATTGAATTTTTGATGATGTAGCTCCATCAAGGATCAGTGTTTATCGATTGTATGGTGAATTTAATCGGAGGTCGTAGATCTGTCCAAACCGAATTTCGTTAAGATGATCCAAAAGCAGTTGTTGTTTAGGAAACTATTCATGAGATACGCAAACTTATATTGTAAGATAGTCATGCGACCTATCGTGAGACAATTTAAGCATTAGTGGGACCAGCAGACTATATTCAGTAATGCATGGAGATTTTATTAAAAAATTAAAAAAAAATGTTCGCGTCTGATTCCACACAATTTGTCAATCGCTTACAAAACGCGCCATGTCGAGAGAAATTAAAAAACAAGGATAGCGGTGCTTCGAACAACAACCCAGTACAGCAAATTCTGCGTGGTACACATCCTTTGGTTTACCAGTTGCCTTTCAAGAAATCAGGAAAACCAACCGCCGGACAGAAACAATTGCATTTTTGAGCACTCAAAATCTCGATTTCGTGGATCATCCACTGTATAGTTCTGACTTGACTCCGATTGACTTCTTTTTATTCTCGTACGTAATTAATAAATTGAAAGGTAAACGTATAACTGAAGAGGCTGATGTGTTCAGAACGCATGTTTAGATCTTAATGGTGAATTGCAAAACAGTAAAGCGATTTTCGATTATTTATATTTGTGTTTCTTCTCTAATCTCGATATAGAAAGGACAATCTCCGTATTATTGCGATTTATATATCGACCGAAGTAGTTCCAATAGAGCTAACAATGTAGACAACAATTTCTGTGGATTCCCTCCTGACAACCAAGTTCTACCCATTTCCGAAACGAGTTGCTGGTTCGTCAAATGTGTGTGAACCTTTGGTATCTTCTCTGCTATCGTCGCCTTACTGGATTTGCTAATTTGACCTGTCAAACCGAGAATGTTTTCTTTTAGTTAAAAATCAGGCATTTATGAGAATGGATTGCTTAACAACCGCCCGACGCTTTAAAATTTTTGAAACCTATGGTGTACATAATCGTCCAACTACTCGAGCATTTGGTAAAATTTTAAAGAAATTTGAAGAGACTGGGTGGGTTATAGATATTATAGTAAGGCTTTTGCATAATTGTTTTGCTCGTTCCACCTCAAATATCGCTGCTGTAAGTGAAAGTGTAGCCGAAGACACAGCGTGTCTATTTTTCGACGTTCTCAAGAGCCGAGACTCTTACGAGGACTTATTCCTGCACCCATATAAAGCTCACCTCACACAACAACTGCAGCCAGCTGACCATTCGCAATGGCGTAGTTATGTCGATTGGGTGCTTGAACAACAAGCAGTGAACCGCGATTTTTTTTTTCATTTTTTTTTTTTCAAAAAATTAATTTGTTTAGCGATGAGGGACATTTCCCATTCGGTGGATACATAAATAATTCCGCTAATTCTCGAATAATAAAGAGATGCCATTAAAAAAAATAAAAATAAAAAATAAAAAAACTTCTTTGAAAACGATAATGGCGAGACTGTCACTGTCAAGAACATGACTTGTACAATATGTGGTTCCATAAGATGGCGCCAGACACTACGCAACACGAGCGAATTCGCTTAATTGCGAAAGAAATTTTCTTGACGCTGAAGTTATGGCTGAGATACCGCCCAATATATGCCAAAAAGTGATCGAAAATTACCTCAAACAGATAGAATTTTGTAAAAATGCACGAGGCGTTCATTTGAATGATATAGTGTTTCACATATAAATTCAAACTTTATAATAGAACTCCAGATACCCGGGCATCGAGCAGTGCGAGTAGCTCTCGAGTAGCGAGCATTACTCGCTCGTTGCTCAACTGCTCAGCAGAACAAAAAAATTTCAATCTTGTTTGTCAAAATTTCTTTGGCATTTCAATGATTTTTACAATTTGCATAAATAAAGTTCAAATTATTAAAAAAAAAGGGTTCTTAAGAAAAAGTCAAGGTTTTGTCTAAATACTCGAAATGATCGTGCTAGTGCTCGAAAAGTTTCGAATAATGAGCAATGAGCAAGTGTGCGAGTGTTCATTGCTCAAATATTCGCACCACAAAATGGATATCCCTGTACAACCGTTTCGTGCAGATATGAGGTTTTGGGTTAAAAAAGGTGAAAAAAAATTTATTTTTATTCTTTTTTTAATATTACATATTTTAAATTTTCAAAATAGGAGTTAGCAGAATAATATATATATGTTTTGCATATATCTAATGGTTTTTATTAAATTTTTTTTAACTGATATGGGGAATTCAGGTAGAGGCTTTCAGAACAGGAATACATTTTATTTTTATTTATCTATTATACCTTTTTTATTTTTGTTTTTTAATTTTACTAATTTTTTTTTTTTTTTTTTTGTTTATATATTTTATTATTATTTTTTTTTTAATTCTGTCTCTTAATTTTTTTGTTGAACTTTGTTTTTAAAAATTAAAATTTTTTGTAATATTTTTTTTTTAATATTAATTTATTAATATATTTTAATATATTAATATATATTAATATATTTTAATATATTATTTATTTAATTTTAAGTAGGATAGAATTTTTATACACATCTAATGTTGTTAATATGCCACTTTTCATAATGAAATACGAAATTTATACATATTTTAATAATATTTATTTTATTTTTAATATTTCCTGCGGTTTTTTTTGTGACTATTTTTTATTTAAGTTTTTATTACTTTTTTAAATTTTGATCTATTTTATTTATTTATTTATTTTTTTTTCAATTTTATACGCTTTTAAGCTTTATAAACCTTTAATTTTTTTATTTAATTTTTTTGTTTGTTATTACATGTTTTTTAATTTACTAATTTTTTTACTCCTAATTTTTTTTTGTACTATTTTTTATCGTAAGTTTTTATTAATTTTTCAAATTTTGATTATTATTTTTTGTCTCAATTTTATACGCTTTTAAGCTTTATAAAACTTAAATTTTTTGATTTAATTTTTTTTTTGTTATTACATGTTTTTTAATTTACTAATTTTTTACTATTAATTTTTTTATTTTTTTTTTGGAATATCTATATATATATATATATATATATATATATATATATATATATATATATATATATTTGTTTTATTTAATTATTAGATTTTTTTTGCATACATACATATATGTATTCTTGCTTCACTTATAACTGAATTATCTAACTTTTTTGTATTTCCTCTTTTCCAGTAAGCGACGAGGCGCCATTAACGCCAAACAATTGTCATTCTTGGAACGGTATAAGCCAAAGGCAAGGCTAAAGCACAAAAATGGCCACAAGAATTCATGTTGCGTGCAATAGATTTTCCAAAACCATATAAATTCCCACCAGATGAAAAGTGTTCATTTTTAAAGAAGAAACAAAAAGGAAATAACAAACAAACAAGCAAACAGCAAAATGTAGAGAAACCAAGAATTGTGAATTATGCTACATAAATGATAGCAACAACAACAACTAAAAGCAAATCAGAAAATACAACAGTAGCAGCAGCACAGCAACATTAAAAATGCAATAAAACAACAAACAATAGCAACACAAAGGAAACCGCAATATATAAGTGCATCTATTACATATGTATGTATACACGTATGTATGTAACAGTTAAATGGTAGTAAAAGGAGCAGAAGGAGCAGGAAAATATAGTAATTAAGCTAAAGGATGACACGCCAAATACAGCAGCAACTAGAGAAATTCAAAAGCAGCAACAACAACAACAACAACAACAACAACAACAACAACAACAACAACAACAACAACAAGTGCAAGTGCAAGTACAAGGAAAACAGCAAATTTATGCATTTTTCTCTCTCTCCCTCTCGTGGTTGGCTTTTCTATGCAAGCAACAACAACAGCAACAGCGCGCAAACACAATCAATCAATTATATAACTACATATATATGTACAAAATATACATACCAACCGCTTAATTAAAGCGAGCAATGAGAGTAGTGTGTGTACCAACAACAAGCAACAGGCAACAGCAAAATGGCAGTAAAAGTAAAAGAAGGAGAAAAAACACCAAAAGCAACAGCAGCAAAATCTTTATATTTGAATTTCAAAAAAACGCAGCATACAACTAGGCGCTTCATCATAGAGGAAAAACAAAGAATAAGTGCAAATGTGCTGCGCAGATTTGCCAAACTCTTCTCTCTCTCTCTTCTACCCTCCACTGTGTGCGCTATACTATCACTCAATCACTTACTAGTTATATGCAGTTCCAATGACTATAGCTCTTGGCACTTGGCAACGACGCTGTTTCTCTACTTCCGCCCAAAACTTCAACTTGACTTTTGTCCCAGTAGTAGTGTTGTGTCTTCTGTGTGTTTTAGGCATTTTATTGATTTTACTCTTCCATGCCGTACACAGAACCAACAAACACATGTACACACTTGCTGTTTCGAGACATTTCACAATAGCAGCTGTAACAATGCAAACAACAAAAAAATAAAACCGAAAGTAAAGAAAAACAAAAACAAAAACTTTTAAAACTCACAATGAACGCAAACTCTTCTTTTTTAACTTAAAAGTTCACTTTTTATTTGATGATAGTAGAAAAAAGAAAATGATAATGAATTTTTAGCAAGAATGATGATTAAAAAAAGATATTTAATTTTTTATTATTAAGAAAAATATAAAAATTTAAAATTTTTTTGTATGTGCAAGGCAACAAACACACAGAACGCTAGTAAACACAGTGAGTGTATGTAAAGGCGAAAAACGAAAACAATTTAATTAATAATTTTAATGTTATACAAAATTAAAGTGAAAATTAAAAAAAAATTGAAATAATATTTATATACTAACGAAAAAAAAACACTTTTTTTTGCGTGTGAATTTGTTTTCGTTTTCGTCAACTCTTACTTTTTTAGTCGCTATTTTCCCCCTTTCAATTTTATTTTATATGAATATAAAATTAATTATGTGTAGTAGTATGTATGTACGCATGTATTTGTACTTATAATCAATTGTAAGCATTATGCATATGTGCAACAACAACAACAAAAAACCTACAATTATAAATAAATAAAAATAGATGAAAAAAAAACTAAATTATAATGAATTGTAAGGAAATCGGAAATCGATTATATGTATGATATGATGCGCAACAATAAACAAGTAGTAATCGCCTAAAATTGTAAGAACAAAATCAATTGATGCGAGAAATGTTCTTAAGAAATACAAAAAAAAAAAAAAAATACACAAAATAATTGTTATGGTTTATTTTCATTTGAAAACTACCTTGGTAGTTATGATTTGCCAGCAAAGGTTTGATTTTTGCAATTTGTAGTATATATAGTTAAGGGGTTAGTTAGGTGTGTTTCAGCGGTTAAAAAAGGAATTTTCACTATACATTTTTTTTTCATATACAAACATATATTTTATTCAAACAATTCACCATATCAAAGATACATATTTAAGGAGTCCTTTTGTGAAATTTTTATTCAAAAATTCCAAAAACTCAACTCCCTTGACGTCTCAAAAGAAAAGGCTCTCGCCGTGGACAGCATAAGTCATTGTTAAATCTTAAATCAAAAAACTAACAAACTTTCATTAGTACATGAATAAATCTCGTTATTGAACGAAGGGAAGAAATTGAAATTTGAATTTTTGACAGGCTTTGAACAAAAAAAAAACACATTTTTTGATCAAATTTTCGCCATGCGTTGGCTCGAAAAAATTAGTTGTAGTAAAAAGAAATCCTTCGTTCAAAGACTAGATAATGTTTTTACAAAGATTTGTGCCAAATTTGAAGAAAATCCAACAGCATCAGCGTAGCATAAGGAAATGCTATAATGGTCATAAGGAAATTCTATAATGGTTATAATGGCTACGTGAATGCACACATTATGACATATTCAGCCCTATTCTGCATTTTGACTCGAATCGAAATTTTCTCCGTTCGGCGGATTTGGTGTACTGCGTTACGTTTCGTTTCGATCAATCTTCGAAACTCGATTCTATCCAATTTTATGTATTCTGCATTTCGATCGTAGCTACGCTTTTGTACGTTGTAATTTAGTTGGCGGAGAACAGTTCGATTGTATATTTTCGTGTACTTAAGTAACATAATTTTAACAAAAATGTTAGTAAAACATGATTTTGATAATTGGCAAAGTCATAGCGATGTCTTTTTTTAGTTTAATTTGTTTAATGATGCTTTTTGATACAACATAAAAACAACATAAAAAATTAGAGTTTTGAATTAACGTTGCCGACATACAGTTGATCCGCCAGTAAAAGACTCCATGATTTCGAGAAAGTTGTATAATGGCATTGACACTGTTGAGTGACACATTCCTATGTTATAATCTGCCGAACACTATGTTGGTTGGTTGCCTTTCGTAAAAAATCGCAAATCTGCTACTACTCGATAAAGTGGTGATAATCATGTTAAAGTTATTAAATTCTTGATTGAGTTTCTTACGAAAATCTATCCAAGACATACTTGAAAGCATCTATTTTTTTTTAATCTAACTAACGAAATTTGTTATATAAAAGATTACCAATTAAAAACTCAATTTCATAAAATTCATCACTCATCTGAAATGGATAACACTTGTCTCGCAATTCTCATGAAATATCGTCTAGACTATTGATCTCATTAACCGTTAAAAACACGATTTTATTTATATTTATTTGAATTGTACAAAAACTGCAATTGTTTGCTTTGTTTTGTTTCAATTTTACACATTCACATGCAACCAGCTGACTTCGAAAATATATTCTCTCTTCTTTCGATTCGATCGTAACTCAGAATACCTAATTTCGATTGTGGCGGAGCGGAGAGCGGGAACGTAATCGAAATGTAGAATAGCCCTGATTGTTCGAGCTTTCAGAATAGATCTCTATACTTGGCTTCAGAAAAAAATCACACAAAAGTAATTTTGTTTCATCTTAAAAATTTAATTATTTAGAATTAACTCTTAATTTATAATTATTATAAAAAAAAACCGTCACAACAGGTCAACTGAAAAGTCTCCGGCCCACCATAGTAAAACTCTTTTTTTTGGCAAAATTCTTTTTTTTCTTCAACATAGTTCCCTACAAGGGTGATACACTGATTATAGCGACCCTCCAACGTTTCGATACCATTTTTATAGTACGATTTTGTACTTTGCTTCAAAATAGACCTAAGTTTCGGAGATCACCTCTACATTCGAAGAAAATTTCCCGGCGAGCATTTTTTTGAAATCTGAGAACAGGAAATAATCGCTGGATTCTAGATCTGGAGAATACGGTGAATGCGGAAGCAATTCGAAGCCCAATTCATAGATTTTTGCAGTCAGTTTCACTGGCTTGTGACAGTGCATTGTCTTGATGAAACAGCACTTTCTTCTTTAAATGCGGCCGTTTTTCGTCGATTTCGTCCTTCAAACGATCCAAAAAAACGCTAGGTAATAGTCGCTGTTGATGGTCCTTCCTTTTTTAAGGTAGTCAATGAAAATTATTCCATGCGCATACCAAATTACAGACGCCATAACTTTGCCAACCGACTGTTGCGTTTTTTCACGCTTTGGAACGGGTTCACATTTCACATTTTTCGCACATTTTTGCAGAGTCGCCCCGGGAATCCTGTAGTTTGACAAACAACTAGAAGATGAAAATTTGACATAAATGGTTGAAGCACGCTTCCCGAATTCTTCCCGTTTCCATTTTGTGCCGAAAAACGAATATAATTTACAATTTCACCAATTTATTTACCCCATTCCTCGCAGACTTCAAATCATAGTAATATTTTTATACAGTCTTTAAATTATTTGAGCGGTGGACATGGCTCTCTCATACAAACTGTAAACTATTTGACCATACCCATCAGAACATCATTTCAGTAAAAATTATTACCACCGGATTAAGGAATACTGTGTTCAAAGGAAGAGTTAGCTGGTCGGAGGAGGGTGGGTGTATCTAGCGGGCGCTAAAAACTACTTCCAATAACAAAAACGAAATATCTTAAAATATCATTATTTTATAATTTTTCTTTGTTAAACAAAAATCACATTTTAGTTGCATATTTTAAAACTAATAATCTTTCAATAGTGAAACTCGTCGGGGTATACAGAAAATTTCTTTTAATACCAATTCAACGTCGACCTCTAAATTGCGATGAATACTAAGTGCAGCAAGACCATTAAGGCGATCTTCACTCATTGTCGATGTTAAATAAGTCTTAAGACGACGCAAAGTTGAAAATGTTTGTTCATCTCTGCAGTCGTAACAGCCAGAATTCTCAAAATTTGTTAACTCACAATTTGATGGAGGTATACAAATTTTATTTTGAAGCTTAATAGAAAACTCAATACTGTCAGCTGTTGACTTATTGACAAACAAGCTAATGTCAAATTGATTGACTGCTGCCAAACGTTTTGTTGTAGTTGGTTCAAGAAGATGGTGAAGCTACTATTTCAGAGACTGACGATTGGTGCTCTGTAGATTTTGGTGTTGTGGTGTTGGTTATTTCATTACGTTCATTCACCTGAATTGTTTCAATGATGCATAAAGATTTAGAAAAGTAAGATCTTAATAAAAACAGGTAAGGGTGTCTAAGTTCGGATGTAACCGAACATTGTATACTAAGCGTGAGTCTCAATTGTACAGTTTATTTTAGATAAATAACTTCTAATCATTTTAAACACGAACGGCAGGGTTATTAACACATTTTCCAGCTTTTACTAGAAACATGCTTATTTTATGCATCTAAAAACGTTTACAAATTTTCATATAAAAGAGGACGTGGTCCTTTAACCGATTTAGTAAAATTTACTGAATATAGTTTCTGTTATAAGTCTCAAACAAAACAGGAAGTTTCTGGTGCTTGCCAAGAGGACAGAGATGTTTTATAACATAAGTCTTGATTCAGAATAGGGGTTTTTCGGTTTCAGAGAAAAGCAGAAAAAACTCCGCCCGTAAAATTTGATTTATGGTGATTACGATAAAATCGAAATTAAGGCTCTATATGTTTGTATGTTTTTCAGTTTTCTTCAATAACAAATAAATATAATAATTAACTAGGAATTATTATAACCATCTTGAAGTAATGAAAAATTTACGAAAAATAATCAGTTTTTGTGTTTTCCAAATATTATATGTAAAAAAGTGGGCGTAGTTATCATCAGATTTCTCTTTTTAAATAGCAATACCTTCCAAAGAACTCGTACAATACCTTACATAAGATACCCCATAATTTACCCAAGTTATCGTGATCACAGGTGGATAGACGGACGGACATGGCTAAATTAATTCCCGTTTTTATCCTGAGCATTTCGGTATATGGAATTCTATGATAAACCGTTATGTTACCAAAGTGAACATACTCTGTGTGATATGCACTCTAAGTATAAAAATATGGGGACTGTCGTTTCCCAAAGGGGGCAAATTGTGATACCTAAACTAAACAAATTATGAAATTGTTAAGGCTTAACCGCCTTTAATAAACCGTCGCCAAAGCAATCACTAATAGCTACATAATTTTCTACCGAAATTCGATAAAAAACCCATGATGCTTCACACCTTACAGGATTTCTTAGAAAAAACAATAACCAAATACCAATGAATAGTCCTTACCGTTTTTGATTTTTTACTGCATTCAGGTCTAGCATCAACACGCTTAAAATATTGGAACGAATTCCGCTTCATAATTAAAGATTTCATTTTTTATTTGATTATTACAGCACAAACCTTACTTTTAATGACAACGCTTCATCGCTAAACAAAATTCGCTTATGAAAATCGGGAACAACGGTAATCTCGTTTTGGCCCCATTCGACGAATCTACGCCTACTGAGAATAAATCACTTGACAGCTGTTAAATCGGTCGCCATCTTGAAAAGTAATGCGAACTTAAAGTTCTATACCTCTATAAAGACATCCTTTATATGTTTGTATGTCAATGCAACGCAATGCCGTCTTACAGAAACTGCTGTATGAATATTTACGTATGTATGTTTGCTTATTTGCATTGAAATGAAAATGTAGGCATAGGTACATACCGCTGTTTAACAAAACGGGAGGCAAAGTCAGATTATAATTTAATGGTAAATTGAAAATTTGTTTCGTGGTCTGCTTTTGTTTTTTCAAGGAAAAGCCAATATCATTGCGCGCTTTCAGCGAACACACAGTTGCTCAGCACCGCTGAGTATTTCCGTACTATTTCATTTAGCAGCAAAATTTTATTGCACAAATTTTAAAAATGTTCCTTTTGGTTCAGTTTGTGAGAAACTAGCCTTACCTACGATTAATTCATACACCCTCCATGGCGTTTACGGAACATTACTCTAATTCCGTTTCAATTTCAAAAAAAAATTTAGTAGAATTTGTAGTTTAAAACTAGCCGCGAATTTTTAAAATTTATGTTCTGCATGCATGTTTTTCTATAAAAAAAACAACTAAAATTGCCTATATGAAAAAAATTTTTAACCAAAAAATTCTAGTTAAAAGTTGCACTTTGTTGCATTAAAATTTAATAGGATACAAAACTGTATAATCGGTTTTTTACTTGAAAGGGTTTTTAGTTTCATGCGACTAAAATTACCTTTTCTATTTTTGAACACTGTGTGCTGCTTTAAAAACATATATTTTTTAATCATAAAGTCAATTCTCCCAAACCCCCTTCCCCCTGCGTACGGGCCTGCCCAACACCCCTGTTTTTTTTTGTAGTGCGAGGTTGAAAAATCATCGGCAAAACACTGTTGCCCTATCAATAGATGTGTGGAACTTTAACCCACTAAAAAACAAGCATCTCAGAAAAACTTCTAATAACTTTGGTATAATTGACCTCCGTGAAGAATTACGTCACAGGGCAAGCTAAGCCTATTGTCTAAAACATTGGGATATTTGCCTCGCTATAACGCAGCTCCACTAATCTTCTCTGCTCTTCAAGAACCTTTGCGGCCCATTGCTTCACAAAGTTCCACAACTCTATCGCAACATGTGAAGCACTGTATTGTATTTTCTTATAGATTTGGGATTCTGTACTTATTCTTTCTACCTCATACTTCTTCGGACAGTGGAAAAATACATGTTCGGCACTCCCTCTTTCACCACAGCAAAAAGAACATATTTCTATTTCCTCATGGCCACAATTGTAAAGATATTCAGGGTTATTCTACATTTCGATTACGTTCCCCCTCTCCGCTCCGCCACAATCGAAATTAGGTATTCTGAGTTACGATCGAATCGAAAGAAGAAGAGGAAGAGAGAATATATGTTCGAAGTCAGCTGGTTGCATGTGAATGTGTGAAATTGAAACAAAACAAAGCAAACAAATGCAAAGAGTTTTTGTACAATTCAAATAAATATAAATAAAATCGTGTTTTTAACGGTTAATGATATTGATCTCAGACGATATTTCATGATGATTGCGAGACAAGTGTTATCCATTTCAGATGAGTGACGAATTTTATGAAATTGAGTTTTTAATTGGTAATCTTTTATATAACAAATTTCATTATTTAGATTCAAAAAACTTCAAACTTAATAAAGATACTTTCAAGTATGTCCTGGATAGTTTTTCGCAAGAAACTCAATCAAGTACTTAAGTACTTTGACATGATTATCTCCACCTAATCGAGTAGTAGCTGATTTGCGATTTTTTACGGAAGGCAGTTACCAACATGGAGTTGGTGCAGATTATAACATAGGAATGTGTCACTCAACAGTGTCAATGCCATTATACAACTTGCTCAAAACCATGGAGTCTTTTACTGGCGGATCAACTGTATTTCGGCAACGTTATTTCAAAACTCTCTAATTTTTCATGTTGTTTTTATGTTGTATCAAAAAGCATCATTAAACAAATTAAACTAAAAAAAGACATCGCTATGACTTTGCCAATTATCAAAATCATGTTTTACTAACATTTTTGTTAAAATTATGTTACTTGAGTACACAAAAATATACAATCGAACTGTTCTCCGCCAACTAAATTACAACGTACAAAAGCGTAGCTACGATCGAAATGCAGAATACATAAAATTTGATAGAATCGAAAGTTTCGAAGAATGATCGAAATGAAACGTAACGCAGAATATCAAATCCGCCGAACGGAGAAAATTTCGATTCGAGTCGAAATGCAGAATAGGGCTGATTCTCTAAAACAGCCATGACCATCAAATAAAAAATCAACTACTCCATGTTTTCTACTAAACCAGGTTTCCACATTTCTGATCAACCTATGCGTCCATCGTCTTTTCGGGGATGTATTCCACTGTGTTTGGTCCTCATTTATACTTGTTTGCCTTTCTTCTTTGTGCTGTTTTGCTGTTCGAGGCCTACTGATATTTTTCATTTTTTCATAAAGTTTCTTAAATTCCAGAGCTATTATGTCGGGAGGGGCATTATACCAGAATTTACTACAGCAGCTTCAGTGTTTCACGAAGAGCACTGGCAACTCTGAGTGCACATAAAGGAGCAGGGATTTAATCGGTTCGGCATATGTGTTTTGCTTTAGGACGTTAGCTCATACAGGCACTACCTGCATTACTATCGATTAAGTCATTTATCCCCAAAAGTTGTCTACTACCCCCCTCTAGGCCCGCCTATGTTAGCCATTATTCAGCTTAAGGCCGAGTTGACTCGTGCAGAATTTTCACAGATTTTCGCTATATTTGATTTATAGTTGATTCTCGCAACAACTACAACGCCTAAATATTTAAGATATGACTGCGAGGTAATGCTATACCCGTCAATATTTAATAAAGTGACTTCCATTTTCTTCCTGTTAGTAACTAACTGCTGTTTTTGGTCCTGCCAGCGAGGCTACGTTATTAGTAATCTCTTTATTTCCAGTGCCGCAGCACAATTGTCATTGCAATATCGTCTGTACAATTACTATTATTTTCACTTCTTTCGACATTGGAAGACGACGAAGAATTCCGTCATATAGTATGTTCCATGGGAGTGGAACCAGGACACTGATCCTTGTGGTACTCCACCAGTCACCTTATATCGCTTGACGTCTTCATTCCTGTCATATAACAGCACTCTATTAGACAGATAGCTTTTATAATACGCACGAGGTACGGTGGCATTTTAAGGGTTTCAAATATTTGTACGGTATTCTTTGGTGCCGTATATCAACCTAGTGCCCTCAATGGCTTTATCTGCTATTTGGGCCAGTTTTTTTAACTGTCTCAATGGTAGACCGCCCTCTGCGAAAACCGTATTGGATGTTTGGAGAACAGACATTCTTTGTATATTCCTTATGCGACAACCAAAATTACCTCGGATTGAGCTAATATTTCCTGGAAGTACACAGATTCAGTAATAAATTGTACGGTTGATTTTGAAAAGTAGCTACCCGACTCTATACTTAAGGACTTCTGAAGTTACGGTGTCATGGTGTAAGTTGTTTCCAAAAAAGTGGAAAAAATTGTTAATATATATATGATTAAGGTAGAGAGGTTAAGGGTTATGAATATAATTAAAAAAAAAAGAGAGAAAGAAAGGAGAAAAATTCTTAAAATATCCCATTATTCCATTATTGCCCACCTAAAAGACTCCCTTTGACATTTACTTCAATAATTTCCAGAAAAAACTAGTGCAGAAGGCCCTTAGAGGGTTAATATGTTCCAGAAAATTTATCTGCGTAAAATTTCACTGTCTTGTAGTTCTTAGAGAAAGTTTCTATACGAAGAACTTGTACATTCCTTGAAAATGTGTACAAAAAGTTCTCCCAGAAATGTGTATTTTTTTCTTTCTTCTGGTTAGTAAAATTTCACTGAAAATATTTTGGTGGCACTTTGCTTTATTTAATTTAATTTCTAATTTACAATTTCTGATTTCTGATAGTTTTTAGCTACATTTATTGAAAGTGCAGAATTCATCGAAAAGGGAAACTTTTGAAGGCATAAAAGCTATTGTATTAAGGGGGTATTTTGGGCTAGACGCTTGTTTTAAAGTAGTTTTTGAAGCATTATTAAAACGAGCAATCAATTTTTCTATCCAGGTTTTGATAAGATATTTATTCATATTTAAAGTAGAGCTCCAGATTTTGCTTAAACATTTTCGAACAGTACGAAAAATTGAGCAACGAGCACTCACACACCTCTTCATTGTTCATTACTCGAAAACTTTTCGACAAAGATGACTAGATACGAAACTCTTTGTTTCGTGAGAGCGCTCTGAAAATCCACATTTTTTATAACATTTTCAAACCGTGCCACTGCGATGAAAAAGTTACACTTTGGGATTTCTGGAAATTTTTTGGGCATTTTTTGATAATAAAAAATTGTAAAAATGAATATTTACAGCTGTGCTTGGAAAATATTTGACTTCAATAAATACAAGCAACATTCGTTCTTAATTTTAACATACAAATTTATCGTGCTCAATGAAAATTTATCGATAGCCTAAAAAGGTTTTCTGATGAAAAATGGTGCGTTTCATCATTGAGGAAGTGGTACTGAGGCTTGTTTACCATCAGCTGTTCAAAATTCCTTCATTTGGCTTTGTTACCAGCACAAAGAAAATAATCGAGGAACGCAATTTATCTACATTTTAGAGAGTTTCGTATCTAGTCATCTTTGCTTTTCGAGTCGAGCACGAGCATTTCGGGTATGTTGACAAACACTTTGACTTTTTTCTTAAAACTTTTTTTTTATTAATTTTAAATTTAAATGTCAAAGAAACTTTGACAAACAAAATTAATTTTTTTTGTTCTACTGACCAGTTGAGCAATAAGCCAGTATCGAGCGAGTATGGAGCGAGCATCGAGTTGCTCGGAGTGCTCGACGCCCGGTTATCAAAGATGACTAGATACGAAACTCTCTAAAATGTAGATAAATGCGTTCCTCGATTATTTTCTTTATGCTGGCAACAAAGCCAAATGAAGGAATTTTGAACAGCTGATGGTAAACAAGCCTTAGTACCACTTAGTCAATAATAAAACGTTTCATTTTTCATCAGAAACCCATTTTAGCTTATCAATAAATTATCATTAAGCACGGTAAATGTGTATGTTAAAATTAAGAACAAATTTTGTTTATATTTATTGAAGTCAAATATTTTCCAAACACAGCTGTAAAAATGCAAAAATATTTATTTTTACAATTCTTTATTATCAAGAAATGCACAAAAAATTTCCAGAAATCCCAAAGCGGAACTTTTTCATCTCAGTGGCACGGTTGGAAAATTTATAACATTTTGTGGATTTTCAGAGCGCTCTCACGAGATAAAGAGTTTCGTATCTAGTCATCTTTGCCGGTTATGTAGAGCTCTAATTTCAAGAATGCAGATAAAAAATATGAAAACGCCAAGATTCAAAAAGTTAGCAACTGATGAAGTGGAGGGTCGAAAAAAATTGGCGCGCCATAATACAACCTTCTAGCAATATGAAAGCAAAGAAAAAAAAAGATATATTTATCCAGAATGTCGCTCTTTTCCGTATTTTTAAATAAATCGTAAAGATTAAAATTTGGGGACGAGTGTAGTTCATGTGATAGAGCAGTCTATAAAACAAAATTGCACCAGATTTCAAGTAATTCGGTTCGGAAATAGTGATTATCGTTTTAAAAAACACAGTTTCGACAAAAACGCGTTTAAAGTCTCGCGCAGAGGTCGCGCCGGCTTGGATGCCGCGTAAGAAAAACTACTATATCTCCGAAAATAATTTAAATTTCAGGGACATATTCTTAAGGGCAGATGATGGTCTAGAATTTTCAAAAAATTGATTTTTTTTCTTTGAATATTCCGAAATTATAGTCTTTCAAGAGCATACTGTTAAAATTTCATAATGATTTCTATAGTATTTTCTGCTCTACAAGCTCTTGAGCAGATAGCGGCCGACCGTTCGACCTCATACACTTCAAACTTTAAACTCGTTTTTCTCAGAACAACTTTTTCTGCACGGCACAGGTAAAAAAAAAGTATTTATCCGAATGATTTGAAATTTTTGAAATATGTTTTTGTTTGAAATATGAATATGTTATGTCCCCTAGCATAAGAATTTTATCTTGATGATCCTTTTTTGGCTCAAAAACTGACGAAAAATACCTGTTTCGGTTATCAAAATTTAAAAATTTACAATTAAAAAAAATTTATAATTTTTGTTCTTGGTTTTTGTGTTTCAGATAAGTACAAGAGCCAAAATTCCCTGCTCTATCCAGATCCAAATTTTGAGAAGATCAACTTCAGAAGCAATTTTAAGTTATTCAAAATTTTTATTTTTTAAATATCTAAATGTCTTTGTATTCAATATAAGTTGTAAAATATAAACCTACAAACTAACCTACAAAGTTTGAATATTGTAGTTTATTAGTATCACCTAAAAAAAAGTATTTAAAATGTTTTAAATTTAAATTAAAAGACCACCATCTCCCTTGAAAGGGTTATACTAAAAAAAAATAAAATAAAAACAATTTTTTCCAATTTCTAGACCAGAATACCCCTTTAAAATAATATTGTTTTGTAGTTGTAACACACTTTACAGCAAAGAGTCAACACAGATTTGATGAGTCAAGAAATAATGTAGATTTTTGGATTACTTAAAAAAAGTCGCGTTAGGGACTGTCCATAAACTACGTAGCCTGATTTTGGCCACTTTCGGACCCCCCTTCCCCCCACGTGGTTTATCGTAGCTTCTACCCGAACCCCCCGCTGTAAAGGCACGTGATTTTTTTATTATAAAATTTTTGGAAAGAAATGTTATAAAAAAATAAGTTAGGACATTTTTGTTTCAATCCAAGCTTGGAATTGAACACGAAACTAGCCATTCATGTAAATCATCTACTACAGGCATACATGTTTCTTCAGTAATACTTTGACGGTCGAGTTGATTAGTGGATTCGTCAATTTCAATATCATCTTCCTCAAACCATACAATTATCGGTTCAGGGGTGCTGTCAATTTCGCAAATCAACTCATTATATCGATGTTTCAGTACTGACTTTGCACGACATTTTTTACCAGCAATGCAAAGTTTGCACCACAGATACTGGCATCGAGTATATGTTTTTCACTCTCTTCTTCTTGTTGCTGGCTGGGGAAGGGAAAGAAGGAGAAAGAAGGTGCGTTTTCTTACTGACAAGCAATTAGGCGCGGAGGTGTTCTGCGCATTGTAGCTCGTCGAACTGTTTCGTCGTCGTTACTCGCGGCATCATGTTGAAACATTTTGCATTTGTGATAGAGGATTTATGAAAACTGCGTCGATTTTTTTAACCGCGGCAAAAATATATTGATATAGAAAACCACGTAGCTTAGACCCTCGCCCATGTGGCTCACCGTAGTCTTTTAGTGGACCCTACCCCCCTCCACCCGCAAGCAGGCTACGTAGTTTATGGACACCTTATGGTATGCCTTTCTTTCTTGCTTCAAAACCCTTAGAGCGTGTATTTTTATATTTTTCTTATTTATAGCAAATAGCAAATAGTAAAGGATCGCAATAAATATTTAATTTTTCTATTCATTCTATTTGAATATTTTTTTATCAAAGAATTATATTTACAAGTAATGAGCTGTATTCAAAGGCAAATTTTAATTAGAAACATTATTTTTTCATTGAATATTGTTATACAACAAAGAAAACATGGTAGAAGTGACAGCTGTTTCGGAGATCACCACATCTCCTCATCAGACTTCTTTTGCCAGGAATCGAACCGACGGATTCTGGCATCACAGGCGTGTGCTCTACCAACTGAGCCAACGCCTTCCATGTAATCTGTTAAAATAGGCCTTTGAATACAGCTCATTACTTATAAACAAAAACAATTACTGGCCTCATTAAAAATACCCAGAATTATATTTACTTTAACAAGCCAATTGGAAAGTCCCCGGGCTGACTCCATATGGATTTTTAATTAGCCCCACACCTTCAAAACACGCGGGTATATATTATACAACTGTAGCTATTGGAAATGATGGAATGGAAATTGAATGCAGGCATTCTAAAGATATCAACTGAACGAGTACAGCATATCGTTTACGAATACTTTGGCATGAGGAACCGAGTGGGTGCCATTCGGAGCTCACTTTTGACCAAAAACAACGAAGAGTTGATGATTCGGAGCAGTGTTTGAAGATGTTCTAGCCTAATATATCCGAGTTTTTGCGTCGATATGTAACAACGGATGAAATATGGCTCCATCATTTCACTCCTAAGTCCAATCGACAGTGGATTTACAAATTATGCACACGATGATCCCGCTCCAAAGAGTGAAAAAACGCAACAGTCGGCGGGCAAGGTTATGGCGTCTGTATTTTGGGATGTGCATGGAAATTTCATTGACAACCTTGGACCATCAACAGCGATTATTACATAGCGTTATTCTGAACCGTTTGAAGGACAAAATCGGCTGCCTTTGATGGAAAAAGCAGGTGCTGTTTCACCAAAACAAACAAATGAAACAAGAAGTCAATGAAATCGATTGGAAAAATCTATGAATTGGACTGCGAGTTGCTTCCGCATCCACCGTAATCTCCAGATTTGGCCCTCAGCGACTATTTCCTGTTCGCAGATCTCAAAAAAATTCTCGCTGAGAAGAAATTTTCGTCGAATGAAGAGATGCTCGTAGAAACTGAGGTCTATTTTGAAGCAAAGGACAAATCGTAACACAAAAATAGTATTGAAAAGTTGGAGGGTCGCTATAATCAGTGTATCAACTTTAAAAGCAACAATGTTAAATAAAAAAAATGAATTTTGCAAAAAAAAAAATGTTTTTTACTACGTAGACCAGAGACTTTTCGATTGACCTGTTATGAGTGTTTGTATGTGCCGTTAGTAGAAATTAAATTTGGTAGATGCGAAAAATCTAACTAATAACAATTCGCTAAGTAACCGAGGGAAACATATTTAGTTTTTGAACTTTTTTTTTGGATTTTTAAGTATACTAAGCAATATAATTTGAATAAAATTAAACATTTAAAAATTATGCAAAGGAAACTGTTGAACTAAAAAGTTTTATCAAAACTACGAGTCTACCAAATAATAATTAAAAATTAAAATATAAAAATAAATAAAAATACTAATACATATATTTACATATGTAGATATACAAACTTTGTATAATGCAGCTAATCAGTAACTAAAATTTCACATTGAGTTTATTGACAATATGCCGAAAAACAATTAACTAAAGAAAAGATAAATTTCTGAAAATATTTGCAATTAAATTTTGGGAAAACTACAATATAGTTATTATGTATGCCAAAGAAACTCGAATGCTCAATTATTAAATAATAATAAATAGACAAAATCATTATCGTAATTTTTTAAAATTACTCTAGAAATAAAGAAATATTAAATTAAAATAGAAACAGATACAAAATAATGAAATAAAATAAAATTTTCATTAGTAAAAAGAACCATTCAACAGCAAGAAAGGGTATTGAAAAAATTAAAGAAAGTAATAAAATATTATGTTTATTGTTTGTTTTATTTCTAATCACTAAAGGGTAAGTTCTTAGAATATTTTAATCTTAATCGAATGGTATAATTCGTTACATATTTGAAAAAAAAAACGTTGTTTGGCTTTAATACTTCAGAAGGAAAATATGTTTATTATACTTTTTTTTTAACTTTATTTTATTCTAATTTTATTTTAAATAAATATTAATAAAAAAATGTATATTTCACAAAAAAATATTTATTTTTTGTATACATATGGGCAGCACTCCATAATCCTGATAGCTGCAGACAGTTTTGAAAAATTCATACAAGACAATATACAACTCTTTATCCCGAGCGGACCAAATAACTTATTTTTCCTGTTTAGTCAAATACTTTGTACAATTTACTGAAAAAATTCCGAGTTTTATTGATAGACCCTAAAGATTGAAGAGTTTCTTGGTAAACAGTTTTAAAAAACTACATGGGTCATCAATATTTTAATTTTTTTGTCATATGAAAACTTATATCAAATTTTGAATGTTTTAGGGCCACCAAACCCTATCTGAAACCTCGTTTCAAACTGAATGGCTCGGAAAGGTTCCTTTCAATTTCGACTGCGCTGTGGTATTGTCCAGTGTCAGTTCACATAGCCGTATGAGTTTTATAAGGATATCAAATTCAGACATATCGGCTTTTTGTCCTATACAAGATAGCTTTGAAATCGATGAAAAGGTAGTGTGTATCAATTCTTTTTTCTCGGGTCTTCTCCAAGATTCGGCGCATGGTAAATATATGGTCATTAGTGGACATACCAGATCTAAAGTCACACAGACCACGTCCAATAAGTTCGTTGACGGCGGGCTTTAGTCTCTCACACAATACGCTCGATATGTATGACCTTGTATGCGAGGTGGCTTATCCAATGACAAGTGACGCAGACCGTGGATTCCCATTTTTATTGATTGAGCAGAGCATACTGAAGTTCCAATCCTAGGGCGTGCGTTCGTCCATATTCTGCAAAGAAGCTTATGCATGCACCTTGTAAGTTTTTCGTCGCCGTAGCTGAGCTGGTAAGTCGCCAGCTCCAGTCGCTTTGATATTTTTAAAAGGGCAACGAGCAATTGCTTCGAGTTGGGTATTGTATTATCTATTCCACAAACTTCAATTGGGCTCACCATCTTCGGGTATCGCACTTTCACTGCCATTCGGTAGGTTGGAGAAATGCTCCCTCAATTAACTCAGTAGGCCCTACATGTCAGTGTCTATATTGCTTTCTTGGTTCCTACAATAGTATGCTTCGGTCTTGACATCTTCTGTAAGTCGCCGCATCTTGTCATAGAATTTTCGAACATCACCATTGTCGGAACCACTCTCTTCATACTTTTGCATTTTGGCCTCTTTCTTTTTTCGTCTGAAAATGTTTCTCGCTTCCCTCTTCAGCTCTTGGCATCTATCCCACCCCGCACTTGTTATGGTCGATCTCAAAGTTTCTAGGTAAGCAGTCTGCTTTCCCTCCACTGAAGCACGGCAATCCTCATCGTACCAGCTCTTCCTTTGGCATTGCGGAAATCCAATTGATTCTGCAACTGCGGAACGTAGGGAGCTTGAGATGCCGTTCCACAGTTCCGAGTTACTGATGAGTACTATCAGAAAGCAAAAGTGCAAGTCGTATACAAAACTACACTGCTTACGGTCGTTCTTAGCTGCACATAGGCAGGTATGTATCTTCGATGCTACAAGATAGTGATCCGAGTCGACATTTGGCCCTTGGAATGTTTAGAACACTGAAGACATATCTTCCGTCTATCACAACGTGATCGATTTGGCTGCGCGTTTTTCGATCCACAGGCAACCATGTAGGACTTCCAGACAACTATATTGCGGACACCGGCGGAGTCAATCATACTCAGTCCGTTTGTAGATGCTTCGTCATGAAGACCGAATTTTCTGACTGTTGGGGGTGGAGGCAGAGAACAACGTGCTAGACGCTCATAGAAAGCATTTTTTATTACATCGTCCTTCTTTATGGTCTGGCATGGGCCGAAATCAGCCATACGCTGAAGAATTTCGCTTTTATGCAGATTATGTAGTAGATTTATCAAGCGCCCATCTTGATCCGTCCATTACATTTCCTAACCGGCGGTAAAGTAAGTCTTTATTCTTACGAGGACATCAATCTGTTGGGCCGCGGCACCTTCCAAATTAAGGGACCGGACATTCCAGGTTCATGCTCCCAAATCGTGATCCTTAAAATGTTAGGTGGGGTCGTGATCAAAAGGAGGGTCTCTCATCCAAAACATTTGTTTATTTTTAATTGGAGTATAGTTTCTATGTTGTGGCTTGGGACCCGCCCTACGCACAACGGCAGGGGATTCGCCTTTTCAGTATAGCTCGCCTTGTTGGCTAGCCATAGGATACTTGGTCTAAGACCGGAAGTCGTGAACTGCTTGATCCATATAAATATATAAACGAATCGTTTCTGGCCACTCTCAGGCGAATGGCAGTCAAAACTTGCGTGAACTTCTAAGACCATAAGTAACAAATATCCTTCGAATAGGTTGAGCTATATATATATTGATACATTTTTTCAAACACGCAAATTGGAAGCAAATCGGTACCAAAAATATTTTCTTTCGAATATAGCAGTATTTTAAACTTCTGTACATATAAACCTTCTGTCTATCTTTGCCCGAAATAGCAAACTATTCGATCCAGTTGTACGATTTCTCAAATAAAGTGGCCTCAGTCTCACTTACCGAAAAATTCTCATCCAATGACTAGGCTATACAGAGAACAAAATGAAAAGTATGATGGAGAGATAAAAAAATATAGATATCTACACCCAGCGATAAAAAAGTTTCCAACTCAAGCTTCCTACAGATAAAGTAGCCAAATTTTTGTCTTTTTACAAACAAAGCTTATCAAAACGAGAAATAGCGCGCATGTTTGGTATCAGCTACGCAGCAAAAAAATTGTAGCAAGACGAGAGGAAATGGACACTCATGGTCGAAAAAGCCTCCGGAAGGGAAAAATTCATCACCACAAGAGGCGAAAATTCTTTAAAGCGCTTCTTTATGACGAAGGCTGAATGCGATAGTACTTATATCATAGGGTTAGACCACTCTAGAATTTTCGGAAAATGGTTTTTTTTTTCGTCTCAAAAATGTTATCCCGAAAGATTATGACAGATAAACATTTCTAAATGCCCCATTTTCGTTCTCTAGTTGAAGCGTCTGTTTCAGTCAGTAAGAGATACATTTTAAACGCGTTTATCTCAAAACAATTCTTTCAAAAATGTATATACTGAAAAAATCTGACGTACTACTGTAGCTATTGCTATTTACAAGCGGAAAGCGTTCAACAAGTTAGTAAAATAAAAAATTACGGTAGCTGGATGTCTGACCGTGTTTCCCGAAAAAATGGAGACATCCTAGGGAGAACGCTGTATAGTCGCCATTTTTAAATTAATTTTTCTTAGAAAATAGTTATGCCTGTTGCCAAAAATCAGATTTTATTAATAATTTTCCCGAAAAAAAAAAAATCGAAAATTTTGTGACCTTCCAGAGTGGCCTGACCCCTTAAGAAAGTCTGCTACAAAATTAATGTTAGCTATGGAAATGAGGTTCAGTAGGCCTTCATGGCGCAAGGAACACGTCAATTGGATCGAAAGTGATTGTAAAAGGGTAAAATTTTCCGACGAGTCCAAATACAATCTGGACCGGATAGATATATATGTGAATGAATCACTTAGTAATTGGCAGTATTATCGTCAACAATACATCAGTGAATGTCATGTGTGTACTTGAAATTATGACGAAGGCTCCCACAATTGAAGGAGTTTTCGTTGAATCTGAAAATCTAAAGGTTCAGGATGACTGTGCTGCTTGTAATCGGGTACAATCTGTGAATACTTTAACGCTTCTTTTAATATACAAAATAATACTGTAACGTTTTTCGTTCTACCTCGATGATTTCCCAAATCCTTCGAGTCCGATCACTAGATTGCCAAGTAAAACTCCCAAGATTTGTTCGTTTGACCTCTTAACCGTCAGGAAGTTATTTGAACAGTAATTACAATTCTTTACTATAGCCAATGGCTTATTTTACAATTCTTTATGGCACACAGCTCACAGCAATGTTAACTCCACTAAGTTGTCTAATCTTCTCTTTTTGTGATAGCGGCTGCCGCTCTTTTTATACCTGTAGATGACCGAAACATTCTGTTCACGCGCTTAAGGATAGGCTGATTATTCGTTTGCCTGTGGTAGCTGCAGCTGCTCCGTTTATCCTTAACGACGTGGAATTTCCTTTACACTGTCTACCATTTTGTTTGTCCTTGGTAAGGGTAATTTGCATATTACTGCCGCATCTTTATATTCTGTCCTTTTCGGGGAATTGCCTTTACACTGCTACTCATTCAATCTGTTCTTCGTATTTGGGATTTCCGTCACAATATTAAAAATAGGCAATAAATTCTATTTTCAACATTCTGAAGGGCACTACTTTTTTACAGTTTGCATAGCAGTGAAATTATGTCAAGAATTTACTTGTAACAGAACCGGAAATGCTTAGAACGTAAATTAGCTCTCAAAGTTTTTGTGAGAAAAAGCTTTCTTAGCAGGCTTAGGTAAATGAGCTTCAACACGGTTAAAAAATTTTGTAATGAAGAAATTTCTTATTTTATTATAAGCACTTTTCTATATTTTAAAATAGCATTTAAATTTGGCATTAAATTTGACATATTGTGTTTATTTTATGAATGTAACATTTATGTCTATTTTAGAAAAAAATCGTGTTTAATCTTAACTTTCACTTACGACTTTTAGCTGTTAAATTAATCTAATTTAACAATCAAATTAATTTGAAAATGAACGTCAATATATACAGATCATTCGGTGCAAATTTCAGCTGCAAATATCTGCAGTCATAATTTTGAAGTCATAGAAAATATCATTTAAATGGGACCAGTATCAACACCAACAACTACATACGTCAACCTTTAACCCACTGGTGCTACTTTGAACTAAGGAGGAAATTGAGCAGTAAAGTATTATTTGGGCGAGAAACCATATACTACCAGTCGTTCATGATTTCCGTTCTGTTGTATAGAGCAGAAACGCGGGCGATTACGACTTACGATGAGTCGGCAGAAGTAGTTTTCGAGAGACGATGGTACGAAGTTGTATGAGATATACGATGACCACGACATAATTCGGCGAAGAAAGACTCAGCAACTAAGAAAAGGACATGACTTAATTTGGTGTAGACGAGTCAAAAAAATAAACGACTGGGGCGCTCTTGTAGAGTCGGCTATAATCGCGCAAGAAGAAGAGGAAGTCTAGTCTTCGTTCAGACATGCAGAGGAGGCTTAAAATTTCAAACCTCTTCTTATAAGAAGTCGAAGTTGGATCGAAAATCGCTGAAGAGCTTTTAAAGAGCCAACTATTTCTCTATTGCGTTAAATTATAGAATTGGAATTTTGAAATAGTAGTCGTACTTTGAATTCTTATAATATTTTCCACTTTCTTGATGTGCCTGAAGTGTCATTTATAAAAAAGTATGTTCATTTACAGAACATCTTCAGATTTTTAATTGGAAAAATGTAATTTTGATTACTGAGCAATTGGAGAAAGTAATTATATTTAGTTCTTCCTTTCAAATATATATTGATATAGATTTGAATTCCTTTCTCAACAGATATTTAAAAGAATTTTCATTTTCTTTTCAGAAATGAATTGCCGTTTTTTTATTTATCGTGAAGCTTACGCTTGTAAAAGATCTGAAAATCTATATGCATATACTCGTATAAAAGAGAGTGATGGTAGTTACTATGCTTATAACTCGAGAGCATCTGGACCGATTTCAATTCACATCAATTCGGATTGGTATCCGACCAAAAATGAAGAATACGAAAGAAAAATCCGTAAAGTGGCCAGGAAACGATTTATTCGTGATTTTGGGCCGATTTTTTTTTCAACTTTGGTACCTCTACGCTTTGTTTAACACAAACACTATTCCCGGAAAGTGGACGCGGGACCGACTTATTCTAAATACATAAATATTGTATTATTGGTTCAATTTTCATTAAATTTTGAACATAGGTAACCGTTTGCCTCAATTAACATAGGGCACACTTTTTCTTCCGGGAAATAGATCTGGGACCGATTTATTCGGTGAAAAACGTATTTATTACTCCGTTTACTTCAGATTCTTTTTTTCCAAGAGCAGATGACAATGTATGTTACTTTGGTGGAATTTTTGGAAAAAGGTATCTTTATGTCTGGTTTCAGGAAGCTGGTTGTTGTTCCACCCAAAAAATCTATTTTTGCGTCTAGATTTTCAAATGATACAACTCTTGATGAGTTAAGGCATAACATCTCGTCAAAATTAAATTCTAATGATTTCAATTTTCGAAAATTTAATTTTAGTTATGAAAGAAACATATCGTCATTTAAAATTGATGTTTCTGTTGATACTTTTGAGATTCTTTTAAACAGCTCGTTCTGGCCCCCAGGAGCTGTTGTACGTGAATTTGAACATAGGGTTATTAAGAAACTTGATAAAAAATATTGCTCGAATTCCACGTTCAAACGAGGGACCGGAAAAAAGCAATAAGTAATCTTTCGCTGCGTATTTATTATAAAAATGTTAGAGGCCTGAATACCAAGTTGACTGATCTTTATTTAAGAAGTTTTCATTGCAACTTCAACGTAATTTCATTTACAGAAACGTGGCTAAAACCTCACGTTTTTTATAATGAGATTTTATGCAGCGAGTATCAAATCTATAGAAGTGATCGCTTGAACAGAATCGGAGGGGGAGTTCTCCTTGCGGTTCATTCGTCTCTACCCTTAGAAGAAGTTTGTACTTCTCGTATAGATTCTATTGAACTTAAAAGCATCCGTGTTCATACTGGTAATTTTATCCTACATACCTCACTAGTCTGACATATCAGTATATCTTCAACTTATTAGATCAATGAAAGTATTATTTCATTGATGAAAGATTCTGACTCCGTTATGATCTTGGGAGACTTCAATTTGCCTTGTATATCATGGAAACAAATCGATGATAACATCACCCCCGTTTGTACGTGACCATGTTTTACCGAGTTCTTAGAGAAAATGTCTGAGCTTTGCGTTAACCAAATTAATTTAGTACCAAATAAATTTCATAAAATCCTGGATTCAGTGTATGTTGACAATATTTCAAAATTTTCTGTGATTCGGTGCGGTCCTTTTGTTCTACCGGAGGATACCTATCATCCTTCTTTGGTGATAACTTTTGAAGTCATGGACAGCCTACGGGTTGATAACGCGGCATCTCTATTTGGTTCTAGTTCTTGCTTTAATTTTGCAAAAGCTAACTTAAAAAAGTTAAAACAGAAATTATCCACATTGATTTGGCCTGTCTATAAAGGTAATATCGAGGAAAGTGTTCTTCATTTTAATAATACAATTCTAAAATTGTTTGAAAATTTTGTACCAAAACGTGCTTGTGCTTTAACTAAATGTACCAATTTATGGTATACAAAAGATTTAAATTTGTTAAAAAAACAGAAAATCTCGTGCCTTTAAACAGTATAAAACAACAACAATGCCTACAGACTATGTAAAATACTCAAAGCTACGTCGTAAATACTTTGAACTTAGCAAAATATGTTACAACAACTACTTAAATAAGGTTAAAAGGAGCATTGTACGGAATCCTAAGATGTTTTATGACTTCGTTAACTCCAAACACAGAGTCTCTTTGTTTCCATCCGCCATGACATATAAATCTACTATATCAAGTGATTTTCTTCATATTTCTAATATGTTTGCACAATTTTTCAGGTCTAATTACATTATCAATTCAACTGGAAATAATTCTGTCCGTCAAAAGAATTTTTATCCTCAAAGCTCAATTAATACCCCAATTATTTCTATCGAAGATTTGTTATGCCAGTTAAAGGCTTTAAAGAGCTCTTTCAGTTACGGCCCTGACATGATTCCAACGTGCTTTCTTAAATATTGTGCTGAAAATTTGTACCGGCCTTTGACAAACCTCTTTAATGCATGCCTAAAACAAGGCATATTCCCTTTGACATGGAAAAAATCATTTATAATACCCTTGCATAAGAATGGTAGTAGATCTTCGATTGAAAATTGTAGAGGGATAGCAAAGATATCTGCTATACCTAAACTTTTTGAAGCCATAATTACTGCCCAATTAACTTTTTCCATATTTCCTTTAATTTCCAGTTCCCAGCATGGGTTTTGCAAAGGGAAATCTACTATTACTGGAATTTGTTACTCACGTTTCAAAAGGATTTAGAGAAAACAAGGATACTGATGTTTTATATACTGACTATATACTAAAGCATTTGACAGAGTAAATCATATAATACTTATTAAAAAACTAGATCTTCTTGGATTTCAACCAAGTCTTCTCCAATGGATATCTTCCTATCTTCGCAACAGGACTCTAAGAGTATTATTTAATGATACCTTTTCTGACATAATTGATGTTACATCTGGTGTTCCGCAAGGTAGCCACCTGGGGCCGATTCTGTTCTTGTTATTTATTAACGATTTGTCTTCAGTTATAAAATATTCAAAGATTTTATTATGTGCCGATGATGTAAAGCTTTTCCAATCTTATACCTCACTTAATGAAAGATGTTTATTACAAACCGATTTGAACAATTTTATAACTTCGTGTAATAACAATGATATGCCTCTTAACCTTAATAAATGTAAAACAATGTTATTTACACGAAAATATGTTCAAGCACCATCCTACACAATAAACAACTCTAGTCTAGAGCAAGTATGTAATTTTGTTGATTTGGGTGTAACAATGGATACCAAACTCAACTTCAATCTTCATATTAATACAACTGTGTTGAAAGCTAAAGGTGTCCTTGCCTTTGTAAAGCGGTGGTCTAAAGAATTCAGAGACCCTTATAAAGCGTGTTTTTTTATAGAGGTATAGAACTTTAAGTTGCAATAAAACAACGATGGATTATGCGATTGACATGAATTTTATTTATCCGAAAGATAATCTTGTGGCGTTACATTTTAAATATGATTTCTGGCATATGACCGCCACGGCTGGCGCGGATGTAGTCTAATCTGGACGTCCAATTTTCGATGACTTTTTCCAACATATATCGACGGTATATCGGCAATAACACGGTGAATGTTGTCTTCCAAATGGTCAAGCGTTTGTGGCTTATCCGCATAGACCAATCACTTTACATAGCCCCACAGAAAGTAGTCTAGCGGTGTTAAATCACAAGATCTTGGAGGCCAATTCACAGGTCCAAAACGTGAAATTAGGCGGTCACCAAACGTGTCTTTCAATAAATCTATTGTGGCACGAGCTGTGTGACATGTTGCGCCGTCTTGTTGAAACCACATCTCCTGGACATCATGGTTATTCAATTCAGGAATGAAAAAGTTAGTAATCATGGCTCTATACCGATCACCATTGACTGTAACGTTCTGGCCACCATCGTTTTTGAAAAAGTACGGACCAATGATTCCACCAGCCCATAAAGCGCACCAAACGTCAGTTTTTCTGCATGTAACGGTGTTTCAACATACACTTGAGGATTACCTTCACTCCAAATGCGGCAGTTTTGTTTGTTGACGTAGCCATTCAACCAGAAGTGCGCTTCATCGCTAAACAAAATTCGCTTATGAAAATCGGGAACAACGGTAATCTCGTTTTGGGCCCATTCGACGAATCTACGCCTTACTTGATGATCGTGATTCTATTCATGATTAATTGCCAAACCAAACTGACAGCTGTTAAATCGGTCCCCTTTTTGAAAAGTAATGCCAACTTAAAGTTCTATTCCTCTATAAAAAACACCCTTTATTACGAAAATACTTTTTACGTAATTAGTAAGACCAATATTGGAGTACGGTTCGCTTGTGTGGAACCCTAATTATAAAATCCATTCTAATAAAATTGAGTCCGTGCAAAAACAGTTTCTGTTGTTTGCTTTGCATCATTTGCCCTGGGGTTCCCGCCAAAATCTTCCTCCGTATACTAGTCGCTTAAAACTTATAAATTTACCCACACTTTCTAGCCGTAGAGAAATGTTAGGAATAAGTTTTTTAGTCAAACTTCTAAATGGACTGATTTGCAGTTCATTTCTCTTAGGTGAAGTAAATTTTAATGTCCCCATCCGATTATCACGACAATTTAGACTAATATTCTTGAAATCTTGTAAAACAAACTTTGAACTATATGAACCGTTTCGACGTTTATGTCAGGATTTCAATTGCTATTCTAGCATATTCGATATGACAGACTCACTTTTCATAACAAAAAATGCTATAATAACTTCTCTTAACCAGTAACTCACTAATTTTCTATTGTAAAGCGTGTTTTTTATAGAGGTATTTAAGTTGGCATTACTTTTCACGATGGCGACCGATTTAACAGCTGTTAAGTGATTTATTCTCAGTTTGGTTTGGCAATTCATCATGAATAGACTCACGCCTGAACAACGCTTGCAAATAGTGCAATTTTATTTCGAAAATAAGGGTTCTGTGCGGAAAACGTATCGCGGACTACGACCATTTTATCGTCGACAAAATCGTCCATCAGAGCAGTTAATTCGATTACCCATGGAACGTTTTCGCACCACGTTTACTCTTATTGATAACTCGCATCCCCAGAGACGCCGTAGGGTGCGTACAGAAGAAGCTGCTGTAGAGCGTAGCATTGAGGAAGACCCGAATGAGTCCATCCGCCATCGAGCACAGGAATTGGATCTGTGTCCATCCACTTTACGGAAGATTTTGCGGAAGGATCTTGGTTTGCGTGCTTAAAAAATCCAACTCGTGCAAGAATTGAAGCCAAACGATCATCAAGTAACGCGTAGATTCGTCGAATGAGCCCAAAACGAGATTACCGTTGTTCCCGATTTTCATAAGCGAATTTTGTTTAGCGATGAAGCGCACTTCTGGTTGAATGGCTACGTCAACAAACAAAACTGCCGCATTTGGAGTGAAGGTAATCCTCAAGTGTATGTTGAAACACCGTTACATCCAGAAAAAGTGACTGTTTGGTGCGCTTTATGGGCTGGTGGAATCATTGGTCCGTACTTTCCTCCAAGATCTTGTGATTTAACACCGCTAGACTACTTTCTGTGGGGCTATATAAAGTCATTGGTCTATGCGGATAAGCCACAAACGCTTGACCATTTGGAAGACAACATTCGCCGTGTTATTGCCGATATACGGCCACAAATGTTGGAAAAAGTCATCGAAAATTGGACGTCCAGATTGGACTACATCCGCGCCAGCCGTGGCGGTCATATGCCAGAAGTCATATTTAAAATGTAATGCCACAAGATTATCTTTCGGATAAATAAAATTGATGTCAATCGAATAATCCATCGTTGTTTTATTGTAACTTAAAGTTCTATACCTCTGTAAAAAAATACCCTTTATATCAGCTGATGAATTTGTTTTCTGTAGCTGAGCAGTTTTTCAAAAAAAAAAAAAAAGAAAAAAGAAAAGAAAAAAATATGGATATACTTTTATTTGCATGGAATGAACCAGGACCGATTTTCTTAAAGTTAAGACGTTGCTATCTTTTTGCTTAGATTAACCTAAGTAATAATTTATTTCCGAAGAAAGTATCACAGCTCAACAGTTTGGTGAAAGTTGAAATGATATACTTACTTATTTTACTCGAAAACCATAACTAAAACATACTAGTGAAGTGTACTTCTAGTCTCTATATTTTTTGGAGCAGAGTTTTATTTTGCTAAGGCACACTCATAAGCTTACATATGTATATAATTTCCCTTACACTTTCATACATACTCAGGACTAAAGGAGATAAAAGGTGATAAAAGAAACATTTTTAGAAGAAATGCAACAGAAATGCAGCGCAAAGCTTTAGTACGAGTCACAATCATACCCACATACATGCGAGCAAATAACTTACGAAAGACACATAATGCAACATATTGCTGAACTTGTACGCACAAATATATATACTCGTTTGTACAGTTTTCCCGTCACAAATTGTGCGCCGTGTAATGACGTAGGTAACAAAGCATCGTTTTCGTTGCACTCAATGTGTAGCTGCTGCTTACAACTACAGAATATGATGGCCTGGTATGTAAACGAATGCATTACGGGTACAGTTAATATTATATTGATAGAGCGAGAGATGTATGTGCACGAATGTGGAAATGTCTCGCTAAATGCTTGAAGATGCATATGCATGTTTCTAAATGTTTGAAAGCAGCAGCAGGCAGTAATCACTAGGAAAATATCAGCTGTGAATAGTAATATTTAATGTGTATATGAACCCCGTAGAAAATGTGAGGAATCGCGAAATAACGAATGTTGGTGAATGCAGAATGGTACTTAATGATACTTACTTTTATATCCGAAATATATTATTTCGGCATCAATCAATACTCTTCTACCCTTAAGGTATGCGATGATATGGATATGGATCGCTGTAAAAGGAAAGACTTTTCGACCAAATCTTGGTTGGACTATAATCGCGGCCGCGATAGCCGCGTGGTTAGCATTGCGTACTACGATTTGGAAGGCCAGGGTTCGAGTCCAGACTCGACCAATATCCAAAATTATGGAAAATAAATTTTTCTAATTTCGGTCGCCCTTCGACAGGGAATGTCAAGCCCTCCGAGTGTATTTCTGGCATGAAATAAAAAAGGTTCTCATTTGTTGGTAAAAGCATCAAGTGGCAAAACCACAAATTGGAGGAGGAGATCGGCCAAAAATGGCTTCGGCGTTTACAAAGCGCCAAATATATGTATATGTATATAATCAATTTAAATAGATCAATCAGTGTTGGTTTCTAAGATCGGCGATAAGGAGCTCAACAGTGGCTGGGCTAGCTTATAGATATTCTAACATATTCTCAACCATTATCGACCTCGTTTGACCAAACTGGAAAAAAAAATAACAGTTTTATAGTATTCGCTCACTTCAACTCTCGAAACCACACGCGTGCTGGTTGAGGTAGGTAGTCCTTTTCCTTTCAATTGCGGTAGAACAGTCCTCATCGTACCAGCTGTTTTTATGACCTTGTCGTTTGCTGTTGCGGGTAGAGAGCATTAAATGCCGTCGCCCAATTCCTTATATCGACTTGCTGATGTGTTCCTTCACAGAACTGGAGCGTAAGTCGAGTAGAATGCATTCGGCTGTCTGTTGTGATTTCAGCTTTTCAACGTCAAACCCTCGTTGCGTTTGTCGACGTACGAATGGCTATATGAATTTTCTTGTGCAGCGATCGTGTACAGACACCAATCTTTAATTTTCCACCCAGGCGTTAAGGTTGATGTGGGGGCAAAAAAAGCGAAGAGGTATGTTCAAAGGAAAAGGTGAAGGTTTTGCTCACTGTTTTCTTGGATTACAATGGTGCGGTGCATCATGAGCTCCTGCTAAAAGGTCGTACAGCTCATAAGGAATACTACAAGGAAGTTATGAAACCTTTGCGTGAAGCAATACGGTTCAAACGATCGGAATTGTGGGAAAACAAATCGTGGAATCTGTATCATGTTAATGTAGCAGCTCACATATCAATGCTTATTCGTGGGATTTAAACCACCTCTCAGCAGTAAATATACCAGTTAAAAAACGCAAAGGAATTCGTTGAAAAGACGCAATCAAAACTAACAATAAACTGATTTTCTACTCGACTTTCACTCTCCAACTCGATATAAGGCAACTGGGTACGGAATTTCTACGGAATCAATAATTTTTGACAATATCAAAAGTAAAGCAGGTATGAGGAGAATTTACGTGTCGCTGAGGAGAGAAAATAGATTGTATACCTCGTAACGTGCGGGGTGGGATAGATACAGAGAGCAAAAAGCGTGATTATGAAGAGCTAAAGAAGCTGACCAACAGGACTAATGCTTAGAAGTTCTATGGAAATATGCGACGACTTGTAGCAAGTATCCATGGAGGTAATCTGATGACCGATGAGCTTACTTAGTTTATGGAGGGAACACTTCTCTAGCCTGTTGAATGCAGATAGTGAGCCCGAAAAATAATCGGCCGAACGAGTCATTCAAATATGGCAGCGAATAACTGCCAAGGTGGTCACATACATGGACTCCAAACTATCTCTGCCCAATCAAAAAAAAAAAAAAAAAAAAAAAAGAAAGGGACCCCATAGTCTAAATACACAAGTTACTAAATGTATATAAGAGTATAAAATTGCTGGCGCAAGCCGACGATATTGATGGCATTGAACTTTACAACCAGTCTTTTAGTGAATGAGGACAAGGCGAAAAATTTGGAGTCATCAAACTCTAACAAACAGTCACCGGAATGGAGTGCTGAAGTCGTAAATAATTTCGTCCTTCTTTAAAGAAGCATTAAGAACACCAACAATGTCAGCTTTGAAATCCAATGAATAATCACTCTTGTCAACAGAGGTTGAGACTTTGGACTGCGTAGGTAATTGAAAATTAATGTTCTCTCTCGACGTACGAAAACTAAATTCTGATGCGGAAGATTGAATGTTGACACCATCTGATGAATAGCGTTTTTCAAGCAGAACTAGCCGCTATAATAAAAGCAGCTTCATTACTCAACTCTAATATGGTTACTCCCAGGGAACTGTTATGCCGGAAGGAGCTGAAGATAGGGAATAGTCCTAAACACGACAAACTCAACAAATTATCTCCTAAGACTTGCCTTCACTACAAGGGCGAACAGAAGATGGCAGTGTGAAGGCACTTGCAATGTGACCAGATCAATCTGGCTGAAACAAGGAGTACTAAGTCCAGCAGCTGCAGTGACATAGATGAGGTGGAATCAGTGAAATATTACCTCTGCCACTGCCCAGCTATCAGTGCGGCTCGTAATCGCCTTCTCGGTAATTTTTTCTTCGATCACGTAGGAGAACTTGCAACTTTAGACGTCAGTAATCTCATGGACTTTATAAAATGCACCAATTATTTTGAACATCTGAAAATGTGAGAGGAATCTCCTTCACAGGCCCAACGTAGGTATCGAAACAGGATAGCAATTCTAAGTACGCTTGATTAGAGTTGCGTTTCGACCAAGCTCTTTAACTAACTAACTAACTATGATTACGTAAGCGTTGCCTACGCCAATGAAGAAGCAGGAACAATTCAACTTTTGTAAATGAACTAGCATTTAACTACTACGAAGCTGATGCATAAACGGAGAATCGTCATTTCGTAGCACCACATCATGGTAGGCATATCAGTCGCTGACATGGAAAAATGTTCGGCGATCAACTAGCTAGCATAAAGCCAATTATAACGCACCCCACAGCCAAAAAAAAATAAAAATTTTTTTGAAGAGTTGTCATTAATCCAAAACACCTTAAACATTAGGGAAATGAAGGAGCATAACGAAATAAGTTTACAAAACTCGAAATAACTGCAGAAGAAGCATTGAGCCAAAATGGGGCAAGGCATAAAGAGCACTAGTGCGGTGGACGACACCAAAGAAATAGTATTAGGCCTCTGGAATGGGTGGAACGTACATTTTTTACTGGATTTATCTTAATAACTATCTAACAACAGCCTTTGCGATCAGGAAAAGGAAAGCAAGACTATCAGTAACATAAGGTTGAAATGTGAGGCAGTCACGAGAGGAGGATTATTTTGTGATATTGTGATGGTAGCTTCGAACTTAGCGGCTACAATCCTATTCCCCAAAAATAAATTGTGAGCTTTACTGATGGCGTTAAAAAGAATTTCGATTTTATAAAAAAGTCATCATCTGTCTTTCCAATAATCCGGCGTTTTTCATATTGTCTCACGTAAATGGTATTGAACTTATAGGTAGTACCCCTTATCGGCCGTTTAACTTGGCGACAGGAATTAATGATGAGCTATACCGTTAAAATCGAATAATAATTTCACGCTCGACCGCACTTGTCAAGTGAGCCAGAATGTGTTCACTGCGTTTTATGGATCTAGCCTGACCGAATATTCCCCGCAAGTCAAATTGAGTTGGATGCTTATAGCAAAATCAGAGGATTATCGTGAAGCGTGACTGCTTGCATATTAGGATTTTTCATAATATTGCCATAATTTGATGAATTTTATTGAGAATAAAGTGCTTGCTGTCTCGATACGCCAATATTTTGCCTTAGTATCTATGAAATATAAACATTTTGAATAGGTCAGTGTAACCCTAGGCTATCGAATGATGTTTTCTTCACTATCCTGTTTATCGCAATCATATAGCGGAAATAATGCCTTTTTGGAGACAGAAGGTATATCACACCTCCAACCAGTAGTAGCGTCATATATTATGGATCAACTAGTAGGCTTAAGTGCACTCAGTCAGAGCTTACGTAAACTCAACTCAACTCAAACTCCACCAATAGTTAATAAAGGGTTTTGTAATAGGGATGATATGATTTATGAGTGTTGTTTTGGCCATTTTTAATATGTTATGATCCGTCATTTTTTTAATTGTATTCAGTAATGTTTACAAGCCTTGGAAGAATTTGGAAACGCTAACGATTTTTTTAAGAAAATCATCTTCTCCTAGGGCTGATTTTCATCCGAGTGGTGCGTAAATAAGCAAAACTGTCGATTCTGTTGCGAAGAAAATTCACAAATTATTCATGAACAACTGTCAATTTAGTTGCATTCATCTAAATTGACAGTTTGGTGCGAAGTTTTTGGTCTGGTGGAATCATCGGTCCGTACTTCTTTCGAAATGAAGCTGGTAGCACCGTTACTGTCAATGGATAGCGGTATGTATCGATGATAACTAACTTTTTATGGTGTGAAAGGTTTCGAGATTCGATTATTTCAGAAATCGCGAGATTGAATGGCCTACAAGAAGTTGTGGTTTAACACAATCAGACTACTTCTTGTGGGGTTATTTGAAGTCCATTGGTCTTTAGCAGTAAAGGAGGCTCTCTTCAAGCTTTAAAAGTCAATATTGAATGTGTTATTCATGACATACGACTTGATTTAGGGGAAAAAGTGCTCAAAAATTGGATTCATCGAATTCGTTACTGCAAAAGAAGTCGTGGAGGCCATTTGAATGATGTTATATTCAGAACTTAATTGTATTGATTGTAATTCACATTAAATCAAAAACATTTGAATTTCCTTAAGAACTAGTGGTTTTTTTTTTAGGAAATCATACCACTCTCATTGGAAAAACCTGTACATTTATATTCATATTAAGAATAATATTTTTGTTCGCTGGGTTATAACGCACCCCACAGATAAGCTAAAAATAAAAAGACTTAAAAATATTGAAGACTTGTGATTAATACAAAACACCTTCAACATTAGAGAAATGAACTGGGTTTAACATGTCAGCAAATTATCAATTTACATCAACACCAATGTAGCTTTAGAGCTCCATCAGCAAATGCTATCATAATCTGCATAACTTACACGTATCGAGCAGCAATTTTAAGAGAGCATAAATGTGCATATTTAGTATGTTAGTATGTAAGTTACTTTTAGAAATATGCACCCCAGAATTTTACTTTTCCTATTATTAATATTATTATTTGCACATGCTTACACACGTGTATGTAATGTATATGTATGTGTGTGAAGATATGCATCACTTCAACTTTTGTTCGCACTCACTTGTCCCATTGGCACTCTGGCGGGACTTAAATTTTTGATACACATTTCACTAATATTTTTGTATGAAAAAGCACACGCATACACACAATACAAACATATATATTTACATATGTACCGTTATGGTATATATTCAAAAATTGCATATTTTCAATTTGAGGTTGACATGTTTATTTCAAAGAATTTTCCACCTTTTCACACTTTCAGGTTAACTGACGACATGCAAATAACTATTACCATATAAATATATATATATATATGTGTATATGTACATATGTATATAAATACATTTAACATATTTTTTTTTTTACTAAATGCTAACTTATGAGCAACCAAACAGTTGTCAATTGGGGATTAATTGTAGTAATTAAAAATAAGTGGAAATACATGTAAGATTACAACTGTGTGACGATGATGATGATGATGATGATTCACGCTTTTTTTTGTTGCACTTATTGGTGTTTGTAGTTGGTTGACTAGAATATTCATTCCAAATATGCGAAAGAGAAACATTGGTGTTTAGTGGCATTAGTGCATATTAGGAGCACACGTGTCATGTGAACTAAAAAAAATCATGGCGATTTGCTTAATTGCAAATATTCATTCGTGTACGTGAATTTAATCAAAAGTGTATATTTCTTTTAATCCACATTTATTATAGCCATAAAATGAAACTGGTGAAAGTGCATTTGCTTAAAGAACAATTAATGCTGATTTTTAGCAGTTTCATTTGATTCGAAATTAATTTATTTTTGAATGTTTGGTTTCACTAAACAATTTATTTTTATTTTTTAATTTTTATTTAAGATCCGTATGCTATTTACATTGATAAAATTTAACCGAAACAATTCAGATATGTTAAATATTGAATACTTCTTCTTCTTCTTGATTGAACAAATCCAAAGGAATCTTAGCTTTTGTTAAACGGTGGTCAAGAAGTTTAACGATGCTTGTGTTACTAACGCTTTGTTTACAGCATTAGTAAATATGACCTATCCTGAAACATGGCTCGGTAATTTAGGACCCGAGATATCAAATCTATTCTGACAGGATAGAATCTATTCAAAAACAATTTCTCCAAATTTTCTTAAGAAATTTGCATTGGGACTCTCAGTAAAATCTTTCTCCTTATGACGGGTGATCCATTTTGAGGTTCCCTATTTTTTTAAAGAAAAAAAACCCAGAAAATTTAAATTAAATGGATAATGTTCATTATCATTCGAAAGAACATTCTTTGACATTTATTTCTTGAAGATTATCTCTCGTCGATGAATCGTTCGAGCATTTCGAGTAGTAGCTAGCGAATGACAGGCGTGATGTTTTGCTCCAAGGCCTGAACCCAGCGGGATTGTTCGCATCGACTTTAGTCTTTACATATCCCCACAGGAAAAATTCCAACGGTGTGATATCACATGAACTTGGTGGCCAATCGACCAGCCCAGAACGTGAAATTATCTGCCCACCAAAGAGTTTTCTCAATAAATACATTGACTGGTGCGATATCTGGGAAATGGCGCCGTCCTATTGAAACCAAATGTCACCGAGATAACGAGCTTCAATTTTAGGCATCAAATAGTTGGTTATAATGGCGCGATAATGGTCGCCATTGACGGTTACGTTCTCACCGGCATCATTTTTGGAGAAATATGGACCGATGATTCCACCGGCCCACAAACCATACCAAAACGTTATTTTTTCTCAATGTAATGGCAGCTTTTGGAATTCTTCAGGTTGCTCTTCGACAATTTTGCTTGTTTACGTACCCATTGAGGCTGATGCATGCATTTTGGCAGTTCTATAGCCGGCTAATGGGAGCCAAGTGAGCAACTGCTTTTCAGGCTTCATTAAAAACGGATGGCGATGAGTCTATTGCATCGACTTTGATTTGGGATACGAGTTCACCATCTTCAGGTATTCCATTTTCGCTTACATTCGATAGGCTGGCAAAGTGTTCGGTCTGAATTTCGGTCTATAGATTACTTCTTTGGTTCCTAAAAGTCGTCAAATCTTTTCATATTATTTTCGGCCGTTACCCTTATTGGGCCGTTTTGTAGGCTCTTCGTACTCATGCGTCTCGCTTCTCTCTTCAACTCTCGGTATCAATACCATGCTGTAGGCGTTGCGGTCGATTTCAATATTGCAAGATAGGTAATATTTTTTCTCTCTATTGCGACGCGACATTACTAATAATACCAGTTCTTCTTTCGATATTCTCGAAAATCAATTGTTTCCTTGGCGACGACACTAGAATTTTGAAACTGCTGTCTGTTTGTTGTGGTTGCAGCTTTCCAACGTCAAATCTTCCAAGCGTTTGTTTATGCACGTTTTACGCTGCACAAAGGCGGTTGCAAATTTTTGTCTTTCGTCAATTATAACATGATAGACTTTGTTTCTTGCCCTGCGATCCGGCGACAGCCATTTAGCTTGTTGAATTTTCATATGCTGGAATCAAGGAATTTTCCGATTGTTGCGCCAAAAATACCCTGGGATTGAAAACGCCTAAGACAATTTTGAGATCGTGGTGGGGGCAGCACTCATAACAGCGTTCTAGGCTTTCATAGAAAGCATTTTGAGTCACATCATCCTTCTATTCTATCGGTACGTGGGCGTAAATTAGCGATATGTTAAATAACTTCACTTTGATGCGGATTGTGGCGAAGCATTCATCCACCAGAGTGGTTGACAGGGCTCGGCAGCTGAGTTCTTTTTTTGCGCTCTTTTATTTTCCGCAATAGCCGAGTGTTTAACATTGCGTAATACCATTTGGAAGGCCAGGTTTCGGGCCGAAAATCGCTGCAGCGGGTACTAAGCGCCAAATATATATATATATATATCTATATATATAAATTCTTCTGTCACGGTGTTTTTTCTCGCGCTCTTTCAAACCGGCTGAACCGATTTTAATGGAATTTCATACGAGTATATATATTCGTTAGATATGTGAATAGGTTTTTATTTATTTGTGGAAGTGGAACAGGGACGAAAAAATCGTATTTATGGTTCGACTTAAGTAAGTGATGATTTCCAGGAAATGATTTTTTCCTAGAAACGGACTATGGATCAGGAAATAAGTTCAATTTGATCGAAATATTTAGTATAATTTGGATGTAATCATAGATCATGTAAGATAGTGTCATGTAATTTTTCTGGGTTCGTTTTACTTTGAAGCTTTCATATTGATATTTTCGTGAAAGACTTTAAGTAGTGAATTAGCGACATAAACTTACAAAGATGTGGCTAGGTCAATATTATAATTTAATTATTTATAATTATAATTTAATAAAAAAAATTTGACTTAGATGTTGCTTAATTAGAACTCTAATGACCCTTTGAATTTCAATTAGAATAAAAATTGGAGAAAATACAGAAAGCCATCTGAACGAGTAGCCGGATTTGAGCACACCATGTTTTTCACACGGACATAGCATGCTCTCGGGTAGGCAAACCTACGTTTGCGTTAGCTACAGATGGGATAACATAAAAATTTTGTACACAAAAGCCGAAGATAGATTGAAGTGTTGTTCTCTATACAAGAAGTAGCTAAACATAAAGTGTCACAGAATATGTTGCTACATCCTAAAGAATACAACAGAAGGGACTGTCCATAAACTACGTAGCCTGATTTTGGCCACTTTTGGACCCCCCACGCGGTCTATTGTAGCTTTTACCCTCCCCCCCTCCCCCCCTCCCCCTATAAAGACACGTGGTTTTTTTTATAATAAAATTTTTGGAAAGAAATGTTTACTAATCCAAGCTTGGAATGAAAGACGAAACTAGCCATTAATGTAAATCATCTACCACAGGCATACATGTTTCTTCAGTAATACTTTGACGGTCGAGTTGATTAGTGGATTCGTCAATTTCAATATCATCTTCCTCAAACCATATAATTATCGGTCAGGGATGCTGTCAATTTCACACATCAACTCATTATATCGATGTTTCAGTACTGACTTTGCTCGATATTTTTTACCAGCAATGCAAAGTTTGCACCACAGATACTGGCATCGAGTATATGTTTTGCACTCTCTTCCTCTTGTTGCTGGCTGAGGAAGGGAAAGAAGGAGAAAGAAGGTGCACTTTCTGACTGACAAGCAATTAGGCGCGGAGCTGTTCTGCGCATTGTAGCTCGTCGAACTGTTTCGTCGTCGCCACTCACGGCATCATGTTGAAACATTTTGCATTTGTGATAGAGGATTTATGAAAACTACGCTGATTTTTTTTAACCGCGGCAAAAATATATTGATATAGAAAACCACGTAGCTTAGGCCAAAAATCCCCCTCCCCCACGTGGCTCACCGTGGTCTTTTAGTGGACCCCCCCCTAAAGCAGGCTACGTAGTTATGGTCTGAGGGGCTAGACATACATATTTCTTAAAACTGTTTCAAATATGTTCAATTTCAATATGTAAAGCGACTTGCTTAGCCTTAGGTACCAGATTTTCAATGACAATGGATAGCATTTCCCTTTTAAGCGCTGTTCGATTGGCCGATATACAAATACTTCTTATCCTTGTTATAATTTTCACCATATGAAAATTTACCTTCTACTTCGTTACATTTAGTCACCAAACTGAACTGCTTACCATAAAACTCTCGTTTCGTAAATTGATATCCACCAAATTGATTTTAGTATGGTTTATAAAATGTTGAAGAGAAATTTATATCTCTGCAATTGCTCATTCAGCTATTAAATTTATTTGTGGTAAATATGAAAAGTTAAGAGCGAAAAATGGTGAGTTAAAAAAGTGAGAAGCTTTTCAACACTTGGGCAAGTAACAACGCCACCAGATTAATGGTGTACTTGGTAGGAGGGTAGAATTTGATGAAATGTGGTAGGATATTACCGTCAAGAAAATGATTTTTCTTCTTCTTTTCATTTAGTTAATAAGTCCATTACAAAATTAGCCAATAGCGATTATTAATAAATATTTAATAATATATTTTAAGATTAAGATTTGAAATAATATATTTGTATATATTAAGGGCAAAAAATAATCTATAAAAATTTAAGTAAATCAAAATGTAATAAATATGTACATACATACATATGTAGTTGGAAGTTGTACAGTGCGTATGAGTAATGCGTTCAAGGTCGAGCTATTAGAAGTGGTAGGGGAAAAAAATAATTTAGTCATTTGAAAGAGGTGTATAAGGGGGTTAGCAAAGCATACCGCCATTCGGAAAGCTTGGGTTCGAGCCCAGGTTCAATCAACATCCAAAATTATAGAAAATAAATTTTTTTAAGTGCGGTCGCCCCTCGGCAGGGAATATCAAGCCCTCTGAGTGTATTTCTGACATGGAAGAAGAAAGAAAAAAATGCATTTAATTAATATTTTATTCAATAAATCAAACACACAATCATTATTTATTTTACCGTGTATGATCTTACATCTAAGACTTAACGTTAATATTAAAGATAAAATAAAATGAAAAATAGTAGAACTCTAGGTGAAGGGTTGAAACATAAGGGAAACTGATGGTTTTGAAGCTGAGGAGTAGTACAAAGGGAATCAAGTAACAATAGAGAAACATTTGCATACATATACATCTACATATTCATTTTTAAAGCGCAAAGTCTTGTGGATGGTTCTGATCGTATGAGGCAGACCTTTCCAAATACGTATAGCAAAAAAAAAGAACTGACGTGCAGATACACGGCAAGTATATTACATACTAACTCTGTTGCATAATCAGTCCGGTTTAGTAAGAGAGAGAGAGTAGTAGATAAGAAAATCTTTATCTTGTGCGAACGCTTTGAAAATTCATATTTTTTTATAAGATTTCCAACCGTGCCACTTCGGTGGTAAAGATCCACTCTGGGATTTCTGTAGAATTTTTCTGAATTTTTTTGATAATAGAAGGTTGTGCAAATGAATATTTTTTCATATTTACAACTTTGCTTGGCAAATATATAGATTCAATAAAAATAGACAATTACCAGAACATAAGTGGACCCCGACAATCAATTTTACTTACACATTCCTCAGACATTTAATGCCTGGAAGTATGCAGGACTGCAAAACACTCACTCCAATATTAACTAAAAATAGCGGCTAAACATCAGCGTACTTTATAGTTGTTGGTTGGTGATGAATTGAACATTACAACAATAGATTATAAGTCTGATATTGGCTCAGTGATAGAGCACTCGCCTGTGAAGTCAGAATCCATTGGTTCGATCCCTGGCAAAAGAAGTCTGATGAGGGGATGTGGTGATCTCCGAAACAGCTGTCACTTCTACCATTTTTCTTTGTTGTATAACAAGACATTCAATACGATAAAATGAAAAACAAATAGGCCTTATAACCACAAAAAATTACAGGCCGACATAAGCAATTAATAGTATTTGTTCTTACTTTTAACTTACAAATTTGCCGTCCTTAATGAAAACTTATTAATAACTTAAATTGCTTTACTGATGAAAAACTGTGTGTTTCATAATTGACTAAGTGGTACGGAGGCTTGTTAAGAAGAGTTTCGAATCTAGTAATCTTTGCTTGTGAAGCAGCATTAGGTATTTTAATTTTATTATGACGCTTTACACAGTGCACGTATCTGGCGATGTTGTTATAGAGCTCGACACAGATGATTGTTATAAAGCGTGATCCATTTCGAGTTTCCCCATTATTTTAAAGAAAAAATAAAACACAGAAAATTCAAATTTAATGGGGAATGTTTATTATCATTCGAAAGAACATTCTTTGGCATTTATTTTTTGAAGATTATCTCGTTCAAATGTTGGCCGCGGCTACGTCTCAGAGAGCTTATCCGTTGAATCCAACTTTCGATGACTCAGTCGAGCATTTCGACTGGAATCTGGCGAATGACAGGCGTGATGCTTTCCTCCAAGGCTTGAATCGAAGCGGGATTGTCCGCATAGACTTTAGACTTTACACATCCCCACAGGAAAAAGTCTAATGGTGTGATATCACACGATTTTGTTGGTCAATCGACCAGCCCAAAACGTGAAATTATCTGCTCACCAAAGTGTTATCTCAATAAATCCATTGATTGATGCGATGTGTGGGAAGTGGCGTCGTCCAAATGTCACCGAGATCACGAGCTTCAATTTCAGGCATCAAATAGTCGGTTATAATGGTGCGATAATGGTCGCCATTGACGGTTACGTTCTCACCGGCATCATTTTTGAAAATATATGGACCGATGATTTCACCGGCCCACAAACCACACCAAACCATTGTTTTTTCTGGTTGAAAAGACAGCTCTTGAATCTTTTAAGGTTGCTCTTCGTCCCGAATGCGGCAAGTTTGCTTGTTTACATACCAATTGAGGCAGACAGAAATGGGCTTCATCGCTGAAAACGATTTGGATCGAAAAAGTCGGATCTTCTTGGAGCTTTTCTAGAGCCCATAGAGCGAAGCGATGTCGCTTTGTAAGGTCGAGCGGCTTCAGTTCTTGCACAAGCTGTATTCTGTATGCTTTCAATTTAAGATCTCGATCTAAAATGCGCCAAGGCGTTCCATACGTCAGTCCGAGTTGCTATGAACGGCGCCAAATCGACTCTACACGTTCTTCGAGTACACTCTCAGCTACGGCCGCCATATTTGCTTCACTGTGTGCTGAACGTGGTCTATTCGGTCGAATATTATCCAATAATGAATGTTGGGTCTCAAGAAGGCTATTGGTGTTGCGAATAGTACATTCAGTTAGGCCGATTATGATGACCATAAGTTGAGCGAAGCTCGCAAAACACATTCTTTACAGGACGTGAATTTTCGTAAAAAAGTTGAATGATTTGTAAACGTTGTTCGGGCGTAAGTCTTTCTCTGAGGAAATGCCAAACAATACTGAACAAAAATAACAATGACAGCTTGACACGACTCTTGCGTGATCTGTCAAGGAAAGGATATTGAAAAAAGTACCTCTACTTGGATCACCCTTCACAATATCAGAAACGAATTTTAGGATTTTAGCAAAATTTTTTGGGCAATTTTTTGGTTTATATATAAATAAATAAGAAATTTAATATTTCTTTATATTGACTTTGCTTTTCGAAAATATTGAAGCGTTAAAAATTTTGGTGAATTCCTCTTGTACTGAGTGAATTTTCAGCCTAAATATCTTCAAACTTAAGCTCTTTAGAAACACATGGAATTTACTGAATATTTAGTCTTCAGTTGATATATAAGTATGTAATTACAAACCCATTTATATATAGTAAATCAGTAGAATATAAGCCATTTTCAATTAAATCAATACCAACTTAAGCTGACCCCATTAAACTCTCAGTTAACATTTACATATGGTATATATGTGTCTTTGTATTTCAAGCATACACAGGCAGGAAGGACTCAACTGGACATAACAAATTCATTCACCTTTACAACCGGTGCATTTTCGAAATACAATATATTGAGAAATTTATGTTACAACACAACAATACTGATGAATATAAATATTTGTGATTGCACAAATAAACAAACCAACATACCTGCATACGTACATACATACATACCTATATGTGTGTATATATGTGTAAGCATAAATTCACGAAGCTTTGATAAACGAAAGAAAGTGCATAAGTGTATGAACGAGCATGTATGTATATATGTATCGAACAACAATTTACTTTGTCAGCATACAACAACAGCGAATTCCCACTGATTTTCTGTAACGGCAAATGAATTTCAGGTGAAATCTAAATGGGTGTATTAAGCTTATGATAATGAATTTATGCTGTTGGTGAGAGCTTGTAGAGTACATATATATTACGCACGCTTAGCTCAGCCTTAGTCCACTGGCTAAGTATTGTATAAATACGTTATATATGTATGTTTGTGTATGTGTGTGTGTGTAATTGAAAATGCCAACTTGAGTGCATCAGAGTGATTTGAAGGTGTATTTTAGAGTAGTTGTGAAACGCTAAATACAGATACTGCCAAACGCTAAGGATACTTAAGGTTAAGTATGATGACTGTTAAACACATCAATGTGCGCTTGCATTGCATACATACATCCAGACATAACATACATGTATGCATGTAGGCATGCTTGTATGTGCGAGCGTTATCAAAATTATCGACAAAGCGCACAATATTGTTGCATATCCATCGCCGCTACTGTTGTTGTAGTTGTTGTTGTTGTTGCTGCTGCTGCAGAGCCAGCGCTGCTGCATATTGACTGAGTTGGCTGTGCATTGCAAGGCCACATATGCATTTATGCCGCTTGAAAGCAATTACTTAAGTAATATACCGGCGCAACCGAAAGCATTTAAATCCATTTTCAGCGTATTTACAAGCATTGAGGCACTGTACATATGTATGTATGTACACCTATACAATATCGGTGTTTTTGTCTACACTTGCGCATGCATATAAGCTAAAATATTAATGCATATTTGTGCATAAGTGCATACATATACACTTATATATATGTATATTCCAGCGAATTCATGAACAATCAAAGTTTTGAAAGCGTATTGGTAGCATGCAAGATTTGCATATGCAAATGCATACATATAAATATCTATAAATGTATATATATTTTTTTGTTTACATTAAATTTATGCTTCATATGCTTGTAACTCTATATGTATAGAGATTTACATTTTCACCGTCATTATTGGAATCAGCGTTGAATTTTCTGTGAATTCAATTACCATAAATAGATTCATTCGTGTGTTAAAGGTCAACGAGAGTTGAGTGGATGCAAATAAATAGTAAAAATTTTATTTCGCAATTTACATAAATTTTAATTTGAAATTTTAAAATAATTTTTGTACGTATGTATTTATGCTAGAAATAATTTTAAGCTTAAATAATTAACCTTAAGGGGTTAGTTAGGTGGGTTTGAAAATTAAAAAAAAATCTATTTTTTTGTCTTATTAAATTGTAAAATATATTTCAAATATTCTCCCAAAATTTCAAATCGATCGGTGTAAAATTCTAAGAGATATACCCTTTGGAAGTTCTACGCATTAGGCCATGTCTGTGTCAATTTGAAACTTTAAACGCATTTATCTCAAAACTCTATTTTTTAAGTAAGTGGACACAATTTCCCGAAAAGTTATAAAGCAATTTTGCTCAATTTTGGCACACAGCTTTGCAATAGCAATATCTAGTCATTGAACGAAAGGTTTTTTTTTATTACAACTAATTTTTTCGAGCCAATGCATGGCGAAAATTTTATGAAAAAATGAAATTTTTTGTTCAATGTCTGTCAAAAATTCAAATTTAAATTTTTTGTTTTTTTTATCTCGTTCCATAACGAGATTTAACCATGTACTAACGAAAATTTTTTAGTATTTTTGATTTAAGATCAATCAATAATGACTTATGCTGTCCACGGCAAGAGCATTTTCTTTTGAGACATCAAGGGAGATGAGGTACCAACGGCTGAGTTTTTGGAATTTTTGAATAAAAATCTCACAAAATACTGTTTAAGTATGTATTTTTAATATGGTAAATTGTTTGAATAAAATATATGATTGTATATGGGGGGGGGGGAGGGGGGATATTGAAAATACCTTTATTTAATCTCTGAATCCCACCCCTTAAGCGCTTTCGGAGAAATCAGAAGAGAAAAATTTGCTCTTCTTCATTTTTATAATTTATTTTTCCTTTAATTTATTATCAAAGCACTTTTCCATCAACTTCTGAATTGCAAAATAAGGATTTGAAAATATTTTTTTATATTTATATTAAAAATTCTTTTAAGTTAAAAAAATTAATTATTATATACATACGATAAGAGCTTTCGTGGAATTTTTCTTCATTCAAATGATACATTAAGGTCTCAAAAATGTTATCCCGAAAGATTATGACATATAAAATTTTTTGGATGCCCCATTTTCTTTAGTTCTCTAGTTGAAGCGTCTGTTTCAGTCAGTAGGGCATACTCAAACTTTAAACGCGTTTATCTCAAAACTGCTATTTTTAAGTTGGCCGGAAACATAATTGAAACAATTTACGACCGACTCACTTGAAATTATCTTCAAAAATACATTATCTACAGAAGTATGTAGGATTTTTATTTTATCTTGCATATTTTTTTTTTTGTTATTAACAAATTTCGCACATTTTTTTAGGCCAAATTGTTTCTTTTTTCCTTTAGAGATCCGCTATTTTATCAAAATTACATTTTCTGAAAAAATCCTTCGTACTTCTGTAGCTATTACTATTTACAAGCGGAAGCCGTTCAACAACTTATTAAAATACAAAAAATACAGAAGCTGTGTGTCCGGCCGTGGTTTCCGAAAAAATGGAGATATCCTAGGGAGAACGCTGTATAGCCGCCATTTTGAAATTAAGTTTTCTTAAAAAATAGATAAAAGCAGTTAATTATATGTATAATAAATGTCTTTTGTCAACAATCAGATTTATTTAATAGTTTTCCCGAAAATAATCTCAAAACGGCCAATTTTGTGGCCCTATAGGCTCACAGCTTATTTCATGCATGTTCAATTATAAAATTTGTAATGCTATATATTGACAACACATCTAAATAATTCAAAAACCCAGTTGTTGATATGAACGTGTAGTTTTTAAAACAGATACTCCATTTATTAGTTTTTAATTATTAATTAACAACTTATAAACAAACTAGAAACATTAAAAAAAAATTCTATCACAGCTCCATTAATGCAGTATACTTTTTACTAAAAAAAGTTAATCATTTAAGTAAAATTTGTTTAATATTTAGTGTGATATCCGTTAGCTTTTAATACAGGTTTTAGTCTAGCTGGCATGGACTCAACTAGTTTATTGTACTTTTTCTTCCGACTTTGTTCCGTTCTTCCAAAATTTCACATTTTATTTGTTACTTATTGCTTATGTGGTGTTTACAGAGGATATTTTCTAATAAAGACCATAAATTCTCAATCTGGTTCATATCGGGTGACTGGGCCGGTGGATTCATTACATGTGTACAATACAAGTACAATGAAATATTGATGTTTAATATATTAAGGTACTATTCAACGTTTTATCCCTAACATCCTCAACAAAGACCAAATTTCCAACGCCAGTTGTAGACATACATGCCCATGCCCATAACACTGTGCTCTCCAAATTTAACAGTTGGCCTGACCTGCCATCTTCGACGCTTAGTATTCGGTTTCGGTCACACGTAAGCCATTTCATCTGAGCCAAAAAGATTGAACTTCGATTCGTCAGAAAAATTACTATGTTTCAGAAGTCAAAATCCTTGGTTTCCATCTCCTTGGCAAAGGCGACTCGGCTTAGTTTGTTCTTTGGTTAATAAATAGCTTCTTTCGGGATACTTGGCCATTGAAGTCATGCGCACGCAGTATCCGACGACACAAAATGATTTACCTAGTTCTTCCCGAAACTCTGTGGTTAATTTTGGAGATGAGAGACTGGGATTTTCAAATACATATTCGTCATGTTCATTGTAATTTTATTTGGTGCATTTCGCCCTTTATTTTCTATAAGATATTCATATACAAGTACAAATTTTTGCACTATCGCACTACTTTAATTAACTAACTCAGCAATTTTCCATTGCGATTTTCCATTTTTGAAATAGTTTACGACCAATTCTCGCGGTTCGATCATCTATACGGCCGTCCATTTAATTGGAATATGTAAACTGATAATGTGATAATCAAAAACATACTAAAACTGGCTTCAAACTATTATTGAATGTCAGTTGTAGGAACTAGAAAAGCCTGCTACTGTTACAAACGCAACTGGATTTCGCTATAACAAAGGCAAGACCTTCATGAAATAGACTGTGAGCCAAATTCTGTGAAGCAGCTGCATTTCACGCATTTGTCCTTCTACGAATTTAACATCGCTTGCTTTATTAGTAAAGCATTGCAGAATATATGTGTATCAATTTTTTTTAATTTGTAATTATTTTCCATTTTATGGCAATATAAACTGAAAATATGAATCTGCATGAAATAGGCTCTGAGCCACTGTATGTGTTGACTATAAATAGTAGTTGTAATTAAGTGTAACAAAAAGTAAGAAGTAAGTATGGTACTTTCTAGGAAAAATGTCACTATCAAAACGGACCTTCTTCTTAGTAATGACACGAAGGAACTACCCCAACAAAAAAATTTCTCGCCATCGAAAATTGTGCATTTGGTGCAAACAAAATTATATTCCGGAGCAGCAGTGAGAGATTGGGAAAGAATTTTGAAATTTAGCTAGTAGGTTCATGCTAAAGTAGCAAGCTACTGGTAGAAAGAACATATTTTTCGAAACAAGTAACCAAGTGTGATTATATAGGTTAGTTGAGAAATCTTCTGAAAATGTTAGACGTTCAGAAAAAGAAAAGAGTTCTCAGAGTGTTGCAGAAAAACGCAAACGAAAAAAGTTGTCAGGCCTCGCTAAAAAAGCTTGACATGCTGTCGTCTATCATAGAGCAGATATCATAAACTATTTTCCTCCTCCGATCGGTGTGATGTCTGTGGAAGCGCTTGAAGGCAGGAACAAGGCCTTTGGAAATACATGCAAGACCCACACTAGAAAACAAATTTCAGAAACAATTTTCTGACCCTTTAGTAGTTTCGTTATCCAACGAAGTTTCCTCGGCAAAATATTATTATGGACGAGGACGTTAAGAGCTTTTTGATTTTAATAAAACATCTCTCAGATTACGCAAATTCCAAAGTTTATTTATTGTAAATAAAATAAAGATCTAAAATAAAAATTATCTGAAAAAATATATATTTAAAAAAAAAATAAAAAAATAAAATTCTTAGATTTAAAAAAAAAAAAAAATAAAAAAATTCTTAGATTTTTTCTTACATACCTGCTTGAGTATCTTAAACATAACTCAGACGTTGTAATATTTAAACGGGTATATAATTGCATTCCGGTCCACAAAATCCCGAAACACAAAACTCAGGTCACTCCTATTCAAGATACGACCGGATTCCGACAAAAACATAATCCAGACACAACATTATCCAGAAAAATATCCCGAAAAAATCCCAATAGAATATTAAAATAATTTTAGAAAAAAATGACGAAAAAATCTCGAAAAACTCACAACAAAATTTTAAAATAAGTTTATAGAATTTTTGTCGCGATTTTTTCTTGCGTGTTGCCTTTTCCGCTCAAAAATATGCATAAAGGATATCCTTCTACCATGTAGTGAAATAATTATGTTTTCATAGAAAGATTTTCTTAAAAGGGTCAGTAATTGTGACACATTTTGGTTATATGGTTATGATTTAGAAATCAAAGATCAACAGGTGTATAATGAAATCCCGATACACAAAATCACGAAACACCTATTGCAGTCACGACTAAATATCCACAAAATATAATACAGAGAGGACACAAACCAAACACATCCAAATACGACACAATCCATGTAAAAAAATGTCGACAAAAATCTAGACAAACTATAAAATTAATTAAAAAATCAAGCGGTTTTTTTTAATTACTTTTAAACATTGCTTGGATTTTATATCTCGATTGTTTTCCACTCAAAAACTATGCATCAAAGAAAAAAAAACAAGAATTTGGTCCTGTATAGATATTGTGTTAACTGTATTTTGTCTGGACGTGATTTCATTGTGTCTGTTTAATATAATGCCGGGATTAGGCACTGTCTGGATTTTTTAAAATTGTATGTATTTTGAAATTCGGATGATGGAGTTCTCCCAATTTTAACAGCAACAAAAAAAAAAAAAACAAATAAATGAATTGAATAAATACAAAAATAAAACTTTATATTTTTGAAATAAATTTCAAATCAAAATGAAGAGGAAAATTCAATTATAGTTTTCATTTAAAGAAGTTAAAGTTTTAAATTTTTTTTTATAAAAAATTATCCTTAATCTATGCTTATTCACTTTTTTTCTTGCATCCAACACTTTTTATTAAGTGATTAAATTTTTGCAAACAAATCTCCCGCAAATAAGTACATATCGGAATAACTCGATTCCTTTTATTATTTAAGAAAATCTATTTTTGTATTACAATCACCTAAAGCATTAAAATATTCAGACATATATTTTTAAGAGCTACAGTTTATTTAAAATAACCAGCATAGCAATTATTTTAAGAAATTAAGAATTTATAGAAGAAGAAGAACAAAATATTCAATTAATTTTATAGTCAAAGACAAAGATTATTTTAAATACACACGCCATTTGATATGCGATGCAAGTAAATACAAATGCATATACATATGTGTACATATTTACAAATAAATTTGAGTAAAAATAAATTCAAAAACTCTCAGTGATTATATTCCAAGAACTCATGCTCTGGCATTAACAAACAGAAGCAGTCTTTCAGTCTCTTTCATTAAAATGTCATTTGTAAATAACAAAATCTGCATAAAAGTCTCTCGGTCTGTCTGTACATCAGTCTGTAAAATTCATATGTGTGCATTACATATGCGAGTATGTGAAAAATAATTTTGGAAATGCAATAGCCAACAATTAGTTTGCATGAAAATTTGGCACAACTGAGCGTATAAGTAATATCCATAGAATTTATAGCAGAAAATAATCAAAGCAACAGCTGAGTGAATAACAATTTTCATGACAATATGTGAACGTTTGTGTGTGCATACATGTGAGTAGAATAAAAGTTGACAGAAATGAATATTTCACACGCAGGCGGACAGTTTTACTTAGTCATGAGCTGATGCGGTGACGTTCGAGTGAATTTGGTGTAATAAGAATTGAGAAAATTTCCACACACAAAAGTGTAAGTATGACTTGAGGGCGGAAAGGACAGCCAAATGACTGGTAAACCATTAACACCGATGTATATGAATTTATCTTTAAAACCCTGAAGAGAAAACGCAGCTGTGTGAAGGTTTTTTTTTATATTTATAAGAATAAAGGACGAACCCTGAAGCAGGATAACGGATCTGTACTCGTACCTCATCAATGGTAACGGCAATAAAGAAAAAATCACTTTTCTAGATGATACCCACACCTGAACACAGCCATGCTATTGTTGTTGTAACCGCAAAATAAAATTTGAGTATAAAAGTTCAAGACGTTTTGCTAAAAAACTGACTGTCGCGAGAACTATTGGACGTTGTTGTTATTGCTGTTGTTGTAGTAGTAGTAGTAGTAGTAGTAGTAGTAGTAGTAGTAGTAGTAGTAGTAGTAGTAGTAGTAGTAGTAGTAGTAGTAGTAGTAGAAGTAGTAGTAGTAGTAGTAGTAGTAGTAGTAGTAGTAGTAGTAGTAGTAGTAGTAGTAGTAGTAGTAGTAGTAGTAGTAGTAGTAGAAGTAGTAGTAGTAGTAGTAGTAGTAGTAGTAGTAGTAGTAGCAGTAGTAGTAGTAGTAGTAGTAGTAGTAGTAGTAGTAGTAGTAGTAGTAGTAGCAGTAGTAGTAGTTGTTGTTGTTGTTGTTATAGTAATTATTAATTTATTTCCCAAAATGGCTTTCGGGGAATATTGACAGTCCTTGGGTCGGATAAAAATCCGGCTCGTTTCGGTATAACGACCCGACTCTCGTGGCAACTATTGTATATTATTCGCCAATTTGCACCAATCCATCCACGTCATTGGTTGTATCAAGAGCAAGTGATTTAGAGACCACAGCCCCACTTATAGGTGTATCAGCCCCATTCAATATGAAAATATTATCAAGATCTCTTGCCTGGTAGAGAGCATGAGGTCACTATAAGCAGAACTTGCAAATAACCTGTTCTAAATGATTTTAGACATAAGATGCAGATCAGTGAATAGTTATAACAGTTATGCCATTGCAGATACGAAGGAAGATTTTAAGGAAGTAGAAAGCCCTGGAAGAGAATAATTAGCAGAAAGTGGGGACTAAAACCAAAAACAATAAAAATTATGTGGATTTATACGGCCGTCAATTATGGAGTACAAAAAGTAACTCCTGCATGGATACAGGAGCTCTTAAGTCATGTCTCAAAAATGCGCTTAACATGCTTCTGTATTGATTGCCTAAAAACAACATTCGTAAAGTGGCAGCAGGTTCTGTTCAAAAACTTATGAAGTGGGATTGTTGATAAAAAAAAAATTGATTTGGACATAACGATATACCAGACCACCTCACAACACCTTTAAGTAAATCATACTTCCAAGCTTATAAAGGGTGTTTTTTATAGAGGTATAGAACTTTAAGTTGGCATTACTTTTCAAGATGGCGACCGATTTATCAGCTGTCAAGTGATTTATTCTCAGTTTGGTTTGGCAATTCATCATGAATAGACTCATGGTCATCAAGTAAGGCGTAGATTCGTCGAATGGGCCCGAAACGAGATTACCGTTGTTCCCGATTTTCATAAGCGAATTTTGTTTAGCGATGAAGCGCACTTCTGGTTGAATGGCTACGTCAACAAACAAAACCGCCGCATTTGGAGTGAAGGTAATCCTCAAGTGTATGTTGAAACACCGTTACATCCAGAAAAACTGACTGTTTGGTGCGCTTTATGGGCTGGTGGAATCATTGGTCCGTGCTTTTTCAAAAACGATGGTGGCGAGAACGTTACAGTCAATGGTGATCGCTATAGAGCCATGATTACTAACTTTTTCATTCCTGAATTGAATAACCATGAGGTCCAGGAGATGTGGTTTCAACAAGACGGTGCAACATGTCACACAGCTCGTGCCACAATAGATTTATTAAAAGACACGTTTGGTGACCGCCTAATTTCACGTTTTGGACCTGTGAATTGGCCTCCAAGATCTTGTGATTTAACACCGCTAGACTACTTTCTGTGGGTCTATGTTAAGTCACTGGTCTATGCGGATAAGCCAAAAACGCGTGACCATTTAGAAGACATCATTCGCCGTGTTATTGCCGATATACGGCCACAAATGTTGCAAAAAGTCATCGAAAATTGGACATTCAGATTGGACTACATCCCCGCCAGCCGTGGCGGTCATATGCCAGAAATCATATTTAAAATGTAATGCCACAAGATTATCTTTCGGATAAATAAAATTCATGTCAATCGAATAATCCATCGTTGTTTTATTGCAACTTAAAGTTCTATACCTCTATAAAAAACACCCTTTATTTCAACAGTTGTTTCGAGGTTAGACCACCTTCTGGATATGAATGGAGAATAGGTTTTCAAGAAGAGGAGGACATCATTTCGTACTAAGTGTACTGATGTATCCGAAATTGACGGCGGTGTATTGGCGATGGCTACTCTGAAGATCTTACCATATTTTTGCGTCTATCGAACTCACCTAGCATCTTCTGGGCGGTAGAACTATTTATCGAAAAAGGTGTAGGGCTCTACTTAATGAGTATATAAAGAAGGCAGCTATATACTCGGATAACCTGGCGGCATTGATATCTTTATCATAGCCAATGATAAATTCAAGTGTCGTCAAAAATTGTCGGAAGACTTGCTGGCAGGTTAGCTAGAAATCACTATAGTAAGGTCTCCCGATCATACAAAAAATATCGGCAATGAAAAAGTTGACGAGTTGACGAGATGTGGTGCATCTATTGTCAAATCTGCAGCGAAATCAATATCATGCCCATTAGGAACGGTCAGCAGAGAGCGTCACTTGGAATTTGAACAATTATCACTACAGAGGTCTAAACTCGTCAAGATTTCCATCCTTAAGATGACAAAGCAGATTTAGTTCAATTATGGCTAAACAAAAATAAAGGACATCAGCTGCCACAACAGGTCACTGGACCTTCGGAGAACACGCATCCAAAATGGCTCTAGAGAAATATTATCTATTTTTTCTGTGAGTGTCTGGAAAACGATCAGTCTGGTTACAAAAGGCTTAATGGATATAAGTACTTTCACTGCGAACACCAACTAGTGGTTTGAACAAAACTATGAAACGTGACAGCAGCATTGTAGTGGTCTTACGAAATCTTAAAACTCTACGGGCAGCCCTTTTACCTACCTACTAGAAGACCACATTTAAGAAGGAGTTCAGCTAGACACGTTTATTATAACTTAGAATTCTGTGCACAGGATGCAGAAACTGCTGACCAAGCAAGGTAAGACCACTCAAGAAAGGAAAATATTTGAAAGTGGCGGAAGTATTTTGCAACAACGGAATATTATGCACGCAAGTATTGGACGAAGCATGAGCTGGGGAGAGATCACAATAATTAAGAGTTATCCCTGGGTGGGGAATGGGATACTTCAATACTTCATTGCATGTGATCCTCAGGCAGCAAGGTCGTTTTAATTCAGGACTGCATATAGTGAAGCTGAGAACATCAAGAGAGCTTCCAATGCTGAAAAGTAGCTGGTTCTGAGTACGATTTAAATTTTTTTAAATTTTTTTAGTTATGCGCCAATAAAAAACTTTTTATTAACCACGCTTTTAGCCGGTTTGTTGGTGTTCGAGGCTTAAAAACGTGAAGGTTGTACAAAAACTCGATTTCATCCCTGAGTATAGGTCTTATAGTTAGACTCTTAATTTGTTTGTTACTTTCAGCTTTTAAACTCATAAGTCAATGTTGCAAGGTTTCTGGAGGCTAAAAAAGCATTGATATTTAATGATGCACCATATTAGCAACTATCAGAGTGGCCAAAAAGTAGGCGAGTTGGCAGCAGAATTGTTGGTGATGGATCAAAGCTAGAAAGACTGGGCCACAGATCATTTCTCGGTGGTGCTTACATTTCTTCAATATTCTTCTATATCAAGCAGATGTAGTATGTGTTTAAATTGTTTTCTATATAGTCGATATTCCTCTCTATGCAGGGGGTGAGGCGGGGTATACATTTTTAGATGCCTTCTTCGAAATAGTTTCCCGCCAACCCCATCTCGTAGACAGTTTCCGATGTCCGAGGATTTTTGTAATTGTTTCGCGTAGTAGAGATCTGAAAATTTACGAAAACATTACAGAACGTACATCCGCAGCAAATCTGTGATCGCCACGAATGGCATTTTCGATTTTTTTCAGATATTTTATCAGTCACAATTGAAAGTCTTCCGTTCCTCTATTGATCATGCAACACCACTTGTAGATACTTGTACGATTCATAGCATATCAACGTATGCAGTCTTCATCTCATTATAATACGAATAAACGAATATTTTCGTATTTCGCACATGGCGGGAGACAGTTCTCAACGTACTGAGCTCGAACCGGTCTCGCTGCAAATAGGAAAAGTATGTCTAAACTAGCACTAAAATGACGAAAATAAAAACCCTGTGGCCATGAGAGCTTCAGTACACTCACTTTCTTGATGTACCCCGTAGTTATTTTTAATTTTTGAATTCTCCATCAGGCTGTTCAGTCACAGCGGCATCACTGGGTTTGCAAAGACTCTGATCTTTCAAGAACTTTTAACCCAGACTTATTATAATTGACCAAAGAACACGTCTACTTCTGTTTGCCCGTGATCTACTCCATTTCGCAAAGGCTTCGTGCCATCTCAATACATATTCGGCTAATGTAAGGATCCATATAGCTGTTTTATTATGTCAGCAGGATGCACTTGGTGTATGCAGTGGAATTAGATTGATCACTTTTATAATTCGTGAAAATTTAACTCTAATCATCTGGGAACAAAGTGGTGGATTAAGCTTAACACTTTCGTCTCAACTCCACACCTTCGTTACCGCATACTCACTAATCCCACAGAGCGAACACGCATAATACATTTTTTTCTGCCGCAAATGTCAATCATTCTTAGAAGTTAAGAATACAGTTCCCCCAATTTCCAACCGGGTTGGCATGTGGTTACCCCATACAGGTCCTTTATCTACCGCACGCGCCGTTGTTACCCACACACACTCATAAACATTATACTCGTATATGAAATATTTCTAGAATCTTTTGACCCTTAAGGATGATTCGGGTGAGAAAGTGTGAGAATTTAAAGAATGATATCGAGATGATGAACCAGCATATTGTATTTGCCATCTTACAAGTGGCTTGTGTCCTTCACTTGGTGTTTATATGTTTACATGCATATGTGTACATATGTATGTATGTATGAGCGTATGCTTGTGTTTAATAAAATTGCCATGTTGCATTGGGCAAATATGCCATGTTGATATTATTCGGTAGTAAAAATTTCAACAAATAGTAACAACAACAACAACAGAGCACAAGAGAAGTGAAGTAAGCAACTAGACAGATGTTTCTGGTCAATTCACACACACACACACACACACACAAACACACATATTCAAAGCAAATACGATAAACGTACTGTATTTAAGTTAAATGAGTGGTTAAGTGGTGCAAGGAACTACACGTAGTTTGTTGTTGTTACTCTACGTGCCTTATATGGCAGTTTGTGTGTGTGTTTGCGCCTTTGAATATTTGCTATACAACGTATCGACATAATAATGACAACATCTGTTAAAATGTGTTAGTTATTTTGGGTTTATTAAATTAAGATTTCCATTTTGACATAAAGTGGTGGACGACGATTGGTCCACAAATAACAAGCACAGATGGCAAGCGAAGGCAAAGACAAGACAAACACACAAAGAAACAAACAAACAAGCAACTTAACGAGATGCAGCAGTTTCATATACATACTTGCATTCATGTAAATTTTGTAAAACAATTATATAACTGTACTTACAATATAAAGGGTGACCCAAGTAGAGGTACTTTTTTCAATATCCTTTCCTTGACAGATCACGCATGAGTCGTGTCAAGCTGTCATTATATATTTGTTCAGTATTGTTTGGCATCATGGAATGACTTACGCCTGAGAAATGTTTACAAATCATTCAATTTTATTACGAAAATTCTTGTTCTGTAAAGAATGTGTTTCGCGCGCTTCGCCGAACTTATGGTCAACATAATCGGCCTACTGAGCGTACAATTCGCTATGGGTGATGGACCAGGCTTGAGACATAGCATTCAATATTGCATAATATTCGACCCAATACGATCGCGGAGAGTCGATTCGGCCCCGTTCGCAGCAACTCGGACTGACGTATGGAACGACTTGGCGCATTTTACGTGGAGATAATAAATTGAAAGCGTAAAAAATACAGCTTGTGCAACTACTGAAGCCGCTCGATCTTCCCAATTGATATCGCTTCGCTCTATGAGCTCTTGAAAAGTTCCAAGAAGATCCGACGTTTTCGAGCCAAATTTTGTTCAGCGATGAGGCACATTTCTGGCTCAATGGGCATGGGTAAACAATTCAAATTGCCGCGTTTGGGACGAAGAGCAACCTGAAGAGATTCAAGAGCTGCCATTTAATCCGGAAAAAACAACGGTTTGGTGTGGTTTGTGCGCCGGTGGAATCATCGCTCCATATTTCTTCAAAAATTATACCGTTGAGAACGTAACCCTCAATGGCGACCGTTATGGCGCCATGATAACCGACTATTTGATACCTGAAATTGAAGCTCGTGCTTTCCGCAACATTTGGTTTCAAAAAGGCGGCGCCACTTACCACACATTGCAGCAATCAATGGATTTATTTAGATAATACTTCGGTGAGCAGATAATTTCACGTTTTGGGCCGGTCGATTGGCCACCAAGAGCATGTGATATTACACCGTTAGACTTTTGCCTGTGGGAATATATAAAGTCTAAAGTCTATGTGAACTCAACGGCTGGACCATCTGAGACGTAGCCGCGGCCAACATTTGAAAGAGATAATTTTCCAAAAATAAATGCCAAAGAATGTTCTTTCGAATGATAATAAGTATTTGAATTTTATGTGTTTTTTTTTCTTTAAAAAGGTAGGGAACCTTGAAATGGATCACCTGTTACATACCTACATGCCTGTAAATTTTGTAAAACACTTATATTATATATACAAGTATCTAAATGTATACATGTAAATAAGTGCAAAATATTTCGATTGATACATTGGAAAATATCATTCTTCCACAACATACATACATACATACATAAATGCATATTAAAATGACTTTGCCCATTGGCTAGATGGTTCTGCACCAGATCGCATGCTAGTCTTGTTAAAGCAGTGTTAGTTATGTCACAAATATTTGTTTTGCTTTGCCTCTGCACTCCTCTCCAATATTAATTATTTCAGTTGTTGAGCGCACATTAGGGTGTGAGTTATGCACCTAATTGCTTTTGAGCTTCTGCCAGCTGTGGTTTGTCAGATGGAGTTTTATCTTATCATCTGATGATTTTGAACAGAAAGTATTGTATAGTAGTAGGATAAGCATTATATAAGAGTACTAGAGGATTAGACCACAAGCTGCTGACATTTGAATTAGTATTGTAAAGGAGGAGTCACATAAAGAATGATGAACAGTCCTCATTAAGCTTCAAATAGATCGGTATTTGGTTCACTTTTTTGGGCAGAACATATTTTCAAATAAATCTCGGTCTCTGGTTCCCGGAAGAAAACGTAGTGTTCATGTTAAGCTAAACAAAGTTTGCGTTTAAAATTTCGAACTTCCTGCAAAAACATTAATCTAAACAATCCTCTGAATTCACTTGAGCGCACGAAAAAAAATCATGGACGGACTGAAATGAGTAAATATCGACTTTTTCGATGTCGATGTTTTATTCGTTCCCGAAAATTAGTACTTAGGTAATACAAGCAAAACAGCTACCATTATACCAAATTTCAAATAAATCGAACCATATATACAATTTGTCCCTGGGACAATTTTCGGTAAATAAATAATTTAAAGCCATTCTCGAAACCCCACTAAATTTTCATCAATATGGTGAATCGATTCCATTTTTAGGGACCTCAATGTCAAACACATGTACATAAGATTTTCATGTACATACTACCAGACCCGGCCACATATTGCTATGGCTTTCTGCATTTTCTCCAATTTTTATTTAAATTGGTTTGGGAAAAAAATATTAAAAAAATAATATCTCGAAAATCGCAGACGCAAAATAATAATATTGCACAGTGAACATGTGTAGGCACGATCTAAGCTCATATCATAATTTTTTCCTTGTCCTTGGTTCATTTCCGGGAAACAAAATTATTCCCTAGGCATATTATCTAAAAATTTAACAGAATCTTGCTATGAATATATATTTTTTTTTCAAATAGATCATTCCATTTGCTGTAAATCAAGCAATTTCAACTAAATCGAACCATAAATACGATTATTTGAATAGGTCGGTCAATGGTCTGATTCCTGACATGAAAAATAGATGTAAGACAAATAGATATAAGATAGATACTATCCGATATTACACAAAAAATTTCATAAAAATCGGTCTAGCCATTCCGGAAGAGTTTGGTAACACCGTGACAAGAGAATTGTGTATATTAGATAATGATTAACGAATGGCGATGCTCAAATTGATAATCATATTTGTAATATCAGCAGTAAAAATACCTATGCATTTAGATATTTAGCCGCATACCGTTACTGTTCGTTCGAAAATTGCACATTTTTTCCCTTCAACGAAATCAAGCAACAAACGCCTGTACATATGCAAGAAAATTTTGTATATGTATGAATAACATTAAGCAGAATTATTGTAAAAAAAAAAAAATTCATTCAACAACACAATCTCTTTAATAACTCAAAACCATACGAAAAAATTCAAACACAATTTTAAAACTTAATTTTGCTCAAAATTACATAATTAAACGGTTTCTGAAACATATTTAGTCAATTATTAATCCCAACGGTTTACCCACCTCCCACCCATCCGCACGCGGGGCGTTGTCCGCGAGACGTACGGAACTTGTTTTGTTTTTCATCAATGCCGAGTCACGGTGAGGAGAGGTTTGTTTAGTGTCGAGGACTTTTAAGAATTATTTCGTATATAAAATGTTATTTAATGACTAGTTGAGAGTCGACGAAGTAGTTTTCTTAATATGAATAATCGAGTCAGATATGTTAAATGTGTTTGAATGAGAGTTGAAATCGAGACGCAAATAATGCAAAGGCTCTTGAAATTCAAAATTCGTTTTACAAGTTTTCAGAAACAAGGGGGAAAAATGTCTGGACATTCTAAACGGAACATTAAATTTTATTTCAGACCAAAAAATTTTGCATATTTCTGGAAGAAGTTTTTTTATACAAATTTCTAGGTACTTTAAAGTTCTTTATATACGTTTTTGTCTAAGAAGAACCCTAATCAATTTTTGAAGAATATTTGTTGGCAGAATGTAACCCTCTAACAGACTTTCGAACACGTTTTTTGATGAAGTGTTTGTAGTAATGGTCATCATGTTATTTAGCTTATAACTTTTCATATAACACTCGGATATAAAAAACAAGACTAAAAACTTTATGAAATCATAAAAAAATTGAGTCGATTTTTAAGTATTCAGTGATAGTGTCATTGTGACTAGTAAGAAATCCCCAGCGATTAAATAATATGGTGAGAGTCATTGACTTCTAAAATGAACACCTATTATATATGAACTTTTAGCAAAGGGAGTGAATTGACGACGGCTTTGGTAAAAAAAAAAGATAGATTAATTGTGGCTGTATGTTTTTTAAATTTATGTGTACATGGTCCCCAAAAATGTACTTAATTTTTGAACTCAATCTTCCCCTTTATAATAGGTACTTTAATAGTATGTTTGTATTTTCATAAAATAATAATAAAATCTGAGCTGATTTGAGCTATCTTGTAATAAATAAATAAAATTAATTTGAAGAAAAAAAGTTGTTGCGCAGATCTATCAAAAATACATATCAGATTGAAGGTAATAACTCTGTATGTAGTTTTGATATAAAAATAAATGGCTTTTAAAAACCCATTAGCCGTTTGGAAGTGGCTTAAAATCGTATATCTACATTGGTTAGTAAACCATCAAGATGTAACCCATACATTAGCGAGAAGAGAAACATTAGGACAACTGAGGTCTGTTATATGTGAAGTAGCCCAATATTTCCTCAGCTTTAATACCTATTTCCTTTTTCTTAAAGTTAGTTTAATGACCTTATCAAAGACTGATAACTTACAACTGAAAATGCTGGATTGCTAGCATCAAGACTTAAGAGAAAGAAAATTATTTACTTTAGTATAAACACTACTCATGCATGAAAGAGAAGAATTTTTTGCAATTAGACCAAAAATTTTTTTCGCATTTTTTTTAATATGGCCCGGCAGAGTTATTTTTGATTGTGTCCATATTCAAATTATGTTGACAGTTCGATTTTTATCGCATTCTGACGAGTTATGAATTTTTATGTTTATACCTAAAAGTCATGGGTAGAATGGGCTTCCATTTTTTAATTCTCATAAAAAGATTTATCACAAAAAATTTTTTTTTTCAATATACCATTATACGGCAGCATGTAAGCAAGTTCTTTGTCCGATTTAGTTCGTCATAGACAAAATCCAAAAATTATTTCAATTTAAATTTATTTTTAGGTACAGTAAGGCCTATGATTTAGTCTTATGAACAATTTTAATAATAAATAATAATAAATAAAAAAATAAAAAATACAATACCACCAACAAAAAACCATCTAGGGGTCCTCAAGGTTTTGTATTTTGACACAACAATATAATGAGTGCGAGGCGTTTGCTCAAATTTTATTTTACGGAAAAGATATCCAGGTTAATGGTTAAATATACCAAATCGCGAACCTTGAGATAATCACAAGGGTGCCAAAATTTTTTTTTTATTTCAAATAAACTTTTATTATGCAGTGCTCATGTAGGAATCAAGAGATATTCTGGTGACAGGTATTCAGAGCAAACTTAGTGTATGGAGGTAACACTTCCCCAGCCAGCTGAATGGTAATAAAAGTGACACAGCCGGAGATGGCGAACCCAAAACCCCACTCGATGACGATAGTATAGACGTTCCATCATCCTGATGGGCAACCAGACCTGACTCTGATGAAGTTGGAATAGCGATTGCCAGCTTAGAAAATAACAAAGCGACTGGAGCCGATGGATTACCGGTAGAGCTATTCAAATACGGTGGCGAAGAACTGACAAGATGCATTAATCGGTTTCTTTGCAGAATATGGTTGGACGAACGATTGGAGCTTCAGTGTGCTCTGCGCAATCCAAAAAGAAAAAAAAATGGAGACTCCACGGTCTGTGTCACTTATCGTGAAAAAGCACCTCAATATCACATATAAGGTCCTATGTAATGTCAACCAACTGTTTGGACCTTATCAATCTGGCTTCAGACCTGGTATATCCACCGTTGACCAGATATACACCATGCGCCAAATTTTGGAGAAGACCAGGGAGAGGAAATAATCGATACACGCCACCTTTTAATCAATTTAAAAAAACCAAATGATATGTCTGAATTTGGTAACCCTAAAAAACTCATAAGGCTATGCAAAATGACCCTAGAAATATCTCCTTTCATCAAATAAACAGTCACTGCATTTGTGAATCGGCTCCTACGTGATACTGCTGATAGTCATAACTTCGCAGTCGTAGATAATTTCGTCTACCTAAGAAACAAAGTAGAATCACTCTTGCCAACAGTTGCTACTTTGGACTGAGTAGGCTAATGAAAAGTAATATCTTCCCTCGACGGACGAAACTCTAGAAGTCACTCATTATTCCCGTCTTAACATATGGATTAACATATTTAGAAGCTTGAACAATGTCGACATTCGATGAATCGGCTTTAGGAGTATTTGAGAGAAAGGTCTTGCGGAAAATTTATGGACCTTTGTTCGTTGGAAATGCGGAATACCCTAGACGATGGAACGCTAAGCTCCACGACTTTGACATAGTCCTGCGAATCAAGAGACAGCGGCTACGCTGGCTAAGTCATGCCGTCCGAATGGCTGCAAGCGCTTCAGCTTTGAAAGTATTCGGTGGAGTACACGCTGGCGGGAGGAGAGGAAGAGGAAGACACTCCACTCCGTTGGAAGGATCAGGTAAAAAGCGACCTCCGAACGACCGATGGATTTTTATGAGGAGCTTTTTTATTTCATGTCAGAAATACTCTCAGACGGCTTGATATTCCTTGCCGACCGCAATTAGAAAATTTAATTTTCTATATTTTTGGATGTCGCTCGAAACTCAACTCGAATCCAGGCCTTCAGAATTGTTGTAAGCAATGCTAAAAACCTGACTATTGCGGCCGCCTACTCAACAGATTATGGAAACTTTTGACAATGCTGGTGCAATGCTGATGAGCCCAAAGTTTTGGCGAGAGGTACAAACTTTTAACTACTGGAACAACGTTGACAATCTTGAATTAATTTCGAAAAGTAGAGCAGTGCTTGGAAAAATTTTTGGAACGAATTTCTCAGGATTAAGCTATTTAGAATTTAGTACTTTCCTAACACATAAAGTTAAATCACCAAAATTACGAACACTCTAGTATGCAAATACACATACATAATTAAATTTTTTTCTTTTTCTGTTCGATGTGCCTATTCATTTACATATACCCTTATTCCTGTGAGTTGATAATAATTTTCTGCTACAAACTTCATTTAACTGACCTTTCGCAATAATAATAGTCTTGTGTCTGTTTACATTTTAACATGGCTATGTCCAAACCCACACACACACACACACATACATACTTTGTTTATCTATTCTGTGTTTTGTTTGTGCATTTAAGTGACAATTATGGCAACAAATATGGGTGAGTGAGTATATTTCTGATGCAGTACTTACTTGACCGCATAGCCACATACATACATATATGTACATATGTGCATGCCAATGATGAAGTTTGATTTATATTATACCTTACTAAGATTTCGAAATAGCATTGTAAATATTTATTATCATGAGCGGCATATTGTGAAATGTACACTGGTTGGAATTAATATACATATTTATTTAAATGTGATTTACTAACGAAAATTTTTTATATAAGATGAAAATAAATTTTCGAAAATAAATTTTTAAATAGTTAAATAAATTATATATTAGAATGTAATTGAAAATATAAATTGAGCTTTAGAAAATAATATAAAGATTATAAATTGATTAGAAAATTTGTGGGAAAATGATATTTTGAATAATCTAATTTATTGTAAATAATTTCTACATTGAAAACTATGAAATAATGGGAGTAGCGTTATGAAAAAACAGGTCACTTGAAAACTCCCCACTACAAAAATTAATTAATTAATGATTTTTAGTTAGCCCTAACCTTCAAAAGACGAGTGTACAAATTTCACAGCTGTCAGATCATTAGCTTGTGAATTATAACATTTTGAGTGAAGCAACTTTTGTTATTGTGGAGAAAACATGGATAAAAAAGGAAATTTCGCGTGTTAATAAAATATTGCCTTTTCAAAGGAAAAAAATACAGTTGAGGCAAAAATTTGACTTGATGACGAATTTCCGGAGACTGCCTCAGGATCAAGGATTGGTATGCTAACTTTCTAACTTTAGACGTGCTGAAATGAGCACCGAACATGGTAAAAGCCGTGAATGCCTCAAATAGTGTGTTACCGACGAAAACATAAAAAAAACCAAAAAATTAATTTGAAGGACCATTAATTGAGATTAAATGAAAAAGCAAAAACTCTAAAGATATCAACTGAACGTTTACATCATATCATTCAAGAATAGTTGGGTATGAGAAAGCTCTGTGCACAGTGGGTGCCGCGAGAGCTCACATTTGACCAAAAACAACGAGTTGATGCTTCGGAGCAGTGCTTGGTGACGTTCAATGGATGAAATATGGATTCATCATTTCACTCCGAGGTCCAATCGACAGTCATCCGAATGAACTGCACACGATGAATACGTTTCAAATCGTAGATAAACGCAACAGTCGGCTGGAAAGGTTATAGAGTCTGTACTTTGGGATGCGCATGGAATAATTTTTATTGACTACTTTGAAAAATGATGGACCATCCACAGTGACTATTACGTAGCATTATTTGACCTTTTAAAGGCCGTAATCACCGGAAATCAGCCGCATTTGTAGAAAAAAAAGGCAAGTCACTGAAATCGAATGCAAATCCATGAATTGGGTTTCGCATTGCTTCCGCATCTCCCATATTGTCCAAATCTGGCCCTCATCGACTCTTTTCTATTCTAATATCTCACTGGGAAGAGATTTTCGTCAAATGTACAGGTGATCCCCGAAACTGAGGCTTATTTTGAAGCAAAGGACAAATCGTACTATAAAAATGGTATCGAAAAGTTGGAGGGTCGTTATAATCAGTCTAACACCCTTGAAGGGAACTATGTTGAATATAAAAAAAAATTAACAAAAAAAGCTGTGTTTTACTATGGTAGGCCGGGGACCTGTTACATATATAATATACATAATTGGCGCTTTGTGACCGCTGAAGCAGTTTTCGGTCGAGCTCCTCACTTTCAATTTGTGGTGTGCGTTTTGATGCCTTCCCAACAAAATGGATGGACCTACTGTTTATTCTAGACCGCTTCCGAAGGGCTAATTGATTTTTATAAATATATTTTATTTCAGAAATACATTTAACAATTAGAAGAATTAAATCTTTTTTTTTTTTTAATTAATGTTCTATAATGTTCGATCGGATTTTGATTTGAACCCTGGCCTTTTCAGTGTAGATAAATATATTCTATATATACATAGAAAACAACCTACAATAAAATTAAACTTCCGAAGAGGTATTTGAGAACTCATAAACACACATGAAAAATGACCATCGAAAGGTCATAAAGACAAAAATATGCATGAAGGGAAATCAAGCATTGAAATATAAAGCGTATTTTTTGTAGATGAAGCACGGAGACTGCTCTGAAATGCGACAACAAACAATATATTGTATATATGGTTTTAATTCAATGGAGACATTCCCATAGAGCTGATTCCGTTTTAAAGGTTGTTTTTATTTAAATAAAAATAAAATTTCCTACTCATAGTCTTTCATGTAAATGTCAATATGAATGCCTCCAAGTAAGCCAAATGCACCATTTGGATCCAAGCTTATTTACAATAAAGTTTAACATTTATGTTAAGACTAGCTTGTAACCCGCAGCCGCAGAATAATAACATTGTGGAGCGGACTACCTGTCTATGATCCCTTTACTTGCCGCTGGTTCATTTCCGGGAAGCGAAAGTGTTCCACGATGGAGTATCATCTGAAAGTGTAACTAAAACGAACCAATTCCTAAAAAAAATTGTCCAGTAAAATGAATTATGAATGTGATTATCTCGAATAGATCCACTTTCTGGAGACAAAAATCGTGTTCCTGCTAGTCTTAAGAAATAGTAACCTTTAAACCAAATTTCAAGTAATTCGAGCCATGAATACGATTTCTGCGGAAAGGTCGGTACCTGGTCCTAACACTGTGTGAAAACTAGATGTTTGTCGTCAGATTTTTCGTTGTCGAAAATGTTCATATGACCGGGAACTTTGATTATGATAATGCCGAGTTGACCTGCAAGGTAGCTTAGTTCCTTAATGGCCAGAAGAATAAGGACATAAATTTCACCTAACTGAGACGCAAGGCTCTGTAAGCTCACTGCTAACCTGGAAAAGCTGAAATTTCGTGGGGAAGACAAATGTTCACCATCATTCAATTTAAACCATCATCCCTTAGGGGAAATATCATTATACCCACCAATTCGGAGTAATATTTGATAAAAAAAAACCTGGATGGACGGAACATAACGAAAGAAGGGCCAGTAGAGTTTACAAAACTCGAAATAACTGCAGAAGGAGCATTGAGCCAAATGGGGGCAAGGCATATAGAGCACTAGTGCGGTGGATGACACCAAAGAAATAGTATTAAGCCTCTGGTATGGGTGGAACGTACATTTTTTATTAGATTTATCTTAATAACTATCTAACAACAGGCTTTGCGATCAGGAAAATGAAAGCAAGACTATCAGTAAGATAAGGTTGAAATGTGAGGCAATCACGAGAGGAGGATTATATTGTGATATTGTGATGGTAGCTTCGAACTTAGCAGCTACAATCCTATTCTCCAAACAGAAATTGTGAGCTTTACTGATGGCGTTAAAAAGAATTTCGATTTAATAAAAAAATCATGATCTGTCTTTCCAATAATCCGGCGTTTTTCATATTGTCTCACGTAAACGGCATTGAAATTATAGGTAGTACCACTTATCGGCCGTTTAACTTGGCACGACAGGAATTAATGATGAGTTATACCGTTAAAATCGAATAATAATTTTACGCTCGACCGCACTTGCCAAGCGAGCCAGAATGTGTCCACTGCGTTGTATGGAACTAGCCTGACCGAATATTCCCCGCAAATCACATTGAGTTGGATGCTTATAGCAAAATCAGAGGATTATCGTGAAGCGTGACTGCTTTCATATTAGGATTTTTCATAATATTGCCATAATTTGATGAATTTTATTGAGAATAAAGTGCTTGCTGTCTCGATACGCCAATATTTTGCCTTAGTATCTATGAAATATAAACATTTTGAATAGGTCAGTGTAACCCTAGGCTATCGAATGATGTTTTCTTCACTATCCTGTTTATCGCAATCATATAGCGGAAATAATGCCTTTTTGGAGACAGAAGGTATATCACACCTCCAACCAGTAGTAGCGTCATATATTATGGATCAACTAGTAGGCTTAAGTGCACTCAGTCAGAGCTTACGTAAACTCAATTCAAACTCGACCAATAGATGATAAACGGTTTTCCAATAGGGATGATATGATTTATAAGTGTTGTTTTGGCCATTTTTAATATGTCATGATCTGTCATTTTTTAATTGTATTCAGTAATGTTTACAAGCCTTGGAACAATTTGGAAACGCTAACGATTTTTTTAAGAAAATCATCTTCTCCGATTAGGCTGATTTTCATCTGAGTGGTGCGTAAATAAGCAAAACTGTCGATTCTGTTGCGAAGAAAATTCACAAATTATTCATGAACAACTGTCAATTTAGTTGCATTCATCTAAATTTACAGTTTGGTGCGAAGTTTTTGGTCTGGTGGAATCATCGGTCCGCACTTCTTTCGAAATGAAGCTGATAGCACCGTTACTGTCAATAAAGAGCGGTAAAGATCGATGATAACCAACTTTTTATGGCCACAATTGGAAGAAGTCGATCTTGGCAACATCAGGTTCCAACAAGAGGAGGCTACGTGTCACACAGCACGTGCAATAACTGAATTATTGCAAGGAAGGTTTGGAGATTCGATTATTTCAAGAAATTGTGACATTGAATGGCCTCCAAGAAGTTGTGATTTAACACCTTTAGACTACTTTTTGTGGAGTTGTTTGAAGTCATTGGCTTTTAGCAATAAACCAGACTCTCTTCGAGCTTTAAAAGACAATAGTGGACGTGCTATTCATGTCATACGACTTGATTTAGTGGAAAAAGTGATCAAAAATTGGTTTCATCCACTTCGTTCCTGCAAAAGAAGTCATGGAGGCCATTTGAATGATGTTATATTCAGAACTTAATTGTATCGATTGTACTTCACACTGCATAAAAAACATTTGAGTTTCCTTAACAATTAGGGTTTTTTTTTTAAGAAATCATATCACTCTTATTGGAAAACCCTATATTTCCACTACAGTACCTTGAAAGTTTAAAGCATTAACTCTTTCATTCACATATTATATTTATATGTACGAGAATACGTGTAATGTGATTCCTTGCACAATCAATTATCTAACCTTTGATTATTGCTCAGTGAACAATTTCTTAATGAAGTCACACAATGAATTTGTGCACATTGCCTTGCAGACTACACAAACATGTTGTAGGCGACTACAAACTCAGACATGCGGTGGCAAGAAGAAAACTCTAAAAAAGGAATAAATATAGTAGCTCAAAAACCTTTATAGCCCAAAAAATTTAAAAATAAAAAAATTAAAAAATTAAAAAAATTTCACAAAAAAGGGCCACAAAAATTCACACGAAAAATTGAAAAAAAATTAAAAAGGCATAAAATATCCAACGACCAGCAACCACAGATGAAAAACTAATCGTAAGTGAAAAGCAATGCACTCAAATTGCTGTAAGTGCGACTGAAATAATTTATATGCAACAGAGCAAGTGTGAACACAAACGGTTAAACGTAGATGAGAACTTTCAAGCAAGGGTGCTTACAAAAAAAAAGTGTAATATTTCCGTAACGTATATAACCCGGGTATGCTGATGCCATTGCCAGTTGGTGGGAGGCAAGTGAATTCAAAGTAGAGGTATTCTTTGTGTAATAAAGCAACTGAATGATTTCCAGCTGATGATGTCAGCCAAGCAACTACACTCGACAATACTGCTTGCCTGCCTGCCTGCCACTGCGGTCAAGCTATAAATCGTCGCGCGCGCAATAAACTAAAAGAGCACCACTACAAGGAGCAAAGAAAAGCGCAAAAAAATTGCGTAGAAGCAATAAGTGAAAAGAAATAGAAATTAGTAAGAGAGGAATAAGTTCGAGTGGAACCGAAAATTAAGAATTTGTCTACAGGTAGCCATAAATTATTGACGCTCCAAATTTAACAAGTTTTGTATTCATTTCAGTAACAGGGGGTATTAGGAATTTATACAAAAAAAAAAAATTAAAAAAAATTAAAAAAAAAAAACACAATAGTAGAACGAGCCATGCCCATTTATATTCTTTAATCCAATCAGGCATGAATTTGGCAAGCGAAATAATACAGATCTCCAAATATGAAATCGTACAATTGCATTTTGCATACGAATGCGGATATTGGGGTATTTTGGCGAGCAAATTACGAATATGTACATGGATAACAGGTCGGTTGGAAAGACACATAGGTGGCGCTACTAGAATAAATTATTATTTTTAGTTAGGCCTAACCTTCAAAAAACGCGTTTATAAACTTGACAGCTGTCAAATCATTAGTTTGTAAACTATAAAATTTTGAGTAAAGCAACTTTTGTTATTGTAAAAAAAAAAGATAAAAAGGAATTTCGCGTGTTGATAAAATATTGCTTTTTGAAGGAAAAAAATACAGGTGAAGCAAAAACTTGGATGTATGACGAGTTTCTGGACACTGGCCCAGGAAAACTAACCATCAAGGATTTTTATGCTAAGTTTAGACGTGGACCCCCAAAAGATTTTGAATCACCGTAAATTGAAATATCATATCTTTCACGAATATTGTGGAGATGTTCAAGCGTAATAAGTCCGAGTTTTGCGTCGATATATGGTAATGGATGAAACAGATTATTTCCTGTTCTCAAATCTCAAAAGAATGCTCGGTTAGAGGAAATGTTTGTCGAATGAAGAGATGATCGCCGAAACTGAGGCCTATTTTGAAGCAAAGGACAAATTGTACTACAAAAATGGTATTGAAAAGTTGGAGTGTCGCTATAATTAGTGTATCACCCTTGAGGGTAACTATGTATGTTGAATACAAAAGATGAATTTTGCTAAAAAAAAATGGGTTTTGCTTTGGTAGGCCGGGTCAATTGACCTGTTATTTGCCTTTATAATTATATTTTGGTTAAAAAATCCTTATGTGATAATTTGAAAATAGATGACTTTACCTTAGTAATATAATTCTTTTTTATTTCAATTAAGAAAGAATTACAAGAAAATATTAAAAAATAAAAGAAAAATATTAATACTTTTTTTTAATTTTTTGCCCTCAGCTCTGATTGTGCGATTTTCGCTTGAAATCACGTTTTGGATTATTTTGCTTTAATAGCCAGAAATTGCTTGCCATCAATGTTTTATTAAAGTTTCTTAATAGCGACGTCATCACAAATCACAAGCAAACAAAAAATGTGAGTTGAAGAAAGGAATTGTTGAGCATTTTCTCATCGAAAAAGGCCACTTTATTGTAACTGTTAAACACTTTTCTCCACATTTTTCTCAGAACTTTGGAGTTTTGTGAATTTTTTCTTAAAATATTTCCACAATTTTAATTCCATTTAACTGACTTTTCATCGAAAGTGGTATTTTTTGTAAATTTACAAGTCAACGAAAATACATTCTCTCAGGTTAGTTCCAGGCTGAGATGTCAGATTTCGGTGTAGATATTTAAGACGTAAGAGAAGGCCTATGAACTGTGCCTTCATAAATTGTTTCATCATTTCCAGTGTTAAATATTAAAAAGCAAAAAATAAAGGGAGATCCAAGTAGAGGTGCTTTCTTCAATAGCCTTTTTTTGACAGATCACACTTGACTCGTGTCAAGCTGTCATGTAATTTTTGTTCAGTATTGCTTGGCATTTTATCATGGAAAGACTTACGACTCAACAACGTTTACAAATCATTCAACTTTATTACGAAAATTCACGTTCTGTAAATAATGCTTTTAGCATGCTTCTCTCAACTTATGGTCAACAAAATCGGCCTACTGAGCGTACTATTTGCAAACACCAGCACCCATCTTGAAATCGGGCATTAATTTTTGAATAATATTCGACCGAATATACTGTAAAGAATAGATTCGGCGCCATTCGCAGCAACTCGGACTGACTTGCGGAACGACTTGGCGTATTTTACGTCTAGATCTTAAATTGAAAGCGTACAAAATACAGCTTGTGCTACAACTGAAGCAGCTCGACCTTCCAAAGTAGCATCGCTTCGCTCTATGGGCTCTTGAAAAGTTCCGAGAAGATCCGACGTTGTCACACCGTTAGACTTTTTGCTGTGGGGATATGTGAAGTTTGAAGTCTATCCCGCTTCGATTTAGGCCCTGGTGCAAAACATCGCGCTTGTCACTCGCCAGTAACAAGTCGAAATGCTCGAACGAGTCTTGGAAAATTGGACTCAACGGATGGACCATCTGAGACGTAGCCGCGGCCAACGTTTGAAATAGATAATCTTAAAAAAAAAAAAACAAATGCCAAAGAATGTTGTTTCGAATGATTAAATTTGAATTTTCTGTGTTTTTTCTTTCAAAATGTAGGTGGTACTAAATTAGCCCCCACAATATTTTTTGTGCCAGATAGTAGTACAATCCTCTCTTTCAACTTTGAAGTCTTGAATTATTGAAATAATCTGTCTAAATAAAATTCTCCTGTGATGATAATTTCCGGGATAAGTACCGATTTAATTGAGAATAAAATTTGAATTTGAATGCTTCGATGTGATTAAAAGTTTTGATGTCTTATCTAAATGGAATACTTGTTTTCCCGGAATCAGGAAATAAGTTCAATTTGTTTGAAAAAAATTTTACACAAAAGGTCTCACCGACTGAATGACAAAAATTAGGATAATTTCGATGTAAAGATAGGTCAGTGCGCATTTTGTTCGTTGCGTCATGAAATGGGGGAGAACTCAGTATAAAAAATTCCTGACAAGACACAATCCCGAGACTACACTAAGCAGACATAACGAAATACCAACCAGACAAAATTTAGATAACACAATATCTAGACAAGACAAAATCCCGATAATATAAAATCCGGAAAATTCTTTGTCCCGACAAATAAGTTAATTTTTTTAATTCAAATTTTTCTATAAATTTATTTAAAATATTAAAATTATTTTTCCAATATACATAAAATATATATGCCACTTTATAACTACTGAAGCAATTTTTGGACGGTTTCCTCAATATATTTACGATCTGAAAATCGAGTTAGTTTTTTAATTAGTTTCAATTTTGTCGAGTTTTTTTGTTGGAATTGTGTCGTACCTGGATTGTGTTGTGTTTGGATTGTGTCGTGTCTGAATTATATTCTCGTCGGAATTTAGTTGTGACTGGAATATGTCTCAATTTGGCCATGTCTTGAATATGTGTTTCGAGATTTTGTATTTGAGGGATTTATACACTCATAAATTAGAAATATGTTTTTAAATACTTTAAGTATTAATAAATTCATTCGCATCTTCGTATGTTATATGAAGTCAATAACAATCCTGATTTGCTTAAAAAGGTCATAAGTTCTGACTGGTTATGATTTCGAAATCAACGCACACCAACATAAAAGCTCTGGAGAGCCAAAGAGAAGAAAAATACGATTTCGATCATATGCCAAAGGTACGATCACAGTATACAAAGTGAATTTTGCACCTGAGCACTCGCTGTTGCCTTTTTATTTTAGCCAAAAACACCTTAAACTTTTTCCTTTAAGATAAATGGAAAAAGCCATGAAAGGCCAGTGTTTTGCGACTGGTCCAAATGGAGCTAGTAACTAAAGCCAGATTCTCTCCAGCAAATCCTTCCAACGGAATAGAGATTTTCTTCTTCCTCTGCATCCACCTGCGGTTTCAGCATTAAATACTTTCAAAGTTGGAATGTTTTCATCCACCCGGGCAACATGCTATTGCCAGAGTAGGCGCTATCTTTTGATTCTCTGAACTTTAAAAATGTCCTCCGTAGTATAAATACTTTATTCGAAAACTCTAAGTGCCAACTCATTACATGTTGTCATTGTCCAGGAAGAGATTGATGATTGAGGGTTTTTGTTCGTGGAGAGAGGACTTTATTTTTCAATCGCATACTCAGTCCCAGGAAGCACCTGCTGACAGGAGTGATTGCGTTAGTTATTGAATTTTGATGCTGGTTCCAAGATAGACGAAATTATCTACAACTTCAAAGTTATGACTGTCAGCAGTGACGTGGGAGCCACGACGCGAATGCGCTGATCATTTTTTTTTTTTTTTTGATGCCAGGCGATATTTCATCTTTTCCTTGTACGTTTCCGTTCCTTATCCAGTATGGAGAAAGCAGAATTAGCAGCTGGTTTATTGAGTTAATAATACTTTCGCATCCATCAGCAGTTGTACACATTGCAGCGAGATTATTTTTTTCGAGCCAACCAATATTAGAATTAGAATTTATTGTATTATAACCTTTCGGGCAAACCTTAACATAACAGCCGCAGGGTATAAAAATTGCCAAGCAAAATGTGAGAAATGCGCAAAGAAAAAATTTACAAAGCGAATGAATGTTATGCATATTTAACGAAAGCATCGCATATACCAACTGAGGCAGACTACATAGACTAGACTAAAGGGCGACCAATCCAAGTGATACCAGACCAAACCAGTCTAGTGCTTGCGCGGCAGTAAAATACAATTCGGAAATATAAACGTTAGAATACTAGTATACACTAAACTGGACTCCACATAACGGTAAAAGCGCAATCATACCATAAAAGCAAGCATAAAGCAGAGAGCAATAGATTGACGGCGCAAAAATATGCAACTAAGCTAGAAAAATGTGCAAACCCCAATGTCAGCCGTTGGCAGTGGAGAAGATAACACAAAAAAAAGCGCAGTCAACTAACTGACCGTCTGCCACCAATAGGCAAGTGTCAGACGGTTAAATGATATACAATACATATGTGCATACATACCGGTTGTAAAATATAAAGTATAAAGAAAAAATGTTGGGCGAAAAAAGAATGCATAAACTAAGAGCTGAAAATTGAGTGCATGCAAGACACGCGCTTTGCATGAGCAAAGGTATTTTAGAGGAAAATCCAAGGGGTAGAAAATAGCAACAAAATTAAAATACTATTAGCACAATACGCCGCATGCAAAGCATACTGAGGCATGTCGGTTTGTATATACGAGAGTGTGTATTCTTATATTACCTCACGCCAGCTCGTAGCTGAAGATAGACACAATTTATCGCATACAATAGGCGCATTCTCAACCACTTACCAAAATGAGTGTGTAAAATAGGAGGAATTTCAGGAAAATGTGTCAAAAATTCGTCAGTAATTCTTAAAATAAAATAATTGTTGATCTGTATACTCGTATACTTATATATAAAGAAATGGAGTGAAAAATGAGGGTCTATAATGAAATACCAACACACAAAATCCCGAAAAACAAATTCCCGAAATACAAACACCCAAAACTTATAATACAGCCACAATCAAATCAACATCAAAAATATTCCAAACATGACCAAAGCCCGACAAAACATAATTCACATAAAAAACAATCCACAAATCCAGACAAATCCAGAGAAAAGATCGCGAAAAAAATCGAAACAAAGTAAATCGTGAGATCGGTTTGGCTTGCGTAAACTTTTATCTCGATAAAATGCATGTAGATCAGCGAAAGTTCGAAGAGAATTGTATAATAACGGGTGATCCATTTCAAGGTTTCCTCTTCTTAAAAAAAAAAAAAACAGAAAATTAGAATTTAATGGGGAATGTTAATTATCATTCAAAAGAACATTCTTTTGCACTTACTTTTTGAAGATTATCACTTTCAAACGTTGGCCGCGGCTACATCCTAGATGGTCCATCCTTTGAGTCTAATTTTCGATGACTCGTTCGAGCATTTCGACTAGTAACTGGTCAATGATACCCGTGTTGTTTTGCTTAAAGACCTGCATCGAAGCGGGATTGTTCGCATAGACTTCCGACTTTACAGGAAAAAGTCCAACGGTGTGACATCACATGATCTTGATGGCCAATCGACCGAGCCAAAACGGGAAATTATCTGCTCACCGAAGTGTACTCTCAATGAATGTATTGATTGATGCGATATGTGGGAAGTCGCGCCGTCTTGTTGAAATCAAATGTCGCGGAGATCAAGAGTTTCAATTTCAGGCATCAAATAGCCGGCATAATTTTTGAAGGAATATTGACCAGTGATTCCACCGGCCCACAAACTACACCAAACCCCCTTTTTCTGGATAAAATGGCAGCTCTTAAATCTCTTCAGGTTTCTCTTCTTCCCAAATGCGGTAATTTTGCTTGTTACATACCCATTGATCCAGAAATAGGCCTAATCGTTGAACAACATTAGGCTCGAAAACGTCGAATTTTCTTGGAACTTTTCAAGAGCACATAGAGCGAAGCTATGTCGCTTGGGAAGGTCGAGCGGCTTCAGTTTTTTCACAAGCTGTATTTTGTACGCTTTCAATTTAAGATCTGGACATAAAATGCGCCAAGTCGTTCAATACGTCTGTCCGAGCTGCTGTGAACGGCGCCGAATCGACTCTCCACTGTCTTCGTGTACACTCTCAGCTACGGCCGCTATATTTTCTTCTCTGCGTGCGGGACGTGGTCTATTCTATCGAATATTATCTAGTAATGAATGCTAGGTCTCAAAATGGGTGATGGTGTTGCGAATAGTACGCTCAGTAGGCCGATTATGTTGACCATGAGTTGAGCGAAGCTCGCAAAACACATTCTTTACAGAACGTGAATTTTCGTAATAAAGTTGAATGATTTGTAAACGTTGTTCAGGCGTAAGTCTTTCCATGACGAAATGCTAAATAAGACTGAACAAAATAACATGACAACTTGACACGACTCACGCGTGATCTGTCAAAAAAAGGCTATTGAAGAAAGTACCTCTACTTAGATCACCCTTTAGTTTCGAGGACGTTATATTATTATATATATTATTATATATATAATTGAACACTCCTTATAGAACATAGAGACAACGCTGCGCATTAATTAGATACTGCTCTGAACCGGATTCCCACAATTGTTGCTTCGCGTATTCCATTTGTCTATTTACGAGGATGGAGTATTTAGAAGTCGTCCTCACTCGCTTCTTATTTTATTTGTAAACAACTGCATAAGTGCCCTTCGATAGATCCTGAAACTGCCGACATGCCGAAAAATAAAATCGTCATTACAATATGAGAACAGCTCGCTTACTATTTTATAGATCCGATCCCGAAGATATTGATGAAAACTTTCTGTTTTAATAATTTTTTCCTTTTTATAAAAATCAAAGGTGGGGATTTTAATACTCTTAGTTTATTCCTCCTTAGTAGGTTGACAGAAATTAACAAAACTTCAATAAATATTTGTAAAGTAAAGCCAGAATGTAGAATATTTCAAGTTAGTAAATACATTTTGTGTAACATTCCCCATGGGGAGCCAAGTGGAGTAGTTGAGTAGTATGCCTGTAGTGTGAGAGTGTGCCTGTTAGTTGTTACTCATACGCCCCGATGGCACGGCAATGACGGTAAGTGCTTTTCAATTTTCATTTCACGCTACACATACCACAACCAGTTTTAGGCACACACACATACACACGCGCGCACTCACGTGAATACAACTACCTTTACACACTATCAACCAATGCACATTCACACTTGCACTTTTAGCATACGGTTAGCAGATGCAGAAGCTTTCATATGTTTATATTGTACATATATTCAAGTCAACAGCTGCGATCCAACTACTCAAAAGCTGCAGAAGCAGCAGCAGCAGCCGTTATTTGACAGTCGCTGTGGCCACACACACACACACACTTCCGAATGCATATACTTAAACAAATGCCTGCCTGCCTGACTGCCTGCCTGCCTGCGATACAAGCGACCATACATCGATACACGTTTTGCCATATTTTCGCATTAAGTCTATCGCAAGCCATTTGCAAAGGTCTCATACACTCGAACTCTCTGTCATAATTCAATGCATTGTTGTATCATCATCAACGTGTACACGCGTGAAATGAAATCAAAGTGGAAAAAATTGTAATGGAAAAATTCTCAAAAAATGTGGCATAAAAAGCTCGCTCTGCTACCAAATCGTATTAATAATGTGTCGTCTGAGTGGTCAATGTCGTGCGATAACGTTTATTCTGTCGGTATTGCCGGTCTTGCCGGTCAGTGTTGCACGCTTGGGGGACGTCCGGCAGGCGTGGCGACAAATTGCAAATTCAGCTAATAGCCCATGAAATATTGGCTTTAATTGAGTTTGAAGGTTATATGCAACTGCATTGTGCAGTGTCGTTTGAAAAATAATCGTTTTTAAATTTAGTCATGAATTTATGACTTGAGGATTGAAATAAAATTGGCTTAGTGTGGAATTTTTTATTGAAAAACCAAAAAAAAATGTTTCTATGTTGGCATTTTTGGAGAAGTAAGAGAGAGAGAGGGAGAGAGAGAGGGAGAGACGTTTTGGGTTCTATTAGTGTAAAGTTTCTGACGCACTCCGGGTTGTTAGTTGGGATGCTGGTATTTCCATAAAAAAAATTGATTGAAATTCGCTTTGGATTTCGTTGCACCTATGCGATTTCGCGCGGTTTTTTAGAGGTAGGAGAGCAGGTCCTGAACCTTTTTTCTATATATGAGCGTAAGCACCACTTACACGGTTATAACCGATTTAACAACAGAACACAAAGCGATTACAGATATATCTTCACCTGATGTTTCCAGTGAAGTAGATGTCCTCCACTTGCACTGATGCCAGTGGCGGGTACTTTCTTGCATACTTTCAAGGCTGACGGCTCATCAATCCATCGCCTGCGTTATTAGCCACTGCCAATGTATGAAATACCCTAAATCTGCCGCAAAACCTTTCTTTCGAAGGTTCCTCATGCTGAATCATCAAAAGTTTTCATCATTCTGGTCGCTGCAACTTGTCATTTCTAAATTTATATTTCTGTTTCAAGTATTAACGGCATCCTTTCTGGAGGAGGCTACCAATAAAAGAGTGAGTAGACCTTCGACGTCCTCTGATCTTCTGATAGAGGTGTGGCACCTCAGCTATTTTTAACCGAAGTTACCTCTCTATACCGTAGTCGTCACGCGGCTCGTCTATTCTTAGTATGCAGCTGCCCTTTTTTATTATTTCCTATTCGGAGACGTTTTACTTTCTCAGTTGCCAAGTGTGTGCTTCGCCCACAAATAAGTAAGTAATTGATGTACTGATGTGTTTTTTTATTTTTATTTTTATTGTGCTGCACAGCCCTGGTCCCTTCTACACCTGATCTTTCTAACGGATTGGAGGTGATCGTGTTTCTTTGCTTCCACCAGAGGGTATTGCTTTCAAAGCTAAAAAGTTTTCGCTTATATGACGTTTATGAATTTCCGAGCATAGAACACTGTGCCTTTATTCTCTGAACTATGTCAATATGGTCGTATATCTCTTACAGCTCATCATTTAGATTAAGATCGCCGCAAGGATATTCTCTAGATCAGCAGTAGCCACTCAAATACGAAGAATTTCCAGCAAATTTAGCAAATCTTCGCTAAGCTATTGAACTTAGCAAATTAATTTTCCAATTAGTAAAGTATCCGCTTGAGTGGTCCTTTCTTCTCTGCATATATTTGTGTAACCAGATAAGTGAAATACGAAAAAAATTGTGTTACTCCAATTTCCAATAGGTGAGTACGTAGAGTCTTATATATCGATCCTCTCTACAGAACTCATCCCACTCGCACACTAAACGGTGCTTCTTTACTTGCAGCACCTTTCACCAACTATACACTACAATGGTAAAAAGTCTTAACTTTTGCTAGTAGATTTCAAGAAATAACTTACAGGGAAGATTTTTTTTAGCCTAAAAGAAATATAGCACCAAAGAAGCTTCTTGAAGCTCGTTTATAAACGTAGTAGCTAATTAAATCAAAAAGAGCCGGTACCGACGAAGTTCATTTTGGGTTATGTGTAAGAACTGTAAGAACCATCCACATATCAATCTTCCTTTGCCTTATAAATCCGAACAGTGGATGTGTTCTGTCATGCTAAAATTAGTGGCATGTCCAGGTGACCGCTGTCTACCTAAGTTATTACGAGCAATTTTAAAGAAAAAAACTATGTAATTGTAAAAATATATATATATATGTTGCAAATATTATTAATGAAGTGATTTTTCACTTATATGTATATTTCTATACAGCAATAGTATGAAAGGTTGAGGTGAGATCTATCCATTTTTACAATACTTTGAATATGACCATGAAGACTTTTTATCTATTACTCGCCCATAAAAAAAAATCGTTCTAAAGCGATTTAAGATGAACTTCCAGTAATAAGTGCACATTATATACAATAAAATCATTTACATATATTTTTTTTTTTTTTTGAAATTCGCACATACGATGTCGCACGGGACCAATCTAACAAATTATCTTGTTTTTCACCATAATGAAGGCAAGGGGTGTGGCAGCTTAAAGCACTAAATCTCAAACTTTTGGGTGAATATTAAGTGACACATTATCAAGATAATGTATAGTACGAGGGTGGTTTGATAAGTCAGTGACTTTTTTAATAATATATAGTGTTTTCGGTAAATAAGTTTTATCAATACATTCATCTTTTAGCTGTATACATTTCGTCCAGCATTTTATCAATTTTTGTATTTCTTACAAATAATAGGTTATTTCAAGGCCCAAAAAATAGACGTTTGTTTCTGTGGTGACCTCTTCGTTCGAACCGAATTCAGTCCAGCTATTCCTCTATGTTTGGAAACAAGAAATATTCGCAGGAGTATAGATCTCTTCCTAGACTGTAACTACCTTCGGGAGTCAAGAACTCATGAGATTATTAAAATAGTTAGAATCCCTAATCAATCTATCACCTCAGGCAATATTTTTGTTTAGCGATTCATTCAGCATGTTAGTCTGGATAGACACTGGAAAGTAAAAAAAAAGTGCAAATGGGACAGAGGCGTAGTTGTTGACCGTCGCTTTGACTCATATTCCTTTCGTGTTCCTACTAGATCATGGGAATTATAAGTGTACAAATCTTTTCGAAGTCTGTCGAGTGTTTTTTGAGATATATGTATGTACTTTTAGACCCAAAATTTTCTAGATACACGCCGATCAAAAGTTTTTTTCGTAAAGAATGTGTGAACCAAGTTTAATAAAAATAGTTTAATACTTACTTGGGATATGATTGTGTAAGATCTTCTTAAATGTAAAATTTGAAAACCAACACGTGAAAAAAAAAACAAATTTTGTTGAAAAATACGTTTGGCCGATAAAGGAATATTTAAATCGTAAATATTTTATTTTTTATTTTATTTTTTTGAATTTTAAATATTTTTTTGATCTGCTTGCAGCTTTCTTCCGCAAATGCATATATAATGACACCAAAGTCAACTAATCTCATAAAAAAATTTAAGTCACTCGCAGCACCATAATTACTTATCAGCTATCACTGCTTAGAAATCAAGTCAATATGACAAGTCAAAAGATTATTGAAATTCCACAAAATAAACACAACTAAATATTTATCATGAATATGACAGAATGCAGAGTATAGATATCACTAAGCTAAACTCACTTCAATCCTATGAAAACTATTAAACAAATACGTGTATGAACATATGAACTTTTGTCGCGCACCAATTGAAATTGAAATTGAGGTAAGATTCCATTCGAAAAGCCTTATGGTGTACTGGCACAAATCGACGAATTGACAAATAAACCTTTATTGAATAAGAGATATAATGAAAATAGTTTCGCGCATGAGGCTACGAAACAAATTTGATGAAATGGAAATAAATTGGATCTACATTTATTTGCAAATAGTTGGGTGTGTGTGCAAAGAGTGCAATCCACATACAGGGTTATCCATTTTAAGGTTAACAAAATAAACGTAAATAAAATGCATTTAAAATTATTTTCATTCATGAAAATCTATTTGGCATAATATGTGAAATATTACATCATTTGAATGTCCGATAAATGTCGTGAATTTAAACTTCGACCCATTTAAGGTAATTTTCGATCACTTTTTGGCACATAACAGGTCAATTTAAATGTACTCTGCATACCATAGTAAAACACCTTTTTTTCTGGCAAAACAACCATTTTTATTCAAGATAGTTCTCATTAAGGGTGACACACTGATTATAGCGACCCTCCAACCTTTCGATACCATTTTTGTAGTACGATTTGTCCAAAATAGGTCTCTGCCTCTGCATTGAACGAAAATTTCTTCCCAGCGAGCATTCTTTTGAAACCTGAGAACAGGAACTAATCGATAAGGGCCAGATGTGGAGAATACGGTGGATGCGGAAGTGATTCGAAGCCCAATTCATGAATTTTTGCCATCGATTTCACTGACTTGTGTCCCGGTGCAATATCTTAGTGAATCAGTTCTTTCTTTTTCTCCAAATGCGGCCATTTTTCGGCGATTTCATACCTCAAACGACGATATTGCATAGCTTAGAGTCGCTGTTGATGGTTCTTCCTTATTCAAGGTTGTCAATGAAGATTACTCCATGCGTATCCTAATATACAGACGCCATAACCTTGCCAGCCGACTGTTGCGTTTTTCCACTCTTTCGAACAGGGTTCATCGTGTGCAGTCCACTCGGATGACTGGCGATTGGATTTCGGTGTAAAACTATGGAGCCATGTTTCATCCATTGTCATATATCGATGTAAAAACTCGGGTTTATTACGCTTGAACATCTTCAAACACTGCTCTAAATCATCAACTCGTCATTGCTTTTGGTCAAAAGTGAGCTCGCGCGGCGCCCAGTTTGCACAGAGCTTTCTCATACCTAAATATTGGTGAAGGATATGATGTACAGGTTCAGTTGATATCTTTAGAGTGCCGCTATTTCATTCAATTTCAATGTACGCTCATTCAGAATCATTTTGTGGATTTTTTTTGATGTTTTCGTCGGTAACCATCTCTTTTGGGCGTCTACTACGTTCACCAACTTCGGTGATAATTTCACTGCATATAAACTTAGCGTACCCGTCCTTGATGATTGATTTTCCTGGGGCAGTGTCCAGAAACTCGTCATCAAGTCAATTTTTTGCTTCAACTGTATTTTTTCCATTCAAAAAGCAATATTTTATCAATACACGAAATTCCTTTTCATCAATTTTTTTACAAAAGTTTTTTCACTCAAAATACTATAATTCAAAAAGTAATGATCCGACAAAGCGTGTTCTTCAATTGCAGATCAAAAAAAGTCAGTTATCATACGATCATAACACTGCGAATGGACAGTGACAGTCTCGGCGTTATTGTTTTCAAAAAAGTAAGGTCAGATTACACCTCTGGGCCAAAGAGCGCAGCAGAGAGTAACTTTTTGTTTTTGGTTGTAATGGCTTCTCTGCAATTATTTGAGAATTTTCGGAGCCACAAATGCGAAATTCCCAGCTCTTGAGAACGTCGAAACGAAACGATGATGCACAGACCTTGCAATGTCTGTAAACGATTCAGTCTCCTCGAATTTCTTTAAAATTTTACAAATTGCTTGAATAGTTGGACAATTATGCGTACCATAATCTCCGCTGAAAGTACGAAAATTGGCCATGCATGAATCACCATTTTGGTGGTAGGTTTCAACACTTTTAACGCATTATGCGGCTAGTAAGCTATTTATTTTCATAAATACCTGACTTTCAACTAAATCGAAACATGTTTGTTATGCCAGCTAAGTTCGACAGATGTTAAAATACAGCACTTTCGAAACAACTAAATGAATGACCCTTTATATCTTTTAGATTAAGTATTAGTACAACTAAAATTCTTGGCTTTAGAAAGCTTTCCAACTCTTTTGGTGAGCTAAGAATATTTTGATTTATATTGCAAAAGTTTCCAGCATGAAGTTTGATTTGAAGATTCTCATACATAAATGCCGGGCTTAATAATTACATACACATATTCGACGCAAATTTTCATATAAAGCTGAAAGGTAAACAAAAGCAAATCAAACTTATTCTCTTTACCCTTTCCTCTTTTATTAATCATATATATTTTAACGCAATGGTTCAAAATACAATAATGTAAATCGAAATCGAATTTTGAAATTTGGAACATATACATATATATATATATATATATATATATATATATATATATATTTGGCGCATTGTAACCGCTGAAGCGATTTCGGCCGAAGTTTGATATATTCAAGAAAGTATAAAGACATCGGCTGAAGACAGCCCGAATTTATTTCCTAAAGAGTGAATTTTTCCATCTATATGGAGTCTTTCATCTTGTATGCGCTATTTATTTTATTGTTTTAGTCTAAGGACTATAAGCCCACGCAGACACACCAGAAAATTATTATACAAAGCATAAAATTAATTAATATTAAATTAAAATTTGATTAGAAGTATATATTAGGCCCGTACGCAAGGGAGGGGGGGGGGTTTGGGGGTTCAAACCCTCCCCCCAAGGAGAATTGACTTTATGATTAAAAAATATATGTTTTTAAAGCAGCACAGAGTGTTCAAAAATATAAAAAGGAATTTTAATCACATGAAATTAAAAACCCTTTCAAGTAAAAATCCGATGATACAGTTTTGTATCCTATTAAATTTTAATGCAACAAAGTGCAACTTTTAACTAGAATTTTTTGGGCAAAAATTTTTTTCATATAAGCAATTTTAGTTTTTTTTTTATAGAAAAACATGCATTATGCCTGCAGAACATAAATTCTAAAAATTCGCGGCTACTTTTAGAGTACAAATTCTAATAAAAAATCTTTTGAAATTGAAACAGAATTAGAGTAATGTTCCGTAAACGCTACGGAGGGTGTATGAATTAATCGTAGGTAAGGCTAGTATCTCACAAACTGAACCAAAAGGAACATTTTTAAAATTTGTGCAATAGAATCTTGCTGCTGAATGAAATAGTACAGAAATACTCAGCGGTGCTGAGCAACAGTGTGTTCGCTGAAAGCGCGCAATGATATTGCTTTTTCGTTGAAAAAGCAAAAGCAGACCATGAAACAAATTTTCAATTTACCATTAAATTATAATCTGACTTTGCCTCCCGTTTTGTTAAAAAAGTTAAAACAGCGGTATGTACCTATGCCTGCATTTTCATTTCTATGCAAATAAGCAAACATATGTACATACGTAAATATTCATACAGCAGTGGCTGTAAGACGGCATTGCGTTGCATTGGCATACAAACATACATATACCAGCAGCACAGCGGAAGCTGACTAACTGCACTAATAAATCATCATACAATGCTGCTGTGGTTGACAAAACACTTCACTTAAATACATATTCTGTACACCTACGCTTCGGAATAATCGAAGCAGAATCGGAAGCTCAACGAACCTGAACAGGTCGTCGTAAAAAAAGTACTTAAGCGTGGCAGTTTTCTAATTAGATCAGCTAGAATTATAAAAGTGAAAGTAAGTGTAAATAAAGTGTTTAAGAAAATAATAAACAAAGTGCTTTTTTCGGTAGAAGCAGTTTTCAGGTACCAAAGAGATCAAAAATTGGAACCGAAGAGATCAAAAATTGGTAGCAAATATGCATTGGAAACTGCTTCTACTAACTGACTCAGTTGAAAAATATAATTCGGCAGGTTGTCATTAAAAATAAGGTTTGTGCTGTAATAATCAAATAAAAAGTGAAATCTTTAATTATGAAGCGGAATTTGTTCCAATATTTTAAGCGTATTGATGCTAGACCTGATTGCAGTAAAATTTTTTTCAATATTAGCGGACGAGACTTCAGATATTTCAGGCGTTGAACAAATGTCGATTTGTGTAAGATATTTGGACACTGACGAAGGTACTCATAAAATTTGTGAAAGTTTCTTGACATTCACATCTGTAACCGATTCCTCTCGAAAAGGATTAGCGGAAGCTCTAATAAATTTTCTTGAATCTTCATCGACCTAACATATTTATTTGGGCAAGGATATGATGGAGCTAGGTCTACGAGTGGTGAATTTCATGGTGCGCAGAGTTACGTCAAAGACAAATATCCGCCAGCCAATTATTCCCATTGCGCTTCGCACAGTTTTAACTTAGCTTTTAATGACGCGTACAAAAATAATGAAATAAAAAATTGCATAGGCACCATCAAGAGTGTTTACGGGTTTTTTAAATATCCAAAGAGGCAACTTGCTCTACAAAAGGCTATTGACGCTGAACAAAATTTGACGAAGAACAAAAAATTAAAAAGTCATTGTGCCACTAGATGGGTTGAGCAGCATTAAGCTGTAGCGACTTACCTTTATTTACAGCCTGCAGTTATCTCCGCCTTACAGAATATTTCAGCTACATGGAGGGGCCCAACAGAAGATGGCGGTTCGCCGAAACCGGTTTGTTACAAAACCAAAATTGACAAGGAATGACGAAAATTCGTTCCAATATAAATCTAGTATCCACCCTGTCGGAAAAACACAAAACCAAATCAACTCAGCATCCGAAGCTTTTCAGTTGATGTCAGCAATCAAAACATTGGTATTTCAGGTATAGTAAAAACAATATGGGCCTGCTCGATATTGCATCACTGCATAGTATTTTCAAAGCATTGCTTTCAAAAATGGAACCCTAGTCTCCTTTGTTACAGGAGTATAAGCAATTTTCGCAAAACAAATAGTAATTATTGAGTATTATCAGGAAACTGCTTAGCCGGCAGCCAAAGATCGAGGCAAACTATGCAGTGAAGCTTGTGTTTACTGCATTATAGGATAAGGTCAATTTATCAAATTAAATCTTATTTTTTATTTAAGATCACATTGCAAGTACTCAAGTCAGTCCATTCCTTGACCTTGACATTGAGTCGCGCTCCACAAAGTGTCAATCAGGATTTAGGTGAAGTAGTGGTGCTAGCAGATGCTGCAAGAAATATTTTGGTATCGAGGAGAGAACTTGCGGAAGAAAATTTTAAAACAATTTTTCAAGCAGCATTGGTTATATGTGATGAGTACGATATTGAAATTCGGAAACCAAGACTTGCACGCACGAATTTGCAGCTTTCCATTGAAGAGTACTATAGAATTGCAATTTACATCCCTTACTTGGATCTTTTCATAACGCATTTGCAAGATAGATTTTTGAAACACAGAGACATTTTATCTAATTTTACTTGTCTCCTCCCAGACAAAACAGAAGATTTTGATATAGAGTCTTGTTGTAAGCTATTCAAGACATATGAATCTATTTTACATGACTCATTGCCAGCAATATGGACGAGTAAGGCACAGTTGTGGAGAAAGTGCATAGCGGGTATGAAGATCAAGAATTTTTTAGAAGCCCTTTATATTTGTAATATTGATGCTTTCCCCAATGTATATCACATTTTGAGAATTCTGGCTGTTTTGCCTGTTACGACTGCAGGAAATGAACGAACATTTTCAACTTTGCGTCGTCTTAAGAGTTATTTAAGATCGACAATGAGTGAAGACGGCCTTAATGGTCTTGCTGCACTTATTATTCATCGCAATTTAGAGGTCGACGTTGAATTGGTATTAAGAGAATTTTTATCTATACCCCGACGAGTGGCACTATTGAAAGATTATTAGTTTTAAAATATGCAACTAAAATGTGATTTTTGTTTAACAAAGAAAAATTATAAAATAATGATATTTTAAGATATTCGTTTTTGTTATTAAAAGTAGTTTTTAGCGCCCGCTAGATACACCCACCCTCCTCCGACCAGCTAACTCTTCCTTTGAACACAGTATACCTTAATCCGGTAGTAAGACATCATCCCAATCAATCTTCAAAAGTAAATTATCAAAGTTTACGAAATCAAATGAATTATAGTTAAGTACTATTTTGTGCAAATCGGTGCTATTTTGTGCAGTTTTTCAGTGCTGCTGAAAAATTCGAAAATCTCGACCATCAAAAACAATGGATAATGATGCAAGTCGAACAAGTTGATGTGGCTGGAATTTCTAATTCGAACTTAATGTTATTACGAATAGAAGTAAGATCAATAAAACGATAAAAGCCATTGTAAAATCCACTAACCTGGACTATATCACTTTTATTACACCATTCATAAAAATGAAAGGAAAATTATTGAAACTATCTGCAATTCAAAAATTGTTTGAATCACTCATCACTGATCATTTCACTCATCCAATCTCTTATATTTATGGCATTCCCAACAAGGCTTTGTTAAAGGAAAATCTAACACTATCAATTACTTGAGTTCAGTACTTATATCATCAATGCGTTAAGAGAGAAATATATGACATAAAGCATTAATGTCATATATACCGACCTCAGCAAAGCCTTTGACAAAGTGTGCCACTCGTTGACTTACTGGGTTTCCAATCAAAACTTTTACAAGGGATCTCTTCATACCATAATAATTTCTTCAGAAAGTACCCCAGGGTACCATCTAGGTCCGATTCTATTTTCTTTATATTTATAAATAATATTTCTTTTGATATACAATTTTCAAAAAATTTCCATGTATGCGGATGATGTAAAACTTTATAAATCTTACACTTCGGCTAATGAAGATATCTTGCTACAATCAGACCTAAACAGCATGGCTGAATGTTATAAAATAAATCGGATGCCCCTAAATCTCAAAAAAAAAAATTAAAGTTATCAGCATCGCCCCACGAACTGACTAGGCTAACAGACGAACATACTTACACAGTAGAGAACTCTAATTTGGAACGGGCTCACAAGAAGCCAAAGGCATCTTGAACTTTGTAAAACGGTGGTCAAAGGAATTCAAGGACTCGAGGCATCAAATCTTCTTTTGTAGGATGGAATCTTTTTAGAAACAATAAAATAAAACAAAAAAATTAAAAAAAAATAAAAAATATAAAAAACAGAATAGAATAAAAAAAAATAAAACAAAAAAAATTAAAACAAAATAATATAAAGTAAAATAAAATAAAATAAAAATATGAAAAAAGAACAGAATAAAAAAAAAAAATAAAAAAATAAATATTAATTAAATTAAATAAATAAAATTAAAAAAATATAAAAAAATAATAGAATAAAAAAATAAATTAAAAAATTAAGAAAAAAAAAAAAAATAAAAAAAAATGAAAAAAAAAAAATGAAATAAAATGAAATAAAATGAAAGGAATAAAACAGTACATAAAGAAATTTGAATTAACCAACAAATAGTGAAATAAGAAAATAAATAAATTAAAATAGTACAAGGACAAAGCACACAATTAGTAAAAGATTTGTATGCTAAACAACGGCAAATACTTGATTAGATCTACATTGCGTCGTGTGTTTTTTTTAGTGCTCAAAGAAGACATTCCAAATACAATGCAATATTAGCGTCAGCGAATTGTGACGCGAGAAATGCCAATTGATTTCGAACGGTTGCGCGTCAAAGGTCGCTAGCGTAGCTCTCAATCCACGAGCACCGAATGGAGGACAAAAAATGCAAGCGCAATTGTGTGTATGCGCGTTTATCTATAGGCCAATTACACAAATTTTACAGGCTTTCTATTGTTTTTTACACGCATATAGGTGGCTGTGTATTTGTTTGCAGACTTTCAAACTGCAATAAAGTATAGAGGCCAGAAGAATTTTTTTCCTACAGGTTTTAAAACTAATAGTAGTAACATAAATGAGGGGAGAGCAAAGTTTTGAAAACAAAAGTCAACAAAGTTTCGCTCGCTTATTCTTGTTAGAGACATTTACACTCTTTCTGCATCGCTTTTTGTGCTTCTTCTTCTTCTGCGTTTTCTGCAATTGGCCTTAGCCAAGTTGTCTACATTTCTTCGTTAACTTCTTTGACCACTACTACATACACACACGTTTGTTTGTTTGTTTGTTTGTTGCAAATGCAATCGCATTTGATTTAGAGCCAACACCACCAACAAAGCCACGATTTTCAATTTCTCCTTTCGTTTCTTTTCACACAATTTCTCATTGGCGTTATTGCCATTGTTGTGGTGTTTTTGTTCTTGTTTTATGTGGGGGCGCATTGTTGCTTTTGTTGTTTAGTTCTTTGTTTTTGTCACTTCGCAACTTTTGCCATTTGTTGTCATTACTAATTTCTTTTGTCAGCTGGAACTTCTCGCCGACGGCTACAAGTATTGAATGCTGTGGCCCACTCGCCCTTGCAATTTAGTGGCGCTTTATGGAAGTGTATATGTGTGTATATGTGTGTGTGAGTGCTCTTACACACACATACAAATATTTGCGGATGGACTAAAGCTTCGTATCCTTTGTTTTTTTTTTGCCTTAATCGCTTTTCGATTGAATTCCAGCAATCGCATACGCATACCTCTTGTACTTTGTCTGTCTACTTTTGCTGGCGGCTAATTTTTTGTTCAATACTATTCACCTCTTCCTCGACCTTTGTCGTCGTCGAAAAGTTGTCATAATTTTTGTGTAAAAGTTTCCTATTACAAAAATACGTCGATTGCTTGCTATAATTTCACATTTCGTTTGTGTTGCATACACACAGGCGTTGTTTAAATGCTGCAATTGCGGGTGTGTGTATGTGTTGCCACCAGCTGCGGATATCCATTGATTTTGTAAAAGTTTAGACTGCACAAATTTTACAATCAATTGAATTTTATTTGAGTTTAATGGCGGCCTGGCTTTTTTGCTGTTGCGACGAAGCAAGTAAGTTTTTGTTAAAACTTTGCATAATTTCAGGCGCATTGGTTTCAATTATTAAACTTGATAGTTTTTTAGGTTTTTTTTCCAACATGGTGTTAGCTCAGGACGAATGAAAGGGGTGAAAAAATTATTAAAAAAATAAATGAAATGAAATGAAGGAAAAGGAAAAAAGTAAGGAACTTTTTATACTTAAAGGGTGTTTTTTATAGAGGTTAAAGATCTATAAGTTGCAATAAAACAACGATGGATTATTCGATTGACATGAATTTTATGTATCCGAAAGATAATCTTGTGGCATTACATTTTAAATATGATTTCTGGTATATGACCGCCACGGCTGGCGCGGATGTAGTCCAATCTGGAAGTCCAATTTTCGATGACTTTTTCCAACATTTGTGGCCGTGTATCGGCAATAACACGGCGAATGTTGTCTTCCAAATGGTCAAGCGTTTGTGGCTTATCCGCATAGACCAATGACTTTACATAGCCCCACAGAAAGTAGTCTAGCGGTGTTAAATCACAAGATCTTGGAGGCCAATTCACAGGTCCAAAACATGAAATTAGGCGGTCACCAAACGTGTCTTTCAATAAATCTATTGTGACACGAGCTGTGTGACATGTTGCGCCGTCTTGTTGAAACCACATCTCCTGGACATCATGGTTATTCAATTCAGGAATGAAAAAGTTAGTAATCATGGCTTTATACCGATCACCATTGACTGTAACGTTTTGGCCACCATCGTTTTTGAAAAAGTACGGACCAATAATTCCACCAGCCCATAAAGCGCACCAAACAGTCAGTTTTTCTGGATGTAACGGTGTTTCAACATACACTTGAGGATTACCTTCACTCCAAATGCGGCAGTTTTGTTTGTTGATGTAGCCATTCAACCAGAAGTGCGCTTCATCGCCAAGCAGCGCTAAATTGGACGTAGTGCGCGATACGTTTTCTGCACAGAACCATTATTTTCGAAATAAAATTGCTCTATTTGCAAGCGTTGCTCAGGCGTGAGTCTATTCATGATGAATTGCCAAACCAAACTGAGAATAAATCACTTGACAGCTGTTAAATCGGTCGCCATCTTGAAAAGTAACGCCAACTTAAAGTTCTATACCGCTATAAAAAAGCACCCTTTAGTAAGAGGAACTATAGAGACTGATCACTTTTTCACTAGAGAGAACCTAGCAATCGTCTTCTCTTACCTAGACGCCGTAGACTTTATGCCATTTTCTCTCTCTCCGGATCTCTCTAGCAGAGCTGCCCTCTTTCTCTACTTTTGCAACGACTGATATTATGTCGAGAGCTTTGGAAGCTGGAGAATTTGCATTAGACCTTACTGTATGGCAGCTGCTGAGCATTCATTGACTAGACTATAACCATGCTACGGTACGACTCTCACGACAGCCGGCTGTACGTACCGTAGTTGACCCGGATTATATCTGGCCAAGGGCTGTCACGCTATCGGCGACCTAACCCCGTTTAAGTCATAAAGTAATCTTAGTTTTAGATCATCAATAGAGCAACACCCTGCTGCTGGTCTGCCCTGGTCCAACGGATTATTTCTGCTGCGTGTGCCAAAGACGATTCCACCATTCTTCCATCTGGGTTACATGCAACCAGTGCAATGGTTGGAGTCATCTTAAGAACTGTTCAGGCCTTGATACCTATAGGGAGTGAACCACGCGTTACGTGGGCTCATGCTGCTAGCGCCTAGCTACGCCTCAAGCCTTCTCGGCAGTGCCCTCAGTACAATTACCCACTTTGGGTACACAGCATAACATTATGCTCCACGGCCCACAGCCCAACGGAGCTCCCTACAGCATGACTCCTTCTTTATCTCCCCCACCCCCACCACTATCCACCTAAACCCCGCCTGTACCGGGGCTTTCCAGCAACTCCTAGTCCTCCACAATCTGTTCCGTGTGTCAGCCTATAGTACGCCGGAATGTGGAATCGGTCAAATGGGACTCATGCACTGGCTGGTGCCAGTGGAGTAATACATAGTTTGCCACTTGCTGTAGGTGTCTGTCCCCGCTTATAAATACTACACAGCCTCCAACCACCACCAATGCGCGGCAACCACCTTAGCGGATTACACAAGTGCAACAACCAAGATCAAGATTCATGAGCCGGGAGCACCTGCCAATAGCTGCGAGACATGATGATAGGGTGGAAATTTTATTCGGTTATCACACCTCGTCGGACCCGAAGAGTTGCGCGAACTATTTTAGCCGATTATTCATACTGCACCCTTCGGTTGACGGAACAAAAAGACAAGTGCCAAACACCAGCGCGACGCTTAATTTCCCCAGGGAAGAGATTCAAGGGGTTATTGGGAAGGTGAAAACCTCCAAATCCATCGGCCCCGACGGAGTAAGCAAGCTGATGTTAAAACATTTGGGCCCAGCGGGAGCAGACTATCTCACCAAGGTTCTCAATTTGACTGTAAACACTATAATTATACCCGATATGTAAAAACTGGGTAGAATGGACCCGCTACTAATCACTTAACGCCATAAACACTCAGATTATTCATAGCCTTAACCAAAATCGACCTGTGTGTGTTCGTCCAAAGGTACTGCGAGTCACATTTGACAGCCTGCACTCCTTCACTCCGCATGCGACTTTAGCAACTGGGGAAATGGCAACATTCAAGGCAATTGGCCGGCCAGTCGTAAACTATGCTGGACCGTCGGGACCATCCTAACAGACACTTATTAGAAGCTGAACCACCACCTATGCGCATCAGGAAGGGAGTATTTGACTACTACGACTCCATACAGCAATACAGACAAGACCCGCTGGGCAGGACGGCGTACAGACAGGCCATAAACAACATTCACAGAGAGTCCATTAACAACTTTGTGAACGCTCTTCCTGTGAATGGTGTTCTCGGAGTCCAATCACCACCCATAGCAGAACAAGAGCTCGAGCTACTTCGAGATACCTGCGTAACCCTGGCGACTCGTCGGTCATCCCTTTCCCTCTGTTCCTAACCCGTCCAAACAGCACGTTTCCTGGACCTCCAATTAGACGATTTCGATGACTAAAACTGGATCTACCTGACCCTAGATGGGGATGGCTAGCCTATACAACAACAACAACAACAACAACAACAATAACAACCTTTTATATGCTTCCGCCTACCAGTAAGGACGGACTACTGCATAACTTTCACTGACTTCGCGACAGATTTCAAAGATAGTGAGCCCTGATAGGAACCAATGGTATATAATAGTAAGACGAAATGTAGACTCGAACGTTTTTAGACGGACTCTGTTACCTATCCCCAATGGGATCTTCTCAAGGGGGCTTGATATTAGCAAATTATTTTGTCTGTCGGACTACTGTAATATGTTTCAGGCGGTACTGGCAGCTAGGAAATTTTATCAATTTTTTCGGATAGCCAGACTCCATTAAGAGCCCTAGAATCTGTGACAATAGAAAATTTCAGAAATATATCAATGTGATGACTAAGCAGTTCTCTCTGAAACTACTACGGGTGTCTGGGCACAGTAACATACAGTATACTGAGATAGTGGGCGACCTTTAAAGTTAGGACACTCCCCTTCCATTTTCACCATCATGCAGAAGTTAAGGAAGGCGATTCTCGACTATCTTAAGGTGAAGGACTCTCAATGGTGGCAATGTAACCTGAAGAATGTGACAAACATAGTAAGAAAGAATGTCAAGGGAACTTATCGGTCTCAAAAGTAAGAAAACATCTACAATTATGGGTCGTTTTAGAGAGCACCTTTCTCTGACCAGACACGCAGAGATATAGGGTGCACCATTAAACGATTTCTGCAGAAGTTGTAGAGGGAAGGAAGTACTTGAAACCATAAGGCATTGCCCTTACAAAAGTTACCCACTTTGAAAATGGAGGTTGAAGTCTCTAGAGGCTAGAGATTTGACTGAAATAGGGGATATACTACCTGCACTGTCTCCACTAGCTGATGGGGGCCATTAGAATCCCTAGTGGTATCGCACAGGGCGCGTTTGGTGCTCTAGATGAGCTAATGATCTGCGACTGGAAAGGACCATAAGTCTTTCGTATTCAGTTCGAAAATTCCTAGCTCTTGCAAGTGGAATTTTTTGTTGTTGTTGCGCACTGTTAGAAACCTATATAGAGCAGGCAAACGTGGACATGCGAAGAGGGAGTTAGTGTTAGGTGGCGACTCATTCCCTGCAGGATATACGAGCTAGTTTAGATAAGTAGGAGTTGAGTCTACTACAGTATTCAAATTTTAATTGTGCCAGTATTACTCGGATCTAGCCCGGAAGCTCGACCTCTTCGTCTGATATGATTGGTGGCTACTCACGGTAAGAGAGTTAATGAAGGTGTTAATAGATTAATAGACGTCGTCATTCACGGTTCTGAATCAAATAGTATTATTCTTCTTTTTCTTTACTGACGTAGACACCGCTTACGTGGATATAGTCGAGTTAACAAGGCAAAGGCAGACAATTTGTTCTCCACCTGATATTTCTAAAAGAGCAGAGGTCATACACTACCTCTAATAATGCGCATGCGCTGGCTGTTTGCTTGATGACAGGAGTTACTTCGTCTTGTGCTTGCTCACTCCAAACTCATACGCTCTGGTACCTTATTCAGTCTGGAGAAAGCAGAACTCCAGCTCAAATTACTTTTTCCAATCCTGTAAGAAGGATTGATCATGTGTAGAAGTTTCCGTAAGTGAAGAAAGTTTTCGACTGCCATTCACCTGGGAGTAAGATTATTTTATATATGCTTCTAGTAGCTCACGAAAAACTAACAACAAACATCCATTTGTAGGCGTACTAAAGTGAGAATGCGAATTCCCTGCGCTGTGCGCCCATCACATAAGAAATGAATCCACGCCCCGACAGAACAGAAAGTAGTCCTCGACCAAAGATGCTTTCTATGAGCGCCCAAAATGTACCTATGATCGCTGCATCTGGCACGATATCAAAATCGTTTGAGGAGATTAGAAAATCCAGAGTAGTTTTGGCTCAACAAGCAGAAAATTCGGACTCTATGAGGAAACGTACCCAAACGGGCTTACGCTGATCGACTTCACCGGGGTCCCGAATAGAGTTGTCTGTAGTACCAGATTCCGACACTAGGAAACACATCAACCTAAATCGTTATCTCCGCGTCAAAACACATGCAACCAAATTGATCACGTTGAGATATGAAGGAAGACATGAATCCAATATTCCAGACGTATGAAGGTTCCGGGATCCTAACATCGACTTTCTTCACTATCTTGTATCAGAAAAGATACGCACACACCTCTGTGCAGCAAAGGACGCCCGTCAACAAAAACAAGGGAGATTCGACGCCGAAAAGGTGCAATCAGAGCAGACAGTTAGCAGGTTTTCTACTCGACTTGCACTGTGCTCTGAGAGCAATTATCAAAATGTCTATATAGGGAAACTGTGAAGCGGCATCTCAAGTTCCTTACGTACCGTTGCTGTAGAAACAATTTGATTTTGCAAGGAAAAAGAACGAGGATTGGCCTGCTGCAGTGGAGAGAAAGCAGACTGCCTACCTCAAAATTTTGAGATCGACCACAACAGATGCGGGATGGGATAGATACTGGAGCTAAAGAGGGAAGCGAGTCGAGAAGCTGGCCGATATCGGTAATGCACGAAAGTTCTATGAAACATGCTACGACTTACAGAAGGTTTCAACACCGAATCATAATCATGTAGAGACCGTGGAGGTAATCCACTCACCGCTGGTCAGGGCATACCGAGTTTATGGGAGAACACTTCTCCAGCCTGCAAAATGGCAGTGAAAATGCGACACCCAGAGATGGCGAACCCGAATCCCCAATTGAAGATGATGGAATAGACATTTCAATACGCGACTATGGCGAAGTGCACATAGCAATTGCACGTTTAAAATTTAACAAAGCGGTATGAGCCGATGATCTACCAGCCGAACTACAAATACGGCGCTGAAGAACTGACAAGGTGCATTTATCAGATTTATACAGAATATGGTCGGAAGGACGTATGGTCGCCAATGGGAGCCTCTGTGCGCTCTGCCCAATTTATAAAAAGGGCGACTCCACAGTCTGCGCCAATTATCATGGGATGAGCCTCCTCAATATCAGAGACGAGGCCCCGTCGATTATGTGAGAGACCTGGTAAGTCCACCATTGATCAGATATTCGCAATGTGCTGAATCTGGGAGAAGCCCTCTGATAAAATTATCAGTACACACCAAATTTTTTATTAATTTTTAAGCTGCCTTCGATAGCTTTGATGATAAGGATAAGCGGCGTAGAGACGCTACGTTTGAATTTGATATTCCTGCAAAATTCATATGACTTTGTAAATGGCCCCTAGATAATACCAGAAACGCAGTCAGAATTGGGAAGGACCACACCGCGCCGGTCGTTAGCAAACGAGGTGACAAGGAGGTCAGACAAGGAGACTCCTTATCGTGTGATTTCTTCAATTTGTAACTGGAGAAAATTATACGAGCTGCAGAGCTCGTACGTTGGTACGTAGGTAATAAGGGAGCGAGCTAAATAGACAAAGCACAATCTTCTAGAAGAACATGCAATCGCCGTTGATATTGTTATCATTGGCTTCAACAGCTGACTTCATTCTTTAATTTTAAGTGTTTATTTTAAAATCATAATTTAAAAAATCAAATATGATAAAAAAAAAATTCATAAAAATATTCACAGCACACATTTGATCATAATCTCCCAAAAATTTTATCAATTTACTGTAATGTCCTCTGTATAATCCATCATAAGCTCAAAAATTGCTTTGTTAATATAACAACAGAAAAGTGAATAAAAAAATAAGTAAAAATGAAACTAAAAAAGCCATACAGCGAGGATAACAGGTATGCACTGTCGGCCTATAGAAAACAGGATATGCCCGAGGACAAACAAAGTGTGGCATGCCAAGTTAGCCAGACAAACAAGTGTTGCAATAAATTGTAAATCGCTGCGAGCTGCTAACAAACAAACGTACATACAAACAAACACACATTTATACCTAACATACATAGGTATACACGAACGAGTATGTACATATCAACGCAGCTTTACTTGCTTTAGCATTCGAATAAATACTTTTTTTTTCTGATCATATGCATGCTTGGCACGTTTTGTCAACATATCACATAAAGACCTACAATTCATGCAAGAGTATATGTGTATACGTGTGCTGCTGTGGCATTTGTGTGTTGACACTTTTTCTCTTTGTTATTAGCACACTTAACTAAACTCTTCCTAGCGATTGTGCCGTTTCCTACGACACATTCACACATATACGCACATAAAAATACTCTTCAGGTGGAAAAATATTGTGCGAGTATCACGTTGTTATTATGATTTGTTGCACGTGGCGCAAATATGAACACTTTTCGCTGTTTTTGTTTTTCTTTTCTTGTTTTTTCTTTAGTGTCACCGAAAAGTAACCCACTCAAGTGAAAGTGAGTTTTTAGTGTAGACATTTAAATACATTTTTCTATTAAATTATAATAAATAATAGCTAGAATTCAAGGTGATGAAAGACTAGTCTTTAGGCAGAAACAAAAAAATTTTTGAAAATTTTTTGCCAACAATTTGTATTATCCTCAGGGAGAGAAGACGCATGGAATTCCTCGATGCCTTAACCAAAGCTTGTAGTATCAGATTGTAATGTAGAAAGATCCAAGAAGTTCCTAGCATGTCCATGGATGCAGCATGCAGTATATAATGTTGATATTTTCTGAAGATCGGCTATTGCAGCCGAGTGTTAGTAGTGAGTACTACGAAACCGAGATCTGCGGTACAATCCAGACGAATCTAATATCAGCATCTCATCGTTGGCTGCTGTTGCCGATAAGGTAGCAATGTGCGCAACCATAACAAAAAATCTTTTCTAAATAAAGTCGCCCTTCGGAGGGTAATGCTATCCCGTACGAGTATTTTTCTAACTAGAAATAGAAAATCTCCTCAATAAATTTCAACAAATATGCGAAGGCGGCTTAAAACTCTATGACCCACGACTTCTTCTGGGAAAACTTGAATATGTGATATAAAGGGTGATCCAAGTAGAGGTACTTTTTTCAATAGCCTTTTTTTTTGACAGATCACGTGTGAGTCGTGTCAAGCTGTAATGATATTTTTGTTCAGTATAGTTTGGCATTTCATCATGGAAAGACTTGCGCCTGAACAACGTTTACAAATGATTCAACTTTATTACGAAAATTCACGTTCTGTAAATAATGTGTTTCCCGCGCTTCGCACAACTTATGGTCAACATGATCGGCCTACTGAGCGTACTATTCATAACACCATCACCCATATTGAGACCCAGCATACATTATTGGATAACATTTGACCAAAGAGACCACGTCCAGCACGCAGTGAAGAAAATATAGCAGTCGTAGCTGAGAGTGTACACGAAGACCGTGGAGAGTCAATTCGGAGCCGTTCGCAGCAACTCCGACTGACGTATGGAACGACTCGGCGCATTTTACGTCGAGATCTTCAATTAAAAGCCTACAAAATACAGTTTGTGCAAGAATTGAAGCCGCTCGAGCTTCCCAAGCGACATCGCTTTGCTCTATGGGATCTTGAAAAGTTCCAAGAAGATCCGACATTTTCGCGCCAAATTTTGTTTAGCGATGAGGCCCTTTTCTGTCCCAATGGGTATGTAAACAAGCAAAATTGCCACATTCGGGACGAAGAGCAACCTGAAGCGATTCAAGAGCTGCCATTTCATCCAGAAAAAACAACAGTTTGGTCTGGTTTGTAGGCCGGTGGAATCATCGGTCTATATTTCTTTCAAAATGATGCTGGTGAGAACGTAGCCTGAAATTTGAGGTTCGTGATCTCCGCGATATTTGGTTTCAACAAGACGGCGGCACTTCCCACACACGGCATCGATCAATGGATTTATTGAGAGAACACTTCGGTGAGCAGATAATTCCACATTTTGGGCCGGTCGAGTGGTCACCAATATCGTGTGATATCACACCTTTAAACATTTTTCTGTGGGTATATGTAAAGTCTAAAGTTTATGCGGACAATCCCGCTTGGGAATTGGAGCAAAACATCACATGTGTCATTCGCCAGTTACCAGTCGAAATGCTCGAACGAGTCATCGAAACTTGGACTCAATGAGTGGACCATCTGAGACGTAGCCGCGGCCAAAATTTGAAAGAGATAATTTTCAAAAATAAATGCCAAAGATTGTACTTTCGAATGATAATAAGCATTCCCCATTAAATTTGAATTGTCTGTGTTTTTTCTTTAAAAAAGTAGGAAACCTACAAATGGATCACCCTTTACATCTGCAGGAGGAACTCGACCGAGAATCATTTCAGCTATTATAAAGCACTAACTAATTAATTCCTTCTTAACAACTATTATCAAATGGAGTAAATTTTTGACATAGAGCCGCTGTGTACTTAGAGACGGTAGAAAATTTTATCTTTCAAAATTTTTTGTAATACAAATACTCAGTTCGAAATACAGAGGTGAATTTTAAATGTGTAGAGTCTAACCCACCGCCCATTAGCAGAGCTCAACTGGGAATTTATTTTCAATCAACCTTATAGGCATGGCATACCACCAGACATTTTGAATGGTAAAAAATTCGATTCGGAAGCCAATGCTCCTTCGAAAGTAAAATTTTTCAAATTAACAAAAGGGATCAAAAAACATTCAACAGAACAGTAAAAAAATCATTGATTAACGTTTTTGTCAATATAATATCTACTTAATGGTTTCTAAAAAGTGCAGAGTTGTATTTTGACATCTGTCAAACTTAACTGTCAAACCAAACATGTTTTGTTTTACTTAAAAGTCAGGCATTTATGAAAATGAATCGCTTCACCACCGTACAAGGTGTTAGAATTGTTGAAGCCTACTACAAAACTGATGACTCAAACGTAGCCACGTCTTAGGCTTTAAGAGGAGATATTGGTGCACATAATCGTCCAACTTCTCAAGCAATTGGCAAAATTTTAAAGAAATTTGAAGAGACTATATCGATTACAGATTTTGTAAGGTTTGTGCATCATCGTTTTGCTCGTTCCACCTCATATATCGCTGCTGTAAATGAAAGTGTAACCGTAGATCCGAATGCATGTATTGCTCGACGATTTCAAAACTTTCTTACGACACATTTCGGCATATTTCGCACTTAGGCTTACACCTACATCCGTATAAAGCCCATCTCACACAACAACTGAAGCCAGCTGACCATTCGCAAGGCCGTAGTTACGTCTATTGGGTGATTGAACAACAAGAAATTGATCGTGATTTAAAAAAAAAATATTCTTCAGCGATGAGTCACATTTCTCACTCCGTGGATACGTTAATAGGCAAAATTGTTGCATTTGATGCTCCGAGAATACTCAAATAATTTAAAAGAAGCCATTACACCAAAAAAAAAATACTGTGGTGTTATTGGACCTTACTTCTTTCAGAGTGATAACTGCGATACTTTCACTGTCAATTCATAGCGTTGGGGTCGAATGATAACCGACATTTTTTTTTTTTGGTCTGTAATTGAAGAACATGACGTGGATAATAAGTGGTTCCAAAAAGATGATGTGACATGCCACACAACACGAGCAAATATGGCATTATAGCAAAAGAAATTTCCAGGCCGCGTAATCTCTCACCTTGGGTATGTCAAACGGCCACCGAGATCGTCTGATTTGACACCGTTGGACTTTTTTTGTGAGGCCACACGAAAGGCCGTGCATATGCGAATAAACCTTTAATTCTTGAGTACTTAAAAATTCGTCAAGTTATGGCTTAGATACTGCCAAATATGGGACAAAAGGTGGTCGAAAATGATCTCAAACGGATCGAAGTTTGCAAAAATTCACGAGTCGGTCAATTGAATGATGTAGTATTTCACATATAATGCCAAGCTTTCAAGTTTAAAATAAAAATAAAGAGAATTTCTTGAATAAAATCATTATCAATTTGACTCCAAATGCATTTTATTTACGTTTAGTTTGGGAATCGCACAATGGATAACCCTATAAATTAATTTGCTTTGGAAAATATGAAAGCAAGTGACGATTGTAAAAGAACCACCGAAAAGTCTCATCAAGCTATGATTTTCAGAAATCCGGCAACTCTTTAATAATAAATTCTTTGGCATTTTCATGTTGTCCCGTTGGCCGTCTGCTCGTCTGTCCACAAGTTTGAATGCCAGCCAGTCCCTCAGTCTTTGAGATGCATTTTTACATTTATACGATCATTTATCGGAACGGCCACATTTGACCACAATAACATATATACGACCGTTTTTACAGACCAAAGTGTGTATAGATGATCTTAAAGGGATAGTAAGGTTAAGCTCACTAAGTAGCAATGTCCTGTTTTTTTAACACCTCTGATCAATTTAGTCTAAAATATAATCCCAAAATTTTCTCTACGCTTACGGAGTGTAGGCAGACTAATAAGCCATAAACGACTTTTGTGAAGAGGGATGTATTCGCATCACCAGGTACATTCATCATCATCACCGTCTGTAAGTATGTTTTGCCACTCCTTTCCTTCAGAAGCCTTTATCACTTTAGTTACACTTGAAGAATTATGATGTAAAAGGAGCTACTCAGCGCAATCTCATATTTACAGTTATTCATACAGCTGGAAATTAAGTCGAGCCCCTCAAGAACAGCGAAGTACCTTCTCTTCGAGCATATCAAGGATCCAGTCTATCCGCGATATTTCCATAGATCTATCTGCATTGCTCACATGGTCCAGCGATTTCGAAACTCGAAAACTTTGAAAAACAAGTTAGGCTTAGCTTAATTATGAATATTAAGTGTCCAATTTTAGAAGAGTTTTCCATCTCCTCCTTACCCTTTCCTGTTTCCTGTCGAAGATAGTTCTTATATAAATCCAGTCGAAACCCCTAATCGACTAAATAACCTTTTCCGTGATCCTATATGTCCATATGCAACAAATTCGATATTATTGGATTTTACAGCCAGACTAACTCTGGTCACTCACCTACCACATTTAAGTATCCATGCACAACCTGCGCATTTGACCAGCTTGCAGCCAACACTTTCTAATATCTTCAGCCAATTATTGGCGACTGTGATAGCGAGAAGTGAAAACGACATTATCTTCCGGAGTATTCTCACTGGTAAGACGTTTTAGATAAGCTTTAATTCCATTTCTGTACTTCGCCGCAATAACTGCACGAAAAAAAAAATTATCAGGAAAGTTCGAAACAAAGGCCTTGCCCTGGAGTGCTTCCTCTATTAAAGTTAAAGTAGCAGTGTCCTAGTCCATCGACCTGCCTTTCTAATACGTGACTGAGTCTTAAACACAAATTCATCAGCCCTTCTATTGTTTTCAGCAGAAAAGATTCGGCGGCCATGCGTGCTTCTCCCGACCTTCCAAATGGAAACCGCACCTACTCTACTTCACGCCCTGTTGATGTAAACTAGTCTCACACGGTTCGTGTACGTAGAAGTAAATCATCTGCTCGGCACCCACACCGTTTATTTTACCGAAGCTAGAATAATGCTATAAATTCCTGAGGACGAGTTTATTACTTAATAACTAGGTTCCACAGAGATTTGCCCCGCTTGAGTACTTATAAAGGATGATCCAAATAGAGGTACTTTTTTTAATAGCCTTTTTTTGACAGATCACGTGCAGATCAGCATTGCTTTGCATTTCATCAGGGAATGACTTACGCCTGAATAACGTTTACAAATCATTAAACTTTATTACGAAAATTCACGTTCCGCAAAGAATGTGTTTCGCGCGCTTCGCTCAACTTATGGTCAACATAACCGGCCTACTGAGCGTACTATTCGCAACACCCATCACCCATCTTGAGACCCAGCATTCATTGTTAGATAATATTCGACCAAATAGGTCAGGTCCAGCGCGCAATGAAAAAATATAGCGGCCGTAGCTGAGAGTGTACATGAAGACCGTGGAGAGTCGATTCGGCGCCGTTCGCACCAACTCGAACTTCAATTGAAAGCGTACAAAATACAGAGTGTGCAAGAATTGAAGCCGCTTGACCCTCCCAAGTGACATCGCTCTATGGGCTCTTGAAAAGTTCCAAAATGATCCGACGTTCTCGCGCCAAATTTTTTTAGCGATGAGTCCCATATCTGGCTCAATGGGTATGTAGACAAGCAACATTGCCGCATTTGGGACGAAAAACAACCTGAAGAGGTTCAAGAGCTACCATTTCATTCAGAAAAAACCAACGGTTTGGTATGGTTTGTGAACTGGTAGAATCATCGGTCCATATTTTTTCAAAAATAATGCCGGTGAGAACGTCACCGTCATTGGCGATCATTATTACGATATTTGGTTTCAACAAGACGGCGTCACTTGCCACACATCACATCAATGAATGGATTTATTGAGATAACACTTCGGTGAGCAGATAACTGCACGTTTTGGGCCGGTCGATTGGCTACTAAGATCGTGTGACTTTTTCCTGTGGGTATATGTAAAGTCTAAAGTCTATTTGGACAATACCGCTTCGATTCAGGCCTTGTAGTAAAATATCACGCGTGTCATTCGCCAAGTTGGTAAGCTCGAAGTAGTCATCGAAAATTGGACACAACGGATCGACCATCTGAAGCTTAGCCGCGCAAACATTTGTAAGAGATAGTCTTCAAAAAATAAATGCCAAAGAATGTTTTTTCCAATGATAATAAACATTTCCCATTAACTTTGAATTTTCTAATTCCCGAGTGACTTTTCCACTGAGATTTTCCACCACTTCAGTACTTATAGTAATATTAGACGCCTCGTCCATTTCATACTCTTAAAGAATGGGCTCTCGCCTAAAAGTTGCCAAAAACTGGAGAAGTCATGACATCGCTCAATCCATTAGTGGGTTAATACGAAAATTATTGTTTTTTTATAAGGCTCGTGTGAAAAAAATAATACAAAAATTCAGGAAAAAAGATTTTCAATCGGTTTTTGGTGAGAATAGAAATGATTCTAGTATTCAAACTTACTGTGGAACATGAAATATTGAAACATATTTAATTCAAAAACGCATTACTTCCAATTGGCAATGCTGTTGCAACAGAAATATCCTTTAATGCGCATGTCTCTCCAAAACGATTGTTATTACCGCCACCGTGAGCAACAGTAAGGATTTCTTGACATTTCTGGTATTGTCTATGAATGAAATCAGGTGCGAGCGACAACGACAAACGAACGTGCACTTCAAATCGAAGGCAGCAAAACGCGGAAGTGAAAAAGTGAAAATCCAACGAAAATTTAAAAAAAAATTTACAAAATTTTTGTGCAAAAGCTAACATAATATATTCAACTAAAGTGCTGAAGTGTAGAAAAAGTGTAATAAGTATACATATAAAATAAAAGAAGTCGTGAGTGCCTGCAAGAAGTATTTCTAAAGGTCTCCAAGTTGCAAGGACAAACAGTCCAACCAAGTTGGAGAATTGAAAATTCTGTTGGTTTAACCAAGTGCTTAACTGTTATCTATGATGAAAAGTATCTAAAAAATGCTAAATTATTTAATTTCATGTCAAGATTTATATAATCCATACAAATCACAGTCGATTTGCAGTCTCATTTGACGCTGCTTATTGATTTTTCAAACAACACCATGCAGAAGAAGACTACTTCGGCAAGTGAATTAGCCAGGATATACAGTTACATACAATTTAGCTATGACGCGCTCCCGCACAGCTGTGTTTCGTTGCGCTCACTGGCGTGCTGTTTCTCACACATTCTCTCTTTTGTTCAGTGTGGCTCTCAGCAGCGTCCTTTAACACGCGGCATTTTGTATTCAAAACAAAGCCGACCCGCCTACCAACCACCACCACAGCTCCTCTGCGTCGTAGTTACTTAGGCGACAACAGTTGACTTTGACACTTTATTGTTATGAGTTTTGGTGCGGTTTTTTTTTTTTTTTTGGTGTTATTGTCCTCATTGGTTTCGTTTCGCATTTATAGTTTGTGCGGCATTCACTTGTTGACATTATGACTGTTAGTGTTGTTATTGTCGCGAATCAACACGATATTTTTGTTTACACCTGTAGTTTTTTTTCCAAACAAAAATTTATTATATTTTCCTTGTTTTTTTATGCTCACTCTCTCTCTCTCTCTCTCTCTCTCTCTCTTTGTCAGTAATCTTTGATAGCGTTCCGTCCTTTGATGCGGGGAGTAATGTGACCGCCAAGTGCTTGCAATATTACAGACTTTTGGTTTTGCCTTCATTATTTAAGTTTTTTCTCGCTTGCGTAGCACATGCTTGATTAACCCTTTTCTTCTGGTGGCATTGCAATAGCAACAGTTGGTTTTTTTTTTGATGGTTTGGGGTGGTCAAAGGGATGGTTTTATATTTAATAAGTAGTTAAATGGTTTATGTTACCAGCAATTATTTCATTTATTCTTCTTCTTCTTCATTGGCGTAGGCAATGCAATCATCCTCTGTGTCTCCGTTACTTACCAGTCATTGGCAATAGTAAAAACTGGACGGGGCGATTTAATAGTCATTTGTCGTTACTCAAATTCTATTAATTTTTATACTCGGTTGTAAAGGGTGTTTTTTATAGAGGTATAGAACTTTAAGTTGCATTAAAACAACGATGGATTATTCGATTGACATGAATTTTACTTATCCGAAAGATAATCTTGTGGCATTACATTTTAAATATGATTTCTGGCATATGACCGCCACGGCTGGCGCGGATGTAGTCCAATCTGGACGTCCAATTTTCGATGACGTTTTCCAACATTTGTGGCCGTATATCGGCAATAACACGGCGAATGTTGTCTTCCAAATGATCAAACGTTTGTGGCTTATCCGCATAGACCAATGACTTTACATAGCTCCACAGAAAGTAGTCTAGCGGTGTTAAATCACAAGATCTTGGAGGCCAATTCACAGATCCAAAACGTGAAATTAGGCGGTCACCAAACGTGTCTTTCAATATATCTATTGTGGCACGAGCTGTGTGACATGTTGCGCCGTCTTGTTGAAACCACATCTCCTGGACATCATGGTTATTCAATTCAGGAATGAAAAAGTTAGTAATCATGGCTCTATACCGATCACCATTGACTGTAACGTTCTGGCCACCATCGTTTTTGAAAAAGTACGGACCAATGATTCCACCAGCCCATAAAGTGCACCAAACAATCAGTTTTTCTGGATGTAACGGTGTTTCAACATACACTTGAGGATTACCTTCACTCCAAATGCGGCAGTTTTGTTTGTTGACGTAGCCATTCAAACAGAAGTGCGCTTCATCACTAAACAAAATTCGCTTATGAAAATCGGAAACAACGGTAATCTCGTTTTCCGCACGGAACCATTATTTTCGAAATAAAATTGCACTATTTGCAAGCGTTGTTCAGGCGTGAGTCTATTCATGATGTATTGCCAAACCAAACTGAGAATAAATCACTTGACAGCTGTTAATTCGGTCGCCATCTTGAAAAGTAATGCCAACTTAAAGTTCTATACCTCTATAAAAAACACCCTTTACTATGTAGACGAAGTATATTTATTAGGTTTGTTCAGGTAACAGCTGAATGTAACGTTGGAATGCGTCGCTATAGGTATAGATAGACATATACATTTCAAACTTCATGGAACGACGAGAGGAATCGTTTTAGCTATGTCTGCCTGACTGGCCGTTTGTCCATGATAGCTCGTAGCGTAAAAGATACGTCCCGTAACAGATATGACCCGAAGATAGCAAGCATCCCAATAATATAGAGAGAACAGTTGTAAATCCGGAAAAATATGAGGCCTGCCTCTTTAAAAGAATGAAAAAAGTCCACCATTTTTAAGGGGTAACATTATGGTACTCTCCACTTTGTTCAAGTATCTCGGTGTGGTTGTTGCTAAAAATTTGGAGGGAGCATGTCGAAAGTAAGGCCAATAAAGCGGTCTAAATGGTATATTGACTTTACACAATGTCATAAGATTCATACTAACATGGTGATAACTCGTATCGTGGTACACATTAAAACAGAAATGCGTAGTAAACCTCTGAAACAAGTGTAAAGTTTCCGTCTTTTTAGTATGGACGGTGCGATGAGGACTATCTCAACTAAGACAATGGAAGTTAACAAACAAATGATGTATGAGGTATGTTCAAAGGAAAAGGTGAAGGTTTTACTCACTGGTTTCTTTGATTACAATGATGTGGTGCATCATGAGTTCCTGTCAAAAGGTCGTACAGTTAGTGAGGAATACTACAAGGAAGTTATGCAACGTTTGCGTGAAGCAATACGGCTCAAACGATCGAAATTGTGAAAAAACAAATCGTGGATTCTGCATCACGATAATGCACCAGCTCACACATCAGTGCTTATTTGTAATTTTTTTGTCCAAAAACAAAACCGTAATCATGCCTCAACCGCAGTATTCACAGTATTTGATTTTTTCCTATTCCCAAAACTAAAGAAACCAATGAAAGGACAGCACTTTGCCACAATTGATGAGATCAAGTCAGAATCGAAGAGAGAGCTGATGGCCATACCAAAAAGCGCATTTCAGAAGTTTTTCGAGGATTGAAAAAACCATTGGCATAAATGCATTATATCCGAGTGGGACTACTTTGAAGGGGGAAAAATAGATACTGATGAATAAAGAAGTACTTTAAAAAAAAAATTCTTAATTCACCTTTTCCTTTGAACACATCTCATATGAAGCAACAGTAATAGAAGTAGCTTACCGCCGAAAAATTCTCGATAAATATGACCAGTCTCATACAATGTAACCGAAAATCGAAAACCTTCTGCCCGGTGGTTCCCGAGCAGGAAAGATTGAGCAGGAGGCAAGGCTATCAGTAAATTTGAATACCCTTATAACTATTTATAAGTATACTCAGGGATCTAAATGTGTGGCTGTTACAAGAGCAGGTTTCTTCTGTGACCTCCCCAATAAAGAAGGCAACTTCAAATTCAATGACTGCGTCTCTATTTTCCAAGTATTGTGGTAATTGTTGAAGTCGCCAAATGGACAACCGCTTTGACAATGGAATTTAACAGATTTCTTGCAGAAATCCAAGCGGCAATTAAGGCTATTAAGTGTGTCAATTTCCACATGTGTGAGAACATGAAAAGAGGCAATTAATAGGCCATTACGTTACAACTCAGTGAATACCACTTGGTTCCCAGGCCATACGGATGTGGAAGTCGAAGAAAAAGCGGCCGAACTGGTTCTAAATAAAGACAATGGTGCCGATGTCACTGTCATCTGGCTCAAACCTTCAAGTGCCTTCACATTTTGTCTAAAGCAGTGGACGCTAGAAGAGCACTTAACGTCCAGCAGAATTTCTTAATGCTTTTACCAACTAATTGGAGGTACTTACAGTTTATTCTAAGCCGCCTCCGAATGGCCGATGGGATTTTTATGAGGAGCGTTTTTATTTCATGTTAGATATACACTCGGAGGGCTTGACATTTCCTGCCTAGGTATGACAGCAATTAGAAAAATTTATTTCTTACAATTTTGGGACTCGAACCTTGGCCTTCGAAGTGGTAATACTCTAATGGTGATATGCTAACCACATGACTATGGGGGCCCCTCTTATACTGTCTACAAAAAGGCAGGTTAGGTTGAAAATGTACGGAAGAAGATGGAACTTTAGATAAGTACCAGAACCAGAAATCATCATATTTAGATGTCATATATCTTTCAGGAGTGTCCTTTCGCAACCAGATTTTTAAATACGCCTTTAAAGCAACAGAAGGCTTCAATGAATTAATTTATTAATTTCATTCGAAAAATAAGAAATTAATGCTTTTCTAAGAAACTTGATAGCTTGATGTGGGTAGTGCTAGTTCACCAGTTAAGGTAGTTCGAAATGCCATTGTCCAGATAATACCAACTACTTTTCCAAGTAGTACAGCTCAGTTCGATTTCATAACTCACTCAATAAATTCCGATCAGGCAATGATTAGTTAGATATCCATTTGTAAGCTAAATTTGCATTCTTAAGAATATAAATGTTTTCCCGAAAGTAAAATTTTTTAGAATTTTCGAGGACAAAACGAACCCGTATTCGAGAACTTTTTACCATCAGTTTCGTAATATATTGAACCATTTGTCTGCTCTCGCCTTAGTTGAGAGATGCCAGTCCCATATTTGAACTTCCACACAGTCAATTTCCCATAAAGGAAGTGTACGATGACTCACTTAGGGGCACAGCCTTACTTGTTGTCAGAATTGAAAACGCTATTCGATAATTATAGAGGGCCTTGAACACAAACCGGAAAAGGATTCAATAGACGACAGATTTAATACAAGTAATACTGTATTAATATTGCAAATGGCAGACAATAGCAAGTTAGAATCCCCTTCATCTACATCCTTCGCTTATAATATTGAACCAGTTTTATCAAATTATCTCACAAGAGAGATTGCTCTTCACAATGTGCTCAGTTGAGTCACAAAAAAGAGACACAGTCAGATTCAAGATTTATAGTGAGTCATATGATTAAATCTACCACAGAGCCATCATGGCGTTAGGAATCAAAGTCGGAGTGGTTCTTATTATAGCTTCCGGTTGCCTTTGCATTGGAAGTTCAACATAGCCACTCGGTGTCTTCTGGCTAACTTTCAATTCGTTATTGAAAATCATTTCAGCAAGCCATCAAATGTATGAACCTAACTCTTACTGAGCTACCGTATAAGCAATGCTAAGGCTCATTTTCGTACGTTTCGAAATATACTCTTTGCATGATGCCTTTTAATTGTGCCGAACAGGTTCCTTGTTTTAGTCCAAGTCAACCGTCGATTACTTCTAAGATCGAACAAATGGAAAAGTTTAATCATGTTTCTTAACGAAAGTATGTCGAGTATAATGGGTAGGATGAAGATTTCCTGAGGACCTTCGTGTCTAATTTCGTTTCTCAAATATCTGAAAACGGAAGAATTTTGACTGAAAAGCATAGTTCATGACATTGTAACCTTAACTGGTACTAGAGTGTGCTGTTTAGAAGTATTTTTACGCTTTACTTCGCCCGGCTTATTATATTTCTATTATGATTTTGAATAAATCACCGTTGAAAGACAGTTTGCTTTCGTCAGATGCATAAAGAGCTTCATCTTTTACCCTCAATTCAAACATTACCCGCCAGAAGTGATCTTATATTCCACCATTGTATCCCAGGTGGGTTTCATATTTTAGGAGTCACTATAGATACTCGTGTTAAGAGTAGAAGATACTGGAAATTTATTATTAATGTGATACTCAAGACAAGAACTTAAAGAACTCCTAATTGGAAGTGTGAACTTAACAGTAATAATTTAATATAATTTTATTTTTTTCAATATTATATAGTTCGTCTGTTTTGTTATGATTTTAATTCAATAAAGAACATTTTGCAATAAAAAAATAATTATTATTCCTGTGCTCCTCGCACCGAAAATTAAAAACTTTCGGAAATTTTACACCTAAAAGCGTAATTTAAAATAAATAAAATGCCACTCAATTGGAGCCCCCCTCAACGTAAGAGAAAACTTACTAAGGGGGGCTCCGAAGTGTTAATCTCTTCAAATTCATATCTAACCGCAAATAATTCAAATCGCGCCCAAAACGCCATCACCACCACCGCCAACAACACCACTACGAACAACAAAACCAATACAATAAAATCCACCACATCCAATAATAGCCACCCACAGTCTGATGATGATAGTTTCCTGTTACTCAAACAACACCAACAGCAGCAGCAACAACAACAACAACACACCTCAGCGCCACTAAAATTGGGTAATTCGAAATTTTCGCTCAAACGATCACCAACAACAAATGCAAATGAAATAATGAGCACGAGTGACTCAATGCAATCTTTATATTCAACGAATTCAACAACAAAAATGCTGGAGGTACAACGTGAAGAGTTGGATCATTATGGTTTATTTCCAAAAACTGCTCAACACTATGCAAATCACGCGAAACATCATCATCATCACCATCATCATCATAATTCAAGTTCACATATTATTGGACGCGGCGTTACAGGGGGTGGCGGTAGTATCTGCTCAAATGACAGTGGCAGCAGCAGCAACAGATTGACCGGTAGCTCCTTATCTTCCAAGCGTGGCAAGAAACAAAATTGGGGTTCACGTGATCGCGCTGGCATGAGTTTCCTGATTGTTATTGCATTTTTTGCCGTCTTCGGACTGATCGTGTTGATGGAGGTGAGTAGAAAATGTATTAAAATCATTGTTATTTGACTACTCAGAGGTCTTGAAATGCCACTAAAATTCTCAAAAAGCCTTCTAAGCCTTGAAGTACTTTAATGACATTAAATCTAGAGTGATTATATAGCGTATCACTTTTCAACCTTGATATTCTCAACGATAAAGGAGTAGACTAATCTTCGTAAACTAACTTCTTAGTAAAAAGAAAATTTTCGATAACTAACAAGGAGCGCGATTTATGTGGTTCTTAGGTCTGCCTTAGACCTAGCTAGGTTCCAGAGTCTTCAAAACACTGACTTTGTCGCAATTCAAGAATGAATAGCAGTAGGTACGACTATCCGGAAGGTCATGGGTACATATCCTTTAGCAGTTCGGAAGCAGCTAAAAACTGTATGTCCTTCCATTTGTTAGAAAAAAATCGAGGCACGCATCAAAAATTTCAGAAGGAGCACGGCCTCGGCATTTGATTCTCTTAGATCGGTTCATCGTCAGTGCGACAACTGGTTAATAAACGGACACTGTTTAATGGGGCTTTACGGTAGAAGAGTGGGATCAATTCGAATTGTTTTTGTCGAAGCTGCGGAGACAAAGAAACTGAAGAGTCTGTTATACAAGTACTACGTGACATAAGTTTCTAGGTTATCACTTACGTGATTGCCTGTTTGAGGTAGCTGCAACGTCTATACGGCAGACGAAATATTACGCGCATCTGAGAAGATGGTAAGTACACCGCAGCGCTATTGCAATGCGCCTACAGGTCTCAGTGCGCTGTTCGCTTGATAAGCAGCCGCATCAACTCAACTCAACACGGCCGAGATTCTCTTGAGTTGTAGCAAAGTACCAATATGTTGGTTACTCCTTGGATGCTGCGGAACGCTCTATGGAATATCTTCTTCTGCTTAGTCCATGTCCTTTCTCACGAGAATTCCTAATACCATCTCATTGTATGCAATTAATGGCCAGGTTTTCCTACAGCAGAACGAAAAGGCTTTTCAATAGATTACTTTGCTTTTTAGTTGTCTACTCATCCGAAAGTAACACTCGTTGGCAATTTATTGCTCTTCTAATTCTAAGGGTGTCGAAGGTATAGATATATGAAAAGCGACAAAATAGCCAAGACCTGAGTGTGTTTATCTTGTGAGATCAATGAGCTAACTAGAAGTAAACCAGTTCTAACCACCAATAGTAGATAAAGCTAGATTGCAGTAACAGATCTGGTTATAGATCAATATGAGGAGAACAAAATCTCTACTCTTTCTACAACGCAACTATATTAGCAGATAAGGTTAGATCGATGGGAGGAGAACAAAATCTTATATATATATACATATACTCCAGTCCCGAACATTCATAAACATCACTGCGTTTCCAATTGGCTTCCAAAAAGCACTTCTTCCAAGTGAAATTCTTCATGGATGAGCCGAAACTAGATGGAGTTGGCTGTTGGGAACTCGTGAATGTCTCAGGGTTTCTGACCAGTCTTGTCTCTTTCAAAATGAATTTGGAAGTAATGAGGGAAACGGTAAATCCACTGCTCCGGAGCGTCATTTCAGTTGAGGATATCAGTTTTGACAGTATGACAGCAAAGGAACATCTTGGTTTTGCACTTTTGAAGGCCTCAACGCCCTGTCGAACTATTCTCAGCTGAGAACTGAAAGGCTTGAGTTAGGTTAGCTTATTTTGAATAGCTGCTCATAAGGTTATCTCACATAGACACATAGGATACGCCTGTTATGATGATACAAATAGTAAAACATATCGTTGACGCAGTGAAGTGCTTAGTCCTTGTCCTAAATGTACAAGTATCTACAAATTCGCATCACATTAATATAATTCCTTTGGGTTGGTAGAATTATTCGAACCCAGATTTTTCAGTAGTAATCTGGTTAACTCAGAATAATTCCACAAAAGTGCGTATATGAGTCCATATATTATTCATATTGCGTAGATTCCAATCGAATAAGCCCTGGTCAGAACTCCCACTAAGTGTAAGAGTTTCACTCCATCTTAGGACCAGAAGAACTTTACAACCACGCTTACCAAGTATTCCCTGAGTTGGTTCAATGCTCTTGCTTCCAAAAGAAACTCGCAAATTGACAGAGGAGCGCTTATTACCTCTATGTTCGGCACTAACGAAAAGATGATGCCCATATGCGCAAGTTAATCAGCATTGCAGTTCGCGGCTACTCCGCTGTGACCCCATAGCTATATAATTTGTATTCTGAAATAAATTGACGCCATAGGCAGAGATAAAAACATTCCTTCACAATTTGTGAACTCATCCTGTGTGAGCCCCAAGCTGTAATAGCCAATTGGTAAATGTTATCCTCACTCAATCCAACGTTTAGTTTATAGCAGCTACTTTCACCCGAAAAACACTACAATTTTTAAGAAATGCTAATACTCCACTGTTGGAGAAGTCTCAACAGAATACTCCGGTACCGATCTTTCCGCCAAGTTTTAGCCCATCTGCGAAGAAGTTAAGTGTTCGTTTCCTCAAGTGGCTCTGTCTAAGCCAGTCCTCACTCGAAGGGATAATCCAATGTGGATAAATTCTAGGCCGTCCAGAACAGCGGAGTGCCCCACTCACAGGGCCCTACAATGCCTTTTGCAAAATTTCTGGGTGGGAAAGCCTCTGTTCCTTATCTAAGTAAATATTACGGAAGGAGTTAAACAATGAGGAGGAAAACATCAACTAAAAGGCAGGAAATTGGAAATTTAGTATACCCCTGTCTAAGCCAGTTATCGAGCAAAGGGACTATGTTGAACAAAGAGCTACTCGATCAGCGCCAGCTCGGAGTTGAGTAATCCAATGTGGATAAATTTTAGGTCCTCCAGAGCAGTGGAGTACTCCACGCTTGAGTAGAGCAATAATCCAGACTCACTGAGTCTCACGACGACTTTTAAAGCGATAAATATACCCGCAGTAACTGGAGTCGAAAGCCTGTGTTTTTCATCTAAATTTTACGGAAGGAGTCAAACCAAGAGGAAGAAAATATCAACTAAAAATTAGGAAAATGGTAATTTAGTATAGCCCCAGTAAGACGGCCTTTTTTACAGCTTTGCGAACATCAGTTTTGGGCAAGTTAGGAATACTAACCTTAGCGTTGTTGATTTCTAGCTAGGCTTCTTATTTTTCAGTTTCCACTAGTGGTTCGAAACTTTTGTTAGTGTTGATAATAGTTCCTATATGGTTCTGAGCTCAACACCGGGGTATAGGCCAAGAAGACTACTTTTAAGTCGATTTTTTATATTTATATTACATATGCTTGATGAAATTTCATGATAAAATTTCTCAAATGATTAAATACATGTGTGTTTTCTTTCAGGTGAAGCTCTATATTTTTCTTTAATCATATTTTTGTATATTTTTCTTTAATTATACCTTGAAATGGCATTACGATGCTACACTCTATATGTGTATGTATGTATGTGCCTAGATAATATTAACGCAAAAATAATACTACCTTTTAATTGTAAAATAATGTGGTAATTTTTACTCTTCTCTTTCTTCTTCATAAAACTTTACAAACGCTTACGCTACGCTCTGTATATCTTACGCCATTCAAAAGCTTTTCATGATCGACGAACGTTCGCACACTGGAATGATGGCGTTGCGGCATGGAAATAACTTCGGTTCACGTTCCGGTGATTCAATGCCGGATTATGATAATGTGAAGGTAAGTTTTCCACCAATGGAAAATATGAAAAATAAAAATAAAATTAAATAATGCTAAAAAATAACCGTAAAGCCAAGCTAGCTAGTAAAGGGGAGAAGGACAAGAGTTAAAAGCAGCAAAGAGTGCCAATACTGGTTATACAAAGTAACAAAAGCAACGGCAATATCAACAAAATGCTTATGTATTTGCGTTTGCATACATATATATTTACACAGGGATAGCGGGGTGGGCTTAAGAACGAGAGATGCGATTCAAAAATATTAAAATTCGTTGTAGCAACAGTAAAAAGTTAAGCCTGAAAGAATTGCAGTGCACTGAGTTTCAGGTTAATTTTTTTTATCATCGTTTTGAAATTCAAAATAAGTAAAACAACAACTATAACAGCATAAGGAAGCGCCAGAGTTCTGCACAGTGTAGCTGGGTTAAAAATAAGTGATAAAAGGGTGCATAGAGAAATCAATTGGAATTTGTAAGAATATTTTTCCCCCAAATTCATTGTTTCTTGATTTATTTAAATATGTATAAGTGTATATGGAAAAATACTAAAATATCGAAGTAACATTTTACAAAACTAATTGAAATGTAACTCTTTCCTTTAACTATTGATTTTTTACATAATGCAATATTTGATTTAATAGAATTAAAAATTTAAACAAGTGGCAACCTCTGGCGAATTTTTTTTGTAAACTTTTCCAACACATTTTTGGTTGGATACTCATTTGAATTAAATTATTGATTATGATGGAATTATATTTTTTTCTTCAAAAAGGTGGCAACCTTTCCAAATTTCAAAACCATGATTTGAAAACCATTAATTTGAAGCCAATTTTTTTAAATTGAAAATTTTTAAATTTATTTAAATAAATACTTTTAACTGTAAATATTTCCAAACCTTTTTATACCTTTCATGTACATGAAATGGTATATTAACTTTGACACGAAGTATGTAAGTCCCAGAATGAGAAGAGATAGGCCCACGGAAATATATACCGATCGTAACAAAATCACGAACTGAGATGATTTGGCCATGTCTGTCTGTCCAACTGACTGTTTGAAGGCAAACTAGCCTCTCAATAGTTGAGATATTTCAACCAACCATAGTAGAAAGATAGTTGGAAGATGCAGCTATCCATTGAAATTGATCATTTGTCGACCGACCGGATCGGATCACAATAGCATATATACGATCGATTATTCAGATTTTGAAATTTATATTATTTACCATTTATTATTAATTGCATATCGGTTCTGAAAGTCATCGAAATCGGGCGAAGCTAACATATAGCTTCTATACATCGATATTTTCAGCTGTGAGGATTTGGTCAAAACTCAGTCCAAAAAGCATTTAGGAGCATACAATTTTGTATTATTCACAAGTATTAGGAATTGCATATTGGTGCTGAAAATCATCAGACCTTTATATCATATAGCCCCCATACAACCAGTTTGTTCAGATATGAGGTTTTGGGTAAAAAGATCTATTAACAAAGTATCTGGGAGCGTAAAATTCATATTGGTAGTGAAAATCATTGAAATCGGAATACAATATCATATGGCCCTCTGAAATCGATTTGCTCAGACAAGAGATTTTCAGTCAAAAATCCACAAAAAAGCATCGCATAGGAGCGTGAAATTTGAAATTCTACAGACGTAAATTGAAGAAGGTATTAACACTGAAAATTATCAAAATCGAAATCTGCAATTTGGAGTAAATTTCATATCTTCATGAAAGGTGTAAAGATTTCGGCTTGGTCGCAGACAACCGTTCTTTTATGTTTTGCTTTGGTCACATTGAATTAATTTATTTTGTCTCCTTTATTTATTATTATTATTTCAAAAATTATTTGTTTTTCAAAAATTATTATTTTTTTTTAAAGTTGGCAGCCCCTCTTAAAAAAACCTAGTTCCAAACTACTCCAAATCTGTTTACTTTGATGCTCATATTGTAAAATTAATTTTTCTTTATTAACTTCTTTGAAAAAAGTATCTGAGCAGATCTTATAACTATTTTTAAGTTTTTAAACCATTTACATTATATGAATATAAATTGGGTGATCCATTTCGCGGTTTCCTACTTCTTTAAAGAAAAAAAAACACAGAAAATTCAAATTTAATCATTCGAAAGAACGTTCTTTGGCATTTATTTTTTTAAGATTATCTCTTTCAAATGTTGGCCGCTTGTACGTCCCAGATGGTCCATCCGTTGAGTCCAATTTTCGATGACTCGTTCGAGCATTTCGACTAATAACTGAAGAATGACACCCATGATCTTTTGAACCAAGGCCTCAATCGAAGTGGGATTGTCCGCATAGAGTTCAGATTCACTATATCCCCTCAGGAAAAAGTTGAACGGTGTTGTATCACACGATCTTGGTGGTCAATCGACCAGCCCAAAACGTGAAGTTATCTGCTCACCGAAGTGTTCTCCCAATAAATGAACTGCTTGATGCGATGTGTGGGAGGTGACTCTGTTTTGTTAAAATCAGAAGTCGCGAAGATCACGATCATCAATTTCAGGCATCAAATAGTCGGTTATCATGGCACGATAACGGTCGCCTTTGGCAGTTACGTTCTCACTGGCATCATTTTTAAACAAATATGGACCGATGATTCCACCGGCACACAAACCACACCAAACCGTTGTTTTTTCTAGATGAAATGGCACTTCTTATATCTATTCAGGTTGCTCTTCGTCACAAATGCGACAATTTTGCTTGTTTACATACCCATTGAGCCAGAAATGAGCCTCATCGCTGAACAAAATTTTGCGGGAAAACGTCGGATCTTCTTGAAACTTTTCAAGAGTCCATAGAGCGAAGCGACGTCACTTGGGGAAGGTCGAGAGCCTTTAATTCTTGTACACGCTGCGCCAAGTCGTTCCATACATCAGTCCGAGTTGCTGCGAACGGCGCTGAATTGACTCTCCACGGTCTTCGTGTACACTCTCGACTACGGTCGCTATATTTTCTTCACTGCATGCTGGACGTAGTCTATTTGGTCGAATGTTATCCAATAATGAATGCTGAGTATCAATATGGACGCTGGTGTTGCGAATAATACGTTCAGTAGGCCGATTATGTTGACCAAAAGTTGAGCGTAGCGCGCGAAACAAATTCTTTACAGAAAGTTGAATGATTTGTGAACATTGTTCATACGCCTGAAATGCCAAATGAAGCTAATATCGTGATCTGTCAAAAAAAAGGCTATTGAAAAAATATCTGTACTTGGATCAGCCTTTAGTATCAAGTAGGTTTGCTTGAAAACTTAATTTACTTTACCATTTAATTTATACGTATTTAATTGTATAATAACTTGAGTAAGGTGGAAACCCTTAAAAAAAAAGAACAAATTTAATTGTCATACTTCTAAAGCCTTCATAGTATGATACACTTGTTGTAGTATTCTTTTACTACAGAATTTAGTATATTAATTTTTTCAAATTGGCAGCCTTGGTTGGCCTCAATTCCGTATTTGTGTCCATAAACTTTATTATTTTTGAGTAGGTAGCAATCCTGACAAAGATTTTAGTAAGTTTTTAGATTTTTTTCATTTTTTAATTATTCAAGTTGTTAGTCATGTTGTTGTGCTTTTGTGTCAATTATTTTTTTATTTAAAATTTTGAGACTGGTGGCAACCATGTCCATAGATATTATAAACTAATTAATATTGTAACGTTTTCCGTGGTTACCCTCGATGATTTCCCAAATCCTTCGAGTCCGATCACTGGATTGCTAAATAAAACTCCCATGATTTGTTCGTTCCGGGACGATCAGATATACTATCTGTTCCAAATGCTGCAAGCCTTTTCAGGTGAACCACTTTAATTATAGTTCTTGGTGTCCCAACAGTCTGTATTCGATACACTACGTCGTTCAGCCGTTTGATTACTTTATAGGGACCTTCCAGCAGTGCAAGCTTTTCTTCCGTGGAGAATCGTACAGCATTACCAAATCTCCTTTTTCAAATCTATCAAGATTCTTCGCCTTAATACATCCTTCTACCTTGTTACTCATAACCTAAGGGCGTTGCTGAACAGTTTTTCTTACCTCTCTCATCTTCTCCATTAGAGCACGATACATCTTTTTCCTTTCTGTTGCTCTTTCTTTACCAGAGGCACATTATTTTCATTGTACGCAGGATCGTGGCCAATACTTAGCGGTAATTCCATGTTTCCGTACTCCATCACTCTTTTTTTTAAGTCAATCTTCATCCCTTGACCAAATAGAAAGTCGTTCCTCGCCTTGTTATCGATTTGTCGCAAATTCTTATCCTCATCATTTTGGCGGTTTTCGACGTTTCGACCAATTTCGCACGGTTCGCTTTGTACGTTGGTCTGCACAAGATCGCGGCCGTTTCCTGTGTCTGAGCAATCATGAGACAGTCTCAACGAATGTTGGCTTTGGATTCGCAGACGTCTCTCGCCTGCTATACTTGTCCCTTATTCCGCTGATAAACCTCTCGAGTTCTTATCCTATCGAGGTATGTCCTTCGTATTTGGGATTTCTGTCACAATATGTTTTGAATTTTTAATTTAATTAAATTTTAATAAAAATTTTTAGTTAAAATTTTCAAACAGGTGACAACCTTCGAATTTCTTTAAATCATTTTAAAATTGTGACGGCTCAAAATAGTTTTCTAAAAAAATTTTGTTGCTTATTTTTTTTAAGTTTCGCGCCACTGTACGACATAACCAAGTTGAAAATTATGCAAAATCATAATTCAAAACAGCAGTTGCAGACTTTCGCAATGCGTTTTAGTTGCTATTTTTGTGTTTTTACTGCCCGCCTTTTTAATTATTTTTATGAGTGTGTGTGTGTATGTGTTTGTATGGTTTGTTATGATACCTTCAGACCTTTGCCAGGTGACTCCAGTCACCTGAACGCATTGAATTGTTTTGTCTGACCCGCGCATAAATGTGTGTGTGTACATGTAAGTGTGTAGCTGCGAAATTTGTCTATCTATACGGGCACATATATACATAAACTCACACAGTTTTTTTAGGTATGAGAAAAACTTTTATTTTGTTGCATTAATTTCACTTATTTTTCATGTTTTATTTTGCTTTAATTTCCACCTTTTTTTCTATGCTTTGCTGTATGCTGTACTGCTTTTTCGTTTTGTTGTTGTGAAAAATGGATTTGCATTTATTAATAAAAATGGCAAAATGTTGAGCCAAGTAAATGCATTTTACAAAAGCTGATTTCCTTTTAACCCTTTACTTCACTCAATTATGATTTTTTGCTATTTTAATATTAATTTTTTACTCTTTGTGAGGTTTATATAGAATTAATGGTTTTTAGCATATCGCAAAAAGTCTGTTGGTTATGTATGTAGGAGTACTCGTATATGTATGTTGGGGTACTTAACTTGTTACTATGTGAATTGTTGCAGATTTTGGGAAAAATTTGTAATTAATGCAAAGTATATTTTGAGTTTCTGTGTTGGAGTGAAGCTCTCTCTGAAGCAACATAGTTAAATATCCTCTTTGAAAAAACCTATTCGGAATGTATAAGTTGATGAAAATTATGAAATTTTTTTCGAATTATTTGATTTTTCGAAAATGATATTCCTCAGCCCAAAATTAATATAAATAAAATTAATATAAATCTACATGAGCTCACTGTTGTCAGAATTTTATCCATAGCTCTTTTCTCGGCTTGTTATTATTTTTGTTTTTAGTGAGAATCATAGTACTATTACAATTTATTTGTTTTTATTTATTTCAAATTTAAGTTTTTTTTAAGAGAGGTGGCAACCTTTTATTATTATAACTCAGCCATAAATGCTCCATACTTAGTGTATGGGTGAACACTTCTCCAACCTGTGCAATGGCAGTGAAAGTGAAAACCCCGGAAATGGCGAACCCAAAACTCAAATCGATGACGGTGGAATGGAAGTGCCATCACCCGACTATGAAGAAGTTCGATTACCGCTTAAAAAATAACAAAAGCGGCCGGAGCCGATGGCTTATCGGCAGAACTATTCAAATACGGCGGTGAAGAGCTGATAAGGGCCATACTTCAGCTTCTTTGCAGAATATGGACGGACAAAAGCATGCCTGACGAATGGAACATAAGTGTGCTCTGCCCAATCCAAAAAAAGGGGTCTGCCCCAATTATCGTGGGATAAGTCTCCTTAATATCGCATATGAAGTCCTTTTCAGCGTATTGTGTGAAAGACTAAAGCCCACCGTCAACAAACTGATCAGACCTTATCAGTGTGGCTTTAGAAATCTCAAACCCACCATTGACCAGATAGTCACCATGCGTCAAATCTTAGAGAAAACCCGAGAGAAAATAATCGATACACACCACCTTTTAATCGATTTTAAAGTTCCCTTCGACAGTATGATAAAGAACTGCCTCTACGCCGCTATGTCTGAATTTGATATACCCACAAAATTCATACGGCTTTGTACTGACCCTGGATAGTACCAGCATTGCAGTCAGAATTGGAAAGGACCTCTCCGAGACGTACGATACCAAACAAGGTTTCAGACAAGGAGACTCTTTATCGTGTGATTTTTTCTATTTGATGTTGGAAAAATAATACGAGCTGCAGAGCTAAATAGACCAGGCACAATCTTCTACAAGAGTGTGCAAATGTTGGCGTCTGCTGACGATATTGATCTCATTGGGCATAACAACCGCACCGTAAGTTTTGCGTTCTCCAGATTAGACAAAGCAGCGAAGCGAATTCGTCTGGTAGTGAACGAGGGCAAGATGAATTATCTGCTGTCATCAAATAAACGGTCATCTCACTCGCGACTTGGCTCCTACGTCACTGTTAACAGTCATAACATCGGAGATAATTGCGTCTATCTGAGAACCAGCATTAACAACACCAAATTTGAAAAGTAAAGTCCTCCCGCGACGAACCAAAAACAAACTCTACAAGTCGCTCATCATTCCCGTCCTCACAATTGGTGCAGAAGCCTGGACGATGTCTACATCCGATGAGTCGGATTTAGGAGTTTTCGAGAGAAAAGAGTTGCGAAAGATTTATGGTTCTTTTCGTGACGCCAACGGCGAAGATGAGTTGTACGAGCTATACGACGACTTTGACATAGTGCAGCGAATCTAGATACAGCGGCTACGTCATCCGAATGGATGAAAGCGCTCCAGCTTTGAAAGTATTCGATGGAGTACCCGCTGGCGGAAGCAGAGGAAGAGGAACACCTTCACTCCATTGGAAGGGTCAGGTGCAAAGCGACCTGGTATCACTTGGTATTTCTAACTGGCGCCAAGCAGCAAAGAGAAGAATCGAATGACGAGGCTATAATCGCGTAAGCGTTGCCTACGCCAAGGAAGAAGAGAAGAAGAAGAAACACTTCTTTAGCTTGTTTGATTTAACACACATATCGTAAATTTTATTAATTTTTATTAAAATAAATAAATAAAAAACTGAGGAAGTGGCAACTCTTATAAATAATTGTTAACTCTAAGCCTCCTAAAACCTGACTATATTAATTAAGTTTGCTTGAATAATTATTTATAGTTTTTGAACCCCGTCATAATTGTGGCATAGATGAACCAACATTTTGAAGCTAAGCTTAAGGAAAAAGGAAAATCCCTTCAGAGTAACACATTCGTACTTAATTTTCTTTAATGTATTCCATGATGATTAACTGCGACTTCTCTAATGTGGTTCTCTTATTATTTCTGATTTTTTTATTTTTATAATTTTTCACTATCCCAAAAAAGATGGCCATCAATTTTTGCCAGCACCTCCAACATTTTTTTAAGGACTGTTGCCCCATTTTTATTGCATGGTGTGCTTTTTCACCTCTAGTGTTAATCTTCTCCAAAGTCCTTAAATGAATTATATCCAGACTGTTGTCAGCCTTACCAGCCAGGTCAGCGGAAAGTTTTTTGACTTTTTTCATCATCGGCTGATCTTGTAATACGGGTTATCCTTTTTCGGTTTCCAAAAACGTAAACGTAAATTAAACCTTGGCATAATATGTGAAACACGACATAATTGAAATCACAGCCTCGTGAACTTTTGCAAACTTTGATTCGTTTGAGGTAATTTTCAACCACTTTTTGACACATATTGGGCAGAATCTAAGCTATAACTTGAATAATACTGTTTTTCAGGTGCTCAGGAGTTAAGGTTTTATTCGCATCAACACGGTCTTTCACGTAGCCACACAAAAAAGTTCTAACGGTGTCAAATCGCACGATCTCGGTGGCCAATTGGCATAGCCATGACAAGAGATTACACGGCCGGGAAATTTCTCTCGCAATAAAAGCCATATTCGCTCGTGTTGTGGGGCTTGTGGCACCATATTGTTGGAACCACATATTGTCCAAGCCGGGTTCTTTAATTGCAGGCCAAAAAGTTGGTTATCAAACGATAATAACACTCCGAATTTACAACGAAAGTCACGCCACGTCACGTTATCATTTTAAAAGATGTAAGGTCGAATCACACTTCAGGACCAAAGAGCGCACCAGACAGTAAGTTTTTTTGCGTGTTATAGCATCTCTTCAATTATTTGAGGATTCGCGGAGCCTCAAATGCAACAACTTTTCTAAGTTATGTATCCACCGAGTGAGAAATGTGCCTCGTCACTGAAGAATATTTTATTGGATAACTGCTGGTCGCTCAAGCTCCCAATGGACGTAACTACAGCGTTGTGAATGCTCAGCTGGTCAGTTGTTGTGTGAGCTTTACTTTATAAGGATGTAAGAGTAAGTCCAAATACGAAATTCCCCATAATGTACTTTACGTGCGAAAGTCCCAGTTCTTGAGAACGTCGAGAAATAAACACATTCGAATTCTCGGCTACACTTTCACTTATATATTTATATATGTATATAATATATATTTGCCGCTTTTTAACCGCTGAAGCGATTTTCGGTCGAACTCCTCCTTCAATTTTTGGTTCGTGTCTCAATATTTTTTCCAACAAATTGAGGGACCTGCAGTTTATTCTAAGCCGCCTCCAAACGGCCGGAGGACTTGACATTTCCTGCCGGTGGTGACAGCAGTGAGAAAAAATTATTTTATATAACGAAACTGGACTCGAACTCAGGCCGCCCAAATGGCAGTACACAATGCTAAGCTATTTTCACTTACAGCAATAATATTTGAGGTGGAACGAGCAAAACGCCGATGCACGGGCCTTACAATATCTGTAACCGATCCAGTTTCTTCAATTCTCCTCTTAAAGCATGAAACGTGTCCACATTTAAATCACAATGTTTATAGTAGATTTCAACAATTTTATCGTGTGGTGCGGCTGTACATTGATCCATTTTCATAAATGCCTAATTTTTGTCAAAATACAGCTCTGCCCTTTCGAAACCACTAAATGGATAACACTTTAATTCCAATCCAACTGAACTTGAAGTGCATATAGGACATACACATGTTCGACAAGTTAGGTGGAGATAAGGATTATCGATATTTTTTACGCCGCTAGAAGTAACCAACATTCGCATTTGAATTGGGAACGAAACGCTGGTTTTGAAGTTTGATATTTAAACCAGTCAGCTAATTAAGCGGAAACCTCAAAACCCACTTTAAAATCGATCAAAATGTAAGGGTTTGTACTGTTATCGCGGTGATAGACACTCGGAATTCATACCCAGATAGGACTGTAAATAATACCATAATTTCTGAGCCATATTCGAGATTTGCAGAAGCTAAGTCTTTGAAAACACCAAATTTGCGAAAATAAAACTCCTTCATTCTTATCACGATAATAAAACGTCTCAAAAGACTGTCATCTTGACCGAATTTTTCGATATTTATTGATTATTGGCTGCGACGTGACGTGAGATGGGAGAATTCGATCAAGAATGTTTTTATATTTGAATTATTCGTTGCTAAGCAACTTCTATAGAGTTTTCCAATAGGGTTTATATGATTTCTAAGTGTCGTTTTAGCCATTTTTAATATGTCATGATCTGTCTTTTTTTCCGTTGTATTCAGTAATGTTCACAATTTCATCTTGGCAAGATAATCTCATCTTCTCCGAGGAGGCTCATTTTCATTTGAGTGGTGCGGTAAATAAACCGCAAACTGTCGATTCTGGTGCGAAGAAAATCCACAAATTATTCATTAATAACCATTAAATTCACCTAAATTGACAGTTTGTTGAAGTTGGTAGCACCGTTACTGTCAATGGAGAGCGGTATAGAGCGATGATAACCAACTTCTTATGGCCACAATTAGAAGAAGCTGATCTTAACAACAACTGAATTATTGCAAGAAAGGTTTGGGGATTGGATTATTTCAATAAATTGTGACATTGAATGGCCTCCAAGAAGTTGTGTTTTAACACCATTAGACTATTTCTTGTGGGGTTATTTGAAGATATATCGGAATACTATATCATACATATTAGGTTTTGGGTATTTAGAAGCGGCGAAGAACTAGTCTCCCTCTGGTAACATTGTGGTGAGGTATTATTCTCGGTATATACGAATATGCAGGCATTCTGACAGGCGACAACATATGTAGAAGTCTATAGATCTTAATGGATAATATTTTGAAAAACAATAAAGTGATTTTCGATGAATAATATTTGTTATTGTTCTCTAATCCCGAAATACATACTGCAACCCTCGTATATTAAATTCATAAATTAAATTATTTGTATCACTATCAGTTAGCAGAGAAATAGACAATAAATTGACTATGTCAAGGTCACAATTGCATATGCATTGGTATTGCCCTCTTACCATGGCATATGCAATTGTGACCTGGACATAGTCAATTTATTGTCTATTTATTTTCAACTTGATGTACTACAATCTGGCTGGAATTGTTTGGCTGTGAGAATAAAATCTAACTTCCTTTATTAAAATAACTTAGTGGATACGCTTACTTTCCTAATGACAGTCACTTTGTACAGAAAACTGCTATAGCTTAAACGATTGCTGAGACATAGAATGTTCGGATACAGAGGTTGGTAGAGCAAGCGTTAAGCCTATTATGGATCTTAAGATCCATACGTATTTTTTTTTTTTTTTTTTTTTTTTATAGCGAGTACATCTGTTTGAACGCTAATTAGTCCCAGAGTTTATGAGATATTGCCACTAGATGTATTTTTGAACTATATTGATCATTCATTGGATCCGGCCAGGTCGGATCGCTGTAATATACAGTTACCATACAAACAATTTGTTAGAATTGAAATTTTGTGTCGAAAATATATCAAAAAATAATCTAAGAACGTGAAATTTGGTATTATATATGTATACTTGGCGTTTTGCAACCGATGAAGCGATATTTGGCAGAGCCTCTCCTCGTATGTATTTTGCCAAGAAATGGAGGTGCTTACAAAATTTTCTAAGCCGCCTCCAAACGGCCGAACTATTTTTATGAGGAACTTTTATTTCATATCAGAATTACACTCAGAGGGCTTGAAATTCCCTGCGGAGGGGCAACCGCAATTCGAAAAATTAGTTTTCTATAATTTTGGATGTTGGTCGAACCTGGAGTCGAACCCTGGCCTTCTAAATGGTACTACATAGTGGTAACAACTCGGCTATTGCGGCTATTTGTATTCTACGCACGAGTTAAGCGAAAATTGGATGTGCCTTTCTTTGCTACCATAGCACATTCCGTAGTACGCCCGGACTTTATCTAGTTTCTCCCTAGTCCAAGTTCACTTTTCTTCCTCTTTCTTCGCCCGTTTGGACTTGCAGATAAGTCTAGCGTGAACCTTGATCGCTTTGACTTTCAACCTCTTCTGAATGGGTTTTGTCCTAGACCTTTTCTTTATGGCCGAATAACCACATTTAGTATCACCCGGTGGGAATATTAAGTCCTTCTCGTCCATCTTTCAGTCTTTCAGGACTGTGGCACTTGGCTATCGCAATTTCTGTTTTGAGCTGCTTTCTTCACAACTGAACTGTAGCTGTTAGCGACACAGCAAATAGTCTTGCTTAACCCGCCAGTGGAAGTAGCCATTTCTTCTGGCGATGTTTAGGTTGATATCACAGCCCGCTGATGAGTTTGAGTTTTTCCCTTGAAGGATTTGTATTTTATCGTTTTATAACTGCCACCATGTACTTCATTAGCAATGGCCTAACCGAGTGCGGCATACAAAGTAGAACAGAAGAATGGGTATATACCCCGGCCATCGCTAGACGCCGTATGATCGTAGCGACTAAACCAGCTCTGCGTACTTTGTCGCTAGAGGATACAGCTAAGAGGATCTCCGCTGACCATCTATGAGAATAAATTAATGAAATTCCTCAGTAAATACATTATTTTCAATGAAGTGCAGCTTCTTCTTCTTTACTGACGTAGACACCGCTTACGCGATTAAAGCTGAGTTAAGAACAGCGCACAGGTCGTTTCTTCATTTCGACATTTGGTACCCATTGAATATATCAAATACAGCTAGGTCCTTTTCTACTTACTTGACCTTTCCAACGGTGTGGAGGTCTTGCTCTTCTTCGGCTTCCACTGGTGGGAACTGTCGAAGATCTACTCTCTCTCTGGGAGAGCAGTTTCGATGGTCATCTACCTTTTTAGTACCAGTAAGCCAAGTAAAATTATTTATGAACAATCCGACGAATGGCCTCGTTAAACTCCAAGCACGTCAAAACTGGACAACATTTAATTTTTTTCTTAATTAGTATGTCGAACAGAAAACTTACAGCATCTTGGAACGGAAGATAGCTTTTTACAAGCTTTCATGCCATATCCGAAATACAGTGGAATGTATTAAAAGGGGGACATTATTAAGAAAATAGAAATTTTTTTCTATCATTTCAGTTTCGGTCTCCCTAGGCTGCGAACCTTTTCACACGACTACTTCGACTGTGAACTGTATTACAAGGCACTTTTTAGTTTTAGATTCATGGCCCAATACTTATTTTAAAGATTTTATTGTGAGTGATGAGTACAAACCTAACTAAATTGATAAAAACTTCATGTTGGTCAATGAAATATTTTTAATTTTTTTAATTTTCATAAAACAGTCTCATATTTCTACTGTTGTATTATCTTCTCATTCGCAGGATGACTACGATCTGCTGGATGAAAATCTATTGAGTGATAGTAAATTAGGATTTGTACAATTTCGTGATAATAAATTAAAAATTCAAGGTGAGTAAATAATTGAAAAATTAAATAGAATAAATTTTTTGGTTAGAAGAGGATTGTGAAATAAGAAAACGAGGAGAGAAAGTAAAGTAAATATGCGCTCAATATTTCGAGTGGCCGCACTGGCCAAAGTTGTGTGCGGGTTAGACAAATATAACGGCATATAATGAATTATGCATATATCTATGTATATGTGTGTATGCACATGAATACTAAAAATCCTTTCATTGTAAAAACAGAAATTGCGCATTTCGGTCACATTTCTAATTGCCTCCAGCTCCAGCCAACTTTGGACCGATGCATGTCTGCTGATAAAATGCAGCTTACAGTCAATTCAATTAAATACCACCGATAATACTACGTCCACCTTCATACATACATATATCCTTTATTCATTCATTTATTTGCACAGATGCTGAGGGCGATGGAAATGGGCGCGTGGCGGGTGTTCTACTCAATTCCGGCGGCAGTGAATCAGTGCAAGCGCAACGCGGTGTAGGCGCTGCTGGAAATGCAGATGGCGCTAGTGTGGGCGGTGGCATTGTACGTCCCGGCGGCATGGGTACACCTATAATACCGTGGGGTAAAATATTACCCACCAAAGTGGAGGAGACACTACCACACTTTCCGATTGGCATGCAGCCAAATGATGGCGCTTGGCAAGTTGTCAACGGCACACGCTTCAAGTTTTTCGTCTTCTCGGCCTATTATGATCGACGTGATGGCGCGAAATTGGTGCGCGTCATAGGCGCGACCAAGACACGTACACCGGAGCGAGTGTGGTGTCGCTTTTGGTATCCGCAACAGTCACCGCAGCAGCAGCAACAACACAAACTTCAAGGGCAGCAGCAGCAGCAGCAGACGTCGTCATACACGTCGGCGACGGTAATGGCGCGTGTTAAGGTTAGTTTGACTTTGTCTCTGGTTTGTTTGTTAGTTTAAGCAACCATTTAACCTTACCAAACTACAGAGCGTTCCGCCTCTTTACTGTTGACACCTTCCTCATTTTTTTGTTCACCCTTAGGTTATACGCGAAAATTGGAATCTCAAATATAGCGCTGTCTTTGTGCTTTGTCCTGTGCGACCCGCCGAACTGGAAGTGCCGCATTATGTAAGCATTGTTGCACGTCTACGCACTCCACCGGGCAATCTTCTACAATTACGTAACACCGATTGGGATCCAGACTTTGCACATCTCCGTAAACTACCACCGGCAGCGGCGGCGGCAGCGACGGCGGCTAATAGCACAAATGCTGCGCACAGTAATGCGAGCACAACGCAGCAACAGCAACAGCATCAACAGCATAAACAACAACCACACTACCAAAGACCAGCTACTATGTCACCAGCGGGCGCGGAGTATTTGCCATACGGTTTACCCACCGATGAACAGATACCCGATAAAATTGCCGTCTGTGTGAAGCCCTTCCATTTCAATTATGATCAGGCATTGTATCTAATGGAATTTTTGGAGTTTTACGCTCTCTTGGGTGTTGCTCATTTCACATTCTACAATCACACTTTGGGACCGCATGCTACATGCGTACTGCAACACTACATTGATGGTGACGTACCGAACACTTCGTCGGCTTGGGATGTGGATTTGGCGGAGGTGTTGGGTAGAGGTGTTAGTCTAATGGGACAGGATGCCGCTAAAGTGGATGGTGAGTTCAATTTCTGATGAAGCACTTATATAAATATGTATGTACATAGCCTAGTTTTAGAAGATTATGTGTAAGTTAATATAGCGACCGCAATAGCCGAGTAGCTAACAAAGCAGGAAAAGAACCAGAGGGCGAGCCGTAAGCAAGTCCAGACTTTAAAAAAATTGTTTTTAATGCGATGCCCCTTTGGCAGGATATGTTCAGAGATGACTTAAAACTGTAGGTTCCCTCGTTTGTGGGAAGATATGTCAATATCTTACACTTTAATTTAAAGATTGTGCTCTGTTTATCGACGAAAAATCGCCCAAAGTTAAAAACGCGAAAAATATAGTTTTTTTATATTTTTTTTTTAAATATGTCTCCTGCTTCCATACAAGCCGCTTAAATGATTATAGTCGGTCACTTCATTTTGCTATTCGGCGCAACTTGGAGACTCTAAGTGAGGCCAATTAAGTCTCTATCTTAGTCATCCGACATTTGAGTACCTCCTCTTTCTCTACTTCTATGGGTAATTCATCGAAAATTTTCAAAAGAGATGAAATTCTTTCCTTCATCTGTCAATATTAATGTTTTTCTCAATTTCGTACACCTCAACTTTCCTTCAGTTGAGATATTAGCTGTCGTTGGTACACAGAGGGACATAAATCCTTCCCCAAAGTCACTTTCTTTTCAATACTCATTGTTCCTACTCTTCGTATGCTGATATCGTCCAACCCTTTGTGATTTTTAATGCCCTTTTAAGGGTTGGTCTTTGTTTCTGCAGAAAGCAAATAACTTATAACTTCGTACTTTGTATAGAACGTTTTTTAGAGTGATTTTGTGCTAGAAACAACATATGTATTTGTACATAGGACCGAACTCGATAGAAGAGTTAGCGTAGGAAATTTCTAATTGAACCAAGCTCTCTTTCCGCCCAGTGCAGTGTAATTTAAACCATTACGCATTTCAGCCATTAGAGCCGTACTCACGAGTAGAGATAAATTTATTTTCAAGGGTAGTGGGGCAGAGATGTGGGATCAAATCGTCTGATACGTGAATGGATGAACATTAGTACGATAAAAAATTACGTGATATGCTTCACGTATGAAATAAATGGTATGATGACATACTTTTCGTATGTACACGACTATTTTTTTGTGTTCTTATGATAGTTCGTAACAATCTTATAATCAGCCCTTCCTCCATGGATGTCATCATATACCCAACACACAAGATTACGTGAAGAGTTGTACGTTCACGGAACAAAAGTTTCAAGCCTTAATTGCTTGGCTCACATACAGTACAATCAAAATTGTGCTAGACTGTCACCGATCTATACAGAAGATGATCTAAAGGAACAGATTCTCTCTTAATTGGGCCTCTTCCCACAGAAACATAAAAATATATATCTGAGCAGATGAACTTGCCAGACTAGGCTCCAAAAATATTGTTCCCACGAAATAAGGTTTTAGTATTTTAGTATTCCATGTTAATTGCTTCTCAAAGAATTTTCTTATGAGCAGAATGATTTGAGATGGAATAATATTGCAACGTGCAGAACATCAGATCAGATCAGATACAAAAATCTAGAAAAGCGGCGTAGAGGTAGCGATTCAAAGGGGCGCCTTAATCAACAGTTCAAACGTGAACTGCAGTGCTGAACTTTGACTGGTAGAATCTTTTGTCGATGCCCTCATTCAGGTGGAATTTGTTAAACTCAACTGCTAGTAGTGCATTTTTTGAGATTATTTGAAGAATAAATCGGTTGCCCGGTCTGTTCAATATCCAGATATTGTATTATTAGACCTATATAGGAACTACGCCGTAGCTAAGTTATTAAACAGAACTTCCTCTGGCAAGACTTCCCTGTATCAAGGTAAAAAATCGCGGAAAGTCTAGAGTGCTACGTTACGACGAAATTATGATCGAAATCTTGTCTGATCTATTCTGTGATGTATTAATTAACAAACCAAGGAAAATTGAAGAAATTTTAATAAAACGATGCGGTTCTGAATGAAGACCACACCCGCTCTACGCGGTCTGTCATAATGTCCTTGTCAGTTTGACAATGACAAATGTTTAAAAACTTGTAATAGAAGCTATTCGTTTGAAGAAAAAATCATTTTTTTTATCAGTAAATATTTACTTAATTCCCTTAAAAAGAACGCCAGTACTTTTAAAAAGACAAACACCCCCATCGAGCTCATCTAGCGTCTCATTTGAGATCAATTAGAATTTAATTGCCTGGTTGCTAAATGTGAATGTGACGATGTTAAAATTTCCAACGAAATCGCTTTTGGCACTCCTCAGGAGGACATCACGTCTCCGTTACAGTTGTTGACCGTGATAAACCATATTTTGCATCTGCTTTTAGTTGAGTATTTAAGCATAATTTACTACGTGGATGGTCTTCCTATCCTGTTGGCTTTACCAGACTTTTGGAACCCATACTAACATACTGACTACTAGTATGGTTGGGTGAAACTAAAAAAGAAGCCCCGTATTAAACTTTTGGAAAAAGCTAATCCTTTAAGCCACCCATTGTTTACCTAGCAGGATGGAATGGGTGGATGGAAAGCTATTTCCATACTGATGGTTCCAGTGGCTAGGCAGGCATATGGGCAAGATTTCTCTGTAATCACCCAATAACCAAACCGAAGTAGCTTTAAACTCAATGACTACAACTTTGTTTTTCAACCAAAGATTCTGAGTATTACGTGGTGAAGGTGGGCAACTGCTTCAACTGCTGGTTGATAGACTAGTTTAGGTGAAGAATGCTGTTGCATTACCACTGGTAGTGCGCGGCCTTTAGCTGACTGAGACATCACATCTTTCACGACACTCCCAGCATCAGTTTTACGGAGGTGTTCATAAAAGTGAGAAAATTGTTCGCAATGACCGAAAACCAATTTACATTCTCAATAAATTTAGAAAGAAACGCTTCTCAAAAATTTTTACTTAAACTTATACACAGGGGTTGCCTTTTCTATTTCGGGATTTGGCAAGCCTTGCGAAAAAAACTCATATTATTCGTGGACGGAAAAATGTAGTAGGCACGGAAATTCGACAGTTGATTTTCTATTGTAAACAGCTCTTGACAAAGAAAGAAGATATGCAAACGTAAATAACCGAATGAAAAACATAATTAGTCGTTGATTATGTATACTTACCTCTTTCATGACTGAAAGTAAATAAAAGGTGTAGAAATTGATGAAAAAACTAAAAACATTACATAAATTGCAAAATTTATACGAGACTATTTATTTCGTTCGGAAACCTGTGTTGCCGTGCTTTCGTATTTGCGTACTGGTGCGTACTGCTTCGTAAAAAAAATTTCGCTCATCGTTTTTTTGCACTTTTTTTATATGGAGTTTTTTTTCGACCTTTTGACAGTAAAATTTGACAGTTTTGATTTTATAAATACTCAAAACGTTGCGATATATGAACGCCATTTGTGTTGCTTACAGAAACTTAAAATAAATATTTACCTCGCCCAAAAATTGAAAATAAACCGCACACATTTCGGCGCGATTATTTTTACAGCTACAGTGCATTGATGAATTTCTTTCAATTATTAGCGATGAAGTTCCTTCAAGGACCAGTGCTTATCGATGGTATGGTGAAAACAATCGAGATCCTAGATCCCTATAAGATGAATTTCGTTAAGGTCGTTCAAAAACAATTATTGTTCCGAAAACTATTGATGCACTGCGCAAACTGATAATGCAAGATCGACAGGCAATCTTTCGTGAGATTGAGACAACAATAGAAATTAGAGCGACCAGCAAATATTCACTATTGCATGAACATTTGATTGTAAAAAAAATCGTTCACGTTGGATTCCACATAGGATTTCAGTTGCTCAACAAATTATTATTGTCGATTGGTTGAGAGAAATGTGAAACAAAATCCATATCAGTGTTCCGAAACATGTCTGTGACATCGTGACGCATATGAGCTCGAACATAAACAGTAGTCGACCGTATAGATGTTTCAAGATGAGCCGATTCCGCGAAACCGCTGCTAGGTCTCTGACGGCCCATCCGTTGAGTTAAATTTTCGATGACTCGTTCAAGCATTTCGACTGGTAAGTGGCGAATGACACGAGTGAGGTTTTGCTCCAAGGCCTGAATCGAAGCAGGATTGTCCGCATAAACTTTAGGCTTTACATATCCCACAGGAAAAAGTCTAACGATGTGATATCACACGATCTTGGTGGCCAATAGATCGGCCCACAACGTGGAATTAACTGATCACCGAAGTGCTCTCTCAATAAATCCATTGATTGATGCGATGTGTTGGAAGTGGCGCCGTCTAGTTGAAACCAAATGTCGCGAAGATCACGAGCTTCAATTTCAGGCATCAGATAGTCAGTTATTAGGGCGCGGTAACGGTTGCCATTGACGTTTACGTTCTCACCGGTATCATATTTGAAGAAATGTGGACCGATGATTCCACCGGCGCAAAAAACGCCGGTTGAAAGGACAGCTCTTGAATCTTTTGGGCTTGCCTTTCGTCCCAAATATGGCAGTTTTGCATGTTTGAGCTAGAAATGGGCATCATCGCTGAACAAAATTTGGTTTGAAAACGTCGGATCTTCTTGAAATTATTCAAGAGCCCATAGAGCGAAGCGATTTCGCTTGGGAACGTCGTTCTTGCACAAGCTGTAATTTGTTTGCTTTCAGCTTAAGATCTTGACGTAAAATTCCCCAAGTCGTTCCATACGTCAGTCCGAGTTGCTGCGAACGGCGCCGAATCGACTCTCCACGGTCTTCGTTTACACTCTCAGCTACAGCCGCTATATTTTCTTCGCTGCGTGCTGGACGTGGTCTATTCAGTCGAATATTATCCAATAATGAATGTTAGGTTTCAAGATGGGTGATGGTGTTGCGAATAGTACGCTCAGTAGGCCGATTATGTTGTACACAAGTTGAGTGAAACGCGCGAAACACATTCTCTACAGAACGTGAATTTTCGTAATCAAGTTGAATGATTTGTAAACGTTGTTCAGGCGTAAGTCTTTCCATGATAAACAAAAAAAAAGATTGACACGACTCATGCGTCATCTGTCAAAAATGGCTATTGAAAAAAATACCAGTGGATCACCCTTTACTTTTGCAAATATGACCTTACATATTAAAAAAAAAACTTTTTTATTATTTGCGATGAATTCCTAATGAAGAATGGTAGATGCTGTAATAGTAGTAATATTTTAAATAAATTTTTTGCATATAAATTTGTATATATGTAAAGTTTAAACCCCTGTATTTCGTGACTAATTTCTTCTTCCTTGCATTTTTTTAATTATAAACCTACGCAGCTGTTCTTAGCGGTTACTATAATCTCAATAATAACAACAACAATAACAATAATAACAACAATTATAACAAAAACAACGATGTAAAGAATATTTACCACAAAAGCACGAATCTCAATGATAATGCTAGTAATCAAACAGGCGTTGCAGCACAAACACCCGCCGCCGCAGCAGCATTGCCAGCAACAGCACAAACAAAACAAACAACAGCGGCAGCAGAGGTAACTGGTGCATTGCAGCCACCGCCACCACCTGTACAACCACCAGCAGAACCGCAGTTGCCACCACGACCACCAATTCTGCAACCAACTTTGCCACCAGCGAAGCGTTATAAGAGTACAAACTATGCTAAGCCCACAATTAATATTCTGCCATGGAATTTGCGTATGCGTTCACAAAAGGAAATACGCACCGAAGGGCTTTTTGCAGCGCTCAATGATTGCCTCTATCGTACGATGCATCGCTACCGCTACGTGGCGATGGTGGATTTGGATGAATTCATTGTGCCGCGGCACAACGATACACTCAATGAATTAATTGAGTAAGTTGGAGTAAAAAAAAAGAGTTGTAGTAAGCGAAAGGAAGGCAAAGGAGGGTAGGCAGCTGGAAGGTGCTCGGCACAAAGCTCAGCTGATGTCAGTGCGCAGTAATAGTAGTTTTGTGTTTTGTGTTGTTTATGTCTCCTTCTCCTCCTCCTCTTATTCTCAAGCAACACTTTAGCGCTACTATTGCTGAAGCATACAAATAGACAGCGAGAGGTAGCAAGAGCTTCTTAACATTAAAATAATATCCGCACTAATTGCTTTCGGCTGCCTGCCACCTGCTTGCTTAACCTCAACTCAAACGTTTGCTTACTTAGATATTTGTTGTTTATTTTCAAGATTTTGCATCTTTTCCTCATCTTATCATATCTCATCATGTCACCTCTTGTCGTTTCTTGTCTTATTTGCTCTCCTGTTGTTCTTTAGCTCACTTAATCATCGCTTCCGTTATCGCAGCCTAGGCGCTTACTCCTTTCAAAATGCTTTCTTCTATCTACAATTCCCCGATGATCCCTTGGTGACGCAAATGCACTCTCACCACGCGGGTCGACAGGAGCCATACGCTCATACGAATCCCGCGCTACGTGCTTCATTGGTGACACAACGAAAGACACGCAGGTGAGTACTTTATGGCAATAAGTATCTTATGTATATATGTATGTTTTCCTATTGAACATTTTAATTTATTTGAGAGTTCGAGAAGGTTACAATAGGTGATAAAACAACGTATTAAGTGTTCAATGAAATTGTTATTTGCAAAAAAGGATGGAATGTAAGAAAGGAGCGGGGGTAGGAAAACCTGCGTTGGGAAATCGTCATGTGCTTTCAATAATTAAAGAGCACAGAGGTAGGAAGCTCATTGTAACAGGTGATCTATTTCGAGGTTCCTTTACCATTTTAAAGAGACAAACACAGAAAATTAAAATTTAATGTTTATTATCACTCGAATGAACATTCTTTGGCATTTATTTGTTGAAGATTATCTCTTTCAACTGTTGGCCGCGGCTACGTCTCAGATGATCCATCCGTTGAGTCCAATTTTCAATGACTCGTTCGAGCATTTCGACTGGTAACTGGCGAATGGAAAGCATGATGTCTTGCTCCAAGGCCTGAATCGAAGCGGGATTGCCCGAATAGACTTTAGACTTTACATATGTAATATCACACAATCTTGGTGACCAATTGACCGGCCCAAAACGTGAAATTATCTGCTCTTAATAAATCCATTGATTGATCCGATGTGTGGGAAGTGGCGCCGTCTTGTTGAAACCAAAGAGTCGGTTATCATGGCGCGATAACGGTCGCCAATGGCGGTTACTTTCTCACCGGTATAATTTTTGGAGAAATATGGACCGATGATTCCACCGGCTCATAAGCCACACCAAACTGTTGTTTTTCTGAATGAAATGGCAGCTCTTGAATCTCTTCTGGTTGCTCTTCGTCCTAAATGTGGCAATTTTGATTGTTTACATACCAACTGAGCCAGAAATGGGCTTCATCGCTGAAAAAAATTTGGCTCGAAAAGGACGGATCTTCTTGAAATTTTTCAAGAGCCCACAGACCGAAGCGATGTCGCTTGGGAAAGTCGAGCGGCATCAGTTCTTGCACAAGCTGTAATTTGTTTGCTTTCAGTTTAAGATCTCGACGTAAAGTGCGCCAAATCGTTCTATATGTCAGTCTGAGTTGCTGCGAACGGCGAATCGATTCTCCACGGTCTTCGTGTACACTCTCAGCTACGGCCGATATATTTTCTTCACTGCGTGCTGGACGTGGTCTATTCAGTCGAATATTATCCAATAATGAATGTTGGGTCTCAATATTGGTGATGGAGTTGCGAATAGTATGCTCAGTAGGCCGATTATCTTGACCATAAGTTGAACGATGCACGCGAAACACATTCTTTACAGAACGTGAATTTTCATAATAAAGTTGAATGATTTGTAAACGTTGTTCAGGCGTAGGTTTTTCCGTGATAAAATGCCAAACAATACTGAACAAAAATAACATAACAACTTGACACGGCTCACGCGTGATCTGTCAAAAAAAAGGCTTTTGAAAAAAGTACATCTACTTGGATGACCCGTTACTACGATAGTGGTCTGATAAGTCAGTAATTTTTTTTTGTCAATTCAGCAGTTTACGTCTCAACATAGGCTCATTTTAGCTCTATATATTTAGTCCATCGGGTTTCCAATTTTTCTGTTCCTTACAAATAATAGTTTTCTTTCAAGGCCCTCAAAATAGACACTTGTTTCTGTGATGATCTCTTCATTCGATCCAAGTCTCTTACTACCAGCCATTTCTTTAGATTTGAAAACAAGTGGCAGGCAACTCAGTCAATTTATGGATTTGCGCAATGGTGACTTCACACGTGTGCATCCGTGCATTGTCCTTATGAAATAGCACTTATATCGCTGAATGCGGTCGGTGGCATTCTGTACCTGCGGAAGAAATTTTCGCGGGACTCGATGTTTTTCCAAAAAATCTAGGGACCAAGAATTTATTTTGAGCCACCTACGAATGGCTGAGGAGCTTTTATTTCCTTTCAGAAAGCTTGACATTCTCTGCCGATTAGCGACCGTAATTAGATAAATTCATTTTCTTTTATTCTGGATATTGGTCGAACCAGAACTCAAACTCGGTCATCCGAACGGAAGCACGCAATGCTAACCAACTAACCACTTGGCTGTTGCGGCCGGAAACTTCATTACCATTCTTAATATTTAGAAGTGGAGCGAGGCGAAATATGCGTCAGGTGTTTTTCGTATCTAGCGCCACAGGAGGGCCATTGTGAAACATCTTCTATGCGAGTGGAAGTATTTGTATGATGAAAGATTCACAACTATCGGTATCGCCCTTTTTTACTATATCTCGATATCCCTTTTTGACGATATCTTCATTAAGACCACAGGGTGGTTCAGGGAGGACATGGGAGTGTGGAGGAAATTGCAGTCCCAATGATATTATAACTTGCTTCTGAAAGATTTTGTTGAATTGTCAGACATCCAATAAACTTTCCTAGTGTTGTGTGATTTCAGAATTGACTCAATCATTTGGATTCACTGTCCATTCACTTCGGTTCTCTTGTAAACTCTATTGGGGTTATTTAACTTCTTAGATATATCATACAAAAAGGTATCTGCTAGATATCGGAACCTACTAACCAGTCACTAAAAAAGTCGATGAAATTCCGCAACTATCAGTAAGTAACGGAAGAATTAGGCATCAACCAAAAGGAGGATGGCTGCTCAAATAAGTCGATGTTTGAGTGCCACGGTGAAACGCGGAGAGTCGCGTCTAGTGACTCATCACGGACGATGAAAATGGATAAAAACAATCGTGGTCTAAACGACTTCAAACCCTCAATGAACTGCAAACAAGGAGATACTCAATGTATGATGGGATTGGAAGGGCATTGTCTATTATGAACTGTTACAACCAGGTAAAACAGTCAATTCTGTTTTCAGATGACTATAATTAACATTCCAAAAATGCGTACAGAATTGCTCAATAGACGGATACAAAACGACTTGGGGGTGATGTGTTTCATCATGACAACGTTAGACCACATATACCATTGATAACCTGGCAAAAATTTACAAAAACTTAGAAAGTGTTGATGCATACACTATATAGTCTGGACCTCGTACCATCTAACTATCATTTATTTCGACTCTCTTGATGTTAAACAATTGATCTACCAAAGAGACGCTGAATTCTGCACTGAGGGTATTATGGAACTACACGAAAAATATCAGGTCACGGATAATATGAGCTTGAAGACAGTACTTCATTAATAAAATTTTGTTCAAAAAGACAACGAAGTCTTCCTATGATTAGTTATATTCATAGCAAGGTCTTAACCATGAAATTGTAAATGAACTAGAGAGCTTCCTAGCTTTATGGGTGGTAGACTCAATGCTTCTTAAGTTAATCTTCATTGAAAGTACTCTTTTAATAAAAGTTAATATTTCCTCACATCTTGGGATCCCTGTACATAGATTATTGAGTTCAAAAACCTATAGATATATATTTTTAAAGACCTGTTTTTCCTCCAGATCATGGAGTAGACGGTAGAAGCTAAGACCTAAGCTCTTACACTCTTAAATTTTGAGTTTTTATTTCATTCTAACTATTCTTCGTGCATACTTTCAGACGCCTCAAACTCCATCCACAGAAGCAACGCTCCAAATACATTTGCAAACCTGAAGCGGTTATCGAAGCTGGCAATCATTTTGTTTGGGAATTTTCGCCAGCGAAAGGATCATTAAATGTACCACCAACAGATGGTATATTGCAGCATTATCGTGTAAGTGGAAATTTTGACGTTCAAATCAATGTTGAAATGCGAACATTTCGTGCTGAAACCTTTTTTTAAATTTTTTTTTGTTTTATTTTAAATTTTTTTTTTTTTTTTTTTTTTTTTTTTTTTTTTTTTTTTGAAACCGTGATTTTTAAAACTGTTTTCTCACTAGATCAATATTTAGAAAACTGTGTACTATAGAACAACTTTATTTCTTCTTCCCCTTTTTTCCACGCCTCATCGTTTCTCATAGGTCTGTGAATTCGGTGGTAATGATTGCATTAAAGCACCATCGGTGGTAGATCGCACTGCAACGAAGTATGTTAACCGTTTGGTGGAACGTGTCGAATTGGTCTATAAGCATTTGAAACAGCGTTGTGATCTGCCGGCATTACCAAATGAATCAGAATCACAAGAACAATATCAATCGCAACAGCAACAACGAAAAGAGTATTACAACCAGGAAAGTACAGGTGAGTTACTGAAGGCAGAGCTTAGCTCGAAAGCCATAAATAATAAGGCGAACAATAATAATAATGATAACAGTAAAGGTGTAAATAAAAGGCGCGGAGCTCTAAAAGCAAGTGATGATGAGCACATAAGAACGTTAGTGAACGTCAAATCGAAACGAGACAACGATCGTGGAATTAATAATAATTCTAGAAACAGTGCAACTATGTTGCAGAAAGCAGCAGTTTTAAATAATCTGAACACTATCGACCCGACGGTGGGTCACGCCCATCATGAGGACTACAAAGTGAAACGAAAGAAACGTAAAATTATTGTTTTCGAACAGGACGAGGAGGGTTTGCCAATAGCACGTATCGATTACGTGGATAATTAAGTAGCATTTAAGGGGCGTTTGGGAATACTGGAAGGAAGTAAGGAAGGTTGTACATTATTATTTTTAATGGCACAAAATGATAGTACATAATACCTTAGATGGCACAATAATTTAATGAAAGGATATAATGTGGATAATATGAAAATTTAAAAAAAAATTAGATTTAGCCATTAATATATTTTTCTTATATACAGTTCTGGATTTTTTTTATTAAAAAGTATTACCTGTTTTCAATGCTCAAATTGGGATATATTTCTTTTATTTATTTATTTTTTTTTTGGTGTTAAAATTTTTTTTATTTTTTCATTAAGTTTTCCAGTAAAATTTTTAAAATGTGTTTCATTAAATTTAATGAATTTTGTTTTCTTTTTCTCTCAAATCCAAATGTACCAAAGAGAAATTTTTCTTACTCTCATTAGATAAAAAAACCGGAAAATTGCTATATTTTTTTACCCTTTATGCGCCATTTTGTATAGGAATTATTAGTGTTAAAAACTAGATATAAAATTATATTTTTAAAGGTTAACTTAATTACACCATATTAGACACAATTCACACACACACAAAAAAAAGAAAAAGATTTACAGCCCCACTGAAGTTTCGTCCAAGGAAGGGTTAAAACCTTAATTTAAGTTGTAAAGATTAATTAGATTCATTTTTTCGTCTTCAAAAAGTGTTTTTTATTGAAAAAAACTAAGAAAAAATACATCATTCAAAGTATTATCCGTCGGAAGCGACTACTTTTTACCATCTCTACAAATGAGTCCACTCTGTCCTCGATCCAATTATTGAGCCATTATTCAATTTCTTCAAAAGATCCGAACCGCTGACCCCCCAAGTCGTTTTGCATCCATCGAGAAATCCAGTAGTCGGAAAGAAAAAAGTCTGTAGAATACGGCGGGTGAGGTAAGATCTCCAATTTCAGCATTTCGAGGTAGTTTTTGATCGTTACAGCCACGTAGGTTCGCGCGTTGTCATGCTGGAAAATTATGCTGTCATGCCTTTCGGTCATTTTTGACCGTTTTTCGCGCAATACACAGTTTGAACGCATTAGTTGTAGTCTATAACGAGTTCAATTTACGTTTGACGCAGATATTGATCCAGTAAAGTCTCCAAATCCTCATTCCCTTACTTCTTGGGTTGTCTTCGGCGCTAAAATCACCACTTTTGAAGTCGAAACCATTCTTTGCATGACTTATCGGTTGGCGAAGATTCATCACATACTTTCACGAGCATTCGATGGACTTCAGCTGCACTTTTCTTCCTTTTAAAATAAAAAATCGAAACTTCCCTCAAATGCAGTTTTCAACACAAATCAGAATACTTTCGAAGAGGCAAAAAACTATGCTGTGGTGAGAAACAGACGCTGATGCACACTAATTATTGTTGATAGATAGATATTCCATATAGGTAATCGCTTTCACGATCTGTCCTAACTTTTGAAAACAGCATATTCCATTAATCAGTCTAATTGTATTTCGCGCTATGAGACTGTGGCCTGACAGTACTACAACTCTAGATCGAGCAGTGCGAGCAGTTCGATGCTCGCCTACACTCGTTCATTACTCAACTGTACAGCAGAACAAATGAATTTCATTTTTGTTTGTCAAGATTTCTTTGGAATTTTAATAATTTTTACACTTATGCAAAAAAAAAGGTCTGAGAAAAAAGTCAAAGTATTTGTCAGAATACTCAAAAAGCTCGTGTTCGGCTCGAAATTTTTCGAGCAATGAGCAATGAGCAGAGCATTCGAGCAACGAGTGCTCGCACTGCTTGAAAATATTTCAGCAAAACCTGGAGCTCTAGATAATACTGGTATATTGTCGTGGCTCCTTTTCTTATGGTGTACATTTTTCGTAATCTTGTTCTGTCCCTTTTCGGCCAGGTTTGTCTAGCTTTACGGCAAGTTCTAGTTTCAGTCCATCTTAAGCTTAACCTGTTAATGAGTATATTCCTTGAGAATCAGCGTATATGTGGCATATCAGTGCATTCCTTATCAAGAAGATTCTGCTTGGTACTGCTTTGCCTTGCCAGTGATCTATGTGAGTAAAAATATACACTTATTAGTCATCTACTGTATCCGCGGCAGTCTTGTACAATTTTGGAGTTAATTGTGAATGAGCTTGTCTGTCGCTGAAAATAATTCTTATCTTTAAAGATGACTACGAAATGCTTTGCCATCTCCATTTTAGCAGAGATCTCCATCTGATAAACAGACACTGCCCCCCTTTGATCCACCCGTGTAAATTTTTCCGCAATTTCAACCAGAAGTATGGTAATTATTATTCCATTTTTATTTGCTGGAGATTCGTGCTCTGAAATAATTTTCATAATTAATTTTCTGTATGATTTGGTATGGAAGGGCATCTTTAAATTATTGCCGGATTATTCCAATTGTTGAGTGTTCCATTGATCATTTGATTTTCTTAAACATAGTGCGGCTACTTGTCCAACTACTGTCAAGTTGAGTGGGCAGATTTTGAGTATTGTATTTAGAGCCTCATCTAGTGTGCTTCCAAATGCGAAACTTATACTTTTTCTTCTACGATATTTGAATTTGACCTTTTTTTTAGGAACCGCCTACTACAGAGTATATATAGAGCCTTCTCGTATCTCAGAACTATGTTGTCTTCCCAATTTTATATCTCGCCTAAGATAACACCTATAAATGTGGCCTTCATTACCAGTCTAATCTGAGCGAGGCGATTGGATTAATTGCAGAGATTTTTGATTTCCTAGTGAAAAGCACTAGTTCCACTTAATTTTAGTGGAACATGCTGACACAGAGTTCATAACGCAGAGATCAGGCTGATAATCTTCATAGTATTTCAGTCACATAAGGTTTGTATAAGTATTGACTTGCCTATATGCTACGGTGAAATCAACAAGGTTCGCACTCCCATGCTCCCACTCCAATCCATTTCTGTTAAAAAACTAATTTATCGTGAGGTTTCAGAGTATGCACTTTTCTTAACTTCCATTGGCGTTTCACATCAATACCTAAGTCAGAGTACTTGGCGATTCTTTTCGTATATGTTTTTTTGCATGTTTTGTTGTGGGGAGCCGCAATTATAAATGATATCTTACTAGCACTGCCAACCACAAATATATCTGACCTATTGTGGTCTCTCGTGGCATTCGTAAAAACGGTTCGATCGTAGTATAGAAGCATGCTGACATCTTCGTGCTCTGATGCCGGAATATATCAGTAGTACGGTGTCTTATTTTGATAAAAGTTGTACTTCTGGGAAATTGCAAGTGAATTATTTTCACGATGTCATTATGTCGCTTAAGATACATCGAATTAGCGAGACACATCCAGCAGGAACATGCTCTAGAGTTTCACTTCTGATATTGCATCTACGGTATCTGTCTGCAGGAGCATTTACGTCACGAATTATATACTTGACATAATTTCCATTTCGGCGAATATTGCTCTGTTTGTGAGCCACAAGTGCAACAATTTTTGGTCGACATGCGGACTCAGCAAATCTTTCGAATATACGCCGTGGACTATCATTTCAGCATTTCAGACCATTTCTGCATGTGTTTCATCCGTTGATATCGTGTTGCTGCTTTCAAATTTGAGATTTAAAATTAGTTTGTCATGCAACGCTTGGATGCCAATCTGGCCCCTTCCACCTTCATTCCTGCTCAACGTCATTCGAAAGACGGATGCTTTGGGATGATGAGCTTTATATTTGGACATGACTGTGCGTATTATCAAGCAAGTGTCTGGTTCCTTCCACTTAATTATATAGCACGAAGTCGTCTCCTAAACTCCACCACTAGTTTTTTCTGCATATGCATAGTTTCTACACAATTGCTCTGCATAACTCCAAGATACTTGTATGTCTAATGGAACCAGATGCCACTTCTTTTATATCAAGGTCTACAAGTTTAATGGGAGTGTTTCGGGAATCACCTTTCCTTTTATTTTGCGGTACTTCTCAAGACCAACAGGTATTTAAATTTCATTGGAAAAAGTTGCGACACATTTCAAAAGCTTTTCAAGATGGTTTGGTTTGCTGGCATAAAGCTTCAGATCATCTCTACGTGGAAGAGAATGAACCAAAGTGAACTCAGAACCTTGAAAGATTCCATTGCTGATTTTTATATCCGTCGTGTACTGAGCAGCTTCAGATATTGCCAATTTTATGCGAGTTCACCAATATTGTATAATTTTCTCTAGGAAGAGTATTATATTGGCATTGAATGGAGCACTGAATCGAAAGCTATCATCCAATCGATGTACGTTGATGATGGAGGTTTCTGTTTTGCCTTTTAGATTGTCCAAGTACTACTTGGTCTATAATTAACTGCTTTTACATCCCTGTGATGATCTTATGCACCCTTTCTGTTCTTCTGCAATATTTTTTTTTTTAACTCTATAAAGGTATACATTAAGTATCGGTCGTTTTACAACAAAATACTTAATACTATTGTTATAACTGATAAATTATATACTGTACACTGGTTATGAATAACAATAAGTACATGTTTGAAGGATACAAGAATCTGGTTACAATTATTATATATACAATATATATTTTTTTAATTATTCTATGTTTAAAATTTTTCTAACTATTGAAGTAGTGGATAATACTTGTATAACAGCCTTCTGTATCAGGTGTCGCTTTTCAGTCATTTTTAATTTATCTAAACTCTTGTTTAAATTTTTCGGGATAACTCCCGTAGATGATATGATAAATGGAATTAGTCTCCACATTTCCTTAACTTCGTGCGCTAAATTGAGGTATTTTCTACACTTTTCTGTGTAGCATTCTTGCAGGTTGTGCGTGTTCGGCACTCCTATGTCTATTAGCAGGGCCCTTTTTTGGTGTTTCTCGATTACAGTTATGTCAGTTCTGTTGTGTGGCGTGGGATGATCCGTCAATATTGATCGATCCCAGTATAGCTTTGTTGAACTGTTTTCTAAAATTGTTTGGGGATTGTATTTGAAATACGGACATTCCTCCGTAATTAATCCATATCTGAGTGCTAAACATTGATGCACAATTTTTGCGACGTTGTTGTGTCTTGTCAGATATTCGGTGGCTGCTAATGGAGCACATGCACCTGTAATGTGATGAATAGTTTCAGGAAGTCTTTGGCATCGTCGACATAAATCATTTTCAATGGCCGCACGGATGGTATATTTTTTATAGTTTTTAGTTGCAATCACTTGGTCCTGTACAGCGCACATAAAACCTTCGGTTTCAGCAAAGATTCTTGGTCTGTTTAGCCAGTCGTTGGATGCAGATGAGTCTATTTCCGGTTGATCGATTGCATGTAGATATTTTCCGAGGACTGACTTCATTTTCCATTGTAAAATTAATGACTGAAAATGCTGAAGGTCTGTTGCGATATCAATCGTTGAGGTGTCACTTAAATTTAGCGGGGTGTATTTCACATCTGACTGGCATACCACTCTATGTAATTGGCTTTGTTGCTTAAGAAAAAACAGTCCGAGGTTGCATACACACTTTTGGTGTAGATGCTTGATGTCTGCCATTCCTAGCCCTCTTTGTCCTCGTGGTAAGTAGACACGTTCTACGGCTGATTTCGGATGATGTATCCGGAATTTTGTAAGTAATACCCTTCGTCCTTTTGTTTATTTGTTTATTATTTTATTTTATTTTAATTTCTTTTATTTTATGTTATTTTATTTTATTTTATTTTATATATTTTATTTTTTATGTTACTTAATTTTAATTTACTTGTTTTATTTTATTACTAATTTTTTTAATTATTTAAAGTAATTTTACTTTATTCTATTTTTCGTAATTTTGATTATTTTTTTAAAATAAATTTTTTATGCGTTTGATACATTTCCTTTGGTTCATTTTTACTTAGATTTATTTTTTTAATCATATTTTATTTTATTTGATTTCATTTAATTTAATTTGTTAACTTATTTTTTATTTAATTTTATATTTTTCTAATAATTTAATTAATTATTATTTGTTATTATTATTGTTATTATTATTCAAAATTTTCATTAATTAATTAATTAATATTTTTTTGTTTTTATTATTATTTTTATTGAAATTAATTTGATTTACTAGTTTCAAGTTTATTTAATGCTATTTTATTACTTTTTTTAACTTTTGAAAAAAATAAAAATAAATTAATTATTTAAAAATTTGTATAAAAATAAATTGTGCCAAGCTGAAAAAATTTAAATTTCTAAATTAGTTAAAAAGAAAAAATTGGATTTTTTGTTAAGTTAAGTTAAATGCTTTAATGACGAATTTCTTAAACTGAAATGCGAAAAAATCGAAAATGTAACTCAAGCTCAAGTAGTTTAAGTTGTGCATGCAAAAAAAAAACATTTTAAAGTTATTACACAAATAATACTAAAAAAGTCATTCAATAAATGTATATATGGCAACATATCACAATTATGCAACAATAACTAAAAAGCTTAACACAGACAAAATATGTAATTAGCAACAAAGCTATTACATATGCACATGAAAGCATATATATGTGTGTATATTACGTTTAAACAAGGCATACACCTAAAGCTATAATGAAATGTGAACAAAAGTCCCTCAAAATAAAATTCTAAAAAAAAGGAAATGCAAATTGCTCAACTCATCAAACCAATAAACACACTCTCTGTTGCTATTTGTTGTTGGCAAAATAATTATGAAAAAAAAAATGCTTTAATAACTGAATTACACGCAGCAGACAGTGCAGTTGTTACACTCAATCCAAAGAAAAATGGAATAAATGTATTTTTAGCAAAAAGTTATTTACAATCAAAAAGCTTTAACATTGAAAAAAAAAATTAAAAACTTGAAAAAATTTATTTTTCGAAAGTGACCCAAAATTGATAGTTCCTCAAAATGCTAAAAGTAAATATTAAAAAAAATTTAAAATAAATTAATATAGTGGTGCTTTATGAAATTATGTTCCTCAAAAAAAAATTAAAAATTATAATTAATTAAAGCATTTTTGGTAATTTTGGCACTCTACATATACAATTTAGAGAGAGATCCTACTTAAATTTCATCTATCATACTATATAAAAATATGTATATCATTTTCCAAACTACCTCAACCTTAATATAATAATTTAGTTAGAAAAAAGAAACTCATTTATAATATATATTTATGAACTAAATTATTTTAAAACTGTAACAGCTGTACTGTCTGAAAAATTATATAATAAAATTCAATAATGCGCAAAGTATCCGTCGCAGCATAGTGCAACTAAATTTAGCTTCAAAACACATTATATAACTGTTATGGTAATGAGAACATGTTTTGCAATAAGAAATAAACAAAAATAAAAAATATGTATTTTTCCTTAAATTAAATTCAGCGAAAAATAAAATTTTTATTTAAAATAAACAAAAGAAAGTATTTCGTATGTGAAACTAATATTCGAGCGTGAATCAAATTATATTTTTTCAAAGAAAACGAACACTACAGCATGAAAGTATTATTTAAAAGTTTAGTATTAAAAAATATAAAGGAAATAGCGAAAAATACGCATAAAAAGCTATGAGTGTAAATGCTATAAAAAAGAGAGCACAGAAAAAATAAATTAAAATAAAATAAAAAAATAAAAAATAAAAAAATAAAAAAAATTTGCTAAGCAAGAAGAAAACAATTTTAAAAATTTGTGGTTATTAGAAATCCCAAAAAAGCTTTTAGCGCTTGAAGTATGAAAAAAATGAGAGCAAGAAAATAATAATTTTTTAAATTAAGTTTAATCAAAGAATATATGCATTTAGTTAGGCTAGAAAGATTAGATAATAAATAAAAATATAAGAATTCAAAATGCATACAAATATATATATATATATGTATATATATATATAACAGGTCAATTGAAAAGTCCCCAGCTTGACGCATAGATGGCGCTACTATCATTAATTAATTAATGATTTTAAATTCACCCTAACCTTCAAAAGACGCGTGTATAAATTTGACAGCTGGCCAAATCATTAGTTTGTGAATTATAGCATTTTGAGTGAAGCAACTTTTGTTATTGTGGTGAAAAATGGATAAAAATAAATTTTGGGTGTTGATAAAGCATTGCTTTTCGAAAAGAAAAAATGCAATTGAAGCAAAAATTTGACTTGATAACCAGTTTCCGGATACTGCCACGGGAAAATCAGGAAAATCTACCATCAAGGATTGATATACTAAGTTTAGAGGTGGTGAAATGAGCACCGAAGAGTTTGTTACCGACGAAAACATAAAAAAAACCACGCGTGCTCAATTTTGACCAAAAACAACTAAGAGTTGATGATTCGGAGCAGTTTTGGAGACATTCAAGCATAATAAACCCGACTTTTTGCGTCGATATGTGATAATGGATGAAGCATGGCTCAATGATTTCAGTCCGAAGTCCAACTGCACACGAGATGAACTCGCTTCGTGGAAAAACGCAACAGTCGGCTGGCATATGGCTGGTAATGGCGTCTGCACTTTGGGTTGCGGTTGGAATAATTCTCATTGGCTAACTTGTAAAAGGTAGTGCCATAAATGGCGACTATTTCATAGCGACGAAATCGCTAACTACAAAAATGGTAACGAAAAGTTGGAGGGTCGTTATAATCTGTGTTGAATAAAAAGAAGATGAATTTTGCCAAAAAAATCTGTTTTACTATGGTAGACCGGGTACTTTTCAATTGACCCGTTACATAAACCTACTAAATTGAAAATTAATATAATAACAGACAAATATTACAAGAATAAATAAATAAATAAAAGAATAAATGTAAATAAAAAGTGCTTCAATTTAGTCAATTTGGTAAACCTAGCAGGCAAAAAACAAAAAATAAATACATTTCGTTCATATATACAAAAAAAAATTAAATTTGTTACATATGTATTTTCATAGTCATTTGTAAAATTTACATTGCTGACACAAACATACATACACACCCACATCCATACCTCGAATTCCCACATACTGAGCTTTCCCTTACTTATAAACGCCAATTTATATTTTTTTTTTTTTTTGAAAATTTATTTTTGAATATTTTTCTTTGGCCTATGCCCCTATAAATATGCAAAGCTTTATACGCTTTCTATTCATTTACACATTGTATATTACAATAACAATCAAGTATAATTATAAATGGTAGTTTTAGGTTTACCTACCCACGTATACCAAATAAATGAAGTATAAATTTGTAAAAAAAATATAAAAGATGTAACAATTACATACATAAGAGATGCATATGTACATACATTCATGCATCAGACATATGAGTGTAATAAGATGTAATGAACACATATATTCAATAAATATATATACATATTTCAAATAAAACAAAATGAGTTTATTATGCTTTTAGAATTATTTTTTTTTGCGCCCTAAGTAAGTATGTAACGTTCTCTTGCACCTTACATGTACAAGTATGTACTTTCTCTTTGTTACCCTTCCATAGGGAAAATTCAACAAGTAGAAGAAAGAAGAGTTGTTCGCTTTCCAGAAGCGGAAGTGGCTACGTTTCATGGTACTCTCAGTTAACTGTATCTATAGCTATTCGTATAGCCAGATAGCATTAGGGACCACTGATTCGTCGCTTCTTTGAATACAGAGGGAACTTTCAATAACTTATGTTACATTTGTTAGAAGTGACTGATCCTAAAATGATCCCACATAAAAACATAAGACACCTCCGCTGTGATGCCACAAATGGTAAAAACAAATAGCCTGAAGGATAAACAACTTTAGTATGTAACAAATCTACAAATTCGTCGGTTGTCAATGTATATTAGTTCATTCGGGTCGGATCATATACGTTCAGATCCGAAAATTTTCAATTCATTTTAAGACAGTTCATCAGTTAGGGCATCCAAACCAAGAAAAAGTCTTGATAAATACTATGAAGGTTAAGTAATGATTTACTGATAACCGTCATGGTCGTACCAGTACAAATGACGTCGAATTTTCAGGACGTCACACCAGAAATCATCGTTAAAATTCACTATATGTATGATATTGGACGATTAGAGAAGGAGAGTGCGTGCGGTGGCTAAGGCTTTAGGCATCTCAACCGAGAGAGTACATTACATTTTACATGAAAAAGCTATCCGGGCGATGGGCGCCGCAATTGCTCACACGCGACCATAAATGCTACCATTTAACCGCTTCAAAGGAGTATTTGGGCGATGCTCACCCGCAATCGAAACGAATTTTTGAGCCGTTTTGTGACGAAGTACCATGCTAGAGACCAAAAAAACCAATTAAAACAGTGGGTTCCTCCGATTGAACGTGCACCAAAGAAGTCCAACAAGGTCATGGTCTCAGTTTTTTTTTTTTTTTTTGGGAAAAACGAAGTGACATTCTCATCGATTATATTGAAAAGGTGAAAACGATCAGCGAGGAATATTATTCAGAGTTTTTGGAGAGATTCGATATTGATTTGAAGAAGAAATGACAGTATTTGGCGACAATAGTGCTGTTCAATCAAGACAATGGACGAGTGCACGCAAGCAAGAAAGTAGGTTCCGAACTGCTTCCCCATCCAGCATATTCCCAGATTTAACCACCTGCGACTACTTCTTGTTTCCAAACTTGAAGAAATGGCTAAAGGGTAAGAGATTTGGGTCGCATGAAGAGGCCATCAATGAGACCAACGCCTATTGTGAGGGCCTTGAAAAAAACTATTATTTAAATGGAATACAAAAATTGGAAAAATGCTGGAATAAATATATAGAGCTAAACGGAGACTACTAGTATGATGAAAATTATATATTTTATTCACAAAGACACTCTCGTATTTAGCAAGGTATCGTTGTGATCCAAAAAATTACAGGTCTGTGTCCAATTTCGTAGTAAATTTCGTTTGCTTTAGCTTCAAATACAAAATTCCATCAATTTTTCCGTCAATACTTAAAGGTGGCACCTAAACCTAAGCTAAGCCGAAGTTTTTAGGAATCAATATGGGCAAGTACGTGGACTGAAAAGGCCATATAGCTCAGAGCTTTGGCAAGGCTTGACCAATTTTCTATGTCTGACGAAGAGCTAATGGCAAAAAATTGGATTTAGGTCCCAGAATACTCCAATACTCTTATAAGGTGGCCCGCATTTGTGAAAGAAGCATGTATAGACCATTTTAGCAAACTTCAAAGGACAGCGTTGGTATGTATTAGTGGTGCGCTTTGGAAGCACTTCAAATGAAAGTTTAAACGCTTTACATCCTGTCTTTAGTAATGATGGCATCAGATGGCATTGCTGTCCGCCTAGGAATTCAGAAACTGTAAAAGTTAGTAATCATGGCTCTATACCGATCACCATTGACTGTAACGTTCTGGCCACCATCGTTTTTGAAAAAGTAAGGACCAATGATTCCACCAGCCCATAAAGCGCACCAAACAGTCAGTTTTTCTGGATGTAACGGTGTTTCAACATACACTTGAGGATTACCTTCACTCCAAATGCGGCAGTTTTGTTTGTTGACGTAGCCATTCAACCAGAAGTTCGCTTCATCGCTAAACAAAATTCGTTTATGAAAATCGGGAACAACGGTAATTTCGTTTTGGGCTCATTCGACGAATCTACGCCTTACTTTATGATCGTGAGTCTATTCATGATGAATTGCCAAACCAAACTGAGAATAAATCACTTGACAGCTGTTAAATCGGTCGCCATCTTGAAAAGTAATGCAACTTAAAGTTCTATACCTTTAGTAATGATAGCATATACACTGTTGGTTCAAAGCTTAATGATAGCCTGGGCTGAGGTGTTTCATAAAGTAATCCTCCATTGGAACTCACATTCAAGTTCCCAGATCACTGAAATAAATTCCAGACCGAAATCTTCGCAATCACGGGAGTTATTAGACACATTGAAAACGAATTTTCAGAAAGAGATATTTTCATTCTCAGTGATAGAGAAAAAGCAATAAAAATCTTACAATATAACGAAAAGTTCTAGAATCATACGGAACTAGATCTCTTCAGGGGAAGATACAAACAGCACTGACTATCCTTCGTTTGGGTTTCTGATCACAGAAACATAGGGTCGTGCTTCAGGGCATATTAGTCAAGGCACGACCAACCAGAATCTTACGGTTTATGAACCCAATTATGCAAGTACTAGGCATACTAGGCGTATTAGGTCTATGTAATGTGCTGCTAAAATTATATTTTCAGAAACAAACCGTGTTAAGGTGGGAAACAAATACTTGCCTTTCAGAAAGCCGATACAAACTTGGTTGAAATAGAACCGGAGGAAGTCGCATGGCTTATATTCTTTGAAAATGAATGATATTTCCTAATATAATGAAATTCAGAAAGGTAAATAAAGTTCATTAGAGAGTCAAGGTGGTATCTTAAGGTTAGAGCAAATTTTTTGTGGTATCTTAATGGGTTTACTTTGGCTGAATTGTGCAGATGCTCGCATATATATGGCGCTTTGTAATCGCTGGAGCTATTTTCGGCCGAGCTCCTCCTCTAACTTGTGGTTTTGCGTCTTGATGTTTTTTTTAGCAATAAATGGAGGGACCTACAGTTTACTCTAAGCCACCTCACAGAAATACAGTCGGAGAGCTTCACACTCCCTGTCGAGCGACGACCGCAATTAAAAAAAAAAATTTCTAAAATTTTAGATATTGCACGAACCTGGACTTAAACCCAGGTCTTCCGAATTGTAGTATGCAATGCTTACCACTCAGCGCGCCACCGCGAATCGGCTACTATTTCGTTACCTATTACTCATCTATCTAAGTAACGTGTAACGAGATGAGGTTCGATCTTCGCCATCATAGAAGAGGACATGTTTTCTACTGAAAGATTCTCAATTTCTGTAATGTGACCGGGATAATGTGTTGTCAACACGACATAAAAAAATTCACGAGAACTAGTTTCGCTAAAAAGAATGGAAATATTTACTTTTATCGGTTTTCTGTAGGGAAATATTCTACTAGACGGGCACATTGAACGGTGTACTATGAAACGACTTCAGCAATAGTTGTTCAGAAGCGGAAGAAACCGAAACCTTAAGACACTCTATTTGCAAATGCTCCGCAATTTCGGGAAAGAGAGGAACGGAAACCTTTAGACACTTGAGCGAAATAGCGGGAGTAAAGATAGCTCGGTTTGACTAGCGGGTTGAGAGCCATTAGTATCCTTAGTGGTATTACAACGGGTCTGTTTATAGTTCAAGGTGAGCTAGTGCTCAACAAGCACTTCAATCTAATCTTACCTAGCAAGAAGTGCACTGTGGCCAAACAAATTTTGATGCCAAGAGCCCAATAATTTCAAACTATTTGCTGGGCATGCTGACGTTTCGGAAATATATATATATTATATGTAAGAACAAATGTTAAGCTTTTATTCGAAGATGGAAACAGTCACTGGTAGACATTTTATACCATTTTTAAAGTGTTATACAAGAGTGTAAGATACATTTACATTTATGCACTTATACTAGGCTTCAAGGGTGTTGAGGTCTGTAGAGGTTGTCGTCTAGACTCTCGAGTGCTTTCGGCAAATCTATAAATTTCAATAGTTTACAACAATGCATTTATAGTTTAATAAATTGCTATATTTATAGCGAAAGTATTCTACATTAAGTTAACAGGTAACAGATAAAATAGAAATAAAATTATATTTTGACTATAAAATTCATAGGGAGTATGCATTACATGAATATATACTACTTTCAAAACTTGATTTTCTTTCTTACATCATAAAATTCGTTAGAAAAAGTTCACATCCTGAAGCTTTATTATACAAAAGCTCTGACTCCAACCGAGATAAAAGCGCAGCCTCTAATTACTCGTATATAAGTATAAGGCCAACTGTTATACATAAGCACAATAAAAGAGCGTAAATCTTATAGCATTTATATTTCGTGTACAAAATTCGGTCCATTTTCTGTGTTCAAAAATTATTTTACAAATAAAAAACATTGTTTAACAAAAAAAAAAAAAAAAGTCAATCAAAGGACTGTCCGTCGGAAGTGACTACCTTTTCCTCTCTCTTTGATAACTTTCGAAAACATCTCTAAAAAATGTGTCCTCTTTGTACTCGATCCAATCATTCAGTAATTTTTCGATAAGAACAGGTGGCCGCAATTTTTTTTTTGCATCTGTCGAGAAAGTCAGTATAGTCGGAAGGAGCGAGGTCTGGAAAATACGGCGGGTGGGGTAAGATCTCCCTCTTCAACGTGTACAGATAGTCTTTGACCGCTACAACCACGTGAGGCCAAGCGTTATTATGTTGCAAGATCCCCTTGTCATGCCTTTCGGTCGTTTCTGGCCATTTTTCGCACAATGGAGGGCTCAAACGCGTTATTTGTAGTCTATAACGTTTTTCATCCATGGTTTTGCCAGTTTTATCACCTCGTAGTACGCCACATCTGTTTAGTCCCACCATACACAGAACAAGAACTTTGAACCGAGGAAGTTTTTCTTTGGCGTCGAAGGGTTCACCAGGCTTGACATTGTATTTTGTCTTATTAGGGTTATCGTATTATATCCACTTTTCGTATTCAGTTACAATCAAGTTTAAACATCCTTTCCTTTGACGATTTTCAAGAAGAAGCTGCAAGGCGAAATATCGCTTTTCAACATTTCGCAGCCTCAACTCGTAGGGCACTTGATTTCCTTGCATTTTAATAAATCCAAACCGAATAAAACTGGAAGTAAATTGTTTGCTGGGTTTGTATTTGGAACGGATTTCGATTTAGTATCCTCTTTTATGGCGTAGGCACCGCATACGCGATTATAGCCACATCAATAATAGTGCACCACTCGTTCCTTCTCTTTGCTGTTTGGCGCCAGTTGCAAATACCAAGTGAGACCAGGTCGCTCGCCATCTGTTCCTTCCAACGGAGTGGAGGTCGTCCTCCTCATCTGCTTCCAGTAAAGCCACCAATTCCTTATCTTCAATATTTTTGGGTTGGCCAAGACGCTCTTTGTTTTCGGCGCTAAAATTATTCTCTGACCTGTGTCAGCGCTGATTCAGCTTAAACTACCACAAGGCTTCATTCAGCTGCACTTTTCTTCCAATTAAAATGGAAAATTAAACTTCCCGCAAATGCTGTTTATTTAATACAAATACGGACATTTTCGAAGAAGCAAGAAACAATGTTGTTGCAAGAAACAAAGATATAAACCTTTCTAATGATTAAATTACACAGTGAAACTGTGAGGATGGAGATGAAGGAACTGAAGGCCCAGACAATACCATTAGATTTGAAGGACACACTGAAGAAGGTTTTCCACTTAATCATTTATCTAACTCAGATGATGAGCATGATGATGATTTATAAAAACTCACAAAGAAATTGAGATTTTCAGAACCAAAGTCCTCAACTTCAAAATATGCCAAAAATTAACATATTCTTATCCTCTTTCCAAAAATTTTCGTAAACCAAACATAAACTCATACTTATTTAGTCTTAATATCTAAAAATAATAATTGTAAAACAGTAGATTAATTAAAAATAAAGTAAAAAAATAAAAGAAAGTAAAATATTTGTGGAAGTGTAACCGAGTTATTAACCAAAAATGGTGAAAAATAGTAAAAATTTACAATTCTGCGATTTTGAGACACTGGATGCACTTTTTGCAGGTAAGTTGGTTTTACATTTTTTCTCTTATTTATTACCTACAACTTTGCTGAATACACCAAAACAATATTACCTGCGGTTAAGCAGAGATATAGCTGTGTGAATATATCGAAAATCTATCCAAAATCTACTTTAAGCCGACAAATGTATGAGGCCATAAAATTCGAATGGCAGCTAATTTGGCAAAGTAAAGATGCTGAAACTCTAGGTTTGGTAAGTAGCTTCAGAAACAATCGTCAAAACTTAGACCTGGATTTGATGACCTGGTAAATGTTGCACTGTGTTATCTTTGAGAGAATACTAAACACATTTTTGCACAATTTCCTCTGGAATTGGAAGAACGCCAACTTTAATTTATAAGAAATCTAGCGAATCCAAGCGTGCTTTGCTACACCTATAAAAAAAATAAAAAATAACTAACTGAAATTTTGAATTTTTGATTTTTTTTTGGGAAAAGGAGACGAAAAAAATTGATTTAAAATTTTTTCCAAATTTCTTTTTAATAATTTTTAAAAAGATTTTTTATAGTTTTTATCTTTTTCATTTTTTTCACTCTTTCTCACTCTCTTTCAACACAACCACAAACGTAATACGTACGCTAATTTCGGAATTTTACATGTATTTGTTGTTGTTACATGTATTCTGTTTGGACAGCGACCAATGTTCACTAAAATGGTCATACCTCTGGAATGGCTGCGCCAATCTCATAGAAACATTAACCTTCTCCTAATATCCCTTTATAACTCCTAAAAATTTGGTGCAATTTGATCTGGTGGTTCTCAAGTTATAGGCGTTCATCAAAATTTGCAATGGATGTTATATATATATGTAGATAATGTCAGTTAAATTATTGACATTTTTTTATGAAAAAATTTGACTTTTCACTCAAAGCTCTACTGTAAATAATACGACCAAAGAACTCATAAGAAAACACAACTCCATGATCAATTGAGAGAATTAAAATTATCTGTTTGAATTACTAGCAAATTTATTTTACCTCGATATGGTATTGAAATATCAGTCACAGTGTCCGAAACATTCTTTAATATCCTTTATTCAAATTTCAAATTCAACCACAATTTAAATAAAATTTTGAGGTGAATATTTTAGGATTAGTCCAATCGATCAACTTTAATATGAAATGAAGTACATATATAAATATTTTACAAGTTTATGGACACTTACCTTCTATTTAACGGACATTTTATTTAATGATTGACTTTTTAGATGTACAATTATTTATACTTATGAATGTGGGAACCATAAACCGGTCAGTGTTATTACACGTCCTGCAAAAAAAAAATTAATAAATAAATAAACAAAAATAAAAAATTAATAATAATAATTAATTAAATATTTTAGGTATAAAAAACTAGGCTTGGTTTTTTTTCTGATAGTTCTCTAAATTACTTCTTGTATTTCCTTTTATCTCTTTGGTAAATCATATTGACCTTCTAACTAATATTAGAAAATATATATACATAGTTTATATTGATTATAATAATTAAATTTGTTCGACGTCAAAAACATTTTTGAATGGGAAATCGCTATTATATACCACTAGTAGACCCGTCGAACAGTGCCCTGTCCTATATAAATATTGATTTCGAGTTGATAAAATTAATAATTAAAAAATTCCCTTGGTATTCAGACACGGGAACAGTCGTCATATAACTAAAGTAAAGTTAAAAATTATTTTTGCATAAAAAATTATCACTGAAACCAAATAAAGACTTAATAAATCTTTTTGGGACTTTTCACTATCAATTTCGAAAGGTAAAGGAGTGGTATACTGAGCTCCGTTTTGGTCGTACCAGTACAAGTGACGCCGAACGTTCAGTCACTCAAAAGAGCTCGTCACGCCCATACCAATTGAATGATATTGGGCAATCGGAGAATACAAGTGAGTGAGGTGACGAAGGCTGTAGGCATCTCAATTGAGGTGGTACATCACATTTTACATGAACATTTGGATATGACACAGCTATCCGGGCGATGCGTGCCGCAACTGCTCACACAAGTTCATAAGCGGAGCCGTGTAACCACTTCAAAGGAGTAAACCGCAATCTAAACGAATTTTTGCACCGTTTCGTTACCGTAGACGAAACATGGATTCACACCACACCAGCAGAGACCAAGGAACAATCAATACAGTGGGTTTCTTCTGTTAAACGTGCATCAAAGGAGGCCAAGGTAGGTCTTTCGTCCAAAAAGTGTTGGCCGCAGTTCTTTTGTATGCACAAGGAGTTATTCATCTTGAAAAGGTCTTGCAACAATCACCGGCGAATAGTATTTAGAGCTTTTGGACAGATTGGATATTGGTTTGAAGTAGAAACGACAAAATTTGGCGAAAATTGGGCTACAAGCTGCTACCCCAACCAGCATATTCTCCAGATATAACCTCCTGCGACTATTTCTTGTTTCCATATCTGAAAAAATGGTTGGTGTTCGATAACAGATTCGGATGGAATGAAGAGGCCGTCACAGAAATAACCGACCATTTTCAGGACTTTGAAAAAACCTATTATTTGGAAGGAATACATAAATTAGAAGAAATCGGGACTAAATGTATAGAACTAAAAAGGGACTATGTTGAAAAACAAAATACTTATTTATCACTTATCAGACCATCATCGGATATCGATGAGAGCTGGTTTTTTGAACTTTTCACATACTTAAAAAAAATTTAATCTGATCAAGCGAAACAATTCGCTGAATCCTAGTGAAGAAAAATTTATTGTTTACGGTAATGTTGTCTGAAACGATTATGACCAAGAAAAATCTGTCCTCTGAATCGACATTGACATTACCAAAATTATCAAGGGATTGATTATTGGTGAACTTGAAAGGGTATATTATACTTACAGTTATAGCCAAGAAATCAAACTTTTGATTAAAATATCCCATGTAACCAGGAAAAAGTTCTAAACTGGAGATTTTCATTTGTTTTGCTCCATTTAAAATATTAAGAATGATAAAGCTCTCGATTCCGATGATAAGCATATTGAATTGTGAGAAAATAGGACGATATACATAATGAATTCTGAATTAAAATTTTTTTAAATTTAATTCCCATTAATTTTTTGATAGACTAATGAATTTAAAGGTCGGTACTCAGCTCTAACGAAAAATAAACTCATATATTTCATGGATGGAAAAATGTACTAGGCACGGAAATTTGACAGATTGACTGTTCTATTGTGAACAGCTATTCACAAAGGAAGAAGATATGCAAACGTAAATAAACAAAACGAAAAACATGAGTGGAGCGCGGTAAATATTTGTCGCTGATTATGCATACTTAACTTTTTCATGGCTAAAAATAAAAAAAAAAAATAAAAATATTATATAACTTGCTTTATAAGCTTTAGTACGTTTGAAAATTAGTCTTCTTCTTGTCGTTTGTCGTGAAATATATGTGAGACTATTTATTTCGCCCGGAAACCTGTGTTGCTTAAAAGCTTTAGAAAAAGGAAGTAAAAAATGGAGTTTTCGTTCGAGGTGCCTACTGCTTCGTAAAACTTTTTTTCGCGCATATATAATTTTGCACCTTTTTCATATGGAGTTTTTGGTTTTCGTTAGAGTTGCATACCCACCTTAAAAAAAAGGATTTTGGAAGAAATGAAAAATCGATGTTTTAAAAAAAAATTTTTATCGTCTTTCAGGAGTGTTTCAATTTTTTTTTTCATAATACAGTAATCGTTTAAGCAGCGCATTTCGATTTTTTTTTCTTTTCAGAAGTGAAATATTCAAACGAAATCGGTTTTCGTACAGGCAGCATTCTTTTTAAATAACTTATAGTCACAGTTAAAAAAAAACTGTATTTAATTTTTATTTGCATTTTCTTAAAAATATTTTCTTAACATTTAGGGTGAATGGAAAAAAATAAAATAAAATAAAATAAAATATAATTATTCAAGAATTATAAAAGAGTTCTGGTGTGCTCCACCATGCTCGCGTATAAAATTCGTTTTTCCTTTTTTTTCAAAACTATGTTTTTTGAACTGGTGGCAACTGGCAGAAGAAAAGAAGGTTTTACTTAATTTTTTGAATTTATTTGTTTATAACAAATTAATTGTTGATTCTTACCCCGGAAATTTGGATAAATATTTCATGAACTCGCCATTTTGATGACATATGTTTTAAAGTTTCTTATCTTTTATGTTTTCTATTATTGCAAATATATATTTTATATAAATAAAGGTGTCATCAGTTAATAGAGGATTTGGAAACTAGATTTTTGAAATAATTTTTATGTCCGACCGATTTGAGATTGATATAATATTGATGCATTTTTTTCCACAACAACTCAGCATAAACAAAAACCAAACAAAAAAAGTGAATAAATTAAAAAAATAACAAGAAAGAGCGACTGTCTTCGGCCGTGGCGAAGTCTTTATACCTTTCATGAACATATCAAATTTATTGAAAATTGCAAAATTCGAGTTTGATAATTTTCATTAAATTTTCTCGAACTTTTTTGGCGAAATTTTACCCAAAAAAAACTTATATCTGAAAAAATCGATTTTATCGGGGCTTTATGATATTGCAGTCCGATATGTGTGAAAGATACCGAATTTCATGCTCCTATATGCTTTTTCGACTGAGTTTTGACCAAAATCTCACATTTGAAAATGTCGGTGTATGGGACCTATATGTAATTGTATGTTATGTATGTGTAGTATATCAAATTTCACATTCATAGGTACTTTTTTCACGGATTTATGACTCAAAATTTCAAATCTGAAAAATCGATCGTATATATACTATAGTGTTCCGATGTGGTCGGTTACGACAAATGATCGTTTACAAATATAGGTACATATATATGATGGACAGCCCTTCAACAAAAAACATGTACCAATAAGGCAAAGGCAGTCTTCAAGCTAAGCACCATTAGAGTAGCCTGCGCTTTTAAAACGGTGTCACATGACGCAGCCGGTAACATATCTGGCCTAATGCCACCACATATATTGCCTTCGAAGTTTGGCAGGTTCCATAAAAAAGCAAAAGCTTTGAATAGGCATCTGACGACAGACGAGCGCAGAAAGGAGAGATAGCCGAGCCTCGACGAGTGGCAATTACAATGGGATGCGACAGAAAAAGGAAGATGTACACATATGCTAATTAATTAAGAGAGTACCAGCCTGGATTGAGAGGCAACAAGGAGATACAGACATTTACCTCACACAGTTTTGTCAGGTCATGGCTGTTTCAGATTCAGTCATGATGACGAGACGGAATGTTCCCTCTGCGGTAGTGCCGAAGAAAATGTAGAGCATATCTTCTTCTCTTTCTCGAGGTATTCAAAGGAGAGAGAGCTACCATAGAACATGTAATAAAGGAAAAGATGACCCCGACAACATTGTGAGCCACATGTTGCAATCGAGGTTGGTATGGGATAAAATGAAGGAGTGGGCTGCTATATCGCTCAAAGAGCTAAGATTAAAAGAACGGCAGCGGAGAGGCATAATTTATGTGAAGAGTCATTCTGGCCCAGGTTGGACCTGCGAAATAATGCTTAACGGCGGTACCGTAGGTCCAAATAAAAGCTATATTAGGCAGAGTTAAGGGTTTAGTACGTAGGCGTACTGTTTCACAAGTCTGGCATAGCTAGAAAATGCTGAATAAGGCGTACTGCCAATGGCAGTATCTTCCCCCCTTCGGAAACAAAAAAATAAAAAAATAAATAAAAATAAAAAATAAAAATACCAAGTGTGGTTGAAATATCTCCAATATTGAGGGACTAGTTTGCGTTCAAACATATCGACGGACATGGCTAACTCATCTCAGCTCTTGATTCTACTACGAACGGTATAAAGCTCGGAGGGTCTATCTCTTCTCCTCCTCGTACTTGCATACTTCGGACGAAAATTAATATACCATTTCATGCATATGAAAGGTATAAAAAATATTTAACACAAAAGAAATAAAAATGTGACTAAAACTCATTCCCCAAAAGATGGCTTGATTTCTCTTACACACTACCCACTAAACATACATATGTACATATGCACATATTGATGTTTGTAAATTGTGTGAATGATGAAACGTTTATTTTGTGCCATTTCAGTCGTCAATGGTGTTTTTCAATACAAAACATTTGCTAGCCAAATGCCGGACAGAAAATGTATGCTTCGATGTGTGAATGTATGGATGTGCGCATGAGTGTGTGCGCCTAACTTTCTATCTTAGTGACTTCATTGCCTCATTGCCTATTTTAAGGCGACATACATCACTTATTTGCATGTGCGATACAAACTGGGCAGGCAATACGCATATACATACATATATGCATATATACATACACATAAATACAAATAAAGCTTCACCATTTGATTGTACAGCAGTGACTTTTGTGCATAAACAGTTAAGCACATATATATGTATGAGTGTATGTGTGAATTTGTATATATCACTGCCCATTAAAGTCATTTAGTCATAGTCTTTTCTATATATGCATGTATATATGTTTATTTACGTTCGGCTATGTTTGTGTTAGATGCTTTTCATTTGCCGCCTATAACAACAGCGGCAGCAGTTAAGCTACCGGATTTACAGTCTGGTACGAGTATTTACCAAACAACCGACAGACAAACGGGCCAGCAAACGAACAACTGTGTTGTATGTGAGAGCCTAAAGTCAGCTAATGTTTGCTACACCACATAATGTGACACACATTTGATATTAGCATGACCAGAGACAGACAAAGCAGGCAGATGGAAATCTCTATCTAAGTAAAGTATACATATATATAGCAACAAGAAGGCAATCATACATACATATATATGTGCGTGTATGTGCGAAAACTTCAACTAAACCCATATAAAGACCTCATTTACACCGAATCATAGTTTCTGTAAGCAACAAAAGTTCAGAATCAGTTTATAGCGTGAAGTTCAGAAAGACTACTACCAACTGTCTTCACCGTAAATAGAGCAAGGCGTGTTAAATGAGTCGACTTAAAAGGCACATAAATGCGGTTACTTCACAGGTAGCTTAGAACTTTGAGTGCCTGAACTTGTGGAAAAGAAATAATACTAAGAGGCATTCAGTAGTATGCTACGCATTGATATTCAAAATTGTATTGATGACTGCGAATAGCGTGCGTAAGTCCTTTTCTTCTCAGATCTCTTTCTATAGCCTATTTAGATAGTACGACCACAGCCGACTTCGTCTTTTATGAAATTAAGACCTTAATGCCCACTTGGCCATCTACATAAATATGTATTCAATATTCACTAGCTCTGCAACCATTTTTATAGCAAATATTTCAACTGAGAAGATGCCATGAGGGTTAAAATCGCATGTATCGAGATATGTTATTGTTTCCATAGCCTTAAACCATAGTAAAACTCAATAGACAAGTATTGATTTAACAAACGCAACGAAGATCCAGTGCGAAAGACCAGGTCAGAGCCCCAAAGTGCCACCCAACATCCTTTTACGTGTATATAGGACCGCTGATGCCTTCTTCACACGGTCCTCCCCTTGCTGTCTAACATGACTCACCAACGCTCTCAATTGAGTTGAATTTGAGACTACCAGAACAGTGCAATGTCTTTCAAGCAGAACTTATTACAATCATAGAAGTTGTGTTGAAGTGCAGAAGTATTTTAAATAATCTCTTAATTAAATGCCAGGCAGTCGTGGTATGGGTACCCAGGCATAGGGACATCCCAGTCAACTGGGCGGCGGATGAGCTAGCGAGAACAGGAAAGACTCTACCTAAAATAAGTTCTACACACGAGCTTTAACGAAGAAAGCCAATACCATTTGGCTTAATGAAAGAACTTTCAACGTGAGTAGACTGCTTGGACATGGGTTGGAAGTTAAAAATCAAGGAATATACAAGTTTGGTTTTGTTCAGTTGATTCTCCGACAGGGTGAAAAGTTGATGAATATTGGAACGAGTTCCCGTCGTCTCTTGTCAAATTTGTTTTGGAGACAAACCGGTTTCGGCGTTCTGCCATCTTCAGTGTCGTTGATCGTTCTGATCTGTCATTATACTTCATCTGGTATTTATAGTGAATTTCCGTTATTACATTAGGTACCTGCTGTTGTTATGCAGTATCCATGTATGTGTGTGTAATTCATGCAGTATCCATGTATGTGTATACAAGTAATTCCCCCAGAACTTTTCACCATGAAGACAATGACAGGTGTATAAACTGGATAATGTTTAAAGGAGCTTCATGGTAGGAGAAATAGATACTATTCGCATAACTTTTGCTGAAGCTGCAGAGAAGAAGATGAGGAAGAGTTTGTTGAGCACTACCTCCGTCGCTGTCCAGAAAAACTGGATAACTGCTCGGTTCGAGGTCTCTATATGAGGTGATTCTGCAGAACATGTACTCCATTCTCGAATATTCATATATATCACAGCGTTTCTTTTTGGCTACCAACAAGCACTTCTTCCTCGTGGAATTCTTCGCGGATGGGTAGAAACTGCATCGGGTTTGAAGGAATTCAGTGCCGAGAACTCGAGTGCGGCTTATTAGGCTTTCTGACCACTGCATTTTTTTTCGAGAGAAATTAGCGGTAATCCCGGAACGTTATCTCAGCTAAGGAGGTCTACCTATTTTTGGCTGCAAACTGTAAAGGTTAGAATAAGGTTTCCAAACAGACACTCCAGACACGTCCGTAGGGATGTCACAACAAGTAAAATATATCCTTAACGCTAGACCACTTTTTATCCAGTGAATCGTTTAGTGCATGTTACAAATCTACAAATCCTTCTAATGTCAATATATGTTAACTCTTTCCGGTTGGCAGACGTATGCGGACCAAAAAATACTGCGCCTGAAAAATACTGCAACTCTCTGGAATTCTTAACACTTCACCGTTGGATAAATCTCAGCAGCATATTATCTCACCGGTCTTTCTGTCAAGCTTCCACCCATCCGTTAAGAACTTGAGTGTTTACTTACTCAAGTGCCTGTTTTTTTTTCCGAACAGGGAATCTTCCAAAGATACTACCACTGGCAGCATGCACGATTCATACTGTCCGCTAAAGGTACACCTCATTCGGGACCACGCCCAGGCAGCATTTTCTAGCTGTACCGGACTTGCGAAGCAGTACGCCTACGTACTAAACCCCACTCCGTCTGCTATAGCTTATATTTGGACCTACGGGACAGCCGATTAAGCAATACTTCGCAGGTCCAAGCTGGGCCAGAATGCCTCTTCACATACTCACTGTAGTGTTATGTTATTCATCCGGTCTTATGCCTCTCCACTGCCGTTCCTTTATCCTCAGCTCTTTGAGCAGCCCACTCCTTCATTTTATCCCATACCAATCTCGATTGCAGCATGTGGCTTACAATGTTGTCGGGCGTCATCATTTCCGTTATTAAATTTTCAATGGTAGCTCTCTCCGTTGTATACCTCGAGCAAGAGAAGAATATATGCTCTACATTTTCTTCGGCTCTACCACAGAGAGAACATTCCGTCTCGTCATCATGGCCGAATCTGTGGAGGTACTCCCTGAAACAGCCATGACCTGACAAAAATTGTGTGAGATAAAAGTCTGTATCTCCATGCTGCCTCTCAATCCAGGCTGGTATTATCTTAATTAGTCTATGCGTCCATCTTCCTTTTCCTGTCGCATCCCACTGCGATTGCCACTCGTCGAGGCTCGCCTGTCTCTCCTTCGTGCGCTCATCGGCAGTCAGATGCCTATTCAAGGCTTTTGATTTTTACTGAGCCTGGCAAACTCCGAAGCCAACATATCTGGTGGCATTAGGCCAGATATGATACTGGCTGCTTCATGAGACACCGTTCTAAAAGCGCAGGCTACTCTAATTGCGCTTAGCCTGAAGACTGCCTTTGCCTTATTGGCACCTGTTTTTTGTTGCAAGGCTGCCCCCCATATCGGAGCCGCATACATCAGTACTGACTGACTAACTTTAGCTAGTAGCATTCTTCGACTGTGGCTAGGGCCACCAGGGTTTGGCATAATTCTGGCTAGGACCGCTGTCACTTTGGCTGCCTTTCCACAGGCTTTTTCAATATGTGTCTTGAAATTGAGCCTAGCATCGATCATAACGCCAAGGTACCTCAGCGAATTTTGCGTCTTGACGTCGTAACCATCAATATTCAGGGTGAGCTCTTCTAGTTTTTTTCTACTGGTGATGAGCACCGCTTCTGTTTTTTCTCCGGCAAGCTGCAGCTTATTGGAAGTGAGCCAATCCTTATTCTTCAATACGGTTTCAGTACAGATACACTGAATTTGTGAAAGTTCCTTCGCTATGAACGTCACAGCTATGTCGTCTGCATAGCCAATTATCTGGACCTCTCTGGGCAGCGGTAGGCGTAACACCCCATCGTACAGCACATTCCATAGTAGCGGGCCGAGTACGGAGCCCTGTGGTACTCCACCTGTTACCACGTAGCTTTTTGGACCTGTATCGGTATCGTACAATAGGCAGTCTGTCAGAGAGATAACTACTGATTATCCTTAAGAGATACCCGGGTGTATTCTTGGCCTCCAGAGCACTCATGATATGCGGCCAGTATGCCGAATTGAAAGCATTTTTCACGTCAAGTGTTACAACTGCGCAATATTTTTTCTCGCCATACATCCATCTGGTGCCCTCTATGGCCTTCGCCGCAATGCCCGTTAATTTTTCTACTGCGTCTATGGTAGACCGATGTCTCCTGAAGCCAAATTGGTTATCAGATATACCAGGCGACTCATTTTCGAGGTGACGTTCCAGTCGTGTACAGATCAGTCTCTCTAGTATTTTGGCCATTGTGTCAATCATACAAAGTGGCCGGTACGCACTCGGCTCTCCTGCCGGTTTGTTAGACTTGTGAAGAAGGACCAGTCGTTGCCTCTTCCATACCTTCGGAAAAACTCCTTCATTTAGGCATCTTGTATATAGCTCGGCGAAATCTCTGATTTTATGCTTGATGGCGATTTTAAGTGCTTTGTTCGGGATGCCATCAAGTCCAGGTGCCTTTGCGTTGCCGAATCTCTCAGCCACTTCAAGTATCTCTTTACCATCGATAGTCAAAACGTCCGCTCCTGCGGGTATCCTTCTTGCAAATTGTGGCTCTTGCGTTGGGAAAAGTGTTTTCACCACCTTTTCTAGTAGGTTAGAACAGGTTGGTGCTTGACCTCTATTTCCCTTGACCTTCGCTATTTTATATGCGTTACCCCATGGATTTTCGTCAACCTTCTCACATAACTCTTTGAAGCATGAGGACTTACTTCTTTTGATCTCCTTCTTTAACTCCTTACGCTTTTTCTTGAAGTATTCGCGCAGTCTTATATAATCTGGCGTACCTTGGCTTCTTTGCGATAACCGTCTCGCTTTATGGCATTCGCTTCTTAGTATGCTGATATTTTCGTTCCACCAGTATGCGGGCTTTCGGGACTTGTTTTGCCTTTTTCTACACATGGCAGCGTCGCAGGCTTTGCTTATGTGCTTCACCAGCATGTCAACTTGTTGTTCTATGTTATTCGAGCTACCTGGGCTTCCGTCCAACATGAGTTCGAAAATTTCCTCATCTAGCGTTTCCACCTTCCATCCTTTTTTCTGTGGTTTTTTCTGGTTGGATGGCGTTTGTGTTTGCCTTCCGACTTCTAACATAATGGCGTGGTGATCGCTATATGTATAGAAGTCCAGCTTGCCGATCGAACCAGTGTGCTGCTAGCGAACGTAATATCTATTATCGATCCACGACCATTCTTCTCGAAGGTATTTCTTTCACCGGTATTGAGCAACACTACGTCTAGCACAGAAAATTCTTTGAGCAGCGCATTACTCCTCTTATTTGTGTGGCTACTACCCCACTCCAATGTCCAAGCATTGAAATCGCCTGCAATCACGTAAGGCGTGGTGGTAAGGGCGTCCTGAACTAGTTCGTCGAGGATCCTTTCGTAGTTGCCTTGGGGCACACTCGGGGGGAGATAGCAACTATAGAAATAGATTCCACTTATTTTTGCCCGCGTATAGTAAGATTTTCCAAGGAGCGGCTTGTCTTGGAAAGCCTTGTCCCCACAGGCCCATATGGCAGCTTTGTTTTCTTTGTCAGAAATCCAGGTACCGGTACTTATGTTCCTATACTGCTCACAGACCATAGCCACATCTGCCTTCTCTTCGTATATTGTCTGCTTTAGGAGTTCCTGTGCAGCTTCGCAATGATTAAGGTTGATCTGAATTACTGTCTTTGACCTTTTTACATGCCGCTTGATATAAAGGACATTTCCAACTTCCGATTCTGTGACCCGTATCTTTTTTCCCGCTACTTTTGCAGGCTGCGCAGGATGGTTTTTTGTCACATTCTTTGTCGAAGTGTCCCTTTTCGCCGCACTTGGCGCAACATTGGCTTCTGTCATCCTCGCTAGTACACGCCCTCGCCAGATGTCCGTATTCCAAGCATCTGAAGCACTTTCTAAGGTTCGGTTTTTCCCTTATTCTGCAGACCACCTATCCAATTTTGATTTTGTGAGCGTCAATGAGTCTTTTTGCATCTGCCGCCGGCAGGCTGATCAAAGCCGTCTGTGTACCCGCGTATGCCTGTCTGATAGTTTTGATCGCACCTTCCCCGAGGGAGCTTAATTCTTTAATCTGCGATCGAATTGCCTCGACTATGTCCTCCTTAGTAGTTATTTCGTCTAATTCGCGAATCTGATACCTCGTGGGTTAGGGCTTTTATCTGTGCCTGGTCACCCAACACCTTAGATATCTCTTGTTGATATCCTTTTGTGTTCGTTATTTGTGCCTTCGTCATTTCTAAAAGTATCTCGCCTTTTGCCGTCTTCCTAATCCGCGAGACGTTCTCCCCAAGCTCTTTCAGCGCATCGTCCTTTTTGACAGCCCTAAGTATGTCACTGTATGACATATTTCCGGCACGTACAATGATTATTGCGTCTGGTCTCGGACGTGGAGCATACGTTGCTTTCTTCTTCTTTCTATGCGTCTTGCTCTTGACCTGCGTCCAGCCATTTTCCTTGTCCACTTCCTTGTCTTTTACAGGGACATTGCTCACATTGCTGTTGCTTGTACTCGCCATCATTTTGCACTTCCCTTTGACTGGCTTTTTTCTTCGCCGGGGTCTTTCTTAGTACTTCCTCATCCTCACGGGGCCTCTTCGGCATTGAATTTGCTGTTATTAGCCTTTGAGGAACATTTTTCCTACTTTCCTTAATTTTTTTCTGAGCTTGGGCGTGTAGTTTCACCACCGAGCTGAGTAGATCTCGGATTTGGTTGTTGATCGATCGTTGCGGCGGGCGCATTGCTTCGGTCAACTTCCTGATTACCTCTCCTAACTCAGACATGACATCATCAGCAGATTGTGTCGTTTCTGCTAGAGGCGTGCTATCCTGCAGCGCAGGTGGCGACGATCTTGCTCTCGCAGGCTTTTCCACAGTAAGCACCTTCTGTGGTGATCTAACCAGCTTTGATGCACGTCTGAAGTGGTCAGCTTCGACGCTAACTCCGCTGTTAGTCGGCGTTCTCCTGGACATTTCCGCTTCAGGCATGTTGTTATCACTACCAGGGCTTTGAAGTGGCTGTTTACTGATGCACCCCGCGGCTGACACCTCAGCAGAGCAAGCTCACATCACCCTTTCCATCTCAGCAGCGGAGACGTCGCTGTGAAGATTTCCAGGGACTCCCAATGCGCCTCGTGGTGTACCGGTCGGGTTATTTACCAGCCGCACCTAACATGGTGAACAGACGCTGACCAGGAAGCCGCCCATTTTGCGACCGTCGCTCCTGGATTTTTATGTTGATCAACATGTATGTTGAAAGGGACACCTGTTTCTAAGAGGCGGTGTCTATTTGCCACTGTCACAGATACATCATCGGGCTTGCTGGCTTTTACGCCGCCCCTCCGCTTCTGCCGCTCATCGTCGGGGGCTGCTTATTCGTTTAAACTTATTCCGCAACTACCCTGTTGCTACAGGCCGTCCGGCTATCCACGACCTGCCGAAACTTCTCATCCAATGCCAACTCATCGGATGAATGTTATCGTCGATAAGTGATAAGCTTGGTATTTGTTCGTCGAGAGAGGACTTTATTTCTCAATTTCTTTCTCAGTCCTCAGTGTCTGAATTGATATTGTTTTTGGTGTTGATGAAGGTTCATATATTAAATAGTTATTTTGTGTTGATTTATTTATTTATTTATTTTTATTTATTTATTATTATGATTTATTTTTCACACGTTATCACAATGGGCATTCAGGTCTAAGTAAGCTGGTCACTCTCATTTGCCGCATGAATTATGCTAAACTCAAGTCATGATTTTGTCCTAAGTTTAGATTAGTATGTAAAATGTCAACTGCCATACTAACAGCGGCTCCACTGTACTATACTTATGGTCTTGAGTATATACGTACGCATGTTATCCATTCCATTTCAAGGTTCCCTACTTTTCTAAAGAAAAGAAAAAAACACAGAAAATTCAAATTTAATGGGGAAAGTTTATTATCGAAACAAAATTCTTTTGCATTTATTTATTGAAGATTATCTCTTTCAAATGTTGGCCGCGGCTACGTCTCAGATGGTCCATCCGTTGAGTCCAATTTTCGATGACTAGTGAGAGCATTTGGACTGGTAACTGCCGAATGACATGCGTGTTGTTTTGCTCCAAAGTCTGGATTGAAGCAAGATTGTCCACATAGACTTTATAGACCAGTCAAAAACGTGAAATTATCTGTTCACTGAAGTGTTCCCTCAATAAATCCATTGATGCGATGTTTGGGAAGTGGCGCCGTCTTGTTGAAACCAAATGCTGCGGAGTTCACGAGCTTCAACTTCACGCATGAAATAGTCGGTTATCATAGTGCGATAACGGTCGCCATTGATGTTTACGTTCTCACCGGTATCATTTTGGAGGAAACATGGGCCGATGATTCCACCGGCCCACAAACCACACCAAACCGTTGTTTTTTCTGGATAAAATGGCAGCTCTTAAATCTCTTCAGATTGCTCTTCGTCTCAAATTCGGCTATTTTGATCGTTTACATACGCATTAACCAGGAATGGGCCTCATCGCTGAACAAAATTTGGCTCGTAAATAACTTTTCAAGAGCCCATAGAGCGAAGCGATTTCAGTTGAGAAGGTCAAGCGGCTTCAGTGATTGTACAAGCTGTATTTTGTACGCTTTCAATTTAAGATCTCGACGTAAAATGCGCCAAGGCGTTCCATACGTCAGTCCGAGTTACTGCGAACGGCGCCGAATCGACTCTCCACGGTCTTCGTGTACACTTTCAGCTACGGCCGCTATATTTTCTTCACTGTGTGTTGGACGTGGTGGGCTCAGTAGGCCGATCATGTTGACCATAAGTTGAGCGAAGCGCACGAAACACATTATTTACAGAACGTGAATTTTCGTAATAAAGTTGAATGATTTGTAAACGTTGTTCGGGCGTAAGTCTTACCATGATGAAATGCCAAATAAGACTGAACAAAAATGAATGACAGCTTGACACGACTCACGCGTGATCTGTCAAAAAAAAAAGGCTATTGAAAGGAGTACCTCTACTTGGATCACCATTTTTTGCAGAAAAAGCATATATTCCCCTACATATGATGTAGACGACTACAAAAAGAACACAAGCGAGTAAGCTACCATATCTCGTTTACCAAAGATTCTTATACAATTCATTACACAAAAAGTTTTTTTTTTTTTTTGAAGAAATGAGGCGCTAGAGCTGCAGGCGTTTTCAAGAGCAAGTGGAGAATGCATTATAATAATAAAAAATTAAAGAAAAATAAAAAGAACTTGGAAGGAGGGTGCATGTATCGAAGCATCAGACATCCATTTGAAGCCATTAAAGCAAGGTATATGTGAGGATATATTTTGTACATGTAAATATATATGGAAAAAAGTTATCAGTAAAACCTGACAGCAACGATACCACGAAAAAAAGGAGAAATATTTTCCAATGAATATGTCAGTATGACAGAGGAAATGAGTACATATGAAAGTGTGGATTTGACTTTAGAGCAACCATAAAACCAAGCAAATCGAATGAAAATGTCCACTTAAAAAGAGGTGACATAAAATAGGCAAAGTGCAAAATAAAGTATATGAAAAAAAAGTAAGGAAAAAATCTGAATACGTCTATTGAATATCAGCAAACCAAGCAAACATCAAAAAAGTCAATACACGTCGTTTGAATGGTTTGATTATGATGAACGAACGAAGGAACGATTGAAGTAACAATGAAAGCTTTGCCCTGTCGTCGCTGACGATGTTTAGTGCCCACCGGAGACGCTAGACAGCAGAAAGGCACAGAAAAAAAGACATACACAAGAGAAAAGTAGACGTAAGGATAAAGAGCATTTGAATGGACGACGACAGTATATTGAAGGGTTGCCTGCATAATGGCGTATGAATGAGTCGAATCAGAGCAAAATGTATGTACGAGACCAATAACCAACAACCAACAACAACAGCGAAGAATGTCTAACCTAACACAGTGTAATGTGTAGCTTGAGGAAGGATATTATTTACAAGCCACTTTTTTTGGTGCTTTCTATTCTGTGCGTTGAATGTAATAGAAAACAGATATTTCCATACTTCCAACTGATTGGTGGTACTTTATCTGCCTGTTGAACGAAGAATAATGAGTGTGTTGTACGTGGAGGTGTATAACTATGTATGTATATATGCCCATATGCCTATACAAGTAGATTGGCAAATGAAGTATGACAAGTGGAGTAATATTTTCAAATACGAAGGAGAGCAGCAAAAGGTTGTGATTGAAATTTGGCTTTAAAACGTTAATAATAGAGAGTTGATTTGACTTTTGTGAGTAGTTTACATATACACGTACACATATATTGTACATATATCTACATAATAATATTTGCTTGTCAAATCGCTTGTGTTTGCCGATTTATAGTGTTATCAAATATATATATGTACATCGAAAATCGATGAATCAGTAGAAATTTCGCTTTGACAGTTATACAAAAAGCATGTCAATTGAAATGACTTGTTTGGTGGTGGGGGTTTTGAAGTGTGAAAAATGTGTTACTGAACTCTTCGACGTGTGCTGTTAGACAAATGCAGGATTTTTTCGTCTAAAATATATATACATATTCATATATATGATTGTGTGTGCGGCAAACTCTAAAGTAGCACAGGAGTATTGTGCTCTTCTTTACGGAGGTTTGTGTGTTCACATATGTATTAAGTGGAGATGTATGTAATAGGTCAACTGAAATGTCCCCGTCTTAAAACATAGTTGGAATTAAGAAAATTTAAATCTTTAAGATTTCTAGTTAGACCTAACCTTCAAAAGACGCGCGTATAAATATGATAGCTGACTAATCATTAGTTTCTGAGTTATATCATCATTTGTGAAGCAACTTTTGTTTTTATGGAAAAGAAATGGATAAAAAGGAGTTTCGCGTGTTGATAACATATTGCTTTTTGAAGGGGAAAAATACAGTTGAAGTAAAAACTTGGTGGATTATGAGTTTCTGAACACTGCCCCAGTAAAATCAACTATCAAGGACGGGTATGCTAAGTTTAGATGTAACGAAATGAGTACCGAAGACGCTAAACTCAGTAGACGCCAAAAAGAGGTTGTTACCTACGAAAACATCAAAGAAATCCACAAAATGATTTTAAATGACCATAAATTGAGATTGAATGAAATAGCATAAACTCTAAAGATATCAATTGAATGTGTACATCATATCACTCACGAATATTTGGGTATGAGAAGGCTCTGTGCAAAGTGAGTGCAGCGCGAGCTCACCTTTGACCAAAAGCAATGACGAGTTGATGATTTAGAGCAGTGTTTGAAGATGTTCAAGAGTAATAAACCCGAGTTTTTGCGTCGATATATGACAATGGATGAAACATGGTTCCATCATTTCACTTCGAAGTCCAATCGACAGTCATCCGAGTGGACTGCACACGACACGAAGGTCAACAGCGACTATTATATAGCGTTATTGGGCCGTTTGAAGTACGAAATCGACGGGAAACGACCTCTTTTGCAGAAAAAGAAAGTGCTGTTTCACCAAGACATTGCACCGCGTTACAAGGCAAAAATCAATGAATTGCGCTTCGCATTGCTTCCGCATACGCCGTATTATCTAGTTCCAGGCCCCCAGCGACCAACTGTTGTTCTCAGATCTCAAAAGAATTCTCGCTGGCAAAAAACTTTTGTCGAATGAAGAGGTGATCGCCGAAACTGAGACCTATTTTGAAGCAAATAACAAATCGTGCTACAAAAATGGCATTGAGGGTCGCTATAATCAATGTATCACCGATGAAGGGAGTTATGTTGAATAAAAAAAATTAATTTCGCTAAAAAATGTGTTTTACTATGATAGGCCTATTACGTTATGTATATAAAATATGAAGACGAAACTCTCACGAGTACTGCTATACCGCCATAACAGTATGCACGATTTCCAACCACCGCTAACTATCACTCTCCCCGTGGAACTACAAATAATTTATTACCTCACGGGGCTGGTAAGTACATGGTACTCCGAACATATTCGATAAGATACCAAGGTGTCATGACCAAATCTGTTGAGAAATTTCGGGACAACAACATATCCTAAAAGAATTGCGTCGGAGGTAAATCGATGTCTGCTTAACAAATAATGAGCTTGTCAGTGCATCTGCCTTTCGCAGATCCCTTCCAGCGTTCTTCCCAGTCATTTAGAGACAAACGCTTTTCTTCCGGGGTAACCTTATATATTTCGGGATTGGAGAACAAGAACAAATATTAATAATCAAAAATCGTTTTATTATTTTTAAGAACATTTTGTACTAAGATCTATATAATTTTGCATGCGTTTGAACCAGCTGCCGAAGCCACTCTGATCGAGGTATCTTCAAAAAAAACCATGCGTTCTGAACGCATCCACCGCCTCTCCAGGCATCGAAAAACATTGACCCCTCATTTTTTTTACGTACGGGATTAAATACAAGTCAGGATTATAAGGTGGATGACTCATCAAATAGATGTTTTGAGTGGTCAAAAATGCTCTTGTTTCAGTCGATGTGTGAGATCTCGCACTGTCGTGGTGAAGAGTGATCAGTCTGGGTTTTGGTGATTTGTGGTTTTCCTGATTTTTTGATAGACAACAGGCAAATAATTTACTATTCTGTGTTGTTCTAATGGAACGGTTGCGACATGTCCAGTTTTTCCAAAAAATCAAAACTGAAGCACCCATACAATCGACTGCTGTTTACTTTCGGGCTCATACGCGTTAATAAAGAATTTATCACCTTTCACGATGTCATAGACGTATTTTGAAGTACCGAAGCATTTTGATCTCAGTAATGCCTATGGTTGTCCCAATCTCACGTAAGATCATATGGCAATCTTGCAGTGTCAGTTTGCAAACACCATCAATAGTTTCCGGAACAACAACTGTTTTTGGACGACCTTCACGAAATTCGCCTTGGAGTAATCTACGACCTCGATTGAATTAACTATAATATCGGTGAACACTGGTGCTTGATGCAACTTCAAATTGAACTAAGTTCGTCGGTGAACTGTTGCTGAGTTAGTCCACGTTGAAAGTTATAAAAAAAAAAATAATCGCGCGGAAATGTTCGCGATTTAATTCCATTTTTTGCCCATAGCGCTCGTATATCAAAACGTTCTGAGTATATATAACATCAAAAATGTCAAACTTTACGATAGAGTTGTCAGTTGCGAGATTGCAAATCTCGTTATATATAAAGCAACACACGTATTACACAGTTACCTATAGGAAGCCTGCCACATCTAATAGGACCTCGAAGTAGTCGCTCTCAGATATATTAAATATAATGCACTGGCTTTTTTCTCCTCGAACATTTCTGGTTTCCACTTTTTGATTTGCACTTAATCTCATTCAACAATTTGGTATTCATCTCCTCAATCGTCGCAAAACGTTTTTCTTTCATAGCAAGGGGCACAATCTGATGATCGCAATGGTCGAGGAATGATGTTTTGGACAAAGAATTACGAAAAAGCATTATCGCGGTACAAAAGTCGTTGCTGTTTTTCCACATTTGTGAAATTTTTTCCATGTTACTACAAACAAACAACGACTCAAGGCAGCATATTGCAGTAAGAGCTCCTTTTGCAGTTCTTCCGCTCTATAGAATTACAGTCGAGCCTTTAAGAATACTTCAGTCTTTTCTCTTTTTCACCGTTTAGCACTAATTGAAAACAGATGTACAGCTGACTGGAGAAGTATTTCCTTCTTAGCTCAGTCATTTTCTAGATATCAGTCACATTTCTATGAGATATCCTTTCACTTCCAAAGGTGGTCAGATATCTCGTCAGCATTTTTTATTTTACCTTCGTAATGTCTTCATTCTTTGTATTATGTTTTCATGTAACTATTCTTATTGCTATATTATATGTATAATTTTAGGGATTCCATCAGAAGCCAGATTTGGACGGTATCAAGTGAAGAGTCCATGAGTTTATAAATGGATACTCACATTCCGGGCAAGTCAATCAGCCATGCTGCTGAGTAGGCAACAGGTGCAGAAATAATATCAAAGCCTAATTTTCGCTGGGCAATATATATTTTTAAGCTCTTTAAATTTCCAGGGCCCGACGGAATATTCCAGGTTCGCAATAGAATGATGGGCAATCCCGGGATCGCATATAAATGATGGTTAAAAATTATCATCAATTTTGTAGTGCAAATAAATTCATTTTAAGTTAAGCCAATATTAACACCAAATGCCGAAAAAACCTCGCATACTAGTCCTAAAAACTTTGGGCTATTTTATCTTGTGTTAAAAATGTTAGAACTATTAACTGAAATACACATAAAAAATAATTTAAAGCCAAAACAATCGACAATGTTATAACTGCGCCCTCTAAAGGAAAATCGAAAAAAAATGTCTAGAAGTATAATTAGTATACTCATAGCCACAGTCATCGACATAGAAGGCTTTTAGGGACCATAATGACAAAACCTTAACAGAACAGGCCATTTCAAAATCCCTTTTTGAAATTATTTGAGCAGGTACACTTAAGCAGCTTCATTACTTCAGCGTTAGGAGTTTCAACGATGTGTAGGTCTCTTTAAAGAGGTATACCTCAGGATCCTAGCCTCTCAAAACTTATATGTTGTTAGATCTAGAGTGGAGGGCTGTGACTGTTTCAGTTAGAGAGAAATTCGCGGATACTCTCACCAGTCTCATGCAGACAATCACTAAGTCGAATCATGTGGTTTAAGCTTAAATGTGAGCAAAATAGAACTTGCGATATTCGCTGGGAAAAATATTATATCAGATTTCTCCCTACCAATAGTGAATGGTACTATAACATCATTGAGGGAGAAAGCCTGTTACTTCGGATTTACACTGAACAGAAAGATCTAATGACGACCTCAATTAGAAGTTATTGTCAAGAAGGCCGCAATAGTACTTTGTACTTGTAACTGGATGATGGAGCCCAAATAAATTTTAACACCTCGATAATAGCTTACGGTATATTGGTTTGGTGGCCAAAAGTCGTTCAGAGAAGAATGGAATAAAGGGGCAGTTAATGTAAATGCAGGGATTGCTATCTATACTGACGAATCCAAATTAGATAATCGGTCAGCATATTATACATAGATAGCCAAGCAGCTTTGAAATCTCTAAGCCATTTAGGATCACATCAAAGATAGTGAAAGAGTGCATTGATCTGTTATCAGGGCTAGCGTCGTATGAAAGATCGGTCCAGATCTCGTCAAAGAGCAAAGGTCTGTATGCCAGCCACACCATCAAAGCCAGACCATATAATGTAGCTAATAAGGGCCTGTAATCTAAATCTGCCTACGAAGGGATGGAAGTTTGCGAAAACATTTGAAGCAGAACTAGGTGTGGAGTCGAAAATAACACGATGCAGGTCATGCTGATGCTTACTAACGACTCCATTGAATCGCTAGCTTAAAGTGGTGTGAAAATTAATTATGGTTTCGCCATAATCTGATTAAGAAGCAATCGATAGCCTTACTACAGAAAACGAGCTGAGCGAAACTGAGTAAGACCCCATGTAATCCGCGACCTATGTCGAGACCATTGAACAAGGCGAGTACTCTTCATGGTTTGAATGGGTTCCCAGGCTCCCAAAACTATCCCATATCATACTACACGATAACTCTTTAATGGGTTCCAAGACACAAATATATCCGGGGTAACTGGAAAGCAAAAGAAATTGCTAGATCAGGTACCACTTTACAATTAGATCCAAGTAAAGAGGGGATATATATACCTGGCTACTTGTAAATATTTAATTAATAAACGTATCAAAAATATAGCTAAAACTCTCTGGAAAGAGTCATTGACTTGCTCAATAAGCAAAAAAACGTGGCCAGAATCGAATCCGTGTCGCATGTGCCGATAAATGAAATGTAAAATAAATGACGTAAGAACTCTAATAGGAGAGCTACAGGAGAGCTACCTTATTGGTAGACACGCCGATTAGTTAGGGTATAGTATACAACGACTACTGCAGAAGTTGCCAGGAGCCCGATGAAAAAGAGACTTTATAGAAAAGACTCGCAACTATAGACATCGGGTTTCTCGGCGATATGTTGGAAGATGCTTATATAAAACTATTTAGGTTAAAAAGCTTTATTAAGACCACGGAAGGTTCAGAGATTACATGGTGTGTGAGGAAATTTCAGTCTCATGGGCATTACAATAGGCCTCCTCAAGGCGTACGTGCTTTCGTAGGCATCCTCTTGATCTATTCTAAGTTAAACCTTGAATAGTTCTCTGGAAGCCGTTTATTTTGCTAACCTAATTAATTTAATTTGCTATTCCGATTTGTGAAAGCTCTCGTCTCAACGTTTTTCGATCTGAAGCAATAACTTTGGAAGTAGATTTATGATAAATAAGATATAAATGTAGCATGAATGTCATAGGTTCGTTACAGAGAGAGAGAAAAATTTAAAATATGTTGTGGTGCAAAATGAGCCGTAGAACTTGGTATCTTAAATTTCTCTACTTTCCGCGCCATACCATATTTTTGATCCATTTTCGACTATTTCACTAATTTATTGTTCCCCTCAACTTTGTTTTATTTTTAGTCTCAGAATGTGTCGACGGCTTTCATGAATACTTTAGTATTTTAATGAATGACTTTCTCCTTTGGAACAGATAAACTAAATCAAAAGAAAAAAATTTGAAAAATATTGGAAAAAGATGGAGATAATAAACCTTCTGTAGTTTCGTCTCACATGTATCGATAACTCTAACCTCAAAAAAACCATTGCGGAGTTTGAGTTTTTCATGATTCCAGATTCATAATCAGCCACCCCAAAAACCATCCTATCCCAAGTTTTATAGAAATCTAATTTTTTTTTTCAAATTTTCGACCACCATTTTGAATTTTGAAAATTTGATAGATTCTATTTTCAAGTGAATTTTGGCACGTTTCAAGAGAATCTGTCACGTTCAGCGCATCAAAATACATCAGAAAAGTGTATTCTGGTCTCCAGGTCAGACTACTTATTTTAGTGGCTGTGTAACCATTATACTTCTCAAGTGATTTGAAATAAAAATACTCAAATTTCATAATGGCGAATTTTTGAATTTCTTCAATTGCAATATTTCCGCTTTAATATAAAACTGTAAACTGCTCAAGCAAAAAACATCTGCTTCACAAAAAAGGTTTAATATTAGCTCGTAACAAATATTCCTTCAAAAAACGTTAGCATAAGAGTTCTTAATGCATACATACATATAAATAAAATTGCTACTTCAACATCTGCCATTCATGGAGGAAAATATGAGAGTGAAGACGTGTTGTGTCTTAGAAGGAATAAATATTTCGCACAACACTTTCGCCATGAACTCATGTTAAGAAACGAGTATTTATGGATGTATATAATGAATACATAAACGATATAATATTTATACATATACGAGAACATACCTATACATATAAATATCTTCGCTTTTATTTGCATACCCAACTTGGTGGTTTTTTTATATTTTTACAGTTTTTCTTTTATTTTCTTCTTTAGTACAACATTAGCTGTTTATAATAACCTCGTAAATATGTAAAAGGAAATACCATACTTCAAGAAGTATCACACATACTCATAACATACATACCTAGACTTCACTTGTTCTTATAAGGGTGATCCATTTCGTGGTTCCCCACTTTTTAAAAGACAAAATCACAGTAAATTCAAATTTAATGGGGCATATATATCATCATTTGAAAGAACATTCTTTGGCATTTATTTTTTTGAAGATTATCTCTTTCAAATGTTGATCGCGGCTACCTCTCGAGACGGTCCATCCGTTGAGTCCAATTTTCGATTACTCATTCGAGCACTTCGACTGGTAACTAGCGAATGGCATGCGTGACGTTTTGCTCCAAGGTCTCAATCGAAGCAGGCTTGTCCGCATAGATTTTAGAATTTACATATCCCCACAAGAGAAAGTCTAACGGTGTGATATTACACGATCGAAGTGTTCTCTCAATAAATCCATTGATTTATATGATGTGTAAGAAGTGGGTGCCGTCTTGTTGAAACCAAATGTCGCGGAGTTCACGAGCTTCAATTTCAGGCATCAAATAGTCGGTTATCATGGCACGAAAACGGTCGCCATTGACGGTTACATTCTCACCGGCATCATTTTTGAAGAAATATGGACCAGTGATTCCACCGACCTACAAACCACACCAAGCCGTTTATTTTTCTGGATGAAATGGCAGCTCTTGAATTTCTTCAGGCTGCTCTTCGTCCTAAATGCGGCAATTTTGCTTGTTTACATACCCATTGAGCCAGAAATGGACCTTGTCGCTGAACAAGATTTGGCTCGAAAACGTCGGATCATCCTGGAATTTTCCAAAAGCCCATAGAGCGAAGCGATGTCGCATAGAAAGATCGGGCGGCTTCAGTTCTTGCACAAGCTGTATTATTTACGCTTTCCTTTTAAGATCTGGACGTGAAATATGTCATGACATTCCATACGTCAGTTCTAGTTGCTGCGAAATGCGCTGGATCGACTCTCCACGGTCTTCGTGTCCCTGTCTCAGCTACGGTCGCTATATTTCCTTCACTGTGTGTTGGTCGTGATTTATTCGGTCGAAAATTATCAAATGATGAATGCTGGGTCTCAAGATAGGTGTTGGTGTTGCGAACAGTACGCTCAGTAGGCCGATTATGTTGACCATAAGTTGAGCAAAGCGCGCGAATTTTCGTAATAAAGTTGAATGATTTGTAAACGTTGTTCAAATGCAAGTCTTTCCTTGATGAAGTGCAAATCACAACTGAACAAAAATAGCGTGACAGCTTGCCATGCCTCAGGCGTGATCTGTCACAAAAAAAAGGCTATTGAAAAAAGTACCTCTGCTTGGATAGCCCTTTATTATTATCTACCTCTTGGTAAGATACTGCATGAAGGCCAGGAAAACCAATGAAAGTGTGAAAATGATATTAAAAAAAAGAAAATGATTCGAAATATGTTGAAAAGTATGAATTCCTTTTGAACTGAAGTGCTTATAAATAGACGGTAACATATTGTTTCATTGAATGATATGCATTTTAAGTACATTTATTGTTTGGTACGCCGAACATGTTTTTGAAATTTTGTTCATGAATTTAAAATAGAAAATTATTAAAGCAAATATATATGGATTATCATCGTACCATATTGTATTGAATTTCACTACTCTACCATGAATTCAGACAGAAAATGAGAGCATCCGAAGTGCGTGAGTATGAAGAGATTGAGAAGCTGACCGCCAGGAGTAATGCTCGAAAATTCTGTGAGATGATTCGATAATTTGCTGATGGTTTCAAGACCGGAGCATACTCATGTAGGACCAAAAGTAATGATATGGTAATCAAGGGAACACCTCTCTCCAATCCATGACGACATTATAGAGCTGAAAAGCTAATCAGAGAAGGTACAATCTTCTTTAGAAATAACAGCTGCTAGCGTATCTCGATGATAGTGATAACATTGGCCTTGCCAACCGCGTCGTTGGTTCTGCTTTCTCCATACTGGATATGAAAGCGAGGCGAATGGCTCTCGTAGTGAATGAGGATAAGAAGAAATATCTTCTGTTATCGAACAAATAGTCATCAAAGGAAACTGAAAGAAGTCCTCTTTCGAAGAACAAAGACCAAACTTTTCAATTCACGTCCTGGCATTTGGCGCATGTCCGACGACCTTATATGATGAGTCGGCGTTAGGAGTTTTCGAGAGATGGGGTTTGCCAGCAATGCATGGAACGATCTGTATGATATTTACGTGGATTTTGACATAATTCAGCGAATCAAGAGACAACCACTACGTTTGCTAGGTCATGTAGTCCGGATAGATGAGATTATACCACCTTTGAAAACATTCAAATTATAATTTTTTGCAGTTCCCACCAGTGGAAGCCGAAGAAGAGCAAGACCTCCACACCGTTGGAAAGGTCAAGTAAGTAAAAAAGGATCTAGCTGCATTTGATATCTTCAATGGGTGCCAAATGTCGAAATGAAGAAACGACTGGTGCGCTGTTTTTAACTCGGCTTTAATCGCGTAAGCGGTGTCTACGTCAGTAAAGAAGAAGAAGCTGCACTTCATTGAAAATAATGTATTTACTGAGGAATTTCATTAATTTATTCTCATAGATGGTCAGCGGAGATCATCTTAGCTGAATCCTCTAGCGCCAAAGTACCTAGAGCTGGTTTAGTCGCTACCATCATACGGCGTCTAGCGATGGCCGGGGTATATACCCATCCTTCTGTTCTGCTTTGTATGCGGCACTCGGTTAGGCCATTGCTAATGAAGTACATGGTGGAAGCTATAAAACGATAAAATACAGATCCTTCAAGGGAAAAACTCAAACTCAACAGCGGTCTGTGATATCAACCTAAACATCGCCAGAAGACATGGCTACCACCACTGGCGGGTTAAGCAAGACTATTTGCTGTGTCGCTAACAGCTACAGCTCAGTTGTGAAGAAAGCAGCTCAAAACAGAAATTGCGATAGCCAAGTGCCACAGTCCTGAAAGACTGAAATATGGACGAGAAGGACTTAATATTCCCACCGGGTTATACTAAATGTGCTTATTCGGCCATAAAGAAAAGGTCTAGGACCAAACCCATTCAGAAGAGGCTGAAAGTCAAAGCAATCTTTAAGGCGGCGATCAAAGTTCACGCTAGACTTATCTGCAATTCCAAACGGGCGAAGAAAGAGGAAGAAAGGTGAACTTGGACTAGGGGAGAAACTATATAAAGTCCGGGCGTACTACGGAATGTGCTATGGTAGCAAAGAAAGGCGCATCCAATTTTCGCTTAACTCGTGCGTACAATACAAATAGCCGCAATAGCCGAATTGTTACCACTATCTAGTACCCTTTAGAAAGCCAGGGTTCGACTCCAGGTTCGACCAACATCCAAAATTATAGAAAACTAATTTTTCGAATTGCGGCTGCCCCTCCGCAGGGAATTTCAAGCCCTCTGAGTGTAATTCTGATATGAAATAAAAGCTCCTCATAAAAATACTTCGGCCGTTCGGAGGCGGCCTAGAAACTTTTGTAAGCCCCTCCATTTCTTAGCAAAATACATCACGAGGCATATCCACAAAATGGAGGAAGGCTCTGCCAAAAATCGCTTCATCGGTTGCCATATTTCACGGTTTTAGATTATTTTTTGATGGATTTTCGACACAAAATCTCAATTCTAAACAAATTGTTTATATGGTAATTGTATATAACAGCGATCCGACCTGGCCGGATCCGATGGATGATCAATACAGTTTAAAAATACATCTAGTGGCAATATCTCATAAGCTCTGGGACTAGTTAGCGTTCAAACAGACGGACTCGCTCTACAAAAAAAAAAAAAAAATACATATGGATCTTAAGATCCATAATAGGCTTAATGCTTGCTCTACCAACCTCTGTATCCGAACATTCTATGTCTCAACAATCGTTTAAGCTATAGCAGTTTTCTGTACAAAGTGACTGTCACTAGGGAAGCAAGTGTATCCACTAAGTTATTTTAATTAAAGAAGTTAGAATTTATCTTCACAGCCAAACAATTCCAGCCAGATTGTATTACATCAAGTTGAAAAGGTTACCATGGCATATACAATTGTGACCTTGACATAGTCAATTTATTGTCTACTTTTCTGCTAACTGATAGTGATACAAATAATTTAATTTATGAATTTAATATACGAGGTTTGCAGTATGTATTTCGGGATTAGAGAACAATAACAAATATTGTTCATCGAAAATCACTTTATTGTTTTTCAAAATATTCTCCTTTAAGATCTATATACTTCTACATGCGTTGTCGAATCACTTTTTCCCACTCTGATCAAGACATCTCCAAAAACGTTGGGTGGTGATTGGACTCCGAGAACACCATTCACAGGTATACAGTTCACAAGGGTGTTAACGGACTATCGGTGAATGGTGTTTATGGCCTGTCTGTATGCCGTCCTGTCCAAGGAATCTGTATTGCTGTACCGAGTCGCGGTAGTCAAGTAATCCTTTCCTGATAATAAATGTCTGTTGGGATGATCCCGAGGTAGCATCCCAGCAAATATTGCTTACACAGCAAAACATTATGCTCCTTAACTGGGAGCATAGATGTTTCACTATGTAAGTGGTGCTCCGGCGCCATCAGGAGATTTCCCGTCACGATCCGAAGGGCGGTGTTCTGACATCTTTGTAGCTTCTTCAACTGCGCGTCGCTAGTCCCGGGCATCCAAATCGGTGCAGCGTACTCTACGACCGGTCGGCCAATAGCCGTGTTCTTTACCAACAACGTTTGTTTGTCTTTTCCCCAGGTGCTACCAGTTAACGATTTGAGATTTTGTTGCGGTTCTGTACTTTGGTGCCAATTGCAGTGGTATGCGGAGCGAAGGAGGGCAGGCTTCAAATTTGACTCAAAGTAACTTAGGGTTGTTTGTGGTCGGAATTTTTCACATTGTGTTCTAGCCGGTATTCCTTCGTCCAGCTGGTGAAATGGGTGGCAGAGGGGGATTATACAGCGATTTGACTGTTGCCCAGAGCTTGGTTACCCCAGAGGAGAGATTGCAGGAACTAAAGTGCTCCTCTAACTTAAGTGGAAAATGTGGGCGGATTTCCGCAATTCAGACTGCTAGTATGAAGCGGGCGGCCACAGACACAACAATCTTGTGGGAAGTTTATTCTCCATGGAAGACGATACGGCACGGTGTTTGTGTAAAATGAATATTATAGCCAGCCCCGCTCAGAAGATCTGAGCTGGCGCTTAGTTTTGTTTCTTAGATCGCAGCTATTGACAGGTATTCCCTGCCCATAAAGTCGACTATCTCGTCGATGTAATCGGCCCTCCGCTGGGCTCCATGGGACCGTGTAAGCCTGTTGGGAGTCACCCAAAGTTGGTAATTGTGCTGAAGGCACTGCCGTGAAGGCTTGAAGCGCAGATGGGAGCTGGCAGCATGGGTCCACATAACGCGTGGTCCACTCCTTATGAGCCTTAAAGCCTGAACAGGTAACTCCAACCATTGCACTGATTGCATCTAACCGAAATGGAAGAATGGTGGAGTCGTCCTTGGCACACGCAGCAGAAATAATCCGTCGGATCAGGGTTGGTTTCGACGCCGACACTGATAAGAAGAATTTGGAGCAGAGCAGTGTTGCTCCATTGATGACCAAAAACTAAGATTACCTGATGGTCTTAACGGGGTTAAGTCGACGAAAGGGTGGCAGCCCTTGGCTTGGGATGAAATCCGGCTCAACTCCGGTACGTGGTTTTGGTGATTAGTTGGTTTTTGTGATTTCCTGAAAGACAAAGGGTTAACCGATGGTTCTGTACCATTGTCCAGTTTATCAAAAAAAAAAAGAAGGCAAATATTTGCTTGGAAGCACTTCGTGCACGAATAACTGTTGTTGAATTCGGATCATCTTGAAACACTCATACAGTAGAGTGCTGCAAATCTACGATGAAAGATGAATATTTCAAGCTACAGTGAAACGTTCTGAGTATGTGTAGCATAAAAAATATCAAACTTTACGATAAAGTTGTCAGATGGCAGATTACAACACTAGGGTTGCCAAATCTCGAAATATATAATGCAAACTTCGTATTGAACATTTGAAATCAGGATCCGACGCTCTTGAAAAATAACTATCACTATAAACTCTTATAAACCTCTTTTCATATCCAGCTTATATATTTTTTAATCAATGATTTATATATCTGACATTTTTCACCAATATTTCATCGTGCAAGTCTATTTAAGGGTGTATTCTAGTCTAGAAATTTAAAAAAAATTAATATCTCCCTAAAAGGATTTTGCAAAATTCAAATTATTTCCGAATTTATAGCCGTTTCAGTGTCGTGGCAACTAGACCGAATGAGTGGACGACTGCAGCAATAGGCGACTGGGCGTAAAACTTTAAACGCGTCTTTCTCGAAACTACTTTTTTCGATGTAGTAACCCCAATACCTTAAGTTCTAAACAGCCGATTGACTTCAAATTTGGCATAAATATTCTTTAAATATTTCTCTATCGCATGAAACAACAAAAACTTTAAATTTAAAATTTGAAAATTCGATAAAGCTAAAAAATTAGTGAAAAAATCGACCTTTATTTTGAGCAGCCAACATTTTATAAAAAAAAATTGTTTTCCAATTTTGCCGGTTCTTGAGATAGCGACATTCGTACTAATTAAGAATTCATCATTGTTATATTTTTCAGATGACCATAAGGGTGGCGACGAAGACACGGTCTTTTTTTTCTCTTCTCTTCTTCAAGGACGCATAACTCCATGAAAAAATTTTATTTAAATTTTTTAATTAATTTTGTGTACTCTTGAAATATTAATAAACAAATGATAAAAATGCATAGTAAAAATTTCAAAGGCTTTTTTTATCAATTGCCAAAAAAACGTTCGAAATTTGGGCCTATAGACTAGAATACTCCATTGAGGGGTTAGGCCACTCTAGAATTTTCGGAAAATGGATTTTCTTTCTTCTTTCAAATGATACATTATTGTCTCCAAAATGTTCTCCCGAAAGATTATGACAGATTAAACTTTCTAAATACTCCATTTTCGTTCTCTAGTTGAAGGCCGTCCGGTCAGCGGGAGCCTACTCAAAACTTTAAACGCGTTTATCTCAAAACTGCTTTTTTCAAGTTGGCCGGAAACATAACTCAGATAATTTACAACCGATTTACTTGAAATTTTGACAACATCTTCAGAAACACATTATCTACAGAAGTATGTAGGATTTTTTATCTTGCACAGTTTTTTTCTTATTAACAAATTCGAACAATTTTTTAGGCCACATTGTTTCTTTTTTCCTTTAGGGACCCGCCATTTTATCAAAAATGCATTTTCTGAAAAAATCCTTCGTACTTCTGTAGCTATTGATATTTACAAGCGGAGACCGCTCAACAACTTATTAAAATAAGAGAATTACAGGAGCTGTGTGTCTGGCAGTGGTTCCCGAAAAAATGGAGACATCCTAGGGAGAACGCCGTATTTCCGCCATTTTGAAATTAATTTTTCTTAAAAAATAGTTATAAGAAGTTAATATATATAATAAAGGCCTGTTGTCAAAAAGCAGATTTATTTAATAGTTTTTCCGAAAAAAAATCTCAAAAATGGTTTATTTTGTGGTCTTTTAGAGTGTCCTAACCCCTTAACCGTTTTCCATATTATTAAATTCTAAGGTTTCAATTAGTTTGTCAATGTGAGTTTACTTAAGCTCTCAAACTGTCCTAACAAAAAATTTCTAAACACTTTTTTACTGACATTACTAGATATTTTCCTTAAATTCAATGAAATTAACAGATATGGATATTCGAAATAGAAAAACATTTATCCCTAATGCCATTGTACTTCCCACATATTTTTGAATTCATTACCTGCTTTCACAATTAGGAAATTTTCAGCTCTGTTCCACATAATTTCTTCTTTTTATACATATAAGAAAAGAAAAATGAAATCTCAACTTAACCATTTAAGAACTCTTTAAACTTTAAACTGAATATCTTTTCAAATTACCAACTAAGCTTTTGCCATTTGCATAACCATATAATTGAAAATATATTTGCATGCAACCTGTGACAGTAGCTCACATGTATAAGTACACATACATACTTACATACATACAAAGGAGTATCTTAGGAGTAGGAAAATCAAAATGCTTGGCAGCTTGGTAAGTGGCAAAAGTAAGAGGCAAAAGTGTGACCATCAACGGCCAAATGTCAGTTGGCAACATTCAGGCAAGAATTGTGCTTGCAATGAAAGAAAAAAATATGAAAAACTTAACAACGTCACGTTGAAGTTGCAGTAGTACATTTCTCTTGCAATTTTATTCAATTTCGAGTGCAGATACTTGGGCGTATGGAATTGTACGAGTACAACGCAACTGTGTACACACATACACATATAACATAGTGTATGTGTGTGCGATTGTGCTGCTGTGAACTGGGAAGCTACGTTAGTAACGAAATAATAAAGTGTAAATGTTTAAAGTCATCATTGCAGTTAGAAAGTGTTAGAGGACGAAAATTATATGACAAAGATGAGTTTAAGAAATGAATGCATTTAAGGAGAGATTTTAGTTGAAGTAGATATGCCACAGACCTGGAGATATTCAATCGAGCAGGCTCATTCTCACAAATTCAGACTAATTAATAAATCATTTGACACAGTAAAAAAATTTCGAACAAAAAATGTATGTTGTTAAAATAAAAAAATTCGAAAATAAATTGTTGCACAAAATAAAAAGTGTTGCATATATAATATTGCTAAAAGTTTGGAATAAAAAAGTTTCGAAAAGGAAAAAATTCGAATATAAAAAAATTTGAAATTTAAATTAATTTGTTTCGAAAATAAAAACTTTCGAACAGGAAATTTTTCGAAATTAAAAACTTTCGAACATAAAATTTTTCGAAATTAAAAACTTTCAAACAAATTTTTTTCGAAATTAAATACTTTCGGACATAAAATTTTTCGAACTTGAAAACTTTCGAATATAAAAAGGTTCGAAAATAATAAATTTTCGAATATAAAACGTTAATAAAACATAAACTCGGTCAAGAAAATTTTCTCAAAGTAAAAAGTATCAAATATAAAAATTTTACTAAACATTTAAAACTTCGAACATAAAATGTTGGTAAAAATCGAATGTTTCGAGAATAGAAAGTGTTGTTCAAAATTAAATATTGGTACAAATAAAAAATTTCAAGCATAAAATGTTGCTTAAAATCAATAATTTCGAGCATAAAATGTTATTCGACATATGAGTAATTCCGAGCATGAAAATATTGAATAAAATAAAATAAAAATTTGCGAACATAAAATCTTTCGAGATTAAAGCGTTTCAAAGTTTCGGAGATAGAACGTTGATGAAAAAAATTATTAGTTCGAGCACAAAATTTATTAAAAAAATTATTTATACATAACATTTTGCTATAATAAGAAATTTCGAATTATAAAATATTGCTCAAAATAATTACATAATTTCAAACATATGGATGTTGCTCAAAATAAAAATTAATCTCAGTCGGATTACCATATCATATAGCCCCCCCATGCAACCGATTTGTTCAGGTATGAGGGTTTGGTTAAAAAATTCCCAAAAACTAGTTGGGAGCCTAAAATTTGGTATTCTACAGAAAGAAGTTTATATTGACATTGAATATCATCGTAATCGAATTCTGCAATTTGCAATAAATTTTAAATGTCCATGGAAGGTATATACGATAGACTTATAGACAAATGTTTTCCTGCTACAATTGCGAGGGGAATGGATGACTAATAGCTTTACTTGCAAATATAATGTACATTTCTCCATTAAGTTTGTTAATTAATTTTAAATAAATTAATCCTAGCTCCGCAAATTACTACAAAAAAAGGAATTTTCTGTGGGAGCTGCGGGGACTACCACTTAGACCGATTATATAAAATAATTAATTAACTTAATTTTTTTTTTTTTTTTTAGTTATGAATACATTACTTAGTTCAAACCATTCGCATCAAAGTACCAAAAATAGTAAACGTAAACAAACTAGTTTTTTAACCAAAATTTGTGAGCTTAATATGGAAAAGTTTTTCGGTAAAGTATAAACTTTGTCCACCAATGGCTATGAGCGCATCGAATATAGTTCTTAGATTTGAAAAAAGGGGCAAAAATTCATATTGCCTTCGTAACTGCCTATCGAATTGCTAATCAAACTTTTCATTTTCTCAAATTTTCACAATTGCATACATATGTAGTTAAAGGGTGATCCATTTCGAGGTTTCCTACTTAAAAAAAAATCAAATTTAGTGGGAAATGTTTATTATCATTCGAAAGAACATTCTGTGGCATTTATTTTTTTGAAAAATTATCTCTTTCAAATGCTGGCCGCGGCTACGCCTCAGATGGTACATCCGTTGAGTAAAATTTTCGATGACTCTTTCGAGCATTTCTACTGGTAACTGGCGAATAACATGGGTGATATTTTGCTCCAAGACCTGAATCTAAGCAGGATTGTCCGCATAGACTTTAGACTTTACATATCCCCACAGGAAAAAGTCTTACGGTGTGATATCACACGATCTTGGTGGCCAATTGACCGGCCGGAAACATGAAATTATCTGCTCTCGAAGTGTTCTCTCAATAAATCTATTGATTGATGCGATGGGTAAGAAGTGGGTGCCGTCTTGTTGAAACCAAATGCCGCGGAGTTCACGAGCTTCAATTTCAGTCATCAAATAGTCGGTTATAATGGCATGATGACGGTCACCATTGACGTTTACATTCTCAGCGGCATAATTTTTGAAGAAATATGGACCAATGATTCCACCGACCTACGCACCACAACAATCCGTTTAATTTGTGGATGAAATGGCAGCTCTTGAATTTCTTCAGGTTGCTCTTCGTCCTAAATGCGGCAATTTTGCTTGTTTACATACCCATTAAGCCAGAAATGGGCCTCATCGCTGAATAAAATTTGGCTCGAAAGCGTCGGATCTTCTTGGAACTTTTCAGGAGCCCATAGAGCGAAGCAATGTCGCTTGGGAAGGTCGGGCGGCTATTGCACAAGCTCTATTTTGTACGCTTTCAACTTAAGTTATCGACGTAGAATATGCCAAGTCGTTCCATACGTCAGTCTGAGTTGCTGCAAACGGCGCCGAATCGACTCTCCACGGTCTTTGTGTACACTCTCAACTACGGCCGCTATTCTTTGTTCACTGCTTGCTGGACGTAGGCGATTCGGTAGAAATAATGAATGCTGGGCCTCAAGATGGGTGATGGTGTTGCGAATGGTGCGCTCAATAGGCCGATTATGTTGACCATATGTTGAGCGAAGCACGCGAAACACAATCTTTACAGAACGAGAATTTTCGTGGTAAAGTTGTAAACGTTGTTCAGGCGTAAGTTTTTCCATTATGAAGTGCCAAACAATACTGTACACAAATAAGAAGACTGCTTGACACGACTCACGCGTGATCTGTCAAAAAAAGTTTATTGAAAAAAGTACCTATTCTTGGATCACCCTTTACAACCATAAAAAATATAGAGTGCATATGTTACACATACGCCGTGTCCTGCACCAAGGCATGCATTCATGCAGCAGAAAGTAGTTGTAATTGAAAATTCAATTTTAAATTTTTGATTTGTTCAAACATATGTATGTCGGTATGAATAAGTATATATGTAGAACATATGTTTTTTGCATGGTTACACTTTGCGTGTAAGAGTGAGTTCAATTGCTGATATTCCAAAAAATACTGACCCAAAAAATTATGACAAAAAATTTGTATTAAAATCATAAAAAAAATTATTTATAAATTTTATTACCATCTCATTTTCATTAAAAATAAATTGTAAAAGTTCTAAGAATAAAAAATTGACTATTAAAAATATTTTTAAATATATTTTTTTGCTTTGAAACCAAAAAATAAAAATAAACAAAAACCTATAACTTCTTTTTTTCAAAACTCCAACTTTCAGGAATATACTTTTTGCTCTATAAACTCTAATCGAAAAACACTTGAAAAGTTAACACAAAGCATATGTAGAATACACATTTATACACACACTACAGCATACATTCATGCCACTCAATTGTTGGCAGGTAACTTGAAGTACTTTTGCTGTGATTGAGCACTTGCTATTGAATGAATGAATGATTTGGATTGGATTGGATTGGATTGGAAAGGATTCGATGACATTAAAGTGAGCAAAAACACATGTTAAAAAAAATTGCAGTGATGATGTCGACATCACTTCATATGCTTGCGCTGGTGAGGTGAAGTGTGTAAATCTCTATATGTATATATATATATATATATATATATATATATATATATATATATATATATATATATATATGTACGAGTATGAGTATATATTTATTTTTTTTACAATTTAAAGAAGTGGAATGCATATTTAGGTCAACATATGGCCCATAGCTAACTTACCATATGCACTTGTTAAGCAATTGGATATTTGATTTTACGCTTCAATGGATTGATTGAGTTTAACTGTAAAATTACAATGTGATTTTTGAAGTTATAGAAAATGAATATTACTCAGCAGTTGTTGAATCGCGCAGATGTTGTAGTACAAAATGTATGAAAAAAAACTAATATTATTTTCAACTCTACTGTTATGTATAGATACACATGTGCAATGTAGGTACATTGTTGATACTGAAAAAAATAAACTATAATGGGAAGAATTATTAAAATAACGGTAGTTACATTAATAATTTGAAGAACTTTGTGGCAAACGATTTGAGAGCAAGCGCCTGGAATGCGCTGTCCTTTGATTTGAATTATAGGGCTGGCCAATTACTTGAGATTGAACATTAATTCGGACTTCACCTGGGAGGCCATAAAAAAGTATGTTCTTCATAACAAAAAATAAAATAATAAAATAAAATATAAAAAATCAGCTTCACGATGGCATATCTCCAAATGAACTGAGGCTGATTGTCTTTGCCTTCAGCACCAGACTCATGCGTAACACGAGGTTGATTTGAAAAATCAGTGAATTTTTTAATAAAATATATTTATTTCGGCAAATCAGCGTTTTAATTCTCAACATAGTCTCCTTTCAGCTCTATACAGTTAGCCCAGCGTTTTTCCAATTTTTTTTATTCCTTTTAAATATAGTAGTTTCAAGGCCTTCAAAATATGCCTTTATTTCTGTGCCATTTCTTCATGTTTGCACAGACCCACTTTTACCTTCATTGCTGCACGCTCAACCGGAGAAACCCACTGTATTGATTGTTTTCTGGTCTGTGGTGTGGTGTGGTGGAACCATGCTTCGTCTACGGTAACGAAACGGTGCAAAAATTAGGTTGGATTTCGGTTGAACATCGCCAAATACTCCTTTGTAGGGATTACACGGTGGCGCTTATGGCACGGTTAACTTTTTCATGTCCAAATATTCATTTAAAGTATGATATATCCGCTCAGTTGAGATGCCTACAGTCTCACCTCACCTCACGCGCTTTTATTTTTCGTTCGTTCTACATCATTTCATGGATTTTATCGATGAGCTCTGGCGTAACGACTTCTTTTGTGCGACCTGGACGTCTGTCCTCACTTGTACTGGCTCGACCACAACGAAAGTCAATAAACCACTTCTAAACCATTAAAATTGATGGTGCAAAATCCCCGTAGTATTTATCAAGTCTTTCCTTGGTTTCGGTGATGGTTTTTTACGTCAAAAATAATGCTTGATCTACACACGAAATTTACTTTTTTCCTTTTTTGTTAAAATTCACGAGATCGTCTGCTTTCAAGGGTCGTCAAACATAATTTAAATGATACAGCTTGTATTTACAGTTATCGCGCGACAAATTCAAAACATCACTGACTTATCAAACCACCCACGTAGAGCTCATCAAGCAACCAAATCGACCCTGTTCTGAAAGGCGAAAGACATGTCCCTAGTGTTCTAGATGCGCGTACGTTCCGAAGATCTAATATAGGTTCAGACCGCCATCTAGTCATAGCAAAGATACGCAGTCGCCTCCCAAAGGAAGAAAACCGTGCGGAGCGCGCGGCAAACTTGTTTCTGAGCATTCGTCAACGCTCAGGGCATAGGTTCAAAGCCGTGTAGCGACGGAACTAATCCACGGATCGAAAAAACATTTTACCAACATATTCTAGACAAAAAAAAATTAATAAGATTAATCAGAAATAATAAAATTCAAATTCTTTAATTTTTTTTATCAATCAGCCGTTCGGAAGCGACCTATTCTGGAGAACACAAACTGGCCAAATAAATATATTTATGTATGTACAAATGGCATATTGACTTTTTTCGGAAGACAGAGAGTAAATTATAATTAAATTTTATATTCAAATTCAAGCTAGAGGACAGAATATTTTAGCATCAATTTTGTTGAAATGCAAATGAAAGTGAGGCAAATTTTTTTTTTTTTTTAACAAAATTCAAATTTTATAGTATCAAATAAAAATTGGGGAAAAAGTGAAAGCGTATGCTGACTTACACACACAACACACACACACACACACACACACACAGGTAAAGCGAGGCATACAAATAGCTCTTTAAATACACTTTTCAATTAAATATTAATTTTTGATGAACATGTTGATAGTGTACTTGTATATATGTATATGCAAATAGTCACTTATGCGTGAAAATATGCAAGCATTTCAAGCGAGCGTAAACGCACATACGGATGTGTACGAGTATATATATATATATGTATGCATAAGGTAAATGCATGTATGTATATGCACACACACGCATATTTATAAAAATATTTTTGCAGCACTTTAGCGGCTTTTAAAATTGTTGTTTTCAATTAAATAACATGCAAAGCAATTTTCAACTTCAACTTTACTACCACCACAACGCACACATTCGCACTTTATTGCCAAACAGTTTATTTTCGTTGAATTTTACTTGTATTTTCCACCGCATACATATCCAACGCACACACGCGGCCATTTCTACAGACATTTGTATTTTTACTATTTTTTTGGATACTTTTTTTTATTTTTCTCGCGCACATTATTAAATTTGGTCAGCATTGCATGTTCATCTCTGTATATTACACCCGATATTTGCTGTGCATATATGCATGTAGGTGTGTATGCGTTAACTATGCGCTATTTTCCTGGTTTTTTTTCTTAAATACATCTTTTTTCTTCCGCTAAACTTTTTTCTTTTACGTAACTTTGTAGTTTCCCATGTAAATGCGGTCATTTTATGCGTTTTTATTGCTGCATTTTCAGTGTTTTATTTTTGTTTGTGTTTTTATTTTTGTTTATTGTTTGTAGGTTTTTTCCTTTTCATGTATGTTATCATATTGGCTGCTCTTTTTTTATGCATTTATTTATGTACATATCTATATGCGCTTTTTTCCACTATATTCCCATTTACAAACAGGTGATTGTTGTTGTTTTTGTAGCTGTTGTTGAAATTGTGGTCGTCGCTCGCACTTCCGTTTCGCAGCATTCAGTCTTTCTACCAACCAGCCAGCCAGCCACCCACAATAACACTCCCACGACCTGTTGTACACGCCATGATGGCCAAGCGTTGGTCACCGTTGTATGATTGGTGTAGTGTATAGTATATGTGCATAAGTATGTATACAGGAAAGAAAAGATGATGTCGGCATTGGTATGTTATTTCGGGAGAGTACATTCCACCATATACACACATATATATGGAGTTGTGTATCTGTATAAAGCAGCTGCATGTTTTCACAAATGTTGTCCTTTTTTCATGAAAATGGGTTACCAATGGACACATACAAGTATATGAAGGTACATACAAAAATACATATATGGCAAGGTAATTGACTTTTTACGACACCTTGCCAGAATATAAGCATCAACTATTTTGTTGTCTTTATTCTTGTGAAATCGGTTTAACATAAAGGGTGATCCAAGTAGAGGCACTTTTTTTGAATAGCCTTTTATGACGGATCACGCATGAGTCGTGTCAAGCTGTCATTCAATTTTGTTCAGTCTTATTTGGCATTTCATCATGGAAAAACAAAGTTTACAAATCATTCAACTTTATTACGAAAATTCACATTTTGTAAAAAATGTGCTTCGCGCGGCCTTCGCTCAACTTATGGTCAACATAATCGACCTACTGAGCGTAGTATTCGCCATACCATCACCCATCTTGAAACCCAACATCCATTATTGGATAATATTCGACCGGGTAGATCACGTCCAGCACGCAGTGAAGCTTGACGCATTTTGCGTCGAAACTTTAAATTGAAAGCGTACAAAATACAGCTTGTGCAAGAACTGAAGCCGCTCGACCTTCCCAAGGGACATGGCTTCGCTCTATGGGCTCTTGCAAAGTTCCAAGAAGATCCGACGTTTTCGACCCAAATTTTGTTCAGCGATGAGGCTCATTTCTGCTCAATGGGTATATAAACAAGCATCTGAAGGGATTCAAGAGCTTATATTTTATCCAGAATAAATAATGATTTGGTGTAGTTTGAGGGCCGGTGAAATCATCGGTCCATATTTCTTTAAAAATGATGCCGGTGAGAACGTAACCGTCAATGGCGACCATTATCGCGTCATGATAACCGTGAACTTCGCGACATTTCGGTTCAACAAGACGGCGCCACTTCCCAAAGATTGCATAAATCAATGGATTTATTGAAAGAACACTTCGGTGAGCAGATAATTTCAGGTTTTCGGCCGGTCGATTGGCCACCACAATCACACCGCTAGACTTTTTCTTGTGGGGATATGTAAAGTCTGAAGACTATGCGGACAATCCCGCTTCGATTCAGGTCTTGGAGCAAAATATCACATGTGTCATTCGCCAGTTACCAGTCGAAATACTCGAAAGAGTCATCGAAAATTGGACTCAACGGATAGACCATCTGAGACGTAGCCGTGGCCAACATTTGAAAGAGATAATCTTCGAAAAATAAATACCAAAGAATGTTCTTTCGAATGATTATTAACATTTCCCATTAAATTTGAATTTTCTGTGCTTTTTCGTTGAAAAAATCCCAAAATGGGCCACCCGTTACATATGCCTGTATATAGAGAATATGAATTTTTCTAAAATAAATTACATGAAAGAATGAGGCTAGTTATCAATTACTATCTTATACATCTTGAAATAATTTTTTCCCCTTTGTTGTGTAGAAGAATGGATTTGTGGTACGGTCACTTATTCTTTCTAGTTTTCTCTTAACTTCGAACCTAAGATATCGCTGCTACGCTTCAAACTTTGATAATGCGCTAGGTTTAAGTTCCGCCGCTCTGTCCATTTCCCGGTGAAAACCGGAACTACCCCGGGTAAGTACTCCATATCCTTGGCGATTAACCCAAAATGAAAAAGGTCGACGATTTGAGAATATGCGTCTGGAATACCCGAACCCCTAATGGAAAAAGAACCATTATCCAACTGATGAAAGCCCTCTGAAATACAGAGGTTAATAAAACCATCGTGCAAGCAGTGACATGGACGGAACTATACTGCTCAAACAAGCAAGCTGCAATATTTATTACAACTGCCTTGCAGGAATTCAGATGTGGACTCGTGATAAGTCGGAAAATTCGCCACCACGACTAAAAGTTCACCCATGTTAACGAATTACTGTCCACAACTCGCGCCTAGGCTAAGTTCTTTAACCTGGAACAATGCTGTTAAGGATACATTCTACACTAGACTCGTGGAGACATACAGCCGCTTTCCAACTCCGACATAGAGACCATTATCGTGAACTTCAACGCGAAGGTAAGACGCTAGCGTATCCCTGCGGTTGGTTAATTCTGCCTCCGTGAGAACTCCTTGAACAACGGTTCGGGGTTGAGCGACTTTGCCGTGGCGTGAAACATGATCGATTGGAGCGACAGATTCCAAAGCCTCGACTCACTCGGAACCAGATTAATTACCTTGTGATCGGCCTTCCTCAAGCTGTTTCATCAACGTTGACTCTGGTCATTATCTCGTTGCAGCCGAGACACAAATGTGGCCTACTCTGATCATCATTCGGAATTGCTCCATCCACCCAACTTCCACCCCGATGATGCTGGCAGAATGATGCAGATTCGCGGAGAGCGAATCATACGGGAAACACACAGGGGAAAATAGGAAGGAAAAGAAGCATCTGCTCAGACGAAAAAAACGGGAACAGGAAAACTGTGAGCATGAGGAACTGCGGACTCCTCAGGTTTCAAGTCCAAAGCAACAAACTGCCGTTATGAAAATAGTTACAAACACAATACGCACTGAGATTAAGGACGGAGCATTTCTCCACGCTGATTGTAGGCGATGAATTTACCAATCGCGCCCCTAAAGCAAGAAACCCGATACCACCAATCAACGACGATTGCGTTGACACTCCACTACCTAGCAAAGACGAAGTCCGAGACGCAATTATGCGGGTAGAAAACAATAAAGCATCCGGAGCCGAAGAACAACGCTGAGCTGATGTCAAGTGTTTTTAAAAACTGTAAACCATTCAAAGCTGCCAATACTGTTGAATAATTTCTCCTCTGTTGAAAAATTAATCAGATCTTTTGTCACAAAGACTTGCTTTGGCGTATACCGCTTTTATCTGCTTTAGTTATACATCGAGTAGAAGTAAAGAGGCTAAGGTGATTTTTATCTCAAAACCTGACAGAGAGAACTACGCGGTATTGAAATTTTAAAGAACAATCAGTTTAACATTGTTTGGGTGGAAAAGTATGAACAGAAGCAAACAACAAATATCAAATTCCGACACCTCGCATACGACACGAGAATGAGTTTTTAATAAAGCAAACATCACCCATTACCCTCCCTCGTCCGTAATAGATACATACATAATAAGCAAACTTTTAGCTTTACAAAATTTGCGTAAGTTTTCTCTCCAAAAAACTCTTTAAGAACTCGTCGCTTTAAATCGATGATCTCAACACTCGCTTTGTGGTGAAACTTTATAAATAGAATAAATCCATTGTCATGCGGGGCTATAAAATAAATAAAATAACAGATAATGTTAGCACTTGATGTGTCAAATATATTTTCAAGTTTGTAGATTTAACTTTTCTTTCACACTCGCACTGACATCCACACCACCCGACATTGCTAAGCTTCCACTTTAAGTTTTCATTTCGATGGTTAAGCGGTTTTCTTTATACTTTTGTTATTCATCAAAATGAATACAAGCACATGGACAGAGGTAATGAAAATTTCATGGGCTAAAGTTAACATAAATAGCAGTACGTAAAATAAATGTATTTTTTTGGTTTGGGAGAAACTTTTCAAACATTTTTTTTTAAATACTTTTATAAGGAATTAGAACGGTGGAAGAAACTAGGTACTGCGTAAATTATTAAAATTAATTAAAAAATCGATTATATTTATCATGAATTATATGGAAGAATTTGTAATGAAAAAAGGTGGGATATTTACCGAGAGCTGAAGAGGGAAGCGAGATGCATTTGCAGAAAAAAAAAGAAAGAAGCCGAAATGTATGAGTATGAATAACTTGAGAAGCTGGCCGACATGGGTAAAGTTCGAAAATTCTTTGAGAAAGTGCCGTCGACTTATAGCAGGCTCCAAGACCAGAGCAAACTCTTTTAGTGATCAATGAGGTAATCTGGTGACAGATGTCCATATACTTAGTGTATAGAGGGAACACTTCTATAACCCACTCAATGGCAGTTAAAGCGAAAACTCCGGTGATGGCGAACCCGAAACCCAATCGATGACGATGGCATAGAAAAGTCATCACCCGACTATGAAGAAATTCGAAAAGCGTCGGAAGCCGATGGCTTACCGGCTGAGCTATTGAAATAACGCAGCGATGAACTGACAAGGTGCATGAATCAGCTTCTTTGCAGAATATGGTCGGACGAAAGCATACTCGGCGAACGGAACCTAAATGTGTTCTGCCCAATCCAAAAAATGGACACCCCATGGTCTGTACCAATTATTATGGAATAAACCTCTTTAGTATCGTGTATAAGTTCCTATCCAGCATACTGTGTCAAAGATTAAAGCCCAACGTCAACAAACTGATCGGACCTTATCAGTGAGGCTTTAGACCTGGCAAAACCACCTTTGACCAGGTATTTACCATGCGCGAGATCTTGGAGAAGACTCAAGAGCAAACAATTGATGCACACCATCTTCGCACCGATTTTAAAGCTGCTTTCGACAATACGATAAGGAACTACTTCTACGCCGCTATGTCTGAATTTGATATCCCTACAAAAGTCATATGGCTATGTAAACTCACCCTGGATAATACCATAACCGCAGTCAGAATTGGGAAGGGCCTCTCCGAGCCGTTCGATACCAAACGAAATTTCAGACAGGGTGAATCTTTATCGTGTGATTTCTTCAATTTGATGCTGGGGAAAATAATATGAGCTGCGGAGCTAAATAGACCAAGTACAATCTTCTACAAGTGTGTGCAATTGTTGGCGTATTCCGATGATATTGATATAATTGGTCATAACAACCGCACCGTAAGCTCTGCGTTGTCCAGGTTAGACAAAGAAGCAAAGCGAATGGGTCTGGTATTAACCGATGGCAAGATGAAATATCTTCTATCATCAAATAAACAGTTATCGACTTCGCGACTTAGCTCCCTCGCCACTGTTGACAGTCATAACTTCGAAGTCGTAGATAATTTCGTCTATTTAGGAACCAGCATTACCAACACCAACAGTGTCAGCCTTGATGTCCAACACAGAATTTCTTCTGTCAGCAGGTGCTATTTTGGATTGAGAGAGAAATCCTCTCTCGACAAACTAAAACCAAACTCTACAAGTCGCTAATCATTCCCGTCCTGACCTATGGTAGAGAAGCTTGGATGATGTCTACACCCAATGAGACGGCACTAGGCGTGCAGCTCAGGCAAGTGAGAAAATTCTTTCACTGCCCTTTATCTTGGAGTGGCCAGAAACGATTTCTTTACATATGGTTCAAGTAGCTCACGACTTCCAGTCTTATACCAGGTATTCTCTGAGTAACCAGCAAACATTCCCTTGGAGGCGTGCTAAAGTGAGAAGGTGAACTCCCTGCGATTGTGCGTAGGGTTTAAGACTTATCACATAAAAAATATACTACAATGAAGAATCAACTTTTTAGATCTGTTTAATAAGTCCTCAATTCTGGTCCTCTCATGCCTATGCAAAATGTGCTTCATTATCTTACGGATAATGATTGTAAAAAGCTTGGAAAAAAATAGATCCACCAACAAAAAAAGCCGAGTGTAGGCCGCCTGAAGAAACTGATTCCAAGAGACATAATTTTTGTTCTGAAGGAAGTTAATGATGATCCTAAAGTTACTGCTCCAAAATTAGCCGAAAACATCATAAGCTCATCAAGGAAATGTGTCCATCCAAGAACCATTCGAAGAGCTCTGAACGATAATGGCTTCCACAGTAGAACGCCACGTAAAAAGCTTCTTATTTCTGAAAAAAAAAAAAAATCGAAAACTTCGCTTGGAGTTCGCTAAAGCACATTTAGGCAAGGGAATGGATTTATGGCAAAAAGTCTTGTTTACAGACGAAATGAAGTTCAATACATTCGACAGCGATGGAAAATCAAAAGTTTGTAGAAAGGAAAGTACTGCACTTAACAACGCCATAAATATAGTACCAACAGTGGTTGTGGCATCTGCAGTTGGAAAGCTTGTTTTTATTGAGGGTAATATGGATCGGTTCAAATATAAGTCGGTTTAAATATTGTTGGAAGCTAATCTGAAGCCTACGGTAGGCAGTTTGGAGCTTGTCACAGGCTGGATTTTTCAACATGATAACGATCCAAAGCACACGGCCCAAATCGCTATGGATTGATTGCTTTATCATGCTACCAGGTAACTATACATATCACCTCAGAGCCCAAATTTGAGTGTTATTGAACATGTCTGGGAGATTTTATAGCAAAAAATTAGAAAAATTCAGATTTCCAGCTCAGTTTTACTCAAAAAACGTCTTATTGAAGCTTGGGACAGTATTACTTCCTCAGAATGGACAAATTTAGTAGCTTCGATGCCATGACGGCTTGAAGCTGTTATTGATGCGAACGGTGAACCATCTAAATACTAAAAAGATCAGGTTGCCTGATATTAACCAAAGTTCTTGCGCTAAGATAAGTTATGTATGTAATGTATGTAGACTTTTGTCAATGTTGGAATTACGTTCTTTTTTTGTCATAGCTTTACTATTTCATGTTAAAAAATTATTTTTGTTTTCGTTTTTATGATAAGCGATTCCTCAATTAAATTTATAGAATGCTAAATTTTTTCACACTCAATTTGAAGATACAGTGGGTCAAAAAAGAATTCGTACAAACATCAAATTTACATTCGTACATTGATATCAGGTGATTGAGGAGAAGTTTCCAATATTTTTGTATAGTTATACATTAACCATAAGCGAACATCGACCGCCTTGTGCTTCGGATCATTATCCTGATATGATTGGAAACTGCTTTTTATTCCCAAATCTTCAGCACTTTGGACCAAATTTGCATTTAGAATATTAAGATACAGTCCCAGCTTTACAGTTGGCTTTAAATTCTTCTCTAAGAGCTCTTCATTTGGGTTCTGCCCTACATACGGCTGTCCATCTGACCTAAATATGTTAAATTTAATCCCATCTGAGAATAAAACTTCGCTCCAAAAGTCGAAATCTTTATTTCCATATTTTTTTGTATTTATTTACCTTGCTAATATATGGCTTCTTCCAAGCAACCCTTCCATGTAAATTATTCTTTCACAGCACAGTTCGTATAAACTCGGGGACAGAGTTGATATTAAGATGCTTTGAGACATCTGCTGTGAGTTTTGCAGCACTTTGAGTAGGCGTTTTTTCACTTGCTACACTATCCACCGCTCATTTGCTTCAGTAATCTGTTTTGGCTTTCCTGATTTCATCTTACTTTCGACGGATTTTTTTTTTTTTTTCAAACGTTTGATGACATCATGAACAGTAGTGCTAGGTCTATTAACGATATCACTGATTTCTCTAACCGTAGTTATGATAGCTTTTGTATAATTTTATATTTTATTTAAAGGTTGAATACTCAAATTGTTTCACAAAAAGTAATCCAAAGCTGCCACATGTTCGAGTTCTTTTTTTGACATGAATTTCGCTCACACAATACATTTTTATTTTTATTTTTTTAATGTACATACTTTTACTGTTATTTTCAAATGAATTTGAAGCAGGCTTAATGAAAAATCTTTGAAAAAAATTAAATTTCTTTTCCTTTTTTTTTCATAAAATATTTTGCACAAGAATGTAAATTTGATGTTTGTTCGACTTCTTTTTTAACCCACTGTATTTCGATTGTCAACATTTCATGTAAAAGAAAATTTGTAATATTACTAGGCTTCTGTATTAGTCGAATTTGTACACTTTTATCTTCACACAAATAGCCAATTTTCAGAGCCACTTTTCTCAATTGTCATCAGCCACTTTAACCAATTTAATTTCCTCCCTTAGGTACACCCACTTTTACATGTGCTTACGAGTATTTGATAATTTCGAAGAATTTTGCAAAATGATGCTGGCGATTTACATATGTACATACATTTGTATATAGATAAAAATATGTTATAAATATATATGAATAAATATATTTGTGTGCATTGAGTGAACAATGTATGTACAAGTACACAAGATATGTTTGTATATGTATAAATTCTTATTTGTTAGAAATCAAATACCGTTATATATGTGTTCTTATATGTACAACTTTCTGCTTTTACTTCTATACTTTTCCATTTATGAATTTCTAAACCAGAGAAATTTTAGCTTTTTTGAATTTGTATTTTTTTATTTTATCTATCTCTTTTGCTGAATGCATTTATTCAACTCCCAAAAAGCATTTGTGCCGACAAACGAAATGAAATATTTCAACGAAAATCATACAAAAAATATATATTTCAAGTGGGAAATCGAACTGATGCCGTCCGTCGTAGTAGTTACAACAGGCCATTGACAAACAGACAAGCTGACGAACGGAAATGAACGAAATGTTGTAAATCTAAAAAATCTTTTTATTTAATTTTTGTAATTTTTTTTTTTAATTATTTTTAGAAATATGTGAAAGCAATTCGATTCTTGAAATTGTTGAGTTGCTTTGCTGCAGCTGTAGTGGTATGTGGTCCAACTATGGCACTGACTTATTATTTGCTGGTCTATTTCCTTTTTATCAATTTTGGCATTTTATTTAATATTAAAGAATTTTTATTTTTTTATTTAAAAAATTGGAGAAATTGTGGAAATTTGTTGTATTTGCCTCTTTTGTGGTTTCTTCTCAAAATGCTCTAGATAAAATTATAAAATAAAATTCCATAAATATATTTGAAGAAAGCACATCTTATGTGGGTCAACAATGAAATTTTGCAATAAAAAGATTAAGCAATTATGACATCTGGCGAGTAAAAATTTGTATTTATAAAGGGTCATCCATTTCGAGATATTCCTATTAAACAAACAAAAAACAGAAAAATCAACTGTAATGAGTAATTTTTATTATCATTCGGAAGAACATTCTTTGGCATTCATTTTTTGAAGATTATCTCTTTCAAATATTGTACGGCAAAAAGAAATGTTGCGCGGACAATACCTTTGACGTTAAAAATGCGTTTAATCCGGCTTGTTGGCCCCATATATTGCATGCACTAGATTCTAAAAAAAACACCAGTGTATCTGCGGAACATAATAAAGAGCTGTTTAGAATGTACTCTATGATGGAATACTGCGCCTCCCTTTGCTAAAAGAGGTGCAGATAATCGGATATGCCGATGATATTGCGGTGACAATAGCAGATAAAGAACTGCATCAAATACACATATGTACTGAGACTGTGCAGTAAAGCAGTGGCTAACGAGCTCAAAGCTTCAACTTGCCGAACAAAAACCCGAAGCTGTGCTTACCACAAGCAGGAAAAAAATTGAGTATATCTCCCTAAGTATAGCCGGGCATAACATCACAACACAAACACCGTCGAAATACCTGGATGTCATACTAGACTTGAAACTCAATTACAAAGTCCAAATCGAAAAAGCGTTGAAAAAGCCGCGCGTGTAAACGCGGCCCTATCCAGGATAATGGCAAATATAGGAGGACCAAAGCAGAGCAATATGCTACTTCTGGCCAAGGTTAACCAGTCAATTCTAATGTATGCAGTACCTGTATGGGGTCCAGCATTAATGCAAAAAACTTATGCCAGAATGGCAAAATCGGTGTTCCGGCTGAGTGCCATCAGAACTGCCAGCGCATTTCGCACGGTGTCGCATGAAGCTGTTAGTATTATATCTGATGCAATACCACCAGACATAATTGCTGGTAAACTGAAGCGAATATATGACAATAGTAAAAATGTAGGCAGGAAGCTAACATTGACAATGTTAATGCTAACAATGCTAACAATGTCGCAATGTTCCAGGAATGGTTCTAACATCGACTCCGATCGCTATCTCGTCACAGTTAAGATATGCACCCGCCTCTGTGTAGCAAAGAATGCTTGTCAACTAACAGAAGGAACGTAATGTGCTTCGAAACATGTTTATGACATCATGATAGGTGGTGAATCGTATACGAGGTATGTTCAAAGGAAATGGTAAGATTTTGCTCACTATTTTTTTTTTTTTTTTGATTACAGTATTGTGGTGCATCATGAGTTCCTGTCAAAAGGTCGTACAGTTAGTAAGGAATAATACAAGGAAGTTATGCAACGTTTGCGTGAAGCAATACGTCTAAACCGCTCGGAATTGTGGGAAAACAAATCGTTGATTCTGCATAACGATAATGCACCAGCTCACACATCAATGCTTGTTCATGATTTTTTGGCGAAAAAAACCATAATCATGTCTCACCCACTGTATTCACCAGATTTGGCTCACCTATTGCCAAAACTAAAAAAAAACCAATGAAAAAAAATCGTTTTGCCACAATTGATGAGATCCAGTCAGAATCGAGATGGCCATACCGAAAAGCGCATTTCAGAAGTGCTTCGAGGATTGGAAAAAGCGTTGGAACAAGTGTATTATTACTTTGAAGGGGACGAAATAGATATTGTTGAATAAATAAGAATTTAAAAAAAAAATTCAATTCAATTCACCTATTCCTTTGAACACACCGCGTATTTACGACCCAAAGTAAACAGCAGTTCACTTTATGGGTGTCTCAAGATGAGCCGAATCTAATAAAAGTTGCTCGCGCACGAAGCACTTCCAAGCAAATGGTTGCCTGTTCTTCTGTAAAAACTGAAACTGTCCCAACGGTACGACTAGAGCAACGTAAAACACTAAATTTTGAGTAGTAACCAATCATTTATTTACCAGTTGTCTTTTAAGAAATCAGAAAGTCCAACCCCCGAAAACGAATCACTCTTAAGCTCAAAAATGCGAGCTGTCACACATCGACTGAAACAGCTGCATTTTTGAGTACTCAAAACATCGTTTTGATGAGTCATCCACAGTATAGTCCTAACTTGGCACCGAATAACTTTGTTTTTATTCTCGTACTTAAGAATAAATTGAGAAGTCTACGTTTTTCGACATCTGAATAGCCGGTTGATTCGTGAACACATGATTTGGAGATACCTCAATTATATTTCAAATTCACACTTGAAATCAGTTGGTAAAGTTAAAGACCTTTACTGTGTGTACTTTGACTCTAAATTCCCGTTTCACGTGCTTTATAACTAGATTATCGCTAACTCGTACGCCATGCTTGCTTTCAATGCTAGAATATGTAGTGATTTTTATGATCCCTACACTCTAATACTCTGCTTTAGTACTTTTAAAATTGGATTATGCAGCATTAAATCGTTTTGAATCTCTAGAGGGAATTTTATTTGTTTTGCTCTTCGTTCTCTAACCTTTACAGAACGGAAACCAACATATTTTTCGAGATGTGAGCTAATAAACCTAATGACCCTCAATACCCGATGGGAATTTCTTTCAATTACCTTCATGCCTAATGTCATATCCGGCAGAATAGACTGCCCTGATCTTCTTATTAAGGCAAATTCAAACGTTCTATCCAGAAATCTTCGTATCTTCGACTTATTCAATATACATTTTGCCTTTACAACTTATAGTTAAAAGGCATCAGTTCGTAGAAAATTAAGTTCTGTAGATTTCTTTTCCAAGTTTTCTTTGCCAAGGGCAATCCTAAGAACAGTTGTGAAGAATAAGCCACGAAATTACGTTGCATGGGTGTTTTAGTTGAATTAGTTCAAATTACCATTTGAATTAGTTCAAATTATGTTTTATAATAAATTGCTAAGGCGTCTGTATGGACCTATAGTCCTAGACTAAATAAATAAATAATTAAAAGTGCTTCGAAAATTGGTTAAAACGGATGTAGATGTGTATAGATCTTAATTGAGAATATTTTAAAAAGCAATAAAGAGATTTTCGATTATTAATATTCATTTTTAGTTCTCTAATCCCGAATTATATAAGGCAAACCTCGCACAAGAGAACTGTGGGACAACATTTCTAGCTTCCTACATACACCCATTACAGACACCATAGGTTTTCAACAAGGTCTAAATAAGAGCTATTATATGAGGATTACCCTCCTGTAGTGAAGAATCGGCAATGATACGATCGACCGCAAAGTACGCTGTGTGGGAGAGATACCGATGTTGAAGAGGCTTACAAGAAGCGTTTGTTAACAGGAAAAGAAACAGACCGAAATTCATTCGTTTGTAGAACTTAAGACTCTCGTGAATATAACCGACACTTGCATGCATACGCTAAGCCTCAGCAACAATAAGAGGACGAACGACTAACCTACTTCGATCGCCAACCAAACATTTCGTTCATTAAAAACTGCTCAATAACTATGTCTGCACTGGGCATATCAAGGCTGAGAACACTCTCATTCCCCTTCCCTTTCTCTCTTGGCCTAATTCGGCACCACCGGTTGCTTTCTAGCCCCTACTTATGTATGTAGTGTTCAACTACAAGACGACGGTGTTTCTACAGTCAGTCGTGTTAAGTTGAAAACAAGACCACACAACTGCAAAGTATCGTCGAACGCCCCAGCGACGGCAAGGAATAGTCACATACACGAACAACGAACAGTCATACATACAAATTCATTGTTGAATGTGAAAATGGAAATAGATCTAATTGGACCACAGCTACATAGGTGGTTGTGTGGCCTTGGGGCCTTGTAGTTGTGTGCTCGTCAAATGGTTTGCCCCCATTAGAAAGCGCACATTTCAATTTTGACAGCTCGTAGACCGTAATGGTGTTCAATCTATTTTCAACTTTAGTCTTGTTAGGTTGCTTCGTTGTCGCCAGGAATCGTTTGCCGATCCATTAGAGCTACTGAGAGCCAACCGCAGCGTTGCTAGTACATACCGCTGACAGCTAAGTATTCCGACGTTGCAGAGAGCCAACCACCGTGGTGCTGGTACACTTACCGGCACTCATCAATTAATTCGACATCGCTGTATCTCTATCCGCCACCGGTTATTCACTTCCAAAACGGCCGTTATCTGCAATATTCCCGATTTATCTTTCTCTATTCTTGGCTTAAGGTTGTCGGCACTATAGTTGTGTTGTTTTAGTTGGGGGGGTTAGTGGGACCATCGCTCGGTTCTAAATCGACTAAGCCCAACCACCTCACACCCCTCAACACCACATTTAAGATCTAATTAATTGTACTATGTGAAGGCCTACCGTCCACGAAATGATTGGACCTTATTAGTGTAACTTCAGACCTGGCGATTCTACAATTGACCAGATATTCATCAAGTTTCAAATTTTGGGACAGACCCGAGAAATATGGATCGACACACACCAACTTTCAAGGTGCCCCTATGCCACTATGTCTAAAGTTTGTTTCCGCATAAAACTTATACGGCTGTACAAGCCAAAGCTGAGCAATGCCAAAATCTCTATAAGCATCGGGCAGCACCTCCGAGCCCTTCCGGAGGGTACTCGCTTTCGTAGGACTTCTTTAATTTAATGCTAAAGAAAGTCATAAGTACTGCAGAGCTAAATATAGAAGTTATAGTTTTCTATATTTTTCGTACATTGCCTCCGACATTACTGTTTACTGTCACAACTTTTTTCCATCTTGTAACCAGCTCCAGAATCACTCGTGACAAGAGATGCTGACATTCGTGACAAGATGGACTGAGTAGGCAATTAAAAAGTAAAGTCCTTTCTTGTAGAGCAAATACCACATTCTAAAGGGTGTTTTTTTAGAGGGGTTTAGAACTTTAAGTTGGTATTACTTTTCAAGATGACGACCGATTTAACAGCTGTCAAGTGATTTATTCTCAGTTTGGTTTGGCAATTCATCATGAATAGACTCACGCCTGAACTTGCAAATAGTGCAATTTTATTTCGAAAATAATGGTTCTGTGCGGTAAACGTATCTCGCATTACCAATGATTCCACCAGCCCATAAAGCGCACCAAACAGTCAGTTTTTCTGGATGTAACGGTGTTTCAACATACACTTGAGGATTACCTTCACTCCAAACGCGGCAGCTTTGTTTGTTGACCTAGCCATTCAACCAGAAGTGCGCTTCATCGCTAAGCATCGCTAAAATGGACGTAGTGCGCGATACGTTTTCCGATGAATTGCCAAACCAAACTGAGAATAAATCACTTGACAGAGCTGTTAAATCGGTCGCCATCTTGAAAAGTAATGCCAATTTAAAGTTATATACCTCTATAAAAAACACCCTATACAAATCTCTCATCATATCCATCCTAATATATGGAAGCAGAAGAAGAGAAGGACCCGACTCAGCTGGAAAGATCACAAGTCGTAACTACAAGTATATGAGTCACGAATTATGACTAATTCTTTAGAATTCGTCTGTTCATAAAAAAAAGTGTAAACTCTCAGCATTAACATGAAAAAAGATGAAAAATAAAGTAAAACACCGAACGCATCTCTTTATACATCTCTTTGTGCATATGTTTCCGACATCAAGTGAGCAACATGTACACAACTCATAGTACAAGTACCCTTTGATAGCCACAGACCGCGCGGCCGCAACGACCGCAAAACGTACTTTTTCAAGTGAGTAAGATATATTGTCAATCGACGAAATGGCAGTAAATGGTTGAAGAGAAAAATAAATAAACAAACAAACAAATAAACAGTGAAATGAAATAAACACCATGCACATACATATAGTCAGTTCTAACTGAGAATTAAAAGCCAGAGGGCCAACAATAAGAGCAGGACACTACGAACAAATGAGTACAAACAAATTTTTATCTACAACTGCAGACATATTTACGATTATTTGGCGAGTTCCGCCATATATAAACTTATGTACATATCTATGTATGTATGTTTGTAGAATTTTCAAACATTTTGTGGCATGCCTAAAACAATAAACACCAAAGTGACTGGGTCACACCAAATATTGAATACTCCAACAACACCATCAACCTCACACCAGCTTATGTACGTAGATACGTCCTTCACTCTTATACGATGCATTTTCCATTGCAAATTCACTTTTACTTTCATTTCCACTTCCATTATGAAGCGCGTTCTCTCATATGTTTTCGTATCTGTACATGCAAGTAATGTCCCACGACAAATGAGATTGCAAAAAGTGGTTAATTATAAGTATGTAAACCCAAAATGGCGGCCGCGATAGCCGAGCGGTTAACATTGCGTACTATAATTCGGAAGGCCTGGGTTCGCGTCCAGGTTCGAGTAATATCCAAAATTATAAAAACTAAATACTCGCTAACCCAACATTAAGTAAAAATAGCGGTTAAATATTAACGCACTTAATAGTTGTTGGTTAGTAAAAAATTGAATAATACAACAACAGATTACATGGCAGGCGTTGCCTCAGTTGGTAAAGCACTCGCCTGTGATGCTAGAATCCGTCGGTTCGATTCCTAGCAGAAGAAGTCTGATGAGGAGATGTGGTGATCTCCGAAACAGCTGTCACTTCTACCATTTTTTCTTTGTTGTATAACAAAATATTCAATGAAAAAATAATGTTTCTAACAAAAATAGGCCTTTGAATACAGCTCATTACTTATAACTAAATTTTTCTAACTGTGGTGTGTGTGAGCTGGTGCATTATCGTGATGCAGAATCCACGATTTATTTTTCCACAATTCCGAAATTTGAGCCATATGTTGCATAACTTCCTTGTAGTATTCCTTATTAACTATATGACCTTTTGGCAGGAACTCATGTGCCTTTTCGGCCTTGGCTCATCTGGCAGCCTCCATTGCGATGATTGGACCTTTGTTTCGATATCATAACCATATACCCGAGTTTCGTCACCAGTTATAACCCGTTTGAGCAAAGTCAGGTCGTTGTTAACGTCATTCATTCAACAAATCCTGAGCCAAACTAATGCGACATTCCTCTTGCACAAAATTTAGCAATTTTGGAACTAATTTCGCTGCCACATGTTTCATGCCCAACACATTCGAAAAAATTGAATGGCATGAGCCGATTGATATGCCAAAATCCTCAAGAACAATTTTTTCAGTTTCGCTGTTTTCTTTGCTTGTTGACGTGGTCGCACCTCCAGGATGCTCATCGTCATCAATATCTTCTCGGCCACCTGTAAAGCGCTTATACCACTCATAAACACTTTTTTGAAACAAAGTGGACTCAGCGAGTCAACATTACAAGTGCCTTGGAGCACTTTATTCCATGATTAACGCAAAATTTAATACATATTCTTTGATCCATTTCTTTCAAAAGTCAAAAATCGAAGAGCACACAAAAACGTGACTAACCTCTTCTGCCGTCAAAAACGAAATACTAATCGAAATTGGTTCCTAATGCAAGCACTTGATAAACATATGTGTCCAATAACAAAAACAAATTATCGATAATCGAATGTACGCAGCCCGCGAAAAATCAAAATTCTCATTTTCCTTTGAACATACCTCGTATATAAGCCCAAAATGTTGCTGGATACTCCAAAATAATGTAATATGGCACAGTAGAAACTGATTCTCAGCGCGAAAACTCGCCGCGGATTTAACATTTCTTATTGAACAGTCAGAACTAAATAAAAACATCAAATAAAGAAAATTGTAAAGTAGTTAAGAACTACTTTGTTGAACGAGTTGTATTTGGAACCAAACTAAAATTTGTTTTGATTCAAAGAGTCTTAGTTGCTATTGTGAGACGTGAGATTCCCTTTTTTTGAATCTCTTTTCCAGCAACGTTTCCATTCCTCGCCGAGTGTAGGCAGATCCTTCTCCACCTAGAGCTTCGAACGGAGTTGAGGCCCTCGTAAAAGGCGACCAAAATCCAATAGTGCGAAATCGGGTCACACGGGTGTCACTCCCGCAATATTCTCCAAAAACCAACCAACAATATTGGTGTCTGCGATTAACCTGGCTAAAAAAGTTTTCGAATCACATAAAATATTTGCGAATTATAAATTCAAACCATCCCTTCCACATTCGTTATCATGGAAGAGTCTGCCTCCGACTGTAGGACAATTATTCGTCCTAGATGCCAACTCAAGATGTAAAACTCTCAATCACTGCAATGTGACTAGATTAATTTAACCGCCATGGTATAAAAGAAGGTCTAGAGATCTCACTAAACAGCAATGAAATATCTACAATTATGGATCTTCCTACGTGACCTTTTCTTTTAGGTAGACACACAGAAAGGCTTGCAGTATTTTCAACTAATTTCAGCAGGAGTTGTGAGGAGAAAGAACCTGCAGCAGACCTGCTTTCTGAATGCACCGCACTTTGAATGAGTAGCATAATATCTGTAGGGGCGGCAACTTTTGGAGACTTGAGCCAAGATACGTCGATTGCTCTGTTTTACTACATCTAAAATTGTTTCGACTAGCGAATTGATATTAATACGATCATCAGTAGTATCACAATGATCCCGTTTGGTGATCTAACCTAACGTAAATTCAGGATTTAAAAAAAATACACTAGTATTTAACTAGTCTAGAACAGATGTGTATTTACACAAGTGACATTTCACTGGTAAAAATACCAGTTGCTGATAAGTTTCAAAATATCACTTGGTGTAAGTCGTGAACTCCCAGAATTTACTAAAACAATTAGAGCTTTTATTTCGTTTTCTGAGAGACAAACCTTATACTAGTACATAGGTAGTACACATAAATAAGTATATGCATTCCACATTGCTGAAAAACTTTTAATAGCATTGAATTTGGCGTTGAAAAATTTCTATGAAAGATGCACATGTGTTAAAAAATACTTCAATATTTTATTTTGAGTGTTTTAGGTTCAGAAAAACATGCATACATACATATGTATATATCCTTCGTTTTATTTATTTATTTGGATTTTAAAATTTTTATTTATGAATTTGATACTAAAAAAATGTGATGCACCTGAGCAAATGTTGAAAACTATAAACCAACTTTTTCCATTATTTTACAGAATGCATCATGCAAAATTTTTTTGCACATAAAAACTGTCCCTATGTGTTTACTTAGATATTTATATAGTCACTGCACCAACACAAAACTCAACTTCGATATCGTAGACCATGCCAGAGGGTGCTGTAGTTGAGAAACTCATAGCATAGCCAATCGAAAAGAAATACGGGAGTTGTCGTTTATATTTCGGGATGTGGCAATCCTATTGTTGCAATTGACAATTTCATCGTAAAATTTGACATTTTTAATCTTATATATACTCAGAACGTTTTGACATTTATTGTTTACAGTAACTTAAAATATTCATCTCGGCCAAAAAATGAAATTAAAACGAGAAGATTTATGCGCAATTATTTTTTACAACTTTCGATGCAGATTAAATCAACAACAGTGCATCTATGAACTTAATTCAGTATTTGACGATGAAGCTCTATGAAGGACTAGTCTGTGTCGATGGTAAGGTGAATTCAATCGAGATCGTAGATCACTCCAAGGCGAATTTCGTGAGAGTCCTCCAAAAGCAGTTGTTGTTCCGGAAACTAATGACGCTGTGCGCAGGCTTATATTGCAAGGCCCTCGATAGGTCACATCGTGAGCTTGAGACCTGTAAGCATTAGTGGGACTAACGTATACATTCAATATTCCATGAGCATTTAATAGTGAAACAATTGTTGACGTTGGATGCCCCACAATTTGTCAATCGCTCAAACAAGTGCTCGTGTCTATTAGACGAGTGAAATTTTAAAAAATTACGGTAACCCGTGTTTCAAGACACATCTATGACATCGGTACAGATGATGAATTATGGATGTGCATGTATGAGCACGAAAGTAAACATCAATAGACTACATGCGTATTTCCAGAAAAGCCGAATAAAAGTTATTCGCGCACGAAGCACTCCCAAGTAAATAATTGTCTCTTTTTTTTTGAAAAACTGGACATTACGCAACCATACCACCAGAAGAACGCAAAATATTGAATTATGAGTGGTACACAACTATTTGCTTGCCAATTTTCTTTCAAGAAATCAGGAAAACCAACCACCGAAGACGGATCACGCTTCACCACGACAATAAAATATGACGTAAAAAATAAACTGAGAGCTCTGCAAGGTTTTTCGACAACGGAAAATTGATGCGTTCAGAATGTATATTTTGGAAAATGTTTTGAAAAGAAATAAAGCGATTTTGATGATTAATATTTGTAAGGCAACTCCCGTATTAGGAACGAAACCTGAAAGACAGATGGAGCTGTGATGGAGCCGATACTTGCTCAAATAAAAGAAATACATATGTCGACCGAAAACTTACTCAATAACATTAAAAATATCAATTTAAATATACTGAAGCTTACAGGGAAAATTGTTTTTTAATGAGGGTTGGTACCAGTTTTAAATTTATACTCAAAAATGCTTATTATTAAAAATATATATTTTTTTTAGGTGAGCTGCCTGAGAAATAAAATATATTATATTTCTGTTAGAATTAAATCCATATAGATTTTCAGTTAGCTCCACCCTTCAAACTACGAGTGTATAAATTTGACAGCTGACAGCTCATTAGTTTGTGAATTATGGCATTTTGAGTGAAGAAAGTTTTATTATTGTGAAAAAAAGGATAACAAAAAATATTTCGTGTGTTTTCTAGGCCCGATTCTGTTTTCACATTCATAAACGATACAACTTCTCAGATAAAATTTTGAAAACTTTTAATGATGTAAAACTTACACTTCTTACACTTCGACAAATGAATGCATCTTATTACAAACAGACATAAACAGCATTGTTGAATGGTGTAAAATAAATCGGATGACCCTAAATCCCAAAAAAAGAGTAAAGTTATGTGTTTCTCCCGAAGAGCCATACAGACAACTAATTGCACAATAGATAACTACAATTTGGAACAAGTTCAACGTATTATTGACATGGGGATCACTATAGACCCTAAATTGGTGGTGAAAAGAGCTTAATGATACTGATGTTACTAAAGCGTTCTGGAAATCTCCTCTGATAGGATAGAGTGCATCCAAAAACAATTTCTCATTTTCTTTAAGAAAATTGCGTTGGTACTCTCAGTACAATGTCCCTGCTTATACTAGTCGTCTGAATCTCCCTACTTCTGCCGATGGTCGGTAAATGCTTGTTGTAATTTTCGTGGCTAAAATAATAACAAAATTGTCTCTGAAAACTTGTAAAACGAATTTTGAATTTCACGAGCCTTTGCATTTTTTATGTCTTGATTTCAACTCTCATTCAAGTGCATTTCACATATCTGATTCGTTTTTTCATATTAAGAAAAACTATTTGGTCGACTCTCAATTAAACGTTACATTACATTTTATATTTGAAATAATTATTAAAAATCAGCTGATGTATTTTTGTTCTGTAGCTGAACGTTTTTAGTTCTCGATACTAAACGAGCTCCTGCTCATAGTGACTCGGTATTCATAAAAACAAAGACAGTTCCGTACGTCATGCGGATGGGCGATGGGAGGTCGGTAAACCGTTTGGAATAATTAATTAATTAAAATTAAAATATGAGCCGTTTGCTGAAAATATTTTTTCCACATCAAATTAAATGATTCAACATATGCAAATATAAACGCGTAAATGACCAGCTTACGAATTTAAAATTTTAGCGTTTAATCAGCAGACCAAAACGAAACAAATAAATAAAATTTAAAAAAAAAATCATACACAAGACGTAACTATGTTTGCGTAAGAGTCGATGTGTGCTTGACAAAACTTGTTCTCGTTGAAAGAGAATTTTGCCCTAAAAGCACGTGTCTCACAGTCATCCCACATGCCGCCAGTGACGACGTTGTCGTTGGTGAAAAGGTAGAAATGCAATATTTTACGACAACCAACAAACCCAGGAAACCGGTTTAAAGAATTGTCATAACAAAGTTAAGTGAAAAGTGGAAGTATTTTTTACGATTCATACATGCGTCTATACAGTCGTGGCAACAAATAGTGTGACTACCTGCTATTATTACTAACTCAAAATGAGAGAAAAAAGTGTTGGGAATCGGGCAACAAATTTTTATTTGCTGAACAATTTTTTATTATCAATTTAGGCCTTAAAAAAATTAAACTTATTCAAATCGAAAAACAAGAAACTTATTGCAAATTGCAAAACTTGATTTCACACTGCCAGTGTGAATACCAAACTGCACGCTCCAAAAGCTTTTTAACGGATGTTTGACCCAAAACCTTATAACTGAAAAAATCGTTTGTACGGGGGTTATTTGAAAAAACCTCACATCTGAAAAAATCAGTTTGATGGGGGCTGTATGATTTAGTGAGGGAGTAATATTGTCCCAAGCTTCAATAAAACGTTCTTTGAGTAATGCTGAACTGGAAATCTGGTTTTTTCTAATTTTTTGCTCTAACATCTCCCTGATTTGTTCAATAACATTAAAATCTGAGCTTTGATATGGCAATTGTACTTGCCTTGGAGCATGATAAAGCAACCACTCCTTAACGATATGAACCGTGTGCTTTGGATCGTTATCGTGTTGAAAGGTCCAGCCTGTGCCAAGCTCCAAACTGTCCACCGAAGGCTTTAGGTTAGCTTCCAACAATGACTTATATTTCAACCGATCCATATTATATATGTATATATATATATATATGGATATTGGAGCTCGGCCAAAAATCGCTTCAGAGGTTACAAGCGCCAAATATAGAAATCTATCAGCCGTTCGGAGGCGGCTTAGAATAAACTGTAGGTCCTTCCATTCATCCTCTGAAGCGATTTTTGGCCGAGCTCCTCCTCCCGATTGTGGTTTTGCGTTTTGATGTTTTTACCAATGAATGGAAGGACCTACAGTTTATTCTAAGTCGCCTCCGAACGGCTGATAGATTTCTATGAGGAGCTGTTTTTCATGCCAGAAATACACTCGGAGGGCTTGATATTACCTGCCGATCCATATTACCCTCAATAAAAATAAACTTTCTGACTCTAAATGCCGCAACTGCTCCCCAAAGCATTACTTTGCCGTCACCATGCTTCACTGTTGGTAGTATATTTTTGGCGTTCAGTGCAGTATTTCATTTTTTCCAAACTTTTGCTCTTCCATCGCTGCCGAATATATTGAACTTCGATTCGTCTGTACATAAGACTTTTTGCCAAAAATCCATTCCCTGTGCTCTTAATGTGCTTTAGCGCACTCCAAGTGAAGCTTACGATTTTTTCAGAAATAAGAGACTTTTTACTTGACTTTCTACTGTGGAAGCCGTTATCGTTCAGAACTCTTCGAATTGTTCTTGGATGGACACAAGTTCTTGATGGGCGTGCGATGTTTTCAGCTAATTTTGGAGTAGTATTTTAGGATCATCATTCGCTTCCTTCAGAATAAAGCTGATGTCTCTTCGAATTGGAAAACATAATTGAAAAAAATAGTAAAAAAAACACCTGACCGCCGTAACAACACATCATATCGACGGTCCTGCTATTAAATTAATAAACCCGTGGTGTATGTAGACTTTTGTCAATGAAATTTTTGCGTTTTTTCACCATAATTGTTTTATTTTATGTGATAGAATGGATTCGTTTTAATACATGTGATTAGAAAAGAATGTAAAATAAAACTGTGTACTTAAATTTTTCATGAAAGTAATAGTATTTTCTATACAACGGATATAGGCGGTGAATGCAGACTTTTGTCCGCCACTGTATATATAAATGTTATGTTGGTTTGTATACGCTTCAAAACTCAAGAAGTTCTGCGCCGATCCGAACCGAGCTGAAATTTTAGCATGATATATAATCCGCATCAAGGATTGTTGTTACCTATTTTTTGCTTCAGTCATATATCAGCGGGAGGTGGATCTGGGACTGACCGATTCGAAAAAATCGTATTTATGCTTCGATTTGCTTGAAATTTGCTACATAGGTAGCTTTTTGCTTAGATTAGCAGGAACACTGCTTTTCTCTCCGAGAAGTAGACCATGGACCGATCTATTCGAAATCTTACTTATGGTTCGTTTTGAGAAAAAAAAATGATTTATGCTTCGATTTGGTCAAAATTTTACATGATATGTCTAAATAAACCATGGATCAGGGTTTCTTACGGGAAAATGATCACCGATAGACTGTAAAAATGAGAATAATTTGGATGTAAGCTTAGGTCCATGTTTTTTTTTTTTTTTTTTATATAGCTGTTACAATTAGAATAAAAATTGTATAATATACAGAAAGCCACAGGGACCGGCTCAGCTAGTTATAACTTAGAATTACCATCTGCCTAGAAAATTGAATTTATTGAAATACATTGTGAGTAGGATATAAAGTAAATGGTAGATACTAGAAAAAAATAATTTAAAAAATAATTTTTATCAAAAATCATCAATTCAAAAATGAAAATTCACCGATAATTTTTCCCATCCACTAATTTGGAGGAATATGTTTAAGCATACTTTCATCATCAGAATTTAAGCGTCATAAAAAAGCTTTAGTCCAAAAATTTATTGTTATAGGTTTGCCACATATTCCAAAAAAAAAAAAGATTTATATGTATGCATTAAATGGTATCTTAGGATACGTGTCGATAAATAGCTATTACGGAATGTTTATTTCCGAAAATGCCATCGAAAACAAGCACCACCTTGCAGATGAGATATTGCAATTGCAGCGTGAATTCCAAGTAAAGGGTGGTCCAAGTAGAGGTACTCTTATCAATAGCCTTTTTTTGACAGATCACGCGTGAGTCGTGTCAAGCTGTCATTTAATTTTTGTTCAGCATTGCTTGGCATTTCATCATGGAAAGACAACATTTACAAATCATTTAATTTTATTACGCAAATTCACGTTCTGTAAATAATGTCTCTCGCGCGCTTTGTTCAACTTATGGTAAACATAATCGGCCTACTGAGCTTACTATTCGCAACACCATTACCCATCTTGAGACTCAGCATTCATTATTGGATAATGTTCGACCGAATAGACCACGTCCAGCACGCAGTGAAGAATATATAGCGGCCCTAGCTGAGAGTGTACACGAAGACCGTGGAGAGTCAATTCGTTCGCAGCAACCCGGACTGACGTATGGAACGACTTGGCTCATTTCTCAAGATCTTAAATAGAACGCGTACAAAACTTGTGCGAGACCTGAAGCCGCTCGACCTTCCCAAGCAACGTCGTTTCGCTCTATGAGCGCTTGTTCCAAGTTCCAAGAAGATTCGACGTTTTCGATGAAAATTTTGTTCAGCGATGGGGCCCATTTCTGGCTCGATGGGTATGTAAACAAGCAAAACTGTTGCATTTGGGACGAAAAGCAACCTGAAGATATTCAAGAGCTGTCATTTTATCATGGATTTATTGGTGAGCAGATAATTTCACGTTTTGGGCCGGCCACCAAGATCGTGAGACATCACATCGTTAGACTTTTTCGTTTGAGGATATGTAAAGACTAAAGTCTACGCGGACAATCAACGTCGAAATGCTCGAACGAGTCATCGAAAATTGGACTCAACGGATGGAACATCTGAGGCGGAGCCGCGACTAACATTTGAAAGAGATAATCTTCAATAAATAAATGCCAAAGAATGTTCTTGCGAATGATAATAAACATTCGCCATTATATTTGTATTTTCGGTTGTTTTTTTTTAAGTAGGGAACCGCGATTGATGTTGGGAAATTGCTGACAGCTAATCGTCTACTTGATCACACTCAATCTACCTGATCCCATGTATGAATTGAGTGCAAGGGGGTCTCAGAGCAGCGTCGTTTGACCTTCTAAATCCAATAATTTAACACCTCTATGTGCGAAGTTTTGTTTTCAATTATGAGTAAATAAATAAATATAATTATCTATATGTTATTATATATAAATGATTTAAATAGCAACCGCCAGGCCGTTTCCACTGACTAATGTACACACTAACTCGTAATAACCAGTTGCAATTACTCAAAATATATACATATTTATATTTACATTCTGCTCAGCTGTCGACAGTTGTGAAGTGTGAAATGAAAATTCAAATTTTATTACAGATTCATAATATGTACGAGTACATATACATGTATATATAAATATATATTTAAATGCAAAAAAGCTTATTTTTTTGTGAATTAAATATTTATGAATATAAAGTGATATCGCACGGAAAATTTTAAAGATATTTTAATGTGAAAAAAGTATTTTTTGAATAGCTAGCATACTTGATTGCAGATATTCTGGATTGAGTTATACATATAAATAATACAATATTGCTTTAAATATATTTCCAAAGGAACGTAATTGGCATTAACATTAATAGCCCCGTCAGTTGTGCGAGCCCAGCTGCGCTTTTATCGCTGTGGTCAGTATGGTCGTAGTGGCCATCTACTGGGGCGTCGGGTGCTCCTGGGGCACCATCATTAACGCCGGGTGCGCCTGGAGCAGCGGGAGCGGCATCACCACCGATTGGTGCGCCTGGTGCGCCCGATGTGCCACCGCCAGCACCCCAACCGCCGTTGTCGCCTTGAGCTGTAAAAAAAATATTATAAATATAACAAAATAAAAATTAAAAACTAAACCAATTAAAAAAATACTTTACATGAAATTAAATTTAAAAAAAAAATTAAGATAAAATAAAAATAAAATAAAATAAAATAAAATAAAATAAAAAATAAAAAAATAATAATCAAATAATATTAAATAACAAAATAAAATAAAATAAAGTAAAATAAAATAAATTATAATAAAATAAAATGAAATAAATAAAATAAAATAAATTATAATAAAATAAAATGAAATAAATAAAATAAAATAAACAACTTAAAATAAAATAAAAATTAAAATAAAATAAAATAAAGTATAATAAAAAAATGAACTGTCCTTTTTTATACAGTAAAATAAAATAAAATAATATTAAACAAAATAAGATAAAATAATATAAAATAAAATAAAGTAAAATAAAATAAAATAAAATTAAATTAAATAACATAAAATAAAATAAAATAAAGTTAAGTACAATACAATAAAAAAATAAAATAATATAAATTAAATTAAGTTAAAAAAATAAAATAAAATAAAATAATAATATAAAATAAAAAAAAATAAAAAAAAATAAGTAAAATAAAATAAAATAAAGAAATGAAAAATTATAAAATAAAATAAAATATTATAAAGTAATTAAAAGAAAAAAATAAAATAAAACAAAAATAAAATAAAATACAACAAATAAGTTAAAATAAAATGAAAAATACTAAGAGCTACAATAAAAAATTAGCTAAAATGGGCTGAAATTAAATTAAATGAAAACAAACCAAATATTATTTAATTGTATAAAGTAAAATAAAATAAAATAAATTAAACTTAAACAAAATAAAACAAAGTAAAAATAAATAAAATTATAGTAAATTAAATTAAATTATATAACATAAAATAAAATAAAATAAAAATTAATACATTGAAATAAAATTAAAAAAAATGAAATAAAATAAAATAAAATAAATAAAATAAAATGAAATAAAATAAAATATGATAAAATTAAATTTAAAAAAAATGAGCTAAATAAAATAACATAATTATTTAAAAATAATTAAATTAAGTTAAAATAAATAAAATCAATTAATTAATTGATTTAATTAAAAATTTATATAAATAAATTTAAATAAAAATCAAAAAAATTAAAAGCAAAATTAATTTTTATAAAAAAAATTAATATGTATATATAAATTAAATAATAATAAATTAATTATAACAAAATAAAACAAATAAAATAAAAAGGTTAATAAAATTATATTAATAAAATAAAATAAAATAAAATAATATAAAATTAAATTAAAAAAACGAAATAAAATGGCATAAAATTAAATTAATTTCAATTAAATTAAAATAAATTAATAAAAGCTATCCCACCATCACCGGCCCCGGTTGCTCCTGGAGCTACAGGGGCGCCATCACCAACGCCGGGTACACCCGGAGCGCCTGCTGCGCCTGGTGCGCCTGGTGCGCCACCGCCAACACCCCAACTGACGCTGACGCCTTGAGCTGCAACAAGATATGATAAAAAAAAAATAAACAAAATAATATGAAGAAATTAGAAATAAAGTATTATAAAAAAAGAAATTATTTGAATAAAAAATAGAAAATAAAAAAATTTCGATGCAAAATAAAATAAACTAAATTAAATCAAATTAAAAACTAAAAATAAAAAGAAATAAAATAAAATAAAATAAAATAAAATAAACCTAAAATAAGTGCTTCAGCACTTTATCTTAACATTTTGTTATAAACACCCCAATAATTAACATACCTGCGCAAAGTAGAACGCAATTTAATGCGATTACCAACACAACTGCAAAACTGAGCTTGAGTACTGACTGCATCTTTACACCAACGACGATAAAAGTGAACTGAGTAAATGCGTCTTGTGGCGAGCGGTTTTTAGCAAAGTTTCTGCAACAACATGTTGACTGACAAAAAATTAGTCATTGATTATGATGCAGCCGATACAGTCAGACACTTCCTCATTTAATATGTATAAATATAAATAAAAATATATATACTTAAATATGTATCATATAATACACAAATATTTGCTTTGTTTATCATTTTGTAAAGGTCATTGCGTTGCTATTAATTTAAATATATATTGGATTTTTCAAATAAAGTCCTACACCCTTTGTATATATATATGCATATATATATATATATAAATATTTATAAACCTGTATTAAAGCATATTTTAATTGCATATTAATTCAATAAACAATTTACACATGTTTAAGTACTAATTATATCTTTATAACGAATTACATATTAATGTAGAAGCAGTTACTTACCATATATGTTGCACCTCTCATCAGACATATGAATATTATTTTCAAACATTTGTAGTTTCTGTGTATTCTATTAATCTTTTTTTTTTACTCTACACAAACTGATCCGATTATCACTTAGCACTGTCATTAGAGAATACATTTTTGCTGTCAGGTAAAAACAACAAAAGAGTGTAATATTCTAAGAGAAATTTGAGAAAGAAAAGACTTGAGTAAATGATGCGTTGAGAAAAATTAAAACTGGTTTGAAACAAAAAATTGAGAATCACAGCAGTGTTCGATCTTTTAGCTCCCGATTTGGCAGTGGATTTTTGAAGTTGTACCGAAATTGAAATTTTTAGTTAAACAAAACTTCACATTTTTCAACTGAATGCGCCTAAACGTGGTTAGTAATAAATATTTTAAACCAAAAATACTATTCACGAAGAAAATTCAAAAATATTTTTCTTTTAGGTTAAAATAATTTTAGTTTATATGTGTATACCCACAAAACACAGAACAGCAAAAGTTATTACTAGTAAAAATTATGAAAAATATTTATATACAGTCGAATCGGGAAATAGTGAACCCCCGCTATAATGAACACCTCGATATAGTGAACACCGAAACATGGAGTGCTCTAAATAGTGAACAAAATTTTGAGGGCAACGACAGGAATAAATTGACAAACAAAAACAAAATTTAAACAGAAATGAAGTCGAATATTATTCGATAATGCCCATTTTATATATAATTTTTTTTTCTTGTCGGCTACTAACCGCTTATGAGTGAATATGCGTTGTTTTGTGTTTTTTAAATATTTTTGTGTGTTCATGCCATGAAAAAATCGGAAAAGGCGCTGGTATTTGATCCTTGGCAAAGATTTATGGTGTAGCTAAATCAACGATTTCGGGAAAAAATGCTCGTAATATTATATTCCACCAGACGATTGGAGCATTCAAAGGAAGAGGCATGGAGAAGATGTTATACAAGGCTTTATAGCTCAACGAAAAAAAAGCTGTCCAGTTACTGGGTAAATGCTTAGGGAAAAGGTAATAAAGATGCACGCTGATTTTCAAGAAGTTCAGGGCAGCTTCCATGCCAGCCCCGTGGTGTTGTCTGGATTTAAATATCGCTTTGAAATCCGATTTTTGAAAGTATGCGGCTAGAAATTATGATCAGACACCCAGGCAACTGATCCCTTTAAAATGCTTCCTGAAAAAACGTATGTCAACCAAACCGAAAAACAGCTCCGGGGAGAAAAGCAGAAAAGGTAAGAATTACTTTTCTTACGTGGACAAACGCCGCTGGACAGTATAAAGTTAAATCGTTAGTAATTTGGCGTGTCAAAAAACCGCGCTCTTTTAAGGCATATGACATCCCAGTAGACTACCGGAACTCTAAGAGCGCATGAATGACTGCAAACATTTTCAGAGAATAGTTTCACCATTGATTCGTCTCTCAGATACATGAATATGGGCACTTTAAACACCTAACCGTATTACAGAGTATTTTTCCCTCTTTAATTTTTATTAGGCTCAAAAGTATTTGCTACAAGGCGAAGGACAGAGGAAATCCTGTAAAAACCACAGAAGCTATTAAAAGTTTATATAAAGCTGTCGCATGTGCTAAAGCTAACACTACTTACCACGCTGGCATAATACAAGTAGTTTTGAAAAGACTACGCGAAAAGGCGATTCAAAGTCAAATTCCAAAGGCAAGATGGAAACATCTATTCGCGAATTCTTTCATTAAACATTCATATATAAATTTTGTATTTTCGTAGGTATAAATTTATTCCAATGATCTGTTGAGCTTACATTACCAAAAATTTGAGTAAATAAAATAAGTTTTTGAATAAAAATGTCAACCTTAATATAGTGGATACTGTGAACAGACCTTGCAAAAATTAGTTCACTATATCCAGATGTGACTGTAATTACTAATATATAAAAAATAGCAGGACGACATGATCTTCTGTTTAATAAGGGAGGAGAATATTTTTAATAATTTAAGATATATCAAAGAATTTTAAGAATAAGTTGTTATAATTTCCTAGCAGGAAATACAGGGTTATCCATTTTGCAGTTTCCATAATAAACCTAAAAAAAGGCATTTGAAAATTTTTTTCCATGAAATTTCTTTTTTATTATAAAGTTTAAACGTTGGCATTATATATGAAACACTGCATCATTCAAATGACCGCCCCGTGAATCTTTGCAAACTTTAATCCGTTTGGGGTAATTTTCGAGACCTTTGTATCTCAACCATATCTTGACAAATTTTGGTTTTCAAATGCTCGAGAGTTAAAGGTTTATCCGTATAAACACGGTCTTTGGCGTAGTCCCACAAAAAAAATCCAACAGTCCCAAGTCGCTCTATATCGGTGGTCAACTGACATCGCCAAGACGAGAGATTACACGACCTGAAAATTTCTCTCGCAGCAAAGCCATATTCGCTCATGTTGTGTGGCATTTGACACCATCTTGTTGGAACCATATATTGTTCAAACCGTGTTCTTCAATTGCAGGCCAAACAAAATAGGTCGGTTATCATACGACCATAACCCTCCCTATTGGGGAGTTGGGATTTTGTGAAATCTCAAATAAATCTTATTTTCATTATTTAAATATTTACTTCGGTTCTTTTTCAATTTTTTCTATTTTACAGACAGTTTCTGCTAACAAAAATTTAACTTGAAGACAAGTATTTTCAACTTTCGAGTTAATAGGATCTCCTGTGATTAATAGTCTATTCGAATAAGGACAAATAACTGTGTTCCTATTTCCAAAGGAGAATTTTTAAATTATTTGGTTGTGCTTAGTAACTGTTTTCTTATAAGCCATTTATTACGTTTCGTTCGGAGGTGGCTTAGAATGAACTATTTACGAGGCCATTTGTTTGAAAAACATCAAGGCACACACCACAAGTCAAACGAAAAGCTCGGCCAAAAATCGTTTCAACGGTTTTAAGTGGCAATATGTATGTATACATGGGTATATAGCAAGATCGTGTGATGTCACACCGTTAGACTTTTCCCTGTGGGGATATAGAAAATCTAAAGTCTAGGCGGACAATTCCGCTTCGATTCAGGCCTTGGAGCAAAGCATCACGCGTGTCATTCGCCAGTTACCAGTCGAAATGCTCTAACGCGTCATAGAAAATTGGACTCAGCGGATGAACCATCTGAGACATAGTCGCGGCAAACATTTGAAAGAGATAATCCTTTGAAAATAAATGCCAAATCATGTTCTTTCGAATGATAATAAACATTTTCTATTAAATTTGAATTTTCTGTATTTTTTTCTTTAAAAAAGTAGTTAACCTCGAAATGGACCACTTCATGTGTATTGAAAACAAATTTTAAATTTTTTCTATAATTTTATGGAAAAATTTTAGTTAAAACAAAAAGTAATTTATTTATCGAATAAAAGAGTGGTCGGGATTTCGTCTGGATATTGTGTTATCTGTATTTGTCTGGTCGTGTTTTCTCTATGCCTGTTTAGTGTAGTGTCTAGATTGTGTCTTGCCTGGATTTTGAAAATCTGGATTATAAAAAGCTATTGTCTGAACCATACAATATGACGGCAATAATGAGCAACTCGAAAGTTTGGTCGAGAGAGATAGAGAGAAAGATAAGTCCCTAGGCTTATGCTTCTATTATGTAGAAGTTGTGATATTAGTCCGTTGTCTATATCTCTAATTAGGTAAATGTCGTTTAGTATAAGCTTCTTATTTATATTGGACAAATGTGTTTACTCACGCGTTCCTTAGCTTCCTTTATCTTCTTCTTTTTTTTTTGAGCAGCTTTACAGAAGCCATTAGGACCCTCTTCTCCGGGCTTGAAATGTGAAAAAGTGGATATTTAATAGGTAATATTATATGATTATTTCCCTATGAGAGATATGGAATAGAAGGTTAGGGTTATCCAATTTGATCCACATAATATCACTATTCTGGCTTTGACTATATATATTGTTATTGTCTAGTTTTAAAGGCATGAACTTGAATTGCTTATTATGACATATATCGAAATGCGTGGCGATAACAAAAGCCGAGTGGTTATCATTGCATACTACAATTCAGAAGGCCTTGGTTTTAGTCCATGTTCGAGCAACATTCAAAATTATAGAAAATTAATTTTTCTGATTGGGGCGCTCCTCGCAGGGAATTTCAACCCTCCGAGTGTATTTCTGGCATCAAGTAAAAACTCCTCATTCAAATCCATCGGCCGTTGGGAGGCAGCTTAGAATAAACTCCCTCAACTTATTGTTAAAAATATCAAGTCGCAAAACCACAATTGGGCGGAGGATCTCGGTCGAAAAACGCTTCACCGGTTACAAAACTCCAAATATATACATATCGAAACAAACTTGTTTGACCGATCTCTTCAGTTTTTCGAAATTGAGGAATTTGTTACAGATTTTATGTGATCTTCAGTGAGCCATATCCCAACCGAATTATTCGAATCCATATTTTCGGTACTAATTATAAAAAAGTTTTGTTGGAAAACCAAAACCAGATAGTTTTTCTAATACTTTCTGAAGTAAAGTAAAGTGTTTTGTCGTGGTCGTACTACCGGTTGTCATATCGTCCATTATAATAAATCTTTGGAGAGCAGCATTTTTAAGAACTCGTATTGGCCATTTGCTATTATAAATGGTGGGTACATACCATGCGTACATGTACGAAATTTTGGAAGAGACCCGTGAGGAAAGATCGACACACGAGCTATAGAGTTAAATCAAGACAGCACAGTCTAACCGGACTTTACGACTATGCTAGCTACCCCCATTGAGGGTAGGGGTTCAAGAATTTACCCGCAGTAAGGCATACCTGTTGTAAGAGGCGACTAAAATCCAATAGCTCCCGCGACATTCGGGTCTTTATAGGGAAATGATCCGAATTTTTAGCCTGCCGAGGACTGTCACAGCTGCAATATTCCCCGAAGCATAATTTGGGGAATTTTTCTGTGATTACAACAACAACAACAAAAACTATGCTGGCTACGCTGTGTTGTCCGGATGGATGAAAGCGCTCCAGCATTGAAAGTACTCGATGAACTACCCGCCATTTAAAGCATAGGAAGTTTCCTCCACTCCATTGGAAAGATGAAGAAGAAATGAGACAGGCTTTACTTGGTATATCGAATTGGTGCAGAAGAAGAAAAAGCGACTGGCGTGTTAATAACAGGACTGTAATCACGAAAGGAGAATGGGGTCATGTGTAGAAGTTCACGCAAGTGAGGAAAGCTTCTGACTGCCATTAACGTGGGAGTGGCCAGAAAAGTTTCTTTTACATATGGTTCAACCAGCTCACGACTTACGGTTTTAGACCAAGTATCCTCTGGGTAGCCAACAAACATCCGTTTGAAGGCGAGCTAAAGTGAGAAGGCGAATCCCCTGCGGTTGTGCGTAGGGCTTGGAACCCACCACATAAAAACTATATCATGGCTGTCGCCAGATCGTAAAACAAGCATACAAATCGATTATGTTGTGATAGACGGAAGACATGTATCCAGTTTTCTAGACTCCCATCAACAACACAAGAAAGGTTTGACGTCGAAAACCTGCAATCATAGCAGACAGCCAGCAGATTTTCTACTCGGCTTGCACACCTGCTCTCTGAGAGCACTCATCAGCGACTCGATGAGGAATGTCGAACTGCAGTGGAGAGAAAGCATACCGAGAGCTAAAGAGGGAAGCGAGACGCAATTGCAGACGAAAAAAGAAAGAGTACGAAATGCGTGAGTATGAAGAGCTTCAGAAGCTAGCCGACAAAGGAATGCTCGAAAATTCTTTGAGAAGATGCGGCAGCTTACCGAATGCTTCAAGACCAGAGTAAACTTTTGTAGGGATCATGATGGTAATCTAGTGATAGATGTCCAGGGTATACTTAGTGTATGAAAGGAACATTTCTCCAACCTTCTCAATGGCAGTGAAATAGAAAACCCCGGAGATGGCGAACCCGAAACCCCAATCGATGACGATGGTATAGAAGTGCCATGACCCGACTATGAAGAAGTTCGAGTAGCGATTATCTGCTTAAAAAATAACAAAGCGGCGGAAGCCGATAGCTTACCGGCAGAACTATTCAATATGGCGGCGAAGAGCTAACAAGGAGCATGTATCAGATCCTTTGCAGAATATGGTCGGAACATAAGTGTCCTCTGCCCAATCCAAAAAAATGGAGACCCCATGGTCTGCGCCAAATATCGTGGGATAAGTCTCCTTAATATCGCATATCGCATATCGGTCCTATCCAGCATATTGTGTGCAAAGCTAAAGCCCACCGTCAACAAACTGATCGGTCCATATCAGTGTGGCTTTAGACCTGGCTAATCCACCATTGACCAGATATTCACCATGCGCCTAATCTTGGAGAAGACCCGAGAGAAAAGAATCGATACACACCACCTTTTTATTGATTTTAACGATGCCTTCGACAGCACGATAAGGAACTACCTCTACGCCGCTATATCTAAATTTGATATCCCCACAAAACTCATACGAGTTTGTAAACTGATCCGATGATATTGATATAATTGGTCATAATAACCGCACCGTAAGTTATACGTTCTCCAGATTAGACAAAGAAGCGAAGCGAATGGGTCTGGTAGTGAACGAGGGAAAGACGAAATATCTCCTGTCATCAAATAAACAGTCATCGTGTTCGCCACTTGGCTGCCACGTCACTGTTGCCAGTCATAACTTCGAAATAGATATATTCGTCTATATGGGTACCAACATCAACAACACCAACAATGCCAGCTTTGAAATCCAACGCAGAATCACTCTTGCCAACAAGTGCTACTTTTTACTGAGTAGGCAATTGAAAAGTAAAGTCCTCTCTTGACGAACCAAAAACAAACATTACAAGTCGCTCATCATTCCTGTCCTCACAAATGGTGCAGAAGTCGAGAAAAAGATTTTGCGGAAGATTTATGGCCCTGTACGCGTTGACAACGGCGAATACCGCAGACGATGGAACGATGAGCTGTACGAGTTATACGGTGGCTAGGTCATGTCGTCCGAATGTATGAAAGCGCTCCAGCTTTGAAAGTATTCGATGGAGTACCCGCTGGCAGAAGCAGAGGAAGAGGAAGACATCCACTTCGTTGGAAGGATCAAGCAAAAAGATGGAACGAGAGGCGCGTTATTGTTGGTGCGGCTATAATCGCGTAAGGAATGCCTACACCAAAGAAGAAGAAGAGAATCACGAAAGCGATGTAAGCGGCAATAAATACACCCCAGTCAATTACTGCTACAAATATAGTTATACTCACGATGTTAACGACAATAGTGCGCTAATCTGCTAATCTAATAATAATTTGAGATACAGAAATATAAAACCTAATTCAAAGCTAGTGCAGAAATTTAATATAAAAACTGAGCGCTTAGCGTTTCTAAAGTCAGTTAAAATGATGACTTTAAAGAATATTTTCGTTATTTGCGTTGTTTTGCCAATTTTGTTAGCGGTAAATATATAATAGATACATATATAACCCTTTCGTTTTCTACTAATGTTTCAAATTTTTATTATTTTTTTTATTTTTCTTTCAAGGCAACAATGGTGTCAGCTTTTGCCATACCACTAAAGCCTCGATCAGAATGGTTTCAAAGCCGGGCTCCTCGCTTTCCAACTCCGACTACAGAGCTTTCAGTTGACTCTCATAAAAAGACGTGATGATTTTTTAAATTATATTTATATGCATATATTATTAAATATTTAATTATTTTTTTATGCGCAAATATTTTAGCTTTCTTTTGAATCTGTGCCTGTTTTGAAAAGGGATGTGAATTTATCCTTGAAGCGTACGCAGCTCTTGAAACCATATTTTAAATTTCAATATTGCTCTGACATTTATGATTTGAAGGAAATTCGTGTGATGTTTAAAAAATATATATAACTAGCACTATGTAATCGCAGATGCGATATTCGCCGAGCTAATTCTCGTCACAAATTATGGAGAGCGTCTTGGAGGGACCTACAGTTTATTCTAAGCCACCTCAAAATGATCGATGAATTCTTATTAGGATTTTTATTTCATGTCAAAAATGCGCTCGTAGAGCTTGACAATTAGGAAAATTAATTTTCCATATTTTTGGATGCTAGTCGAACCAAGAGTCGACCACTGGCCTTCCGAACGGCAGTACGCTATGCTAACCACTCGCAATAGTCCCCATGAAAGTTGATAATACTTACCTATAATTGAATAATAATTTGGAATATAGAATTATAAAAATGAATGCAAATCTGCTACTGTTTTTTAATATAAACTACTACTGAACATTTAAGTTTTTTTTTTAATTAGTTAAAAATCTAACTTTAACGAATATTTTCGTTATTTTCATTATTAAGCCAATTTTATTAGCAGTAAATATTTTAGATATTCACAGACAATTTTTCCAGTTTGACACGAATCACGAGTGATCTGTTAAAAAAATGAAAAAAGTACCTCTACTAGGATCACCCTTTATAATTTGTACTATTATTATTATAAGCGAAAGTAACTGGTATCGATGATGGGGCTTTCTATATAAGTTGACGCATTTTGACTCTCATTCACCTGGTAGTGGCCAGAAACGTTTCTTTTACATGTGGTTCAAGCAACTAACGACTTCTGGTCTTAGACCAGTTAATCTCCGAGTAGCCAACAAACATCGATTTGGAGGCGAGCTATTGGTGAAATCGAATTACCTGCTGTTGTGGGCAGAGTTTGGGACCCACCACATAAAAACTATACTCCAATGCAAAACATGCTTCGGATGATAACGATCATTGCAAACGTTTAAAGGATCACGATTTGAGGGCATGCAACTTTAATATCTGGTGCTGAGGCTGATTTACTTCACCGGGCACGAAATATAGTAGTCTGCAGTGCCCGATTCCAGCAAACGAAAATTCATTACAGTACATGGCTGTCGGCAGATCGAAAAACTGATCATGTTGTAATAGACAGAAGACATGAATCCAGTGTTCTAGACATGAGTTTTTGCGAGGGCCAAATATCGACTCGGATCATTATCTTGTAACCGCAAAAAACGCCCGTGAACAAACACAAGGAAAATTTGACGTCGGAAAACTGCAATCACAGCAGACAGCCAGCAGGTTTTCTACTCAACTCGATATAAGGAGCTGTGAACGAAAAATTGCGTACCACTGCTTCGGAAAAAATTGGTCTACAACAATGCCAGAAAATCAGCAGGTAACGATGAGGAATATCGAGCTGCAATGGTGAGAAAACATACTGCTTACCTCGCCACGACTACAACCCGTGGGTATGAAGAGCTTGAGAAGCTAGTCGACAAGGATAATGCACGAAAATTTTATGAGAATATGCGGCGACGTACAGAAGGTTTCAAAACCGGAGCAAACTCGAGTAGGGACCAAGGAGGTAATTTGATGACAGATGTCCAGAGCACACTTAGTGTATGGAGGGAATACTTCTTTAACCTGCGGCGAAGAACTGAGGAGGAGAATGCATCAGCTTCTTTGCAGAATATGGTCGGACAAAACAATGCTTGACGAATGAACCTAAGTGTGCTCTGCCTAATCCAAAAAAGGCCAATTACCGTGGGAGAAGTCTCCTTAATATAATATAATATCATATAAGGTATTACGGAGCGTTCTATGTGTATGGTTAAAGCCCACCGTCAACTAACTGATTGGACTATATGAGCCTATCTTTAGGCCTTATAAATCCATTATTGACCAAATATTCTCCATTTGACAGATCTTGGAGAACACACGACAGAACAGAATCGATACACAGCACCTTTCATAGATTTTAAAGCTGCTTTCGACAGTACGATAAGCTGCTGCCTCTACGTTGCTATATCTGAATTTAATAACAACGCAAAATTTATACGACTATGCAAACTGACGCTGAGTAACACCAAAAGCTCCGTTAGAATTAGGAATAACCACTCCGAGCCGTTCGATAACAAACGAGGTTTCAGAGAGGGTAACTCTTTATCGTGAGATTTCTTCAATTTCGTGGTTTCTCTTCGTCCGTTCATCACTAAAGTCGATTGCTGTATGTATGTTCTCTGCTTCCGAATTTCCATCACCTTTTTCGTCCTCATATTCATCTGATTCACAAGTATCCTTTCAAAAGAGGAATCTCATTAAATACATATTGAACAAAAAGTATGAATTCAATTTCAATCCGAATAAAAAAACTGAAAATATAATTAAAATATAAATTTGAATTTGATTAAGCGCACAGTTAATGGGGATTAACGCTGACGTCTGTCAAGCCTATAAGATGATGTTTGTGGAAATTTCCGGAAACAACGCAGATTTCAATCACAAATTTTTTTAGACATTTCGTCAGTTACAATTGAAGATCTTCCGCTTCTTCTTTATGATAATATAAGCAAAACGAAACTAGTTCTTGGTCTATCTGATTATCGCATAATTCAGTTTTTTTGTATAGTTTTCTTTCCAGGAAGTGTACCATATACTGATCTTTTTTGGGAAAACAATGTTTTTTTGACTTGATTTAGGTAAAATTTCGTAGAAAAGATTATATCTAGGACAATATATGGAGCACTTTTCTCTGCCGAAAACTGACCAAAGGCCAATGCCATCACTAGGAAGGAAAATTAATGCTTATATTAAGCTAAGCTTAAAGCTACATATGTATGTACCAAATTTCAAGTAAATCTAAACATAAATACGATCTTTTCGAATAGGTCTTTCCCTGTTGGATCCCACATAACTTTTCAATAGCTAAAAAAAGCTCGCGTCGATTAGTCGAAAGAAATATTGAAAAAATATACGATATTGGTGCTTGGATACACGCTTATGACGACGTGGTAGGTGATGAATCGTTGATTTACGCGTATGAGCCCAAAAGTAAGCAATGGTAGGCTGTGTGCGTATTTCAAGATGAGCCGAATCCAACAAATGTTGTTCGCACAGGAGGCACTACCAAGCAAATGAGTGCCTTTTTTTTCTTGGAAAAATTTGGAATGTCATAACAGAATAGAACAGTAAATTTTGAGTGGCACATAATGATTTGTTTGCCAATTGTCTTTTAAGAAATCAAGAAATCCAACCCCCGAAAAAGGATCACTCTTCACCACGATAATGCGACCTCTCACACATCGACTGAAACGACTGCATTTCTGAGCATTCAAAACATCAATTTGATGAGTCATGCACCGTATAGTCCTGACTAGGCACCGAATGACTTCTTTTTATTCTCCGTACATATAAAACGAACTGAGAGGTCAACGTTTTTCGACAGGTGAAGAGCCGGTTGATGCGTACAGAACGTATGTTTTGATGATGCCCTGATTAAAGTGGCAAAAGTGCTTCGACAATTGGTTGAAACGCATGCAAAATTTTAAAGATTTTAATGCAGATCGAAATATGAAAAGCAACCTCCGTATTAGCAACGAAAACTAAAAGACCGATGGAGCTGTAATGGAGCCGATACTTCCTCAAATAAAAGAAATCATATGTCGACCGATTCTTACACAAAAGATGGTATTGTGGTAATTACAGTAAAAATATCAATTTAAATATAATTAAGAAATCTTAAAAAGGAAAATTTTGTAAAAGTGTTGCCTTCTATTTAAAATTTCATACTGAAAATTCAACAAAATAGAAGAAATACTGCAATACATGTAGGTATTAAAGAGCGCCGGGGAAGCTTACAGTATTAAAAATATTTTTTTGCTGAACTCCCACCTATCTGAAAAGTTAGATATATTGATCAGGTAAATAATCTTGTAACCAGGCATGTATTCAAGGCAGGAAGGTGCCATGTTGCGAGTTGTTGTGATTAAATTTTATTTAATTTTTTTTTTTCGATTGCAAAAGCACTGTACGATAACTCAACGCTTAACACTATTAGGAAGTTTTAAACCGCGCGAATACAAAAAGTCGATTTCGTATTGTCTGCATATGGTAACAGACAAATTCAAATTGGAAAATTTAATCGACAATGAAACGATAGCAAGGCCAAATATTAAACACATCGTTTTTCAAAATATTGAAAATACAAAGTACCGTTAGTACGGAGAAGCTAACAAAAGTCAGTTCTAAGTCAGCCTTGTTCAGGAGAAGTCGTTAGATTAATTATTACCCGCACAAAAAAAAAATTATATACCCGCAACACAGAAGATTTTTTCGAAGAAAGTTTTTGATCAACTTCGGGCTCCAAGACTTGTTTCACGGCGAGAAAACCGTGTGGATGCGCAAACTTCTTAAAGTGAAACTCACTTCAGAGTCATAGTTATGCCATGCATCGATGTTTTAGTACAGAAATTGACAGAAAGCTTCCTCGAAAATGAAAATGTAATACCAAGCTTCGAAGATGTAAAACTCTACCGCGAAGTATAATGGTTCATAATAGGCTCAGCGCACGGGCTATGATGATTTCAAATCATTGGGACATTGCTATCGATAAAAAATCGAGGTTTCAAAAGGGCTGTACTTTGACATCTGTCAAACTTAACTGCCCAACCAAACATGTTTTGTTTGCGCTAAAAGTCAGGCATATATGAAAATGTATCTCTTAACAATCGCACAATGCGTTAAAACTGTTCAAACTTACGACAAAAATGGTGATTCAAACGCGGCCACATTTCGTGCTTTACGAGGAGATTATGATGCAGATAATCGTCCAACTACTCAACCAGTTGGTAATATTTTAAAGAACATTTCATGAGGAGCTACGTGCAAGATCGAGTTAATACAGATAAGCCTTTAAGTCTTGAGAACTTGAAAACCAACATTCGGCAAGTTATGGCTGAGATACCGCCAAATATGTGCCAAAAAAGGTGGTCGAGAATTACGTCAAATGGATCGAAGTTGGCAAAAATTTACGCAACGGTCATTTGAGTGATGTAGTGTTTCACATCTAATACCAAGGATCAAAGTTTATAATAAAAAAGGAATTTCATACAAAAAGTGCTTCGACAAGTCGTCGAAACGCGCACAAAGATGTATAGATCTAAATGGAAAATATTTTGAAAAACAATAAAGCGATTTTCGATTAATAACATTTGTTTTTGTTCTCTAATCCTGAAATATATAAGGAGGGTTGCCTTAATGTCTTGTGGTATATTCTGCAGACAAGTTTCGGAGATACTACAAATTAAACAAACAAACAAACGTTTTTTTATATACAGATATTTCAAATTACTATTCAATTATATGTATTGTCAACATCACACAAATTACATTTAAATCGTGCACATGTTACCTATATTTGAAACTAAGTGAAAATTACAACCGTAATGTGTGGGTTGGAGCCCATGCCAGACCAATATTGAAATTTACAAAATTTTTTCAAGAATATACAACGCTTTACAAAAAACAGACACAGATTTAAAAGAGAGCTAAAATGTTTGCTAAAGAAAAAAATTATTAAAGATTTAATCGTCATAGAAATGATCTGTTGGATTAGGCGGAAGCGCAGTTGGTAAGGAATAACTCGTGCGAGGGAATGGAAACCTGGTGAATTGTGGCATGGCAAAAGCTGACACCATTGTTGCCTTGAAAGAAAAAATATAAAAAATAATAAAAATTTTAAACATTAGTTGAAAACGAAAGGGTTATATATGTATCTATTATATATTTACCGCTAACAAAATTGGCAAAACAACGCAAATAACGAAGAAATTCTTTGAAGTCATCATTTTAACTGACTTTAGAAACGCTAAGCGTACAGAATTTTTATTAAAATATTGCAGTAGATTTACATCAATTTTTTGTATTTCTATATTTGAAAATAATTATTACAATTGTTATCGGCGACACGATTTTCATTAATAACGTGCTAAAAAGTGTATATTCCACTAATCTAACAATTTGCAAGTGACGTAAAGAAAGCCTACATTTCCTTTTCCGCGTTTCTATTCCTCTCTCAAACTTTTTCTCTATCTATTACTCTCTAACTCCGCTCCCACTCTGGTTTCTGTTGTCATGACATCATAACAACTGATCGCACAGCTCGACGGAAAGTTCGAAATGGTTGGTTTGCAGGTGATCCAATTGCCGAAAGTTTATGAATATGTGATCATAACACCAAATATTCTTGAGGATACTCCAGTATCAGGTATAACTTTTCTCCAATAATTAAAAAAAAGGGGTTTTCCGTAAAAAAAAAAAAATATTGTTAAATATTTTAATAATTTCTTGTTACAGATACGCAATCTGTGAGGATGGAATCAAGTCAGAAGAGGAAGATAATTCTACCAATGAAGATGATGGTTAATTGATCAAAAAATGATACAAAATTATATTTTTTAAGCATTTTCTTTAACTATTTTGTAATAAAAAAAAGTATTCTACTTGAACAACATACACTTTTTTATTTGCATGCTATTTCCTGAGCTTCTCAATCAATTAAGTTCAATGATTTAAAAAAGTTAAAAAAAGTTTTTTTTTTAATTATGAGATTAGGCGAATCCCTCCAGATAATCGTCAGGTTATGAGACTGCACGTCTAAGGAATAAAGATGAACCATATAAAGGATGATCCAAGTAAAGGTACTTTTTTCAATAGCCCTTTTTGACAGATCACACGTGAGTCGTATCAAGCCGTCATGTAATTTTTGTTCAGTATTGTTTGGCATTTCTTTATGGACAGACTTACGTTCTGTAAAGAATGTGTTTCGCGCGCTTCGCTGCACTTATGGTCAACATAATCGGCCTAGTACCCATTTTGAGACCCAGCATTCATTATTGGATAGTATTCGACCGAATAGACCACATTCAGCGCGCAGTGAACAAAATATAGCGGCCGTAGCTGAGAGTGTATACGAAGAACGTGGAGAGTCGATTCGGCGCCGTTCGCAGCAACTAGGACTTCAATTGAAATCGTACAAAGTACAGAGTGTGCAAGAATTGAAGCCGCTTGACCTTCCCAAGTGACATCGCTCTATGGGCTCTTGAAAAAATCAAATTTTGTTCAACGATGAGTCCCATTTCTGGCTCAATGGGTATGTAGACAAGCAAAATTGCCATATTTGGGACGAAGAGCAACCTGAAGAGATTCAAGAGCTGCCAGTTTATTCAAAAAACAACGGTTTGGTATAGTTTGTGTGCTGGTGGAATCACCAGTCCATATTTCTGCAAAAAATAATGTGCTGAGAACGTAACCGTCATGGCGACCGTTATCGCGCCATAATAACCGACTATTTGATGCCTGAAATTGAAGCTCGTGATCTCCTCGAGATTTCAAAAACATGGCGCCACTTCCTACACATCATATCAATTACTGGATTTAATGAGAGAACACTTCGGTGAGCAGATAATTGCACGTTTTGTGCCGGTCGATTGTCCACCAAGATCGTGTTATATCACACCGTTAGACTTTTTACTGTGGGTATATGTAAAGTCTAAAGTCTATGCGGACAATCCCGCTTCAGGAATTGGAGGAAAGCATCACGCATGTCATTCGCTAGTTACCAATCGAAATGCTCGAACGATTCATTGAAATTTGAAAGAGACGATCTTAAAAAAATAAATGCCAAAGAATGTTCTTTCGAATGATAATAAACATTCCCCATTAAATTTGAACTTTGAGTGTTTTTTCTTTAAAAAAGTAGGAAACATCGAAATGGATCACCCGTTATACCTTAATCTGACACGCTTAAGTATTTCAAAATGACGAATTTTTTTAACACATTGCAATAATGTCGCGCAATGGTTTTTTTCTTACATTTTCGAAAATCTATATCCGCTCTCCCTACCGATGAAAACGTATAACATTTTTTCTCTTTATTATCTAACCTTTGCAACAATAGGTCTCTATGACGCTCGACTAAATCTCTATTTAGCATCGTGGGCTCCCCTTCTATTCATTGTTGTCACTAAATTTGGCATCATCATTAACAGCAAATCAACCAAAATTTTATAGGATATTTGTGCTATCACTCCATACGACACTATGCACCGCCTTGCATGTCTACTAAAAACGACTTATTCAACATTCCTTTCCCCCTAATCCAAATCCATTAAAATATTTCATTTCATGGACCTCCCGTTAGAATAGTACGTACTACGATATCATCTACCTAACCCCCTCAAAAAGAGCAAAAATACGAAGCGACCAACAACAATCTCTTCAATGAACGCTTGGAACGCACTTACGATCTCTGCGCCAGTGCGCACGAAAGCCGTGCTTTGCGATTTTGATGAATATAGTGGGTAAAGGAGGTTGAGGCTGATCGAGTTAGCCGGTGATGGAAGTATATATAAACGTTCTACCAGCCGGAGATTCTTCTACTCTGCTAGGACTACTTCTCTCAGACAACACTCATCAATATATACTTGTAGACCAAGTTTAGTGCGATTTATCGAAGATTCCGTATATAGCCAAGTGTTCTTTTCTAAAACCTATTTGGACAAGGATTTCACTTCAGTTGAAAAGAAAATAGCTGCCTTTATTGCAACGATATTATTTCGGACGACACAAGTCTTTTGTGAATGCTGCCGTGAAATAAGGAAGGAATTGAGGTGCTTTTGTGGGAAGATCTTGAGTAGTTGGTTGATATGACAAGGTACAGCGACTCACTGAAGGTCGCAGGACCAGGATATATGTATTTCTGCAGAAGCCAAATTTGATGAATACGGTGCTTGAGACATGATTATGGTTTTTTCTTCGCCAAAAAATCACGGATAAGCACTGATGTGTGAGCTGGTACATTATCGTTATGCAGAATTCACGATTAGTTTTTCCACAATTCCGATCGTTGGAGCGGTATTGCTTCACACAAATGAGGCATTACTTCCTTGTAGTATTCCTTATTAACTGTACGATCTTTTGGCAGGAACTCATGATGCCGCAATGGTGCGGTGAGCAAAACCTTCACATTTGATCGAATTTGGCGTGCCTTTTTCGGTCTTGGCTCATCTGGCAGCTTGCATTGGAATGATTGGGGCTTGGTTTCGACGTCATAACTATATACCCATGTTTCGTCACAAGTTGTGACCAGTTTGAGAAAACCCGGATCGTTGTTGAAGTCGCTCAACAACTCCTGCGACGAATTGCTTTTGCTCAAAATTTTGCAATTTCGGAACACACCTCCCTGCCACACGTTTGATGCCCAAAACAATAGAGGAAATTGAATGGAATGAACCGATTGATATTCCAACATCCTTTGCAACTTCCCTAGTAGTGATTCAGCGTTTTTCAAAAACAATTTTTTTTACTGTTTGGATGTTTTCTTCGCTTGTTGACGTGGTCGCACCTCCTGGACGCTCATCGTTATCAATATCTTCTCGGTCGTCTGTAAAGCGCTTATACCACTTATAAACACCTTTTTGAAACAAAGTGGACTCACCGAATGCCACAGTTAACATTTCAAGTGTTTTGGAGCACTTTATTCCATTATCAACGGAAAATTTAATACATATTCTTTGATCCATTTCTTTCAAAAGCCAAAAATCGAAGAGCACAAAAAAACGTGACTAACCTCTTCTGTTGTCAAAAAAAAACTACTAATCGAAACTGGTTCCTAATGCAAGCAGATGATAAGCATATGTGTCCAAATATAACAAAAAAAAAGGATAATCGAATGTACACAGTCCGCGATAAATCAAAATTCACCTTTTCCTTTGAGCATACCTCGTATTCTCAGCGTCAATGAAGCATAAGCTGATAAAAAAAAAAAACCTGCACGTTATTAATGAAAATCGTGCGAAGCCGATAACAACTATTTTCAAATATAGAAACACAAAGACTGACGCACTGAAGAATATTTTCGTTATTTGCGTTGTTTTCCAATTTTGTTAGCGTTAAATGTATAATAGATATATACATACATAGCATTTTCGTTTTCTGAAATGTTTCATATTTTTATTATTTTTTATACTTTTCCGAGGCAACGATACGTTTAGCTGCATCCAGAGAAGACCCAAATTAGAACGGTTTCCACTACCACGCTGGTCTCATTCTCTATGTTCTTGGAAATAATGCCAATTGTAATAAGACTCCATCGTCTCTGAGACTAAAGGACGTGTAGTTAAATATATGAGTTTTATGAAATTTTGATATAAATACTTATGTACATGATATATGAGTTGGGCACTTATGGAGAAAATTGATATTTATCTTATAATTGGCTGATTCGACAACGGCTGTTATAGAGTAAGCCCATTTTAGGTTCATGCTCCTTAAAAAGCATTATCCTAAACCTATTTATAGGTACTTTGGTCTGGTTAGGCTTGGGTCAAACCTGTTTCATTATCTAGCAATTGAAGATCGATTTCCATCTGCTCAGTGTTATTTCTAGAAATTGTAAGTGAAGCTTTCTCCTGATCGTTTGTAACGGACATGGTGCCATCACCGTTTCAGATTCGTTTAGAAATATTAGCGATTGATATTAGCAACTCGTCCCTTGTGAGTTGTCAGCCCTCGATACCGGATGTGAGCTTTTTTTTAAATTCATGTAACTCAACAGCATTTCATCCGGCACTTCATGGGGGACTACCAAATCCACTCACGAAGTATATTTCGCGTATCCTAAAGACCTCCATAACCCTAAAGAATTCCGACGAGTGAAACTTTTGTTGGGGTCCCACCGAGTTATCGAACACATAACCCAACGCTGGGCTGGAGAACCTGTACATTGACATCTGATACTACAACTGGCAGCGTGCTCTACATAACTGAAATTAGTTGCCACTGTGGTTGTTGAGTCGGTCTCGTTCACTTTAGATTTAATGGTACAAGTTTGTGTTGATTCTGGTCTAGATATCCATTCTGATTGCTGCCTTTTGGGAGGCTCCCCTTCCCTCTTATTGTGGAACTTTTCGTAGTCCTCTACGATTTGCTTCTGGCGCGTTTTCTCTATTTCTTTCACTTAGGTGATCCTTGGTTATCTTCTTGAGAATAAAAACTGCACTATGGTATCGGCTGTTCCTTACTCGATTGAGAGATTTGGTTTTGCTCTTTCTTCTGTGTGTAATTTGAGCTGCAACTCATGGCACCTTTCGAGGTTCCGCGATTGGAAGGCATTATTCTAAAAGAATTTATATCGAATTAAACCATACTCTTACTGAAGTGTATTAAACTAAATAGTTGAGAGAAAAGTATTCGCCTCAAACTTCGGTGCTGAGATAATATTGCATATTGCGAGAGAGATACTTTTCGTAGGTCGAGAGGTAGAGGACTAGCAATATGAAATAACGAGTAATCCATTTCGAGGTTCCCTACTTTTTTAAGGAAAAAATACAGAAAATTCAAATTTAATTTGGAATGTTATTATCATTCGAAAGAACATTTTTTGGCATTTATTATTTGAAGATTATCTCTATCAAATGTTGGCCGCGGCTACGTCTCAGATGGTCCATCCGTTGAGTCCAATTTTCGATGACTCGTTCGAGCATTTCGACTGGTAACTGGCGAATGATACCCGTGATGTTTTGCTCCAAGACCTGACTCGAAACGAGATTGTCCGCACAGACTTTAGAATTTACATATCCCCACAGAAAAAAGTCTAATTGAGTGATATCACATGATCTTGGTGGCCAATCGACTGGCCCAAAACGAGAAATTATCTGCTCACCGAAGTGTTATCTCAAAAATGCACTGCTTGATGCGATGTTTGGAAATGTCGCGGAGATCACGAGCTTCAATTTCGTTTATCATGACCGATGATTCCACCGGCCTATAAACCACACCAAACCATTGTTTTTTCTTGATGAAATGGCAGCTCTAGAATCTCTTCAGGTTGCTCCCCGTCCCAAATGCGGCAATTTTGCTTGTTTACATACCCATTGAGCCAGAAATGGGCCTCATCGCTGAACAAGATTTGGCTCGAAAAAGTCGGATCTTCTTGAAACTTTTGTAGAGCCCATAGAGCGAGGCGATGTCGCTTGGGAAAGTCGAGCGGCTTCAGTTCTTGCACAAGCTGTATTTTTTTACGCTTTCAATTTAAGATCTCGACGTAAAATGCGCCAAGTCATTCCATACGTCAGTCCGAGTTGCTGTGAATGGCGCCAAATCGACTCTACACGGTCTTCGTGTACACTCTCAGCTACGGCCGCCATATTTGCTTCACTGTGTGCTGAACGTGGTCTATTCGGTCGAATATCATCCATTAATGAATGCTGGGTCTCTTTGATGAGTGATGGTGTTGCGAATAGTACGCTGGGTAGGCAGATTGTGTTGACCATAAGTTGAGCGAAGCGAGGGAAACATATTCTTTACAAAACGTGAATTTTCGTAATAAAGTTGAATGATTTGTGAACGTCGTTCAGGCGTAAGTCTTTCCACGATGAAATGTCAAACAATTCTGAACAAAAATAGCATGACAGCTTGGCACGACTCACGCGTGATCTGCCAAAAAAAGGCTATTGAAAAAAGCACCTCTACTTGGATCACCCTTTACGTCATTTAGTTTTCTACTTCAAGGAGTAGGAGCTAAGCATAAATAGAAAATTTTTCTGGGCTGTTGCCCATACATTTTCGACTGTGCGAGTCAATCTAGCAGCTCATATTCTGGGAAGCCGCATCAAAGCTTAGAAAACTATTTTTGGAAAGTTGGAATATAATAATATGTTTGGATAGCATAGTTAATGCAGGATATCCTGCTTCATAGCATTCTCTTGAATTTTCTCAGTATCTATGTATATGAAAACCCATTCATCTTATTCTTGTCCTTCTTACGATTGTTGCCACACTCGATTTCTTTGTGTTGACCCTTTAAAATTGTTGGTTAAATAGTGACTTGAGCTAGTGGGACATCGACGCTGACGACGACGATGACGACGACGGTGATGACGGCCAAGATGATGACGAAGAGTGCAACGACTAACGGAAGAAAGAAAATGCCAGCAGCAAGTCAAAGTGTGTCAAAGAAGAATAGAAAATTGCATGCTATCTGTCTATCTTTCTGTCATTTTCCACTTAATTTTTTCCCATTTCTTTTTCTACCACTCGTATTTTGCATACCAGCGCAAATGCATTTGAGGTTGAACCACAAAACGAATGAAAAATGCGCAAATTGCAATGCATTCATACAAAACGACCGCCATACTCTCGCGTCGCGCTACGCTCGATGGGGTCGGACGATTCATGCAAATGTCCTGTGGCCATTTAGTTTTTGACTGTATGGCTTCTTGCATTCTGACATTTTTACTTAACGTTGAATGGTTGGTTAGTAGATAGGTGAGATAGCATTGAGGTGAGTCGGGGTGTATTTTACCTGGCATGCAGATGTCTTAAAGGAAAATAAGAGTCTTTGCAGTCACTGTAGAGTAAAAGTATGTTCAAGCAACAATGTAGATAAGTATGTGCTTATGACATAGTTAGTAGCACTTATGCCAGGCATACGACAACCCACCTCCCACATATTCCTTAACGCGTCCACAAATCAGTTCTGTGATTTATATGGCGGCATATTTTTGCCCAACTTTCTTGGCGTCTTTTGAAATATGATCCCGTTGGCGCTTCGCTCGTTCACTTGAATGTCCTGCTCCTTGTCCTTTGCGCCACGAAGTTTTTACATCGTTTTTATAACAAACACACACACTTTGTTATTGTGGCAACCTTGGGCACTTTTAATGCAATTTTCACAATTTTTTCTTCCTCATTTCCTATCCGTATATTTTTTCAACACGAATATTCTATTTTTCTTGCCGTTATCAAAGTCCGGTGTTGTTAACAGTTGCCAGTTATTAGTATACAGACATAATATCTATATATATAGATATATCCTGCCAGTTAGCCAACTTATTTTGGACGACTGCCACCAACAGGCCACCTACCCACCCATGTACCTTTGATTTTCCTGCCATTTTACCATTTTTCATTCGAAGCACTAAAATTCCTATTGCTTCTACTCTTGTTGCTGCTACTCCTTCTGCAAAAGTCTTCGTTATCAGTGACCGACACTCGATTACATTTTCCGTGGCACTTGTCACTTGCGGCAGCTTTCAATGGCAAACTCGAATGCACAGGAAGTAACTAACTAGTACCACGAACTATCCATTATAAGCATACCACCTCTTGGCTTATATATATATATATATATATATATATGTATATGTATGAGTATATATATGCAAAAGTATGCATAGACATTATGCTATTACAAGTATCTTACTCGCAGTGGGCGGCAGAGTGGTAAGGTGAGTCTAGCAGTTTCTCGTTTGTGCATTCAGCAACTATCATTTCACTCTCTTCCTTTTCTTGCTTACGTATATTCCACCATTTTGCACTCACTAACCTAGGCCAAGCAGTGAATTTTGCGTATTTTTAAAGTAAGTTGAGTTTTTCCAATTATTCTATGTTCTACTCGTATTTACGGTAAATGCCAATAGCAATACCAATCGGTGCTAAAAGCATCAATATAGCTGTCACTCACGTTCACAATTCGAACGTCAAACTACGGTAAATAGAATTCTTCGTGTTGAAAAGTATAGAACTGTAAAATGGAGAGTAGAGAGCTCTAAAAGGAAGAGTAAAGAAGAGTGAGAAGTGTAGAGCTTTAGTTGCTGCGTATTTTATAATGGAATTACATAAAGTTAAATTTGAGAAGCTCTCCATACGCATAGTCCACAACATGTATGGGGTTTGATCACTCTGACAATGGCCTATACAATCCATAAAGCAATAAAATATGAAGGAGCGCAACTTTCGCGTGGGTATTCTAATTAACCGAGAGACACAATCGCCGAGTCCTGTCATTCAATCTGTTGTTAATTGTCTGTGACGCGGCTTCTAGTCAAACTGAAGTTCTTTAACATATCGCTGATTTGCACTCACGCTCCGGCGGAAGAGAACAGCGATATTACCAAAGATTCTGTGAATGAGCGCCTTAAACTCACCTAAAAGCTCTGCCCACGACATGATATTAAAATTGTATAGCCTCAAAAAATCATCCCGAAATGGACTGGGGCTGAGGATTCCGGTATTAGAAAATCCACCTAGTTGCACAACTGTCTCCAGACCAAAAATCTTCCAAACAAGATCGAAAATCTTCCAAACCAGATGGATCATGTTATGATAGACGATCAACATTTCTTCAGTTTTTTATATAATCTCCAAGGACCTAACATCAATTCGGAGACTATTTTGTAACAACAATGATACGCGCCTGCTTCTGTGTAGCAAACTTGTCAGCAAATACAATATTGCTCTTTAAGACCACTCATCAACATCTCGATATAAGGGAACTGTGAAACAAAGTTTCAAACTTACTTCGTATCGTCGCTAGAGTAAAAATTATTTTTTGGCAATATCGAAATAAGAGCTGAAACCTCGAGGATATAGAAGTGCAGTGGAAATAAAAAGACTTCGTAAGAGGTCGACCACAATGCATGAGGCAAGGGATAGGTACCAACAACTGAAGAGAGAAGCATTACATTACGTAATTGTAGACACAACAAGCGCTAGGTGGAAATGCGTTAATTTGAAGAGCTGACCAAGAGGAGTAATGCGGCGATTTACAGAAGGTTTAAAGACCGAAGGCAATTTTATGACCAAAGCTCAGTGCTCTGATTTTATTAAGAAAATACTTCTGCAGCCTGCGAAATGACAGTGAAAGCGCAACAGCGAACCGTAGATGATGAACGCGGCCTGCTAAAACTGCCATTGACTAGATATTCACCAGGCCTATGTTGAAAAAGACCCATGAAAAGAGGATGAACACTATCAAACCAGTTTTTGTCGGTTTTAAAGCCATACCACCCAATTGGAAAAGGGATATGTCGTCAATAGTTTTCGACGTTACTCGCAACAGCGAAATATTGCACAAATTTCAGATATTTTATGTTCGGTGATAACTTTTCAATTACATGGCTCTCTCATAAGTTGTGAGTCGCTTTGTTTTTGGCTAGCTCCAGCATAAGTACACTAGCAATGCCGCGGTGATTCTCAAGAATGCTGGTATAACTGGTGACAGCAACGGCGGACTCCAGGTCGGCACGTTACTCTTGATGGTTCTAACGGCTCGACAAACTAGTGCCGCCGGCGACAGCCAACCGATCCAACAAGGCTGATTGTCGCTCCCGTTGTACATTACATGAACAGCGGTTCCGAACTAGGTCGGAAGGGCGGAGGGGCAAGCAGAGCGCCCTTCACCCTCCACAGTAAGTCTTTGAGGTGGTGTTTTGCTTGGCTGGTGGAACTAGCTAGCACGTACTTAAAGGCAAATCAACTTCTTGCTCGACTAGCTAAGCGGGTGCCTACGACAGCATCCTCTTCGACTAAATAAGCGCACGATTTACATAGCACCGATCGGATGTTGAATACGGACTCGGCTATGCACTGGTTGAGAATTCACTGTCGCGCATTTTGTTTCGAACGAAATAATTGGTTAGTGGTCAACGTAGACCAGAGAACTTATAACAAGTTATGTTATAAGTTCTCTGGTAGACATCGTCAATGCTCACTTACGGCTGTTTCTGTCAAGCATGGATATGTATGTCCGTTCGAGTATGTGCTGAGGGCATGTATGTATGTACTGTTTTTTAGTATGTATTCGTATCCTGTATACGCCGATGGAAGCAGAGAAAGGGGAAAGAGGAAGGACCAGTCCTTGGAGTCTCCAAAAGCGAAAAATGCAACTATCGCTATTGTTGAATCGGCATTAAACGAGTAAGCGGTGCCTACACCAATGAAGAAGAAGAAGAAGAAGAAGACTAAATTACTTTTAGTCTTAAGTTCAAAGAGCTAGAAAATATTATAAGTGCAAATTTTTATAGAAAAAACTCTTAAAGTTGCAAGTATGTCGAAGAAAACCACTTTTACATGACTCTCGTAAGTTTTGTGAAATTTTCTCACTTCTTTAGCGCACACAATTGTTTTTGTATATTGTGAACTTTTTTAATTTTCATTACGCTCCGCAAGCGCCACATTTGTAGTTGGCATTTTACTTTTGCTTTCAATCTTCATTATCGCTTGAGCATTAAATCAATTTGTTTCTCCTTTCTACCATCTACTACTACACTCTCTACTTCGCTCTCACCATACATTTCGCATTGTATTTGTAACAATTTCCATATTTTATTTTCACATTTACACTCACATAATGTTACGTTTGCTTTCGTTCGTGTCTTGCCAAAATAAAAATTCAAAAAAAACCACTCCACGCTCTTCTGTAGCTATTTTAATTCGTTCCACAACAATTGTTTTCCATTCTTCATTTATGCAAATTAAGTTTCACACCTCTTACGAATATGCACAGTGCACATCTTATGTTACTGTGTATGTATGTAGTGACAACGTAAACTAGTACGCAAAAATTCTAGTTAAACACTAGTATGAAATAGGTTGAAATCATACTAATTCGATATTTGTATAGCAGTTCACCAGTAACGGGAAAAATAAAGTTTTATCCACCACGCAATTCTTGTGTTGTTGTTATTTTTGGTGCGCCACGGCTGAATTTCATTTCCTAATGAGTTCTGTTGAAACCCGCATTGTGTCGTCGTCCTTATCATCGTCACGATAGCCGAGTGGTTAGAGGCTCTCGCTGTAACGCTTAAGGTTCACGGTTCGAATCTTGCTGAAGGCAAACTCACTTTTATTTTCAATTTTATTTTTGGTGATTTAGAAACTCAACACATACTTATAAAGGGTAATCCAAGTAGAGGTACTTTTTTCAATAGCCTTTTTTGACAAATCCCGTGTGAGTTGTGTCAAGCTGCCAAATTATTTCTGTACAGTATTGTTTGGAATTTCATCATAGAAAGGCTTAGGCCTAAACCACGTTTACAAATCATTTAATTTTATTACAAATTTCACATTCTGTAAAGAAAGTGTTTCGCGCTCTTCGCTCAAGTTAAGACATAATTGGCCTACTGAGCAACACCATCAGCCATCTTGAGACCCAGTATTCATTACTGGGTAATATACGACCGAACAGACCACGTCCAGTACGCAGTGAAGAATATAGCGATTGCAGTTGAGAGTGTACACGAAGACCGTGGAGAGTCGATTCGGCGCCGTTCGCAGCAACTCGGACTGACATATGGAACGTTGAGATATTAAATTGAAAGCATACAAAATACAGCTTGTACAACAACTGAAGCCGCTCGACCTTCCCAGGCGACATCGCTTCGCTCTATGGGCTTTTGAGGAAGATTCGACTTTTTAGAGCCAAATTTTGTTCAGCGGTGAGGCTCATTTCTGGCTCAATGGGTATGTAAGCAAGCAAAATTGCCGCAACCTGAAGAGGTTCAGGAGCTGCCATTTCATCCAGAAAAAACAACGATTTATTGTAGTTTGTGAGCCGGGGGAATCATCGGTCCATATTTCTTCAAATATGATACCGGTGAGAATGTAACCGTCAATGGCGACCGTTATCGCGCCATGATAACCGACTATTTGATGCCTGAAATTGAAGCTCGTGATCTCCGCGACATTTGGTTTCAACAAGACGGAAGACGGCGCCACGTCCCACACATTGCATCAATCAATGAATTTTTTGAGAGAACACTTCGGTGAATAGATAATTTCACGTTTTGGGTCAGTCGATCGGCCACCAAGATCGTGTGATATCACACCGTTAGACTTTTTTATGTGGGGATATGTAAAGTCAAAATTCTATGCGGGCAATCCCGCTTTATTTTAGGCTTTGGATAAAAACATCACGCGTGTTATTCGCCAGTTACCAGTCGAAATTCTTGAACGAGTCATCGAAAATTGGACTCAACGGATGAAACATCTGAGACGTAGCCACGGCCAATATTTAAATGAGATAATCTTCAAAAAATAAATGCCAAAGATTGTTCTTTCGAATGATAATAACATTCTCCATTAAATTTGAATTTTCTGTGTTTTTTTTTTTTCTTTAAAAAAACAGAGAACCTCGAAATGGATCATATTACTTTCAAATGGTAAAAATACCAGTTGCTTGTCTGGGAAACATATGAAAAATGAAATAGTTATTGCAAAAATACAGAATTCTATTAAGAACTCCTATTTTTCGCTGCTGGGTATGTTTTTATATTATTTTGTATGTATGTAGTATTATTGGAGATTTCTTTTTATTTGTTCTACTTACCCACAATTTTTTAGTTAATTTTTTCTTTTTAATTCTTTAATTTTCCACCGTCACTTTCCCATTTTCCTATGTTTTACATTGTGCTATACTTATAATGTTGGCAACTTGGCAGCCATACTGCGCTTGACCTCAACCGTCTGACATTTTTACGGGCACTGCGCGATTTTACTTTGTTATTGCTCCGATTATTATTATTGTTATTGTTATGTGGAAAAGTTATTATTGTTATTTCATGTGTTTTTTTGTTTTTATTTAAATATATATGCATATGTTATACACATACTATGTAATTAGTAAAAAAAAAAAATTTAACTGCGTTTTGTAACGGTATATTGCAATTGTAACTTTTTATTCAAGTTATTTCCGTGTTATTGCTTCGTTTGTTAACAAGTTGCTGCGATTTGTTTTCATTTATCGTTCATTTGCATTTCTTTGCAGGTTTCATTTCTTATTTGATTTTCGTTTGTTTTTCACTCATATTCTCCAACTTAATTTGGTAAATTGTTTTCATCCGTTCACTAGTTAGTGTTTCTCTGGTAATATTTATTTCTAGAAAAAAAATTCAAATGTTATTGATGGAGGGAAGTGTTGGACTTGTTAGTCGAGGGAGTTTAATTTACACAATTCTCTCTTTGTGAAAGAACAATTAATATTAATTCAGTGCTTCATTACCGTTATAGAAAATTCTTATATTTGCTAGAGGGGGCGAGTTACGTAGAAACGTTTGTAAAAGTAATTTATTTTAGTTTTAATTGATTAATGTAATTGGTAATTTCAGTTATGTTTTGAAGAAGAAGTAGAAGTTCGTTTTGAACGATTCGAAAATACTCCTACGAGTTAGTTTGAGTGAGCTACTGCACATTGAAATATCAGTGAGTGGGACAATAGGCACTCTGGTGTTTGGTTATGCACAAACAACGACAGATGAACTAACTGAAACTCCAATAAGGCCTAAACAAGATCATTGAAGTTATGGAATATATTCCGCAACAAAAGGAGATTCTCAATCATAAGCAAGCTACATCCACTACGCATGATAAACAGAATCTATGTGAAATAAGGTTGGGAATCAAATTTAACGTGTCGAACCGATCATTGGAACTCTCGGCTGATATTCATATACAAGTAAAATTGAATTTTTTACCAATCTTTAAAAGTAGAAAGTCTTTTATATGGGAAGTTATTTACTATTTATTTATATTTATTTATTACTTATTGCCTATTTCTGGACTCATATCATATTTTAATATTCATTCCTAGTCTGATTGTTTATTATATGGAATAAAGGCATGGGTTGCCCGATTACCAAGGGAATTGTTAGTATCAAATTTTTATCGAATATGATGTCACATCCATCAGAATTTTTTTACACCACTACAGTCATTCCTGACAAATAGGACTTGAGCTTAGGTTAGGTGGGAGTTGATATCGTTGTGGGAACATCAAAATACTTAGTCTAGAGTAGAATTATTCTTTTATCACAGTGTTTATGCTATCACTAAGCTTCACTATTCATCTAATTCGATTTCTTTATAAATTTAATTTAATAATTTACCATAATGTCTGTTATCTTAGAAAAATATTCGACGAATGCAGCTCCTAGACATTGGAGTATAGCTCTGCCGAGAGACTGCTTCTTCCTTCACATCGTCTCTCCAACATCATCCAAAAAGAACTACCAACTTTCGTCCTACCAAGCAGCGGCCTATGAAGACTCTCTTAAAAGAGAGGATATCTCGCATGGCCTCTTCCGATTCTATTTCAATCAAGTTTGTCTAGAAGTTCTGCAATTAAAAGTGTGCTCATAAGTGAATTCATTGAGTATTAGTTTGCATATAATAAGAGGTTATATTTGTCGGGAAAAGTCCACTTTGGCGTGTAATACTGCAGTCTGATAACCTATTAAGTCCAGAGATAAAATATTTGTAAAGAGGTAAAATATTGTTCAAACCATTTGTTCAAACCATTTCAAGGTTTGCTAACTGATGGAATTCAAGTGTATTACGTCCGGTTCATGATGTAACTGGGCATTTACCGAGAAAGTGGAAAACTGTTTCCTTATTGTCTTTTATTTTGTAACTGCGACAAACCCATTTTTATCGCATGCTCCGCAAGTGACCAATGCCATACTTTTGTAGCTTTAGGTCTGTATATACTTTTCGTGAACCTATTTATTAAAACCTAAGTTGTGGTCTTGTCGAACTTAGGCCACATCTGATGCGTTGTTTTGCTTTTGGTTATATAAAACATCTGTTCTGAGCTATTTGTTGAAATTGTGTATAAAGCTCTCTCGGGGTCATTCTTAGCGGGCATGGCATTAACTCTGCCTCGGATTTTTTAGAGACTTGGACAACTCGTCTGCTTTTGCGTTGCCGAAAATGTCTTTATGTCCGGAAACCCAAATTATGGACAAGTGGATTTGACTTACGAGTGATCACAAATCCTTCCTGCTGTTGTTGACTACGCTAGAATTAATATTTGGTTGTGTAAAGGTCAGCAATGCCCGCTGGCCACTTTTTGCATCCCCCATAATTATGAAATAGAGCTCCACGGACCTTCTCATTGCCTAGTACTTTCGCTTGGAAGATTCCAACTGAGTTTGGTAGACGGATACAGAAAGAGAGATGTGAAAATCTTTGGAGTATAACCCCATATCTACGCCGCAGGGTCTAAAATTGCCCATCGGTGTAGATTGAGATGGTATCTTCCTCCCTTACTGAACCTAGAGGGTATCCATTCTTTAGAGGATATAGTCTGATTTATTTAAAGTTGTTATGAGCTGGTTCAGGACATCTCTTTTGGCTCCAACAACCCAACTAGTTAATTCTTATAGCAGAACATGCTGCGTGTTTCTGAATGAAAACGTTGGGCAGTTGATGCGTCGATACTTGTAGTGTCCCCAAAATATCTCATTCCATACTTGAGTTGTCCTATACACATACGGACAGATAGACCGAAAAGGTATGCCTATATCTATCTTAATTATTTGCATGCCGTTACATATAACCGTTAGTTTAACATACCTAACATATATATATTTGGCGCTTTGTAACCGCTGAAGCGATTTTCGGCCGAGCTCCTCCTCCAATTTGTGGTTTTGCGTCTTGATGTTTTTACCAACAAATGAAGGGACCTACAATTTATTCTATGCCGCCTCAGAACGACTGATGGATTTTTATAAGGAGCTTTATTTCATGCCAGAAATACACTCGGAGGGCTTGACATTCCCTGCCGAGGGGCGACCGCAATTAGAAAAATTTATTTTCTATAATTTTTGATGTTGCTCGAACCTGGGCTCGAACCCAGGCCTTCCGAATGGCAGTACACAATGCTAACCACTCGGCTATCGCGGCCGCCAAACCTAACATACTCTCGATATATAGAAAGGTCGAGTAAAAAATAAATTGTTAACGAAATTATAATTTATAAATGATAAATTTGTGTTAGTTTTCTATCTGTTGTTTTAAGATGTTTTTATTTTTTTAACTTAGATACCTACGTTATCTGAAAACATGAAGTTCTATAACAAAATGAAAGTCCTTTTCGAATTAACCACACCGAAAAACCTAAGAATAACGCAAGAAAACCAAAACAGCATTCAATTTTTTTTTTTTTTTTGTGGACTCGTGTAATCGTTTTCAAAGCAGTACCAAAAATTATTATATTTAGAAGATCGAACCAAAGAAACTACAAAACAAATAAGAAGGGCTGTCGTCGGACATGCCGAAGTCTTTATACCTTTCATGTACGCAACAAATTTATGGCAAAATGATGTGATGCTAGAATCCGTCGGTTCAATTCCTGGCAAAAGAAGTCTGATGAGGAGATGTGGTGATCTCCGAAACAGCTGTCACTTCTACCATTTTTTCTTTGTTGTATAACAAAATATTCAATGAAAAAATAATGTTTCTAACAAAAATAGGCCTTTGAATACAGCTCATTACTATAACCTATACTATAACCAAAAAGAAAAATTCGATTTCGATGATTTTCAGTATCAGTATTAACTGGAGTTAATTTCTGAGGAGCACCAAATTCATCTAGGAGTGTGAAAGATGATTTTTGGCGGGTTTTTGACCCAAAAGCTCAAATCTGAACAAATCGGTCGTATGGGTGCTATATGTTATATTTGTCTGATTTCGATAATTTTAAGTACCAATATACAATTCATTATGTATATGTAATGTACCAAATTTCTAAGGTACGTATTCGGTGAATTCATGAACCGAGATTTCAAATCTGAAAAATCGATCTTTATATGCTATAGTGGTCTGATCTGGCTGGTTCCGACAAATGATCATTTAAACGTATATGTAAATATCTCAAAAACTGAAGGATATGAACAGACGGGCATGCCTAAGTCATCTCAGCTCGTGAATCTGATAGGATGGGTATAAATTTTGGTGCGTCTATTCCTTTTGATTTTGTTACTTATATACACATGGCAGAAAAAGTCTGCGTTAACTCACTGTATTAAAGTATTTAACTAAAAAAGTTAAGCATTTTAAAGCAATCACTATTTTATATTCACTTATTATGAAGACATTTATTTGAAGTATGTTCGAGCAAAATTTTATAGAATTTGAACTGTGTCGTTCTGAGTTAATGGGAATCGCTACTTAAGTAAGTTGAGCAGAAAAAGTGTGCGTTCACTTTAAAAAGCGTAGGCTTTTTGCATTGAAAATACAAATTATTTATGTTTAATTTAATTTTAAATGATACACGGTAGTAATAGCGATTAGGAAGAAGCTAAAGCGTATATAAATATAGGTGAAATCATTATTTTTTTGACTATGGACCAAAGCGAAAAGAAATAGACTTTGTCAAAAGGAAAATCATTGTTGGTTTGAGGCAGAATGGTAAAAGTTATCGGGAAATCTCGAAAAGCGTTGGTCCATAGAATAATAAACAACTTGAAAGAAACAAAATCTTATTAGTCTAAGCCACGTTCTGGCCGTCCAAGAAAACTGACAAAAAGAAAATATTATTTTGAAGTCTAACCCACGTCCAACAGCAAGCCAACTTTCAAAAGACATTGATTTAAAATAGCAAAAGTAATTATACGGTACGGTACATGAACATGTATGACTATCTTAATATTTTTAAAACAAATTTAAGGGAAAGTGCAGCAATGCTGGGACTCGGTCAGCAATTTATTTCCCAACAGGACAACGACCCGAGCACACAACAGAAAATGTTAAGCTTTGGTTGCTGTATAATATTCCTAAACAACTACGTTTAATGCGTAAGATCACCTGATCTTAACCCTATTGAGCACTTTTTGTTTATATCTGATCTCATCCTAAATTTATATTAATCATTGGTACCAAAGTTTGTGTGGCAGTTACTTTTTATTGAACTAAATAAAATAATGTTAAAAAAAGTTTGTAAATGATTTATTTTTTCGGCTTTTCATAGTGCAAACGAAATATAGTTAGATGAACGTAGACTTTTCCTACCATGTGTACTTCGGACCAAAGTTAATATACCATTTCATGTATATGAAAGGTATAAAAATGGGATAAAATATACTTTCTTCCATTATGATTTATTCGATTAAAAAAAACTTACGTATTTTTTTCATGAAATTCACTATAAAATGATTTATATTTTTTTTTGTGACAAAAATTAATGTATTGAAAAGATTGAACAAAAAAATATGCACAAAATGAAGTAAAATATTTTTTTTTTTTGTAAACTCGTAACTACAAGAAAGTTACGTATACGCCAGGCTATGTTGAAAATTGTGAAATTAATGAAAGTCAATATAAAGTCAAGCAACCGGCTCCCTATATATGACTTTCAAAAAGTTACTTATAGTAAATAATTTTGAAGGCGATATATTTGCACTAAATTAAAAAAATCATTTTTTTTTTAAATAGAACATTACTAATATATGCACATACCTATGCATGATATTTATAAGGCTAATTTCCTCATATGAAAAACAACGGCAAAAAATCAAAATAAACAGACACATACAAACGTGCATACATAGTTAATACGTAAGCAAACATGACCTATCCACAAGATGAGTGGTTAAAAGTAAAGCATAACGCCAACATTAAATGCCACAACCGGATGCAAGAAACGGCGCAAGGAAAGTACCAACAGCGCGCAGTGTAAAAGTAAAGTAAATAAAAAAGTGTGTTAGGAAAACAAGCAGCAATAATAATGAAAAAAGTACGAAGTGAGTGATAGAGAGCAATATGAGGTTGCTGTAAAAAACTTTAGCACATCAATCAGTGAAAAAGCAACAGAAGCTACGTTGTTGGCGGCAGCATCAATTGTGAAAAAATGACAACTTCCATAATAATAATAATGATGATGTTGAGTGAAATTGTAAAGAAAAGAAATGGAGAAAACCAAAGTTAAAGTGTAAACAGAAGTCAGTTGCGCATGCAATATAAAGATAATAAAAAGTACTACTTTCGAAAGGAGAATACAATGTATGAATATATCTGTATATAAATTGTTTATAGTGTTATAGAAAGGACAGAAGTTGGTACCTCATTCCAAAAACAGTACTTTCTAGTATATCTTATAAGAGTATGTGATAAAGTACTTAATTAAGAGGTGGTGTTAAAATTTCTATCAAAGCATTAAAGAAAAGAAAATTGGTTTCAAAAAAAAAAAAATTAATTAGCAAAAAACATTAAATTATGTTTCAATACCATATTTTAAACATAAACACATGAGTAACCCACATTTGTAGAACTTTCACACAAAACAAAATAGGAGATCTAACCATACTAAGCAAAGTAGAACAAAAAAACACCGAGCTAACTATATAAAAAGAGCAACCAAAAATTTTCAGTGTACAAACCAAAAGTTAAACTGGCAAACAAACCTGTCACAAAAGAAATTACCCATGCATTTCGAGCGCGAAAATAAAATTTCCTTATTTAGGGAAATTTCTCAACTCACGTTAATTTTAGCGCTGCTAAGCGCAAATGTCAACTAGTGCTCTATTGAATATATGTATATATGAGCCAAAACCGAAAAATTCCTCTTCTCAATTCTCTGTAAAAGCAATGCAAAGCAAATTTCCCCATATTTCTTAATACTTATATATTTCATAATTTTACTTGACAAATGTCAACAAAAGTTAGTTTCACTTGCTGCTGGTTAGAATTTTTCTAAAAGCGTGTGATATTTATTCCTACTTTAAAGTTAGAAAAATCCCAAAAAATAATAAAATAAATAAACATATGTAGGTATAAAATTCTGTATTAAACTTCCTTTTTTTGGTATTTTCAAATTAAACAGTTTCTCGCAAGCGCTGAGAAATCAAATAATAATTTGCAAAGAAGGAAATCAATAGTGCGCGGCGCCAACCGTCTTCTTTCATTTTGGCAACAAGTAGTATATTATGTTTTAATTTCTATTTACTCTTGTATGCCAACTTTTGTATCACCCGTTTTAACACTGAGTTTTTCGTTCCTTAGTATTGAATTTAAATTCTTTCATTGATATATGTATTGGCTATCAAAGTGTCAAAGTAACAAATATCATTTCTCCATTCAAAAATTTTGTAGATGAAACTTGCTTCAATAATATTGAGAATTTTTGAAGCATTGGATTTTGTCTGAAACTTGTGAGCAAAAATTTACTAGGTTTTTAGTCGGGGCTGCGTCTGATGAAGTCATACGGCCAAATACTCAAAAAATATATCCAAACACAAAACGAAGATACTTTATTTGGAGAAGTCATAGTTGGTTGAACTGTATGTCTGCATTTACATCATAAAACGTTATACAGGAGTATTTAATTTTCAACTAAAATTGCTAGGAAAATCAGTCGTTATGAAAATAGTTTTACTATTCTTCGACTGTGAGCCAAGTTAAGCGAAGTAACATATACATATAAATATATTCCAATTCTGAATTATATTAGTTTAAACCAAAAAAAAATATAGTACAAAGAAGACTAACCAATTGTATTCCATTTCTGAATTAACGAAGTTTTAAATATAAATAAATGAATAAATAAAGTAGAAATTAGCCATAATTAAGACAAATATTGTTCACTTATAAATTAAAGAACAAAATAAATATTAAATAGATATAACATAAAGTATTACTAGTCAAACAATTTTATTCCACTTCCATATTAAATAAGTTTAATATATATATTTAATAATAAATATAAATAATATAAATAATACATAATAAACATTAGAAATTCACTTCCAAATTAAAAAAAAATAAACAGATAAATAAGTAAATATATACATATGAAATAAACTAGTTTTAATTTGATGAAATATATTCCATTCCTGAATAAAAAAGTTTATAGAAATAAATAAATAAATTACAGCCCTAGTTGAGCCTTTATTACCATTTTCATTTAAATAAATTTAAAATGTAATTTAATGAATATAATACACATTAGCTTTGGCTAGGCCAAATTTATTCCACTTCTGAATTCATTAAGTTTAATCTTTCATTATTTAATACTAAAAATTTAAATCACTTATGATTTAATCTACGAAAAAAACGCCAAAGAGAAATGATATTTTTTTTTCAAAAAAACACTTATAAACAACCAATCTTTGTCACCACTCAGTACATACACAAGTAGTTAAGGCCAACTTTTTCTATTTGTCTAGGCTGCAGTAGAAAATTAAATTCACTTCACTTTCACAAAGTACCAATTTAGTGAAACTTTTGTACTTTCAACAAAACTTAAGCATGTGAAATTAAAATAGTTGAGCCACATTGTAAACGTTGCAAGATGCATTGAAATATATACACTCAAACAGGGTAATGTAACTAAAATAACATTTAATAAAATACTTAAGAAGTAGGAACCTAGTTTCAAAGTGTGTATCTGAATTGTTTCTTTTTTTTTAATTTTACTCACTTTTATGTAGGTCTTTCCCGCCAAGCAAGCAATGAAAGTTCCCAAACTTGCTTCTTAAATACGCGACAAATATTTGCTCAGTGTACACCCTTTATCATAAAAATAGCATTAAGACAGTTGCATTGTTATATTGCAGTATTGTAAATAACGAAGAAAAGTTTAAAGCAGCACAAACCTTACACAAATCTTCAGCACAGTGACATAGAATTAAATATACTATCATGCAAAACATCTACAGGAAGATTTAAACTCAAACATAGGCGGAAAGAACGAAGGAAGAGGATAATTAAAGAATAATTCACTCTCAGTCACAAGTAAGAATAATTTTTAAAGGGCAAGCGAAAACGGGAACGATTAAAAGAGTTTAAACGCCTTTTATTCAAAGTTTTTCAATACAAACATAGATATTGATTTGAAAGAGAAGGAAAAAATTAATTTTTCAGTTTTTTGCTCAACTGTAAGGCCCGAAAGAGCTACTAAAATATTTACTACTTGTGTTTGGCCTTTAATTTAAATTAAAGTCATTTCGTACTCCCAGCTAATATATTACATGGACCTACACCATCTCGTGAGACAACCTCTGAATCTCTACTACATTTACAAACCATCTTGCCGCTATCATTAAAATTGGAATGACCTTCAAGGATCTGCTTTATCTTTATCAACAAACATTAATCTCAGTTTAAAGGCAGTAAAGCTACTTAAGTGCGCTTATATAAGCACAAAATAAAAGAGGGCCCCCTTATCAAGCACATCAACTGTAAATTCAACTGTCAAAATGTTTAAATTTTAGCAATAAAATCAATTTCAAAAAGAGAATTTTAGAAACAAAACAAAAAAAACATTTGAAAGAATATGCAAGAAAAACAAATTTATGAGCAGAACAAGCAAACTCTGTTTGAAAACCCATAAGCTCTGTTTCAATCGATTGAGCAGCTTCAAATGCTCTTCCATTCTTTCATTTGATTTTTCTGATTTTTGTCTGTCAATTTTATTGTTATTTTTTCTTAACTTGTGTAATACATACATACGTACATGTGTATGTAGGGTGTGAGATTTCATGCTGGCCATTTGTTTTAACTGAAATTAATCGTACGCCGCAGTCTCAGTTGACACTTAGGGGCAGTCCATCAGCGTTAGTTATGGCGTAAAGTGAAATGTGAGGAAAAAAGTATTTGAAAAAAAAAAAAAATTACAAAGTATTGAAATCGAATTGGTTTTTTATTTCACGTAAACTAACAACAATGGAAAACGATCTACGCGAAAAATCTGCAAGTGAAGATTCAACTGGCCAACCAACGCTGAGCTGCTGATGAGTGTGTCTCGGGTTGCTTGTTGGCTGTTGCTGACGCTGTGGCTGGGAGCTTTTGTGGTAGACCGTCATTAGCGGTCCCATGTGTCATTTCAATGGCTCGCACCGCAGTGTTGTTTTCTCTGATTTCATTTCACTTATTTTTTTTATTCGTTTTTTTTTTCAAGCTGATAAAGTGTTGTTGATTTTTTTCCGTTGGACGTAACGTCTGAAATTCAACACTGCGCGTTCGGTTATCAGGTTTGTATTTTTTTGGGATAGCCAATGGAATTGGAAGAATGTAAATAATTTTATTTTATTATTAAATTTCTATGTCTGAATAAAATCTCTCTGAATATATAATGACTTTAAAATTTAATGCTGCAGGAATGTATTAGTTAGTTTTTGATTTCAGAAGACGCAACCAATTACACACTTTATATAGTGAGTATGTGGGCATTATGAAGCTAAAAAATTTATTTAAGGGTAACCAGGATTTTCAAAAAATCAGTTTTTGATCTTTTTTCATTTTCTTGAAAATATTCTTTGATTTGTGATGGTCAACGCAAGGCACTTATCTTAGAACTGGAGTACAAACTACCATTACTTTTAAAATTATTCAGAATTTTTTATTTCATATTATCGTGAGATTAATGGGAAATATGATTTACTGATGTCATATTATAACTTTTATGTTTAATTTTTAAAACACTGACTAGCAGTATTTACGAAGCGATATATTTTGTATTCGTGATATTTTTTTGTTTACCGAAAATACCAAATACTCACTTTATAAAATATGCAATCGCAAAAAATTAATACTATATTCGTATGTATTTATGAAAAATATTTATCAAAAATTCTCATTTTTCTTGCCTCAGACTATCACTAACCCCATAAAAACAAATACAAATTATTGATCCGGAAAATATCAGTTTGTATATAATTAGAACATCTGATAAGCGGGGACATACGATTTTATTTTGATCTCAAATAGTCTATTATAATTTAATATCTTATTTGCTTTTATGCCAACTTTTTGCATATTGAATTTTCACACCTTCGTACTTCCTTCGCTGCAATTGCTGACTGACTATTCAATACAAAGTTATCCATGAGGATTTGATTTGAAATAAAACTACCAGAAAAGTCAGTTTTTCTAATACACTTTTAAGCTATTCCTCTTCTGAATTAAATATATATAAGTATAAATATAAATATATATATATGAATAAATATAATTGTAAGTTATTCCACTTCTAAATTAAATAATTATTAATATAAATAAATTTAATTAATATTAGCGTCGGTTAGGCCTATTATATTCCACTTCCGAATGATATAAGTTGAGAATACTAATACATTTATAAATAAATATAGTAAAAATCTATAAAGTGTTATGTCGCTTTTTCTTTTTAGGTATTTCGAGGGCTCAAAATCAACATATTTTTTCATATATTCCATGAAAAAGATCTTCGGAACACTCTTGCATATTTGATGAGCCGTTTATGAAATTTTCATAGAAAATAAATTTTTTTTTTAAACTCCGCTATTGAAGCATTTTTTCTGTGATGCTCTTAAAGCTGTGAGTTGCAACAATACTGGGCTTGAGCACGAACATTTTCTAGGCTGGAATTAAAATCTAAATCAATACTTTAGAGATACTTAAGAATGAATAAGATAATAACTTGAATGTACTCCCTTATTGTGAATGTCATATATCCAATCTGTTGGACATAAATATACAGTAGTTAAATTTACCTTCTCTATAAGAAAAAAATACCCGTACGCATACACATACATACATTTTATCTACGTTCAAATGCATTCAAAAAATTTTACATACATTTTCCAACAATTTCTTCCTGCACACTCTCATTCCAGTCTGATTTTCATTTTCATTGACAGGAAAGACAAAAAATATTTCAAATTCTCACCATGTCCTTGTCAGCATAATTTCACTTACACATTTCACATAGAAATTTCTACTAAGTAGAAGAGACATAAAATACCTTTACAAGTTTAAGGACAACAAGCCAACCACCACATACCAAATATTTCGTAGAATTCATTGCAAATTATGTACAAGCAACAATTTATAAAAAAAAAAAAAACAAAGACACAAAGATTGAATAATATTGTGATGGAAAGAAAATACTTTTGACTATGCTTTAATGCTTTTTTGTTTACGTAGATACATAATAAATGCAAAGAGGAAGAGCAAATGTTTTGCTTGGTGATTTTTATGAACCTGAAAAAATAGGTTTGTTTCATACAGGGAATCTGTATTCTGAGTGAGTGGAGCCTCGACTTAATCGTGCCTGTAATCGAAATCAAAAAGTCGAAAAGCCTAAGTCTGGCGGCCACGATAGCCGAGTGGTTAGCATTGCGTACTGCTATTCGGAAAGCCTGGGTTCGAGTCCAGATTCGAGGAACATCCAAAAATATAGAAAATGAATTTTTCTAATAGCGATCGCCCCGCGATAGGGAATGTCGAGCCCTCCGAGTGTATTTCTGGCATGAAATAAAAGGCTCATAAGAATCCATCGGCCGTTCGGAAGCGGCTTAAAATAAACTGTAGGTGCCTCCATTTGTTGGTAAAAACATCAAGACGCAAAACCAAAAATTGGAGGATAAGCTCGGCCAAAAAACGCTTCAGCGCTTACAAAGCGTTGTTGTTGTTGTTCTTGGTGCTGTTGTTGTTGTTGTTTTAACGGTTCGCTAACCCCTCCTAGGGTCAGGTAGGTCCAGTCTTAGTCATTGAGTCGTGCTGGGATCCGTTGCTTGCGGGACATACGTTCGGTATGCCAAACTCGAGTCTGGATAGGTCGGAGTTGAGTCTACTACAATATCCAGACCTTAATTCTGCCAGTATGTTACACTCCCTCCTTATCAACAGGTAAACACTTCTTGTGATGCTTTTTACCGCTTATATTTTTGAAACGGCTGGGTAACCGTACTTAAGATTAGGCAAAGCTTATATATATTGTTGATCAGAATCCGGATCTTAGTTGTGCCACGAGTAGGATCCCACGAAGCAACTTCGTCTACTTTGTGTGGTAGTTGAATTCCGATTACGAAATTCACTGGTAGAGAGTAGATAAAAGGGATGAGTGACTATGTGTGCCCCTGTGTCAGCAGAACGTTGAGTTCAATGGTTCTGTAACTTCATCCTTTAAGACGAGTACCTTCTGTCTGGAGGCTGTTCTGTCTTAATCAAGAATGATCACTGCGAATGTATCCCAACTAGGATCATTTATGTCCTACTGAGGTGCAAGCCCCATCGGGAGGTTCCCTCCTAAGCTTCTCAAGGAACTCATACGCATGAATAGTTGGTGACTAAAACCTTGTATAACCAAGAATCTATACCACAACCTTTCAATACTGTCACTGGATGTGATAGACTTTTTCGTTGCGAAACGACGGTTAGAAGTTGATTACACATGATTTTCGAAAAGCATATTACGAACTTTACATTTTTATTGAATATCGCCACATTAGGTAAAGATTTAACAGATAGGTAACTCCAAGAGAAAAGGTTTCAGCGCAACCCATTTCCATTCAAAAATTTTTAAGGGTTTCCATGTGTCAATGCTGAAATTTCAGTTGCCTGAAGTAGAGGCAGGAGACTGAGAAGATGTTTGGCAGAGATTTTTCGACTGAGCTTCTCTTCTAACTTGTAATGTGTCTTTTGCAGTATTACCAACAAATGGAGTGATCTAAAAAATTTTCTGATCAGCATACAAAAGTCTGAAGAGTTTTTATAAGGGTTTTTTATTTCATGCCGAATATACACTTGGAAAGGTTGACATTCTTCGTCAAGGGGCGACAGTAATTAGATTTATTTTTCTATAATTTTGGATAATTCAAAAATTTTTATATTAGAAAAATTTTTTTTTTAGAAACATACATATACGAATGAACGTATGTATGTATAGTATGTACATGGCTGAAAATTTATATTGCATTATTTAACCTAGCACAATTTTGAATTTTGTTTTTAATCGTTATACAATTAAACCAATTCGAAATTCTTATTTGTCTCTCTTTCAAATTGGTACAATAAAAATTCTTTTTAATTTTAAGGGAAAACCGAATGGGATGAGCTATGAATTGGATAACATTTGCTAACCTATTTGAGTGCCACTGCGATATGGTAGCACTTTGATAGCTACTGTATCATTTTACTGCACGTATATGTACCTTTTGTCATCTCTTTTTCGCCAATACATTCAGCTAACTTTGAATATTCACTTGAAAGTACAGAAGGCTATCGCAGTTGCATTTAAAGAAATTTTTGTTGCTGTCAAATTTTCCAATTGACAAGCGCGGTGCCAATTTCTGTCCAAGTTTTTGTGTATTCTCTCTGATATAAAAATTGTGTTTCTATAAGATTTTCTTAAACGAATTTGTGTAAAAATTCCAAATTAGCACTGGCGTGTGTCTAAAAATCTTCAGTAAAATGAAAGTGCATTGAATATTTAAATATATAAACGCTGAGCAAATAAATTTGCAGGCAAGCGGTAAACACACAACCAAAACCGTCTTCTTGGTGACAGCTCGAAAATCGATTTTTCATGCGGATTCATAGAAAAAATTTTCGTTAGAGCCTTATTCGACCGACGTTTATTAAAGTGGTTCGTACAATTATATATTATACATATTTTATGCAATTTTTAGAAACTGAAAATTTTTCATAAAATTGCATAGTAAATATTTACATACAGAACATTTCCAGTTAACGCCCTTACCATTGCAGACCAAACAAAATAATCAGAAGAAAAACATACATAATTTATCGGCAACCGGCTTATTCATATATGTAATGGAAATAATAGTTCATAAGTAAAAAGTATATAAAAGGAAGTTAAAGCGTAAGCAAAACACCAATCACGCGTGGAGCATCAAAATTATTATTTTGGCTAAAATCCCTAAAATTTCCCAGCAGCGTTTTGCAGCATTTGCGGCTAAATCAATAATCCATCATTTGAACACCCGAGCCAGTAGTAGTCAACACGCATAACAACAAATCGAATCAGACAGACTTGCATTGCCACTTTTTTTGGGAGTAAAAAAAAAAACTAAAATAAATCGCATTACAAAGGTAAATTTTTTTTTTGTTGAGAAAAAGAAATAAGGTCATATGTGTACAATGCAGTAAAAGGATATGCCGCATTGGCTGGCCCCAGAGTTACAAAAAAATATCTAAATACATACATATGTTATGTATGTTATTTTGCTCAATGGTGCGCATAAATATATATACCATCTTATGTACTTACTGCCATATGTACATATCTATGTATATTTGTATATTTAGGGTGGCCGGCACGACTAAAGTGGTCGTGCAGTACATAAGACGAAGCTGTGACGGCTATAGACCGTGCCCAAGTGTTCCAACTCCAAATTTTGAATTTAAAATTAGCTAAATCAATTTAAATGTTATAACAAAGGCGCGTTAGTGTAAATAAATAGGAGCATAAACGTGTAAATTTTGTGTATATATTTTAATTTTAACATTGATAGATAACTAGATAAGAATGGTGATAAATTGCGCTATATTGATTTGTTAATAATTTTAACAAAGAAAATTCGAAACTTTAAAGCTTTTATGAATTGTTTAATTAAATACTTGCAAATAAACTAAATGAAAAAATTTTAAGTGAAAATTATGTTTAATGTTGATCGAAATATACATGCTACGTGTTCCTGTTTACAAACAGCTGGGAAAAACCATTAAAATTGGACCACTTCCACACGGAGTGCAACGTTTTTATTTTACAATAATACATCAGTGTTTTATCTGATATATTTCATCAGTGAACATATACCGCAAACTTGTTAAAAAGTTTTCAAACACAATTTTCGAAAAAAGTATGTTTAATATGTGTATATACATATGAACAAGTTGAACAATTCTCTTTACAAAAAACTTCCTTTATAATAAGTTAGGTTTCTTATTCTTTAAAAATATACATCATATAATAGTGAATTATCAAAAATTATTATATTTAATCACGTTTTACTAAAAAATCTACTTTCCGCTCTCTTTTTCCAGCACAGCATCATCATTACACAACAAACAATCAATCGCAGAGCACATTATCCACTATAATAAGTCGACCATTATTTATTTGCAACGAAAAAAAATGAACGTGTGAATTGAAAAATAAAAAACAAAACAAACAAAAATAATATCCAAAACAACAAAACACCAAATATATAAACCGTTTCAGCAGACACAACCAAAACGGAGGAAAATAAACCAAAAGCAATGAGTTCCCGACACTACACTATCGAAGTGGGGGATACGAATTTTACAATTCTTAATCGGTATACAAATTTAAAACCGATCGGTTCTGGTGCTCAAGGCATCGTTTGTGCCGCCTATGATACAGTGACCGAGCAAAATGTTGCTATTAAAAAGCTATCACGACCATTCCAAAATGTCACACACGCTAAACGTGCATATAGAGAGTTTAAGTTAATGAAATTAGTAAACCATAAGAATATTATTGGATTACTTAATGCATTTACACCACAACGTAGTTTGGAAGAATTTCAAGATGTTTACCTTGTTATGGAGCTGATGGATGCAAATCTATGTCAGGTCATACAAATGGATTTAGATCATGATCGTATGTCGTATTTGTTATATCAAATGTTATGCGGTATAAAGCATTTACACCTAGCCGGCATAATACATAGAGATTTGAAACCATCAAATATTGTTGTTAAAGCCGATTGTACATTGAAAATTTTAGATTTCGGTTTGGCACGTACCGCCGGTACGACATTCATGATGACACCATATGTTGTGACACGTTATTATCGTGCACCCGAAGTTATTTTGGGTATGGGCTATACAGAGAATGTGGATATTTGGTCGGTGGGCTGTATAATGGGTGAAATGATAAGGGGTGGTGTTTTATTCCCCGGCACTGATCATATTGATCAATGGAATAAGATTATAGAACAATTGGGTACTCCGTCTACATCATTTATGCAACGTTTGCAACCAACTGTCCGTAATTATGTTGAAAATCGGCCACGTTATTCCGGTTATTCATTCGATCGACTATTCCCAGATGTCCTATTCCCCAATGATAATAACGAGCAAAGTCGACGGAAGGCATCCGAGGCACGTGATTTACTTAGTCGTATGTTGGTGATTGATCCCGAACAACGTATTTCGGTTGAGCAAGCACTATTACATAGTTATATAAATGTTTGGTATGATGCTGAGGAGGTAAATGCACCAGCACCCGAACCATATGATCATAGCGTTGATGAAAGGGAGCACACCGTGGAGCAATGGAAGCGACTTATTTACGAAGAAGTTATGGATTATGAGGCACACAATACCAATGCGCCAGTAAATACTACGCGGTAGACCCTGAATTAATTAGGCATAGCATACTAATGATGCTTCTGAGCAACTCTTAATGTATATAAAATATAAGAACAATAAAAGCATTAATACTTTCAAAATGATAAATATAAATTAATAAAGTAAATAAACAAAAAATAAAAATTATTAGAGATCAGCTTGTTTCGCCTCTAAAAAACTAAAAACTAAAAAAAAATTCGAAAAAAAGAGATCAAAATGAATGTTCTTATTTGCAAAAGTGCGTAAAGTGGATAAGTAGTAATCAATTTCTAGCAAAAAAGTGTAAGATTTTGATTGATGAAAAAAAAAGTGAAAGAAAATGTAGAAATGGCGAATGTAATGAAAAGAGTACAATACATAAATATTTCTAACAAGTATTTGCTACACAAATAAAAAAAATATATATAAATAATTACGAGGAACGCAAAATCATTTGACAAAAACGTAGTGACTGTAATAATTTTATTGGAAAATAAATAAATAATCCCGATATCTTAAATTAACGCACGCTTTATTGTTAGTTTATTTGGTTTCGAAGAATTTAAAACAAATATGATATGAATTTTACTATATATATATATATATATATATATATATTTGTGTGTCAATGTAAGTATTAGTGGTCAAGAAGCAGATTTTGTGTAAGAATTATGACATAAAATTTAAATTCCCTAAAGCTACTACGATAACTCCCAATAATTGTTTTCACATAATTTTGTTACACTCACAAGAGGTTAGCCATTTTTCATATTTCTTGGGCAAAAATCATATTTTAATACACGAGATGTCGCTGAAGTTGAAATATTTCGAAAAAAAATTTTAGTTATTCGGGGAATATTGCGGGAGTGTCAGTCCTTGGCAGGATAAAAATCCGGGTCGTTCCGGTATAAAGACCTGACTGTCGCGAGAACTAATGGATTTTTGTCGCCTCTTACGACAGGCATGCCCTACCGCTGGCAAATTCTTGAACCCCTAACTCGCAGGGATTAAAAAATTTGTATTTTAAACCCGTTTGATAAATGTGTATATATATAGGCTAATAATGATGACGATAATTATCAAACTCACCAGCTAATAACCCGTCTTCCCTAATAGAATATCATTTAAAATACTAAAACTTATTAAATTAGGTGTTTATGCCATTTGACAAAATTTACAATGCTTATAAATACATATGTATGTTTGTATGTCCATATGTACATATACTTTAAATTTGTATGTCCACATGATGAGCTTGTTTGTTGTTGATATTTTGCTACTATTTTTAGATCAAAGCGTAGACATTGTAAAGATTTTTGAATTGGTTATAATTTGAAGCTGGCGCAGTCTGACTACTTGTATATGTACATATGTAAATATGTGTGAAGCGCACTGAAGTGGAAGATAAATTTGTATTAGGTGGTAAATTGGGCATGCGAATGACAAAATGTTTACATAAACATACGTGCATATATTAAAAGGTGTATTAACATACATATATACCACTTACTTCAACCACATACAGTGAATAACAATATTGATGTGTCTTTTCGTTTATATTATTTGAGTTACATAAGTTGTTGAAGTGTCTTTTAGTATTAACGAAAGTTTTTTAATGGTAGAGCTTCAGGATATGCTGTGAATCTGATATTTTATACATATAACAGGACTAGTCGCAACGTTTTTCACTTATTTTCAAAATTAACCCAACAATAAAGAGATAAATTTAATACTAAAACAATTCCTTAAGCTGCATATTGTGGTTATGGCATCACTTTTGAAATTCAGGTACTCCTATAAGCATACGCAGCCGGAATTGTGAAAGTATGTAATGTGTAAATCTTCGAAGGAGCAGACATCACAGCCAATTCGCTTCTAATACCTACTTTTGAAACTCGTTTAATCAAAACAACTACGTTTAATTACTTAAATAAATAAATATTAACTGTTCGAGTTGGTCAGCATATAATAACTTTTTGCGACAGCACATTCATACCTATTCGCCAAATGTTAATTGTGAATGATTCTTATGGCAAATATTCATGTAAAATCATAAATATTTTCTTGCAAATTCGAATTTCTGAGGAGTTCTCTTTCAATGTTCAGTCTGTTTTTCATATTTTTCACTTTCGAAAATGGCCGCCCATCACTATACTATCAAATATACCCTCAGTGTAATTCCAATTTGAATTTTACTACACATTTTGATGTACTTGCACCATTTTACACTTTTCCGTTACACTCAGACGAAATGCAATTTTTCATTAATTTTACACTGAAATACTAATTTTCTATTAATTTTCAATTAATTTACACTTATGAATAAGAAAAATCACGAATAACTGCAAATCTTTTAGCGGAAACGGTAACTGATCAAATTAGAGGGTTGCCATTGGGCATGTAAATCTTTGAAGTAAACTTTCTAGAAACGGAAATAAGTTTTATAATTTGGTAAAAACTGCACCTTCATAGATACAAACTGCTCGGTAAGCATGAAATTTTCATAAATTTATATAAAAAAACTTAGAATTTCAAAATTGAGCTCATACAAAATATAAATTAGTATGGAAATGAAGTAAATGCATTTTTTAAATAAGTAAGTGCATAAAAAAGCCCACTCAGCGTGTCATTTTATTAGCCACTGTGTGTAGAAAAACCGGCACTGGCTTTCAATCTTTCTTGGTGGCGAACTTAGCTTGCTGAACAAGGTTTTTGGGGCAACTGAAAACTTTTATTCAATTATTTTTTACATATTTTCTTTAACTACCATGATTTTTCCTTTTTTTTTTTTTTTGCTTTCAAATTATTATACGAGTGTACAGTTCCAGCACGGAAATCGAGTTGTTCAATAAAGTAAAATTTTATTGTCACAAGTTTATTACAAAATGTATGGAAACCGATATACAAGCTGTAGCTCTCAAACAGTTCTTCGCTCCTTTCCTCTTTACATTGAGTTAACGGATAACTCCTTTGTAATGATTATCATTTGACGGTCGCGAGCTTCCATTTTAGTGTGACGTTTTGTTAGTAGCTATCTGAAGTTTTTTTAAATTATTTAAGTTTTTATGCTCATATAATGAATAATAAATAAGTTTTTGCATATAAAAAGTAGAAAATATCACTGCCAAATAGTGTAATATGAGTTTGATGCTTTAAGCATTTGAAGGAATGTGAAAAGAGCCTCTTAAAAAAACAACAATCACACTGGCATTTGCTTGTGCGAAATGTGTTAGTAAAAAGACGTTCTGGTGTGCGCACTAAGCGCCAGGGCCACCAATAAAAGAAAAAAACACTTAGAAAAAGAGCTGGTGAAGGCATAAATAAATGATCTTCGGCCTTTAGCTTGAGTTGAAATAAAAAGAATTTATAGAACATATTTTTATATCATAAATTTCAAAAAGGTAAAGGTAATTAGTCAACTACTACTTTTATGTGGAAATTTATTCATTTTTATTATTATCTAGCTATCTGAGTGTGTTCGCACTAAACGGTTCTAATTACGCAGTAGATTGAAGAAACTTTCGCAACAGATTGCAAAAAATTCTAAGCAGCCATTTTTCGTAAACTAATAATTAATTAAAATTTAGTAAAAAGAAATTAGTGAATTATTTTAAACGCGAAAATGCCGAGTCGGATAAATGAATTAGTGTGGATCGAGAGCGGATAACTCTAGAGCCTTTAAAAAGTGTTTAGTTTAAAAAAAGTAAAAGTGAAAGAGGTCGGACTAAATTTATTGTAGCAGCAATCCCTTTGCAGAGAGCAATCATCACAACAGTAAGTAAAAAGCTGAAATTCATGGCTTAACTGTAAAGAAATTTTAACGGCGAATTCAAATAGTCGTAATTTGCGATTCAAATATACTGAACAAATAACATAACATATAAATTTGTTTAAAAAAAGTGGAAAATGTGTAAATATTTGTATAGAACTCAAACTTACAGTTTTCGCGTAAATAGTTTGTTTTTCGAACGCTACGCAATCTTTTCATTTCAAATTTGTACCTTTTCGTAGTGAAATCTAGTGAAGATTACCAATTACGATGTGTTGGTAATTAATTATAGCGGTTAAGCCACCATAGAATTCTAATAAAGCGCTGGTCAATTGTGATACCTTTATTAGGAAGAGGTTCCCCTCACCTTCCATTGGTGCGTTTTATGCAATTCACCAGATCGTTGACGCTTACTGAAGGAAGCTCTTCAAGATAAAAGTTATTACTTGTTGTTATTGTTGTTGTAGCGCGGCTGCGCCAACCGCGTCTAGGGTTAGGCAAGTCCAGTTTTAGTCATCGAGGTCATGTAACGGGAAACGTGCTGTTTCAACGGGTTCGGACCAGAGGGAGAGGTGTGTTAGATGAGTCGGGTTAAATGGGCAAACAAAGAGGTGGTTAGTGTCGTGCGGGGATTCGTTGCATGCAGGACATGTGTTGGGTATGTCAGGGTCGAGTCTGGATAGGTAGGAGTTGAGCCTGCTACAGTATCCAGATTTTAATTGTGCTAGGGTTACGCGGGTCTCTCCAGACAGTTCGAGATCTTGTTCTGTTATGGGTGGTGATTGGACTCCGAGAACACCATTCACGGCAAGAGATTTCAATCTCTTTGCAAAGGTGTTAACGGACTTTCGGTGAATGATGTTTCTGGCGTTCTGTACGCCGTCCTGTCCAGCGTGTGTTGTCTGTATTGCTGTACGGCGTCCCGGTAGTCAAGTACTTTCTTCCTGATGTGTCTGGGTGGTGGTTAAGCTTCCAATAAGTGTCTGTAGGGATGATCCCTACGATAGCATCCCAGCAGATATTGCTTACACAGCATGCTCATTAACTGGGAGCATAGATGTTTCACCGTGTAAGTAGTGCTCCGGCGCCATCAGGAGGTTTCCCGTCACGATCCGAAGGGCGGTGTTCTGACAAGTCTGGAGCTTCTTCAACTCCAAATCGATGCAGCATAGTTTACAGCCTGCCGGCCATTTACCTTTTACGTTGTCAGCAGTGTTTCTTTGTCTTTTCCCCAGGTGCTACCGGCTAGCGATTTGAGGATTTTATTGCGGCTCCGTAATTTGGTGGCAATTGCAGTTGTATGCGGAGTGAAGGAATGCAGGCTGCCAAATGTGACTCCCAGTAACTTTGGGTTGTATGTGGTCGGAATTTTTACGTCATCGACCTTCACATTGAGTTCAAGCTGGTTTTCCTTCGTCCAGCTGGTGAAAATGGTGGCAGAGGATTTCGCGTGTTGTAGATGTAGATGTCGTGCAGTGAAGAAGTTGGAAAGGTCGGCGAGATAGCAGTTTACTTTCCAGCAAAGGCTATCAATATCTTGGTCAGACGCCAAAATTGAACAGTCATTGGCGTATAAGATTAAAGAGACGCCCTGTGGAGCCCCCTGTTTAATTTTCCTTAGCTTTGAGGTTTGACCTCGAAAGTCAACCGATGATTGTCGACCACCCAGGTAATTCATGGTCCATTTCTTCAACCTAGGTGGTAATGAGGAATCCTCAATATCCGATAGTAGCATTGCGTGATTAACCGTGTCAAAAGCATTCGACAGGTCCAGTGCTACTAGAACAGTTCGCGCACAGGGTCAATTTTGGTTAAGGCCATGAATTATCTGAGTGTTTATGGCGTTAAGTGCAGTTGTGGTGCTGTGCACTTTCCAGAAACCATGCTGATGCGTAGCTGGTGTGTAAGAAACGGTAGCAGAACGACCTCAATTGTCTTCTCTACCGGGGAAAGGAGAGATATCGGACGGTAAGACTTCTCTTCTACCCAAGAAGTCATTAGCGAGAAGTAACCCATCCTTGTACCGTGATTACACATTGACTACATTGAGTCTATTATAAGCTCTACTGCTGAAGGCCAATCTTAGCAAATTCTTTGACGAGGAAAGAGGTATGTCCCTATATCCGCGATCTATAAACACGGATCTTTCGCATGTTAGAATATGCCTTGATAAGTTCAGTTGGCATTGCAGAGTTCAGTCAGCACAAAACCCTTCCTATCATTGAAGTTAGTTCTGCTTGAAGTATGCTGCAGTGGCCAGGAGGTCTCTTGATTATGTTATTTCCGAGGTGCTCAGTGTAAGCTTCAAAGGCCAACGACGGCCGGGCGGGCCTGTGTGTTGTGGTTTCTCCATGCTTGACTAGTATTTAGCCTTATGGTGTTTCAGCTCTACCATACAGTTATGACGGAAGAATATTAAGAAGAATTACAAGGACTTTCTTAGGAGTTCAAGGCAGCGCCGTCTACCGAACCAGCCTTAGAGTACCTTTATCTAGTACCAGCTACCAGTGGGGTTTACTATCTATTATTATATTAATGTATGTGACTTCAGTAGAAAGAGTGAGCTCGAAGCCTTTAGTAAAAGTGGTTTACAAGCTTGTAAGCACTAGTCAATTCGGACAATGAAGGATTTACATCCAGGCCGCAATCGCTTCAGCAGTTGCTTACTATGTAGATCACATAGAACTTGAAAACATGGAAGAAGGGGAGACAGAACCCTACGCTGGGATATGCCTCTGTTGGCATTCCGGGTTACGGTTGCTTAAAAAGGGCTGCCTGTAGTTCGGCAGAAAAGATGCCATCTAATCTAATGATTTGAAGGGTGGGTTCGAATGATTCTATTGCCATACTATCCTGTTGCAGTTAATAATATTTTTTTTTTATATAAAAAGTTCCTAATTTATTTTAAGCTTTGTTGTGCTTAGTGTACATTCTTCAGATCACACTGGGAAGTGGATGATCTTTAGATATTCCAATATTTTAGTATTGCTTTTCAAGATGTTATTCATTCGCCGTTTCGCTTGTGGACTAAGTTAGGAATTGCAGAGCTGCTCGAGAGAACTTTCCTCAGTCTATTTTCCTCTGAGTTACTTTCGAAGTCAGTACAGGTGTTTCTTTTTTTCTTACTTGAAATTTTTTAGGTGATATTTATGGGATGGCCAGAAATTAGTCCTACTTTTCCGAAGCTTTAGGTTTTCTGAGAGGTAGAACAGTTAAATGACATTATATCTCATAAAGCCTCCATGACAAAGCCAACAATCGCTGACGATGAGTCTAGCTCACCGAGAGCAACGGTCTTTGTGTGTTAGAATTGACAGCTTCATCAGTTGTCAGCGATAAGATAAACTTATCGCGATTTGTAGTAGCAGAGTAGTAGAGAAATGAAAGTATGTATAGAATTTGGAAATGTACTAAACGGCGGTGGATTTAGTAATATGTAGAAATAGCAATATTTAGGCATCTTTCCGACTAATAATATTTTAAAAGAGTCTTTTTTTATATTGCGCGGTCTATCAGTAATATATATAAATAAACCGTCCATATATATTTATATGTTTATAGACAATAACTGAGTAACCGAAGTCACATCTGTTTCACTTAAAAAAAAAAAAACACCTTGCGATATCGGCACGATAAAACACTTGTCGAAATGGGGGTAACAATGAGTAACAGGTCAATTGGAAAGTCCCCGGCCCGACAGATGATGGTGCTACTAGATTTAATTAATCACTCTACAGTTAGCCCTAACCTTCAAAAGACGCGTATATAAATTTGACAGCTGTCAAATCATTAGTTTGTGAATTATAGCATTTTGAATAAAGCAAACTTTGTTATTGTGAAAAAAATGGGTAAAAATGAATTTCGAGTGTTGCTAAAATATTGCTTTTTGAAGGGAAAAAATACAGCTGAGACAAAAACTTTGCTCGATGATGAGTTCCGGACACTGCTCCAGGAAAATCAACCCTTAGGGATTGGTATGCTAAGTTTAGGCGTGGTGAAATGAGCAGCGAAATTGGCGAGTGCCATGGACGCCCAAAAGAGGTTGTTACTCATGAAAACACACCAAAAATTTGCTAAATCATTTTGAAGATATCAACTGAACATATACATCATATTATTCACGAATATTTGGGTATGAGAAAGCTGCAAAGTGCAAAGTGGGTGTCGCGCGAGCACATTTTTCACCAAAAACAACTATGAGTTGATGATTTGAAGCAGTGCTTCGAGATGTTCAAGCGTAATAAAGCCGAGTTTTAACATCGATATATGACAATGGATGAAGCATGGTTCCATCATTTCACCTCGAAGTCCAATCGATAGTCATCCGAGTGAACTGCAGACGATGAAACCGCTCTAAAACGTGGAAAAAGGCAACATTCGGTTGGTAAGGTTATCGCGTCTGTATTTTGGGATGCGCATGGAATAATTTTCATTGACTACATTGAAAAAGGAAAGGCTATCAACAGTGACTACTGCATAGCATTTTTCAACCGTTTTAAGGACGAAATCGCCGTAAAACGGCAGCATTTGTAGAAGAAGAAAGTGCTGTTTCACCAAGACAATATACCGAGTCAACATTCAGTGAACTTGATAGCAAAAATCTAAGAATTGGGCTTCGAATTGCTTTCGCATCCACCGTATTCTCCAGATCTAGTCCCCAGCGACTGCTTCCGGTCTTTAGATCTCAAAAGAATGTTATCTGGGAAGAAATTTTTGCCGAATAAAGAGGTGATAGCCGAAACTGAGGCCCATTTTGAAGTAAAGGACAAATCGTACTACAAAAATGGTATCAAAACAGGTAGAGGGTCTCTATAATTAGTGTATCACCATTGAAGGGAACTATGTTGAATAAAAATAAAATTAATTTTGCCTAAAAAATGTGTTTTACTATGGTAGGCCGGAGACTTTTCAATCAACCTGTTAAGTAAATAAATATTTTTATGTATATAAGAAAGTTTGTTAATTTTTAATAAAAATCATGACATTTATTAAATCAAAAAGGGCTTAAGTCAAGATCAAGGCATTTCTACAGATCTTTTGTAAATTCAAAAATTCTTCATATGAGTTTTACGGAAGGGGAAGAAAACCACAACTAAAAGAGGGGGAAAAAGAAGTTTCAATGCATCCCGAACAACTGAGAATTGTGGAAGGCTGAAGTGAGAAACCACACCACAGAATAATTTATATTTATATAATTTTTAAAAAATTTCCATTGCCATTTTCATAAATACATTTTTTGATACAAATGTTTCAAAAAAAATTTTTTTTTTACAAAATATTTTACTACGAGAATACAAAGAAAAATTTTTATTCAGTTCATTTGCGCTTTTATTAAATTTTTAAACACTTTTGCATTTATTTTAAACTATTTTTATTGTATTATATAAAATCACACGTTCAATCTCTTGCCAGCAACAGTTGTTTTTCATACTTCGAAATATTCAGTATGATATTGTTAAATTTGCGATTTTTAATTTTCTTAATTTTTTGGACGGAAAGCCTTTTTGACGCTTCGGCACAGCGTTGTATACCACTAGGTAAGGTTATAAACGAGTTCGAAAATGTTGCATAGAAAAAAATCCTTTTTTCAAGAAACAAATAATTAAAAACCTACATATACTCGTAGAAAGGTCGAAGTCAAATTGTTTATTTTCTATTCTTCAGCTCAAATTCAATTAATATTGCTTCTCTAAAATAAACTACATTTTTTTTTCTTACATTTTATTTTCATTCAATAGCCAATGCTACTTGCATCGAACAAGCTAATCCTGGGAAAATGGGTCCAGGTTGTCTACCGGGCACAAGATGGTCTTACAATTCGACCAGCAGACAATGTACAGCTTTCACTTATCAGGGATGTGGTGGAAATACGAATCGTTATTGTTCACGTATTGTATGTGAGCGTAGATGTAGACCTACTGCTGCACCAAGAGTTGTTGTTGGTTGAATAAATGCATGAAGAAGCGTTTCAGTGTTTCTATTTTCAAGTTTCGAAAGAAAGTCATAAATTATGGTTTAAAATTTATGAAGCTCATTACAGTGTCATTCATAATAAATCTTGAATATTTAAAGAAGAAATTCACCTCATTGCAATCTACTTTAAGCCTAGGGTGCACTAGGTTCTAGGTCAATTTAATAGATCTTACAAATCGAGTGCCAATGAATTGACTCCAAAACACTTTTAGTCTGTGAAGATAACACTGCATGTATGGAGTCTCAGGAGAAAAGGTGAGGTATGGAATAACTCTACAATGTATCAAAACTCATTATTAGTTGAGCATAATTGCGGCGTTTAAGTTCGCTGTAACCACTGAAGCCATTTTTGGCCGATTTTTGCTCCTCATAAAAATCCATCAGCCGTTCGGAGTGGGCTTAAAATAAACTGTAGGTCCCTCCATTTGTTGGTAAAACATCAAGACGCAAAACAACAAATTGGAGGAGAAGCTCGGTCAAAAATCGCTGAGTTTATTAGGATGGTTAATATGCCCCTGGATAAGATATGAGGTAGTGAACAACTTCACAGTAAATTGAAAATCCTGGTTGATTGATGAACATTGCTATCAGGTTCGGCCTTTAGGAACCCTGAGCCTATTCTGGTGGTTAAAAATGCCCCTGGAGGAGGGGTGAGGTAGTTAATAACTTCGCAATGCATTTAAACTCATTATTAGTTGAGAAAAATTGACATAAGACTATACAAAGTATCGAAACTCATTATTAGTTAAAGATAGATGATACCAGGATTGTCGTTTAAGGTCGCTGAGTGTACTTGGACGGTTAAGAATGTTCCGGGAGATGAAGTGAGAGAGTGAACAACTTCACATTGGATCGAAAATCATGGTTGATTGAGGAACATTGCCATCAGGTTCGGCCTTTAAGATCCCTGAGCGTATTTTAATGGTTTGAGCTACACTTGGAAGAGAGATGAGGTAGTTAATAACTTCGCAACGCATCTAAACTCACTACTAGTTGAGAAACGTTGACATCAGGTTTGCCGTTTAAGTCCACTGCGCATATTTAGACGGTTAAGAATTTGCCTAGAGAAGATGTGAGGTAGGGAACAACTTCACAATGTATTGCATTGGTTGAGGAATATTGACATTAGGTTCTTGCAATCCTGATCGTATTTAGACTTGAATATAGCTGAGGCAAGGATATCACGTTTGTAATTTTTTTCGCTACCAATTCGCAGCAAATTGGATATACCAAGTGGAGCAAGGCCCCTCTCCACTTGATCTCTTTAACGGAAGCATATAGGCTCTCGTTGATTTGGTGTTATTGATGAGCGCAATTGCTCGTTGGACCCCATTGCAATCGGCGGATCCATTGTTATTGATGTGGTATGCAGCCTCTCCATATTCGAGTGCTTCTTCTGCACTGTAATAAAGCGGTTCCCTTCATAAACGAGCAATTTCCTGTGTAGTAGCCCTATTTACGGGTACCCAGACCACGGCTGTCTTGCATTTAATCGAGAGCTTATTTGAAATACTTCTGCATTTTTATCCAACTTATGATGTGATAGAATTTCATTGAAGAGATCTGATGGCAGCATGAATGTCCAGGTGTATAGTGATTGATTGGTTTATAACCGAAGATTTGAGCATTCATTCGGCTGCTTCCGTGATTGCAATAAGCTCTGCTTCAACGACGCTGCAGTGGTCTGGTAGACTCAAACTCAATCGTTAGTGGGTGATTTCCACAGCGTACTCTTTTGTTCAGTTTTGAACCATCCATAAAGATGGCTATGTCACTCTGATCCAGAGCAATGGTATTTTTCCATTCATTACTATCCAGAATTCTCTCGTAGGGAAAAGATTGTTTAACCAGTAGGTGGAAATGTGGTGGATAGTCCAACGCCGTTGGAAATTGTGTTCAAGACAATGTTAGGGCGTGCGCTGTAGTGCGATACTTCCAACGCTGGGCCCGCTCTGACGAATAGCGTTGCCGTAGAAATCTAGGGAAAGAAAACAGAGGAGAGTTTCCAGTGTTTTTGAAAGTCACGACGGCAGATCCCTGTAGTAAGGATAGCTGCTGCCTTCTGACTTCTTTTTATATGCGTACAGTGCAGCCGTCGTATACTACCGAATATTATCCAACCTTGCAGCAATCTCCTATTATATGTAGAGCGTTTGTGAGTATTACCGTTAGGGCAATATCGACGGCGTATGCTACCATACCGTAGCCTGTGCTACCTAGTTGCCAAATCAGAGTGTTTAAGGTGAGGTACCAAAGCAGTGAAGCAAGATTCCGCCTTGAGGACTACCTCTTTTGGTGTATCTAGTAATATTGAAATTTCCCATCTAAGCGAAGACGATCTGGCGGCTGAGAAGCGTTTCCACGAGCCTTACAATGGGCTGTTCAATATCCATTTTCTGAAGAGCTTCTATTATAGTCTGGTGAAGAATATAGTTAAAAGCCTCTTCAATGTGCATGAACACGCTCAGCGTGTACCCTTTTACAGCCAGTCCTACACACAGCTATATCGTGAAGGGCTGTATCGACAGACTTTCTCTTAGGGTAGGCGTTTGCTTCCTGGAAAGGCTGTTTTGGGGTGTCTTTTGTCACGTGAATGGAGTAAATATTACTACTAGCCTTGGTCCATGCATGGGGATATATCCTTTGCATAGACAGGATTTGCAGATTTCGCATAACAGTGAGGATGGGATATTTCAGTCGCCTGTAATTCAGCGGGAAGAACCGCACCCAGCCCCGGGGCTTATGGGGTTGGAATGATTTCCTTGCCCATTCCATCCATCTTCTTCTTCTTCTTTTTTGTAGGCACCGGTTACGTGATTATAGCCTTCTCAACAATAGCACGCCACTCGTTCCTTCTCTTCGCTATTCGGCGCCATTTAGGAAATGCTAAGCGAGATCGGGTCGCAATCCAACTGATCCTTCCAACGGAGTGGAGGTCTTCCTCTCCCTGGTGGGGAGAGTTATTTGGTGCTGAAACTACTTCGCACACAATATCAGTTACTCTCTTTCAAACACTTTTATCAACATGAAATTCCTTGCAACATTTTTATTATTGATTGTCACAATATTTCTCTTCCTCGGACAAGCAAATCGCTATTGTTCACTGGCAGCTTGTCAAAATAATTGTGAATAATAATTTTGAGGAAAAAATTAAGTCTAAACGAAAATTTGATGATGATGATGATGATGTTTTAAAACTAAATTAATTAACAATTTTTCAATCAAAAAACCTTTTTTCAATTCAAATATGAAAGATATACGAATTTTGGTTGAGGTTATATATCGTACATCTCCAACAATATCACCATTGAAATTTATTGTATTGTAGTTTGGGATTAAATATTATTCTCACGAAACGCAGTTGTAGGAGGGCGATACGATGTAGTCCTTTGATTTCGATGACTTTCAGTACCAAATTTTTTTTTTTGGTTTTAAAATCCAAAACCTCAACATTTATTTATATTTAATTTTTTTTTATTCACGACGACTCCTGCAAACCTTTTAAGGATCACAATTTGAGGGCATGCACCTGGAATGCTCGGTCTCTTAATTGGGAAGGTGCTGCTGCCCAGCTGGTTGATATCCTCGTAAGACTAAAGGCTGTCATCACCACCCAAGAAGTACGAAGAAGGTGGGTCCTTCTACACCGGCTATATAAAGGAGCACAAATTTGGTGTTGGATTTGTGGTGGGAGAGAGACGTCGTCGCCGAGTCCGAAAACGATGTTCTTCAACATTTCGCCGATTTCTCACGCCGATCGGAAGGGGAAGAACGAAGTGATCAAAGATGCTTTCTATTAGAACCTACACTGCACTTATGAGCGCTGTCACCGTCACGACGTCGAAATTCTGTTAGACGATTACAACGCCAGGGTGGACAAAGAAGCTAATTTTGTCGAAGATACATCCCCAAATGGGCTGAGGCTGATTGACTTAGACAGGGATGCAGCACACGAAAATTCAGCACTAATTAAAAATGTGCTGGTCGAACCTGGGATCAGGCATTGGGCATTCGAATGGTAGTATGCAATGCTTACCACTCGGCTACCTCGGACGTTAATGCGGGGAAACTGGGTTAATTTATTTTGGTTACATTTAAAAGTGATCTATTTCGAGGTTTCCTACTTTTTTAAAGAAAAAAAGCACAGAAAATTCAAATTTAATGGGGAATGTTTATTATCATTCGAAAGAACATTCTTTGGCATTTATTTTTTGAAGATTATCTCTTTCAAATGTTTCCCGCGGCTAGGTCTCAGATCTTCCATCCCTTGAGGCCAATTTTCGATAACTCCTTCGAGCATTTCGACTGTTAACTGGTGAATGACACGCGTGATGTTTTGCTCCTGAATCGGGTTTGTCCGCATAGACTTTAGACTTTATATATCCCCACAAGAAGAAGTATAACGGTGTGATATCACACGATCTTGGTGGCCAATCGACGGCCCAAAACGTGATGTGTGGGAAGTGGCGCCGTCTTGTTAAAACCAAATGTCACGGAGATCACGATAACGGTCACCATTGACGGTTATGTTCTCACGGGGCTCATTTTTGAAGAAACTACACCAAACCGTTGCTTTTTTCTGGATGAAATGGCAGCTCTTGAATCTCTTCTTCATCCAAAATGCGGCAATTTTGATTGTTTACATACCCATTGAGCCAGAAATAGGCCTCATCGCTGAACAAAATTTGACTCGAAAACGTCGGATCTTCTTGGAACTTTTCAAGACTCCATAGATCTTTCAATTTGAGATTTAGACGTAAAAAGCGCCAAGTCGTTCCATACGTCAGTCCGAGTTGCTGCGAACGGCGCCGAATCGACTCTCCACGGTCTTTATGTACACTCTCCGCTACGGCCGTTATAGTTTCTTCACTACGTGCTGGACGTAATCCATTCAGTCGAATATTATCCAGTAATGAATGCTGGGTCTCAAGATTGGCGATGGTGTTGCGAATAGTACACTCAGCGGGCAAGTTATGTTGACCATAAGTTCGGCGAAGCGCGCGAAACACATTCGTTACAGAACGTGATTTTTCGTAATAAAGTTGAATGATTTGTAAGCGTTGTTCAGGCCAAAGTCTTTCCATGATGAAATGCCAAACAATACTGAACAAAAATAACATGGCAGCTTGACACGATTCAAGCGCGATCTGTCAAAAAAAAAAAGGCGATTGAAAAAAGTACCTCAACTTGGATCAGCCTTTAGTGATAGACTTTCCTTCTATAGAACAGATCTTCTATTTTTAACCGATCTGTGTACCACGGATTGAAAACTGAAGGAATTTAGTGAGAAAACTGTAACTCACGTTAGAGATATGATAGTTATATTGAGTTCTAAATATATACCAAAAATACTTATGTGAGTCCTCCACCAACAAGCCTGCCTCCCATACAATTGGCCTTTAGTCCTTATGTGAAAGTCCTGTGAAGGATAAGCCATACGACTTTTAATATAAATATTAGAAGAGTCTTTTATGTGCGGTTCCATTTGAACATAGTGTGCCTTGTTTTTTTTTTTTTAATAGAATTAAAATTAATCAGAAAAATGTGTAATATACGAACCACACAATCCTTTTTAAAGTATTTGTCTTCCTGCTTGGAAGAGAAATTGTCATATTTGCAGGTTGAATAATATATTTTATTAGAATATTTTCTCGATCGATCGATTTATATTTACATATATGCATACTTATATACATATATATATATTTGATATAAACTTGATTATTTACTGCTGCGCACTAACCACGTGATTCGCATCTTTGTTGACAGGCGCGTAATGAACAATAACGGTTCGCATTACCACCACAGCCATTATACTGAAAGCTGACGCACCTTCTGCTGGCCGCATTGTAGTACCATCTGGTGCCGGCAATGCAACCGCGGCCACCTCTACCGCTGTGAGAACCGCCCGAGCAGCTGTATTGTTCTAAAAAAAATACGAGTATGCAATTGTAGATAAGTATTTTCGAATAATTTCTGGATTTTTTGAAAGAAATTTCTATTTTTAACTTACGTGGCGCATTTGGGCACTGCGCATAAGTTTGTCCCAAGAAGAGGAAGATTGTCAAAACTAAAAAGCACGCAAGAAACTTCATTTTGTACACGAGTTGGAGGAGTAGCTTAAACAAGTGAACTTGATATGGTGTTGGCGTGATTTCCGCAACTGAATGATATTTCGAAGCTTGAGTGCTGCTGTTTTATAGCCAACGTTGTAATATTTGCCGAAATTTTTTCTTTTAGTTTACAAATTTGCTCGCGTGTTTGTTTTTGAATGATTTTTGATGTAAAGCTCTATTCATTCAATGCTAATTTTTACTACAAAAAGCCTGTTGCGAAAACAATAACTGCTGTTCCACTTTGAGTGTTCTTTGTAGATATAAATTAAATATTATGTAAATATTGTTTATTGTTAATTTTTTTATATTTTTTTATTTTTTATTTACTTATTATCAGGTGCGATGTGTTCTTTATTGTATTTTATTGTACTCTCGTCCGGATTTTACTTAATTGTATATAAATATGTATGTTCCACATTTACATTCCTTGGCTGTCAGCTATTCCTGCTGTGCTGTGTTTGTTGTTTATTTTGGTTGTTTATTCTTTCCAATTGCTACTGAAAAGAATTCCAACTTTAAAGTTCTATGTTCAACCTTTAAAAAGGGGAGCACAGCTCCTAACGCAAGACACGCTCGTCCTGTTCGAAAATTCATTTGATAATATACTAAACAACTTTATACGTACGATGCAAGATTTAATTCGAATTTAAAGTGCTCTTCTTCAAACGATTTTATATAAGTCATGAACGGCCCTAAGTTATGTTATTGAAATGCTAACGGTTTGGTTTGGCAAAGTATTGCAAATACTATATTCACTCTATTACTCAGTTCCTAACAGGTCAATTGAAATATCCCCTGCCTGACACATAGAAAGAATTAGAAAAAATTAAATCCATATGATTTTCATTTAGCTCTAATCATCAAAAGACGTGTGTATAAATTTGACAGCTGTCGGATCATTAGTCTGTGAATTATAGCATTTTGAGTTAAGCAGCCTTTGTCATTGTAAAAAATTCATAAAAAGAATCTCGTTTGTTGATAAAAATTGGTTTTTGAAGGGCAAAAATACAGTTGAAGCAGAACCTTTTCTTGATGACGGGTTTCCGGACAGTGCCCTATGAAAATCAACCATAAAGGATTGGCATGCTAAGTTAAGACTTGGTGATAGGAGCACCGAACGAACGTCCAAATTATGTTGTTACCAACAAAACCAGCGAAAAGATCATAAATTGAAATTGAATGAAATAGCTGGCACTCTAAAGATATCAGCTGAGCATGTACATCATATCATCCACGAATATTTGGGTATGAGAGAGTTCTGCGTAAAGTGGGTGTCGCGCGAGCTCACTTTCAACCAAAAACAATGACGAGTTGATGAATCGGAGAGTGTTTGTGACCATGGATGAAACATGGCTCCATCATTTCACTCCGAAATCCACTCGACAGTCCACCGAGTGGACCGCACACGATGAACTTGCTCCATAGTGTGGAAAAAGGCAACAGTCGGCTGGTAAGTTTATGGTCTCTGCATTTTGGGATGCGCGTGGAATAATTTTCCATGACTACCTTGAAAAAATAAGGACGAAATCACCAAAAGACGGCCGCAGTTGAAGAAAAAGAAAGTGCTGTTTCACCAAACTGTTTCACCGTGTCACAAGTTAGTGAAATCGATGGCAAAAATCGATGAATTGGGCTTCGAATTGCTTCCACATTCGCCGTATTCTCCAGTTCCAGGCCTCCAGCGACTCTTTTCTGTTCTCAGATTCTCGCTGGGAAAATTTTTGTCGAATGAAGAGAAGATCGCCGAAACTGAGGTCTATTTTGAAGCAAAATCGTACAACAAAAGTGGTATCGAAAAGTTGGAGGGTCGCCATAATCACTGTATCACACTTGAAGGGTACCATATTGAATAAAAATAATAATTTTTGCCAAAAACATGCGTTTTACTAAGGTAGGCAGGGGACTTTTCAATTGACCTGTTATATATGAGAGCTCTAATATAATGATGGAAAATTTCTGCTCAATTCACTCTTTTTTTTTTAAACTGTGTAATAGGTTTCTAGAGCAGCAAGTGATTACGGGTAAAATGCAAAACATTATTTCTGGGCATCTAGGTAAATATTTCTAAATGGTAGACATTTATTTGAAGTCATTCGAAACAACTTTATACCTTCCAGACTGCCAATATACTGAACATATCAAATTTATTGCAAATTACAGAATTCCATTTTGTTAATTTATAATATAAACTTCAATTTACGTCTGTAGATTACCAAATTTGTTGTATATATGTGGTCCGATCTGACCAGCTCCATCCAGCAGATGATCGTTAAAGGGTTTTAGTGCATCTTCCTACTAAGAGTGATTGAAATATTTCAAAAATTGAGGGACTAATTTGCGTTCAAACAGTCAGACGGACAGGCAGACACGGCCGAATCAACTCAGCTCGTCAATCTGATACGATTGGTACAAATTTCGGTGTTCCTATATCTAACACTTCTGGTAACCGCAAAAGTATACCTAATTTTCTTGAAGCTCCCAATGTTCTTCATCCACTATAGATCAATGAAGAAAAGGTTGGAAGGCATTACAGATTGCAAAAAGGTTTTAAAATAACCCCAAAAACAATAAAAGAACAAGCCAAAATAGATAAATTATTATCGAGTTTAGCCCTGAAAACGGAAGAATGCAGAGATACTCAAGAAAAAATGCTTGAGCCCCCAAAAACATTCTTTGATAGAGTCCAGATCACTAATCCAATAATGAATTTACTACAGGAAGTAGCGCCGAACTCATAAGATAATAAGTAACGAACGGGTTAAGATTCAATATAACTCAGTTGAAGTCTATATAGAACCTTCGTGTCTTAACTAGAGCAAAATAATACGGAGTTCCATACTTAGAAGCTTACAGATGAAAGGTCTTTTAAAATTATTCTGAAGGACATGCCCCCTCTATTGTCCCCCGAAATTAAAAAGCATACCGTATGGTATGTGAAAGTTGAGATCATTAAATCATTCGGCCGTGCGGAAGCGGCTTGGAATAAACTGTAGGTCCCCCCATTTCGAAGTTCGGCGGAAAATTGCTTCAGCGGCGCAATAGCGGAGTGGTTAGCATTGCGTACTATAATTCGGAAGGCCTGGGTTCGAGAAGCATCCAAAATTTTAAAATATAATTTTTCTAATTGCGGTCGCCTCTCGGCAGGGAATGTCATTTCTTAAATGAAATAAAAGCTCTTCATAAAAATCCATCGCCCGCTCGGAGTCGGCTTAGTATAAACTGTAGGTCCCTCCAATTTGTTGGTAAAAACATAGGGGCAAGGACAGAAGCGAATAGGTGGTAGACAGATTCCGTCGCCGAATACTGATATTCCCTAATTCCTTCACTCGACTGAAGACTCGATTTGATCAAAGATGCCCTTATGAGTCCTTCCAGCATAAGAAAATTGATAAAGCTACATAGCTGTCGCTATATCGAAAAACTCGTTATCACATCATTCATGTGTTCTAGATGTGGTCTGAGGATCTAATATCAACTCGGGCCACTGTCTTGTAACAGTTAAGATACGCACCCGCATCTGTGTCGGAGAAAAAGCCCGCCAACAAACAAAAGTAAGACTTGACGTAGAAAAACCGCAATCACCGCAGATATCCGAACGGTTTTCAACTAAACTATTTCATTTCAACTGGGTCGAGTCTCAAAATACTAGCGTGCCTTGCTACATCTGTAAAAACAAAAAATCAAGAAAATCTAATTGAAATTTTGCATTTTCGGTTTTTTTTTTGGTAAAACGAAAAAAAAAATATTTTTTTCCAAACTTTTTCATTGAGTCTTTAATTGACCATGCTCCTGACGTGCTTTATCGGCTAGTGTATTACGCCATATAATTTGATTTAACAAATACTGACTAACAATTCTTCTGAACTGAATGGAGCAGGAGAAAATGAAAAAAATGAACAGACAAATCATAAGTGGCAAAATGTTCCAGCAAAAAGCGGAAAACGAGCAAATAATGAATCTCCTACACTCCATCAAAAGAAAAGACAAATTATTATACACCCAAATCGATTTGATATTCTAAGTGATGAATACTTCCTGCAAAAAACCATTTAAATGCGTAAAATGTAATTCAATGCATCCAACCGCTCAATGTACTAAACCCAATGACACTATACCTACCTGCGTGCATTGCTTGCAAAGCCATATATATATATATATATTTGGCGCTTTGTAACCGCTGAAGCGATTTTCGGCCGAGCTCCTCCTCCATTTTGTGGTTTTGCGTCTTGATGTTTTCACCAACACATGGAGGGACCTACAGTTTATTCTAAGTCGCCTCCGAACGGCTGATGGATTTTTATGAGGAGCTTTATTTCATGCCAGAAATACACTCGGAGAGCTTGACATTCCCTGCCGAGGGGCGACCGCAATTAGAAAAATTTTTTTCCTATCATATTTTGGATGTTGCTCGAACCTGGGCTCGAACCCAGGCCTTCCGAATGTCAGTAAGCAATGCTAACCACTCGGCTATCGCGGCAAAGCCATACTGCAAATAATAAAGGAGCATTGTATACCAACAAATTATCAGAAATAAACCAAATGTTTCAAATATAAGAAAAGAGAAGAAAAATATAGAACAACAAAACTTCCCTAGCTTAGGCAATGGTATACCTCAACTAAATTACACTAAAAATGAAACAAATGGTAGTGCTGAGCAATCTTACGCTAATGTTTTGAAAGGTAATGTCATGAATGAACAAAATACGATGAAAAAAATCGAACTGTTACTAGAAAAACAAATAGAATTAACAAACACACTTCTTAATATGATGTCGCTTCTTATTAATAAGCTATGCAAGTGAATTTAAGATTAGAAATATGGAATGCCAATGGGTTATACCGTCACTCTCAAGAGACTGAAGTATTCTTAAATGAGAATTATATTGATTTAATGTTAGTGTCAGAAACACACTTTACAAATGAAACATATTTTAATATAAGAAATTATGATATAATTGCTTCTAATCACCAAAGTAACAGGGCTCGTGCTGGCTGTGCTGTTTTAATTAAATCTTCTATCAAAAATGATGCGCTCGAACCAATTCAAATGCCATCAATACAAGCTGCAGGAATAAAAATTAAACCAAACAATATCGATCTACACATATATGCTCTGTACACAGAGCACAAGGCACAGTATAACAACTTCTGAATATGAAAATTTCTTTTGCACCCTCGGCCCCAGATTCTTTGTAGGAGGCGATTTCAATGCTAAGCATCCCTGGTGGGGATCACGTATCCCAAACCCAAAGGGTAGAGAGCTTTATAAATGCATTATAAAATATAATTTAAAAACTTTGTCAAGTGGGGAACCTACCTACTGGCCGAGTGATCCATTGAAAGTTCCTGATCTTCTAGATACCGCTGTATACAAAGGTATTCCAACACAGCTATTAGATATTGCTAGCTCTGAAGAACTAAGCTCTGATCACTCGCCAATCATAGTTAGTTACAACACATTAATTAATACCAAACAACGGAAATATTTCACTTTAAATAACAAAAGTGAAATTAGTATTTTTACAAACCTTTACAAACTTAATCCATGAAGCAGCTTTTGTTGCTACTCCACAAAGAATAAATGCGTTCTCACCTCGTAACCTAATACACGTATCTGCTGAGATCAGAGCATTAATTCAATATAAACGACGTATACGAAAAAAATCCTTGTAGAAAACAAACTAGTAGAAATCCTGTAGATAAAACTACTCTAAATAAAGCTACAAAGGAGTTAAAAGAAAAATTTAAAGAGTTTAGAAACAAATCTATTTCGGAATATATTAAGAGTTTAAATTACCGACAAAATGATGACCATAAGATATGGAATGATACAAGATATCTAAAGCGGCCTAAAAAACGAAATGTACCTATAAAAGACAGTAATAATGATTGGTGTAGAACAGACAAAAGCAAAGCAAATGCATATGCTAAATACCTCGAGGCAACATTCACTTCTTTACTATCGGCGACAGCAACAACGATGCTGAAATATTAGAATTTCTTGATGCACCATTATTATTATCTTTACCACTGAGTTCCATTAGACCTGCGGAAAGACCTGCGGAAATCGAGAAATTGACTAAGAAGAAATCTCCAGAATGTGACAAAATTGATGCCAAAGTTGCTAAGTGTCTACCTAAAAAAGGTATTATGTTCTTAACACATATATATAATTCAGTATTGAGGCTTAACCATTTCCCTACTCAATGGAAGTGTGCGGAAGTAGTGATGATACTCAAACCATCTAACCCAGAAAACGAAATCGCTTCATATAGACCAATCAGTTTGTTGATTCTATTTTCCAAAATATTCGAAAAAATATTTTTGCGGAGAATTTTGCCATTACTGGAAGACGAAAAGTTAATACCTGAACATCAATTTGGATTTCGCCGATATCACGGTACACCTGAACAATGTCACCGTGTAGCTAACTACATTATAGACACCTTTGAACGTAAGGAATACCGTTCAGCTGCATACATATATATATATATCTAATTTTTAAATCCTACTTAACAGAAAGATCATTTTATGTAAAGATAAATGACGAAACATCCGACATAACATATATGAATGCTGGAGTTGCACAGGGAAGCGTGCTCGGTCCTCTACTTTACACCATTTACACACCTGACATACCTGTAACAGAAAATGTATTAATTGCTACATATGCCGATGACACCGCAATACTGTCGTCAAGCCAGAAGCAACTAACTTAGTCCAACAAGAATTAAATAAGATACAGACTTGGCTGTACACGTTTTATTTACATTAAGAAGAAGCGACAGCCCTCCGTTGTTTTTAAATGAGAATGTTGTTCCTCAACATGATAGCGTTAAATACCTCGGCATGCATTTGGACAAACGATTAACATGGAAACAGCACATACAAGCTAAAAATAAACAATTGAAAATAAAAACTAAACAACTTTACTGGCTACTCGGACATAAATCGCAGTTACATTTCGAAAATAAATTATTATTATATAAAGCCATACTAAAGCCCATACTGACCTACGGTGTGCAAATATTGAAATTTTACAAAGATACCAGTCAAAAACTCTGAGACTAATTACAAGTTCGCCTCGGTTCATCTCAAATAAAGCCATTCATTCAGATCTGATATATGTTTTGTTAAAAACGAAATTAAAAGATTTAGCACAACATACTTACGCAGGATCAGCTATCACGATAACCCTTTGGCAGTAATGCTACTGGATGAAAGCAATGAAACTATTAGGCTCAAAAGATATCATGTTCTAGATCTCCCATTTAGAAATTGAGTTTAAAAATATTGACAAAAAATATTATTATACTTTTTATGCTTGGAATAACACCACATTGTATTTTGTTATTGACCTCACTGGAGATCAATAATATAAGTTAAATTGTTACTTTGTTATATAATTTGCTTATTATTTCTTTTTAAATAGATTGCAAATAAAATGTTAAAAAAAAGAATTCAACTGGGGCGAAAAGAGAGCTGGTATGATGAACATTGCTATACCGCAGTGAAGGAAAAATATTGACTGGCCACCACCTTGCGGTAGACCACAGTGCACGCATGGTGTTGAAGTGAAAAGAATAGAATTAAAATTAATCAGAAAAATGTGTAATATACGAACCACACAATCCTTTTTAAAGTATTTGTCTTATAAGCAGGAAGAGAAATTGTAATATTTGCAGGTTGAATAATATATTTTATTAGAATATTTTCTCGATCGATCGATTTATATTTACATATATGCATACTTATATACATATATATATATTTGATATAAACTTGATTATTTACTGCTGCGCACTAACCACGTGATTCGCATCTTTGTTGACAGGCGCGTAATGAACAATAACGGTTCGCATTACCACCACAGCCATTATACTGAAAGCTGACGCACCTTCTGCTGGCCGCATTGTAGTACCATCTGGTGCCGGCAATGCAACCGCGGCCACCTCTACCGCTGTGAGAACCGCCCGAGCAGCTGTATTGTTCTAAAAAAAATACGAGTATGCAATTGTAGATAAGTATTTTCGAATAATTTCTGGATTTTTTGAAAGAAATTTCTATTTTTAACTTACGTGGCGCATTTGGGCACTGCGCATAAGTTTGTCCCAAGAAGAGGAAGATTGTCAAAACTAAAAAGCACGCAAGAAACTTCATTTTGAATACGAGCTGGAGGAGTAGCTTAAACAAGTGAACTTGATATGGTGTTGGCGTGACTTCCGGAACTGAATGATATTTCGAAGCTTGAGTGCTGCTGTTTTATAGCCAACGTTGTAATAATTGCCGAAATTTTTTTTTTTAGTTTACAAATTTGCTCGCGTGTTTGTTTTTGAATGATTTTTGATGTAAAGCTCTATTCATTCAATGCTAATTTTTACTACAAAAAGCCTGTTGCGAAAACAATAACTGCTGTTCCACTTTGAGTGTTCTTTGTAGATATAAATTAAATATTATGTAAATATTGTTTCTTTAATTATTTATTATTAATTTTTTTTTATTTTTTTATTTTTTATTTACTTATTGGCAGGTGCGAGGTGTTCTTCATTGTATTTTATTGTACTCTCGTCCGGATTTTACTTAATTGTATATAAATATGTATGTTCCACATTTACATTCCTTGGCTTTCAGCTATTCCTGCTGTGCTGTGTTTGTTGTTTATTTTGGTTGTTTATTCTTTCCAATTGCTACTGAAAAGAATTCCAACTTTAGAGTTCTATGTTCAAACTTTAAAAAGGGGAGCTCAGCTCCTAACGCAAGACACGCTCGTCCTGTTCGTAAATTCACTTGATAATAAACTAAACAACTTTATACGTACGATGCAAGATTTAATTCGAAATTAAAGTCCTCTTCTTCAAACGATTTCATCTAAGTCATGAACGGCCCTAAGTTATGTTATTGAAAAGCTAACGGTTTGGTTTGGCAGAGTATTGCAAATACTATATTCACTCTATTACTCAGTTCCTAACAGGTCAATTGAAATGTCCTCGGCTTGACGCATAGATAGAATTAGGAAGAATTAAATCCATATGATTTTCATCAAATGGGCTCTAATCATCAAAAGACGTGTGTATAAATTTGACAGCTGTGGGATCATTAGTCTGTGAATTATAGCATTCTTAGTGGAGGCAAAACTTCTTCAGGTCTTCAGTTAAACATCCGGAGCTAATGAATCTCAATTCCTTATCGGTAAACATGGAATATAAAATCCGTTATCCGGATGAAGTCTGAATAACAGTTGCCCGGTTCAAGAACAACGAAGCGATGGAAGTCAAAGGTTTACTGGGTGAGCTACCCAAGAAAAACTCACAAAGTGCATTTCCCAGCTTCTTTCCAAAATTTATTAGGATGATTGCATGCATGGCGAGTGGAATCTAAATGTGCTCTGCCCAATCCACTAAAAAGGTGAAACCACAATTTGCGCCAATTAGTGTAGCATAAGCCTCCTCAACATTGCGTATAAAGAGGTTTTATGGAGAATTCGGTATGAAGGACTACCGTCTACAGTCGGCAAACTGCTTGAAACTTATCAGTGTGGCTTCAGACCTGGAAATCTTCGATAGCACGAAATAGAGTTCACTCAACGCCGATATGACAGAAAACTTATACGGCTGTGTCTGACATTCAGCAACAAATGCTATGGACCTCTCCGAGTCGTTAGAAACTTAAATAACTTCGAAATCGGGTTTTCTTTCTCTAGACTGTCGAAATGGCTGTGATGGTGAGCAAGGACAAGACAAAATATCCCCTATCAGCAAAAAAAAAAAAGAAGCAATCAGCGCACACACGTCTTGGCTCACTGTTGACAGCCATAACTTTGAAGCCGTAGATTATCTCGTCTATCAAGGGACCAACATAAGCTTCTTCTCTTTGGCGTAGGCACCGCTAACGCGATTATAGCCTCATCGTAGCCCGCCACTCGTTTCTTCTCTTTGTTGTTTGACGCCAGTCGGAAATACAAAGTGATAACAGGTCGTTCTCCACCTTATCCTTTCAACGGAGTGGAGATCTTCCTCTTCCTCTGCTTCCGCCAGCGGGTACTCCATCGAATACTTTCAAAGCTGGAGCGCTTTCATCCAATCGGACGACATGACCTAGCCAGCATAGCTAGTTAAGTCAATATCACCGTATAACTCGTACAGCTCATCGTTCCATCGTCTGCGGTATTCGCCGTTGTCAACGCGCACAGGGTCATAAATCTTCCGCAAAATCTTTTTCTCGACTTCTGCACCATACGTCAGGACGAGAATGATGAGCGACTTGTAGAGTTTTGTTTTGGTTCGTCGAGAGAGGACTTTACTTTTAAATTACCAACTCAGTCCAAAGTAGCACCTGTTGGCAAGAGTGATTCTGTGTTGGATTTCAAGGCTGACATTGTTGGCGTTGTTAATGCTGGTTCCTAGATAGATGAAATTATCTACGACTTCGAAGTTATGATTGTCAACAAAACGACTGGAGATCGCAGAACTTACGGTGCGGTTGTTATGACCAATTATATCAATATCATCGACATACGCCAGCAATTGTACATTCTTTTAGAATATTATACCTGGTCTATTTAGCTCTGCAGCTCGTAATATATTCTCCGGCATCAAATTGAAAAAATCACACGTTAAAGAGTCACGTTGTCTGAAGCCTTGTTTGCTATCGAACGACACGACTCTGATTGCGCTTCTGGTATTATCCAGGCTCAGTTTACATGGCCGTATGAGTTTTGTGGATATATCAAATCCAGATATAGCGGCGTAGAGTCAGTTCCTTCCTTATGGTGCTGTCGAAGGCAGCTTTAAAATCGATAAAAATTTCGTTCCACAGCTCCCTTATATCGAGTTGCCGATTAGTGCTCTCAGAGAGCAGGTCTGCAAGCCGAGTAGAAAACCTGCTGGTTGTCTGCTATGATTGCATCTTTTCGACATCAAACCTCCTTCCTTGTGTTTGTTTACGGGCCGTTCTTTGCCGCACAGAGGTGGGTGCGTATTTTTGCCTCGGATGACCAACTTAAGCACCAACAACAATAACAGCCTTGGAATTTAATGCAGTATCACTCTCTTCAAAAGTTATCCCCTTTGGACGAGTAAAAGCCAAACTCCACAAGTCGCTCATTATTCCCTTCCAAATATACGGCGCAGGACGGTAATATGCGGGTGGACAAAGGCGAATACCGCAGATGGTGGAACGCTAACCTGTATGAGTTATACGACGAAATTGACATAGTTCGTCATGTCGTCCTAATGAATGAAAGCTTTGAATGTTTTCGACGAAGTATCCGCCGGTGGCAGTAGAGCAAGAGCAAGACATCCATCCGTTGGAATGATCAGGACGAGAGTGATCTAGTGAAACTGAGCTGTTGTTGACTCAGCTATAATGATGCGAATGCTAAGCAAGAAGAAGAAGAAGATTTCACGGGAAGTTACTTATTGATATTGCTTGTTTGTATAAGCGACTTTTTTAAACTAATTGAATATGACTAACTGTCGCCAAAGTTAACAGACAATTTTTCAATTTCAAGCTGCGCGACACCCATGAATAAGTATTTTTTTAAATCTAAAACCACTTAATATGTAAATAATGTAGATTAACCCACTAACTGAATTTTATTACAGTTCTCTACGTGCATATGAGCGTAATCAAAATGTGCGCCGAATATTAACAATATAAATATATTTCTACTCATAAGAAATATTAAATATTTACACAGCTGTGCGCGGTTGTCTATCTTAAAAGTTTCAGCAAAAATGTTTCAATCGAGCAAAAAAAAAACAACAACTTGCTTCTTGCTCATTTGTTACGCTCGCACTCGCATGCCGACATTAATATGACAGGTATAACGTTGTTTGCCTGTCATTTCATTTGCAACTCTGCGTCGTTTTATGATTACCACATACCAAAGAATCATATATACCATCATCAGTGCGATTGTGTGCGTGCATGTGGCAGGTGTTGAAAATTTTATTGAGCTGACACACACACACACACATACATACATACATACACAAACTGTGTAAAAAAATGCCGCATCATATCACTTTTCCATTGCTCCAACATAAGCCGTCAACATCATCGCTTATAAGCGCCTGTGACGTCCTCCTTCGGTGCTTCGTCTCTTTTACTCAGCATACGGAGAGTCACATCGTATGAATGGATGTATGCATGTATCTCTGCTTCAATTTGTGTTATGACCTTATGCGCTTCTCTGTCTACTGTTCCTCGTTCGTCGTCGCTTTGACACTTAAAATGCATTTTCACATCACTGCTTGCCCTATTACTACTGCCTGCATCAGGGGGAGGAACTCGGTGCAGGTTGGTAACTCTGTTCTTAAAGTGCGTTGTCAAATTTCATGTCGCTTTCCATATGCATAAATGTTTGTATGTATTGTTTGTATACGCTCATTCTTTTTGCTCTCATTCATTTATGATGTAACAGTCAACATATGTGAATGCAATTGACAGGCCTTTTAGGTTTGACAAATCACTTAACGATTCTTGATTTGCAGGCAGTGTAGGCTGGACGAGGTTAGAGGGAGACAGTATTCTAATCAGGGTGAAACGGAAATGATAAGCAACCGTTAGAGCAACCGTTAGAGCACGTTTTCATCTCTGCTCCTCTATCCTTGCCGCGTGAATATCCATCGGACAATATGTGGTTAGAAACTCGAGAGTTTCTCATCGAAAGGAAAGTAGTTTCCCAACCTTCTGCGGTTCACCATTCCTCAGAAGGATCACACAATTTTGACTGTAGAGTGGACAGCTTCACGCTAACAGTTTGAGGGTAGGACTAAACGCTGACATCACCGCGATGGACGGGAAAAGGGCGGAAGAAGGTGGGTCCTTTTGAAATCTACTACAGCGGCCATTTAAAGGAGCGCAAATTTGGTGTTGGGTTTGCGGTGGAAGACTTCGTCGTCGAGTCCTGACATTCTTCAACATATCGTTGATTTGCGCCCTCTTCCCGACAGAAGAGAAGCATGATGTGACCAAAGTCTATGAGAGCGATTTCAACGTCAGGGTGCGAAAAGAAGATATTTTTGGCGAAACAATTGGAAAATTTAGCCTTCACGACGAAACATCAACGGGCTGAGGCTGATTAACTTCGCGTCGACGTCAAAAAGCTGCAATCACAGCAGACAGCTAGCAGGGTTTCTACTCGGCTTGGACGCCCGCTCTCTGAGAGCAACCAAAGAAGAAGAAGAAGAAGAAGAAATCGACGACACAGCCAATGATAATATGATTTTCCGCTCAACGTATGTGTTCCCAGTGCAATAATAGGCGATCGCTTCTCCGAAGCGATACGCTCATCGCTACATCAGCAAATTTCCGTCCAAAAAGCACTACAATGGTTTGGAAGCCCGATAAAAAACAACGGAAGACTAGAAAAGGCGATCTTTCCCTCAAACTTCGATCCATTCGTTAAGAAGTGGAGTGCTCTTTTTCTACAGTATCCGTGAAGGGATTGAGATGGAGAGAGAGCCCTTCCTCTTTTTAACAACAAAACAAAAAAACCCCACTGGGTACTCTACAGAATAGGTCTGGGAATTTCAAAGTCTAAGATGAGTACAGTTAAAAGGTCTCCATGGGGAACCTACTACCTACTGTAAAAACGTAGAAAGATCTTGTGAGCCCTCTTGATTTAGGCGATTTCTGGCCAGAAAAACAGTTTATTTATGAAAATTAAGCGGCGAAGCGAGTAATTGCACTTCGAACAGTGGGTGTAACTGAAATTTCGCCTAGATGCCCACCTGCCTTACAATAACACCCTCCTCCTTAGCGAAAATCTCTGTAGGGAAGGTAGGCATAGATTCTTCGTCGGTGAACTCGTTTAAACCATCTAAGTTCTTGGGACCTACTGGTATCGTCCAGCGCAGATGCAAAAAAAGCTGTGTAAGTGGTCTGTAAGATACTGCTGTCCATCTCCAAGGTGTGGTAGCTTTACTTTCGATGCGAAGAGAGGCTGATTGTCTTGTTTATAAGAAACCTGGAGCTATTCGAGGGTTCAGCATGCATACATGCACCGGAACAGCTTGCCTAATGGTTTCATAGTTTCGTCTGATAATGTAACGCGGTCAACGATTTGGAATAGCTCTGCGGGTAGAAAATTGGCTTCTGTGCGCTTTTGCTCATCAAGTAAGCAATTGTTTTTTGAGCTTTGTCATAGTCAGGTAGCGGAACGTATTTTCTATTATTTGCGATTAGAGATTCGGGCTTGTCAACTTCAGCAAGGGAACTGGTGTCTGCATAAAAAATAAATATCCTCTGTATATTCTGGTTTTGAAACCTCATATACATCAACGTGGCACTTTTAGATTATTTCCATTTTCGATCAACTCCTCAAGTTCTTTGGTGGACTTTTAACCTCTCTCTATTTCCTTTGCTAAACGAATGCTTCTTGCTCTCAATTTGTACTCCCATTATCGTTCACAAACTGTATCCGTCGTTTTCGTTGATATCAGCGTTGCGAGATATGCAGCTCTCTTTCTCCCTACTGTAGTGAATGAATCAACATAGTAGTTGCTCTCCTGCGGTAGTATGCGTAATATGAGAGCTTTAAATTTCGTCTTCCAACCGAATTTATTAACTTCTACTGCTGAGATTATCGGAAACAATTTTGCGATAGCAGCCTTCTGCTGTCTCTTTTCTTTATCAGTCTTAGATCCAGATGATATGAGGCGCAACACTAGAAGCGACCCAAACTCTATAAGAAGCTCTGTTCTCATACTAAAAAGAATCTAAGTTGGCTTAGTAGTATGAAGTGAAATATATTGACTCTCTTTAGAGAGCGAGAATCACATGTAGCAACTGACAATTCCAATTAAAATATCGTAATTCTGCATAAATTCAATTAAAAACTCAAATTTAAGAGTTTTTAAGAAGAACATCTGAAATCTCCCTCTTATTTACACTCTTTGTCAAAGTTGAAATTCTTAAGCCAAACAAATATTTCTTCTAATATAGTTGTAAACAGACATACATACATACGAATGGTGTCTTTATTTAGATATAAAGAGTGATCCAAGTAGAGGTACTTTTTTCAATAGCCCCTTTTGACAGAACACACTTGAGTCGTGTCAAGCTGCCATGTTATTTTTGTTCAGTATTCTTTGGCATTTCATGATGGAAAGACTTACGCCTGAACAACGTTTACAAATCATTCAACTTTATTACGAATATTCACGTTCTGTAAAGAATGTGTTTCGCCCGCTTCGCTCAACTTATGGCCAACGTAATCGGACTACTGAGCATACTATTCGCAACACCATCACCCATCTTGAGACTCAGCATTAATTATTGGATAATATTTGACCGAATAGACCACGTCCAGCACGCAGTGAAGAAAATATAGCGGCCGTAGCTGAGAGTGTACATGAAGACCGTGGAGAGTCGATTCGCCGCCGGTCGCAGCAACTCGGATTGACGTATGGAACGACTTGGCGCATTTTATGTGGAGATAATAAATTGAAAGTGTACAAAATACAGCTTGTGCAGGAACTGAAGCCGCTCGACCTTTCCAAGCGATATCACTTCGCTCTATCGGCTCTTGAAAAGTTCCAAAAAGATTCGACGTTTTCGAGGCAAATTTTTTTCAGCGGTGAATACCATTTCTGGCTCAGTTGGTTTCAACAAGACGGCGCTACTTCCCACACACCGTATCAATCAATGGATTTATTGAGAGAACACTGCGATGAGCAGATAATTTCACCTTTTGGGCTGGTCGATTGGCCACCAAAATCATGTGATATCACACCGTTCAACTTTTTCCTGAGGGGATATAGGGAATCTTAACTCTATGCGGACAATTACGCTTCGATTCAGATTTTGGAGCAAAACATCACTCGTGCCATTCGCCAGTTACCAGTCGAAATGGTCGAACGAGTCAACGAAAATTGGACTCAACGGATGGACTATCTGAGACGTAGCCGGGGCCAACATGTTAAAGAGATAATCTTCGAAAAATAAATGCCAAAAAAATGTTCTTACGAATGATAATAAACATTCTCCATTAAATTTGAATTTTCAGTGTTTTTAATTTCTTTTAAAAAGTAGGGAACCTCGAAATGGACCATCCTTTGAATGAAAGGAAAGCGTTATTTGCCTGTTTGGGATTCACAGAAAATTGGTGAAAATGTATTGAAAATGCTTACTATTGTACAAATACACACATACACATAGAAACGACTTTCAACTAAAATGACCTTTGGGGCATTTACAGACACACTTACCAACAGAGCAAGCTGCGCGTGGCTGTTGTGGTGCAGTTAAAAATTTCCATTCACTCTGCGGTTAACCCAGTCGAACTGTTGCTCTGCACACACAAAAGAGAAATTAGGTGGAAATGTGAAAAATGAAAAAAAATAACCAAATGTTCAACCAGAAATCGTTCGCAATGAATGTGAATAAAAATATGTAGTAGAGTCGGTTAACAATGCAATTTTCTATTTCTTTATCTGCTTACAACTACACGTACATGCCACATTTTGGTGTCTTCTAACTATAGTTATCTAACTATTTGAAAGTAAATGCAATTATAGCGAGTGAGGAGAGGGAGAAAAAGAGAAAGACGGCAAAGAGAAGTAAAGAATGATAGAGGGAGAGAGGGAGTCAATGAAAAAACGACTGACCTACTGACCAGAGGCAAGCGGAAATAATTTGGTTAGTTTACAGTTAAATGTTTAAATATTAAAAAGGTCCGAGGTGTTACATGGCAGCAGTCTGCAGTGAGTGTATGGGGTACAACGGAAGCAGCGGATGAAAGTGTCTATGGCCATAATGGTCAAGCTACAGGAGAATCAGCTGACGTTTAGTTACTACTTAATCAATTAAACAATGAAATTTTGAAAAAACCTTCAGTTTATTTAGTTTGATAAGGAGAACATTTAATTCCCTTTATCATAAATCTCTCCTTAAATATACTACTTAAGATTACTACATAATTACTACAGATTCTTCTTTCGTCTCTATTAGCGTAGACACGGCTTATGCGAAGCCCATTGAACAATAGCATACTATGCCAAGCGTTTGTCCTCTCAGCCGTTCGGCGCCATTTTGTAACTCCAGCTGAGTTCAGTTCCTTTTCTTTTTGTTCCTTCTAATCGAGTGTAGGTCTTCCTCTGCTTGAGACTACATCCAAAACTTTCAAAGATGGAGTGCACTCATCTATATCTCCTATAGCTCATCGTTCCATCGCCTGCGGTATTGACCGCTGCAAATACGCAAACACTTCTGAACCATAAAGAAACATAAAGAGCGAATTTGGTAGCACCTGTTGGTCCGTTGTTGATTATGCGTTGGATTAGCTAGGTGATATTATTTTTGGTATCAATGCTGGTTCCGGCGACATCAAATTTATTGTTGTCAATAGTGACGTGGAAGCCAATTGACGAAATATTGGCTGTTTATTTGACGATAGGAGAAATTTCGTCTTGCTCTCGTTCACTACCAGACCCACTCGCCTCGCTTCGTTATTGAGTCTGGAGAAAGCAAAACAAACAGCGCCGCTGTTGAGGCCCATAATGTCAACAGAAATGATGCCGATGATACGTAATAAGTTTTGCGCTCTTATAGAAGATTGTATCTTATCAGTTTAGTCCTGCGGCTCGTTTTTTTTCTCCAAAATTAAGTTGAAGAAATCACACGATAGATAGTCACTAAAACATGGTTTAGTATCGAACAGTTTGAGAGGTCCTTTGAATAGCTCGGTCCTTTGAATCCTGACGAAGCTTTTTTCAGGCATCTTTTCGTGTTGTCGAAGGTAGATTTAACATCGAAGAATGTGTATCAATGGTTTTCTCACAGGATTTGGCGCGTGATGAAAATCTGGTTATGGATGGATTTACCAGTTCTAAAGTCACACTGATAAGGTCCAATCAGTACATTGATGAGCTTTAGTTTTTAACGCAGTTCACTCAGCCTTATAAATATGTAATATTGTGCAGTTTTAACCCACGATAATTGGAACAGTCCATGAGATCCCTCCTTTTTTGTCAGGTATGCTTTCGTCTGACTTTATTCTGCAAAGAACTTAATACAAGAACCTTGGGCAATTCTCATTCAATTGGGTAATCGGAGTCGGTATCTCCTCGTTTTTCACTTTCATTACCATTCAGCAAGCAGAAGTGTTCGCTTTATTACCACTTTTTATTTTTCATGTAAGCCGCCGTTTTCAATAGAATTTTCCAGCGTAACCCTTAATAACCAGTCTTCAATCAAGCTTTTCGTATTCACGCATTTTGTAAGTAATGAAATAATGAAAATATCCCTGCCGTTCAGGCAAGTGTTGCTGAAGACCGCAATTTATCGATTCCAAGGCGTTCTCAAGAATTGGGATTGTCTCAAACCAGAACTTGGCGGATTTTGAGAAAGGATTTAGGCTTACATCCGTATAAAATTATTTTCACTCAAAAATTGAAGCCATTGCATTACCATAAACGTCGTGAATTTGCTGATTTTGTCTTGGAACAACTTGAAAACGATAACCATTTTTTTATGAAAATCATCTTCTCTTATGAGACTCACTTTCAGCTAAGTGGTGCGCTAAATTAACCAAACTGTCGATTCTGGTGCGAAAAAAATCCACAAATTATTCATGAACAACCATTACATTCACCTAAATTGACAGTTTGATGTGGCTCAATCATCAGTCAGTACTTCCTTCGAAATGAACCTGGTAGCACCGTTACTGTCAATGGATAGATCGATGATCACCAACTTTTTTGGGCCCACAATTGGAGGAAGTTGATCTTAACAACATCTGGTTCCAACAAGACGGTGCTACATGTCACACAGCACGTGCAACAAACGAATTATTGCAAGAAAGATTTGGAGATTCGAATATTTCAAGAAATTGTAACATTGAATGGCCTCCGAGAAGTTGTGATTTAACACCATTAGACTACTTCTTGTGGGGTTATTTGAAGTCATTGATCTTTGGCAATAAACCAGACTCTCCTTAAGCTTTAAAAGTCAATATTGAACATGCTATTCATGACATTCACGACTTCATTTATTGGGAAGTGATCAAAAATTAGGTTCATTCAATTCGTTCCTGCAAAAGAAGTCGTGGAGGCCATTTGAATGATGTTATATTCAGAACTTCATTGTATAGATTGTACTTCAAATTAAATAACAAACATTTCAATTTCCTTAACAATGAGTGTATTTTTTTTTTTTTTAAGGAATCATATATTTAAACGGAAAATAAAAAATATATCTACTAGAGCTCCAGATTTTGCTTACAACGAGCAGTGCGAGCATTTGAGCAACGAGTACTCGCACACCTAATGAGCAATGCATTACTCGAAAATTGTCAAGCCGAGCATGAGTAGTTCGAGTATTTTGACAAACATTTTCACTTTTTTCTCGTAACTTTTTTTTATTAGTTTTAAATTTATTTATGCAAAGTGTAAAAATCATTGAAAGGCCAAATAAATTTTTTTTTGGCGTTTCAGCGATTTTTACACTTTGCATAAATAAATTTGTTATCTGGAGCTCTAATATGTACATATGTAAATTCATCAAAGTATTGAGGCAAATATTAAAAATAAATATTTCCATAAATTATATTTCAATATTTTTATTTTTATTTTTATTTTTATTTTTTTATCTAAGCCGATACTTTGCGCATACTTCTTGCGCTTTTTCTTTCTTTTATAACAATTTTTTCCCTCAATTACCCATGGCCATGGTTTTTGTTGTTCTCAATATTAAAGTTCAAAGTTACTTTGTTTTATGCAAATATTTTTGTTGTGGTTTTTTTTTCAAGGGTCTTCTTTGTGTTGTTCTGTTTCTTGTTGGCCATTATTACTTTTTCAATATTCAAACATTCAAACGAAATTGTAGGCAAAGCAAATGGCTGTTGGCTACCTCGACTGTTCTAAAAAAAAATTTAATATTTATATGCAGGGATTTATAGAAAAAAATTTAAACGTGCATTCTTTCGCATCACGCGCAGTGCCTTGCTGTTCATTTATTTGTAAAAAAAAAAAATTGAAAATTCACTGTTACGCACATTGATTACAAATTGGCACGGATAGTTTTGGGTTTAATTGGCTGTTGGTGGGCCCTGACGCGTGCTTACACTTGTGCTACTGGATTAGTGTGAGTAAAGTTTGTATTTTTCATTTATTTTACTTTCCATTTACTCAGTTTTTCTTGTCGAAAAATCTGCAAATATTTGTATGAAAATTACAAAAGCGACAATTGGCAAACGCAGAGCAATTGAAAATTTTTTTCTCTGCAGTGAGGTCGAAGTTAAATGTCAAAAGTGTGTAAATTGATTTGGAAATTGTAATAAAAACAATAAAGTGGCTATTTGTGGGTTTCAAAAAAGAGATTTGTTGAAAAAAATTATTAAGAGATGGTTTTTTTTATACATTTAGTGTATATTGTTCATTAAGAGGGGAATTTAATAAATAATTCTGGGAGAGAACAAAATTGATACCTACATTTTTCTCAAAATTACGCAGTCTCAATAGAAAAGTATTTGCAGACTTTCTACTTGTATGATCAACTAATAATAGAGTGCTGCAAAGAGTCCGTTCCATTTTCAATATCAATTTGAAAGTCCTCAGTCCGATGCATATATGGCGCGCTACTAGTTATTCTTAACCTTCAAAAGACGAGTGTATAATTTTGACAGCTGTCGAATCATTAGCTTGTAAATATAAATAATAGCATTTTTAGTTTAGTTTTGTCATTGTGATAAAAATGGATAAAAAGGAACTTCGCGTGTTTTGAATAAATATTGCTTTTTGAAAGGAAAAAGTACAGTTGAAGCAAAGACTTGACTTGATGACGAGTTTCCGCACGCTATCCCAGGAAAATTAACCATAAAGGGTTGGTATGCTAAGTTTAGATTGAAATTGCTATTTCTTTCTAAAGATATCAACTGAAAGTCTACATTATATAATTCACGAATATTTTTGGGTATGAGAAACCTCTGTGCAAAGTGGGTGCTGCGCGAGCTGACTTTTGATCAAAAACAACGACGAGTTGATAATTCGGAGCAGTGCTTGGAGATGTTCTAGCGTAATAAACCCAAGTTTTTGTGACGATATGTGATAATGGACGAAATATGGCTCCGTCATTTCACTACGAAGTCCAATCGACAGTCATCCGAGTGGACTGCAAACGATAAACCAGCGCCAAAACGTGTAAAAGCGCAACAGTTTGCTGACATCCACATAACCTTGCTTTTGTTATTTGGCATGTGGAAGGAATAATTTTCATTGACTACCTTGAATAAGGAAGGACCATCAACAGTGAGTATTACATAGCATTATTGAACCGTTCGAAGGACGAAATCTTTGAAGAACGGACGCATTCGTAGAAAAATAAAATGCTATTTCACTAAGACATTTTCGTTGGGACTTTAGATTAGATCTTTCTCTCTGTACTAACTGTTTAAAGCTCCTGAGTCGACCCATTCTGCCAAGTTGTCTGAGGTAAACTTTAATGTTCCAACTCGTGTATCTAGGCATATCATCAATAAGACAACATACTTATAGTGTAATGACGAGCTCGATATTTTGAATAAATTGGGCGGTATCTCAGCCATAACTTGACGAATGTTGATTTTCAAGTGCTCAAGAGTTAAATTTTTCTCCACATAAACACGGTCTTTCGCGTAGCTCCACAAAAAGAGTCCGACGGTGTCAAACCGCACATTCCCTGGGGCCAATTGAAATCGCCAAGACGAGAGACTACGCGGCCGGGAAATGTTTCTCGCAATAAAGCCATACTTGCTCGTGTGGTGTGGCTTTTGGCACCATTTTGCTGGAGTCACATGTTGTCCAAGTCGTGTTCTTCTATGGCAGGCCAAACAAAGTCGGTTATCATACGACCATAACGCACCGAGTTGACAGTGACAGCCTCATCGTTATCGTTTTCAGATAAGTAAAGCCCAATCACAACTCCGGATCAAAGAGCGCACCAGAAATTCATCAGTTTTTTTTTTGTTGGTCTCTCTTCAATTATTTTAGGATTTTCGGAGCCCCAAATGCGACAATTTTTTCTTAATTACGTATCCACCCTGGCGACCATAATGCCGAGTGGTTAGCATTGTTTACTACAATTCGGAAGGTCTGGGTTCGAGTACAAGTTCAAGCAATGTCAAAAATTATAGAAAATTAGTTTTTCTAATTGCGACCGCCCCTCGGCAGGGAATGTCAAGCCCACCGAGTGTATTTCTGGCATGAAATAAAAGCTTCTCATAAAAATCCATCGGCCGTGCGGAGGCGGCTTAGAACAAATTGTAGGTCCCTCCATTTGTTGGTAACAACATCAAGACGAAAAACCACAAATTGGAGGAGGAGCTCGGCCGAAAATCGCTTCAGCGGTTACAAATCGCGAAATATAGATATACGCAACCATCGTGTGAAAAATGTGCCTCGTCGAAGAAATATTTTTTTTTTTTTTTTTTTTTTTGAAAAAATCGCGGTCCATGCTTGCTGTTCAAGCACCTAATCGACGTAACTACGGCGTTGTGAATGGTTAGCAAGCTTCAGTTGTGTGAGCTGGACCTTATATGGATGTAGGTCTACTTCGAAGTGAAAAATACGTCATAATGCTCTTGAAATGGTCACGAAATAGACACTTTCAAGTCGTCGGCTACACTTTCACTTACAGTAGCGACATTGGAGTTGGAACGAGCAAAACGATAATGAATAGACTTTGCAATATCCGTAACCGAAGCAGTATATTCAAATTTCTTTAAAATTGTAACAATTTGCTTGAGTAGTTGGACGATTATGTGCACCATAATCTCCTCTTAAGGCGAAAGAAATGTGGTCACGTTTGTAACAATATTTTTGTAGTAGATTTCAACAATTTGAGCACTTCGCGCGCTTGCTAAGCCTTACTTTTAACTAAAACAAAACAAGTTTGGTTCGACAGTTATGTATGTTTGACAGATGTTAAAATAGAGCACTGCCCTGTATTTTAAATTTATTTTAAAACGAACGCAAGCAAATAAACCAGCATATTAAGAAGAGTAAAAGGTTAACTTCCGCGGTAAATGTAAAGCCTTTTACAGCACTTTTACAAAGCGTTTAGCTTTAACAAACGCACGCCTAACCCATATTACACTAATGCCCCACAGCTAGCCGGCGAGCTGTCTATAAAGAAAAAATACTGTTATTTGCAATGAAAGTCAAAGTGTTTACTGCTTTTGCAATTGCCTGTCTATACTGAAATTTCCACTCTTCCCTCTCTCTCTCTCTCTCTCTCCCTCTCTCTCTCAGAGAATTGTGGTTTTACTCTCTAATGCAATTCTCATTAATTTATTTATGTTATTTTCCCGCTATTTTGCGCCTGAAAGCATACTTGCTTGTCTCACTCAACAAAATGCCTCCATCGCTGTAGTCAGTTTTCAGAGTGCTGTTCAGCCACTCGTTACAAACAGCGTGAGACGAGTTTATTTAGTTTTTTTTTTTAAATATATACAAATTGCGAAAGAAAACGCTGTTCTTTGGTAAAATATATTTGATTTTAAATTTTAATCAAATCACAAAAATTATATTTCAAAAATATTAATAAACATTTTCATTTTATTGTTCCTTTTTTTCAATTTAAAGTCAAAAACTTAAATCATTAAATTTATTGTCAGTCGCTTGCTTCTCTTTGCCATATATCACCCATATTAATTCAATTAACTTTGTGGTCAACAGCTAAGTGCTTGCCAGTTGTTGATGTCAGTGAACTGTAATAACCAATTGAAAGTCCAGGCAAATGAAATTAAAGGGGAAACTAGTAGAAAAAATAGTTATTTATGCGTGCAATCGCATTAAAGGTTATTCATACCAGTCAAACTGTAGGAAGAAAGTTGAGTAAACAGAGAGTTACCTGTAAATTTTTTGCTGTTATTTGTGGATTGGTAAGATTTTAAATTTAATTTTTACATGATTTAAATTTACTAAATTTTTATATAAATTTAAATTTTTTTAGAAACTAATTATGCAATCAATAAAAATATAAAAAAAAATAATAGTAATGAAAGGAATTGAAAGAATTCTCAAGTAGACTAATGCAAACCACATTTTAATCTTCTTCTTTCGCATAGGCACCGCTCACGCGATTATAGCCGCATTAAGCGCGCCACTCGTTGTTTTTGTTATTGTAACCGTGGAAACATTCCACAAATTGAGCTTCGGGGAATATTGCGTGAGTGACAGTCCTTGGCGGATATCAAATCTGGGCCATCCCAGTATAAAGCCCCGACTGCCGCGGGAACTATATTGGATTTTAGTCGCCTCTTACGACAGGCATGCCTTACCGCGGGTAAATTCTTCAACCCCTGATTCGCCGGAGGATGCGCGACACTCGTTTCTTTCCTTCAATGTTTGGCACCAGTTGGAAATACCAAGGGACACAGCATCGCTCTCTATCTGATCCTACCAAGGGAGTGGAGGTCTTCCTCTTATGTACCTGCATCGAATACTTTCAAGGCTGGATGCTTTCATCCATTCGGAACTTTTCTCTTGAAAACTACTAAAGCTGAATTATCGGATGACGACATCTACCAAGCTTCTGCACCATATGTAAGGACGGAAATAATGAGCGACTCATAGAGTTAAGTTTTGATTCATTGAGAGAGGACTTTACTTTTCAATTGCCTACTCAGTCCAATGTAGCACTTTTTGGTAAGAGTGATTCTGCGATGGATTGAAGGATTGGGCCATGTGTAGAAGTTCTCGCAAATGAGCAAAGTTTTTGACTGTCATTCACCTGGAAGCGACGGGAAACGATAATTTAATATGTGAGTTAAGCAACTCATGACTTCCGGTCTTAGACCAAGCATAGTATCCAGCCAGCAAACATCCGTTTGGAGGCAAGCTAAAGAATGAAGGTGAGATAGGATTTGTGACACACCACATAATACGGACACTTCAATGAATAATATATGTACGTATTAACATACTAGCAGCGTGCATCCACTTCCTATTTTATTTTGACCATCCGGGAAAGAGAGCAGGGCACCGACTCTATGTCTGCTCACCTTGAATATTGACATGAATTATTCAGTTATAATTTCTGTACTGAATGACGTCATCTGGAAACAGGAGTTGTATTTCCTAATGTTTCAGAGGAAATGCTTCGATACATGGGTGATACTTCAAATTGTGGCCATTTGATTTTTCTGGCTGCATAACATATCCCCCTCGTATTACCATTGCATTTGAATGTAGAAGCGTACAGATCATCCATATTACCGTTGAAAACATGGTGGTTTAAACTGTAATCCTCGGTTGGATTGTATCGAAAGCCATCCTCGCCCACTCCCGTTCTTTTGGTTCAGAACGAACCAAATCTGTTGCAGCACGGCGTGGTTGATGCGCTCGTAGTGTGCATCCACGAGTCTGGATGAACGTCTTTTCACAGGTTCCGTGCCACGCGTTTGTATTATTTTTTGCCTAACGTCATCGTTCGCTGATCCTCAGTGTGATTTTAAAGAAATCGTCGCTTTGCTACATTTTTATTTAAATGACAAATAAAATAGCTCAGGTCAACTAAAATATTTTTATGAAAAAAGCATATACAATAAAAACTGGAGTATGTGTAGTTATTCGACGAAGTTCTGTATGGGGATTATTTGCCTCGCTCTTAGCAGATGGCGTCGTTGTTCGTCCACCAACCATGTTGAATAATTCAAAAAAAAAAAAAATAGCTCATCCGCGAATATGTGTGGATCGCGATGGATGGAACAAATCACTCGAGGCTCCGGGCAACGTTTTGTAAAATTTTCAAGTCAATCGGTCGGATATGTGGATCTTTACAAACTAATGTAAGATTGATATATAATATATATATAGATACTGTTTATTATGTTTTATAAAATAACTTCTGAAACGATTTAGCAGGTCTAAGGTCACACTAATAAGGTCCGATTTGTTGACAGTGGGCCTCAATCTTCATGATACTTGATCCAGACTGTGTGGTCTCCATTTTTTGAGCAGAGCACACTTAGGTTCCATTCGTTGGCCATGCTTTCCGGCCATTTTGTTATATTTAAAGCATTGCCCAGCTTCTCAAGCTCCTTGTACTCACACATTTCGGGCTCTTTCTTTTAGCTGTCTGCAAATACGTCTCGCTTCCCTCTTCAGCTCTCGGTATTTATGCCACCCCGCACGTGTAGTGGTCGACCGCAACACTGCGAGTTAGGCAGTCCATTTTCTCTCCACTGTAGTTTGACAGTCTCCATTGTACTAGATTTTTTTGCTGCCATTGCTGAAAACTAATTGTTTCTGAAGCGGCGGTATGAAGGGAGTCCGATATTCCCCTGCAAAGCTTCCTTATATTAGTGTTAAAAGCGCCTAGCACGATTTTGATATCATGACGAATGCTTATAAAAAAATCTTTAGGCACAGGATCTTTTTCTTTCGTCGGGGCGTGGGCGCAAATCATCTATATATGGAAGAGCTTGGCTAGGTGTTTATCCACGAAGTTAAATGCCAGTACTCTGTTACGGGCAAATCCAACACCAAATTTGCGTTGCTTTATATTACCGCTTTGGTGGATATCATAAGGACCCACCATCTTTCGTCCATGTCCCGTCCAGCGCACTTCTTGAACAGCGGTGATGTCAGTCTTTGGTCTTACGAGGATATCAACTAGCTGGACAACGGCACCTTCTCAATTAAAGAACTGGATATTCCAGGTGCATGCCCTCGAATCGTGATCCTTTAAACGTTTGCACAGCGGCCATTGGAAGGGGGTCTCTCATCCGAGACTTAAATTGACTTTTCATTCTATAATTTTTTTGTATGTATGTTCCGAAACCCTACGCACAACCGGAGAGGATGCACCTTTTCACTTTAGCTCGTTTCCCAAGGGATGTTTTTTGACTACCCAGAGGATATATGGTCTAAGACCGAAAGTCGTGAACTGTTTAAATCATATATAAAAGAATCGGTCCTGGCCCCTCACACGTGAATGACAGTCAAAAACTCTTTTTCTCCTGGTCTACTGGAGATTATTTTCCATTAACAGTTTCTTTCCTTATCATAGTCAACCAGGATTTCATATGTTTGCCTTTGCAGATCAGGTAGTGTCGTCTTTGCAGATTATAATTTAGCTCTTTCTGACCACACTACACCGCCAGGTGCTCTGGTTGGTATTAATAGATCAAATATATCAATATTTTAGTTGACTTACTAATCAGGTTGTCAGATGTTTCTCTCCTGTCACTTTGATGTCAAAATATTTTCTTCCAAAGCTAGGCTACCACGATATCATTCTATTGTTTTTCTCAGTGTTGTTCTTCTTGTAATAAAGGCTGATCCAATAGCCTTCTTTTGACAGAACAGCCATGACTCGTGTCAAGCTGTCACATTATTTTTGTTCAATAATGTCTGGCATTTCATCATGGAAAGACTTACGCCTGAACAATGTTTACAAATCATTCAATTTTTTTTTACGAAAATCCCCTTTCTGTAAAGCATGTGTTTCGCGCGAGTTAAAGATATTGCTTCGTAGATAGAGTGTCTATGTACTGAGACTGTACTATCCGAAGTACTAAATACCTAGTTTCATTTTAATAAAATAAAAAACCGAATTACGTTTTTAATCTTTATTTAGAGAGAACACAGCGACAACTGACTCAATCAATCTTAAGCTTCACCCCTCTTTCATACATCGTCATATACATATACGTCTTATTGGTATGAAGTTTTGCTAAGTCAGCACATTCCGAGTATGCACTCAGAAGATGCTAGTTTTATGTTTGCCTGAGGCATCTGTTGCTGTTGGATTATGCTAAGGTAGCGTGATCGGCAGCGGTGTAGCTGCGATGTATGTAAATCGCGCTTCACTCAACGTATAGTCAACATAATCGGCCTACTGAGCGTACTATTCGCAACCCCATCACCCATCTTGAGACCCAGATTGCATTACTGGATAACATTTGACCGAATAGACCACCTCCAGCAATCAGTGAAGAAAATATAGCGGCCGTGGCTGAGAGTGTACACGAAAACCGTGGAGAGTCGATTCGGGGCCGTTCCCAGCAACTCGGACTGACGTATGGAACGACTTGACACGTTTTACGTCGAAATCTTAAATTGAAGGCATACAAAATACAGCTTGTGCAAGAACTGAAGCCGCTCGACCTTCCCAAACGGCATCGCTTCGCTCTACGAGCCCTTGAAAAGTTCTAAGAAGATCCGACATTTTCGAGCCAAATTTTGTTCAGCGACGATGGCCATTTCTGGCTTAATGGGCATGTAAAAAAGCAAAATTGTCACATTTGCGACTAGGAGCAACCTGAAGAGATTCAAGTGCTGCCATTTCATCTAGAAAAAACAATGGTTTGGTGTGTTTTGTGGGCCGGTGGAATCATCGGTCCATATTTCTTCAAAACTGATGCCGGTGAGAACGTAACCTTCATTGGCGACCGCCATTATAACTGACTATTTGATGCTTGAAATTGAAGCTCGTGAACTCAGCGATATTTGGTTTCAACAAAAAGGCACATTTTTCCACATATCGCATCAATCAATAGATTTATTGAGAAAACACTTCGGTGAGCAGATAATTTCACGTTTTGGGCCACCAAGATCGTATGAGAGCATACCTTAAGACTTTTTCCTGTAGGGCATGTAAAATCTAAAGTCTTTGCGGACAATCCCGCTTCGATTCAGGCTTCAGGAGCAAAACATCACGCGTGTCATTCGCCACTTACCCGTCGAAATGGTCGAACGAGTCATCGGAAATTGGACTCAAGACCATCTGAGAGGTAGCTGCGGCCAACATTTGAAAGAGGTAATCTTTAATAAATAAATGCCACAGAATGCTCGTTCGAATGATAATAAACATTTCGCATTAAATTTGAATTTTCTGTGTTTTTTTTAAAGTAGGGAACTTCGAACTGGATCACCCATTAGAAATGATGGCTGTTTTGGTAGGATTAATGTTAAGTCCCACCTTCGAGCTCCAGCTTTTCTAATTACACCGTCTACTCCCTAGATCAGATGGTTCGTGTCTAATTCCGATTATATTTCTTTACAAAAAATTATCGCTGAAATTTTTGATTCCTATTACTTATTACACATTTCCTTTAAATTTTTGCTAATCAAGACGATGTTAGAAAATTTACTTAACGATTTAAAATACCTCCGAAATTCGGTGGTTATACATATACACATGCATATGTGTATGTATGTATGTCATAAACCAAAGAAAAAAAATATGAAAAGAGAAAATTTTATGAGTTCACTCTACAAAATCACATTTTAAGCAAGCACAGGTATACACGGATACTAACATGCTCGCATAGCTATGCATGAGTAGAAAATTTGAACATTTTCTTACGTGACTGCCGCTCTCACTGCCAACCTGCCTGTTTGCACATCTCATTAGAAGTCTGTGTGCAGTAATGCGTTATGACTTGAATGACTTTTGATAATGCCGAAGATGGTTGTCTATGAGTGTGAGCGTACACACATGTAGATATATTCAAATTTGACAATCAATGTAAACACTGCACCGTAGCAAAAGTCAAAATCTTAAGAAAGTTTTCAACACATGAAATTTACGCTGCCATGACTTTGCTTAACTTCTTCGACTGCACTTGACTTATTGCACTTGCATTTTTCCATTCGTATACAATGCAAATATTTTGCGCTTTTGTCTTTGGTGTTTTTTTTTGGTTTTTTTTTTTTGGATTTTTTTTTTTAAATTTTGGTTATTTGACATTTTCCATGACTTCTAGTTGGGTAAGCAATTTCGTACCGCAATGAATTTTTGTGCATTTGCAGATTTGACAGTAATGTCTTTTTTTTGTTTTGTATCACTGAATTCACTTATTTGCCGTCAAGCTTTCGTAGTTAATAAATATTTAATTAGTCAATGAAATTTTACCATTTTACAACAGATTTTTCAAATCTGCAGCAGCTATTCGTACACTCATTAGCATTCAGTGTGCAAGATGTTTGTATAAAAAAAAAACAATCGACGACAAAGTTTGTGATGCACAAAATTAGTACTAAATGCATTAGATGAATACAAATGCAAGCGCAAACATGTGCATGTGTGTGCAAGTATGTTGTTATAGGAATGATATATTGTTAGGAAACTTGAATGTACGTGTTGCTCATACGCACTGGTGCACGGCCATTGAGATAGAGAGTATGAACGGATAATTCGAGAAGATAAAATAAATAAAATTAAAATAGTAATACTCTAAAATAAAATAAACAAAATTACATAGAAAAAAATTAAAAAAGGTAACTAAAAATAAAAAAATTAAGAAAGGAAATAAAACAAATCAAATTAAATTAAATTAAATTAAATTAAATTAAAATAAATTAAATTAAATTAAATATTTTAAACCAAAACAACATTAAATATAATAAAATAAAATAAAATAAGATGAAATAAAATAAAGTATAATTAAAAAAAAAAAATAAAATAAAAAAATAAATAAAAAAATAAATAAAAATTAAAAAAATTAACAAATAAAAAAAATACAATAAAAACATATAAAATAAAAATAAAAAACATAAAATAATATAAAATAAAATAAAAGAATAAAAAATAAAATAATATAATGTAAAATAAAATATAATACAATAAGATAATGTATTATTTATAAAAAAAAAAATAAAAAAAATAAAAATGAAATAAAATAAAATAAAATAATTTAATATAAAATAAAACAAATATAATTAATAAAATAAATTAATTAACAAGGGTGTCTGGAAGGAAATCTGATGAAGAAACGTGTTGGTTTCCGAAATAGCTATTACTTTTACCGCTCAGGCTTCTTGTAATTTTTTAATTTTTCCCAAAAAAACTAAATATAACTCGAAAAACTAATTAATTAGTATAGTAATCAGTGGCAATAGCGCTATACATGGTAAACAATAATATTTTACCAACATTTCTGTCTGAGTATGTCAGTACTATATAAAGCAGCAACAGCAATCATACGTTCCATTGGTGGGAAGTTACGATCTGAAATAACTGACAAAGTAAAGATATACGAACCACCCTGAAAGCATGCAGTAAATGCACAAGGCTTCGAGTGGAGCTCGGAATATTAATACAGTATATCCCCGGTCAACATACAAAATAAATATTAAAATAGTATAAAAACCTCAAGAAAGATTATAAAATACACTCACTTTGATGAGTTCTGCATCAAATCAGCATGACCAAGAATTTTTAGACACATTACGGTTACATAAAAATATTTAAATAATAATAATAAATATTTAATAAATAATTTAATTTAATTTAATATTTAATAAATAATTAAATATTTATTAACTACATAAAATCCAACCATTTACGACGATATACCACCATATCAGAAAAGAGAAGAACGACAAATGCTGCATTTTACAAAAGCGAAAGAAGTTTTTACATTAGACTGAAAGATAATAAAAGTAACCACCCAGAAGCGAGCAAATCGATCGATTCTGGTAATATATATGGCTTCCTAGCATAACACATAATATGAACTCACAATAGATTATAGATGAATACACAGGACTGGAAAGTATTAACATGATGGAAGATATTACGCTCGACGAAAAAGATATCAAACAAGCAGTAAAAAATACCCACAATTGGAAAGTCCCAGTCCCGGATGATATCCACAATTTTTGGCTAAAAAAATCTCATAAGTATTCATGTTTTGATAGCTCATTACTTAACATCAATTCTTCAAAATGAAGCTTAAGTATCCGCATTTATGACGAAGGGGCACACTCACCTTCTACCGAAGGAAGTAGAAAATACTAGAGACCCCTCAAAGTATCGTCCTATTACATGTCTATGTCCACTGTATAAACTATTAACATCTTGAATAGAATCCAAAATATATGACTTTATCAACAGACACAACATTGTAGCTATGAAGGGAAAAGAGTGCATAAAAACAGCAAAGGTTGCAAAGAACAGTTTGAAATAGATTCGTTCGCTATGGAGCAACAATTAAATATTTATACTACTTATATTGACTACACTAAACCGTTTGAAAACATTCCATACTCATGGCTCCTAGAAGTGCTAGATATATATGAAATATCCCCAAATGTTAAACAACTATTGCGAAAAATAATTAGCTCGTGGTAGGTAACTCTAACTTAGCACATAAAAATGGACCCATAAGAACAGGTTCAATACCTATAAAACGAGTTATATTTCTAGAAGATGTCCTGGACCCTTTATGCTTTTGCTTCGCATTAAGCTCATATTCATCTATATTAAATGAAACATATTACGGTTTGAAAATAAAAGGGCCACGTTCATCTCAACATAACATTTCCCACCTATTATTTATAGATGACACTAAGCTATATGCGTCAAATGAACGTCAGCTAAACAAACTACTGGAACTGACATTAGACATTAAAATGTCATTTGGTACACAAAAATGCCGTAGACTTAGTGTAGAAAGTGATGGAATTATTATGCGAGATTTTGAGTTATTAAACAATGAAAAGATTAGTGCCATGTTAAAGAATGATACATATAAATAACTTGGCTTGACTCAGGCAAAAACAATGTATCATTCTGAGATCGTTCGAGCAACAATGGAGGAATATGTAATGCGAGTAAAAAACTTGGTGAAGTCGCATCTTAATGGTTTTAACCCATTCAAAGCTATCAATACATCAAAGCTATCCGGGTTTTAACATACACGTTTGGAACAAGAAAATATTCTGACACAAAGCATCGAAAGGACAACAAGGACATTACTTTCTAAATTCGGAGTACGTCATTCGAAATCAGCCGTAGAACGTGTGCACTTACCACGAAGACAAGGACTTCCTCAACTCAAGCATCTACACCAAAAGTGTGTATACAACCAGCGGCTGTTTATTCATATGCAACAAAGCCAATTGCATAAAATAGCATGCCATTCAGATATGGAATACACCCCTCTAAAATTAAGTGACACCTCAACGAGTGATATCGTAACAGACGTTCAACATTTTCAGTCATTAATTTTGCAATGGATAATTAAGTCAGTCCACAGAAAATATCCACATGCAATCGATCAACCAGAAATAGACTCAACTGCATAAAAGGACTGGCTAAGCAGACCAGGAATCTTTGCTGAAACCGAAGGTTTTATGTGCCCTATAAAGGACCAAGTGATTGTAATTAAAAATTATAAAAAATATATGATCAGGGCGACCATTGAAAATGATCTCCGTGGACGATGCCAAAAACCAACTGAAGCTGTTCACCATATTACAGGTGCATGTGCTCTTAAGGAAATGTGGAGACCAGATTGCGTCGATATAATCCCAATCATCACATCATATACGGGAGTTATTAAGAATTTTGTTGCAAAACGACTGTACTTGATGTATAACTTTACAGAGAAAAGAGAAAAGAAAAAAAGAATATTAAACAAAACAACATAAAATAAAATAAAATTAAAATAAAATGAAGGAAAAGAAAATAAAAATGCGAAAAAATATAATAAAATACATTAAAAAAATTAAATAAATAAAAATAAATAAATAAAAAATGAAATGAAATTAAATTAAATGAAATAAAATAATTTAATCTATTTAAAAGATATAAAATATTATTAAAAAAAAATATTTTTAAATTAAAATAAAATATTTAAAAAAGAGTATCGATTAGTTAAGGAATAAAATAAAATATAATAATAGTTTTTTAACATAAAATAAATAACTAAAATAATGTTTTTCCAGATAATAAGAAAACAAATACAAAAATAATAAACAGACATTAAAACAAAAATAATAAAATTAAATAATAGGTAAATTAAATTAAATTAAATTAAATAAAAGAGAATATATTATAATAATTAAAATAAACTAAGGTGCAATGTTTCTGATATTTATGTTTTCTTTCTTCCCTAATTCATTGCTTATTTTACGCAACCATTAGCTGAGAAAGCAACAAGAAATCTTTAAAGAGGTATTAGTCTACCTAGAAACCCCAAGCACATATCCTGCTTGTTAAAATGCAACACGAAACCCTTTCAATCTTCTTAACCAACAACTGTGAACATTTTTCCACTTCAACTGACCCACGCACCCCGAAGAAGAAATCTGTCGCAGATCAATTTTCCACCACACATTAGTTAACTCTTCAATGACCAAAATACCAAGAAAAGCTGCAAGGGATTCGGATTACACGCTAGCGTTAGTTATGTAAGAAGGTAAGAAGCACTATTGACAACACACCACATACATACATACACACTACACATAAACATACAAATACCAACAAAAACAGCACTCGTTGATGCTTCCTGAAGCTATTTGAGACGTGCTCATGCCACTTTGCCGGTTTGTACGTTCTCAAGTTCACACTCAGCACTCACCGTTGGAGAGAGATAAGAATTATAACAAAATTGGAAGCAAAACTGTCGACGTTGAAAAAGCTACAAAATGAAGAAGAAACTATAATTTTTGTGTATAAGTATGTATGTAAGCGAAAAAGGCACGGTTATTACATTGGGGTGTGTATGTGTGTGTGTAGAAATGTAAAAGTGTGAAATTGTTAGTGGTTAAATGGGCGAAACCAAAACAACCTGAAGCCAATATGGTTGCGAGCAAATGATGAAAATGATGCAAAACGTAAGGATGAAGAGCAAATGCTGTTATTTGCAATTTCTTGCAATTTCTTGCAATGTGCGCAACACTGTGTGGCAAACAAGCGAAATTTTGGTTTTCTCGCTAAAAAAAAAGGAAAGAGAAGTAGAAAGTAATGCCTGCTAAATTGACATTTTTACCCCTTTTTTCTCACTTACTTATGACACGCATTCCACACAAACATCACGTGTCATACTTACGAAACATGTGCGGCAAGTCTGAAAATGAAATAAGGAAGGAGAGTGAAGAAAAAACTTGCAAGCTCAAATTAAAAATGTTAACTATCTTCCTGTTTGTCGTCCGCCTACATGCTTAAACACATAAACAGCAATATACTTTCCACTTTGCGTTAAACGCCTATATTTTTGTTACAAAATTCCTCAACATGCTCAAAACTTCGTGCAACATGTTGCGTGACATGGTGTTATGATGCGAAACTACTACTTAGGCGATAGTTGGAAAATTTCGTATGTGACCGGCTGTGGTGAAGAAAAAAATTACAATTTTTTTAACAGAAAAAGAGAAATCTTATATTTATATTAAAAAATAAAAATTAAAAATGTTATGTGGAAACAGACTTAGGACAATATTCTAAAGCATGTCTGGTAACACTGAGTATTTTCGCCGTACTGCTTTACCGCTAGAGGGAAGGGAACTTTAACACATCCACTCCGAGAGTCTGTTTAACAGAGGTGCGACTGTGAACGGACGTCGGTTTTGACGCAAACAACTCGCTGTATTACGATATTATGAATTTTTACCTAGTTATGCAGCGAGTTCTGCACTGGGCTTGGAATCTGCCACATAGAAACCAGCTTCAATGAAAAACTTCAGCATGAGATCAGCTACTTTTGATGACGATCACTGAAAACGTTAGGGACTATAATTTAAAGGTCTGAACTTGTAATATCCGATCCTTTATTTTGGGAACGTGACACTGCCCAGGTGGTCCTAATGACTAAGACCACCGCCATCCAAGAAGTGCGATAGATGGGACAGGGACGGAAGAAGTAGGATCCTTATGAAATCTTCTACGGCGGCCATACAATGAAGCGCAAATTCGGTGTAGTACTCGCGGTGGGAGATACAGTTCAGTAGCCAAGGTCAAACAATGGTGGATGAACGCGTAACCACAATCCGCATCAAAGAAAAATTCTTCAACATATCGCTAATTTTAGTGCACGTCTAGGGTGGGGAAAAAAGTTATATTCGGCACAGCAGTAGAACGGGCTGAGGTTCATTGACTACGCCAAGTCCCGAAATATCATTGCATGTAGCACAAGAAATTCATCAATCTTCCTGGCCTTCTCCGAATCGAAAAACACGCAACCATATCGATTATGTTTTCAGTGTTTTAGATAAGTGTAGGTTTCGAGGACTTTACATCAGATGGGATCACTATCTTGTATATAGTAGCAAAGTTACGCTTCAGCCTTTATGTAGCAGTCGCACGCTTTTCCACTCTACTTGCGCTCTGAGAGTACGCAAGAATAACTTGGTATAAAGGAAGTAAACTATTGATTTTCGACAAGATCGCAAGCAGAAGTAGTACAATGAGGATTTAAGTACCGCAATAGAGTGAATAAAGACTGCCTACATACAAAGTTGCGAGTTACCGAAACGAGCGCTGTGTTGCAGAGCTACTGAGAGTAGAACAGAGAAAAAAGGCGCAGAAAGTAGAAACGTTAATTCGTGAGTGAAGAGAGGAGTGTTGGAAGTTAAACATCAAGATATGACGACTCCGAATCTCCAATTAATGGCTACGAAACAGGCGTTTAATTATTCGGCGAAGTCGCTACGGCAATTTCCTTCCCAGAAGAACAAGAAAGCGGCAGCTGATGGCTTGCCGGCGGAGCTATTCTAATTAATACGTAGGTGACGAACGGTCCAAACGCATACATCATCTTCTTCTTTTTAATATAAATAAGAGGAAGAAGTAATGGAATTTCCGTTCAAATGACACTAAACTCAAGATATACCTAAGCTTTGTAGATTTGGCCAGCTGTCTTTGGATGGAGCAACGAGTACGGGGACACACAGAAGGAGCAAAGGAGCGGTAACCTTTGCGTATGTCAGTTTAGATGTTATGCTGGTTCCAAAGGTCGTCGCGAATCGAGATATGTGGTTGGTGGCGCTGTATAAGGCTGGCATCGCAAAGGTAGGAGAAGTGTAACAAGATGCCTAGCTAGATGTGGTCTAGAGAGAACGTCGGAGAGCATCATAAAAGTACTTCAGGTCATCAACATCCAAAAGAGAAGAGGCGTATGAACTAAAAAGACAAGGGTATAAAGAGACTATATTTATCTATATATTAAAACGAATAAAACTACTTACAACCGATCTCCAATTTCTGAAAGGAACTCAAGTTTATTCTGAGGCTGATAAGAGCGAACCCGGTCCAAAGATGAATTAGAATTTGTTGGTACTCTGGTATGGCGGAGGACTGCGGAAAAGACAACATATTTGGTTATGCTGGAAAGAGTCTTCGGACTCTCAATACTGAGCATCACCGGAGCGCTTCATGCCACTTTGAATATAACCTAGCCGAGCGTAGTACAAAGAACATAGTGTTTCTTATTGCCGTGAAGTTTTTCATTATTTGTCGTAGACACCACATACGCGATTATAGCCACATCAACAATACCGGGCAACTCGTTTCTTCCCTTTGATATTTGGCGCCAGTTGGAAATACCAAGTGAAATCAGGTCGCTCCCCACCTGATTCTTCCAACGGAGTGGAGGTCTTCCTCTTTCTCTGCTTCCGTCAGCGGGTATTCCATCGAATACTTTCAAAGCTGGAGCGCTTTCATCCATTCGGACGACATAGCCTAGCCAGCGTAGCTGCTGTTTCTTGATACGCTGAAATATGTCAATGTCGTCGTATAGCTCGTACAGCTCATCGTTCCATCGTCTGTGGTATTTGCCGTTGCCAGTGCGCAAATGACCATACATCTTCCGCAAAACTTTTCATTCGATAACTCCTAAAGCCGACTCATCGGATGTCAACATCGTCCAGACTTTAGCACCATATGAAGAGCGACCTGTAGAGTTTGGTTTTGGTTTGTCGAGGAAGGACTTTCAATTGCCTACTCAGTCCAAAGTAGCACCTGTTGGCAAGAGTGATTCTACGTTGGATTTCAAGGTTGACATTGTTGTTGTTGTTAATGCTGGTTCCTAGATAGACGAAATTATCTACGAGTTCGAAGTTATGACTGTCAATAATGACGTGGAAGCCAATTCACGAATGCGATGACTGTTTCTTTGATGACAGGAGATATTCCGTCTTGCCATAGTTCACTACTAGACCCATTCTCTTCCAAAGAAGATCATTAAGGCTTCCAAACCACTGTAGCATCTTCCATGTCATAAAAATGGCGGTAAAGCTACTTTGGAATTCACATTTTTGTTAATGGTCAAGCGCATTACAATCTTATAGCTCAAAGTATGTGTTTACATACTAAAAAAAACTCTGACGCAGAAAAGAAAAGCCCATCTTTATTGGGTAATAATTCATAAAGGCATACAGACAACGACATAGTCGATGAATTGGCTAAAGAAGGACTCCTTTAAGCATGAACAAGAAACACACTTGCATCGTGAAGCAAATAGACTTTGGAAATGTCCAAGAGGGTGCAATTTTGGATGATTCGTTCGAGCATTTCGACTGGTAACTGGCCTGCAGCGAAGCGGGATTGTTCGCATAGAATATAGACTTTACATATCCACACAGGAAAAAGTCTAACGGTGTGATGTCACACAATCTTGGTGGTCAAACGACGGGCGCAAAACGAAAACGAAATTTTCTGCTCTCCGAAGAGTTGTCTCAATAAATCCATTGACTGATGCGATGTGTGGGAAGTGGCGCCATCTTGTTGAAACCAAATGTCGCGGAGATCACGAGCTTTAATTTCATGCATCAAATAGTCGTTTATTTTGGCGCGATAACGGTCGCCATTGACGGTTACGTTCTCAACGGCATCATTTTTGAAGAAATATGGACCAATGATGATACCACCGGCGGCAATTTTGCTTTTTTACATACCCATTGAGCCAGAAATGGGCCTCATCGCTGAGCAAAATTTGGCTCGAAAACATCGGATCTTCTTGGAACTTTTCAAGAGCCCATTTTCTATTTAAGATCTCGGCGTAAAATGCCCCAAGTCATTCCATACGTCAGTCCGAGTTGCTGCGAACGGCTCCGAATCGACTCCCCACGGTCTTCGTGTACACTCTCTGCTATGGCCGCTATATTTTCTTCACTGCGTGCTCGTTTGGACTTAACAAACATTTGCAAGAAGCAATTAAAAGCCAAAAACTATAATTTCTAGTCTTCAATATGCAATTTTAATACAAATTATTATCTACTATAGATGTACCTACATACAACGTATTTACGTAATAACTATGTGTCTACAAAATAATAGTAAACTTTTCATCGCTTTTACTAAGACTCTTTTTCTTGCATCCTTCCTTCATGCTGACCATAATTTTCGTCCATTCACACACAATATGCAAAGTGCAGTATGTCAAATGCAGAAAATATTGTAAACAATAAATGATTGTCATTCTCAAAATGGTCTCCAATTACATTTTACTGTTAAAATTTTGTGCAAAAAAAAAATGTTGTGGGAATTCTTGTAAACAACTTGTTTTTGTTTTGTTCTACTACGTTTGTTTAGGTGCGGCATGTTAATGTGTTTGTCAATTTTTATAGCTTGTTTATTGCCTATTGATTGATATGACAATGCAATTATGGTATTGAAAGTGAATTGAATTCTCAATTGCAATGCCTTGAATGTGGGCTAGAAAAATAATCTGATTATGTGGATATGTGTGTAAGTGAATGATTTAAGAAAATCAAGCAAGTGTTTTGTTATTAAAAATAAAAAATAAAAAATAATAAAATAAATAAAAAAAATAAAAATTTTAAATAAAGCAATAATTTTTTTATTTTCTTTATTTTCTTGAAAAATGTTTTAATTTGCTTATTTTTTAATTTTAATTAATTATTTTATTTTGCTTAATTTATTTGATTTATTCAAGTTTTATCATTTTATTTTATTTTAATTTATTTCCTTTAATTTTTATGTTTAATTAATTTTATTTGATTTTATATTTTATCTAATGTTCTTATATTCTACTATTTTTTTATTTACTTGTTTATTTATTTTAAATAATTTTATTTTTTTTATTTTTTATTTTAATTTTACTTTATTTATTCTATTTTATTTTCTTAACAAATAAAAAATTATAATTTTATTTTATTTTATTTTTTTAATTAATTTTATTTATTTAATTCATTTTTATTTTATTATAAAGGGGGATCCAAGTAGGGGTATTTTTCCAATAGCATTTTTTTTTTGACAGATCACGCGTGAGTCGTGTCATGCTGTCATCCTATTTTTCTTCAGTATTGCTTGGCATTTCATCATGAACAGACCTACGCCTTAACAGTGTTTTCAAATCATTCAACTTTATTACGAAAATTCACGTTCTCTAAAGAATGTGTTTCGCGTGCTCCGCTCAAATTATGGTCAACATAATCGGCCTACTGAGCGTACTATTCTAAACACGGTCATCCATCTTGAGACCCAGCATTCATTATTGGATAATATTCGACCGAATAGACAACGTCCAGTACGCAATTGTGAAATGTGAAATATAACGGCCGCAGCTGAGTGTGTACTCGAAAACCGTTTAGAGCCGATTCGGCGCCGTTCGCAGCAACTCGGACTGACGTATGGAACGACTTAGCACATTTTACGTCGAGTTCTTTAATTGAAAGCGTACAAAATACAGCGTGTGCAAGAACTAAAGCCGCTCGACCTTCCCCAAGCGACGCCGCTTCGCTCTATGGACTCTAGAAAAGTTCCAAGAAGATTCGACGTTTTCGAGCCAAATTTTGTTCAGCGATGAGGCCCATTTCTGGCTCAATGGGTATATAAACAAGCAAAATTGTCGCATATCGGACGAGAACAACTTGACGAGATTCAAAAGCTGCCATTTCATTACAGAAAAGTAATGGTTTGGTAAGGTTTGCGGGTCGAGGGAATTAGCGGTCCATATTTTTTCAAAAATTATGCCGGTGAGACCGTAACCGTCAATGTCGACCGTTATGATTTAATATTATGATATTATATGAAGCTCGTGATCTTCGCATCAATTAATGGATTTATTGAGAGAACACTTCGCGAACAGATAATTTCACGTTTTGGGCCCGTCGATTGGCCACCGAGAGCATGTGATATCACACCGTTAGACTTTTTCCTGTAGGGATATGGAAAGGTCTACTTACAGTCTTACTTACAGTCGAAATGCTCGAACGAATCATCAAAAATTGGACTCAACGGATGAACCATCTGAGACGTAGCCGCGGTCAACATTTGAAAAAGATAATCTTCAAAAAATAAAAGCCAAAGAATGTTCTTTCGAATGATAATCAACATTTCCTATTAAATTTGAATTTTCAATGTGTTTTTTTCCTAAAAAAATAGGTATCCTCGAAATATTGTTGTTTAATTTTTTTTTTATTAAATTTAATTTTATTTTTAAATTTTTAATTTTTTTTTATGGTATAGCATTTAAATATGTTATTTTACTTTATTTTATTTGATTATTATTATATTTTTCCAGGTGATTTTATTTATTTAGCTTTGTTTTATTTTATTTTATTTTATTATTTTTTATTTAATTTACATTATTTCGTTGATTTTGTTTTATTCTGATTTAATTAGTTCCATTTTACTTTTATTTATTTTATTTAATTTTATATTAAGATTTTAATATTATTTTATTTAATTTATTCTATTTAATTTAATGTTATTGTGTTAGTTAATTTTTTTTCCATTTTATTTTACTTTATTTATATTATTTTATTTTGAAATTTTAGTTTAATATTCTAACTTAAAATTCAACATTTAAATCGTTCTACTTCCAGGTGCTCCTTGTACGCCTAAAAGTAGGCAATTGAAATTGTTGTGTTTGCTAATCACGCTTTCACGATAAATAAAATGGAATATTTTTCACTCCAACAGTGAAAATATGTTGCTGTTAGCGACGTGGCAACTTCATGGGTGGCCGCTGTGCTGTTGGCGCTGCTCTTGTTGCTATTATCGCAGATGCCGTTATAGACATTACCGTTGTTTTCCTTGCGCTAATATTCTTGTTGTTATTGCTCTTGCCAGTGGCATTAATGCTAATGCTTTGGCCGTTGGCTTTCTATCTATGTGTGTATGTAATATTATAAATTATAAGCCAAAAATGTTTGCATTTTCTTATGCTTTTATACTGGATTGTTGTTGTGTAGCTGATGCTTAAGCTCCGTCTTCAGTCTTCTTCACTTCTTATTCCCGAGTCTAATGTCACGTTGAATAAAGACTCGAATGGTTCGTGACAGCCCGAAATGCAAGCCATGTTGTTGCAATTTACCACAAAGTGAGGCACATAAAAAGAAGTTTGTGTAGGAATTACCGAATAATGTGCTTGTGTTAAGGAATAAACGAGATTAAAGTGCTCGACGGTGCAGCAGCTGTGCCACAAGTTGCAACGGTGAGATGTTGTTTTATGCATTGACACATATAAGACATAAAATTTTTATGTATGTAAAATGTGCGATAGAAAAATATAACTGCATGTAAAACTAAAAGTGCAGTTGCAAGGCTGCAAGAGAAACTGAGAGTCAAAATAATATGACGCATTAACTACTTAACAACATATTTGTTATTTACTTTCATTTCAATACCTCTCCTGTACCTAAAATGGTATATTAACTTTCATCCGAAGTATGTAAGTACCAGAAGAAACAGAGATGGACTCACCAAAATTTATATCGATCATTTCCGAAGCATGAGCTGAGTTCATTTAGTCATATCCGTCTGTTCCCCCGTTTGTTTTAACGCAAAACAAGCTCTTGATTTTTAAGATAATTCAACGAACCATCCAACCACAGTGGACTTTCAACGAACTGATTTACTTCCTCTTCTTCTACTTTCGCAACGAATCCTTTCAGAGCTGAAGTGTTTTAGTTGGTCCACTCGTTGAGTCCAATTTCCGATGACTCGTTCGAGCATTCCGACTCGTAACTGGCGAATGACACGCGTGATGTTTTGCTCCAAGCCCTGAATCGAAGCAGAATTGTCAGCATAGACTTTAGACTTTACATATCTCCACAAGAAAAAGTCTAACGGTGTGTTATCACACGATTTTGCCCAATCAACCAGCCCAAAACATGAAATTATATACTCACCGAAGTGTTCTCTCAATAAATCCATTGATTGATGCGATGTGTGGGAAGTGGAGCCATCTTGCTGAAAACAAATGTCGCAGAGATTACGAGCTTCAAATCATCAGTCATCAAATAGTCAGTTATCATCCTCTTCGTCCCAAATGCAGAAACTTTGCTTGAGCCTCTGGCTGGGCCTCACCACTGAACAAAATTTGGCTTGAAAACGTCGGATCTCCTTGGAACTTTTCAAGAGCCCATAGAGTGAAACGATGTCGCTTGGGAAGGTCGAGCGGATTCATCACAAGCTGTATTTTGTACGCTTTCAATTTAAGATATCGACGTAAAATGAGCCAAGTCGATCCATACGTGAGTCCGAGTTGCTGCGAACGGCGCCGAATCGACTCTCCACGGTCTTCGTGTACACTCTCAGCTACGGTCGCTATATTTTCTCCACTGCGTGCTGGACGCGGTCTATGCGGTCGAATATTATCCAATAATGAATGCTGGGTCTCAAGATGGGTGATGGTGTTGCGAATAGCACGCTCAGTAAGCCGATTTGTTGACCATAAGTGGAGCGAAGCGCGCGAAACATTCTTTGAGGAAGGTGAAAAGTTTAATGAGTTGTAAACGTTATTCTGGCGTAAGGATTTCCATGGTGAAATGCCAGACAATACTGAATAAAAGTAACATAACAGCTCGACACGACTCACGCGTGATCTGTCATCTTCGTGCATGGGTTCCGGAATATATATGTAGTACGGGGTCTTACTTTGATAAAACTTGTACTTCTTGGCAAGTTGCAAGTGAATTATTTTCGCGATGTCAATCTGTCGCTTGAAATGCAGCGAATTAGCGAGTGTAACACATCCAGCAAGCACATGGTCCAGAGTTTATTTTCTGATATTACGTCGGCGGCATCTGTCTGCAGGAGCATTTACGTCACGAATTACATGCTTGAAATAATTTTGTGAGCCATAAGTGCTTTCGGTCGACATGCGGACTCAGTAACTCTTTCCGATATATGCCACGGACTACTATTTCAGACCATATCTGCAATTTTTTATCCGTTGATATCGTGTTTCGCAATGGAGTATAGTTATCAAAAGCGGTTTCAACAGAATGATGAGTTTCAGACTGTGATGACTTTTGATGGAAATAAGCTCTGGGATATAAAATTAGTTTGTAATGCAACGCTCCGATGTCAATATGGATTCATCCGGCTTCCTTCCTGGTCAAGTTCGTTCGAAAGACAGAAGCTTTGGGATGATAAGCTTTATATTGGTCATGACTTTACGTAATATCCGCTGCATACTTTCCAGCTCGGTTGTTGACCATTTTATAACTCCAAAACTGTGCGATACCACGGGTATAGCAAATGAATTTATGGCATATGTTTGGTTTCTTCCGATTAATTAAGTTTTGCATATAGCATGAAGTCGTCTCCTAAACTCCACCACTAGTTTTTTCTGCATATGCATAGTTTCTACACAATTGCCCTGCATAACTCCAAGATACTTGTATGTCTCACATCTGGTTCCAATTCTTTTATATCTAGGTCTACAAGTTCAATGGGAGTGTTTCGGGGAATCGCCTTTCCTTTCAAGACATTTTTCAGGACCAACAAGCACATTAATGTCATTGGAAAAAGTTGTGAGACATTCCAAAAGCTTTTTAAAATGGTTTGGCTTGCTGGCATAAAGCCTAAGATCATCTACGCAGAAGGTATGACTCAATCGGCATCTTCTAGTCTGCCCATGTTTCACTACATATCCGTAGGTTGTATCCCGTAGAATATGACTGGAGGTTTCATGCTGATGATGAACCAGCAGTTATTTTATTTTAGTGTAACTTATTTTTCTTATTAATTTTTATTTTTATATTTTTCCTTTGACAATCTTTATGTTAAATTCTCGTTTATAAGTTTAGTTCTATACTCTGTAGCTGCAAAACTGCTCAAATTTCGTTCAACATAAACTTTGATAGCCACTTTGTTGTATGACTTAACGCGCATGTTTATTTTCCCTCTCATTCGCTCTCTTGCATTCAGCGATTTTCATCCTAAATAGATGAGCGTATATGTGACAACTGACAAAAGTTTATAATGTGAATTTTTGCCGGCAGTAAGTTCAACGTGAATTCTTGCAGTAATTATAACTATATTTTCAATTAATAAGAACAAATAAATAAATTGTATTCCTGAGATCATTACACACAAATGAGAATTAAAATTTGAATATCTTGCTACAGGTGTTCAATATTTTGGCTAGTTTGATAGTAATTGGGAAAACTTAAATATGTTTTCAAAGATTTGCAAAATTAGAAATTCAAAAATATTCTGGTCGGCAGTAGGGAACGTTACTTAGTTTTGACTACAGCCCGGAACTATATTGCAAAAGGAGCTCAACGATTATGTAAAATATCAATAACAAGATAATTGGAGTTGGAGTAAGAATCGAAATAAGGGAAGATGAACAAAATAACTGCCGCCTTTGCTGTACATAACTTTTATCCTACATAAAACATACAGATTTATATATATGTACATATACAAATAAATAAAAAGTAAATAAAAGGGTGATCCATTTCGAGGTTCCCTACTTTCTTAAAGAAAAAAAACAGAAAATTCAAATTTTATGGGAAATGTTTATTATCATTCGAAAGAACATTCTTTGGCAATATATATATATTTAAATGCAATACCATAAAAAAAATAAAATTAAAAATTTTAAAAAAAATTAAATTTAATAAAAAAAAATTAAACAACAATATTTCGAGGATACCTATTTTTTAGGACAAAAAGACATTGAAAATTCAAATTTAATAGGAAATGTTGATTATCATTCGAAAGAACATGATTTGGCACTTATTTCCTAAGGATTATCTCTTTCAAATGTTGGCCGCGGCTACGTCTCAGATGGTCCATCCGTTGAGTCCAATTTTCGATGACTCGTTCGAGCATTTCGACTGGTAACTGGCGAATGTGAAGCGGGAGTGTTCGCATAGACTTTAGACTTTACACAGGATCTCCACAGAAAAAAGTCTAACGGTGTGATGTCACACGATCTTGATGGCCAATCGACCGGCCCAAATTGTGAAATTATCTGCTCACCGAAGTTTTCTCTCAATAAATCCATTCATTGATGCGATGTGTAGGTAGTGGTGCCGTCTTGTTGAAACCAAATGTCGCGGACATCACGAGCTTCAAATTCAGGCATCAAATAATCGGTTATCATGGCGCGATAACGGTCGCCATTGACGGTTAAGTTCTCATTGAAGAAATATGGACCGATGATTCCACCGGTCCACAAACCACTTCAAACCGTTATTTTTTCTGGATGAAATGACAGCTCCTGAACCTCTTCAGATTGCTCTGTGATGTAAATGGCTCTACAAGAGTATGCTCCGGTCTTTTAACCTACTGTAAGTCTCCATATTTTTACATAGAACTTTCTATGTAGCCAGCTTCTGAAATACGTCATACTCACACACTTCAACCACACGATTGTTATGTCCGCAAATGTGTCTTGCTCGAAAAGGGCTTGCCAATAACAGAGGGGCGGAAGACGAAAGCTTACGGGCAGAACTTTCAAAATACGGAGCCGAAGAACTAACAAAGAGCATGCATCAGCTTCTTTGCAGAATGTGGTCGGACGAAAGCATGCCTGACGAATGAAACCTAAGTGTGCTCTACCCAATCCAAGAAAGGGGAGACCCAACGGTCTATGCCAATTATCCTTAATATCGGCAGATATTCACCATGCCTAAATCTTGGAACAGACCCGAGAGAAAACAATCGATACACACCACCTTTTCATCGATTTTACAGCTGCATTCGACAGCACGATAAGGAACTGCCTCTACGCCGCTAAGACTGAATTTGATATCCCTGCAAAACTTATACGGCTATGTCAACTGACCCTGGATAATACCAGAAGCGCAGTCAGAATTGGGAAGAACGTCGCCGAGCCGTTCGATATCAAACTAGGTTTAAGACAAGGTGACTCCTTATCGTGTGATTTCTTCAATTTGATGCTGGATCAGGTACAATCTTCTACCAGATTTTTAATATTAACCGCATAGTAAGCTCTGCGTTCTCCAGGTTAGACAAAGAAACGCAGCGGATGGGTCTGGTAGTAAACGAGGTTAAGACGAAATATCTCCTGTTATCAAATAAGCAGTCATCGCATTCGCGACTTGGCTCTCGCAGTCATAACTTCGAAGTTGGAGATAAGTTCGTCTATCTGCATAGCATTAACAACACCAACAATGTCGGCCTTGAAATACAACGCAGAGTCACCCTTGTCAACAGGTGCTAGTTTGGACTGAGTAAGAAATTGAAAAGTAAAGTCCTCTTTCGACGAACCAAAACCAAACGCCACAAATCGCTCATCATTCCCGTCCTGACATATGGTGCAGAAGTCTGGACGATGTCGACAGCCGATGAGTCGGCTTTAGGAGTTTTCGAGAGAAAAGCTCTTTGCGCGTTGGCAACGGTGAGTACAGCAGACGACGGAACGATGAGCTTTACGGACCTACGGACTACAGGACGACATTGACATAGTTCAGCCAGTCAAGAGACAGCGGCTACGCTGGATGGCTCTTGTCATCCGGATGGATGAAAGCGCTCCAGCTTTGAAAGTATTCGATGAAGTAACCACTGGCGGAAGCAGAGAAAGATGAAGAGTCCCTTATACAGAGTTGCTGTTGAATGCTCTCAGAGGCTATCTGTGGTGATTAAAATTTTTTGACGGAAAAACTTCGTTGTGTTTGTTGACGAACGTTCTTTACTGCACAGAGGATGGTGCGCATCTCTGCTGGTACAAGAAAATGGTCAATTTATTTGCGCGAAATTCCGTCAGATGACATTACATTTTATTATCGTGGCGGGATCAGCGCTCATAAGTACGCCCCAGTCGCACATAAAAGGCATTTTTGGTCACATAGTGCTCCTTTAAGCGGCCACTATAGTATATCTAAAAAAATACCTACTCCTTGGCGTCATTGTACCGACTATAACAATTCTTCGACGGCGCTGATGTCAGCCATTAGTTGTACGAGGATATCAACCAGCTGGGTAGAGGCACTTTTCTGATTAGGGACGCGAATATACGTGATTTTCAAAACGTATTATTTCTAGGAATTTCTTGAGGCATTCTTCTGTTGGCTCCAACTTCTTATTGCTACAAATAAACTAAAATGAGATGAAATTAGTAAAAAAGCAACTGAGGAAAAACTAAAAATAATAATAATAATAACAACAAATATTTCTGCAACAAAATAATTTAGTTAACTTTCCTTTGCTGAATACAAAATTAACATTTAACCGCCTTTCAACCAAACGCCACGCAAATGCCACAACAACGGCAACTGCAACGAGTGCCTCGAGAGCTGTTTTGCTAGCTTTAACTGACGACAGCTGACCGCAAAGTGGGCAAAACAAAGTGTGCGCGCTGCAAGGCGCCTTGTACGACTATGCGATGGCGTCGTTCATTTAACTATGGAAATTATTTCGTTTTCCATTTTGCACTATTGAATTTCGTTTTAGCTTAAGCTTCAGCTACTTATACAGCTTATACGCACATCGTATGTGTAGCATCCAGTTCGATAAATTTCTAGCGCTTCCAGGCGTATACAAAATATAACTAACAGGTCAATTGAAAAGTCACCAGACTACCATAGTAAAACACATTTTTTTTGTTGCAAATTTAATTTTTTTATTCAACATTATTCCTTTCAAGGGCAATACACTGATTATAGCGATCCTCCAACTTTTCGGCGACCATTTTTGCATTCGCCGAAAATTTCTTCCCAGCGGGAACTCTTTTGTGATCTGAGAACAGAAAATGTGGAATTATCTGCTCACCGTAGTGCTCTCAATAAATCCATTCATTGATGCGATGTGTAGGTAGTGGCGCCGTATTGTTGGAACCAAATGTCGCGGAGATCACGAGCTTCAAATGCAGGTATCAAATAGTCGGTTATCATGGCGCGATAACGATCGGCATTGATGGTTACGTTCTCACCGGCATCATTTGTGAAAAAATGTGGACAGATGATTCCACATGCCCACAATCCACACCAAACCGTTGTTTTTTCAGGATGAAATGGCAGCTCTTGAATATCTTCAGGTTGTTTTTCGTCCCAAATGCGTCAATTTTGCTTGTTTATATACCCATTGGTCCGAAAACGTCTAATATTCTTGGAACTTCTGAAGAGCCTATAGAGCGAAGCGATGTCGCTTGGGAAGGTCGAGCGGCTTCAGTTCTTGCTGTGAACGGCACCAATCGATTATCCGCGGTCTTCATGTATAAGTAGTCTATTCGGTCAAGTATTATCCAATAATGAATGCTGGATCTCAAGATGGGTGATGGGGTTGCGAATAGTACGCTGAGTAGGCCGATTATGTTGACCATAAGTTGAGCGAAGCGCGCAAAACACATTCTTTACAGAACGTGAATTTTCGTAATAAAGTTGAATGATTGATAAACGTGAAAATAGTCGCTGGGGCCAGATCTGGAGAATACGGTTGATGCGGAAGTAACTCGAAACCCATTTCATGGATTTTTGCCATCGATTTCACTGACTTGTGACACGGTGCATTGGCTTGATGAAACCGCACCATATTTTTCTTCAAATGCGGTCATTTTTCGGCAATTCCGTCCTTCAAACGGTCCAATAACGCTTTGTAATATTCGCTTTTGATGGTCCTTTCTTTTTCAAGGTAGTCAATGAAGTTTATTCCATGTGCAGAATAAAATACAGATAATAATCTTGCTAGTCGAATTTTGCCTTTTACCACGCTTTGGAGTGGCTTCAGCGCGTGAAATCCACTCAGATGACTGTCGATTGGACTTCGGAGTGAAATAATGAAGCCATGTTTCATCCATTGTCACATTTCGACGCAAAAACTCCGGTGTTTATTACGCTTGAACATCTCCAAACACTGCACCGAATCATCTTTCTTATACCCAAAATTTTTGATATTTTCGTCGGTATCAACCTCTTTTGGCCGTTCACTGCGTTCACCGTCTTCGGTGTTCATTTCAACACGTCTCAACTTAGCATACCAATTCTTGATGGTTGGCTTTCCTGGGACAGTTTCCGGAAACTCGTCATCAAGTGAAGTTTCTGCTTCAACTGTATTTTTTCCCTTCAACAAGCAATATATTTTCAACACGGGAAGTTCGTACTATCCATTTTTTTTTTTTTTTCAAAAAAGTTGCTTCACTCAAAATGCTTCAATTGGACCGACTTGGCGCATTTCACACCGAGATCTTAAATTGAAAGCGTAAAAAATACAGCTTATGCAAGTACTGAAGCCGCTCAACTTTCCCAAGCGACATCGCTTCGCTCTATAGGCTCTTGAAAAATTCCAAGAAGATCCAATGTTTTCGAGCCAAATTTTGTTCAGCGATCAGGACCATTTCTGGCTCAGTGGGTATGTAAGCAAGCAAAATTGCCGCATTTGCGACGAAGAGCAACCCAAAGAGATTCAAGAGCTGCCATTTGTATCGATTGGCTCCCAAGACCGTGTGATATCACAACGTTAGATCTTTTTCCTGTGGGGATATGTAAAGTCTAAAATCTATGCGGACAAACCTGCTTCGATTCAGGCCTTGGAGCAAAACATCACGCATGTCATTCGTCAGTTATCAGTCGAAATGCTCCAACGGGTCATCGAAAATTGGACTCAACGGATAGAATGTCTGAGATGTAGCCGCGGCCAACATTTGAAAGAGATAATCTTCAAAAAATACATGCCAAAGAATGTTCTTTCGAAAGATAATAAGCATTTCTTATTAAACTTGAATTTTCTGTGTTTTTTTCTTTAAAAAAGTAGGAAACCTTGAGATGGATCACTTAATTTTTTGAGTCAGGCCGTGATCTTTTCAATTGAGCTATTAAGTCAGCGTAGCGGGATTTGTAAAGAGAATTGGTCTTAAAAATTGATTATTCCAGCATTGCAGTGAAATTGTGAAGGAGAGAGAACTAGAAGAAATATACTCCTAGTAAATGCTGAATTTCGTGAACTAAAAAAAACTTTTTTTTTTGTTTTTTCAGAACATTTTGAAATAATAATTCATATTTATATGTATAAATATGTAATCCTAAAAAATAATAAAATTCCAATTTTAAGCTCTTGTTAACAAATCAAAAGCAAATTGTGCGAATTTAGTTTGGTGTAGAAGGCAAATCCTTTTAAGACCCTAACATAAAGGAAGAGCAGCAATCACAAAAATAAGAAAGGAAAGCAAGAAAAATATTTTTTTATTTAAAATTTTTTTTTTACTTTTTTTCCACTACAAAGAACTGCTAAATCACCTAAACCGCTTATATGCAGTGTTGATAGCAAACAAAAGAAATTAAAAGACAAACGTTTCGCCGCTTCTCATTCATTCACATAATGCACTCACTCACTAACTAACTAAAAAAGGATAAATGGTTCAGCGCGCATTGTCGCTGCCACTAGCTTTTGTTTTCACAGTTGACATGCTACACTTTAACGCCTGTGTATGTGTGTGTGGGTGTGAGAAAAAAGGTCAGTTGCAATAAATTTCGAAAAAGCGTAAGAGATAAATAATTTTGAAATGCATTGCAAAGATTTTAAATTTGCATAAGTGACATAATTTACGCTCTGTGTGGTGAGCAAATCTTCCGCTGCGTAAATTTCTTTAAATATCTGTATACTAACTGATCTGGCGAGTGTTATTCTACCTTGTTATGACACAAATTAGTGACCATTGGGTTTTCGGTTCTCTGATGAATCTCCAGCATTTCTGTTCCGAAATTTCGAAACCTAGCACTGCTCAAAGCATTGTCTTCACTAGAAAATATAAGACTCCAAAATCACTAAATTCATTGCTCCCAGAAACGAGGCTGAAAATCCCTGAGTCTGCAATATATTTGAGACTCATTTTGGAAAAAAAATTAGCTGGTCACAGAACTTATGGAAACGAACGCGAAAATCAAGCCATTGGGTGGAATTTGGTCATTTTACGTCAGGTAATGCGCTGGCTTTACATTGCTGTGGTTACTCCTATACTTCTCTACAGAGTAGTAATCTCGCGACCAGCATTCGATAAGAAATCAACTATCTGTAAACTCCATAGAGTGCAGAGGAGAGCTGTCATCTGTATTAAAGAAGCCCTGTGGGCCGAACCTACTGAGGCTATGAATGGCCTACTCACCACCGAAACGTCGCGTAACTTTTACTCACTTTAGGGAAGAATACGAAGTGATTATTCTAGATAGAAACCAATAGGGCAGATATGTTCCAGCACATTCCGGCTCAATCCACTTTTATACCGATGGGTAAAAGCTGGGCAAAAGTTGGAATCTACTCAAAGGACTTGGGATCAGAAAGTCCGTCCACCGGATCACTTTAATATTTTACGGAAGGCCTTGGTTCGAGTTCAGGTTGGAGCAACATCCAAAATTTTAGAAAATTAATTTTTCTAATTCCGATCGCCCTTCGGCATGGAATTTCAAGCTTTCCGCGTGTATTTCTGGCATGAAATAAAAGCACCTCATAAAAATCCATCGGCCGTTCGGTGGTGGCTTTGAATAAACCTCAAGATGCAAAACCACAAATTGGAGTAGGAGCTCGGCCAAAAAATCGCTTCAGCGGTTACAAAGCGGCAAATAATATATATATATATATATATATATATATATAGTGGTACTCTCGATGAATTGTATCTATATATTACGGGTTAGTCAGTCTGTACTGAGAGCCCCGGAATCTCTCACAATCTATCAGAGACGGTAGAGAACTGCCACACATCAAAAAATTCTAACTCAGGATAAAAAAATCTCATGATGTGACCGACATGGAACAAGAGAAGGTCGGGAGAGCTTATTTCGTTAAAAATAAGATAGGTACCCATTTTGATGGGTCTTTTTATGGGGCATCTTCTTTAAGGTAGGCACGCAAAGAGGCTGGGAGTACCATCAAACGACTTTCGCAGAAGTTGTAGGGACGAATAAAAAACTGAGATTTTAAGGCACTTCCTTTGTGAATGCCCTGCACTTTGGAGGAGTAGATTGAAGACTCTAGCGGCGGCAAAGGCGAAATAGCGGGAGCAAAGATATGTTGATTGCTATGTTTTGCTAACTTCACACATGGGTTTGACTGGCGTGTATGGGCTAATAGGATCTTCAGTGGTATCACAATGAACAAGTTTAGTGACCAACATGACCTTTTCATAAGTAAATTCGCCTTACAGTTTCCTTCAATGTTTCTATAACCAGAAAACAGACCAGATATGTCTTGCTGCCACCATGATAACAGAGATCTTCGTTTGAAAGACACTGCAATGAACTGGTAGCATGAAGGAGAGTTTTATTAGAGAGAGCCCACAAACCCGTCAAGTTTTGATCCAGATTATCACCAGGAGTGTGGTTATGGTGATTATAATATTCTCTGATGAGGATTCGTGTTCTGAAGTAATTTTCGGTAAATGTTATAGATCGCACTGATCTGTGGAGTTTGCCATGATAGTAATAGTTTTCCAATAGCTCAGTGCCCCCCTAATTTGATTCTCTCAACCTTAGTGTAGCTTTTGCTGCCTTCCGATATACCATCAACTCCAGAGACAAGATTTTGAGTATTGCATTGCAGAACCTCATTTGGCATGTGACTGATCGCGCCGTGGACACATACTAACGCACATCTTTTACATAAAAAAACTGTTTTGAGGCTTTATTTATAGCTGAAGACTACACAATTTCTCCAAAAAGGCGTGTTGGTATTTTTTACTGATAAGAAAAACCAGAGAAGTCCCAACTCTTGCCAATAACCCTTTTGTAAGGACATTAGCTGTCTTTTCGTATGGCTAAACTATGTTATCTTCCCAGATTCATCTCTTGTCTAAGATAATTCCTGAAAATTGAACTTTGTACCTAGGCTAAGCTGAGCACCGTGTAGAGTCGGTGAGTTAATAACAGATATTTTTGTCTCCTTGCGAATAGCACTAGTTCCACTTTATTTTAATTTTGCCACAGAATCCGTAAGGTGTAAACCAGTCGATATCCTCCACGTTGTCCCCCACATCAATTCACAGATGGTTTGTGGTAACTTGCCTCTACATGTATTGCTTTAACGGCATTGGCACTGAGCTCCGTCTTGAGAAATGCTTACATATGAGATTATGATATTTTTATTCAATTAAAACTAATAAAGGGTGTTTTTTATAGAGGTATACAACTTTAAGTTGGCATTACTTTTCAAGAGATTTATTCTCAGTTTGGTTTGGCAATTTATCAAACGATCATCAAATAAGGTGCAGATTCGTCGAATGGGCCCAAAACGAGATTACCGTCGTTCCCGATTTTCATAAGCGAATTTTGTTTAGCGATGAAGCGCACTTCTGGTTGAATGGCTACGTCAACTGCCGCATTTGGAGTGAAGGTAATCCTCAAGTGTATGTTGAAACACCGTTACATCCAGAAAAACTGACTGTTTGGTGCGCTTCATGGGCTGGGGGAATCATTGGTCCGTATCATTGGACGTAGTGCGCGATACGTTTTCCGCACAGAACCATTACTTTCGAAATAAAATTGCACTATTTGAAAGCGTTATTCAGGCGTGAGTCTATTCATGATGAATTCCCAAACCAAACTGAGAATTTGACAGCTGTTAAATCGGTCAATCATGGAAGATCGGTATTTGATTCTCATCTATAAAGAAATGAACTTGAATTAATTCGAAACATAAGCTCGATACATCGGTTCTAGGCTCACTTTCTGGAAGAAGAAGGAGGATATACTTTAACTTAAAAAGCTACTCATTTACCAAATTTCAAGGAAATCACACCATAAATAAGATTTTTTGGGACAGATCGGTCCTAGGTCCAAATTTCGCGTGAATTGAACAATACTTACGATTTTTTCTATAATAAATTGGTCTCGGCTTCAATTACCGGAATCAAAAGTGTTCCCAATATTAATTTGATGAAAAAGCTACCTATGTAATAAATTTCATGTTACACTAAGTTCAAAGCTGCCTACATAGTAAATTTGAAGAAAATATAACCCTAAATAAAATTTTTATGAAAAGGTCGTTTCCTGAGCCACTTCCGGAATATAGCCATAGCATATATACGACAGATTTTTCAGATATGAAATTTTGGGTCATAAATCCGTCTAAAAAGCACATAAGAACGTGAAATATATATATATATAATGAATTGCATATTGGTAATGAAAATCAGCGAAATCGGAATACTACATCACATAGCCCCCCGATATAACCAATTTTTTTGGATATGAGTTTCCTTTCAACAAAAAAAACCGTAAAATTCAAATGAATATTTACACGGAAAATCATCGAAATCGAAATTTGCATTTTGCAATAAATTCAATGAGTTCATGAAAGGTATGAGGACTTCGGCATGGGCGAAAACAACACTTCTCTTTTGTTTATTTTAGTTTTTGTTATTTTATATTTCTTTTTATTTCGGTATTTACTTGCATTAGCCACTTATAAATTTTTTTTTTGGAATCTTGTAAATGTTTGGTTTGTAATTTTTTTAACGGTCAATTGGAAAGTCATTGGCCTGACACATAGATGAGAATTAAATCATATATGGTTTTTAGTAAGCCCTGACCTTCAAAAGAGTCGTATATAAATTTGCCAGCTGTCGGATTATTGGTTTGTGAATTAGAGCATTTTGAATGAGGCAACTTTTGTTATTGTAAAAAAAATTAATACAAACCAATTTCGCCTGTTGATAAAATATTACTTATTTAAGGGCCACTCTGGAGTTCCACAAAATGGGACTCATTTGAGATTTTTTTCGGGGAAAACTATTAAATAAATCTGATTTTTGACAAAAGGCATTTATTCTACATATAATTAGCTGCTTATAACTATGTATTTTCGCAGAAAAAATTATTTAAAAATGACGGCTATAGAGCGCTCTCCCTAGGATGTCGCTATTTTTTCGGGAACCACGGCCGTACATACAGCTCCTGCAATGTTTTTAATTTAATAAGTTCTTGAACGGTTTCCGCTTGTAAATAGCAATAGCTACAGAAGTGGGTAGGATTTTTTCAAAATATATGCATTTTTGGCAAAATGGCGGAGCTCTAAAGGAAAAAGTAACAATTTGGCCTAAAAAATTGTTCGAAATTTTTTAATAAAAAAACTATGCAAGATAAAATAGTCCTACGTACTTCTGTAGATAATGTATTTCTGCAGATGATTTCAAGTGAATCGGTTGTAAATTGTTTGAGTTATGTTTACGGCCAACTTCAAAAAAAGATAAACGCGTTTAAAGTTTTGAGTATGCCTTATTGACTGAAACAAACGGAATAAAATTTTTGGGGCCATAATGTATGATTTGATAGAAAAAAAATACAGTTGAAACAAAAGCTTTCTTGATGACGAGTTTCCGGACACTGCCCTAAGAAAATCAGGAAAATCAACCATCAATGATTGATATGCTAAGTTTAGACAGTGAACGCAGTGTACGCCCCAAAGAAGTTGTCACCGACGAAAACATCAAAAAAATTCTAAAAATGATTTTGAATGAGGGCAAATTGAAATTGAATAAAATAGTGGGCACTCTAAAGATATTAACTGAACGTGTACATCATATCATTCACGAACATTTGGGTATGAGAAAGCTCTGTGCAAAGTGGGTGCCGCGCGAGCTCACTTGATTAAATCAACGACGATTTGATGATTCGGAGCAGTGTTTGGAGATTTTCATGCGTAATAAATCTGAATTATTGCATCGATATGTGACAAAGGATGAAACATGACTCCATCATTTCACTCCGAAGTCCAATCTATAGTCATCCGAGTGGACTGAACACGATGAACCCGATCCAAAGCGTGGAAAACGTAGCAGTCGGCTGGCAAGATTATGGAGTCAGTTTTTTGGGATGCACATGGAATTTTCATTGACTACCTTGAAAAAGGAAAGGCCATCAATAACGAATATTACATAGCATTATTAAACCGTTTGAAGGACGAAATCGCCGAAAAACGGTCGCATTTGAAGAAAAAGAAAGTGTTGTTTCATCAGGCCAATGAACCGTGTCACATATCAGTGAAATCGATGGCAAAAATACATGAATTGGTATGGGAATTGTTTCCGCATATACCGTAGTCTCCAGATCTGGCACTCAGCGACTATTTCCTGTTCTCAAATCTCAAAAGAATGCTCGCGGGGAAGAAATTTTCGTCGAATGTAAAGCATTATACCAGTAAGGTGCCCGTTCACGCATATTATACAAATGGTAGTTTACAGAAAGAAAAAAACACACACGCATTTTGTTGTTGTTCGGAATAGAATGTGTAAAGTACATTTTCCTCACTCTGGAGAGACTAGTTCTTAGGGCTGTTGAGCCTGGCCCTAAAGGACAATTGTCCTTGCCTGTTCATATTTGGAGCAAATCTATTTGAAAGTTTACCCGTTGAAGGATAATTTAGATACTTCCGAGAATTAAATTTGTTTTTATTTACAATCTGTCGTTTAACAATAAGCAAAGTTTATTACTAACTATGATTTACGTTGATGCTTTAGGTGCAGTTTGTTTTATAACCAAGGGTCATAATTAATTATTATCATTTATATACAAATTTATTATTATTACAGTTATTATATATATGTAATACTTAGGATCTAAACGGCAAGTCTAGTCTCGACATATCTTGTGCTGAATCTTTTTATTTCGTCCATAACCGTGGGTGTTTTAAAATCTTTATGCAGGTGAATGTTTTTCATATACCACGGGGCGTTAGCTATTAAACTAAGTTTTTTTGACTGGTATCTTTGAATCACATCTATGTTGGATCTACTTGCAATACCCCATATTTGGATTCCGTAAGACCAAACTGGTTTTAGCATCGTGTTGTACAGAAGCATTTTGTTTTCAATGCTAGGTTTAGAATTAGGGCCAAGCAGCCAATACATATTTCTTGTTTTAATTTTAAGCTGCATTCTCTTGGCTCTTATATGTTCACGCCAGGTAAGTCGTCTATCTAGATGCAAGCCGAGGTATTTAGCACTATTCGATTTAGGAATTACAGTTTGATTGAAGTTGCTATTTGGACATTCTTCTTTCCTGAGTGTGAAGGTCACTTGAGAAGATTTTGAAGCATTGACAGAAATGTTCCAGTTGGTAAGCCAGGATTGCAGCTCATTTAACTGCCTTTGAACGATTTCAGCGGCTTCGTTAGCAGAGTAGGAGGAAGAAAGTATAGCAGTGTCATCTGCGTACGTAATAACTGTTAGATTGGTGTCTTCTATTATTGGCATATCTGCGTTGAAAACTGTTTAGAGTGTTGGGCCTAACACACTACCTTGCGGAACTCTAGCATTTACCTTGTATATGTCTGAAGTTTCATCTTGAATTCTAACATAGAAATATCTATTACTCAGGTAAGATCTGAGAAAAAGATAAAGTGGGGTAGGCAGTATCTTTTTAATTTTGTACAGTAGTCCTGAGTGCCACACTCTGTCAAATGCTTGCTGAATATCTAGAAAGATTGCACAGCAATACTTTTTTTTCCTCCAAACTGTTAAGTATGGTTTTAACTACACGATGGCATTGCTCTGGGGTATCGTGCATCTGCCGGAACCCGAACTGATGATCTGGAATAATTGATTGTTTTTCCAACTCAGGCAGTAATCTTCGAAGAAATATTCTTTCGAGTATTTTTGAGAATATTGTCAGTAGGCTTATTGGTCTGTATGAGGATAGCTCGTTTTCAGGCTTGTTTGGCTTTAGTACCGTTATTATTTCAGCGCATTTCCACTGTGTTGGGAAATGGCTAAGCCTAAAGCTACAGTTATATATCAATACTAAGAATAATAAGCCTTTCTTTGGAAGTTGTTTAATTGTCCACACATCAGTGCTATCATGCCCAGGAGACTTTGAGCTTTTTATTCGTGAAATTTCATCTTGAACCTCTGAGATTTTTACGAAGCGTATGGGGTAATCCATTGGGCATGGGGAGTCGATATAAGCTTCGACACTTTGACGGTGGGGACCGCTGTTAAAATTAAATGGCTAAAATGTGGTTCTAAGGTGGTTGGAAAAAGCGTGAGATTTACTTTCGTTCGATCTGCAAGACGAGTTGTTTGCGTCTTTTATGGGGACCTGTCGCATGGGGGACCGTTTTAAGTATTTGGTGGCTTTCCAGATGCTATGTTCGTCGTTTTTATTTGAATCGATGTTTTTAAGGTATTCTCCAATTGTTTGTTCTTTAATTTCAGCTAATTTAGATTTAGGTTCTTTGGTTGCTTTATTAAGTACGGTTTTGTCGTTCGGATTTCTGCTACTTTGCGAAATTTTTCGAAGCCTTCCCTTATTTTTCAATAGCTCAGATACTACATCGGAGTATGGTAGCTTATTATTTGACGGTTCGGAAGTCTTCTTTTGACTATGAGATGGGGCTAAAAAGGCGGTTTTACGTATTTTGTCGGTGAAGTCCTCTACAGCGACATCCAAGTCTCTATTTGAGTTAATTTCAATGCTAAGATTTATGTTAGAATTTAGCCATGTTTGAAACAAGTTTATATTGGACCGTTTATTTAAAATATGTTGTTTCAGAGTGGAGACTGCAACAGGCATTTTAAAATTAATAATGAGAGCAGAATGGTCCGAACTGAGATCATCGTTATTGGCTATATCGAGAAGTCTAGAGTCAATACCGGAGTAAACTGCAAAAGCAATTAGGTCAGGAATTTTGTTGGATCTGTAGGCCAATAAGTAGGCCTACCGGTGGACAGAATGTTAAAGTTATTTTCTGTGTTGTATTTATACAGCTCGCGACCTTTGGGATTAGTAAGACGAGAACCCCACCATGGGTGTTTGGCATTGAAATCATAAACAACAGCCAATGTTTCCAGTTCAAAACTATGGTATCTACTTTTTGCTTCAGAAGTCCTTTTTGAGAAGTAAGCAACTGGGTGAAGTTGATTATCACCTTATTTTTGAAGTAGAATTACTACAAAGCCCTGCGCTCTTCCAACGCAAAGGAGTTATGTTTCTCTTTTGTGGCTATATATGGCTAAGACCGAACTAGATATAGTTTTTTTTTTAATTTTTCAAAATTGTGCACACATGCACTATTAAAATCAAATTCTGCATCCTTTTTCAGGACAAGCTTTTTAAAATATGAACATAGTCCTACAATGGATTGGGTTTGGATAGAGGGTAGTTCATTCAAGTTTTTATGTGATCTTCGGCAGGTCATGTTTCGGTAGTACTTCTAATACTCTCTGATGTAAACTGAACTGATTTGTCATACCAAATGAAACCAATTATAATGTCGTCTATATAATCTATGATTTCGCTCTTATCTATGAAATCCTTTAATGTTTTAGCAACAAATCGTTTAAATAACAATTCCATTCATAAACTGAAGATCCAGGTGATTTTGTTGGCTAAAATGTACCTGCTAGAAAGCTTTCCAACTGAGACAAGTTTGCTGATTCTAAGAATATGATTCCAAGTTCTTGAAGAGCGTCCGCAATTCTATGCGTTGCATATTTGTAGGTTTAACGGAAGTTATGTATGTACTTATACATTATTATTAGACAATAAAATTAAATAACAAATAAATTTTAATAAATTTATTGCTTCTAAAAATTAAAAAATTAAAAAAAAAACATCTAGAAATCGACTCCAAGTCGTACATTGTTTCCATTCAAAACTACGCATGTGCTCCATAATAATAGATCAACAAGGTATTTTTTATTTTAAATGAAAATGTTTTGGAAGAAAGTAAATTTTTTAATAGGTATTTACGGCAATTCCAACATTGCACAGCACCGCACATAATGCATTACATGCTTTTCATTGGCTTTTTGATAGTCTTTTGCGGCTATTTATTTCTTCACACAAGACCAAAGGCAATCAAAAACAAAGTATGTATGTATATATATATATATATATACATAAACACTTGTACTCGCACACGTGACTGATTCCAAATGATATTGATTTCAATTCAATTCAATTCCGTAGCAACTACTATTGCATTTATACATATCCATAGATGCATATTAGTATGGGCCACCAAATATAAGATCATCTGAGAGACCCCAACTATTTAATTTGATTTACTTTAATTTAATATAAATTAATTTAATTATATTAGATTAAACTTTTTATTTATGTATTATTTTTTTATATTTTTTTATCTTTATTTAATTTAATTTATTATATTCAATTTTATATAATCCTATATTTTATTTAAATTTGTTTTACTAACATTTACTTATAATTTGCTAAATAAAATAAAATAAAATGCTTTGCTACACCTATAAAAAATAAATCAAGAATATCTAATGTTAACTGTTAGCTTTGTATGAAGAAATGTCAAAATATTTGTTTTAATCGAAAAAAAATTTATTCTTAAGGCAGAGTTAAAATATTATTAATTTTTTAATTTTTTTTTTCATTTTCAATTTTTTTTCACTCTTTCTCTCTCTCTCGTGCAACGCCACATACAACGGAATGTAAGCGTATTTTGGAATTTTACATGTATTCGTTGTTGTTGCATGTATTTTTAATGGATAGCGACCAATGTTCACTAAAAGTGCCATCTCTTTGGAAAGGTTGCGCCAATCTCATGAAAACTTCTCCTAATATCCCTTTATAACTCCTAATAATTTGGAGCAGCGTTCATCAAAATTCGCATTGATTTTTACATATACAGGTTATTTTATTAATTTTTATTTTTATTTATTTTTAACTTTATTTTATTTTATTTTATTCAATTTAGTTTTTTATTTTTTACTTAATCTACTTAATCTCTTTTAATTTTTTGTTTTTATTTTTTTTATATTTAAAATCATTATATTTTATTTTATTTTTTATTTATTTTATTTTATTCAACTTCATTCTTATTTTTAAATTTTATAAGTAAATTTATTATAAAAATACCTCAGACAAAAATTGTACATCCTAAAATTATCTATAAAACATGTATGCAGACAACGTCGTCGAACTTTAGCATCAACTTCATCAATTAATATTTTATTTGATGAAAATATGACAGTTCCAACCATTCAAAAAAAATTTCTTACTAATACTTACAACAAGTCTCGGTTCACTTCAACATTGAAAACAAATTTACTGCTGAAAATATAGTGGTAAAGCAAACTAATAATGCTGCTGATGTATTGATAATTGAAACAGAAATAGAAAAAAAAGAGATGCAGTGGTGGAGAAATGTGGTTGCAAAGAATTCGGACTGTTTTGTTCTCTGGCTAGACCGTTCGTGATCTAATATTGAATCACCAACACGAGGCGACATGTGATACATCGCTATTAACGCAGTTTGCGGGCATTCAGGATGAAGATGAAGAAAAACAAGAAGAAGATGAAGAAGAACAAGACGAACAAGAACAAGAAGATCAAGAAGAAGAACAAGAAAAAGAATTCGAAAGTTACGAATGGGAAGATTAAATTTCACTTCCTTTTTTTTTACCTTAAATTGTGTTTATCTTTTCAATCTCTGCTAATATCCATTATTTTGCAATAGTCTCAAATTAAACAGGATCACAACTGACTCATTGGAATAAGCCTACTGGGGAAAACACGTTAAAAAAACGCGCTAAGCACACTACCTCATAGGTGGCGTGGAAACGTGTATACAACTTTTTGAATCGCTATATCTCAAACACTTTTTTTTTACCTTTGACCTTGAATAAAATTTTTTCCTTGCAGGGGAAAGATGGCGAACTTTTAAATTTTACTTTTAATTATATTTAAAACAATCTTACCGATTTGCAGCTTGGTGGGAATTTAGGTAGCTTCGAATATCTAAATTGACCGGTCTATTATTATATTTTACTTTACTTAGTTTTTTTTTATTGTTTTATTGTAATTTTTCTTATTATATTTATTTATTTTTTATTTTACTTAATTGTGTTTTATTTGTTTTTATATATTTATATATTAATTTAGTATATTTAATTTTTTTATATTAATTTTTCTGATCACAGTTTTGGTGTTTCACTTCTTGAACTTTGTACCTTTAATTTTTTATTTTAGTTTATTTTATTTTTTTAAATTTTTTTTTTGTACTATTAATTTTTGTTGTTGTAATTTTTCATATGATGTTTGCTTTACTTTATTGAATTTAATTTTATTATGTTTATTTCATTTTATTGAACATTATTATATTTTTTTATTATATTTTATTTGGAATTTATTCCAATTATTTTATTTTGTTTTGTTGCTTTTAGGTTTTTGTTGTAATATTTCTTACCACATTTTTTTTTAATTTATATAACTTTGTTTTACTTTATTTTATTGAATTGGGTTATTTGGTATAATATTTTATTCATTTATTTTTTATTTTATTCTTTTTTTAATTTTATTTGAATTGAATTATATTTTGCTTGTTTATATATTTTTTATTTTATATATTGCAACGATCTTGCTGAATCAACATCGATGATTTTTTAAATCCTTCGAGTCCGATCACTGGATTGCTAAATAAAACTCCCAAGGTTTATTCGTCTGGCTTCTTAACCGTCAGGAATTTATTTGTACAGTAATTAAAATTTTCGTCTATAGCCAATGGCTTATTTAACAAATCTTTTTTTTTTTTTAATTTTTGCTTCTTCACGCTTAGTACACACTAGTACTGAGTCTTCAACTTTATTGTCCGCAAATAGTTGCGGACGCTCGATCACGCGATCAAGACTAGGCTGATTATTCGTTTGCCTGCGGTAGTTGCAGCTGTTCCGTTTATCCCTAACCGCGTGGAATTTCCTTTACGCTGTCTACCCTTTTCTTTGTCCTTGATAAGGGTAATTTTCATTATACGGCCGCTGCTTCATTTTCGGTCCTTTTCGGGGGATTGCATTTACATTGTCACTTATGTTCTTCGTATTTTGGATTTTCGTCACAATATATATTTTTTTAATTTTATTTATTGTGTTATAATACGTTTTACTTGGTTTATTTTATTTAATTTTTTATTTTATTTATTTTATGTTTTTTTTCTTTGTAATTTTATTGGATTTTATATTATTATTTTATATTATATATATTATATTTTTTTTAAATTCTTATTAGTTTTTTTCTACTTATATTTCTTTTAAAATAAAATAAAATTTTTCCACTCTAATGTACAAACATAAATATATATAAACATTTATACATAATAAGTATGCCAGTATGTTTACGCCGTTGGGCTTACGATCTGAAACCACTAAATTGTGCAATGTAAACTTCCGTTTCCGCTACACCAACAAAGTGTGTATGTAACACATAAATTTACCACCAAACGCAGCCATAGTTGTTTCTGTTTTAATATAATGTTGTTTTTATGACAAATAAAAAAATACGCAAGCAAACAGCCCTATAGCCAATTTAATATACAAACAAAATGTGTATGTATGAACTCGTATTTATGTACTTATATGTGCACCTTAATGCTGCTTACCATTATGGGTGCAACGTGTTGCGGCAAATAAATTTACACATCTATGAGCCGACATAAGTATTGTGCATACATATATATATAAATTTAAGTTACACCATCGAGCTAACTATGTGTGAGAACATATGCGCTTAACATAACATGCATATGCACGTGTATAATAACATACATGCGTGCGTATGTATATTTTCATCGAAATCTACGCCATCGCATCTATTGTTATTGTTCAGTGCAAATATTACAAAATTCCCAATGGAGTGAAATGTGTTCGATTTCATTTACCAAAAGGAAGAAAAAACAAAATGTACATACATATGTATGTTATAACGGCACCAACTGCAGAACAATAAGCGTCAGAATGCAATTGAATTGCATTTGGTTTATTGCGATTCACTTATGGCCACATTACAAACAAATATATCAAAATATAAAAAAATATATACGTACTTATATTTGAGTTTTTAATAGAAAGTAACGTAAGTCCAAATTTCCGTATTTCGATATAATTCGGGAATTCACTTTGAAGAAATTTAAATCGAATGAATCACTCTCAAAACTCATTGAGAGATCCCTACTAAATTTATGTAGGTGAGAATTTCGCTAAGCGGCGGAAGACTTAAAACGTTCATAAAATCTTTGTTATTCATTTCATATAAAAGATGATCCAAGTAGATGCACTTTCTTCAATAGCCTTTTTTTGACAGATCACACATGAGTCGTGTCAACCTCTCATGTTATTTTGCTTAATATTAATTTGCATTTTATCATTGCAAGTCTTACGCCTGGACATCGTTTATAAATCATTCAACTTTATTATGAAAATTTACGTTCTGTAAAGAATGTGTTTCGCGTGCATCGTTCAACTTATGGTCAACATAATCGTCCTACTGAGCGTACTATTCGCAACGCGATCACCCATCTTGACACCCAGCATTCATAATTGGATAATATTCGACCGAATAGACCACGTCCAGCACGCGCTGAAAAAAATATAGCGGCCGTAGCTGAGAGTGTACACGAAGACCGTGGAGAGTCGACTCGGCGCAGTTCGCACCAACTCGGACGACTTGCCGCATTTTACGTCGAAATCTTAAATTGAAAGTTATCGTGCCACGATAACCGACTATTTGAGGCCTTAAATTGAAGCTCGTGATCTCCGCGACATTTGGTTTCAACAAGACGGCGCCACTTCCCACACATCGCATCAATCAATGGATTTATTGAGAGACAACTTCGGTGAGCAGTTAATTTCACGTTTTGGGCCACCAAGATGGTATGATATCACACCATTAAACTTTTTCCTGTGAGGATATGTAAATTCTAAGGTCCATGCGGACAATCTCACTTCGACTGAGACTTTGGAGCAAAACATCACGCGTATTATTCGCCAGTTACCAGTCGAAATGCTCATGCGAGTCAGCGAAAATTGGACTCAACGGATGGACCATCTGACACGTAGCCGCAGCCAACATTTGAAAGAGATAATCTTCAACAAATAAATGTCAAAGAATGTTCTTTCGAATGATAGTAAACCTTTTCCATTAAGTTTGAATTTTCTGTGTTTTTTAAAAGCTTAAAGTTGATCACCCGTAATACGAGATGGTATATTAACTTTGGTCCGAAGTATGTAAGTAAAAGATAAATCCACCGAAATTTATGCCGATCGCATCAAAATCACGAGCAGAATTGATTTAGCTGTTTGTACGCAATAAGTGCATCTTCTACTAAGATTGGTTGAAATATCTCAAAAACTGAGGGATTAGGTTTTTGAGATATTTCAACCAATCCTAGTAGAAGATGCACTTCTGCGTTTAAGGGATCATTTGAAATAAATTTTTGGCTTCGCTATATAATAATGAATAAATTATGGATTTTTTAGTGGACAGCAAATGGCAAAATGCCCGAGAGCACAACATTCGGCTGGAATAGTTATGGCCTCGATATTTTGGGATGTACTTGGTATAATATTCACCGCTTATCTTGAGGAGGGAAATAGTTTTGTGGTTAGCATTGTGTACTACCATTCGGAAGGCCAAGGTTCGAGACCTGGTTCGACCAACATCCAAAATTATAAAAAATAAATTTTTCTATCTGCTCGACAGGGAATGTCAATGCCTATATTTATCGACGCTTAAAAATGAGACTTTAATTGTGTAAAACTGTTTAAGGAAGAAATAATAACTCTTGAAGGTGTAAGAAGAAATTAAAATATGACATATCTAGCCGGCTCCAAAGCTGGGGGTCTTATTACAGAACATAAGGCAAGACTAAAATCTTGGCTACAGAAGTTAGGAAAAGTAGAATTGACAGAATGTAAAGCTGACGTCGGAAATAAGAATCCGCCAAATAAGATGAAACATCATTCAAGCTAAGAATCGTTCTTAAGCTACGGAAATTTGAACGAAAAAATCGGAATGTAAGAATCTTCAGGTTTTGTTAAATTCAATGCCCTAAAACTTGTAGCACTTCTTCTATTCGGATTCCTTTAAAATTAACAAATGGACTAATCAAAAACTCGTTTGGAAATCGCTCATAAACTCTCATCACAAACACATTTTTATTGATAGATTTAATAAATAAGTAATTTATTTACTTTATTTTAATTTATACCCAGCGTGCTTTGCTACACCTATAAAAAATCAAGAAAATCTAAATGAAATTTTGAATTTTCTAATTTTTTTTTTTTTTTTTTTTTTTCAAACCTTTTTCTATAAATAAAAAAAAATTATTTTATTTTCATTTTCATTTTTTTCACTCTTTCTCGCTCTTTATTTCTTTCAACACCACATACAACGTAACGTAAGCGTATTTTGGAATTTTAGCAACCAATATTCACTAAAATGGTCATATCTCAGGAACGGTTGCGCCAATCTCAAGAAAACTTACACATTAACCTTCTCCTAATATCCCTTTATAACTCCTAAAAATTTGGTGCAATTTGATCTGGTGGCTCTCAAGTTATAGGCGTTCATCAAAAGCATTGATTTTTATATATGTATATGTATGGTATGTACATACATATATGTATGTATGTATGTAGATTATAATTTTTTTTTTTTTTTGAGAAATTTATTTATTAGATCTGCTTAATTAAAGCTTAACAATAAGTTTAAGAATCTTAATAACCAGTGAATATCAACTTTAGTCCATTATTAGTATTAAACGACAGGTAAAACGTGCCTTCAAAAAACGGGCAGGTCCCTTTTTTGAAAGCGTATTCGACTTGCTGGTTAGAATAAAACATTCGCTACGGTTTTCAGAATTTGCAGTTTTTAAGTATTTGTCACTTCTGTGTTTACCATTGGTATTTCGAAACCTTTATGTATATTCTCGGTGCGCATATACCACAGTGCACCCATAACACTTCGTAGCGTTTTTGACGGAAACCGCTGTATTGTGAGGATACTAGTTAGCGGCCGCGATAGATGAGTGGTTAGCATTGCGTACTACCATTCGGAAGGCCTCGGTTCGTGCCCAGATTCCACCAATGTCTTAAATTATAAAAAAAATATTTTTCTAATATCGGTCCCACCTCGGCAGGGAACGTCAAGCCCTCCGAATGTATTCCTGACATGAAATAAAAGGCTCCTCATAAAAATTCATCGGCCTTTTGGAGGCGGTTTAGAATAAACTGTAGGTCCCTCCATTTGTTGGTAAAAGCGAAAAAGTGCGAGACTCTCAATGATGTGGAGAATAAGGTCATAGAACACATTCATACTGAGTGACGCAACCTTATCACAATGTGCTTGATGCTATTATTCATTCAAAACTATCGTAGGAAGATACTTGATTATATCTTGAATTTAAAAGGTCTTACCTAGCTCTACTTTCAAACATATTTATTTGAAGTGAATGAGCTTTTTTCAAGAGGCCAGTTTGTTAGTATTTTGATTGAATATTTTGTTATACAACAAAGAAAAATTGGTAGAAGTGACAGTTGTTTCGGAGATCACCACATCTCCTCATCAGACTTCTTTTTCCGGGGATCGAACCAACGGGTTCTGACTTCAGAGGCGAGTGCTGTACCGCTCTTAATAAAAATGTATTTTTAGAAGAAATATGGCTCTTCATTTGCTTGAGAGAACGTCACGTTGATTAGTTTCACATTTATGCGCCAGTTTGATAGCCAATTTGCAAAAAGTACTAAATAATTTCCAGTGTGATTTGAAGCTTTAATTGAAAATTTGCTCCCACATAAAATGGCAGTATGTTGAGGTTAGTACTCTTAGGAATATTTGCGATAAAACATACAGGATTTGTCCCAAAATGCTGTCTTGAGAAACACCAGCCAGAATTTGATACACCTCTGAGATAAATTTATTTACTTTAACTGCAAACCTCCTGTTGGTAAGGTCATTTTAATTTTTCATATAAGGCCTCCATGCCATACCCTATCGAGTGGTTGAGCCACATCAAGAAATATTGCTGAGCAATACTTCTTCATCAACCCAAATGCCTTTCTTATCTCACTGGTAATGTGATGAACTTGTTCTTAGTGTTTTTTCGCGAATATTTGATGACATGCAGTACAGTTTCGTATTCGTGAAGATAGGAGAGATGATATTTTGGAAAGCAGCACTTTTTCGAAAAGCTTGTAAGGAACGGACAATGAGCTAAGGGGACGATATGATGACGGCAGCGTTGCGTGTCTCCCAGGCCTGGCAGTCATGATGATCTGCGACTTTTTCCACGCTTTTGGAAAATATCCAGGATTAAAGATTGCATTAAAGAGTACAATATGATGAAAGCAATATTTGATAACTCAGTTAGTATTTATGTGGTCGTCAACAGCCAAATTTTTTATATCGTCGTGACAGGTAATTCGTGGTCCATTACAACTATGAGGAATCCTCAATGTCCGATAGTAGCACAGCATGATTAACCGTGTGATTAAAGCATTCGACAGGTCCAGTGCTACTAGAACAGTTCACGCACAGGGTCGAGTTTGGTTAAGGCCATGAATTATCTGAGTGTTTATGGCGTTAAGTGCAGTTGTGGTGCTGTGCACTTTCCGGAAGCCATGCTGATGTGTAGCTGGGCTCAGATGGTGTGAGTAAGAGACGGGGGCAGCCAGGGCTCAATTGTCTTCCTTACTGGGGATAGGAGAGATATTGGACGATAGAACTCTCCTTTATTTGCGGGTTTGCCCGGCGTTAGTAGTGGGACCACTTTACCCAGTTTCCACTCGTCGGGTATAATTAGAGTTTTCAAAAAGAGATTTAGAACCTTGATGAGATAATTTTCTCCCGCTGGACTCAAATGTTTTAACATCAGCATACTTATTCCTTCAAGGCCGATGGATTTGGAGGCTCTCGATAACCCCCTGAACCTCTTCCTTGGAGAAATCAAGCGTCGCGCTGGTGTTTGGCAGTTTGCGCAGACGGCGGGTTATTCTTCCTTTCGTCTTGTCACCTGAAGGGTGCAGTGTAAATAACTGGCAAAAATAGCTCGCGCTCCTCTTCGGGTCTGACGAGGCGTGATCACCGAATGAAATTTCCACCCGATCATGACGACTCGTCGTATTAGACAACGATTTGACTGTAGCCCAGAGCTTAGTTACCCCAGAGGAGAGATTAGTGTTCTTCCCACTTGTTGCGTTTATGAGTGTTGACTTTGTGCCGAATCTCGGTGTTAAGATCCCCGGGATCGGCTAGGCATAGCGTGTCGCGCCTTGTCCCTAAAACCGCCGCTTCGGTGGGGAAGTGAGAGAGGATTTCCGCTATTCGAACTGCAGGTATGAAGCGGGCGGTAGCAGAAATGACAATTTTGCGGAAAGTTTTCTCTGCAGTCAGAACGTTGGCAGGAGTGCGGAGAACACTAAAGGCGTTCTCAGTAAATTCCGTAAAGCCGGGCCAGTTAGTTTTATTAAAGTTAACAAATGTCAGGTGGTCCACGGTAACAAAGTCGAAAGGCCTGTCAATCGAGATGACTATGAGCAAATAGTCTGATACGAGTGTCAGCATAGGTCGCCAATCTATGCAGTTTATCAGACCAGCGCTAGCTACAGTTATGTCTGGCGAGATATAGCAGTTGCCCACAATCCTGGTAGGGGCTTCATCGTTCATTGTGCAGAATGTCGAATCAACCCTCTGTTGCGCCAGCTCCATTCCTCGACGATCATTTGACAGGCAGAAATGCCAAAGATCGTGATCGGAATTCATTGCTTCATTAGATTCACGTACTTCGTTTGGACGACTTGCAAAACATTTTACTTTTTCTTCTTCAGAACTTGAAGTATCGGTTACCTCTTTGTGTAAAGAAGTCTCTCACTCTACTAGTAGCTTAAAGTTTTTTCGATCTTCCATAATGAATTTCTTTGAAAAGAGTTGAAAGTCAATGTTGAAAAAGTGCGCCTCTTCCACAGTTTTGAGGCTTTTCTCAGTTTGTTCTGAACTTTTAGTTTTAATTCAGATGAAAAGTTTCTGTCTTTATCGGTTCGGTCTACGTTATTCGACTACAAGCCCCTCAAATTGGCTGTTGGTGATTCACATTGTATTTTGGTGACTCTCTTTCTCTGATGTCGGTGCAGTAGCCGCCCATGAGAGCAATATTTATGAAACTGTTTCAATATGTAATAAAATAAAAACCATTAAATACTCAGTTTAATGAAGAAATGAACTTAATGCACTTTCACTTACAACACTAATATGTATGTATGCACATATTGTACATATATGTACACACACTCGCATCGACAGTGAAATACAGACACAATCAAATAAATTCGTTGCACTTGAATTAATATTTTTCGAAGTAAAAACATGAGCAATGCGCCATTGTTGGCTACTTTGAAACTCTCTACCAAAAAGGGAGGGAGAAATAAATAAATAAAAATTCTAAAACTTTGATTTTGTTATTGCAAGTACGAATGTAAGTTTCTGCAACATATGTATGTAGCTTGTGTGCACTTGTGTGTTGAGCACACACAAATAACATAACTAAAAGTGAATTTTGTGGCAAATATACAATGTATGTCAAAAGGGATTTTCAGTTTCGTAACACACAATGGGCCAAAAGCTAATTAAAAAATAGCTTTGGCTGAGGTAATTAATTACGAAAAAAAATGTTGTAATTGATTTCGATTTCAGTAAGGTTTTCACTCATTGGCATTCACCATTGTATTGTATTGTCTGAAAACTGGAAAGCTCTTTTTAAGCACTTATGTCATATCTTTAAAATGGGTAGCGTGATTTAGGTGAATCGAAGGGATTTGAACAATATTTTCTGTTCCTTCTTCGATGAATATCTTATTTAAAGGGTTGGAGAAGAAAACAAAGGAAAGAAAAAAGGAAAAGTACGAAAATGAATCGTAAGGAAAGAAAAAGAAAAGAAAACAAAGGAAAGGAGCAGAAAGAAAAATGAAAGAACATGAGAGAAAAGGAAAGCCAAACGAAAGAAAAGGAAAGGAAAGAAAGGATAGGAAGGAAAATGATAAAAGGATAAGAAAGGATAGAAAGGAAAAAAGAAAATTAAAGGATAGTACAGGAAAGGAAAAAAGGAAAGGAAAGGATAGAAGGAAAAGAAAGGAAAGGAAAAGAAACGAAAGGAAAAAAAGGAAAGGAAAGGAAAAGATAGAATAGGAAAGGAAAGGAAAGAAAAAGAAAAGTATATGAAAGGATAGATAAGAAAAGGAAGGGAAAGAAAGGGAAAGGAAATGAAAAAGATAGAAATGAAGTTAAATAAAGTAATGGAAAGGAAAGTAAAGGAAACTAAAATGAAAGAGAGTAAAAGAAAGAAAAGGAAAAGAGAGGAAAAGAAGAGAAAGAAAAGGTAGGAAAAGGAATAGAAAGGAAAGGAAAGGAAAGAAAAGGAAAGAAAAGGAAAGGAAAGGAAAGAAAAGGATAGGAAAGAACAGGAAAGGAATGGGAAGGACAGGACAGGAAAGGAAAGGAAAGAGAATAAAAGAAAAAAAGAAAATGAATTGAAGGAATGCCGTATAGAGGAATATTCATTAAAATAAAAATAAAAAAATATAGGGGGATCCGAGTAGAGGTGCTTTTTTCAATAGCCACTTTTTGACAGATCACGTGTGAGTCGTGTCAATCTGTCATGTTACTTTTGTTCAGTATTGCTTGGCATTTCATCATGGAAAGACTTACGTCTGAACAACGTTTACAAATCATTCAACTTTATTACGAAAGTTCACGTTCTGTACAGAATGTTTTTTTTTCTGGGATGACGCCCGTGGAGAGGAAACTCTCATGAGTACTGCTACACCGGCATAACAGTATGCACGTCTTGCAACCTCACAGTTGCACCTACGTACTAAACACCTCTCCACTCACTACCACTCTCCCCACGGAACTATCAATAAAGTATTTCCTCGCGGGGCTGGTAAGCTCATTAGCTATTTCGCGTTACTTTAACAACGTGCTGCGATAACACACGCTACCTGAGTAGATGGAGAGACCTAGTCTCCAGTCTACAACATTTGACTGCGGGCGGAAAGTCCAAATTTCCGCTCTTTTTTCTCTTAGCAGACACAGGGTTATGGTCGGCAAGTCCTTGTTTCCGCTGCATATTCCCATTATTAAGATTGCCACAAATCAAGGTAGGGCAGGCGGAAAGGCCTTGTTTCCGTTCCACTCAACTGATAGGCTTTTAAGCGTGGTCGGAAAGGACGAGTTTCCGATCCAGGCTAACTTTGCATTTTATGATATCATTTGCCATACCTCGCGAATTGCACAACATTCATTACAAGCTCTTTATTAACGGTTCTGGTGCCTTAAAATTTCCGCTTGTCTTAAACTTGTATATATGACTTTCGAAATCATACATATTCTTTGCCAATTTTCAGGTGAAAGCAACATAAAGTTAAAAAAATTGCTTTCATTCAAAGCCCTGGTGGTGTCTGAACGATATCTCGGACATCGAAACATTACGTGTCCCGCATCTTCCTCACACTCTGTACAGAATGTGTTTCGCGCGCTTCGCTCAACTTATAGTCAACATAATCGGACTACTGAGCGCACTGTTCGCAACACCATCTTGAGACCCATCTTGAGACCCAGCATTCATTCTTGGATAATATTCGATAGAATAGATCACGTCCAGCACACAATGAAGAAAATATACCGGCCGTAGCTGAGAGTGTTCACGAAGACCGTGGAGAGTCGATTCGGCGCCGTTCGTAGCAACTCGGACTGACGTATGGAACTACTTAGCGCCTTTTACGTCGAGATCTTGACTTGAAAGCACACAAAATACAGTTTGTGCAAGAAGTGAAGACACTTGACCTTCCCAAGCGACATCACTTCGCTCTCTGGGCTCTTGAAAAGTTCCCGGAAAATCCGACCTTTTCGAGCCAAAATTTGTTCAGCGATTAGGCCCATTTCTGGCTTAATTGGTATGTAAAAAAGCAAAATTTCTGCTTTTGGGACAAAGAGCAATCTGAAGAGATTCAAAAGCTGCCATTTCTTTCAAAAAAAAAAAAAAACGGTTTGATGTAGTTTGTGGGCCGGTGGAATCATCGATCTATATTTCTTCAAAAGTGATGCTCGTATCTCCGCGGGATTTGGTATAAACAAGACGGCCACATATCGCAGCAAGCAATGGATTTATTGAGAGAACACTTCGGTGAGCAGATAATTTCTCGTTATGGGCCGGTAGATTGGCTTCCAAGATCGTGTGATATCACACAGTTATACTTTTTTCTGTGAGGATATGTAAAGCCTAGAGTCCATGCGGACAATTCCGCTTCGATTCAGGCCTTGGAGCAAAAAATCACGCGTATCATTTACCAATTACCAGTCGAAATGCTCGAAAGAGTCATCGAAAATTGGACTTAGTGGATGGACCATCTGAGACGTAGTCATTTGAAAAAATAATCTCCCCATTAAATTTGAATATTATATGTTTCTTATGGAGTAGTATGTTGCTTTGGTACCATCCCAAAAGTCATAATTTTTGGAACATTGGAAGTCTAAGAATCTATTATAATGAGTACACCTGGAGAGATTTTTAGGGGATGAGGAGAGGAAAAGTGTAGGTCAACAAAGGTTTTCTAAAGAAAAGTAGCCCACTGTAGTACAGATTCCATATTACCTCGGATTGACATGCCATTTTTCTTATAGCGAGTGTTCAGCATGCGTCCTATAAACTCTTTCATATTTTAAAGCCTACTTCACTTTGCATTCAGTAGTCCGACCGCAATTTCATGTCTATTATGCTCAGCTTTCCAGCATGCATTTTTTAAAAAATGTACGCTCGGTATTATCTGCATTTGGATCGCTGTAGATATAGTCCGGCTTCTTCGGCATTCCAATTATATATAAGTATATTTGAGAATATTTTCCGGAAAGCATCTGTGTAATAAAATAATTAATTTCTTTGAGTTTTCTGTTGATAGACACTTTAAAATTTTTTGTTATCCTGACTATCCATCGACCAAGGATTTCTACTTCCCATCGGATGTGAAAGTGGTTGAGATTTCCCCTCTACAGAATTCCCTTATGGTAATGAAAAGGCTTCCTTGGTCTGCCAATTTCCAGAGTATCCTTTTCCTTTTGGATGCCCAGAGTTAATTGGGATCTTTCGTCGACTGGCCTTCGAATGGTTCATAGCTCGAATTTATTCAACTTGAATTTCAGCCTTTATTTACCTTTGGCGACACCTATTGTGTTTTAATACTAATGAACGAATCAGACGATTTCTGATTATAGGTTAAGTCGCGCTCCATCTATAGCCAAAATTATTTTCAGTCCTTCGAATCCAAAATGAGTATCGTTGAACTTATGAGTAATATAGATGTCTCAGGCCTTTCTTAGTAGAAAGAAAAGTTTCTTATCTTAAAATAATATTTGCTTTATGTCTCAATATGTCCAACTACTAACTGCAAATATTTCCAATGAGAACTTGAAAATCTGAAATAATTATGCCAGTGAGCGCAGAGACATATTAGACTTCTAATTCAAATTAACAGAAGTTTAAATGTGGTTCAGATATATTATATAAAAACAAAATACAAAACATAACTTTGTTGTTTGCATCAGTTGATGAATTTACTTGTGCATATACACTGTTAAACTCATCTATGTATTTATAAAATGGAATGGTTATGTGTACAGCGAATTTGTGGTTTCCTTGGCATAGTCAATTGGTTCGTTACTTCTGTCGGTTGAACATTTAGCTACACAGATGTATTAAGCTGCAGCCAAATGCATATAAACAACTATATAATATACAGCAGTAGCTTTGTATGTACATATGTACGAGTATATTTCCAGCCATTTATTCGACCGGTTGATCGCTTGGTCATTTGGTCAGTCGGTTTGGTAATTCTGTTAGTTGATACAGTTTGGTTGGCTACTCGATTGGTTAACCATTGTGTGTTGAATTAAATAAATATTTGTACAACTGCTTGTAAATATACTTATACATACGCTTGTGTGATTATGCGGATATATTTGATTTAAAGAATTTTTAAGTACAAAAAAATGAAGTTTAACAACAGCTGAGTTGTAAATAGTAAGAAAAATATATATTAAAATGAAATAAAATAAAAAGAAATAAAATAATTTTATTGTAATATAAAATTAATTAACTCATAATAAATTAATATAGAAAATACTCACCAAGTAAACTATTAAAAAATTAAAACCAAATAAAGTAACTAAAGTGAAATTTCATAAACTTGAGTAATATAGTTTGAAAAAAAATAAAAATAAATGAATAAGATAAAATAAAATAAAAAAATAAAATAAAATAATAAAGCCCTTGAATACAGCTCATTACTTATAACCAAAAACAATTTCAGGCCGCATTAAAAATACCCATAAAATAAAACAAAATAAAAAATTAAAAATAAAAATAAACAGATGCCTTTTCAGGACACTGTTCAATAAAACTAATTAGTTTTTCGTGCTGAAAATAATAAATAAAAAAATTTAATTAAATAAAAATAAAAATAAAAAAATAAAAATAAAATAAAATCGGCCTACTGAGCGTACAATTCCCAACACCATCACCCATTCATTTTATTATTGGATAATCTTCGACCGAATAGATCACGTCCAGTGAAGAAATTATAGCGGTCGTAGCTGAGACCGTGGAGAGTCGATTCGGTGCCGTTCGCAGTAACTCGGACTGACGCATGGAACGAATTGGCACATTTATGTCGAGATCTTAAAATGAAAGCGGACAAAATAATACAACTTGTGCAAGAACTGAAGCGGTCCGACATCGCTTCGATGTATGGCTCCTGAAAAGTTCCAAGAAGATTCGACGTTTTCGAGCCAAATTTTGTTCAGCAATGAGGCCCATTTCTAGCTCAATGGGTATGTAAACAAGCAAAATTGCCGCATTGGAATAAAGAGCAACCCGAAGAGATTCAAAAGCTGCCATTTCATCCAAAAAACACCTTTTTGGTGTGGTTTATGGGCCGGTGGAATCATCGATCCATATTTCTTCAAACATGATGCCGGTAAGCACATAACCGTCAATGGCGACCGTTATCGCGCCATGGTAACCGACCATTTGATGACTGAATATGAAGCTCGTGATCTCCACGACATTTAGTTTCAACATATCGCATCATCAATGGATTGAGATAATTTCACGTTTTGGGCCGGTCGATTGGCGATCGTGTGATATCACACCGTTAGACTTTTTCCTATGGTCATATGTAAAGTCTAAAGTCTATGCCAATATAAAATTTATACCCTGTGTGTTTAATACCAACTTTCACGGTCCTAGATGCTTTTTTTTGCTAATTTTTGACCCAAATCCTCATATTTTTACACATCGGTTTTATGGAGGCTTTACGATATAGTATTCCGCACTTTATGATTTTCTCTACGAATATCCAGCTCATAATATGAGTATATTATGCCAGTTTTCATGCTTCTAGATGCTCTTTTGTATATGTATAGTATATTATTTTAATATTATATTCTATATAGTAGTCCAGTTTCAATGATTTTCAGTACAATTTGCAATTCAAAATATGTGTTTGGGATACAAATTTTATGCTCCCAGATGCTTGTTTGACTGAGTTCTGACCAAAGCCTCACATCTGAATAAATCGATGTACGAGTATGGAAGCAATATGTCATAGTCTTCCGATTTCAATAATTTTCAGAACCAATATGTAATTCGTTATGTATGTATACTTCACATACTACAATATCAAGATTTGCGTTGTTAGGTATATTACTCGGTAGGGACATAAATGCTGTTACAACATTAAACACACACATTTCAATAGAAGAATTGAGCATACCACATAATTCCCATATGATTTATAAAATATAACCTGTAAAGCGTTGGTCTGGATCGGGAATTCTAAATTGTGTGGGTTTTCAACATGTAATGGTCAAATAATGAAAACCGTATCGCTGTAATAGCGCTTTTTAAGTGTGAAATGAAAAAAGGTGATATTTTCAAAACACTCCGTCCGCTCGGTATTAGTCGCATGTTCGTCTACCGGTGCATAAAACTGTTTGAAGAGACTGGGGATGTTAAAGACCGCCACCGGTCGGGCCGTCCACGCACAGTTCGAACACAGAAAATCATGGCCCTGGAGATAAATGTTTCGCAAAAGTCCATGAGTCGAATTATTAAAAAAGACTTGGGACTTGGGGCTTTCAAACGCCGTACCGGACATTTGTTGACTGCAGTTTTGGAAAAAAAATAGGGTGGTAAAATGCAAACATCTTTTGGTGAAGCACGCTGATAACTTGCACAGAAAAATCTTGTTTACCGATGAAAAATTTTTTACCGTGCAGGAAAAATTTAATAAACAAAATGATAGGGTGTATGCACAGTCATCTAAGGAAGCATCTGAACTGATTCCACGGGTCGAAAAAGGTCGTCACCCAGCTTCAGTCATGGTTTAGTGGGGTGTCTCTTATGATGGGGTAACTGACTTGCATTTTTGCGAACAAGGGGTCAAAACATCGGCCAAAGTTTACCAAGAAATCGTTTTGGAAGCTGCTGTAAGGCCACTTAACCATTCCATGTTCCAAAACCAATCATGGACTTTTCAGCAAGACTCTGCGCCGGCCCATAAAGCTAAACGACCAAAATCTGGCTCCAAAACAATTTACCAGCATTCATTTCCTCTGAGGAGTGGCCCTCTGGCATACCTGATTAGAACCCGACCCCAACACTGATTCTCTTAAGACAGCTTTGATTCGTGCTGTGGCCAATTTCCCAATGGAGGAGGTGCGTGCGGATATTGATGATTGGCCAGTCCGACTTAAGGCGAGCGTGAAGGCCAACGGTGGGCATTTCGAATGAATACTGCTTTTTTTGTATACAATATACAATATCAATAAATATGTAAAAAAAATTGGTCCAAAAACATTCATTATTTTTTATTTTATAGCATAAAATGTGTGTAACAGTATTTACGTCCCTACTAAGTATTGACGGTTTTGTGATCCGAAATTTCAAATATGAAAAATCGGTCGTATATTTAATATAGTGGTCCAATCTGCCTCCGACAAATGATCGTTTAAAAGTATAGGTGCACCTGCCTACCAAGATTGGTTAAAATATCTCAACAAAATTAGGGAATTAGTTTGCGTTCAAACAGACGGACGGACAGACGGACTCACTGAGGTGGTGATTCTGATAAGATCCTTCTGGTACTTACATACTTCGGACTAAAGTTAATATAACATTTCATGCACAAGAAAGGTATAATAAATTAAAGTAAGGATGTATGAAAACACATAATACCAAAACATAAAAATTCTTAAAAAAAAAATTCCTCAAATGACCCCATAATAATATCAACATAATTAATAAAGTTTTCCTGTAAATAAATTTAATTCTGTTGATTTTTCCTATCACTTAATAAACATATATCTATTTATTCGTAGGCCTCCACTGATAGAGTAGTGTATTTACACAATTAAATATGCAAGTCACGTTGTGGGTTTAACCTCTATCGGCGAACGTATTAGATTCATTGCCTCTGTACTTTTTGTTTCCACTTTCATACTTTCAGCCGTTTTAGTTTCCTGCGCTTCTAACAGCGCTTTTTTGAACTTTTTGTTTCTTTGTGCTCTGCTTTTCATTATTAGATTCTTCTTTTTTTTTTTTTTGTATTTGTTGTTGTTGGTTTTTGTTTTTCTAGTCTTTTTTTTTGGTATTTTTTTTTTTTGTATAGGGCGGTTTTAGCAACTTTAAGAGGCAGTGAGAAATGTTTGTCGATAAAAATCATTTGGCATGCGACCAGGAATGCTAAGAAAGAACACGAGACTGAAATTGGGCAGTTAATTTAATTGAAATGGGATGCAATTTGTTCTGTTACACTATTAACTTAAACGAAAGGCGAAAGTAAATTTCATTACTATTAGTGTATGGAAAAATTGGTGCACGAATTTTCGTTAAATAGTTTAATTTACAAAAAAAAGAAAAAAAAAGGAGACATAGTTTTTGCAAAAGTCTGTGAATAAAGACCTGTTGCTAAGTAAAGTACTTTTACTAACCACTTTTTAACAAACAAAAAAATTCTTCTTCTTCGTTGGCGTAGGCACCGCTTACACGATTACAGCCGCATCAACAATAGCGTCCCACTCGTTCCTTCTCTCCGGTGTTCGGAGCTAAATGGAAATACTAAGTGAAACCAAGTCGCTCTCTACCTGATCCTTCCAACGGAGTGGAAGTCTTCCTCTTCATCTGCTTTCATTAGCGGGTACTCCATCGAATACTTTCAAAGGTGGAGCGCATTTCATCCATTCGGACGACGAGATCTAGCCAGCGTAGTCGCTGTGTTTTTATTATCTGAACTCTGTCAATGTCCTCATATAACTCGCACAGCTAATCGTTCTATCGTCTACGCTATTCACGGTGGCCAACATTCAAACGATCATAAATCTTCCGCCAAACTGTTCGCTCGAAAACTCCTAGTGCCGTCTAATTGATGAGCGACTTGTAGAGTTTGGTTTTGGTTCGTCGAGGGAGGACTTTACTTCTCAATTGCCTACTCAGTCCAAAGTAGCACCAGTTGGCAAGAATGATTCTGCGTTGGATTTCAAGGCTAACATTGTTGGTGTTGTTAATGTTTGTTCCAAGGTAGACTAAATTATCTACAACTTCGAAGTTATGACTGTCAATAGTGACGTGGGAGTCAAGAGGCGAATGCATTGACAGTTTATTTGATGACATCAAATATTTCGTCTTTCCCTCGTTCACTACCAGAACTGTAGCTCGGACTATTTTTTCCAGCATCAAATTGAAGAAGTCACACGATAAAGAATCTTCTTGTCTGAAACTTCGTTTGGTATCGAACGGCTCGGAGAGGTCCTTCCCAATTCTGACTGCGCTTCTGGTTTTATCCAGGGTCAGTTTACTAAGCCGTATGAATTTTGTGTCGTTCACACAATACGCTAGATAATATCTTGTATGTGATACTAAGGAGACTTATCCCACGATAATTAGCGCAGACCGTGGTGTCTCTCTTTTTTTGGATTGAGCAGAGCACATTTAGGTTTCATTCGTTAGGCCTGCTTTCGTCCGACCATAATATGCAAAGAACTTGATGCATGTTCCTTGTCAGTTCCTCGCCGCCGTATTTGAATAGTTCTGCCGGTAAGCCATCGGCTCGCTCCGCTTTGTTAGCGGAGAATCGCTATTCGAACTTCTTCATAGTCGGGTGATGGCACTGCTATACCATCGTCATAGAATGGGGTTTCGAGTTCGCCATCTCCGGGGTTTTCACTTTCTCTGCCATTGAGCAGGTTGGATAAGTATTCCCTCCATACATTAAGTGTGCTCTGGACATCTGTCACCTGATTACCTTCATGGTGCCTACACGAGTTTGCTCCGGTCTTGAAACCTTCTGTAAGTCGCCGCATCTTCTTATAGCATTTTCGAGCATTACCCTTGTTGGCCAGCTTCTATAGCTCTTCATACTCACGTATTTTTGCTACTACAAGATTATGATCCGAAGCAATATTTACCCCTGGGAACACACGCACGTCTAGAACACTGGATACATGTCTTCCGTCTATCATAACATGTTCAATTTGGTTGCGAGTTTTATGATCTGGCGTCAGCCATGTAGCTTGATGAATCTTCGTATGCTGGAATAAGGTACTACAGACAATCATATTTTGGACCCCAGCGGAGTCAATCAGGCTCAGCCCGTCCGAGGATGTCTCGTCGTGGAGGCTGAAATTTCCTATTGTTGTACCAAAAATACCTTCTTTAACCACCCTGGTGTTGAAAACGCTTAGCACAATTTTGACATCGTGGCGGGGGCAGTGCTGATAAGTACGTTCTAGGCTCTCATAGAAAGCATCCTTGGTCACATCATCCTTCTCTTCTGTAGGGTCGTAGGTGCAAATTAAAGATATATTGAGGAACTTCGCTTTGATGCGAATTGCGGGGGTGAATGCCAGAACTCGCCGACGGAGTCTCTCTCCCACCACAAACCTAAAATCAAACATGCGCTCCTTTAAATGGCCACCGTAGTAGATTTCACGAGAACCCACCTTCTTCCGTCCTTGTCCAGTCCATCGCATTTCTTGGACGGCGGTGATTTCAGCCTTTAGTGTAAAGGCATTTTTGAAATTTAGATTTGGGCTGGATTTCCATATGGTGGGCCCCAATAATCTTATGCACAACCGCTGGGGATGCGGATCCTCACTTTAGCTAGCCTCCAAACGCATAACGTTGGGTTACCCAAAGGGTCTAAGAAGGAAAGATCTGATCTTTTTGAATCATATGTAGAAGAGTTCAGTTGCATACATTCTGCCTTAAAAAATTAAGAACTCTCTGATTGTGTCAAGTCGTTTGTTACGCTCCCGGAAATTCGAAATAAATTTCTACTAAAACAATTGGCGCCCAACTGATGATAATTTCCCAGATGTAAGCTTGCTTGAGTCTATGTACATAGCAACAATTCAATAAAACAATTATAAAACTGGAAGCACAATTGCACTGATTTACATATACGAGACTCTCCTTAATAAAGTTACTTCCAAATTATTTTCCGACTCTTCATAAACTTCCTTTGTCATTCGTGTCTTTTTCACACTCTGAATTTTCTAACATCCGTTTTGCTTGATGCCTTTGGCTAAATCTGTGCAGTATTTATACATATACATATGTGGGTATATCATGTATGTATGTGTGTGTATTAGTAGTGTTAATGTTTTGTGTGTGCGAGAGAGATTGTAATAATTCTAATACCTCAAAATGGTGACAGCTAAGCCATGCAGAAATGAGATGATAGCTCACACTGAGTACAGCACCCAAGTACAATGGTCCTCACATGTACATATACATAAATACTTAAGTAGTTGTGGTCATAAAATGTTTGTTTGTAGGTGTATGTAGGTATGTATGCAGTTATTAGCTGCACCATGACCGTAAAACATAAAAGGCACAGCAGAACTAAATCAACACTGGGAAGGGATAACTCAAAATGCATTCAGCATGCAACCATAGATATATGGACATACATACGTTTATACACAAGCGTAGACGACATAAGGTGATAGAGCCTTAGAAATGATACAGTAGTTAAATTAACTAGTTAAAAACTACTTGGACAATATTAAGACAGGCAAAACGGAAATTTGGTCAAAATTATATTAGTTACAAGCCCAGTTCAAAATGGAACAAAAAAATACTACTTTGATTTCACATTAAATTCAGTAATTTTCAAAATGTAAGTTAAAGCAAATTTTTTTAGAATTTTCTCAACTTATTATATGTAAAGGGTGTTTTTTTATAGAAGTATAGAACTTTAAGTTGCAATAACACAACGATGGATTATTCGATTGACATGAATTTTACTTATCCGAAAGACAATCTTGTGGCATTACATTTTAAATATGATTTCTGGCATATGACCGCCACGGCTGGCGCGGATATAGTCCAATCTGGACGTCCAATTTTCGATGACTTTTTCCAACATTTGTGGCCGTATATCGGCAATAACACGGCGAATGTTGTCTTCCAAATGGTCAAGCGCTTGTGGCTTATCTGCATAGACCAATGACTTTACATAGCCCCACAGAAAGTAGTCTAGCGGTGTTAAATCACAAGATCTTGGAGGCCAATTCACAGGTCCAAAACGTGAAATTAGGCGGTCACCAAACGTGTCTTTCAATAAATCTATTGTGGCACGAGCTGTGTGACATGTTGCGCCGTCTTGTTGAAACCACATCTCCTGGACATCATGGTTATTCAATTCAGGAATGAAAAAGTTAGTAATCATGGCTCTATACCGATCACCATTGACTGTAACGTTCAGGCCACCATCGTTTTTGAAAATGTACGGACCAATGATTCCACCAGCACATAAAGCGCACCAAACAGTCAGTTTTTCTGGATGTAACGGTGTTTCAACATACACTTGAGGATTACCTTCACTCCAAATGCGGCAGTTTTGTTTGTTGACGTAGCCATTGAACCAGAAGTGCGCTTTATCGCTAAACAAAATTCGCTTATGAAAATCGGGAACAACGGTAATCTCGATTTGGGCTCATTCGACGAATCTACGCCTTACTTGATGATCGTTTGGCTTCAATTCTTGCACGAGTTGGATTTTGTAAGCACGCAAACCAGGATCCTTCCGCAAAATCTTCCATAAAGTGGATGGACACAGATCCAATTCCTGTGCTCGATGGCGGATGGACTCATTCGGGTCTTCCTCAATGCTACGACTACAGCAGCAGTAGCTTCTTCCGTACGCACCGTAAGGCATCTCTGGGGATGCGAGGTATCAATAAGAGTAAACGTGGTACGAAAACGTTCCATGGTTAATCGAATTAACTGCTCTGATGGACGATTTTGTCGACGATAAAATGGACGTAGTGCGCGATACGTTTTCCGCACAGAACCATTATTTTCGAAATAAAATTGCACTATTTGCAAACGTTGTTCAGGCGTGAGCCTATTCACGATGAATTGCCAAACCAAACTAAGAATAAATCACTTGACAGCTATTAAATCGGTCGCCATCTTGAAAAGTAATCGCTCCATATTCACAGTTGGTACTCGCTCTTATCCATCCACATATCCATAGTAACGTTACTCGCTATATTATTTATTTTCGAGACGGAGGTTATGGTGTATTCTTCCTTAATCATAAAATTCTGTGCTCATTTTTGTCTGGTAGAGCACATATTACAATTGCGCGCCTGGACTTCTACAGTTGTATGAAATTCTGGTATTAATCTTTTTGGCGGTTGCACCACTACAACATTATTCCTTGAGTAATTTCCACGTTTCCAAAACTCCTTTCAACACATTTAGTATTTCCAATCTCACATAGTTCACTTTGTATAATGGTCTACACAAGAGCGCGGCCATTTCCTATGTCTGAGCATGCGAGACTGTTTCAGCAAATGTTGATTTAGATACGCGTGGGCTTCACACTTGCTATACTTGTCTCTTATCCCAGTGATAAACCTCTGAACTTTTATAATTTCGACGTATTTTCCAAGAGATAGCTCTTTAACCCAAATGCGCTAGCCGCTCAATTTCACAGGCATATTCCTGCAAGGTCTCGTTGGGCTTCGGGTAGCGGTTCTGTAATTCCATTTGGAAGATTTGCGGGAACTATCTGCAAAATTTCCGCAGCAGGTCGCTTTAATACAACGAATAGTTCAACTGATTTCTCTCCAAAGCTCCAGTTATTTGTTGTAGGCGTTTTTTGAACTATTGCATAAAGATCTGGATAGGAATTGTGCCGTCAAAGGATATTGTTTTTATCATGGGGCTGTTTGTCGAAATGGTTGGGGATTCAAAAGCAAATTCGCGAACTTTGGTCTCAATTAGCACCTCTATTTTGTTTTTCCGACCTTCCAATTCATTTTTGGCCTCAATGAGCTTCTCGATTATGTTCTGTCTCTCATTGAGTTCTGCGGAATTTGGCAATTGGCAACTGTACGATCCGGGATGAAATACACTCTCTGGCCTTGAATTTGTGATGAATTGTGGGCGTTCATTCATCCAAATTCTGTAAAATATTCGTATTCTTTTGTGTTGTCTTGGCATCCTGTTTATTCATCTTTTTTGACAATCCCGTTCATCTACCATTCCACCTGCATTCATTTGTGAAAGTGCAGCCAATAGCATATTCTTACTTGATGGCTGCTCTAAATCTCTCGCAGCATCAACAGCCTCTTTCTTTTCAATATACTTCATGGTCCTCACGATGGAATTCGTATTGGCTCAAGTCAATGCTCTCGGCTTCCATAGCTTCTCGTAGCCGTAAAGATTGTAACAATTTTCGTAATTAACCTCGATGATTTCCCAAATTCCTCGAGCCCGATTGTTAAATAAAGTTCCAGATTTGTTGGTTCAGCTTCTTAATTGTCACGAATTTACTCAACGTTTATTTACTCCTCAATAAATTACAATTTTCTTCACTATACACAGTTATTTATTTTACATTTGTTTCCCGCTTCACACAACTTATCCTCTTTGAAACACACAGTTTACTTCGTAGTTATCGCCACAGCATTTTCTACTCTACTGCCTGCGATAGCTGCTCCCACTCCTTTTACACCTGAAGATGGTCAAAACGTTCCGTTCGCGTGCCCTGAAAGAGGCTGATAACTCGTTTACCTGCGATAGCTGCTGCTGCTCCTTTTTTGGTATTTTCGTCAACGTGTAATACATTTTTTTTTAACACGTGGCAACGCTGCTCAAAAATATTTTTTCTTTAAACTTTTTTTAATCTCTTGAGTTTGATACCCATCTTGAAATGTATCATTTATTTGTCACTTTTTCAAATACTTTCAAATTACAAAACTGGTGTTAGCTGTTCGAATTGTAAATCTTTATCACACAGCGAGCACACTCGAACACGAACAAAACCTTCTTAAATTTCGGTGCAGACATTCAGCTTGTCTTCAGCCATTGACACACTTAGAGATAACTATATATTGTACAGAAACAATTTCCAAACAGTTGGAAAATCTGCTGAATAGTAAAATTAAATATTCTCGAAACGAAAATGCACACACAACACTTTCTCTAAATCGGCTTAGCTGTTTAGAAGAATTCATATAAAAACATTTGAATAGAGGTACTATTTCCATTGGATTTTTTTTTTTTTCTTTCGTGATATTTTTGTTCAGTATTGTTTGGCATTTCATCATGAAAATACTTACGCCTGAACAGCGTTTACAAATCATTCAACTTTATTACGAAAATTCACGTTCTGTAAAGAATGTGTATCGCGCGCTCCGCTCAACCTATGGTCAACATAATCGGCCCACTGAGCGTACTATTCGCAACACCATTACCCATCTTGAGATCCCAGCATTCATTATTGGATAATATTCGACCGAATAGACCACGTTCTGCATGCAGTGAAGAAAATATAGCGGTCGTAGGTGAGAGTGTACACGAAGACCGTGGAGAGTCGATTTGGCGCCGTTCACAGCAACTCGCACTGACGTATAGAACGACTTGGTGCATTTTACGTCGAGATCTTAAGTCGAAAGCGTACAAAATACAGCTTGTGCAAGAATTGAAGCCGCTCGTCATTCCCAAGCGACATCACTTCGCTCTATGGGCTCTTGAAAAGTTCCAAAAAGATTCTACGTTTTCGATCCAAATTTTTTTCAGCGGTGAATTGCATTTCTGGTTCAATGGGTATCTAAACAACAAAATTGCCGCGTTTGGGACGAAAAGCAACCAGAAGAGATTCAAGAGCCGCCATTTCATCCAGAAGAAACAACGGTATGGTGTGGTTTGTGGTCCGGTGGAATCATCGGTCCATATTTCTTCAAAAATGATGTCTGTGAGAACGAAAACGTCAATGGCGACCGTTATCGCGTCATGATAACCGACTATTTGATCCTTGAAATTGAAGGTCGTGATCTCCACGCCATTTGGTTTCAATAAGACCGCGCCACTTCCCACATATCGCATCAATCAATGGATTTATTGAGAGACAACTTCGGTGAGCAGTTAATTTCACGTTTTGGGTCAGTCGATTGGCCACCGAGATCGTATGCTATCACACCGTTAGACTTTTTGCTTTGCGGATATGTAGGCTTTGAAGCAAAACATCACGCGTGTCATTCGCCAATTATCAGTCGAAATGCTCGAACGAGTCATCGAAAATTAGACTCAACGGATGGACCATCTGAGACGTCGCCGCAGCCAACATTTGAAAGAGATAATCTTCAAAAAATAAATGTCAAAGGACGTTCTTTCGAAGGATAATGAACATTCCCCACTAAATTCGAATTTTCTGTGTTATTTTCTTTAAAAAAGTAGTGAACCTGGAAATAGATCACGCTTCACATAAGATTAATTTTTTTGCGTAATTTTGGTTCAACACAGAATTAATGATACTTTGTCCATTCAAATTGATATGAAGTTAGTGCATTTTGGAGCAATTTAACCGGCTGGAAGTGGTTTCAACTAGTTCTTTTTCTATATGTATGAGCTTGTATATTTTGCAATAGTTTCCTTACTAGCCTTCAAGTAGTCTTTAGCTGGTCTGCAAATAATTTTCTAAACATTTTCTATTAAGAGTTTGAAATTTGCAAATCCAAAATAGTTTTCAATTTTTAATTTTTAACTAGTATGAGAATAGTATATTTGTAATAGTTTTCTAGCTAGATTCGAAGCACTTTTCAATTGCTTCGGAAGTAGTTTTCTACAACTTTTATTTTAGTAGCTCGAAACAAACATATTGAGAATAGTTTTCAAAATTTATTTTGCTACCAGTGTGAATCTATTATATTTTGCAATAGTTTCTTACTACTTTGGAAGTAGTTTTCAATTGCTTTGGGAGTAGTTTTATACAACTTTGCTTTTGGTAGGTTGAAAGTTCAAAATAGTTTTCAACTAATTCCTTTTAAACTAGTCTGTGCGTCTAGTGTGAAGACGTTTTCAGCCAAGCACTTTTGCACAAATTTATTTTTAATAGTTTGAAAGTAACATATTCAAATAGTTGTCAACTAGTTCTTTTTCAACTAATACGAGATTACTAGATTCAAATCAGTACTCAAAGGGTCTCGGAGAAGTTTTCCACTCAATTTTCTTCTTTTTAATTTAAAACTTATATATTTTAATGTAGTTTACAACTAGTTTTCGTTGGGTTTGAAATAGCCTCAAAATAGTTATCTTTTAACTGGTATGATACTACTATATTTCAAAATAGTTTCTAACTAGTTTTGAGCTGCTTTTTAACTGGTTAATTTACCTCTCCTGCCACTATAAATATACAGATTTAAGTGAATATATATGTGCCAGCTCCATATACATATATATGTTCATGGTTGTACGCCTGTATAGTGAAAGCAATTAAATTCAAATGCAAAGTTAATTGAAAAGGATTTATTGAATGAAGGAAGCGTTTTAGCCAAAGCTTCAGCGTGCACTGCTTATGACTACTAACTTATGGCTACAAACATACAGTCCAAGCGGATATAAGTTGTTACATGAGTACGTATGCACTCGTAAGTATATGAGGCAGACATACTCTGAAGACACTCTTGATACGGAGTTATTCAACAGTTTTGTTTCTGTGAGAGTTGGAGATAATTTTATGAAAAGTTTAATGATACTGCTGGCCGTTGAGTGAGATTACTTGGAGATAATGATGTTGATTTAGCAGCATGGCGCTCAAAATTAAACATTGCAGGGGTGATCATCTTAAGGTTCGTGGTATTTTTTCGCTCTTTGCTTTATGGTATATGTGGAGAATTAGTTGCTTGCTCCCTTCTGTCTCCTTCGACCACATTTACAAGTAGCAGTACTTCGCGGCGTGCCTAAGAACAGTCTAGCCTAACAAAAGGGCTATCCTCCACTCGCATTCCGTTGAAATCAGTGTTCTAAATATGACTGAGTAAGCTTATCAGCCTAGAACTTCCTCATCAGAAGTTTGCTCCCCAAAACTGTTTCTATCAAGTAAGCAAATCTTCAGGTCTTTCACCTGAAATAAGGTCATTTAAATTTATCAACGAGCTATCTCTTCTATATGTGATTGATGCAAAATGTTTTCATGAGATTACCCACTACTCTTACTCAAAGCCAAGGCGGGCTGGCTAAGAGATCTGAAGCATGCGATTAGTTTCTTGAAATCCTGATGGCGGCAGAAACTTCAATCAATAGAGGGTCTTGAATAAATCTGCTTGTTGTATATTTAAGAGTATGCCAATCTAGACATCATCGTATAACAAAGTCAGTTTGAGCACCCAATTCAAATTAAGGAATGATCTTAGAATAAAACTGGAGACGATGGAAAGCGAAGTAATGAAAGAATTTCGGAAAAAATAGGATTCCTTTGACGAACATCGAACGACTATAGAATGCCTAAAGAACTAAAAAAAAATAGCGGTATATATGGAACTAAGAATAACAGGAATTAAGAGACAGCGGCAAAATTGCTACCCTGCATTGAAGAAAGAGATAAATGCACGAAGAGGTGGAGGAGATGACCGGCCGGAGCGATGCGCGGAAGTTCTATGAAAAAATTAGGCAACTTATAGATGATTTCAAGACTGTGGCATACTCACGTCGGAAATAATGACATAATCTGGTGACTGATATCCAAAGCATACTGAGTTTGTGGAGCGAACACTTCTCAAAGCGTCCCAATTGTAATGATAAAGAAGAAACTAGAAAAGGGAAACCCGAATCCTCAATCGGTGACTGTGGTGTAGACTCTGACAAAGTTCGAGTAACGAGCTCGCTATAAATACAACAAAAGTAAGAGAATCGATAGTTTACCGGCTGAGCTGTTGAAATCATTATATTATTTGCAGAATATGGAAGGAAAGCACGCTTGGTGATTAGCACCTGACTATGTTCAGCGCAATCCAATCCTTCACCACCTGCACCAATTATTGTGGGATTAGCCGTCTTAATATCGCATATAGGGTTCCATCTCACATGTTGTTGGGAAGTCTAAAGCTCACCATTATAAATTTGATCGCAAGTACACCAAGCGCTAAGTCTGGAAAATACCCGTAGAAAAAGGATCGACACATCCCACTAATTTTAAAAACTGTCTTTAACAGCATAAAATGGTGTTGCTTCTACGCTCTTATACCCCTCAAAACTTATGTGGAAGTGCATAAGCTGTAGAGAAGAACTATTTCGGAACATTTGACACTTAAGGTTTTAGAAAAGAGAACTTTAGTATGGCGTAACTCCCTAATTTAATGTATTATGTATATATACTTGTCGCTGAAGAGATTTTCAGCCGAACTCCTCCTCCAATTTGTGGTTTTGAGTCTTAATATTTTCCAACAAATAGAATGACCTACAGTTTATAGTAAGCCGCTTTCGAACTTCTGATGAATTTGTATGAAGATTTTTATTTTCATGTCAGAAATACACTCGGAGGGCTTGACATTCGCTGCCGAGGGGCAAACACAATTGGAAACATAAATTTTATATAATTTTAGACGTTTGGACCAGGATTCGAACCCTGACCTACCGAATAGCAGTACGTACTGCTAACCACTCGTTTATTGCGAACGCAGCTATAGAGATCTTATTTTCTGTCAGTTCTGTAAGAATCAAAGACGTTCTAGCCTGAGCAAACGTTCCGTTAGTTCTGCTTTCAACAGACTGGACGAAGAGGTGAAGCGAATGGGACTGGCAGTGAACGAAGCCATGATGTAATACGAGACATATGGAGAAAGTAAATGTACTGAGACCCTCATGGCCGGATCGATATTATTTTCATGTTGGCATCACAATAGTGTAGACAGACTTACCCCTTTGTAACAACACATGTTCGAGGTCAGTACATTGAGAACTGTCGACGCGACATAACATTTCATGAACAATGTCAATCCAATATCCCGCCAAGTACGAAATATGTGGCGTCATCCGTTATCTCGTTTAGAAAGAAGAAGCACCGTTTGAGATCTATATAATGATGTGAAAATTGTATATGGTGATAAAGCTATGAAGAACGCGAGTGTGTACTAGTGGTGTCGTGAGTTTAAAAACGATCGTACGTCTGCGCATGATGAACAGAGGAGCGGCAGACTTAAAATTGCGACTCTAAGAAAAAAATCGAGAATGCACTTCATGATGATCGCATATTGGCTGAATGAACTTTCTCTACTCTACACGAAAGAGTCACACCAGCGCTTATCGTAAACTGTCCTTGAGATAGTGTTGGCTTCGAGAAAGCCATAACAAAAATTTATACCTCAATTTACGACCTCATAGAGATGAATAGTGGCTTAATCGGAAAATAGCTTACATTATGTACTAAAGTATGTCGAAAATTATTTTAAAAGAATTTTTTAGACAAAAAATTGTAAAACTTATAAACATTCTGTATACCTTGTTTCTGAATATGCTTTGTATCTCCTGTCATAAAATTGACTGTAAGGTGTAGTAACGCTTAAGTTCCCAGAGAACTGTTTACAGTTATAGATTTGAAGTTGTAGATATTTTTGTTTCACTGGGAATAAACATTAACATCAAGGACAATATGAGCCTCTAAATTTTAAGCAAAATCACTCTATGCAATTGAAAAGTAAAGTCCTCTCTCGACGAACAAACATAAAAGTCTATGATTCGTTCGTCAATCCGGGCCTGATATATGGTACAGTAGATTGAACTATGACGACATCGGATAAGTCGGCTCTAGAAATTTGGAGAGGAATTTAGGAATACCAATTGGATTGGATCTGGTTTCACTTGGTGCATTCAATTGATACCGCTCTATGATGAGAAGGAACGACTAGCACGATATTGTTGCACAAGTAGTGCCTACACAACAACTAAGGAGAAGAAGAAGAATACTATGTTGTAAAGCGTGATCCAAGTAGAGGTACTTTTTCAATAGCCTTTTTTTGACAGATCACGCGTGAGTCGTGTCAAGCTGTCATATGTTATTTTTGTTCAGTATTGTTTGGCATTCCAATATGGAAAGACTTACGCCTGAACAACTCTTACAAATCATTCAAGTTTATTACGAAAATTCACGTTCGGTAAAGAATATTTTTCTCGCGCTTCACTCAATTTATTACCAACATAATCGGCCTACTGAGCGTACTATTCGCTACACCATCACCCATCTTGAGACCCAGCATTCATTATTGGATAATATTCGACCGAATGGACTACGTCCAGTACGCAGTGAAGGACATATAGCGGCCATAATTGAGAGTGTGCACGAAGACCGCGGAGAGTCGAATCGGCGCCGTTCGCAGCGTGACGTATGGAACGACTTTGCGCATTTTACGTCGATATCTTAAATTAAAAGGATATAAAATACAGCTTATGCAAGAACTAAAGCCGCTCGACCTTTCCAAGCGACATCGCTTCGCTCTATAGGCTCTTGGAACTTTAGAAGTTCCGACGTTTTCGAGCCAAATTTTGTTCAGCCATAAGGCCCATTTCTGGCTCAATGGTAAATGGAAAAACAGCTGATTGGTGTGGTTTGTGAGCCGGAGGAATCCTCGATCCATATTTCTTCAAAAATGATGCCGGAGAGAACGTAATAGTCAAAGGCGACCGCTATCGCGCTATGATAAGCGACTATTTGATACCTGAAATTGAAGCTCGTGATCTCTGCGACATTTGGATACAACAAGACGGCGCCACTTCCCACACATCACATCAATCAATGGATTTATTGAGAGAATACTTCGGTGAATAGATAATTTCACGGCTTAGGCCGGTCGATTGTCCACCAAGATCGTGTGATATCACACCGTTAGACTTTTTTCTGTGTGGATATGTAAATTCTAAAGTATATGCGGACAGTTCCGCTGCGATTCAGGTCTGGGAGCAAAACATCACGCGCGTCGTTCGCCAGTTACCAGCCGAAATATTCGAACGAGTCATCGAAAATTCGACTCAGCGGGTGGATCAACTAAAACACTTCAGCTCTGCAAGTATTCGTTGCGGAAGTAGAAGAAGAGGAAATCCATCAGTTCGTTGAAAAGTCCACTGTGGTTGGATGATATGCATTATTTGAGTAAATATTTTCACAAATAAGTACACTGTTAGTCTTTCTAACTTCCTTTTTTCACCTATTACCCTTTGTCGTCAGCTTAATGCAATACAAACCCACTTGCTATTCATTTGAATAGAAAAAAATAAATTTCATTGAAATTTGTAATGTCACTAATTGTGCCTGCACACACATTTCCCTTTAAAGTACAATCTAAAAAAAAAAGGATACAAAAATAAATTGAATTCAATGAAGCCATAAAAAGTTAAAACCACTTCATAGATAGAGGTAGCATTTATACGTATATGTCTGCATAGATAGATATTAGTTGCAAATTAGTTTCAGATCGCATACATTACACGTACACTTTTAAGCCGCTTAAAGTGACTTTGGCATTCAAATGTTTGCATGTCATCAGATAATTAAAAAAAAAAAACAAGGAAAAAAAAATTCACTTCAACTCACTTTTTACTTACTGGCTGTCTGCTTTTCAACACCAGTCGTCGATTAGTTGGCAAATTAGTAACAACTAATTACTAATTAGTTGCCCTAATGTATGTATGTATTATAGTATTCATTTTCAATGACACTTTCACCACACACTTCAGCATATAAGCTACTCACGCAAACATCAATTTGTTTGGAATTAAGATTGTGTATGTGACTAATTGGTTCAAAAGGTATTATTGTGATAACTTCAAACTGTTTAGAGTACTTTAAGCTTTTATTTGCGTGTGGACTAATGAGAGGGAAAATTTTTATAATAAGTAAAACGTGCTGTGATTTCCATCAGAAAAAAGGAGGAATAGAAAAGCTCTTTTTCAAAGATTTACATTAAGAAAAGCATATTCATTAAAAAAAATAATAACGAATTTAAGCTCATTATATTGATTATAACGAGTAATCCATTTCGAGATTCCCTACTTTTTTTTAAAAAAATGCAGAAACTTCAAATTTAATGGGGAATATTTATTATCATTCGAAAGCATTTATTTTAAGAAGATTATCTCTTTCAATGTTGACCGCGGCTACATGTCAGATGGTCCATCCATTGAGTCCAATTTTCGATAACTCGTTCGAGCATTTCAACTGGTAACTGGCGAATGATAAGCGCAATGTTTTGCTCCAAGTCCTGAATCGAAGCGGGTTTTCCTCATAGAATTTAGACTTCACATATCCCCACAGGAAAAGTCTAACGGTGTGATATCACACGATCTTGGTGACCAATCGACCGTCCCAAAACGTGAAATTATCTGCTCACCGAAGTGTTCTCTCCACAAATTCATTGATTGATGTGATGTGTGGGAAGTGACGCCGTCTTGTCGATACCAAATGTCGCGGAGATCACGAGCTTAATTTTAGGCATCAAATAGTCGGTTATCGTGGCGCGATAATCGTCGCCAATAAAAGTTACATTCTCACCGGCACCAGTTTTGAAGAAATATGAACCGATGATTCCACCGACACATAAACCACACCAAACCCTTGTTTTTTCTGTATGAAATGTCTGCTCTTAAATCTCTTCCAGTTACTCTTCGTCCCAGATGCGGCAATTTTTCTGGTTTACAAACCCATTGAGCTAGACATGGGCTTCAGCGCTGAACAAAATTTGGCTCGAAAACGTCGGATTTTCCGGGAAGAGCCCAGAGAGCGAAACGATGTCGCTTGGGAAGGTCAAGCGTCTTCAGTTCTTGCACAAACTGTATTTTATACGCTTTCAATTTAAGATCTCAACGTGAAATGCGCCAAGTCGTTCCATACGTCAGCCCGAGTTGCTGCGAACGGCGTCGAATCAACTCTCCACGGTCGTCGTGTACATTTTCAGCTACGGCCGCTATATTTTCTTTACTGCGTGCTGGACATGGTCTATTCGGTATATAATGAATGCTGAGTATCAAGATGGGTGATGGTGTTGCGAATAGATCGATTATGTTGGCCATAAGATGTGCAAAGCGCGGGAAACACATTCTTTACAGAACGTGAATTTTCGTAATAAAGTTGAATGATTGATAAACGTTGTTCAGGCGTAAGTCTTTCCATGATTAAATGCCAAACAAAACTGAACAAAAACAACATGACAAGTTGACACGACTCATGCGTGATCTGTCAAAAAAAGGCCATTAAAAAAGTACCACTAATTGGATCGCCCTTTATAATGTTTATAAAATATATATTTCTCATAGATTTTTGAAAAATTTCCATTTTTTTATATTTCAGATTATTATACAACCGTGTGAGGCTAACTGATGACAGATGGAGGAAGACAATGATGGCATTCTTCTACAAATTTTCATAGAATTAAGTCCTTTTGCAATTATTTCATCTTTTTTCTTCCCCAGTAGTCAGGAGTTAATATATACCCCAAAATTTTAATCAAATATATATGTAGGATAACCTAAAATTGTTTTTATTGATTAATGAAAAACAAATTTTCGAAATAATTATGAAATCTCTAAGAAACATCTTCATATAAGTAAGTAAGAAATTTAATTTGTACTTATTATACGTTTTTATATGAGATGTGAAGGTGTCGTAAGTGAGCAAAAAAAAAAAGTAAAAGAAAAAAAAAAGAAAAAATTAAAAATAAAAATAAAAATTCAGTGTCATATATTATTCAAATATTCGAATATATGAAAGAAAGTGATGTTAGTTACTACGCTTATAACTCAAAAACGCCTTAACCTATTTCGATGATACACCCTAATTCGTATTGGTCTCCCCCCCAAGCAAGAAGAATCCGAAAGAGGAATCCGGCAAACAGATAAGGCAGAGACTTATTCGAAATTTTTTATGTGTTTCGTTCGATTTTCTTGAAAGTTGTTATATAGGTGGCTACCTTAGGTACCTTAATTAACATAGGGAATACTTTTTTTTCGAGAAGTGGTCCTGAGACCAATCTATTCCAAAAATATTCTTTACGGTTAGATTTTTTCTCAATCTATATATAAAAAAGAGAGTGATGGCAGTTACTACGCATATAACTCAAGAATGTCTTAACCCATTTCGATGATACACCCTAATTCGTATTGGTCTCCAACCAAACAAGAAGAATCTGAAAGAAAAATCTGCGAAGTCGTTCATTCACCGACCTTTTCAAAAAATTCGTATGTTTTGTTCGATTTTCTTGAAATTGGATTTTGATTTCCTTTGAAAATCGATTGAGGCAGCCTTCCGCTTGTTTTAACTCTATAGTGTTCGAGTTTATTTCGGAAAGTAGATTTGGGATCTTGATTCTGTTCTATAAAGCATTAATTATTGTGCGATTTACTTGAAATTTGTTACATAGGTGGCTACCAAAATTATCTTAATTAACATACGGAACTCTTTTTCTTCTTTTTTCTTCCGGGATGTGGACCTGATATCGATCTATTCCAAAAATCTTCTTTACGGTTCTTTTTATTTCTCAATCTACATATATAAGAGAGAATAATGTTAGTTACCACGCTTTGAACTCAAGAACGTCTGAAACGATTTCGATGATTCGTATCCGGCCAAACAAGAAGAATCCGAAAGAAAAATCCATGAAGTGGATCAGAGACCGACCTATTTGAAAAAAAAATGTATTTGTTACATAGGTGGCTACCAAAATTACCTTAATTAACATAGAGAATACTTTTTCTTCCTGGAAGTAAACCTGAGACCGATCAACTCCAAAAATTATATTTATGGTTCGATTTTTTCACAATCTATATATATATAAAAGAGAGTGAGTGTGATTACTACGCTTGTAACTCAAGAATGTCTGAACCGATTTCGATGATTCAGATCAGTTCTATTGGACTTCGGCCAAACAAGAAGTTGTGCCGGAATCGACCTATTCGAAAAAATCGTACCTTTCTTCGATTTTGTTATTAATTAATTTGGTACATAGGTAGGCGGTAGCGTAAATTAGCATAAGTTAATTTTTTCAAATTTGAGATAACTTTTCAAATTTATTGTTCAACTAACCTGAAATTCGGTATGTAGGTGGCTTTTTTCTATGTTTATTATGAACACGGCTTTTTTCCTCCGGAAAGTGCACCAGGAGCCGACGTATTCGAAGACATCGTACTCATTATTCTATTTACTTGAGACTCTTTTCTTTCCAGCACCAGATAATGATCTTTTTAAAAAAGAAAAACTTATTAAAACTATGTTTGAAGAAAAATTTGGTTGAATTTTTGGTTGAAGGTATCCTTATGTCTAGATAAATGGATAAAGCACTTTCATTTCCGGGAATGGATCATGAACGATTTTCTTCAAATTAAGTACGTTGCTAGCATTTTGCTTACATTAACATATAGAATAATATTTTTACGGAAATGGGAACCTAGATCCACAGTTTAATGAAAACTGATGTTAATATGCTGCATCTTCAGGTTGTTTTGAGTTTTATGAAGCTGTTGCACTATAGTAGTTGACGGCTATGCTTATACATACAATATGTTTAACGTTATCGTGTACAATAATATGTTAGATCAGAGTACTGGCGTTCGCCTTATTTCGAGGTATTCATATTCAAACTTTTCTGTAAAATTTTGGGAAGCGAAAAAGCAACTAATCTGTGACTATATCTGACACCCACCTCAAAGATTTAGTAAAAAATAACTCAGCCGCTATAATATTTAAACGCCAAATTTTGAAAGCAAATACATCTGTAAAGGGTTATACATTTCGTTCGAAAGTGCAGGGTTGTATTTTGACAATTCTCAAACTTAAATGTTAAACCAAACATGTTTTGTTTTAGTTAAAAGTCAGGAATTTAGTAAAAATGAATCGCTAATCAACTGCACAACGTGTTAAAATATTTGAGACCTACGTGAGATTCAAACGTGTTTATACGGAATAACCTTTAACTCTCGAGCATTTCGAGTTATGCGGCAAAACACAACAAATTTGGTTTTGACAGTTAGTCGATTCGGCGCCATTCGCAGCAACTTGGACTGACGTACGGAACGACTTGGCATATTTTACATCGATATCTCAAATTGAAAGCATTCAAAATACAGCTTGTGAACTGAAGCCGCTAGTCCTTCCCAAGCGGCATCGCTTCGCTCTATGGGCTCTTGAAAAGTGCCAAGAAGATCCAACGTTTTCGAGCAAAATTTTTTTCACCGATGAGGACCATTTCTGGCCCCATGTCTATCTATAAACAAGCAAAATTGCCGCATTTGGGACGAAGAGCAACCTGAAGAGATTTAAGAGCTGCCATTTTATCCAGAAAAAAACAAGGGTTTGGTGTGGTTTGTGGGCCGGTGGAATCATCGGTCCACATTTCTTCAAAAATGATGCACATAACCGTTAATGGCGACCGTTATCGCGCCAAGATAACCGACAATTGATGCCTGAAATTGATGCTTATGATCTTCGCGACATTTGATTTCAACAAGGCGGCGCCACTTCCCACTCATCGGATCAATGGATCATTTGAGAGAAAACGGCGAGAAGATAATTTCACGTTTTGGGCCGGTTGATTGGCCACCAAGATCTATTCAGGTCTTGGAGCAAAACATCACGCGTGTCATTCGCCAGTTACCAGTCGAATTGCTCTAACGAGTCATCGAAAATTGGACTCACCGGATGAACCATCTGAGACGTAGCCGCGGCCAACATTTGAAAGAGATAATCTTCAAGAAATAAATCTCAAGGAATGTTTTTTCGAATGATAATAAACAATCCCCATTAAATTTGAATTTTCTCTGTTTTTTCTTTAAAAAAGTAGGAGAACTTGAAATGGATCAGAAGCGAATTTTTCAGATATGCGATTTTCAAAAATGTGTCATAAAAGCATCGAAGGTGAAATTTGGTATTCTACTGACGTGAATTGTAGTAAATACACTCACCGAAGATCATTGAAATCGAGTTTTTTTCAAATTGCAATAAATTTGATATTTTCATGTAAGGTATGAGGACTTCGGTATGTTTAAAGTAATTTAATTCACTGAAAAAAATAAATTATAATTTTTAACGACATATCAATCAAAATTGAAAAGTTTGTTGAACTCTTGAAGAAACAAATGTACAAGTGCATCTTCTGCTACTTTCTTATGCATGGTCGTATCTGATATGCAAAAAAGTGAGGTTATGTGAAGTGAAATCTTCTTTCTATATTTTATAAATTTCTTCATGGCATGTCTTTAAAATTAACTGTTACTCCTTTCTGGAACCACAATAGAACAATTGAGAACAATAAGACTGAATATTTGAAAAAAAAAAAAATTATGAGAGTTGGAATTTCACATAAGAAAAAGTTCAAATTATTTTTGAACCAAATGCAAGCGCTCATAAATAGTTTAAATTAATTTAAAGCTTAATTTATCTAAATAATTTGTATGTACATCATAAGCAGGTATATATTTATGCCTAATCGAATATAAGCCAAACTTCAGCCAAACACTTACTGCCAAGGTAAGTGAGAATTATCACCGTCTGCATTGCCTACTTTACAACCATTCAGCCTGTTGCTTCCATGCTGTTCGTTGTGGTCTATATATAAGTATATACATTTCATTGATGTGCATGCCAGCCAAGAGTATGCTATATGCATGAAGATGCTCAAATCATTTCCACAAGCAGCAGTATTGATTCTAATCAGCTGAGGTAAACGCACACAGACAGCGCATGCAGCCACCCCCATCCAGGCGTATGCCGTATGTCAGCCAGTCAGAGTACGTCCGTCCATCCGTCCGTCCATCAGTCAGTCACCTAGTTAAGTAGTTAAGAGTCACATTGACACACATTCCTCAAAGCATTCAACGCCCCTCGACGATGCCACCACAGCCGCTAAGGGCTTTGAAGTGTGAAACTAATAAAGTGTACGAGTAAACTATGTTCGCTGGCATACTTTAGGGCGACCACTGCGGCAATTGGAAGGAAAATGTCCACCCGCCTGCCAGTAGCGGCACTTTAACTCCACTGAAGTGTGAGGAATGCTGCTCTGAGTATTTTGAGTCAATGGTTTGCCACAAGCTGTGTACTCGCCATGCATACATACATATATATTTATATGTGAGACATGGTAATGTACACTAATGCATGTATTTGGAATTTTTAGTATGTTAAGTTGATAAGGACTTCGACTGTATTGAAGAAGTCCTTTTTTAAGTATGCGGCATTTCATATAAAGTACTGTAGTTCTATATACATACATATATATGTATGCATATGCAGATAGTATCGATTTAAATTACATATCTGGGTCTCATGTGGCGCTGTAGGGAAAATGATAAAAGACAAACTCGCACAAAGTAATCAGCTGAGACGAGACGCCATAAGTAAAATGCTGCAAATGAATGAAATGAAATGAGGGAAGATGAAGCAAACAATGTACATAATTGTGGTGGGATGTACGAGTCAATATGGAGCGAATTGAAATTTTCAAAAAATTCTAACGACAACGACTGAGCTAACACAGTGGGGCTGGCATTGCTCTGTAATATAAGAGAAAGAGAGAGAGAGAGAGAGAAATAGATGATGGTAGAGAGGGTACTTTAATGGATCCACTCTGATATATACGGTTTAAGAATATACTGAAGTCTTACTGCAGTAATTGGAAAGTAAAAACCAGCCCCAGTTGAAATTCTCAACTTACCTCGAATAAGGGACTCCATGTCTGTTAATGACCGCTGTAAACTTACCAAGGAATGTGATTTGAGAGCATGCACCTGGAATGACCAATTTGTAATAGAAGAAGATTTCCATTGCCGGGTGGACAAACGCCCTTGCCACAATCCGCATTAAAGTGACTTTTTTTGATATCTCGCTAATGTGCGCTCCACGGAAGAAAAAAACACACATTTTCCTACCCCTGCGGGTAAGCTTTGAAGAATTTACAGGCGGTAAGGCATGCCTGTCGTAAGAGGCGACTAAAATCCAATAGTTCCCGCGATAGGCGGGTCTTTATACCGGAACGGCAGGGTTATTATCCAGCCAAGGACTGTCACTCGAGCAATATTCCCCGAAGCCTCATTTGATTATTTTTCTGCGGTTACAACAACAACAACAACAACACATTTTCCTAAAACACCTTCCATTAGCGCCTCTACCTCATCTTAGGCCCTTCTCCGTAACAACATCAAATATTCCTGCTTGGCAATTTTATTTCCACATGAGAGGAAACATCTTCAAATAGGTTGAAACTGATAGACTTTGACGGGGCCAAAAATATGGTTGTATAGCCGAGTGGTTAGCAGTGCGTACTGTAATTTGGAAGACCAGGGTTCGAGTCCTGGTTCAACACACCAAATATTAGAAAATTACTTTTCGAATTGCAGTCGCAGCTCGGCAGGGAATGTCAAACCCTCCGTACGTATTTCTGACATAGCAGCTCCTCATTAAAATCAATCAGCCGTTCGGAATCAGCTTAGAATAAACTGTAGGTCCCTCCATTAAAAACATCAAAAATTGAAGGAGGAGCTCGGCGGAAAATCGCTTCAGCGATTACAAAGCACCAATACTAGAGTCCAGCTACTTGGCTGTTTCCATACCGTAAAAGTCGCAACCAGATCTATCATCTTGGGATAGACGAACGACGTGTCTCTAGTGTTCCATAAGTGAATAGCTGCAATCTACTTGCACTCCTTCTCTCTAAGTCCACTCATCAATAACTCAGTACGAGAGAATACTGTGCCACAGGATATTTCAAGCTCTCTACGTATAGTTGCAAACGAAACTATTGGCTTTCGGAAAGGTTAAAAGAACACGATGGGGATTTTCGTACCAGTGGAGAGAAAGCAGACAGCCTACCTTGTGACGCTGCGACAAACAGTATGGGAAAGGTAAAGATAAAGAGAGGAGTAAAGAGGGAAGTGCAGTGCGTGAGTATGAAGAACTCGAGGAGATGGCCAAATAGGGCAATATTCGAAAATTCTACGTACTAAACACCTCTCCACTCACTACCGCTCTGCCAGCTGAAGTACCAGTAAAGTATTACTTTTCGGGACTGATGCGAGCACAACGAGCTGTGATACACAAGCTACTTGAATAGCTGCAGAGGCCCAATTTTCAGTCGATTACATTCTACTGCGCGCGGAAAGTCCAAATTTCCGCTCTTTTCTCTCTTGTCAAGCACAGGATTATGGTCGGAAAGGCCTTGTTTCCACTCCGCTCTTCTGATAGGCTTATAAGCAAAGGGCATCACATTGCAACTTCATTATGAAAGGTCCTAGTGCCTCAAAATGTCCGTTTGCCTTAAACTCGTATATATGACTTTCCAATTTTTAGTGGAAAGCAACATATAGGTTAGTAAATTGCATTCATTCAAAGTCCTGGTGTTGTCTGAAAGGTATCTTGGACATCGAAACACTGTGTGTTCAGTATATCTGGGCATGTTGGACAAGACACCGACTTGCCATGGCCAAATCTGTTGAGGTATTTCCTGAAAACTTCAGGTCCTGAAAAGTGTCTCCGTGTCTTCTTTCCATCCACCGGCTTAAGCAAGGAATGAGCTCGTAAGTCCATCTGACCTTCGCAGAAGTGGTGCCCGCAGGAGTTTCTTTGAAGAATTTTGTCGGTACCTTATCAGTGTAGCTTCAGAATCTTTTCAATTATTTTAAATCCACATTCGGCAGCCCAAAGAAAAAAATTCCTCTACTCATCTATGTCTAAATTTGGTATGCCCGCGAAACTTACTCGGCTGCGAGATGTCGTAATGATCTCTCCAAGTCGTTCGATATTAAACGAGGTTTCAGACTAGGTGAATTCTTTAACTTCTTGGTCTAGCTCTGCAGCCCGTACTCCAGCACAACTTTGGTATTTTGGCAAGGCCAGCCCTCATAATGCCGTCCTTTTCTTCCATCGGGACGCGGATGTAAGTAAGCGATATTTCGAAGACCTCGGTTTTGATGCTGATTGTGGGGAGACATTCACACACCGGAGTGTATATCAGATCTGGCCGGCGGAATCTCTTTGCCAGCACGAATCTGACACCGAAATTGAGTTCCTTTAATGTTCGTATAGATATTCTAAGGATGTTGTCTCTTTTTCAGTGAAGCTGGTTTCTACATAGCGGCTTCCAGGTCTAGGCTACAACCGGCTAGAATTTATAGATTTTGGGCATATTTATATAGCGAGCCACATGCTTCAACATAGATAGACATTGACATAGTTCAGCAAATTATGTGCTGTGACTACGCTGACTAGACTAGGTCATCTCATCCAAATGGATAAAAGCTGGTGTGCTGAAAATATTCAATGTGGCAAGCGCTGATGGAAGTAGAGAACGAGAAAGACCTCCACACCGTGGGAAAATCAGATGCAGAAAGATCTGACCGCAATTGGTGCTTCCAAATTAAAAAACGAAAAAGTAACTACCAAATAATAAGAAGAAATAGCTTCTTATGGAATTTTTTCATTTTATTTTATTTCTAGGAGAAAAAAAATTATTTTCTTTTGCGGACTGGGCAGAGTTGGTGTGAACATATTTTTTTTTGTTACTGTAAGGACTATAAACATTTCTGTTATCATATAATATATCAATTCGACAAGCATAACACAACATGACCCAATTGAGCAGCAACAGTCAATGAACGCTCAAGTTGCGACAGACATGTACAACAATAACAAGTGGATGTGATGTTAAAATTGTCATAGCGATTTACAATAAATTGAGATATTGCGTGAAAATCCTTTTTTTATGCGCGAAATATATTTGTTTGAATATAAGCACACATCAATTTCCTCTTCAAACACATTTATAATGCCTTGAAATACAAGAAAATATATGTACGTATGTATGTATAAAATATATACAAATATATTGCAATATAACGGGTGATCCATTTCGAGGTTCCCTACTTTTTTACATAAAAAAACACAGAAAATTCAAATTTAATGTGGAATGTTTATTATCGTTCGAAAGAACATTCTTTGGCATTTATTTTTTGAAGATTATCTCTTTCGAATGTTGGCTGCGGCTGAATCTCAGATGGTCCATCCGTGGAGTGCAATTTTCGGTGACTCATTCGAGCATTTCGACTGGGGGGGGGGGCGAATGACACGCGTGATGTTTTGCTCCAAGGCCTGAATCGAAGCGGGATTGTCCGCATAGACCTTAGACTTTACATATCCCCACAGCAAAAATTCTAACGGTGTGATATCACACGATCTTGGTGTCCAATTGACCGGCCCAAAACTTGAAATTACCAAAGCGTTCTCTCAACAAATCCTTTGGACTGATGCGATGTGATGCATCATTTGCGAAAAAGTATGGACCTATGATAGCACCGGCCTAGAAATTACACCAAATCGTTGCTTTTTCTGGATGAAACGGTAGCTCTTGAATCTCTTCAAGTTGCTCTGCGTCCCAAATGTTGCAATTTTGCTTGTTTACATACCCAATCAGCCAGGAATGGGCCTCGATGCTGAAAAAAATTTAGCTCGAAAACGTCGGATCTTCTTGGTACTTTTCAAGAGCCCATAGATCAAAGCAATGTCACTTGCGAAGGTCGAGCGGTTCCAGTTCTTGCACAAGCTGTATTTTGTACGCCTTCAATTTAAGATCTCCACGTAAAATGCACCAAGTCGTTCCATACGTCAGTTCGAGTTGTTGCGAACGGCGCCGAAACGACTCTCTACGGTCTTCGTATCATTGTCTCAGCTACGGCCGCTATATTTTCTTCACTGCTAGCTGGACGTGGACTATCCTGTCGAATATTATCCAATATTGAATGTTGGCTCTCAATATGGGTGATGGTGTTGCGAATAGTAAGCTCAGTAGGCCGATTATGTTGACCATAAGTTGAACGAAGCGCGCGAAACGCATTTTTTACAGAACGTGCATTTTCGTAATAAAGTTTAGTGTTTTGTAAACATTCTTCAGGAGTTAGTCTATCCATGATGAAATGCCTGACAATACTGAACAAAAATAACATGACAGCTTGGCACAACTCGCGTGTGATCTGTCAAAAAAAGGCTTTTGAAAAAAGTACCTCTACTTGGCTCAAAATTTATAATAAATTTCAAATATACACGTTGTGCTATTGGTTAAGTTGTAACAACCACATATGCATAGATTGACAACCATTTTATTCAATGCAAAGTAATGTCTACGCGCCTTTATCTATGCAATGTTTTACAGCATATTTATGTAGTAGTGTTAGTACTTGGATAAGAAAAAAATCGTTCGTCTATTTAGCATGCGTGAATAAGTGGAAAAAAACCGTTGAGTTAGCACAGACAAGTACTTGAGTATATATATATATAATACATACGTGTGGAGTGTGTATGCGTGGGTGTGTGAGTGCTTTGCGTGAAAGGGGATAAATATTGATAGGATATCAAGTGGCTTTAGCTGCTGCCAAGCAGCTTGTAACGAGCATGACACGTCTGTTAGCTATCCACAAGCAAAATATATACTCCTGTATATATTTACCACTAAGTGTGTGTGTGTGTGGGCTCTCTGCACACTGTCAGGCGTTAGGTGCTTATGGTAGAAAATTGATTGTATTGTTTCACTTTATAAACACATGTGCAAAGGTTTACGAATATACTACTTACACACCTACCTACATACTTAGTAGATGTATGTATGTATGTAAAGGTGGTATAGTTTGCATGCGCCGTTGTACAATATGTTTACTTTATAAATTCATATTGTAAACATGATTTTATTTTTTCATTATACGAATATGTACATACTTTGGGATCACCATAGGTAATAACGTGATGAGCATAGCGAACAATTTATAGTGTCGCGTATAGAAGATATTGCACAGGTGAGAAAACGTACGAGGCATATCCGGAAAGTAAGTGTACTGAATTTTTGTAGATATTAAAAATTTTTATATAAAAAAAAATAAAATTTCGTGATACTTTAGTACACAGTCTTGAAAGAGAAAACTCTCATAAGTACTGCTACACCGACATAACAGTATGCACGACTTGCAACCTCCACAGCTGCACCTACATACTATACACCTACCACTCTCCCCACTTTCAATAAAGTATTACCTCGCAGGGCTGGTAAGCACATTGGCTATTACGCGTTACTTTACAACGCTATAACTAAAAGGTAACAGGTCGGCTAACAATTATATTTACTTACAATAACCAAAGGGTAACAGATGAGGTGGCAGATGTAATACTTTACAATAACTAAAGGGTAATAATAAAGACGGCAGCAATTGTACACCATTGTAATATATTATACCTCGCCTATTTAGCTCTGCGGCTATCTCTACGGTTCCTTTTTTCACACGCTATTTGGATATCTGGAGAGGCCTAGTCTCCAATTTACTACAATCTACTGGGGGCGGAAATTCAAGTTTCCGCTCCTGGTCGGAAAGTCCTTGTTTCTGCTCCATATTCCCATTATCAAAAGTGCCACAAATCAAGTTGGGGCAAGCAGCAAACCCTTTTTTCTGCTCGGCTAAAATGATAAGCTTTTAAGCGTGGCCGGAATGGAGGAGTTTCAGATCCAAGCTAGCTTTGCATTTTATCATTTCATTTGCCATACATCGCGAATTGCACCTCATTGCAAGTTCTTTATTAGAGGTTCTGGTGCCTTAACAATTCCATTTGTCTTAAACTTGTATATATGATTTTCGAAATCATACTTATTCTTTGCCAATTTTCAGAGGAAAGCAACATATAAGTTAGTAAATTGCGTTCATTCAAAGCTCTGGTGGTGTCTGACCGATATCTCGGACATCGAAACATTACGTGTGCAGCATCTTCCTCACACTCTAAGCATATTGGACAAGACACCGCATTGTCATGACCAAATCTGTTGAAGTATTTCCTGAAAACTCCATGTCCTGAAAGGAATTGTGTCAGGAAGAAGTCGGTGTCTCCGTGTCTTCTTTCCATCCACCGACTTAAGCAAGGAATGAGCTCTTAAGTCCATCTGCCCTTCGCAGAGTTATTCCATCACTTTGCCAGATTTATACTAATAGACCAACGTCTTTCTTCGGCAGCGATTTCCCTTCGATTAACTGCCACATTTAGAATCGAGAGCTTTAAATACACCCTCCTCCATTCCTCAGCGGAATTGGCGGTCAACTTTCTTTTTTTGCGATTGCTGCTCAAAGATTCGATCCAAAATAGTACAGCGTGTAGCAGAATAGAACTTACCACCGTGCTTAATAGCTTTATCTTACTAGGTATAGAGCCGCCATTATTTGGCGTAATACGGGATATACTAGCATGGGCTTTTGAAGACTTATCAACCGCATACTCTATGTGAGCTTTAAAAGATAATCGGTTATCGATCATAATGCCAAGATATTTTATTGCGGGCTTAGATCTGATCAGCTCAGAAGTACATAGTCTAAGTTACGAGGCTAGTTTGATAAGTCAGTGACTTTTTTTGAATAAAATATAATTTTTCCTCAACATATTCTCCTTTTAGCTCTATGCAATTAGTCCAGAGTATTTGCCTTCGAAATAGTAGATTGTTCAAGGCCCTCAAAATATTCGTTTGTTTCTGTGATGACCTTTTCATTCGACCCAAATCTCTTACCGCCCTGCCATTTCTTCAGGTTTCAGCAAAGGAATAGCCGCAAGGGAATAAATTTGAAAAGCATACTATATGAGGTAGCAGTTCGTAGCTCAATTTATGAATCTTTGCCATGGTGACTACATACGTGTGCAGTGGAACAGCACTTTTTCTCGCCAAATGTAGTCGTTTCTGCTTCAAATCAATATTGAATTTGTCCATATCCTCTGAATAATTTTCACGGGTGATTTTTTTTCTTTTTCAAAGCAATCAATCTGAATTACGCCTTGTGAATCCCGAAAAATTATGGTACTGTCCTTGTTCGCCGACGGACCCACCTTGTCCTTCTTTGGTGCATATTCACCCAGAGAAATCCAATACCTTGGTTGCTCTTTAGCCTCTGGTGTGGTGTGGTGAATTCAAATTCCGTTTGTAATAACGAAACGGCGCAAAATTTCGTTTGAATTGCGGTTGAACATCGCCAAGCACTCCCATTTTTTGTTGCAGAAGGGAGAATCTTACATAGATACTGCTACTCCCTCCCTCTCTAGTATGCAGCATGTTCGATTCGTACTTCCCGCTAAGAGTACACCTCATTCGGGTCCACGCCCAATCAGTATACTCGTACCACATTGCACTTGCGGAGCAATACGTCTACGTACTAAACCCTGAACTCCGTCACCTGTAGCTTTGGGTGAGCTGACCTCACCACAGAGGTTGTCATGCCAGAAATCGTCTATAAAATGCATGGAATGACATGAGTAACGTATCCGCGCATTGGAAGCCGCGATTTCACAATCATGTTCATGAGCGCATCCGTGTAATCACTTCAAAGGAGTGTTGGGCGATATTCAACCATAACCCAAACGATTTTTACGCCGTTTCGTTACCGTAGATGAAACATGAATCCACACACCACACCAGAGACCAAATAACAATCAAAGTAGTGGGTTTCTCCGGGGGCAGATGCATCATAGAAGGCCAAAGTAGGTATGTCGGTCAACAAGGTCAAGGCCTCACAAGGTATCATTCACATCGATTGTTTTTGGATAGAATCTACAGAAACTACAAAATTTGACGAGAAAAAGTGTTGTTCCATCAGAACAGACCACTAGCACACCATGGCAAAAGTTCATAAATTGGTCTACGAGCTGCTACCCTTTCCACCATATTCTCCAGACTTAGACCCCTATGATTTACTAACGAATCACAAAGGTAGTTAGCGTCGTCCAATTGCGACATAATTCATTATGCAGACCTTATTTATTGCATCAAGAAGAAATATACTGGAAAAATTTCAATTGCCACGTCCTTTGCGCTAGAGGATACAAAAGCTAAAAAAAAGTTCCTATTCTAAGGAAAGTTAGTGTGTGATTTTATGCTATCTCAAAAAGTAAAAATATAAGATTTGGGTGAGATCCCTCATCAGTCAGGCCCAACACGCATGAAAATATTTTAGAAATTTTTTGATGTTGAAGAATCATCATATGCACCCTTTGTCGTTCCTCAGTTTTTGGAGTAGCGCGCTTACTATGAGGCACTACAAAGCCGAGGATTGATGTCCTACAGAAGAGACGCCTCCTGTGGTGGATCTGGTAGAACATACGCTGCCCGTTTCAACGAAAATAACCCTGTTCCTTAGTTTCGGTTTCACTAGTTGATTAATGGACCATTCTAGACCAATTTCTTGACCCTTCTGCTGTTTCGGGGTTAAATGATTTACTCGCTGTAAAGTATGCCTGTCGTAAGAGGATACAAAAATTCAATAGTTCCCGCGGAAGTCTGGTCTTTATACTGGAACGACCCGGTTTTTTATCCCGCCAAAGACTGTCACTCCCGCAGTATTCCCCGAAAACTAATTTTGTAAAATATTTTTACATCGGGGGAGATATTGTTAAAAACTCAATTTCAGTAGAGAAAGTCGCCAACTGTGTATTCTTTTAAAGCAAGTCCTTTCCTAACATATGCAACTGATAAAAATTTATCGAAGTTATAAAGATGTGGGAACTTCTTGATGCACATAGTTGGTTATAACCGAAAGTGGGTACTCATAAGGATATCCAATATATTTCTAGATACAGTTCTAAACAGCAGAAATCTTGTAGAGAACTTTGAGGAAACGAACCTTAGCTAATAAATATGTTTTCTGTAGTTGAATAGTTTTAAAACTCGACACTCGAAACTGTGACTTTTTATGACTCGACATACGTATGGCGCTCCTAGTGTTGTTTGGGCTGGAGGAGGAGGGCTACAGTTGAGTTAATTTTTTATTATAAGGCGTAGGTTATGTTAGATAGAAGTAACTATTCATGACCGAATCGCACATAAACATATACTAGGTGTGTTCAAAGGAAATGGTGAGGTTTGAATTTTTTTGAAAAATACTTATTTACTCATCAATATATATTTTGTCCCCTTCACAGTATTCCCCCTCGGATATAATACACTTGTGTCAACGCTTTTTCCAATCCTCGAAACACTTCTGAAATGCGCTTTTCGGTATGGCCATCAGCTCTTTCTTCGATTCTGACTTGATCTCATCAATTGTGACAAAACGCTTTCGTTTCATTGGTTTCTTTAGTTCCGGGAATAGGAAAAAGTCGCAGGGAGCCAAATCTGGGTAATACGCTGGTTGAGGTATGGTTAAGGTTTTGTTTTTGGCCAAACAATCACAAATAATTATTGAACATACCCAAAAAAGTTAAAATTTCCTGAACGCTAGACTACTTTCAATGTTCAATCGTTTAGTGCATATCACAAACCTGAATATGAACCTAATTCCAATGCCTGCCAATTCTTTTGATTTAGCAAGCGTATGTCATCCCAGAATTTTCAGTCTCAGCAAAACAGACTGTTCATAACCAGTTGATTAGATGATTATCTGTCGTTTTTCAACCACATACAGTGGGAATTCAAAAAAATCCAAAGCTTCACCGCCTTAATCACATTGCCCACTCAGAGTTCTGTCTGTGCAAAGGAGCTTGTCTGACCTAGCGCAATCCAATTTGGGCATAAAAGATATCTGTAATGAGCATATAGAGGTGCCAGCCTAGCTCTGGATGAGCTGGTTCATGGATCACTTGTCCAAAAATAAACCACATATTGACGTAGGAGAACCTATTTGTGCTCTGGCGAAGGTAACCAAACAAGCAAACTAATCAGCGTTAGAGTTCCTCCTCGCGAAAACCACAGCAGTAGCTTCTAAGGCTGTGCCCCCTACCGGTAGACGATTATCTTCAACGCTGACCTTTTAGATAAGCCTTGAGTCATCCGTAAGGAAGTTAAGTGCTCCTTTTCTCGAATGGTTTCTGTGAAGGGGTTGTGGTGGAAACAGAGCCAATCAGGGAATGTGATAATATTTTCTTCTTCTTCTTCAGTTGCAAAACTATTGGCTTGCCAATAAAGAGAAATTGATTTATGAAATACAGGGAAATTTTTATTTAAGGATATAAAAAAACATGAACTAATCCAAGGCGAATCATAAAATTTTATTATACTCGAATAGAATTAGACGTAGAGTAGAAGCGTGAATTTTTTATTAAATATTTTTATTAAATAAATAATTCGGACAAATATAAAAATTTAACATATTTACATGTACGTAAATATTGCAACTACGTAACAGGTCAATTGAAAAGTCTCCGGCCTGACATATAGATGGCGCTACTAGAATTAATTAGTTAATAATTTTTAGTTTGCGCTAACCTTCAACAGATGATTGTATAAATTTGACAGTTGTCGAGTTATTAGTTTGTGAATTATAGTATTTTGGGAGAAGCAAATTTTTTGAAATGCGAAAGAAATGGATGCAAGGGATTGTTGATTGTTGATCAAATATTGCTTTTTAGAAGGGAAAAAATACAGTTGAAGCAAAAACTTGGCTTGATGATGAGTTTCCGGACACTGTCTCAGGAAAATCAACCCTCAAGGATTGGTATGCCAAGTTTAAATGTGGTTAAATGAGCATCGAAGACGGCGAACGCAGAGGACGCCAAAAAGAGGTTGTTACCGACAAAAACATCTGAAAAACCCACGAAATGATTTTGAATAGCCGAAAATTGAAATTGCAAGAAATAGCAGGTACTCTAAAGATATCAATTGAACGTATACATCATATCATTCACGAATATTTGAGTATGAGAAAACTCTGTGTAAAGTAGGTGCCACTCGAGCTCACTTTTGACCAAAAAACAAAGACGTGCCTGGAGATGTTCAAGCTTAATAAACTCGAGTATTTGTGTCGATATGTGACAGAGGGGAAACATGGCTCCATCATTTCACTCCGAAGTCCAATCGACAGACATCCGGGTGGACTGCACACGATGAACCCGCTCTTAAAATGGAAAAGTGAAGCCGACGGTTGGCCAGGTTATGGCGTCTGTATTTTAGAATGCACATGGAATAATTTTCATAGACTACCTTGAAAAAAGGAAGGATCATCAACAGCGACTATTTCGTAGCACTATTGGACCATTTAAAGTACGAAATCGTCGAAAAACGATCGCATTTGAAGAACATGAAAGTACTGTTTCACTAAGACAATGCGCCGTGTCACAAGTCAAGTGAAATCGATGGCAAAAGTCCATGAATTCGAATTCCTTCCGCACCCACCATAATAACCAGATGTGGCCCCCAGCGACTATTTCTTGATCTCAGATCTCAAAATAATTCCCGATGGGAAGAAATTTTTGTCGAATGAAGAAGTGATGAAAGAAACAGAAATGGTATCGGAAAGTACAGGTCGATATAATCAGTACACCACACTTGAAGGGAACTATGTTGAATACAAAATTTTAATTTTTCCAAAAAAAAAATTTGTCTTCTATCGTAGGCCGTGGTCTTCGCAATTGACCCGTTACCAACAGACTAACACGCTGCTCGTAAAAATGCATTGATGGTTGACATAAAATAAAACGGAATTTATAGGTTATGCGCATAAAAATTTATAAGAGGCCAATGTGAGTATGTGCGAATGTGCGTATATGCAAATGAATGTTTATGCGTTCGTTTGTGAGCCAATTTCTGTGCATAGCTCAAACCAAATGGAGTTAGCATTAATATGTATTGGTATACGTATATGTACTTATATAATATTATATATATATATATATATATATATAACATACACGGGTTTATGTAGTAGCGATATTATGTGCAGTGATATGTATGTTTGCATGTATGTACATATGTTTGTCTGCATATACACTAATATTGATTCGCTTAGGTTCTTGCGTGAATATAGCGGCATTTTTGTATATATGTATTTTTTTTAGAAAATTCACCAACATAATTTCACAACACATACGTATTTTAAAGGACACAAATGATGTATGTTTTATTTACAAATATATGCATATTCACATATGATTTATATACAATGCTAATATAAATATGTAGGTGTAAATAAATATATTATTATTACAAAAAAAAAATGAACTCCTTGCGTTGAAGGCAAATGATTTTATCAAAGTAACCTAGTCTTTTTTTTGAATCCAGAGAAGTGTGTGTGGGAAAAAATCGAAGCGTAGAAGAGATGCTGCAGGCCAGCTGGGCAAATAGCCATAATGCCAAATATGTTTGTATGTTTGTCCTATACTTACGCACAAAAACATATCAATGCATGTACATATGTATAAAATTTTTTTCATATAAATTTCTTATACATATATCACATAAATTTTGTATATAAAACCGGCTTTTGTTTGTATTTGTCAACATTTCATATGTATATATATTTTATATATGTATACACATATTATATGTGTATGTGCGTCCAAACCTAAGGCATCCAATTATTTTGAATTTGGCTACGTTTCTTACATTCGTTGTTGCTTTTTTTTTGCTTTTTTTTTTTTTTGCTTTTTTGGTATTTGAGCAAATGAGAAAAGCACAAAATTGGTTTTTAGTTTGCAGCACATAGAAAATATGTTTTGTGGTCTTTTTGCTTCTCTACAGCTGTGTGATGGTATGTTTGTATTTGCAGCTGTTATTTGAGCAAAGATTTTAGAAAATTGGTAATTTTTTACCATAATTTATGAATGCGTATGCCTCTGTTGAGTATAAGCTATTACGCTGACTGGGTGTGTGTGTGAAAGAAGAGTTACGTATTTTATTAAATTGTATTTCAAGCAATTAAATTGATATCGGAAATAATTATTACTAGATATATTTAATAAAAAATATTATTTTACCTTATTTTACTTTCATTTTACTTTGTTTTATTAATTGTTTTTTTTTAATTATATTTATTTATTTTATTTTGTTTTTTTATTTTTTTATTTTATTATATTTTATTTTATATAATTTAATTTTTTATTTTATGTTATTTTATATTTTATTTTATTTGTTTAAATTTTTTATTTTTTGTTCGCTTTATTTTATTTTATTAATTTTTATTTTTGTTTTAATTATAGTTTATTTTATTTTATTTGCTTTATTAAATTTTATTTTATTTTATTTTATTTTATTTGCTTTATTAAATTTTATTTTATTTTATTTTATTTTATTTTCTTTAATTTTATTTTATTTTGGTTTTTTTTACTGGATTTTATTTTATTATATTTTTTTAATATTATTTTTATTTATTAATTTTTTAATTTTTTTTTATTTTTATTTTTTTTAGTCTTTAATTTTTTATTTTCTATATTTATTTATTTTTTTATTTTTTTATTTTTTTCAGATTGTTTTATTTTATTTTATATTATTTATTTTTTTATTTTATTTTATTTTATTTTATTTTAATTTTTTTTTTAATTTTTTTTTTTTTTTAGTTTATTTTAATTAAATTAATATTATGTTATTTTATTTTAATACATTTTTTTATTTTTTTTATTTTTTTTTATTTTTTTTATTTTTTTTACTTTTATTTTTTTCATTATTTTTTTACTTATATTATTTTATTTTATTTTAATTTATGCATTTTATTTTATTATTAATTTAATTTAATTTAATTTTATTTTATATTATTTTATTTAAATTATTTTTATTTATTTATTTTTTATTTGATTTTATTTTATGGTTTCTATTTTATTTTATTTTTATTTTTTTATATTATTTAAATTTAGTTGAATTTATTTTATTTTATTTAATTTTTCTATTCTATTTTATTTTATTTCATTCTCTAATTTTTTTTTTACTATTTTATTTTGTTTTATTATGTTTTGTTTTATTTTTATTTGTTTCTTTTTATTTTATTGTTTTATAATTTTTTTATTTTTATTTTTTTATTGCATACTTTTTATAGTATTTTATTTTATTCTGTTTTTTTTTATTTTTATACTTTAGGTTATTTTATTTATTTCTTTATTTTATTTATTTTATTTATTTATTCTATTTTATTTTATTTTATTTTATTTCATTTAATTTTATTTTATTTTGTTTTATTTTTTTATTATAATTTAATTTATTTAGTTTAATTTAATTTAGTTTTATGTTCCTTTTTTATTTTATTAGGTTCATTTTATTTTTTATTTTTTTATGTTATTTAAATTCATTTTTTTTCTATTTGTTTATTTCTTTTTTTTTAATTTAATTTAATTTATTTATCTTAATTTAATTTAATTTAATGTTTCTTATTTTATTTTATAAGGGGTATTTTATTTGTTATTTTATGTTATTTTATTTTATTTTATTTTCATTTATTTTTTATTTCTTTTATTTATTCTAATTAATTTTAAATTATTTTATTTTACTTTATTTTACTTCTCGTTATAATTTAATCTAATTTTATTTAATTTTTAATTTTTATATAATATAATTTAATTTAATTTTATATTATATTATTTTATTTTTATTCTTTTTCGTTTTATTTATTTTATTTATTTTTATTTTATTGTAGTTTAGTTTAGTTTATCTTATTTAATTTTATTTTATTTTATTGTTTTTATTTTATTAAATTATTTTTGTTTTATTTTATTTTATTTTATTTTATTTTTATTTTTTTATTTTATTTAATTTTATTTAATTTTATTTGAATTATATTAATTTCAATTTCCAATACTTTAATCTATTAAATTTTATTCTGTTTCGTTTTTATTATTTTATATGAATTTTATTTAATAATGGAAATTTTTTTAATTTTATTTTATTATTTTCTTTTATTTCATTTAATTAATTTTTGTTTTGTTTTATTTTTTTTTAATTTTTTTATTTTTATTTTTTATTTTTGTGTTTACTTTATTTTATTTTATTTATTTATTTTATTTATAATTTTATTTTAATAAATTTTTTATATTTTAATTTATTAAATATATGCCCTGCTGAACCAACGCAACACTTGCGGAAATTAAATATATTACGCCTCACTTCACCTCAACCTTAACACATGTGTTTGCACACATATAGAAGATTGTTTATATCTATAGGGATTTTTATATTTTCACTCGTAAGTGTATATCACGGATTAGCACATAATAATAAAGACTTTGACACCTAATAAAAAAGTAAGAGGCCATATAAAATTGTACATATTTGTTGGCACACAAAGTATATAATAAACCCAATCATTCTTTTGAGTTAGTGAGTGTTTATATGGGTACATATGTGCTCAAATGACGATGTGCCTAAGATTTTGTGGTGGGCACAAAAGTTGCTGCAATTCTACAAACACATTCATATATAAACTATTATTTATAAAAGTTTTATGCACCATCTCATATATATATATATATAAATAAATATATATATATATATATATATATACGCATATATGTAATAAATATATAAATATATATATATATAAGTGAGTTTTCTTATCTGGTGGCAATAAAAATCTGTCATAAAATCATGTGAAGCGAAAGCACTTGGCAGCTCGTATCTCTAAATAAGTAAATGTAATAAAAACGCCCATAAGTAGGCAATAAATTTTATTATTTTAGGGCAATCTTACAAATAATGGCAACGGGTCAACACACTTCGCAAAACAACTACAGTCATACATAACATAAATAACAGAAGTGTGCAAAAAGAGCAAATAAATATTAATTGTTGCATTAAAAATGCCAGCGGGGTTAATATAATATTTATTATTAGGGTTAAAAGCAATAGTTGCTCGATTGACATGGAAATAAATCGTGTAGATTAGTGATGGTGTAGTTTGCATTTGTAGTTGTATATAATAATGACTAGGAAAACCAAAATAAGTTAAAATAAAATAAATAAAAATTAAGTTAAATAAAATAAAAAAATAATGTAAAAAAAAAATAAAACAAACTAAAAAAATAATATTTTATGATAAAATTAGGTAAAATCAAATAATTAAAAAAAATAAAATTAATTAAAATGAAATAAAATATAATAAACTAAATAATAAAGTAAACTGAAATAAAACAGACTGAAATAAAATTAAACACAATAAAACATAGATAAGCAAACATAAAATAAATAAGATAGAAATAATTTAATTAAATAAAATTAAAAAATTAAGCAAAATTAGAAATTTAAATTAAATTAAAAATTATTATAAATAAAGTAGAGTGAAATAAAATAAAAAAATATAAAAAAAATTAAATAAAACACAATTATTAAATTAAAATGAAATAAAATACAATAAAATAAATTAAAATATTAAAGGGAAAAATAAAATAAAATACAGGAAAAAAAATTAAAATCAAATAAAAAAAGAAAATTAAAAAATATATATAAAATAAAATTAAATAAAATAGAATGAAAAAAAAAATTAAAAACAATAAAACCATTAAAATTATACTGTATATAGTGCAATAAAATAAAGTAAAATTAAATAAATTTAAATCAAACATAATAAGATAAAATATAATATAGTAAACAATATAAAACCAAATAAGTTTACCAAAGCAAAACTAGAAAAAAATGCTCTCCTCGGTCATACCGATGTATGTTTTATCTTTTTCAAATTGATCAAATTTGTTGCAAATTGGGAAACTCGATTTCTATGGCTTTTTGGGTGAATATTAATTAAAGACAGTGATTACCAAAATTTTCAAAATTTCAAGCTCTCAGATACTTTTCTGTCACATTTTTGACGCAAAACCTCATAACTAAACAGATCGGTTATATGGGGGATACTTGATATAGTCTTCAATTATTTTCAGTACCAATATAATACAATGAGTTGTATTATATGTAGAAAAAACATAATTTCTTGTACTTAGCTGAATTTTTAAGAGAGTAAACAACGTAGAGAGTAGTTTAGGCATATCGTACAGTTTCAGTCGAAACTGTATCGGTAATAAGCGAAAGTACCCACCCTCATTGAGGTATTAACGTTTGAAAGAAAGAAAATGTGGACGTTGAAGAGACAAGAGACAATTGCCACCACCACAAGAAAGGAAGTAAATAACGATACTTTTACACAACGGCAAACTTGTTGGGGCAGAGACATCATGGTAGATGGACGACAAGGTTAATCAAAAATATAAAAGAGTGGTCCAGTAGGAAGCAGAGAGATTTGAATTATTTTAGTATACAGTTATTAACCGGGCACGAACATTATACGAAGTTTCTGTTATAAAATGGGAAAAGTCGAAACGTCGGCTTGTATATACAATGATGCGATCGAGGATGATGCTGAATCCACGTTTTTCAAATGCATACACTGGCAAACAGAACGAAACAGGCGACAGACATTGGTCGGCCCTCTTAATGCTGTCAGCATTATAAGTGTCATGCTTCAAAATGAGGAAAACTGGAATAAAGTGAAAAACTACATAGAAAACGTACTCCGGTTAAAAAACAAACGGAGCCTGGACGCAGGTAATGACATATATGTCTTAAAACGAGAAATATGGAATGCCAGATGGCTGAAGTAATGCGAAAGTGGTCCCAAGGTGCGTGACGATTCCTCAGAGTAGAGTTTTTTAAGAACCTACAATTGGCATACACCATTGCTGTGACGACAAAAAAATTAAAAAAATTGGCACAAAACTTCAAATCTGAAAAGTCCGAACTTTCCGCTTCCGACAAATGTACGTACCAGTGCATCAATCAGCTCACCAGGTTTGGTTGAAATATCTATATAAAAAAAACAACTGAGCGACTAGTTTGCGCAGGTACATAGCTAAATCTCAGTTCGCCATTCTCATAGGTTCGATATAAATTTTGGCGGGACTATCTCTTCTCGTTCTGGTACTTACGTACTTCAGACCAAAGTTAATATACTATTCAAGAACATAAAATATAAAAGAAAATAACAGCATAAAAATAGTGTAATATGAAGTAAAATAAAATAGCAAGACATAAAATAAATAAAAAATTAATTAATATAAATAAATTAAAGTAAAATAAAATAAATAAATTTAACTTAATAAAGAGAAATATTTAAAAAAAAAAAATAAAATAAAATAAATAAAATTAAACTGAACAAAGTAAAGCAAAATGAAAGAAAATACAATTAAATATAATAAAAGATTGTAAAGTAAAATAAAATTTGAAAATTAGAGTCAACTAAAATAATATTATGTAAAATAACGTAAGCTAAAACTGGATTAATTTAAAAATAATAAAATAAAAATAAAAAAATAAAAATAATAAATAAAAATAAAATAATATAGAATATCAGTTATAATTTGAAAACAAATAGAATTTAGTGCAATTAACTGCAGTATAACTGCTCTTTCCTTAAAATTTTAAATTCTTTTTGTCACCTGAGCATACAAATTTCTTTGCTAAACAAAACAAAAACTTTCTAATTAATCATACGCCACGTCGACCTCAACACAGAAATTCAGAAAACTAAATTGAGAAGTAGTTCATTACTAACTTTCAGCATTTTTATATGTTATCCTCCCGTACTCAGTCGGTTTTTTATTTATATTTTTCGCTTTTGTTCTTCAACTAAATCAACTATTTTGCCTAACTTGTACTAGTTTCCTTTTCTATTTATATTTCTACTTATATATACATATATATATATATATATATATATATATATATAGATATGCAGTGAACCGTTTTAATTCTACTTTTAACGTCTACCAACTTTCGATGACCCTTTTAATGTATTTGCTAAATACTCTCTTGGCCTAGTAAAGAAATAAGCTTGAAACTAGAAGTTTAATAATAAGTTAATAGAGTGAAAATGAATTTAAAGCAAAGGAAAAATAAATTCGTATTACTACTAAAATACCACTGTCTGCTTTACTTTGGTTTTTGTTATTTATTTTTGCTAATTTTTATTTATTAATTTTTTTTAATAAAATTAGGAATCTAAAATTTTTTTTGATGTTTTTGTGATTAAATTTTAAAAAATATCAGACTACATTCAAAAATTTGCACCAATCGGACCAGAACGACGAGTTGAGTTGGTTTGGATACGTTCATCTCCTCGCCTTACTATACGCAGTCCCTCAATGTGTATTGAGGTATTTTAACCAAACTTGGTACATAGACATAGTTTTACATTTGTACGATTATTTGTCGAAACCGTTAATATCGAGCCACTATACCATATAGCTGGCGGCCGAGTGGTTAGCATTTTGTACTGACATTCGGAAGGCCTGGGTTCGAGCCCAGATTCGAGCAACTCCAAAATGATAGGAAAAAAAATTTTTCTAATTGCGGTCGCCCCTCGGCAGGGAATGTCAAGCCCTCCGAGTGTATTTCTGGCATGAAATAAAACTCCTCATAGACATCTATCAGCCGTTCGGAGACGACTTTGAATAAACTGTAGGTCCCTCCATTTGTGTTTTTTATAGAGGTATAGAACTTTAAGTTGGCATTACTTTTCAAGATGGCGACCTATTTAACAGCTGTCAAGTGATATATTCTCAGTTTGGTTTGGCAATTCATCATGAATAGACTCACGCCTGAACAACGCTTGCAAATAGTGCAATCTTATTTCGAAAATAATGGTTCTGTGCGGAAAACGTATCGCGCACTACGTCCATTTTATCGTCGACAAAATCGTCCATCAGAGCAGTTAATTCGATTAACCATGGAACGTTTTCGCACAACGTTTACTCTTATTGATAACTCGCATCCCCAGAGACGCCGTACGGTGCATACAGAAGAAGCTATTGCTGCAGTAGAGCGTAGCATTGAGGAAGACCCGAATGAGTCCAACCGCCATCGAGCACAGGAATTGGATCTGTGTCCATCCACTTTATGGAAGATTTTGCGGAAAGATCTTGGTTTGCGTTCTTACAAAATCCAACTCGTGCAAGAATTGAAGCCAAATGCTCATCAAGTAAGGCGTAGATTCGTCGAATGGGACCATAACGAGATTACCGTTGTTCCCGATTTTCATAAGCGAATTTTGTTTAGCGATGAAGCGCACTTCTGGTTGAATGGCTACGTCAAAAAACAAAACTGCCGCATTTGGAGTGAAGATCCTCAAGTGTATGTTGAAACACCGTTACATCCAGAAAAACTGACTGTTTGGTGCGCTTTATTGGCTGGTGGAATCATTGGTCCGTACTTTTTCAAAAACGATGGTGTCCAGAACGTTACAGTCAATGGTGATCGGTATAGAGCCATGATTACTAACTTTTTCATTCCTGAATTGAATAACCATGATGTCCAGGAGATGTGGTTTCAACAAGACGGCGCAACATGTCACACAGCAAACGCTTGACCATTTGGAAGACAACATTCGCCGCGTTATTGCAGATATACGGCCACAAATGTTGGAAAAAGTCATCGAAAATTGGACGTCCAGATCGGACTACATCCGCGCCAGCCGTGGCGGTCATATGCCAGAAATCATATTTAAAATCTAATGCCACAAGATTGTCTTTCGGATAAATAAAATTCATGTCAATCGAATAATCCATCGTGGTTTTATTGCAACTTAAAGTTATATACCTCTATAAAAAAACACCCTTTATATATATATCATATAGCTCCCTGTAGGTGATATTTCAGATACGAAATATGAAAAAATGGTAATAAGGCGATTGGCATTGAATACACATATATTTGAACTAGATCAGACTGAGATAATTCATAATAAAATGTCGAGAATGCTACTCTCCCAACAATTGCAACTAGCTGGGAGAGGATTACTGCTCTTTTAAGTAACTATGGTCTACGTGTTTACAGACAGATGGCAAATCAATTCAAAACTAATAAAAAATCATTCGCCTAATATGTATAGCTGACTAGTCACTCTTCGACTGACCAGTAGACAAGTTTTTATTTATCCGCAAAGCTTAGATCGCTGTGTAAACTGACGCTGAGCAACACTAAAAGCTCCATCATGAGCGGGACGTACCTTCAATGCCAAACGAGGTTCCAGACAAGTTTACCTTTTTATTGTGTGATTTCTTCAATTAGTTGCTGGAGAAAATAATTAGAACTACAGAGTTAAACAGAGCGTACGATTTCTGGATATTGACATCATTGGTCCCAACAGTAACACTGTGTGTTCTGCTCTCTCCAGATTGGAAATGGAACGAGACGAATCGGTTTTAATTGCAAAGGAAAGAGAAAATAAACAGTCAGTTCATACCCGTCTTGGATTCCATATCACTGTTGACAGTCAGAACCTTGAAATCGTAGATAGTTTCATCTTTGACAACAGGTGCTGCTTTGTACTGAGTAGGCAATTGAAAAGAAAAGTCTTCTCTCGTCGAACAAAATCCCAACAATAAAGGTCGCTGAACCTATCATTACCCGTTACACTACGGGAGAGAGTTCTTATTCTCTTCATAGTAGAAAGCGATCTCTCAACTTTAGATGTTGTTACTAGAAGTGAGGCGAAAATGGTAAGAAGTAGTTTCATAGCACGAAAATATGCCACAACACATTACGCCAACAGATTCAAACGTTACAGAGCAGAAAACACAACTAAGAACATAACCAGAGCAATGATAACTAATAGCGAAATAGAGTTGCTGGTCTGAAATAAGCGACGTTTGCGTCGCAAATGGCAAGCTCACCGATCGTCTGATACAAAAATCCGACTAAGACGAAAGAGAAAAACGAAAAGCGGCATCAAGGCACGAAAAAGATAAAAATATGAAAAGTCTAGTAAGGTCTTTGTCTCCCATTATCTTCACTAAAAACTTGGATATACACCATACACAAATCGTTGTTTTTATGAATGAAATGATTGCTCTTCGTCCTGAATCCGCGACAATTTTGCTTGTTTGCATACCCATTGAGCCAGAAATGGGCCTCATCGCTGAACAAAATTTTTATCGAAAACGTCGGAACTTCTTGGAACTTTTCAAAAGCCCATAGAGCGAAGCGATGTCGTTTGGGAAGGTCGAGCGGTTTCAGTTCTTGCACAAGCTGTATTTTGTATGGTTTCAATTTAAGATATCGACGTAAAAGGCGATAAGTTGTTTCATACGTCAGTCCGAGTCATTGCGATTGGCGCCGAATCGACTCTCCATGTTCTTCGTGTACATTTCCAGCTACGTCCGCTATATTTTCTTCACTGCGTGCTGGATGTGGTATATTCGGTCCAATATTATCCAATAATGAATGCTGGGCCTCAAGATGGGGTTGCGAATAGTACGCTCAGTAGTCCGATTATTTGACCATAAGTTGAGCAAAGCGCGCGCGAAACACATTCTTTACAGAACGTGAATTTTCGTAACAAAGTTGAATGATTTATAAACGTTGTTCTGGCGTAAGTCTTTCTATGGTAAAATGCCAACAATACTGAACAAAAATAACATGGCAGTTTGACATGAAAAAGGCTATTGAAAAAAGTACCTCTACTTGGATCACCCTTTAATATGTTATTTCAAGTTTTTAAGATTTAATTACTTTTACTTGAGGTATCCGATATCGCAGCAGATTCTGTAAATAAATACAAATTAAAATGAATCAAAAAACGGTAAAAAATCGTTTAGATATATAAAAATCAACTGCATCGTGTATGAGACACAATTGGCTACAGAGCTCTAATGGAGGTATTATAAAAGGCTTGAAAATCACTTCAAAGCAATGCAATCAACTTTCCTTTACTTACTACACTTCAAAAAGCATAAAGAGGATGAAAACCTTTAAGAAATCTTCATTTGTGTGCTTAATAGATGTCTCTTCAAGCTTAAGATTTGTAAAAAAAATTTCACCTTTTAAGGTTTCATTCCCAATACGTATACACCAATAAAGCAATTAAGCTTGCTTGTAAAGTGATGAGAAATTACTTATATTTATATGAAAGCAAAAAGTGAAAATCCCAAAGTGAGTATTGATCTTAATCTCTCAAGTAAAGAAATTAAAAGTTATAACTGCTTGCTAAGAACGAGCATGCAAAATGTGGCAAGAAAAATATTTACACCAGTCCTTTGTGAAATTTCGATTTAAAAGTGAAGTTGAAATTAACACATTATCACTGAATGTAGTTAAAATTTGGAATAAAGGCCACGTATGAATGAATCGAACAAGAGAACAAAGTGATATTTCCTTACCAACAAGAAGTGGTTAAAGAAAAATGTAATTTTAAATACTTGACGAACAATAAAAGCAAGAGAATAAACAAGAAAGTAAATACAAAAATTACAAAAAGTCGAGAAAAAAAAATGAAACACAAAAGGTAAAACAGTCGACAAAAAAAAAAAAAAATCGCGAAAAACAAGAAAACATGAAAGTGCAGTGAATATGCGTAAAAAGTGCTGACAAAGGGAGAGAATGTGAAACTTAATTTGCATAAAAGAAAAATGGCAAAACAATAGCTGTGGAGAAAAAATACTCAGTTTATGGGCGAAAGAAAATAAATGTGAACAGCAAACCACCACCAACACCGTTGACCAAGCAAGGACAGTATGTTGCGCTTCTAGATAGCAGCTCTTGGCAGGTTGAGCGACGAAGTAAGTAAGAAATACAAAAGAAATAAAAAGAAGAATATTAAAATCCAAAAAAAAAAAAAATACACAATATACATAAAGGAAGATGTAAAGCGTATAAATATAATCCACTTGATGGCCGGATAAGCCTCAATGCTATAACAAGTCATGCGGAGAGGAAAATCGGTACAAATTGTATAAAAGAAATGTCAAAGTTTATTTCGACTTGCAAATGAAATGAAAATTGTTAGTAACAAATGGAAAGGAAAGTTGTGGTCATTATTTTTTTACATGCCAAGGTTTACGGCTTCAAGAGAAATTGAAGGTAATCTCTATAGAATAACATCGTCTAATATATAATTGGAACAAAACATAGTAATGTTAGATCCTGTGTTATTAAGGACTATTTCAATATTCCTGGTGAGTAGATAAGATCTTAAGTTTTCCTATTTGAGTTCCGAACGAACAACGGGGGGTAAGAAAATCTTCTAGTAAAGGTAGGTACATTATCTTAAGTACACAGGGTCTGTCAAGTCTTTCCTGGTTATTTCCGTCCATACAGAATGATGTAATTCGTATATACTTCCCAATAACTCGTAAAACTGGTAAGTGCGATTTCTGAAACTAGACGGTCAAGTTATGAAACACACTTCATCATCAAAAGGGCGCTCAGAGCACTGATAGTCTAAGACTATTCGACTAAACGCTGAATAAAGACACCAACTTTCATTTGAAACATACAATAATGAACTCTGAGACTTGTGTTAATATCTCTAATTTTGCCTAGTGCCAATCTCCGGGATTATAACCCACCTTCCCCGCTAAACCACAGAAGGCTACAGCCTCATTAGGTTCGTGCCGTGTTCAGTGACTCATAATTAGTATAGACGTTTCATTATTATTAGTCAGTTACTTGAGATATACTTGTAGCCAACCAAGGAACATAGTCGGGAGTGTAAAAGGAAATAAAAATAAAACAATAGCGTGTAAAGTTGACTGCTTTTCCAAGCCTTTCCACAAGAGCCACGTTGCGTTGGCTACCCTGTCTAAGTGAGCTTCGATATTTTTAATCATCCATCCTACATTAATTGACCACGAGTAATTATTACTTGTTTTCAAAAATTATAAAAAATTCATATGGAATCTCTCATGAGGAACAACATCATTTCCCTGAAATGCCCTACATTACCAGACACCACATATGAGGCAACCCTCTATGAGAAGTTTTATCTCCACTAACGCAAAAACGCTACAGCCCTGGTTCGGAAATGGAGAGATTGAGGAAGGCTACGCACGCACTTTAGCTCGATATGAGGTATTAAATCGAATGTTGTCTACTGGAGTTCGTATGGAATTACGCTTCGTCGAAAGTGGTGATAAATTAAAAAAAAAATACTATCGAACAACAGAGCAACACAGTCGTAATGTTGGTACAGAAAGAAAGCGCACTAAATGGTTCGCATATATTTGGAAGTTGATAGGAACCTTAAGCGGCATCTCAATGGCCCTTAGGCTTAAGAATAAATTGAACTCAACTCGAAATTCTCTTTACCACTCCAATCACACCTAGAACTCTTAGTAGAACTTCTGACTGAGCACTGTGCCAATTAAACACATTTACTCTGTAGGAGTTGTCTGAAAGATGGTTAGACTTACTCATCTTAACACATTCTTCTTCACTGATCCGTCTGGTCTACTTCAGTGTGCTACTTCAAATTTGAGTCCTTTAACGAATAGTAGGTTCTCACATGACGATTTACCTAATTATCAAATTGGAAATTACTGTAAGGTCAAGCAGCTACAACCTAACCATCTCAGCCTTTTTCCTGTTAAATATCCCACCGCCCTTCAACCCGCCGATCGGGCGCTATAATGAACATCATTAAGCTAGCATTCATTTCTCTAATGTATTATAAGCCACCGCACTCCCTTTCCCGATGTGACACGGACGCAAGTTTTCAAGCTGTTGTCAACGTTGGAACCCAAATACTATTTTCTGTCGACGTAGACAATAAGTCATACCTATCTAACTTTGTATTACCCAATTATATGCCAACCTCGGCTTCGGATTCATCAAATGATACTCATAATTTACCCAAAATATCAGCTTTTGGCCGAAAACTCAGTTAACTAATGTCTAATAATGTCGCCTGATTATCTAAATAAATACTACTACTACTACCACATTAGCGTAGGCACCGTCTCGGTAATTGTGCCCCATCCATGGTGGTTGACATAGTCTTCATCATGATTTCTGGGGCTCATGATTGGCACATTAGTGCAATCGATAAGCAGTTTTGGGCCAACAAATGGTGAGTTCGGCAGCTTCACAGCTTGAAAACTAACCTTTGCGAAAAACATCAATCGGTTGATCGCGTCTGTTACTCTATGTATTCAGAGGTTTACGGACGACTGGCTCATGGATATCCCCCACTGCTCTCCAACAGAGCGTTGATAACATACATTTGCGAAGAGTCGTAAGGCGGTTAGAACCTTCAATCAATTTAATAAAGTTAAAAACTGAAAAAAAAACTTGAAAGTTGCATTATTTACCTGTTTTTCTGTATATATCGCCATTATTCCCTTGTCCTTTAGTTGAATTGAGAAATAATTCCACCAACTAAATCTGTGGTTAGTCGATATAACTTCCAAAATTCTGTTTCACTCAAGTTGAAAGGATCTTCCACCTTTCGCAATAAACCTCTATCGACTGACAAAGAGTGCGTTATTTCGTCATATTGGGATAAAGCATATGTCAAGTACTCAAAAAACATTTTACTTTATTTTCTTTTGCTTTTTTTTGGTAACTTTTTTTTTAACTTTTATACAATTTTCTTTAACCTAAATAAAATATGAAATATTTTGTCGATGACGCTAACAACCCAACATTTTTGTTCGTTAATTAACAACTTATGGTGTAAACAGCTGATCAAACGACAGCGAATATCGTTAAAATAAGCTCTGCGCATACTTGGATCGTTAAAATTGTCGCTAAGTATTTCTAACGACCAGAAAATCGTTATAATAGCATATTGAATTCTACCACTGGCGGCTCTTATTATTTTTTCATAGTCATTTACATAGCGTTACCATTTGGAATAGGCTGATTTAGTTTAATAGACCTACACGTCCTCACCTTCATTGCAATCACTTTTGAGCTCATCGTTAGAGCAAAAGGCATTGCCATCTTCGTTCACGTTGTCTATCCTTTATTTACGCTTAGCGGCGTGTTCATTAGCCAAAAATAATAAAATAAAATAAAATAAATTAAAATAAAGTAAATTAAAATAAAATAAAATAAAATAAAATAAAATAAAAAATAAAATAAAATAAAATAAATTAAAATAAAATAAAATAAAGAAAATAAAATAAAATAAAATAAAATAAAATAAAATAAAGTAAAATAAAATAAAATAAAATAAAATAAAATAAAATAAAATAAAATAAAATAAAATAAAATAAAATAAAATAAAATAAAATAAAATAAAATAAAATAAAATAAAAATAATATAAATTAAAATAAAATAAAATAAAGAAAACAAAAGAAAATGAAATAAAATAAAATAAAATACTATAAAAGAAAAAAAAATAAAATAAATAAAATAAAATGAAAAAAATAAAATAAAATAAACAAAATAAAATAAAATAAAATAAAATAAATTAAAGTCAAATAAAATAAAATAAATTTAAAAAAAATTAAAATAAAATAAAATAAAGAAAATAAAATAAAGTAATATAAAATAAGTTAAAATAATATAAACTAAAATAAAATAAAATAAAATAAAATAAAATTATATAAAATAAAATAATATAAAATAAAATAAAATAAAATAAAATAAAATAAAATAAATAAAATAAGGAAAATAAAATAAAATAAAATAAAATAAAATAAAATAAATTAAATAAAATTAAGTAAAATAATAAAAAATAAAAAAATAAAAAAATTAAATAAAATAAAATAAAATAAAATAAGGAAAATAAAATAAAATAAAATAAAATAATGAAAATAAAATAAAATAAAATAAAATAAAATTAAATAAAAAAAAATAAAATAAAATAAAATAAAACAAAATAAAATTAAATAAAATATAATAAAATAAAATAAAATAAAAAAAATAAAAAATAAAAATAAAATAAAATAAAATAAAGTAAAATAAAAAAAATAAAATTAAAAAAATAAAATAAAATAAAATAAAATAAACAAATAAAATAAAATAAAATAAAATAAAATAAAATAAAATAAAATAAAATAAAATAAAATAAAACAAACTAAAATTAAAATAAATAATATAAATTAAATAAAATAAAATAGAAAAACAAAATAAAATGAAATAAAATAAAATAAAATTATAAAAGAAAATAAAATAAAAATAAACAAAATAAAATAAATAAAATAATATAAAATAAATAAAATAAAATAAAAGTAATACAAAATAAAATCTAATAAAATAAAATAAAATAAAATAAAATTATATTAAATAAAATTAAATTAAATTTAAAAAAATAAATAAAAATGAAAAATAAAATAAAATAAAATAATATAAACTAAAATAAACTAAGATAAAATAAAATTAAATAAAATAAATAAAATAAAATAAAATAAAACAAAATAAAATAAAAATAAAAAATTAAAAGAAATAAAATAATTAAAAATAAAATAAAATAAAAGAAAATAAAATAAAATAAATTATAAATAAAATAAAATAAAATAAAATAAAATAAAAATAAAATAAAATAAAATAAAATAAAATAAAATAAAATTAAAACAAAATAAAATAAAAATAAAAATAATATAAATTAAAATAAAATAAAATAAAGAAAACAAAATAAAATTAAATAAAATAAAATCAAATAATATAAAAAATAAAATGAAATAAAATTAAATTAAAGTAAAATAAAATAAAATAAAACTAAATTAAATAAAATGAAATAAAGAAAATAAAATAAAATAAAATAAATTAAAATAAAATTACATAAAATAAAATAAAATAAAATAAAATAAAATAAAATAAAATAAAATAAAATAAAATAAATTAATTAAAAAAATATAAACTAAAATAAAAAAAAATGAAATAAAAAATAAAATTAAATAAAAAATAAAATTAAATAAAATTAAATAAAACAAATAAAATAAATAATATAAAATAAAATAAAATAAAATTAATTAAAATAAAATAAAATAAAGTAAAATAAAATAAAATAAAGTAAAATAAAATAAAATAAAATAAGATAATATAAAATAAAATAAAATAAAACAAACTAAAATAAAATAAAATTAATATAAATTAAAATAAAATAAAATAAAGAAAACAAAATAAAATGAAATAAAATAAAATAAAATACTATAAAAGAAAATAAAATAAAATAAACAAAATAAAATAAAGTAAAATAAAATAAAATGAAATAAATTAAAATAAAATAAAATAAAGAAAATAAAATAAAATATAATAAAATGTAATAAAATAAAATAAAATAAAATAAAATAAAATAAAATAAAATAAAATAAAATAAAATAAAATAAAATAAATTAATTAAAATAATATAAACTAAAATAAAAAAAATGAAATAAAAAATAAAATTAAATAAAAAATAAAATTAAATAAAATTAAATAAAACAAATAAAATAAATAATATAAAATAAAATAAAATTAATTAAAAAAAAATAAAATAAAATAAAATAAAATAAAATAAAATAAAATAAAATAAATTAAAATAAAGTAAAATAAAATAAAATAAAGTAAAATAAAATAAAATAAAATAAAACAAAATAAAATAAAATAAAAATAATAAAAATTAAAATAAAATAAAATAAAGAAAACAAAACAAAATGAAATAAAATAAAATAAAATACTATAAAAGAAAATAAAATAAAATAAACAAAATAAAATAAAGTAAAATAAAATAAAATAAAATAAATTAAAATAAAATAAAATAAAGAAAATAAAATAAAATAAAATAAAATAAAATAAAATTATATAAAATAAAATAATATAAAATAAAATAAAATAAAATAAAATAAATTAATTAAAATAATATAAACTAAAAGAAAAAAATGAAATAAAAAATAAAATTAAATAAAAAATAAAATTAAATAAAATTAAATAAAACAAATAAAATAAATAATATAAAATAAAATAAAATAAAATTAATTTAAATAAAATTAAATAAAATAAAATAAAATAAAATAAAGTAAAATAAAATAAAATAAAATGAAATAAAATAAAATAAAATAAAATAAAACAAAATATAATAAAATAAAAATAATATAAATTAAAATAAAATAAAATAAAGAAAACAAAATAAAATGAAATAAAATAAAATAAAATACTATAAATAAAAATAAAATAAAATAAACAAAATAAAATAAAGTAAAATAAAATAAAATGAAATAAATTAAAATAAAATAAAATAAAGAAAATAAAATAAAATAAAATAAAATAAAATAAACTTATATAAAATAAAATAAAATAAAATAAAATAAAATAAATTAATTAAAATAATATAAACTAAAATAAAAAAAATGAAATAAAAAATAAAATTAAATAAAAAATAAAATTAAATAAAATTAAATAAAACAAATAAAATAAATAATATAAAATAAAATAAAATAAATTAAAATAAAATAAAATTAAATAACATAAAATACAATAAAAGTAAAATAAAATCAAACAAAGTAAAATAAAATAAAATAAAGTAACATAAAATAAAATAAAATAATATAAAACAAAATAAAATAAAATAAAAATAATATAAATTAAAATAAAATAAAATAAAGAAAACAAAATAAAATGAAATAAAATAAAATAAAATACTATAAAAGAAAATAAAATAAAATAAACAAAATAAAATAAAGTAAAATAAAATAAAATAAAATAAATTAAAATAAAATAAATAAATAAATATAAAATAAAATAATATAAAATAAAATAAAATAAAATATATATATAAAAAAAAATAACATAAAATAAAATAAAATAAAATAAAATAAATTAATTAAAATAATATAAACTAAAAGAAAAAAATGAAATAAAAATAAAATTAAATAAAAATAAAAATTAAATAAAATTAAATAAAACAAATAAAATAAATAATATAAAATAAAATAAAATAAAATTAATTTAAATAAAATAAAATAAAATAAAATAAAATAAAATAAAATAAAATAAAGTAAAATAAAATAAAGTAAAATAAAATAAAATAAAATGAAATAAAATAAAATAAAATAAAATAACACAAAATATAATAAAATAAAAATAATATAAATTAAAATAAAATAAAATAAAGAAAACAAAATAAAATGAAGTAAAATAAAATAAAATACTATAAAAGAAAATAAAATAAAATAAACAAAATAAAATAAAGTAAAATAAAATAAAATGAAATAAATTAAAATAAATTAAAATAAAGAAAATAAAATAAAATAAAATAAAATAAAATAAAATAAAAAAAAATAAAAAAAAATAAAATGAAATAAAATTAAATAAAATAAAATAAAATAAAATAAAATAAATTAAAATAAAGTCAAATAAAATAAAATAAAGTAAAATAAAATAAAATAAAATAAAATAAAACAAAATATAATAAAATAAAAATAATATAAATTAAAATAAAATAAACAAAATAAAATAAAGTAAATAAAATAAAATAAAATAAATTAAAATAAAATAAAATAAAGAAAATAAAATAAAATAAAATAAAATAAAATTATATAAAAAAAATAAAATAAAAAAAATAAATTAAAAAAAATAAAATAAAATAAAATAAAATAAATTAATTAAAATAAAATAAACTAAAATTAAATTAAATAAATAAAAAATAAAATTAAATAAAATAAAATAAAAGAAATAAAATAAATAATATAAAATAAAATAAAATAAAATTAATTAAAATAAAATAAAATAATATAACGTAGAAAAAAATTTACATAAAATAAAACAAAAAACGAGCAATTAAATTTAAAAAAGAAAATAAAAAATAAAATGTTTTTGAATTCGTTAAAAAATCTTTTTCTCTTGTTCCAGCTTAAATTCACCATTTATTTATATTTACAAACAATTATACTTCTATACATTTTATTAATGTAAATAATACTAAATCATGTAAATGAATATAAACGTCCTACAATTCGCCTGACTACCAACAATTTGTCACGCTTCTAATGCCAAAGTAATATTGCGGGGAGTCCATTACTGCAATCAAATGAAAATAAAAACAAAGATAAAGTGAGAAACACGTAAAAATTAAGCAACCAAAAAAACATGTTCGATCGATTAACTTAATCCACTTAAATCCACCTAAATGTGTGGTCTAGTCATCTAGTCACTTGGTCACCAGTCAAAAAGCTACACACCGAATTAAGCCGAAAGCCAATTGGCAATCAACAAACGTCAAATATAAAGCGTAAAATAAATACAGTTATATAAAAAGCGTGTGCGGCTTTGTGTGTATATAAGTATGTACGTACTTATGCGTATACGGGTATGAAATCAAATCAAAGCGTACGTTTAATGTGCACGGAAATTCGTTGTCAGTGATTTTTAGTGCACAAATCCACAATATTTAAATAAAAACCTTTTTTTTTTTTGCATGTTATTTCAGTCCATCCTCTTCATTGTTTTTACATTTTCAATTGAATATTTTTTGAATGGAGGTATATGAAAAATTGAATTCACTAAACGATATAGAAAAAACCACTGAAAACGTCAATCAAATAAATACCAAAAGCACAACTGGAACGCATTTAACTGTGTTGAAATCCCCAATGGATTTGAAAATGTCGGCAATTGACCAAAATATACTCTACTAAATAATACACCAAAAAAATAGCAACAACAATTGATGGAAAAATTGCCAATTGAGTGACAGTTTACAAAGATAGACGAATGTAAGCGCAACAATGGTGTGTTTGGGGAAAAATAACAATTTTTTTGTTGTATACGAGGGTGGCGTTGAAAGTATTTTAGTCTATTTTGGTAGCTTGTATCAGAATTTGCTTCTTCTTTTTTTCTGCTTTTAATTTTTCTTACTTTCTTTCATTTAATTCCTCTTCTTCTTCTTAATTTCGGAGCTGTAGCTGAGTTAATACTAGCACGCCAATAGCGAGGTTTTCCCATTATCTCTTCTCCATGTCCTGATATTGTAGATTTCGTAATGATGAGGTGCTTTGGTTCCGAAAGCAATCACGAATTACTCTTAACGTTCTTAGTGCAAAGGATTAGCTCCAAGCCTCCTCTGAAATTTTAAAAAATGCCTAAACCTCCAAACTCGAAATACTCCAAAAACGAAAATCTCCCAATTTCAAAATATTAAAATTTTAAATACTCAAAATTTCCAAATCTCAAAATTTCTACACCTCAAAAAAAACCTCGAAATCACCTAACTTCCAAAAATATTCGAACCTTAAATGTGCAATTCTTCAAATCTCAAAAAATCTTCAAATCTTAAAAACTGTAAATTTCAAAGAAATATAGGAGAAAGTATAAGTTCCATCAAGTGTCTTCTAAAATCTGTTTTCAATCCCAAAACTTCAAATTTCAAATTTCAAAATTTTTACACCTCCAAAAAACCTCGAAATTGCCAAATCTCAAAAAATGTCCAAACCTTGAAACTTTAAATTGTTCAAATCTCAAAAAGTCTCCAAAATCTCCAAATTGAAACCTATAAATTTCAAAACAAAAAATGGAAATGGATTCGCTCCATCAAGCGTCCTCTTAGCTTTCAAATTTTTGCAATCTCTAAAACCCCAAGCCCCTAAATCTCTTAAATCTTCAAAAATTAAAATCTGAATTTCAAAACAAATTTCCCAAATCTTAAGAATTCTAAACCTCAAAACCTCTTGAAATCACGAAATTTCAAAAAACGTTCAAACCTTAAAAGCTCAAATTCTTCAAATCTCAAAAAACTTGTAATCTCAAAAATCTCCAAATCTCGAATTCATCAAATCTTTAAAACTAAAGCTCTTAAAATCCTCAAATTTCAAAAAATCTCAATACATAAATCAAATCAAAATCAATACTTTCCCATATTTTGAGATCTCAAATCTCTCCAAGTATCAAATTCTCAAAATTTTCGAAATATTAAATTGTAAAAAATCTCTAAGCCTCTAAATTTTCAAATTTCCAAATCTCAAAATCTCTACACAACAAACTCAAAACTCTCCTAATCTCGAAATATTCAATTCTTGCAAGCTAGAAATTTAAGTCTTCATACCCACAAATCTCTAAATATTAAGATTTTTTATGCTTAAAAATCCCAAAATCTTAACATTTTCAGGCATGAAAAATGATCTCAAAAAGCGTTCAGACCTTTAAATCGCAAAAATCTCCAAATAACTTAATCTGAAAAAAAAAAATTAAAACCTCAAAAGTTCCAATATCTCGAAATGTCAAAATATCTCAAAATAAATATCAAATCTCTATATTTAGAAATCTCCAAATTTACCTATCTCAAAAAATCTGCCAACCTCGAAATCTTAAAAATATCTAGAAACCCAAATCTGAAATTTTTCGAAATTTAAAAAAAATTTTAACTCATAATCTCGAAATTTTCAAATTTCTAAATATCAAAAAATTTCCAAACTACTAAACCTTTAAATTTTCAATTTTTTTTTAAATTTATTTGACAACAAAAGTTCTCAAATTTTTAAATTTTTAATTATCAAAAAATTTCTAAGCCACTAAACCCTTAAATTTCCGATTTTTTTTTTAAATTTGTTCCAAAACTAAAGAGATATATTTTTTATTTCGCCTTAATGATCTCAAAATCTCAAAACCATTTGAGCAACCCACGTATGTACATACATACAACCCATTGACATAGTATGAACCATCATACAGCCCAACAACAACAATATGACACTGTAAGCCTTCAATGTGGCCAATTTGCATTTTCAATTAAGTTGAAAGCAAAAACGTAAAAGAATTGTGAAATAGAAAAGGAAAAGTGAGCAATGGAAATATGTGTTAGTAGTTGTGTGAGCTTAGCTTGGTTTGCAAAGCGGAAGTGTTCGTGCGTTAAAGTGAATTTAGCATGCAATTTTTTTCCAACGCCCCTCCTCCCACTTGTCCATCATAGTTCGCTTGCAATGAAAAGGGTATAATTGAGGTCATTTCATGGAAAAAATGCTAATTTATTTTATTTATTTATTGACATTTTGCTTATTTTTGCTAATTTTATACATATTTATATACTTATATATATATGTATCTACCACCATCCTGGGTATATTAATAACAGAGTGGCAGATAGCAGTGTACATGTCAGAATTCTAACATTCCCGCTTTAATAAATAATTTCGAAAGACAAATTAATTGGTATAAAATATATTTTGCAATAATAGAAAGCAAAATATAGAAAAAATTGTTTATTGAAAGGTATTGTTTCTAGCCAAGTTAAATTATATATTTTACTGGACTCCATAAAGGACAGCCAGAGTCCTTTTCGAATGCTAACTACCAAGAGGAGGGCAGATCAATTGAGTCCTGTAAAGAATACGGAAAAACTGTTCGAGCATACTGGACTCAGAGCAGGCAAAAATTTCATAATGGTAGTCGATCTCAGCCTAATGCCCAGCATTTTTAATTCCTCTAGAGTAAAATCCTGTCAAAAAGACATTTAATGCCTAGTAACAGCTGTTCTGACCAATGATCTGCAAGCAGCATTAGAATCTAGCAAGAGGAAAGGGATAATTTGCGATATTGTAGCTAGAGAGCTGACCTCTCAACTGCACTGTTATAGTGGCCAGAAGGCTAGGAAGACTAACGTTCACTTAGCAGCTGATATGATCTGATCCTATCCGAATCAGCTTTGAGAAGGTTACGAAGGTTACTCTCGGACCGAAAATCAAGTTTCTGCCACAAGTGTAGGCGTCTACTAAACCAGTTGGACTCTTTCAAGCTACCATTCTCTGAAATTTCTTGAAATTTATTTAGACTCACCAAAATTTCAAATCTCTATTAATATAATTATAAGTTAGAGAGAGAGAGGTGCAATAGGATACAGTTATGCTTCAGCGTGTACAGTTACAGTCGTAGTCCCTCAGTTCCTACTTTTGCGCATCCTGGAAATGTGAGCAACCACTGCGCAAACCCCATAACCAACCCATGTAGAGATTTATGTCACCTCTCAAAGAGATGAAGCTTCAGCGGAGCACTTCCGAGATATTCGGTGTTAAGGTTCATTGAAGTATAATTACTGCGCCTGTTAACCCGCGCGGGCTCGGATGGGCGTCGTTCTAAAAGCAAGCGGCTCATTAAATAAATGTACCAAAAATTTTAACTTATCCACGTGGCGAAGTTGTGTGGTGGATTTGGTGCCGTTGCACAGTAGGCTGATGTGCTTATAAATCTAAAGGATGGCATGACGGCCGTCCAAGAATTGAGATGAATGGGACAAGGACGCAAACGAGACGGTCCGTGTGACATTTACCAATGGAATTTGGTATCGGGTTCGTGGTGGGAGATACTCGGTTGAGTCCTAGTATTGCCCGTCTCATCACAATCCGCAGAAAGCAAATTTTTTCCTGATTTACACATACGTACCTGCGAAAGATAAATGATCAAAGATACCTTTTATGAGCTCCTAGAGCGTACTTATGGGCGCAGAATGCGCCACTCGCCAAATAATGTATCCTCGGAACAACTGTCGGAAAACTCGGGACGGGCTTGGGTTGCTCTACTTCACCAGTGCCCGAGTTATGGTTATCTGTGGTACTAGACTCCAACACATGAAAATCTATCAAAGTACTTGGCTGTCTCCGGATCAAAAAACTAGTAACTAGGTCGATCATGTTGTGATAGACGAAGGAAATGCATTCAATTTTCTAGATGTCCGTACGCAACGAAGGCGTAGTATATATTCGAACCACTATCTTGTTGCAGCAAAGATATGCACCCGTCTCTGTACAGAAAAGAACACCTGTCAACAAATATGGGAAGGTTCTTGTTTTTTAGAGCACTCCTTACATAAAGCCGACATAGAAACTATTAATCCCCGCCAAAATGAAGAGAAGAGAAAGTGGTTGTGGTTAATTACTAATGGGCGGAGCGTACTGAGCTCATACAGAGATATAGCCTGGTTAATGATGTTCTGAGGTTCTGATCTAGTCAAGTATGATGGTGGATAACCCACCATCAGTTCTTTTGTAGAATGTAATCGGATGATATGGTCTGAAAATTGGGCCGTCCGTGAGCTCTGCTCACTTTATGACATAATTCTGCGCCAATTATCCTAGGATTAGCTTTCTGAATATAGCATATCATTAAGTGTACTGCTTAAAAGATTGAAGTCCAACGTCAACGAACTGATTGAACCATATCAGAGTGGCTTTAGACCTGACATGTCAACCATTGGCTTGATATTCACCATGTTTAAAATCCTTTGGGACAAGGAACGTTACATAAAAAGTGGATGTCTCTATGCCCCTATGTCTAAGCAAAAAATTTATACAGCTGCCTTCCCACAATTTGGTGGTCCTCTCCGAACAATTCGGTATTAATGGAGGTAAAGCATAAGCACCAATAGCAATGTCAGCCTGGGAACTCAACCCAATATTCGTTGAGTCGGCGAGTAGAAAACTTTGAGAAAAAAGTTTTGCGGAAGATACCAAGTACTCTTCGTATGGATGTTGACGAACAACGCAGACGAATGAAGAGACGTATGAGTTTTCGGCGAAAGGAGAGACAGCTCTGAAATTATTTACGCCAATACCCGGTGGTGGAAGCAGAGTAAGAGGAATATCTATACTCGTTTGGAGTTGGAGAAGGATCTAGCTTCGCTTGGTATCTCCAAATAGCGCCGCAAGGCTAAAAATTGGTGGGCCTCTCCGAACCGTTCGGAACCAAAGGAGGAAAGCATAAATTTTTACGGATAATGTACGTTTCTCTGCGTATAGGTGCCGACGAATATCGCAGAGTAATGAGGAACTGTATGAGTTTTCGGCGAACTGAGAGGCAGTGGCTGCGCTAGATAAATCATCTCGTCGGTATAGACGCTAAAACTCCATTATTCACACCAGTATCCGCTGGTGGAAGCAGAGGGAGAGGAAGATCTCTACTCCGTTGGAGGTGGAGAAGGACCTGTCTTCGCTTGGTATCTCGAAATAGCGCTATTCTGGATAAGGCTATAATTGCGTAATGGAGTCTAGACGAAATTCTATTCTATTTAAGCAGTAAGTTTAGCGCGACCTTTCAGGCTTTCGATACTAGGACATTCCCTCTTTTCGGCTATCAGTTTACTGAACTTTACGGCGAAAAATAGTAACGGATAGGGAATCAATTCTACCTTACAGAACTCCTTCATCTTTTTCTTTTCGGCTAATTATTTCACTGAGCTTCTTCAAAGGTCTAACCAAATTAAATGTATTTCCAAGCAATTTATTTAAAATAAAACTCCGCAGTCACATGGAAATTCACTCTCATTGGAGGAGGCCTTCAACTTGAGCTGCTCTAGCGCTAAAAAGGAAAATAATTACAGTTACACATCTCCCAAAAACAAGAAAGCGGCAAAATATGAATGGGATAAGTATTAACATGACAACTGTCAAGAACCGGAAATAGAAGGGGAGACTGTGTGAATGTAAGCAAGTGGGATTATTAAGGCGAACAGAGAAGAATATGTTCAAATATACATATTAACATACATATATATGTGTGCATGTCTGTATATACTCACCGGCTTTACATTTCCAACACAGAGGGTGACTTGGGTCAGTGTACAAAATGTCAAAGCTGCAACATTGTTGACAAACATAACATATCTACATGTACGTAGAGCCAGTAGATACAAAGCAACAAATATATACATACACGTGTACACGTGTGCATATGAATGTATGATCTCACAAACAGAATCAAATCAACGCTGCACAAATAAAACAGCTGTGTTAGCGGCGAAGACAGCGGCGGTGTCGCAGCTAATAAACACATGCTTAACCCACATAACGAGCGGGTGGATGCAGTTAAAAGAAAGCAAAAATGAAAAATAAAAGAAATAAATAAATAAACACAAAGCAAAAGCACGTTTTGCGAACTTGCAGCGTGCAGATTAAACATATTTCACAAAATTCTCTCAACTTAAATGCTGTTTTGAGAATTTCCCATAAAGGGAAATTTTTTATTACACTTTATTTCAACTTAAAATAACTGCAGAGGAGTACTCGGCTATTTGTTAGCCACTCTAGGAGGTATAAACCAAATTTTCCAATATGGGAAATTTTTCAAATTACAAATTTTTAGTTAAATTTCAAATAAAAAAGCATGCAAACAGCTGTTCGCGCACAATTGAGTTGAAAATATAAATTTCCTTTTAAGGGATATTTTCTCAATTGCACTTTCTTCACAAATTTTCGAGCGCAAACGCACCACATGCCTACGTTGTGAGTATACTCATTGAAATTTCCCGCTATTGTGCGCCTAAAAGCAGTTTACCAAGCAATAAGCATTAACTATGCTTGCCATGCAACACACAATTCAGTTCAACGTTGGGTACCTTCTCTCTTGTGCCGTTTCTGATTGTATTTAAACAGCGCTAAGCGTTAAGGCACGTTAAATATACATATGTGAAAAAAAGAAGAAAAATAATAATAGTAAAGTAAATGAAATCAAATGTATTTGAACGCGTGTACAAAGAAATATCAAAATTTAAAAATATAATTCAAATATAATTTTGAAAAAATTACAAAGTAATTTGATGAAAAATTTTCTAATAAAAATTCATGCGTACAAAATCGATCCGTTATAAAAAAATAGCACTTTTTGCGTGGCTATAATTTCACTGTGCTGCTTAACGCGGTAATTACTTGCGCTCATATGCCATTGGCACGCTGTTTTAGCTACACGCGTGTGTGTATGTGTGTGTGTAGACGTGTTCATCGTTGCGTGTGCCAGCTGCACTAAAGCAATTTAAATTTAACAGCGCGCGTGGCTGTAATAAAAAAAATTTTTTGGGTGAAAATTTAAGACGCCGCTTCCCAACGCCACATGAAGTAAGTTAATGGCTTATGAAAGTAACAGAAATAAATACCAGCAGCTATTAAAAGCGAGGCAAGGTTTCGACAAGCAAAACAAAAAATTGGAAATAAAATAAAATAAATAAAATACCGCTAAAAAGCGAAAATTTCCCTTAAAAAATCTCATTAAATGTGGTAATATCTTTTGAGTGAGAGTGCCAAATTAAAAATATTAAAGCATTAAGAATTTCCTTAAAATTCGAATTAAAAAATAGCAAAAAAAATTACTTTCTCTGCTGCTAATATTTCATAAATCAAGTTGTGGCATTTTTCCCCCGAAAACACACTCATACACACGATTTCGCTTGGGTCAACAAACCCCTGTGGCAAAATATCCGTAGCGCACAGCAGGGTGAAAATAAAGCGCGTGAGAAAAAAGTAGCGCAAAAGCTTTGCCGCAACTAATCGCGGCGCTGTGCGGCGCGACTTCTCAAATTGTGTTACGCATACCACCCGCCGCACCACCATACCAACCATACTACGTATCAACTGCTACGCTCACAAACATAGTCTCAGCAGCGAGCTGCTAGACTTAGTGTATCTGTAGGCGACGTAATCTGACAACGTGCAATGTTGTTGTTGTTGTTCTTGTTGTAATTGTGGCGCGTAATTTGTGGTCTTAAAGCTGTCTATACTATACGAATATACATCCATACGCACGAGTACCATACTAACCCGCTAAAATATGTGGGTTAACGTTTTTGCCGCGTTGAAAATTTGGAAATAGTTCATTACTTGTTGGTGTTAATTGCTACTCAAAAATTGAAAGCCAAAATATTTTTGAATGTGTAAATTTGTTAACATGCAAATTTTTGGTGTGAAAAATTATTTTTAATGCGAGAAAAAGTTTTGTTAATGAATTTTGGAGGAAAATTAATGAAAATTTTGGGAAAAGCTGTAGAGTAACTGTGAACAAAAAAAGAAAGTTTTTTGTGGAAAAATTTTAACTGCAAATAAAATTAAACTGAAATTTAATTTTAAAATAAAGTTGCTGAAAATTACAAGAAATTGATGAGCATTTGAAAATATGAGTGTTTAAAGCAGTGAAAAGGTGGTGAGAAGAAGAAAATAAATAAATAAATAAATTTAAATCAAGGTATGTAGCGCATTTGTATATCATTTGTAAAGTGAGCGATGATTAAAAATAATTACTTTGAATTGTTAAAAATCAAAAGCTGAAAATTTAAAATTCATTTCCTACCGAAAGAATTTTGAAAAGTTAAAAAAATAAAATAAAAAGTTAAAATAAAAACTAATAATTACGAAAAACAATTGCATAAATGGCAAAAAAGTCATTAAAAGTTGAAAAAAATATTAAAAATATGTATTTAACTAAAAAATTCAAAAAACAAAAAGGGCATTAAAAGTTGAAAAAAAAATCAAAAATATTTATTCAAATAAAGAAGCCAAGAAGTGATTAAAAGTAAAAAAACTACATTTATTTATTTAACTAAAAAATCGAAAGCAAAAAAGTATTTAAAGTTAAAAAAAATTTAAAATTTTATTTAACTAAAAATTCATTAAAAAAAGTCATTAAAAGTTAAAAAAAAATACATTTATTTAACTAAAAACATCAGAAAGCAAAAAAGTCATTAAAAGTTTAAAAAATTAAAAATATTTATTTAACTAAAAAATATAAAAAGCAACAACAGGTCATTAAAAGTTAAAAAAATATCAAAACTATTTATTTAACTAAAAACTTCAGAAAGCTAAAAAGTCACTAAAAAGAAAAATAAAAATATATATTTCACCAAAAACTACGGAAAGCAGAAAGTCATTAAAGATAAAAAAAAATTTAAAATTTTAAAAACCAAAAAAACGTTATTAATATTTTTGTTAAAATATATAAATCTTTAATATTAATTAATTAATCAAAAACTTCACAGATTAATGAAGTATTTAAATGTTTGAAGATATCAAAAGCAGAAGATATTCAAAATATTACAATAACAAATATATCGAAAAGTAATCAAAATTCTGCAAATATTAAAAAATTATTAAAAAATTATTAAATTTTTTTTTAAATTATGAAAATTTGTTTAAAAATGTTTATGAAATTCATGTTTTCGAAAGCAAGTGCGAACCCTATATGAAATGAAAAATAAAGGAAATAAAAATATTTAAATACTCTTGAAGCGAACTTCAAATTGTTGAAAATTATATACAAAAGATTAAAATAAAATCAAAAATACTGGTAAATACTAAGCAATTATGGTAAATAGGGAAAAATAAAAAATAAGAGGTACAACTAAACGACGAAGACAAGTTACTTTCTTTATATTCTAATATTTTAGTGAAAAATTAGTGGTGCAAAAATGTGCACAAAAACCAAAATAAAGTTACAAAAATTCATATAAAATATTTACCCAAAAAATATATTTCAAATTCGCATTACAAAAATATCAGTGAAAATCGAAACTTAAGTGAACTTAATTATTTTGTTGCAAAAAAAAAAAACAAAATATAATACAAAAGTAAATGTAAAAATAAAAAAACCTTAGAAACTCACGCTACAAAAAAAAGCACCATTGAAAGATGAAAGCCAAGTAATATTCAAAAAGTTTAGTGAATAAAATATTTAGTACTTTTTGTGTGAAAATTTGAGACAAAATAACTCACAAAATCTACTTAAAATTATAAAAATCATATTATATTCATAAAAAAAATCAAATAAAATAAAAACACAAAAAAATGCATTCAAGGCCTCAGTTGCAGTGAGAGGCAAGAAATACATAAAATTCGAAACTTATTGTAAATGACAAAAACATCAGTCAGAGGGGTAAAACTCAAAAACTTTGGTGCAAAAATACTTAAAAAATCAACACAAAACTACAAAAATCAACATAAAAATTAAAAAAAAAAATATATAAAAATTGTTTTACAAAAAAAAAATACAAAATTACAAAAGCTCTAAGTATTTTTATAACCAAAAAATAGTAATATAAAAAATACAAAATTAAAATATTTAAATTAAAAAAGTTCAAATAATGGAAAAATTATGTTAATCATTACAAAAAATGGTTCGTTAGAACAAGTTAAAATATATTTAAAATTTTTTAGATATACATATATACATATATACAAATATAAAAATCAGCAATTTATGTAAAATATTTTCGAAAAATATTTATGCATATATTAACGAAAAATCAAAATTTTAACAGAATTGTGTATCATACAATTACAAGCTGTGGAATGAAATAAAAATGAAGTAACGGCGAATTGCTGAGGAAGAAATTGAAATTTATAGAGAAAAAAATACAAAGAAAACCAATTTAGAATTTGTTAAAATATAAGCTAAAGAAAATAAACTAAGGCAAGCAGAATTATAAAAAATTATATAGAAATATAGAAAATAATATAATAAAACAACATTTCAATAAGATGCTGGAATTAATTTAAAAAAAAAAACCGAACGAAATAAGCTCCCATATTCAAAAAGTACGTTTTGCATATTTCAAAAAGTTTCTTAAATTTGAGCTAATTTTTCTCTATTAAAGGGGGAAAAATCACAACAAAATCAAAAAGGTGAAAAGCTGTTCTAAAATTATATAAGTAGAAAAAGAAAAATAACAATACCACTTGTAGCTAATTATGAGTAAAATTTCAAAACGAAATTGAAAGTGTTTAAAAATACTTTCCTTGCAAAAAATTGAGCTTAAACGACCAGAGGCAGCATCAAGAAATATATCGGATTTTTTTAAAATAACATACAAAAAACAAATAAATGTGTTATAAGTAAATTTCAAAATATACCTGAAGCAGGATTAAGAAAATTTGTTTACTCAAGTCAAGCTATATGCTTAATAAGCGTGAATTTACAAAACGGAAAATAGTAAATTTACTATTTGCTTATTTCATAGGTATAAGAACATATACATAAGTGTTGTAAAACAGAAAAATAAACAAAAGCAAAATACATAAAATATTAAAAATTATTTTACCAACAAATAACCTGCTACAGCAGAAAGTATTCTTAACAAAGAGCAACAATATTCACAAATTGAAAAGTCTTCGAAAAATTAATTAAAAAATTAAAATTAAAAATTAAAATTTAAGTTTATCAAAACTAATCTTAGTACAAAACAAAATTCTGAGAAAATAAAAATATATAATTTTTAAATTTAAAGTTATTGAGAAGCAAAATAAAAAAATTAATAAAATATTTAAAGCAAAATAATAAACAAATATCAAAAGTGCTTGTCTAATTCATGCAAATGCTTAATATTTAAAAGCTGTTCAATCAGCAATTGAAGAAAAAATAAATAAAAAATTCTAAAATTTTTAAAATAATGCTGTGTGTTTAAAACAAACAAAAAATATGATAAAAAAATAATTAATATTTAATCTTAAATAACCCAACAATTGAATTAGTCTAAAGTTAAATTAAGCCAACTTATTAAGAGAGAGAGAGAGAAGGAAAGGAGCGAAACAAAAAGATATACTCTTTCCTTATACTCATAAGGTAAGTAAGAAACTTTCAATACGTTTTTAATTAATAGTATTAGTAATGATTAAAAAGCTTTAAAATTAATTCAGTTTTTCAGAATGCCAAATTTAATCAAATAAGTCTGCAAAAAATGAAGTTCTTCTTCTCCTTTTCTAAACTATATATCATCTCATAAATTATTATGTTAGTGTTTGAAGATGTATATATATTTAAGAACTTTCTTGGAACCAAGCATTAAGGAAATCGACACATAAGCACAATGTTCTTGAATAATTCAGTGGCGGTACACTTCCTGAAAAAAAGTTTACCACATGCGAACCTTAGCAGTATGCTATTTACATACCAGGGTGGGCCCTCAAAATAGGCGTTTGCTTATAAGATGACCTCTCTGTTCGACCCACCTCTTCACAGGGGACTAAATCTGGAAAATATGCTGATTGGGGTAGTAGGTCGTAGCCCAATTTATGAATTTTTCCATGGTACTTTTCTTTCACCAACTGCTGTCGGTTCTGCTTCAAATTAATGTCGAATCTCGCTCTGAAAAATATTTTCTGGTGGTCGTTTTACCCTTTTCAAGTTTTCAAAAGGCAATCGATAATGACACCTCGTGTATCCCAAAAAACTGTATCCATAATCCATAACATAGTTAGCCGACAGTCCCAACTTGTCCTTCTCTGGTGCACGTTCACCCGAAGAAACTTGATTTTTCTTTGATCTCTACTAAGATGCAGTGGATTCATGTTTCGTCTACAGTAATGAAGCGGGCCTAAACAAAGTTGCGCTAATGATTATGAGAGACCAACTACGTCACCCAATGCGCGCATAGCTTTTAATATACATCAAAATATTCACGCGAAATGTGGTGTACCCAGTTGAGCTTCAGTAACCTTACGTGCTTTTGAAGGTGCATAGTATCCCTGGTATTTATCAGGTTTTTTATTGGATCGCCGATGTTTTTTATACGTAAAATAATGCTCAATCAGCACACGAAATTAACTTCCATTTCCATTTTCGTTAAAATTCACTAGTCCATCTCTTTTCAATTTCTTTCAAGCACAAACTAAATGGTTCACCTTGCTCTAAATTTACAGCAGTCTATTTATCCACAAAAATTGACGGAATTAGGCTTATATTTACAGTAGTAACAACGCTGCTTTATCAAACATCATTCGTATATTCCAAATATCAAGCAAATCGAACCAAAACCTTGATAGTTTCAAATAAATCGGTCCCATGTCTCTTTTTCCGGACTTTGTATCATGTAAATCGAACTATAAATATGAATTTTTCTAATAAATTGGTCCCAGATCTAATTGGCGTGGAGTTTATTTTTTTTTTTTTTTGGGTTCGACGTAGACGATGATGGAATATATCCACTTTTCATCTCCAGTCACGATCCGGTGCCAAAATCCCTCTTGCATTTAACTCGTATGGCCCCCAATTTCCTTGCTATAAAAAAATCCATATTAATCGAAAGAAAATTGTTTGTTTGATCCAGTAAAGCCTTCACGCTAATTATTGTTGAAAAGTTCGGCCACAACTTGCCGATGGAATTATCTTTTGAGAACGAATCGAAATTTGTACTCCCAATATTTATATTTGCAAAGAAAGCAATTCCAAATTCTTGTATATCTCGTTGAGGTGCGCGGAATGCCCAACAGGAATGGGGGCATATAAAAGATCATAGGGAAGTAGAACTACCTTAAGCCTTCTATTTGAAGAATTGTATGCTGAGCTGTATGAGATTTTAAATGTACCCATGAAACCTTCCATTGTTAGAATCAACCAACTCGTCCACTTGAAAAAAGCAGGAAGTGAACTACTTTTCACGTTATCTAAATTAGTATGAAAATACTCTTCACTACGGTATGTACCTGCTATTGATGCTTGGTTTAAAAGCAACTCAGAAGCCTGTTTTTAATGGATTCAAATCTCTTGCCAAATCATTTACTGGGAAAATAATTTCGAACTGTTGTCAACTTCAAACTCAAAACTTAACTTGTCGGCGGGAGTTTGGGTACAGCACTGTCTACCACAGAATGTTAACAGGAGCCGAAATACGAGTAAAATGTTGTGGAAACCGAGAATTGCACCTTACACTTAACAAAGGCGCAGCTATTGAGTAGAAATTAAGGTTGGATATGTATATAGGCAGTTAGAGCCAATACCGTATGGTGACAGTCACTCGGAGCAAATTAGAGAGATTTAAACGGTCCGCAGCTAACCTCATCACAAAAAAAAATCAAAAATGCTTTCTCTTACTTTTCTTCTTCTAGTACTGTACGTAAAATTTTAAGCGAGCTGCTACACTACTAGATTGAATGGATCTATTAGATCTCGCTTTGAACGAAGAGCTGATCTGTAGCACCTCAAACTTGTGCTTTAACAATATATTATATTGATAAGGAACACCGAGGGGAACGAGCTGTAGAATCCATTCACTGATGCTCTCAATAAATATGAGCGTGAGACTACGAGATTATTGTGGGGTCTTACAGTCATGTTGCCATTAGATTTCTACAATGCAACTATACAACTTCACAAGTGGCAATAAAATGAAGAAACACTCTAAACAGACTCTCAAAGAAATGCAACTCGACCGTGATCTGAATGTCCGGATACAGGTTTATCCTAGATAACTAGCGGACGAGGTAGGTCAAGGAGCAACCCTTCTAACCGCAAAACACCGCAGAGGATTTAAGGGGATGCAACTCTAACTGGCCTTAACTAAGGAAAGCAAACAACAGATGGGTGACTGAGACTACGTTCAACGTGACAATGTTAGATAGATATTGTCAGCTTTGAAGGCTTAAAAATTTTTACTAAAGTAAAAATACACTATTTATTTGGGCTTCTCCGCAAGAGAATGAGATAATATTCTAATAATTTTTATTGCAGCTATAGGAAAGAAGAGAAGGAAGAGTCTGTCGAACTTTACCTCTGTCATTGTCACCAAAATTTTGTCTCAAGCATGTTTAAAGCACACATTAGCAGAAATTCCATGTAAAAGGCACTATTTTCAGTGTGAAAGTGCATTGCTACACACATTCATACGATTTTTAAATTGAAATTGTAATTTTTGCTTAGCAACCTTACGTATACAACAACACTGACCTTTACAAAAATGTAAGTTTTTATGTGCAACAGTCACAAAGTATGTATTAAATTTTGTAATGTCTGCACTCTGACTACAGCTAATGCCATCAGTCACGACGTAACCAGTGTTGCTAAACGACAAAACGCAATTCATCACAACACTGCCAGCTATGAGCCAATTATATGTATGCATTCCTTTGCAACTAAACCATTTTAATGGTGTAAATTAAATTAGAAAAGTTATAACGAACGTGTTAGTAGTATTTTAAGGATAATTTGAAATTTGTTGGTAGGACATAGCACTGAAGGTCTTTTGGCTGGTAGAGGAAAGATACAAGATTTTTGGGAAGGAAATATATAGCCTTAGGAAGATAGACAGATGGATAAGATGATAGCGCAGTGGTGTGGTTAGGGAGCAGAATAAGTAAAAGTATCTATGGCAATTAGCTGAGACAATTTAGTCTAAAATTGTTGTTCACACATACTGACTAAGTTGAAATAATTAGTTTTTTGCCAGCGTATACTGTTTTTATTTGTTTATAAAAAAAACTATTTCTTTATAGAATTGTTAAATCTTTTACAAAGCTTATATGTTTGCAATTATGTGCTTAATTGTCAAAAACTCTCATTTAGCTCATTAGTTGTCTGTGTGAACAATGTTCAATTTTCACACTGTCTTAATTTGATAATTTTTACATAAGGCAAATCGGCTACACCCCTATGCACATAAAGAGTAAACCATTTCGGGATTCCCCACTTTGTTAAGGAAAAAAAAAACACCGAAAATTCAAAAGAGATTTGGCATTTATTTTTTGAAGATTATATCGTTCAAATGTTAGCCGCGGCTACGTCTCAGATATTTTATCCATTGAGTCCAATTTTCGATGACTCGTACGAGCATTTCGTTTGGTAACTGACGAATGACACGAGTGAAATTTTGCACCAAGGCCTGAGTCAAAGCGGCTTTACATATCCCCAAAAAGTCAAACGGTGTGATATCACACGATCTTGGTGGCAAATCGACCGACCCAAAACGTGAAATTATCTGCTCAACGAAGTGTTCTCTCAATAAATCCATTGATTGATGCGATGTATGGGAATTGGCGCCGTCTTGTTGAAATCAAATGTCGTGGAGATCACGAGCTTCAATTTAAAGTATCAAATAGTCGGTTATCATGGCGCGATAACGGTCGCCATTGACGGTTACGTTCTCACTGGCATAATTTTTGAATATATATAGACCGATGATTCCACCGGCCTACAAGCCACATCAAACCGTTGTTTTTCTGTCTGAAATGGCAGCTCTTGAAGCTCTTCATGTTGCTCTTCGTTCCAAATGTGGCAGTTTTGCTTGCTTACATACCCATAGAGCCGGAAATGGTCCTCATCGCGGAACAAAATTTGGTTCGAAAACGTCGGATATTCTTGGAACTTTTAGAGAGCCCATAAGGCAAAGCGATGTCGCTTGAGTTGATAGAGCGACTTCAATTCTTGCACACGCTGTATTTTATACGCTTTAAATTAAGAACTCAATATAAAATGCGCAAAGTCGTTCCATACGTCAATCCGAGTTGCTGCGAACGGCGCCGAATCGAGTCTCCACGGTCTTCTTGTACACTCTCAGCTACGGCCGCTACATTTTCTTCACTGCGTACTGGACGTCCATTTCGTCGAATATTATCCAATAATGAATGCTGGTTCTTCAGATGGGTGACAGTGTTGCGAATTTACGGTCAGTAGGCCGATTATGTTGACCATAAGTTGAGCGAAGCGCGCGAAACACACTCTTTTCAGAACGTGAATTTTTGTAATAAAGTTGAATGATTTGTAAACGGTGTTCAGGCGTAAGTCTTTCCATGATGAAATGCCAAACAATACTGAGCAAAAATAACATGGCAGCTTGACAACACGCACGAGTGACCTGTCAAAATGAAGCTGTTGAAAAAAGTACTTCTACTTGGATCACTCTTTAGTAAAGTTATCCGGCGTAACCCAGAGCAGCTCAATAAGCAAACCTAAAATTAATAATTTTTTTTCACTTTCTTAATTATAATCGTATTAAGGTCTGTACAGGGTTATCGATTTTGCAGTTTCCAACGTAAATAAAATGCACTAAAAACATTAAAATTCATAAAATTTTAACATTGAACACTTGTCTGACCTTGAAAATTTTCCCAACGTAAACCACCCCCGTGATTATTCGTTTCTCCTTCTCTTGGCTTCAGTTGGAAATACCAAGTGAAACCATGGCGCTCTCCAACTGATCCTTCCAACGGATTTTCCTCTTCCTCTGCTCCCATCGGCGTCTACTACATCAAAAAATTACAAAGCTGGAGCGCTTTCATCATGCCAACGTGCAAGGGGTTAAAAATCTTTCGCAAAACCTTTTTTCTGAAAAATTTCAAGTGCCATCTTATCGGATGTCGACATCGCCCACGCTTCTGGAGGGCGATGATAATGAGCGACTTGTAGAGTTCGGTTTTGGTTCTTCGATAGAGAACTTTACTCTTTAATTGCCTATTCAGACCAAGGTTGCACCTGTTATCAAACTGATTCTGCGTTGGATTTCCAGGATGACATAGTTGATGTTGTTGATACTTGCTCCAAGATAGACGAAATCATCTATGACTTCAACGTTATAACTGTCGACCCTGACGTTGGAGTCAAGACGCGAATGCGCTGACTGTTTGTTTGATGAAAAGAGAAATTTCGTCTTATCGCCGTTCACCAGGAGGCCAATTCGCTTCGCTTCTTTGTCTAACTTAAAGAAAGCAAAACTAACGGTGCGGTTGTTGGGACCAATTATATCAATATCATCGGCATACGCCAACAATTGTACACTCTTGTAGAAGGCTGTAGCTGGTATATTTAGCTGTGCAGCTCTGTCTATTTTCTCCAGCATCAATTTGAAGAAATCACACGATAAAGAGTCACCTTGTCTTAAACCTCGTTTGGTATCGAACGGCTCGGACAGGTCCTTCCCGATTCTAACTGCGCTTCTGGTATTATCCAGGGTAAGTTTACATAGCCGTATGAGTTTTGTAGGGATATCAAATTCAAGCATAGCGTCGTATAGGGAGTTCCTTATCCTGCTGTCGAAGGAAGCATTAAAATCGATGAAAAGGTGGTGTGTATCGATTCCTTTCTCTCGGGTCTTCTCCAAGATTTGGCGCATGGTGAATATCTGGTCAATTGTAGATTTACCAGGTCTAAAGCCACACTGATAAGGTACAATCATTTTGTTGACGGTGGGCTTTAGTCTTGGTCACTCTACGCTCGACTAGAAGTTGTATGCTACATTGAGGAGGCTTATCCTACGATATTAGGCGCAGAGAGTGGGATCCCCTCTTTTATGGACGTTAGAATAATATACCTTCTTGTGCCGGAATATCATACTACATACAACCATATTACGAGCCCTGCCGAAGTCGATCAGTCTCAGCCCTCAGTTGTGCCAAAGATACCTTCTTTATCCAACCTGGCGTTGAAATCTTCAAGCACGATTTTGAAATTGTCGCGAAGGCAGTCCTTGTAGATACGTTCTAAGCTCTCATAGAAAGTGTATTTGGTCAGATCGTCCTTCTCTGCCGTCGGGGCGTGGGCGTAAATCAGCGATATGTTGAAGAACTTTGCTTTGATGCGGATTGTGGCTAAAATCCAACACCAAATTTGCGCTTCTTTATATGGCCGCTGTTCAAATTTCACAAAATTTATTTCGTCCTTGTCTCGTCCATCGCATTTCTTGCGCGACGGTTATGTCAGCTTTTAGTCCCACAAGGACATCAAACAGCGAGGAGCGGCACCTTCTCCATTAAGTGACCGGTCATTCCAGGGGCATGCCCATAAATTGTGGTCCTTAAAACGTTAGCAGGGGTCGTCATCAAAAGGGGGATTTCTCATCCGTGGGATTATTTATTTTTCATTGAGGCAGGATTTTCACGGCGTGGATCCCAAACCCTACGAAGGCGTAAGCTGCTTGGGTCATATGTAAGAGAATCGTTTCTGACGACTGCTAGGTAAATGGCAGTAAAAACTTTCCTGACTAGGGTGAACTTGTATACATGGTCCCATCCTCTTATTCCTAAAATACATATGTGAAAAATAATTTTTAATTTGCTGACAGCGCATTTTGTCTAATATATTCATAGTAAATTTTTTACTTTAATAAAAAATAAAATATAATTTCATGACCTTCATGAGTGTACTTTAAATTAATTAAGTAATTTTTTTTGATTGACAATTGACAAAATAACTTTGCTATTTTTTGGTTAAAAACTCATGCAATAAATTAAATTAAATTAATTACATGACAGCAGTAATTGCTATAAATAAGATTGTATACACACATATATATGCATGAATATATATAATAACACGAAACACTGATTGACGCAACGCTACCACAAGCCATTAACATCATCACTCTTTGACACCTGTCATTTACCACAAGCAATTTTTCTAAGCATTTTAGCTGCTATGCCATTTTTGACAGTTGCCACTCTTTCGTTACGGTTTTTTTGTTGTTGTTGTTTTTGACTCTTTGGTGATTGTCATAGACGAAAATGTCATCAATGTAGACACCACGTCGTTTACTATATACTACTCCATCTTCATTCATTTTAACGCTTTCAATGTCTACACTGTCATCATCACCATCATCATCAACATCATCAGCAACAACAGCAACAGCAAACACATAAAAGTGTTGTGGTTTTCGTCGTGACTCTATTGTCTTGTCAATTGGTAAGAGCAGTCAGTGTATGTCTTTTAACACTTTCATCAACACTCTTACTCACCCACTCTCATACACTCATTCATACACTCATAACACTCAGTACATGTGTTCATTTGTTGACTATGCCATTGTCCTTGCTATTTTCCAAACATTTCCTCCTCTTTGATCTTTTGCTTTCTTACTCTTTTGTCCCGAAATGCGCTCAACGCCCCGTACAACTGATGACCGCCAATAATTTCTTAGACACTGCAGCGTCATGGTTGCCTTGTCTTTATTACTTTCCTTCCTATTACTTTTTACGGTATTTTTTTTCTTCTTTTTTTGTTGCGCTCTCTATTGTTCTCGTCATTACTTGACTTTCATTATTTTGTATTTGTATATATATGTTCTAATTGCCAAAGTCATTACATTGTGTCTGCATTGGATTTCTGGTATTGGTCAGGAGTTCGGGCGTCTCTATTGTTCCAATCTGGCGCAGTTCATCGTGAATCGGGGGAAGGGGGTGTGGTAGTATCATGTCAATTAATGAATATAAAACTCAATTACATGTGGCATAGGTCATAATGAAGTACGGGAAAAGATGATGATGGAAAGTTTAGGAGGGAAAAGCAAAAAAAAAATAAAAATTGATCTAAATTAATGCATAAATAATAATAAAGTGTTTAGGGCGCAATTCCCAGCGCGGGTGTAAATTAGTGTATGACATTTTTGTCTGACAAGGTTGATTAAAGTAAAGTTTTAGTATGGAGTGGAAAATTTATTGAAATCAACATTACTTTCTATGGCGAATTCTGATTATATTCATTTCTTGAAGAAGTCGCGGATAGAAATTGTAAAATATGATTTTCTCGCCACTTTATGGTATAAAACACTAAGAGTAAAAATCGTTTTAGAACTAAGTAGACCTTAACTCACAAAATCACAAGAAATCATGTCTTTCTCGACCACGCCGAAGTCTTTATAACTGGTGAGCAAAGTAGAGGTACTTTTTTCAATAGCCTCCTTTGACAGATCATGCGTGAGTCGTGTCAAACTGTGATGTTATTTTTGCTCAGTATTGTTTGGCATTTCATAATGGAAAGTATTACGCCTGAACAACGTTTACAAATCATTCAACTTTCTTGAGAAAATTCACGTTCTGTAAAGAATGTGTTTCGCGCGCTTTGCTCAACTTATGGCCAACATAATCGGTCTACTGCGCGTACTATTTGCAACACCATCACCCATCTTGAGACCCAGCATTCATTATTGGATAATATTCGACCGAATAGACCACATCCAGCACGCAGTGAAGAAAATATAGCGACCGTAGCAGAGAGTGTACACGAAGACCTTGGAGAGTCGATTCGGCGCCGTTCGCAGCAACTCGGACTACTGACGTATGGAACGGCTTGGCGCATTTTATGTTGAGATCTTAAATTGAAAGCGTACAAAGTACTGCTTGTGCAAGAACTGAGCCGCTCGACCTTCCCAAGTGACATCGCTGCACTCTATAGGCTCTTGAAAAGTTCGAAGAAGATCCGACGTTTTCGAGCAAAATTTTATTCAGAGATAAGGCCCTCTTCTGGCTCAATGCGTATGTTAACATGCAAAATTCCCGCATTTGGGACGAAGAGCTACCTGAAGAGATTCAAAAGCTACCATTTCATCCAGAAAAAACAACAGGTGGGTGTGGTTTGTGGGCCGGTGGTATCATCGGTACATATTTCTTCAAAAATGATGCCGGTAAGAACTTAAGCGTCAATGGTGACCGTTATGGTGTCATGATAACCGACTATTTGATGCTTTAAATTGTAGCTCGTGATCTTCGCGACATTTGGTTTCAACAAGACGGCACCACTTCCCACACATCGCATCAATTAAAGGATTTATTGAGAGAACACTTCGGTGAGCAGATCATTTCGCGTTTTGGGCCGGTTGATTGGCCACCAAGATCGCGTGATATCACACCGTTAGCATTTTTCCTGTGGGGATGTTAAGTCTAAGGCCATCTGAGACATAGCCCCGCAGCCAACATTTGAAAGAGATAATCTTCAAAAAACAATTGCCAAAGAATGTTGTTTCGATTGATAATGAACATTCGCCATTAAATTTGAATTTTCTGTGTTGTTTTTCTCTAAAAAAAGTAGGGAACCTCGAAATGGATCACCATTTACCTTTTTTGAAAAGTGTAGAATTCGATTTTGACGATTTTCATTGTCAATATTGATTTCAATTTACATGAGCGACATAGAAAATTTCGGCCATTGGATGTTATTTTAGCGAATTTTTTACCCAAAACCTCATATCTCAATGAATCGGGCGTATGGGGCCAATATGATATAGCTCTTAGATTTCGATGGATTTCAATATCGGTATTTATTACAACATTCGTGAAATGCATACCAAATTCCACACCATTAGATCCTTTTTTGACCGATTTTCCACCGTAAACTTCTTTCTGAACAAATCGGTTGTATGTGGGATATACTACGTAGTCGTTCGATTTCAATGATTCTCAGTACCAATATTAGTTCTCTATATGTGTATAGGTTACAGAATTTCATGTAATCATATGGGTTATTGAAGTATCTTTGACCCAAAATTATATATCTGAAACAATCAGTTCTATTGGAGCTATTCGATATAGTCGACTTATTCGACCGATTCCGATAGCTGATCAAAACTAGAGAGACTAGTTTACGTTTACAGACAGACGGACCGAGGGACAGGGCTAAATCAACTCAGCTCATCAATCGGAAGCGATATGTATAAATTTTGGTAGTTCCCACCCTTCTCCAACTTCGGACCAAAGTTAATATAATGTTTCATGTGCATGAAATGTATAAAAAAAAAGTTGTATAAATTTTACTCTTTTCCATAAAATCGTTTTCGAATAAATATTTATCAAGGAATTTGAGAAAGTATTTAATTCGGACGAACCCTTAATCTACCAAAAGTATTGTCATTTTGTAATATCTTTCGGAGAGACACAGTGAGCTCACTCTAAGGCTTAAGTGCAGTCAAATCCTCAACCCATCCTTTCAACCAACTAACCATATGCAATAATTTCAGTAGCTTCGTCGATAAGTGGCGACACTACATTGAGAATGATTGAAAGTATCCAAGTTCTGGTGTAGAATTTTCAATTGTAACGGCTGAAGCAATTTTCGGCCGAGCACCTTATCCTATTTGTGGTTTAGCGTCTTGATGCTTTTACCAGCAAAAGCAGGGACATACTGTTTATTATAAGCCGCCTCCGAACCGCCGTAGATTTTTGTGAGGAGCTTTTATTTCATGTCAGAAATACACTACTAGGGCTTGACAATCCCTCCAAGGGGCGACCGCAATTAGAAAATTTAATTTCCTCTAATTTTGGATGTTTATTAAGCCTAGATTCGAACCCAGCCCTTTCGAATTGTAGTACGCAACTTTAGCCACTCGGCTATCGCAGCCGCTTGTCATAAGCAAATATATTTATTTTTCTACAACGTCCGCCAGAGGGCAGCAGTGGTGCTAGTAGCGAAGGCTTCTGGTTTTGAGCACAACTTAAAAAACGTATGGAAAATTTGTAGTAAGACGATAGTCTGCCGGTAAGAATTCTCAATACTTTCTAAAATTCTAAAGTGCAGTTTCACTTGACCGAAATTTAAAAAAAAAAATGAAAAAAGTAAAAGATTTGGGAGTTTCTAAAGAAATTGCGACTTTGGCGGTAAATAAATTTGCATTCTTTGTGATTATTCTGATGTGAACAAAACCCAGAGGCGTAGCGAACTCTCAGACAATACTAGATAAATTCGCTTTTCTCGCAACTACATAATGGCTTAAGAGCAGCCTTCTCCGTTGATGCCCAGTCAGTTATTCGCTTCAAAGGTTACTAAAAGACCGGCATGCTAGTACCTCGACATAAAATCATCATCTCTTAATTTTAACGTTTTTTCCTCTCGAGAGAATGCAGGTTTTGGTAAAAGTTCCTCCACCGGAGTGAACAATAGTACTCTACGGTGGAGTGTCGCCCATATCACAAGTCGAATACCAAATTTATAAATCATTTTAACGAGGACATCAACCAACTGGACCGGACCGGACATTCCAGTTGTACTCAAATCATAATCCATGTAAGTTTCCCGAAGTCCTCATCTATATCAAAGTTTTAGTAGGAGGCTTCATTAATATCTTGATTGGAGCTGGTTTTTACGTGACAAGTCTCATGCGAGGAGGTATAGCTCAACTGCCAATAATATAACGAGACAACCCAGAAGAGTTTAGTAATGAAGTTGCTTTAGGAACTTTTTAGGAATTGAGACAAGAGCGTTATTAGCTATTTGTAATTGTTTAATGCCGCCGATCACTAAATATTAGACCCACAGAGTAGGCTGGATTTAACCAATCCTTAGTATAGCCGTACGGCATTGGTTCTTTCTTTGGGAGCACGTTTAAGTTTTCTGCTTAAGATTATCCTGCAGATATGATATCGCGACAGAAAGTGTCTTCGTTAGACCCTTATCTTTGCGCCAAGTGTCTTAAGGAGTAAGTATTGAGCAGGTTATTACATCATTTGAGTGTAAGCAGTTGTTAGTAATATGCATGAGGCCAAACGGGATTAATGAGAAATCAACAGCTGTTTGCAGGTCGGCGATGGATTTTTCAGCGCATTTGACCAAAACTTTTCTTTTTCTTAATTTTTTTACTTAGAAAATAACGTCTTTTGGTTATACTTTTAGTGATTTAGAAAATGCGCTGCTATCTGTTTGATATATGTAAAATTTAACTGTCAAACCGTACATGTTTTGTTTTAGTTAAAAGTCGGAAATTTACAAGAATGGATCGCTTAACAACCGCACAAGGCGTTTAAGATATTGGAACCTACTACAAAATTAGTGACTCAAACGAGTCCACGTTTCGAACTTTAAGAGGAGATTATATTGCACATAATCGTCCAACTACTCAAGCAATTGAGAAAAGTTTAAAGAAATTTTAAGGGACTGGATCGGTTACAGATATTATAAGGCCAGTGTATCATTATTTCGCCCGTTCCACCTCCAAGACCCGAATGTGTCTATTTCTCGACGTTCTCAAGAGATGGAACTTTCTTACTGCACATTATGACTCATTTTGCACTTGAAAGTGCAAATACACAACGCTTTAGTTACGTCGATTAGGTGCTTGACTATACACAACGCCTTAGTTACGTCGATTGGGTGCTTGAACACAAAGCAGTGGACCGTGATGTATTCCACAACATTTTTTTCCAGCGACGAGGCACATTTCTCACTCGGTGAATATATATATAAGCAAAATCGTAGCATTTGGGGCTCCGAGAATCCTCAATTAATTGAAGGAAACTCATTGTACCCAAAAAAACTTTCTGTTTGGTGCGCACTTTGTTCCGGAAGTGTGATTTTACCTTACATCTTTGAAAACGATAACGACGAGACTCTTTTTCTTCTTTTTCTTCGGCGTAAGCACCGCTTACGCGATTATAGCCTCATCAACAATAGTACGCCACTCGTTTCTTCTCTTTGCCGTTTGGCGTCAGTTGGAAATACCAAGTGATACCAGGGCGCTCTCCACCTGATCCTTCCAACGGAGTAGAAAGGTACTCCTCTGCTTCCGCCAGCGGTTACTCCATCGAATACTTTCAAAGCTGGAGCGCTTTCATCCATTCGGACGATATGATCTAACCAGCGTAGCCGCTATCTCTTGATTCACTGAACTATATCAATGTTATCGCATAGCTCGTACAACTTATCGTTCCATCGTCTGTGGTATTCGCCGTTGCCAACGCGCAAAGAACCATAAATCTTCCGCAAAACTTTTCTATCGAAAATTCCTAAAGCCGACTCAATGGATGTCGACATCGTCCAGGCTTCTGCACCATATGTCAGGACGGCATGAGCGACTTGTGGAGTTTGGTTTTGGTTTGTCGAGACTGGACTTTAGTTTTGAATTGCCTACTCAGTCCAAAGTAGCACCTGTTGGCAAAAATAATTTTGCCTTGGATTTCAAGGCTGACATTGTTGGTGTTGTTAATGCTGGTCCCTAGATAGACGAAATTATCTACGACTTTGAAGTTATGACTGTTAACACTGACGTGGGAGCCGAGTGGCGAATGCAATGACAGTTTATTTGATGATAGGAGAGCCCTTGTTCTGTACCAGACCCATTCGCTTCGCTTCTTTGTCTAACCTGGATAACGTGGAACTTACGAGACTGTCACTATTAGTTCGGATCATTATGGTCGTATCATAAGCGACTGTTTTTGGCCTGCAATTGAAGAACACGACTTGGACCATATGTGGTTCTAACAATATGGTACCACCTGCACATACATAGCACGAGCGAATAAAAGTTTATTGCGAGATAAATATCCCGACCGTCTAATCTCTTGCCTTGGCGATGTCAATTGGCCATCGATATCGTGGGATTTTCTACTGTTGGGCTTTTCTTTTTTTTTGTGGTATACGCGAAAGGCCGAGTTTATACGGATAAACTTTGAACTCTTAAGCAATTGAAAACCAACATTTGTCAATTTATGGCTGAATTACTGCCCAATATGTGTCAAAAAGTGGTCGAAAATTACCTCAAAGGGTTTGAAGTTTGCAAAAATTCACGAGGCGGTCATTGAATGATGTTATTTTACATCTAATGCGAAGGTTCAAACTTTATAATAGAAAAGGAATTTTATGGGAAAAACTTATTTTAAATACATTTCTTTAAGTTTATTTTGTAAATCTCAAAAAAGATATGTTTTATATTCATTTTGACACAGACATAGCCCATAACGAAACTAGGCATTGAAGATGGCGGAACGCCGAAACCGGCTTGTCGAAAAACCAAAATTGACAAGGAATGACGGAAAATCGTTCCATTAAAAAAAATACGTTTTATACTCTTTCGGAGTATTCACCGGAAGTTATATTTGGACTATGCTGTCTAAGTGTTCCAAAAACCTTCATATATACGTATATGAAAAACTTCATACGACCTATGATTAGCTCAAACTTGAATATAAACATAAATAGAAATTTAGAGTAGAGAAGGAAGAAGTTCGCAATTGGGCATACTTCTCTGTAAACATACAAGCGCGTATATATATATAAAGGGTGTTTTTTTTATAGAGGTATAGAACTTTAAGTTGCAATGAAACAACGATGGATTATTCGATTGACATGAATTTTATTTATCCGAAAGATAATCTTGTGGCATTACATTTTAAATATGATTTCTGGCATATGACCGCCACGGCTGGCGCGGATGTAGTCCAATCTGGACGTCCAATTTTCAATGACTTTTTCCAATATTTGTGGCCGTATATCGGCAATAACACGGCGAATGTTGTCTTCCAAATGGTCAAGCGTTTGTGGCTTATCCGCATAGACCAATGACTTTACATAGCCCCACAGAAAGCAGTCTAGCGGTGTTAAATCACAAAATCTTGGAGGCCAATTCACAGGTCCAAAACGTGAAATTAGGCGGTCACCAAACGTGTCTTTCAATAAATCTATTGTGACACGAGCTGTGTGACATGTTGCGCCGTCTTGTTGAAACCACATCTCCTGGACATCATGGTTATTCAATTCAGGAATGAAAAAGTTAGTAATCATGGCTCTATACCGATCGCTATTGACTGTAACGTTCTGGCCACCATCGTTTTTGAAAAAGTACGGACCAATGATTCCACCAGCCCATAAAGCGCACCAAACAGTCAGTTTTTCTGGATGTAACGGTGTTTCAACATACACTTGAGGATTACCTTCACTCCAAATGCGGCAGTTTTGTTTGTTGACGTAGCCATTCAACCAGAAGTGCGCTTCATCGCTAAACAAAATTCGCTTATGAAAATCGGGAACAACGGTAATCTCGTTTTGGGCCCATTCGACGAATCTACGCTTTACTTGATGATCGTGAGTCTATTCATGGTTTGGCAATACCAAACTGAGAATAAATCACTTGACAGCTGTTAAATCGGGCGCCATCTTGAAAAGTAATGCCAACTTAAGGTCTATACCTCTATAAAAAACACTCTTTATATATATACAGTTGCTATTTTCCAGTGATCCTTATTTATACATATTTTTTTATATATTTTTTCTTTCCCTTCTCTCATTGTACTTATTGTTATCAACATTGACGTTAGCTTTCAAACGCACATACACACACACACACACAAATGCATGCGAAATTTTATTTTGAATTGGCTAACTTTCTTGCAAGTTACGCTTTTGTCTCTATGCCAAGCTAAATATCCATCGTATGTACGGAAGCTTCTTCGCCCGCTGCAGCTCCAACGCCATAGTTGAATTCCATCCAAATCTTGTTAAACTTTTTGACGCTTCGAGATTTTCACTACCAGCTACTTCCAGGACATTACACACACACACACATATGAGGATACATAGGAGTACATGGTTATGTGTGCTCGTTGACTTGCCGGCTTGCAGGCTTTCATCACGGTACATTTTGTCAACCATTCGTCTATTTTAGCTACACGACTTTCGGGCGACAAAACACACACACGTCCATACACATATCCTATTGTATATACACATAACATTATGTAAATGTGTGCGTTGCATTCTTGTGTGTGTGTGTGTGTGTGTGTCTCCCACTTGTTTGCCTTAGTTCAATAATTTTCATTGTTTACTGCTGCTTTTGGTGCCGCTACTGCTGTCACCGCTGTTGTTGTTGTTGTTGTTGTTGTTGTTGTTGTTGTTGTTGTTGTTGTTGTTGTTGTTGTTGTTGTTGTTGTCGCCTATGTTTCTTCACAACGGCTGTTTCATCTTTTGTGCTCTTGTTTGTCAAGCATTGCCGAGTGAGTTGTGTATAAAACTCAAAAAAAAAACAATGGAGTCACGGAGCATTTATTCTGTTGAAAACACATAGAGTCAGACTCACACACACATGCATATCTGCGTGTATTCATGGATGTATGTATGTTTTAGGATTTTTCCTACATTTACGAAGCCGATTGTGTAAAGCCAAACGCTTTCAGTGCACTCCCTGTTGTTGAACTTTCGAGTGCTCGCTATAACACACTCAGCCGCAGAACAATAAAGACAACAAATACAACAACAGAGCTCATAATAAGAATTCAGAAAGTTTGTTAAAGCGACGCTTTGTGTTCATATTAAAGCTGGAATTGTGCTTGAACTTCGCCCTAAAATCAAAGTGTTTATCTCGGCGGATAAATGCAAAAAAAAAATTTTTTTTGGAAAAATATTACAACAAGAAAGAGGTGCTTTTTTCGGCCATGCCTTCCTTATACCTTTCATTAACAAAACAAGCAAAAATGTCAGTATCAATATTTATTTCATTTCTGCACATTTAGAATACCGAATGTCTCGTATTAAGATGTTATATTGAAATATTTATGACCCAAAATCAAATATCTGAACAAACCGGTTGTATGACAGCTATATGATCCTCGAGGCTCCGATAAATGATATTTGCATTACAAAAGTGCAGCTGGATTTGTCCTTCAGTCAGAAATAATATATTACCATACTCACACAAGACAACTCTAAAATTAGGGCTTGATTGGCGCAGATCTCTCCCGAGGTTTGTATAAAACATGGGCATAGAAAGCAATTGAAAGGCAGACGAAATTGGTAAGGGAAGATTATTTTAAATAAAATAAAACCCACTATTAAGCTTTTTTGACAAACATTTGGTATTCAAGGCCATCGAGGAGTGGCCAATCTCGTCTTGTCACAGGTCTTGTTCAAGTTGATCGGTCTATCGATTCTCAGTATTGTCTAAGCGTAGAGATTCAGAACTGACTCTCTGCGTCTGTCTAGTAAGACACTCTACAGAAAGTTTAGAGGTTGCTTTCAGTAAACCTTGAGTAAGTAATATATAGATGAAGAGAAACCAATTTCTAATGTATTATGTGACTATCCTGTGCCAAATTAAATCGAAATATTAAGCGATCGCTTGTAGTTTGTTACATAAAAAAAGTTTTTACTTTGGACTAAGACTCCTGATCGAACAGTTTCTGATTTATAAAGCAGGAAAATAAAATAAAAGCACCCAGAGCCTATATTTTCATTAAAAAAAAATTAGTTTATCGTCTGTGTAGTCATTATCGTACAGAGGCGTCTCTTTTTTTTCAGCTGCCTACTTAGTTCAAAATATCAAATCTGGCTGGTTCTAATCAATTTATAGGGATGGGACTTCGATATTTCATACATTTCCACTGATAACGCTTTGAAAGCAAAGCAACAAGGGTTTATTCCAGGATAATTCGCACGGTTACCTTCATAAGACATGCCTTCAATTCAGTAATCAGTTCCCAGGATCAATGATCGCTGTCAAATAATTCGAATTAAAGCATTTCCGCAACCTTCTTCTTCTGTCTGCAAATGAGTCTCACGTTATTCTTTAACTTTCATACAAATATCTCAAATTATGAATGTTTTTTACAACAAGTTTTGTTTTTCTTATTTGTTATCACTTAGCTCGCCTCCAAATTGATGTTTGTTGTTTGTCCAGGTGACCTTCAGTTCAGCCGAATCGGAAGTCGACAGCTTTTGCAGGTGAACGTTTTGTATTTCGCACAAAGCCGAATGGCTTACGTCGCACTCTCTGTAGTAATTTTTTTCTTCCAACTGACCGGTTACGATTTTTTCCTTTAATTTGGTCTGGTCACTGATGTCTGCAGAATTTTTCAAATTTTTTTCATTATATACTGAGATCTTACACAACAGATATAAATAGTTAACATTACGATTATAAAGAGTGATCCAAGTAGAGGTACTTTTTTCATAATTGTCCAGCACGCAGTGAAAAAAATATAGCGGCCGTAACTGAGAGTGTACACGAAGCCCGTGGAGAGTCGATTCGTCGCCGTTCGCTGCAACTCGGACTAACATATGGAACGACTTGGCGTATTTAACGTCAAGACCTTAAATTGAAGGCGTACAAAATATAGCTTGTGCAAGAACTGAAGCCGCTTGACCTTCACAAGCGACATCGATTCTCTCTAGGGGCTCTTGAAAAGTTTATTCTGGCTCAATGGGTATGTAAGCAAGAAAAATTGCCACATTTGGAACGAAGAGCATTCTGAACAGATTCAAGAGCTGCCATTTCATCCATAAAAAGACACGGTTTGGTGTGGTTTGTGGGCCGGTGGAATCATCGGTCCATATTTCTTCAAAAATGATGTCGGTAAGAACTTAACCGTCAATGGCGACCGTTATCGCGCCATGATAATCGAATATTTGATGCCTGAAAAGAAACCTTGTGATCTCCGCGACATTTGGTTTCAATAAGACGTCGCCAATTCCCACACATCGCATCAATCAATGGACTTATTGAGAGAGCACTTCGGTGAGTAGATAATTTCACGTTTTGGGCCGGTCGGTTGGTCACCAAGATCGTGTGATATCACACCGTTAAACTTTTTCCTGTGGGGATATGTAAAGTTTAAAGTCGATTGCGGCCTTGGAGTAAAATATCACGCATGTGATTCGCCAGTTACCAGTCGAAATGCTCGCACGAGTCATCGAAAATTGGACTCAACGGATGGACCATCTGAGACTTAGCCGCGACCAACATTTGCAAGGGTTTGTCTTCTTCTTCCCCACTAAATTTGCATTTTCTGTTTTTTTTTCTTTAAAAAATAGGGACGGATCACCCGTTATATAGCTTTGTTGAAACTTTGCCAGGCTTCAGAGTGCATTATATTGAAGTCGCCATTAAGAGAAGATTAAAGGAAGAGTATCTCTTTATAGTAATATATTTGCCAATGAAAGAACAGAGGATAGGAGCTTCAGCGCAACTAAATGGGTTCTATCGACAGCTTAAAACTTTTATTTCGCAGCATGGTCAATAGCTATAAATCTCATCTATCATTGGAAGTTTCAAGAACTGCCACAAAGGTTTCCTGCAATGCCCATAAGGATGTCTAAAATATCGGTAATACAATCAGTCCTCTTATCAAAGCAGTAAAGCATTTAACTCCTAATCTGCCTAAAGCTATACTCTAAAATTATGCCTAACCTCCCTCTCTCTCGTACATAGTTAAACACTAAAAACTATGTATTCCATTCACATACTACCGTTATTAGATTGTTAAATTAAAATTGAAAAATGAGGGCGCATGGCAAAGTAGACGTCATTACTTGAAGAGCAAACATATTTTTCTAGTTAAATATTTGCAGGAAGATTGACGATAATACATAGCATACATTTAAGCGCCAGCAGTTTGTCAAACAGAAGCAGCGGTGGCATTAAGTAGAAAGAGAGAGAGAGAGAGATAGGGACGCATAACATAGATAGAGAGCGTGTGGTGGATGAGTCTACCCAAAGCTTAGCATTTTCGGGTTAAGACAACTTAATGAGTAGTAATTAGTGTTGAAGTGATTAACAGCGTGTGTTCCAACAACAAAAATACCCTAGGCGTAAAATTTGCCCATAATATAGCATACATACCTATAAGAGTAAAGCAGACAAACTATAAATAAAAAAATCTTTATATTTTTCCCTTATTTTGTATTTAGTTTTTGTTTTGGTTCATGTTTTTGTGCTTGTTTTTGTTCGTGTTTTTGTGTTACCAACTAAATCGTGCCCCATTAATGTAAACTTTTCACACTTTCCACCAGAGCTACCAACTATTGCACACATACTCACATTCATACACAGCGCAAGCGTCTCTATGCATTACGTTGCATACTGTTGATGGAGATGAATGATGGCCTAAGCAACAGTTCAGGCGGTTTTTTTTCTCCACATTTTTATTCTTTCACCACGTTGCTGGTCTTTGGTGATTTTATGCGTGTGAAATGTGGGGGGGTTGTCAGTTTAAATTGTTTCCTCATATAGCGAAGTGTTTGCACAAAATGGAGGGGTCGACTTATGTACGATCACATAAGTGTACGAGTATATGATGAGTGTTAGTTACGCAAGTGAGTTGTGAGTACTTCATATGTGATTGATGTAAATTTTTTATAATATAACTAAAGCACGTTGTGTTTATCACATTTATATCAAATAATTTAAGAAAAAACAAAAGAAATATTGAAAAAAAAATTTTTCAAAAATCCTGAGTACATTCTTGGGCATTATAATGACGGTTTAACTACTCTTAAGGGATTTTTGTGTGTGAACAAACAGACATCTCTTTGTTAGGATTACTTTATAAGGCAGATTCAATGAATTTTTCTCACTGAACCTAAGTTTTTGTAAAGATGCAATTTTGTACCAAAAAATTTCGTGATTCGCCTTCTTAGACGCCACCTAGCAGATCAATTTTTCACATCAGAGATCGAGTTTCGTGTATCTCTTACAGCAATTTTTCATTACGAAACCTATTTTTCGAAAAATGCTAGTGACGACTCATCAAAAGTTTTCATCGTCAACTCTTCTGGACCTTACAGCAGGCCGGGAGTGATGAGAGACTTGTAGAGCTCGATTTTGGTGCATCGATAGAGGCTTTTCTTTTCAATTCCCTACTGAATTGTAGGTACGTAAAACAACACTGCTCCTTTCAACTGTTGTCGATTAATAGACTACTGTAAAATTTTGAGATAGCAGATTACCACGAAAACTTTCAAGAAAATGGAAAAGTGTGAATTTCGTTTGTAGATTAAGCATTATTTTTTTACGTAAAAAACCATCACCAAAACCAAGGAAAGACTTGATGCGTACTATGGATACACTGCACCTCCAATTTCAATGGTTAAGAAGTGGTGTACTGAGTTCCGATGTGGCCGTACTAGTATAAGTAATGATGAACGTTCATGTCGCCCATAAGATGTCCATGAAATTATATTGGGCGATCGGAGAGGAAAACTGCGTGAGATGTTTGAGGCTGTAGGTATCTCAGTTGAGCGAGTACATTGTATCTTGCATGAATATTTGGTCATAATAAAAAGCTATACGCGCGATGAGGGCCGCGTTTGCTCACACAAGACCCATTCCATTCAACCGCAATCCAAACGAAATTTTGCGCCGCACCGTTACTGTAGACGAACCTTGGATTTACTGCACCACATCAGAGACCAAAAAAAAAATCAAGACAATAGGTTTTTCCGGCCAAGGTGGCACTGTCGGCCATTAATGTCATGGCTAAAATTTCTTAGGAGGTTTCATTCACATCGATTACCTTCAAAATGGTAAAGCGATTACCGGCAAATATTATTCAGAGCTTTTGAACAGATTCAATATTGATTTGAAGCAGAAACGACCAGATTTGGCGAATAAATATGCTATTCCATCAGAACAATACACGAGTGTAGCAATATGTAAAGGGTGTTTTTTATGGAGATATAGAACTTTAAGATGCAATAAAACAACGATGGATTATTCGATTGACATGAATTTTATTTATCCGAAAGATAATCTTGTGGCATTACATTTTAAATATGATTTCTGGCATATGACCGCCACGCCTGGCGCGGATGTAGTCCAATCCGGACTTCCAATTTTCGATGACTTTTTTATTTGTGGCCGTATATCGGCAATAACACGGCGAATGCTGTCTTCCAAATGGTCAAGCGTTTGTGGCTTATCCGCATAGACCAATGACTTTACATAGCCCCACAGAAAGTAGTCTAGCGGTGTTAAATCACAAGATCTTGGAGGCGGTCATCAAACGTGTCTTTCAATAAATCTATTGTGGCACGAGCTGTGTGACATGTTGCGCCGTCTTGTTGAAACCACATCTCCTGGACATCATGGTTATTCAATTCAGGAATGAAAAAGTTAGTAATCATGGCTCTATACCGATCACCATGGACTGTAACGTTCTGGCCACCATCGTTTTTGAAAAAGTACGGACCAATGATTCCACCAGCCCTTAAAGCGCACCAAACAGTCAGTTTTTCTGGATGTGACGGTGTTTCAACATACACTTGAGGATTACCTTCACTCCAAATGCGGCAGTTTTGTTTGTTGACGTAGCCATTCAACCAGAAGTGCGCTTCATCGCTAAACAAAATAAAAATGGACGTAGTGCGCGATACGTTTTTCGCACAGAACGATTATTTTCGAAATAAAATTGCACTATTTGCAAGCGTTGTTCAGGCGTGAGTCCATTCAAGATGAATTGCCAAACCAAACTGATAATAAATCACTTGACAGCTGTTAAATCGGTCGCCATCTTGAAAAGTAATGCCAACTTAAAGTTCTATACCTCTATAAAAAACACCCTTTAGTTACCATGGCAAAAATTCAAAAAATTGGGCTATCAGCTGCTACCCCAATCAGCATATCCTTTAGATTTAGTCCTCTGTGACTATTTCTTGTTTCAAACTTGGAAAAAAGCTTCGTGGTAAGTGATTCTGGTCGAATGGAGAGGTTATCATAGAAACAAATGCCTATTTTGAGAGCCTAAATGTATAGAGCTGAAAGGAGACCAGAGTCAGAAATAATACGCTTATTTGCCGAAAAGTTTTTTCCATTCAAGAAGTCACTGACTTATCAAACCACCTTTTTATCAGCTTTTAGCAAGAATTACTATGCGTTGAATTTCGAAACTGGCTTAATTATTTGTATTAATTTTCGTTCCTAGATAGTCCAAATTATATACGACTTCAATATTATGATTGTTATGGAAGACGTGAGATCCAGAACCGATTGTGCCACTGTTGAAGTCGATGTTATCATTATCGTCATCAGACTAGAACATGTATGGCCTTGTGGAAAGTTGTATCTTTACTATTTAGCTCTGTGGCTCGTGTTAAAGAGTAGAGGTTTTTTCGATCCCCACTTGGCTTTTAGTATCTTTATTTCACACTTCAAAGTCCTTTGAAATAATACTACAGTAACCGAGCGGTTAGCAATGCGTGCTACGTCATATGCTCAAATCATGATCTGGCATGAAATAAAAAGCTCCTCCTGAAAATCTATCCACCTTTTGCAAGCGTATTTGAATAAGAAAAAGGTAGCTCCTTTTAGTTTTTATTCCTAATTATCAAGAGAATGTGAGGATCTACTCCCTCTTCTATGGAATATTTATTATGTATTTAGATGGGGTGTGGAACTACTTAACCTCTGTGAAGGTCGCCCCATTTTTATGAACAAATTATTATTGAAAGAAGCCGAGGACCTACTTCCCCACTAAGAAGATAATTGAGGGCTCAAAATATATTGATTTTGGAAGGACCCAGTCATCCGACGAGCGAATCTCAACAAACACCCGGAGTTGGTTTTGGATCATGGTCAAAGACATATACATTTTGTTGGAACGGGGTACGATGTGTTTCAAATAACTCTCTACGCCGCTATGTAAACGCACAGCCAGAATTGTGAAGAACCTTGCAAAGGCGTTCGAGCTAAAAAGACAAGCTACAATTTTTTACAATAGCTGATGTATGTCAATTTCTGATGTATGTCACTGATGTTTATATCATTAGCTGTAATAACCACATCGTTATTTCTGTTTTCTACATGTTAGTCATCCGATAAGCAATCATCACAATCGCATCTTGGCTCCCATGTCACTTTTGATAGTCATTACTTAGAAGTTATAGATTATTTGGTCTACCTTGACACCAGCATTAACGACACCAACAATGTCAGCCTTGAATTCCAAAGCAGAATAACTCTTTCCAACAGTAAAGTCCTCTCTCGATGAACAAAGACGAAACTCTACAAGTCACACATAATTCCTGTTCTGCTATATGATGGGGAGACATGGACGATGACAGCATCTGAAATTGTCGGCATTATGGGTTTTCGAGAGGAAGGGTTTCCGTAAGATTTATGAAACTTTTGGCAATGGCAGCAGCAAGAACCGCAGATGAAGGAACGATGAGCTGTACGAGTTTTATGATAACATTGACATAGTTCAGGCAGCGGCTACGCTGGCTAGGTCATATCGTACGAATAGATGAAAGAACTCCAGCTTTGAAAGTATTCGACGGAGCACCCGTTACTGGAAACAGAGAAAGAAAAAGACCTTCACTCCGTTGGAAGGATCAGACGGGAGCGACCTGGCAGCACCTGGTATTTCCAACAAAGAAAAAGAAATCTAAATGTACCTTTTTCAAATCTGTCTAATAAGACCTCTGTTTTGTTTATGCTAGTTTTTGGTCCACCTGCTCACTCATCAAAGTCCATCCATGCCGTCTAGCTATACGAGTTTAGTAAAGTTGCCTTATTTATCTGCTTGTAGTTATTCGGTAGACGAAAACAAAAGCAGATTTTAGGATCTTTGGAATATACACCCGCACCAGTACCAGAATTGATTTTGGATTGAGATAGTATCCTCCTCCATTCACATCTAGAAGATATCCTCACCTCGAGATAACTATTGAAATCTAAGCTTGGGATCCTGTAGTCTGATTCACCTAAAAGCGTTATGAGTTGGTTTAGTAAAACGCTATATCCAAATCTTTTTGGTTTCTGAATTCCATAAGTCCGATAGCAGAACCTGTTGCAATTTTTCGTATGAAGAGGTCTATAGGCAATTGATTCATGTTAAGTGCAGCTGTCGGGCGTGACTTAATGACTACTGTAACCCCTGCACAGTGGTTTTCTGTTGTACTGCACCACCAAACCACGACTCTATACGTTAGAATGAATCCAATAATGACCCTTATTTGTCACAATTTCGGTTAAAAGAGCTTAAAAGCTTAAAGTATTAAGAAATAAAATCTTGAGAGCTCATTCTAACCGACTAGATTTTTTTCAGAAGTTTCCAAAAAAAAATAGAAGAGTTCCCAACATGTCAACATTTTTCCTACCAAGCGACTGGACGAAATTGAAATTGCCTTCTTAGCCAGAAAATTTCAAATAAATCGAAGGCAGGACAGTGAATAGCGTATTTAAACCAGCATTTATGAATTTAAATCACTTTTTCCACACTCCAATCACTTTTTAAGAATGTAAATCGCTTTTTATGAATTTAAAACACATTTTATGAATTTAAATCTCTTTTTATAAATTTAAATCACTTTTTTCCACATTTAAATTACTTATTATGAAGTTTATGAATCTTTAGGAATGTAGATCACTTTTTTATGAATTTAAATCACTTTTTTCCACAATCAAATCAATTCATATGAATTTAAATCACTATTTATGAATTTAAATCTTTTTTAATAAATTTAAATCACGTTTTATGAATTTCAATGACTTTTTTCCACATTTAAATAACTTATTATGAATTTTATGAATTTTTATGAATTTAAATCAAATTTTATAAATTTAAATCACTTTTTTCCACAATCAAATCAATTCATACTAATTTAAATCACTTTTTATGAATTTAAATCACATTTTATGAATTTAAATCACTCTTTTTGAATTAAGCAGTTTGATGAACAAAGAGAAGGTATTTCAGACAACTACTTTTGCCCTATCATAACGTTAAAATATAATCCTAAAAAATTTATATATTCAAATTTTTAAAATTCAATTTTTCATTAGAGAGATTCTTTTTTATCACCACTCTTTTTTAATCCACTCTATATACCCACCCATTTCGTCAGTAATCTTTCCGAACATCAACAGCACAATTTTCTGCCTCGGCTCAAACAAAATTCTGCGCTTATTGTTTGCCTCTGCTATGTAATTTACTCATCTCGCACAATAACTGTGTGAGTGGCTGTGTGCGAGTGTGTTTGCGTGTGTACTGACATTCACGTCCTAAACTACGTCGTTGAACTTTTAACCGGATAAATCTAGGCATCAGGTAATTTATCTTTGTTGCACGAAAATTCTTACGCTGTCAGGTCATGGCAGGCATTTCTCTTGTTTCATACATACTCTCGCCCTCGCACGCTCACCCGCTCTTTTATTTCACCAAAAATAAAAACAAAAATAAAAACAAAAATAAAAACAAAAACAAAAGGCAAAAAACAAAGAGTAGCACCATCAAGCTTTTGTTTGCAGCTGTATTTTCGGTGATTTGGTTTTTTTTCGTCCTTTTTTCGTCCTTTTTTTTGTATTTTGCACATTTTTCGACTTACTCCACACATCCAATTAGACTTATCTCATCTCTGTGGTAAGTTGAGCAGGTGTGTTGGCTTGTTTTGCAGGCTATATCTACTCTGCACTGTTTATAGACAAATATGAATTTGTGTGTGTAGGTCTTCAAAGCGGGCAAACACACGCACACCCACACACTTTTTGAAAAAGATAAAGCTATATTTAAAGCGGCATGAAATTTCAACTCATACATGCTCAAATTCGTTTGTAAAGTTGTTGTTGTTGTTTTTTTCTTCTTTGTGTTTCGTTCACCTGTGGTTTAAGGCGTGATTTTTGGATTTTCACCTTATACACTGTCCTTTGCTGCGTTCATATATATATATATATATATATATATATATATATATATATACTTGTATATATATGAGTACATATGTTTGCTTAAATTTATGTTCTTTCAGGTGGACATTTAATGCGCGCACATATGTATGTATGTATATGTCTGTCCCTTACATTACTAAAGTATGTGGATTTAAATTGAATATATTACCGTTAATTTTATATATTTGTGTACAACCTAGCAACACCTAAGCTCTGCACATACTTTTATTCATTTATATTAATTTAATTCACATACTTTATTTTCAATTTTCTACCATCAAGTTGGTCATTTTAATCCCATTGAGTACATTCTAATGCGTGTTTTATTATTACTTTGGCTGTCAAACCCTTTTCTACATTACTTTACTGGTTTCCGTGGCAGCCTATGTGGAGATTTATCCGGAAGATTTTTTTTTTGCATTTCGTTTATTTCTCTTAGAAAGTGTCACCCAAAATAAGTGAAACAACACAGTGCAAAATTTTTAAGGTCTTCGTTTCGGTGATAGGTTTTGGCGGTTGTTACTGAGAGTACTAGTATACAAACTAGAGTTTCTGCATCACCACTATTGCCAGTTTAACTGCCGTTCGGATTTTATGATTTCCTGCATTTGTTGCTTCAAAATTGATTTTGAGCATTTTTTTCTTATTTTCACACGGCTATATCTCCGCTCCTGACAAGAGCTGACAAGGAGCATGTATCAGCTTCTTTGCATTCTGCATGGTCGAACGAAAGTATGCCTGACGAATGGAACCTAAGTGTGATTTGCCCATTGGAAAAAAGGGAGACCCCATGGTCTGCGCCAATTATCGTGGGATAAGTCTCCTTAATATCGCATATAAGGTCCTATCAAGCATATTGTGTGAAAGGCTAAAGCCAGCCAAAGTCAACAAATTGATTGGACCTTATCAGTGTGGCTTTAGGCCTGGCAAATCCATTATTGACTAGATATTCCGCATACGCCAAATCTTGGAGAAGACCCGAGAGGAAAGAATGGATACACACCACCTATTTATCGATTCGATCGTGTCGACAGCACGATAAGTAAGATATGTAAACTGACCCTGGATAATACCAGAAGTGAAGTCAGAATTGGGAAGGAGTTCTCTGAGCCGTTCGATATCAAACGAGATTTCAGACAAGGAAACTCTTTATCATGTGATTTCTTCAATTTGATGCTGGAGAAAATAATACGAGCTACTGAGCTAAATAGATCGGGTAAAATCTTCTCCAATAGTGTGCAATTGTTGGCGTGTACCGATGATATTGATATAATTTGCCATAACAACCGTTCTGCGTTCTCCAGGTTAGACAAGGAAGCGAAGCGAATGGGTCTAGTAGTGAACCAGGGCAAGACGAAATATCTCCTGTCATCAAATAAACAGTCATCGCACTCGCGGCTCGGCTCCAACGTCGCTGTTGACAGTCACAATTTCGAAGTCGTAGATAATTTCGTCTATCTGGGAACCAGCATTAACCACACCAACAATGTCAGCATTGAAATCCAACGCAGAATGACTCTTGCCAACAGGTGCTACTTCAGACTGGGTAGGCAAACTCTACAAATCGCTCATTATTCCCGTCCTGCTGTATGGTGCTGAAGCCTGGACGATTTCTACATCCGATGAGTCGTCTTTAAGAGTTTACGAGAAGAGAGCAGAAGGTGGAACGATGAGCTAAACGAGCTATGCGACGACATTGACATAGTTCAGCAAATAAGAGACAGCGGCTACGCTGGCTAGGTCATGTCGTCCGAATGGATGAAAGCGCTCCAGCTTTGAGAGTATTCGATGGAGTAACCGCTGGTGGAAGCAAAGGTAGGGGAAGACCTCCACTAACCAAACTACTGTTTTATAATTATTTTTTTATATTCTAAGACAAAATACTTATGAGTTTATGATTGGTATGTATAAAAATAGTTAATTTTTTAAATCATCGAAATTTGATGCCTATGGTTCTAATAATCTCAATCTTTGCATGAGTGGTTACAAATAATTCATGACCTGCGTTAAATAATGTATTTAATGGAATATCTTCTTTAGTGTGTCCTTCATATCTAGTGGTATTTTCTGGGTCTTCGGTTTCTTTATTTTTATCTTCAGAACCGCTTAATTTACATGAATAATTTACTTGTGAATACAGCGGATCGGATAGTATACTTCCCAATCGAGTGTATTTAAATAGTTTTTTCCCTGAACTCGTTATACGTGGGAGATTTTTTGATGATTTCTGCATGAAAAGGAATAATTTTTTCCTGTTTGTGTTCTGTAAAAAGTCACAGTAAATGACACATATATACCTCAAATGAAGATATTCTACTACAAATAGGCATAAACAGCATGTTTGAATGTTGTAAAATAAATCTTAAGATTGTAAAGTTATGTGTTTCTCCCAAAAATCCACAGAGACAACTACTTACACAATAGATAACTACAATTTGGAACAGGTTCACCGTTTTTTTGATGTGGGTTCATTATAAACCCTAAACTGAACTTCACGCATCACATTGGTGCGATAGTCAACAAAGCCAAAGGCATCTTGGCTTTTGTAAAACGTTGGTTAAAGGAGTTTAAGGGTCCTTATGTTACTAAAGCTTTGTATATAACCTTAGTAAGACCTAATCTTGAATACTGCACGGTAATTTGGCACCCGAGGTATCAAATCTACTCTGCTACAGTAGAGTCTATTCAAAAACAATTCCTCCTATTTGGCTTAAGAAATTTGTCTCGGTACTCTCCGTATAATCTTCATCCTTGTATTAGTCGCCTGAAACTTATAAATCTCCCTACTCTCGTCGGGAAATGCTTGGTGTAATTTTCATGGTTAAAATAAAAACAAAAGTATTTCAGTAAACTGCCATTTTTATAATATTTTTTATAGTACTATACTTATGTTTATAATTTTTAGAACCCAACAGATATTCTATTATGTGTCGGCTTGTTTTCCCATCCTCGAAGAGGTTTTTTCTCAAAATTTGAGGGAATTTTTTGTTAATTTTTTAACAAGTCAAACATTGTAATTCTTGGCAGTTGAAAAAATTATCTTTTTAAAATTTAATAAATGTGATTTATTATTGGTATAGAGATATTGAGATGCAGTAATAATTAGGTAGAAATTTGTAACCAATTCATAATTTAACAGGACCAACCTGATCACGTGTATGGTTATCATGATGAAACATTACCTTTTTTCTTCGCTGTTTCTGTTTCAAATCAATGTCAAATCTGTTCTCAACCTATGAATAATATTCGCTGGTGCTTGTTATACCCTCTTCAACACTCGACGTGAATGTCACCTCGTGTAACCCAAAAAAGCAGCAGACTCACCTTGACCTTCTTCATTGTGCGTTCGCACTGATATGTACACTGTTTTGACTGTTACTTGGCTTCTGGTGTGGTGTGCTGAATGGAGAAAATTCTTTCAAAATTGAAATAACTTACCCAGATAGTATTGCACCAGCTAGAATTGTCTACAAAAAAAAATTAATTAAAATTACTCCACTATTTTTTACACTATATATGTACAGGGTTATCCATTTTGTGGTTTCCAAAAGAATGAAGATAAAATACAATTAAAATTTTTTTTTTCATGAATTTTTTTTTTTTTATAAAGTTTGATCGTTGGCATTATTTATGAAACCCTACATCATTGAAATGACCGTCTCGTAAATTTTTGCAAACTTCAAACCCTATAGGTAATTATCGACCACTTTTTGACACCTATTGGGCGGCATCTCAGCCATAACTTGACGAATGTTGGTTTTCAAAAGCTCAAGTGTTGATGGTTTAATTTTTAGATCACAACATCCACATAAACACGATCTTGCGCGTAGTCTCACAAAAAAGAGTTCAACGGTTTCAAATCGCATGATCTCGGTGGCCAATTGGCACCGACCGGGAAATTTTTCCCTCAAAAAAGCCATATTCGCTCGTGTTGTGTGGCATGTGGCATCATTTTGTTTGAACTACATATTTTCCAAGCAGTGTTTTTCAATTGCAGGCCAAAAAAGTTGGTTATCATACAATCATAAAGCCCCGAATTGAAAGCGACAGTCTCGCCATTATCGTTTTCAAAGAAATAAGGTCCAATCACACCTTCGAATCAAAGAGTGCACCTGACACTGACTTTTTTTTTTTTTTTTTTTTTTGGTATAACGATCTCTCTTGAATTATTTGGAGATTCTCAGAGCCCCAAATGAGACAATTTTGCTTATTTTCATATCCACCGAGTGAGAAATGTGCCCGATCGCAGATGAAAACACCCAATCGATGTTGTGCGATCGTTAAGCAATCTATTTGCCCCCTTAAAAGTCAATCCCCCTCGGATATAATGCACTTGCGCAAACGCTTTTTCCAATCCGCGTAGCACTTCTGAAGGGCGCTTCTCGGTATGGCCATCAGCTGTTTCTTCGATTCTGACTTGATCTCATCAATTGTGACAAAACGCATTCCTTTCATCGGTTTCTTTAGTTCTGGGAATAGGAAAAAGTCGCAGGGAGCCAAATCTAGTGAATAAGGTGGTTTAGGCATGATTACGGTTTTGTTTTAGGCCAAAAAAATCACGAATAAGCATTAATGTGTGAGCTGGTGCATTATCGTGTGTGCAGATTTCACGATTTGATTTTCCACAATACCAATCGTTTGAACCGTATTGCTTCAAGCTAGCGTTACATAACTTCCTTGTAGTATTCCTTATTAACTGTACGATCTTTTGGCGGGAACTTATGATGCACCACACCATTGTAATCAAAGAAAACTGTGAGCATAACCTTCACCTTTACTTGATGGGAGACCCCAATTAGAAGTTCTTTTAAAAAATATTGAATGGTGATCTACTCAAAATTCGTAACCATGGGACTCAGTATATGTAAAATTTCACCAATTTAATAGATCACTAAATAAAGTGTGAAGTTATTCAAAAAATTTGAGTTGGAGCATTTTATCATTGGTGTTTATAAATTTATTCCATATAAGTTCATTAAGTCCCTTTTGCTCTAGCCCCAAAATGTAGGCAACGTTTTTGTTCTTATAGCTTCACGTTGTACAAAATTCTCAACAGGTTAATCTCTTCTGATACTTAAGGGGTTAGGTTGGTTTCAGAGGTTAAAAAAAGGGATTTTCACTATTTTTTTTATATATATACAATCATATATTTTATTCAAACAATTCACCATATCAAAGATACGTATTTAAAGAGTATTTTGTGAAAATTTTATTCAAAATTTCCGAAAACTCAGCCATTGGTACCTCATCTCCCTTGACGCCTCACAAGAAAATGCTCTCGTCGTGGACAGCATAGCTCATTATTGGTTCATCTAAAATCAAAAAACCAAAAATATTTCGTTAGTACCATGATAAATCTCGTTATTGGACGAAGGCAAAACAAAAAATTAAAATTTGAATTTCTGACAGATTTTGAACAAAAAAACACATTTTCTGATCAAGTTTTCGCTATGCATTGGCTCGAAAAAATTAGTTGTAATAAAAAAAAAATCCGTCTTTCAATAGGTTTTCGAGAAATGTGTCCACTGTCTAAAAAAAATAGAGTTTTGAGATAACCGCGTTTAAAGTTTCAAATTGACACAGACATGGACTGAACTGGCGGAATTTCCAAAGTGTCTATCTCTTAGAATTTTACTCCGATCGATTTGAAATTTTAGGAGAATATTTTAAACATATTTTACAATTAAATAAGGCAAGAAAGAAAAATCGATTTTTTTATTTTTTAAAAACCACCTAACCCCTTAAATAAAACCCATAATCTAAGTAAAGAATAACTGGTTAACTAACCGCTAGTGTGGAATATAAAAAGCAGACATCAACAATGTTTTTTCCCCTATCTTAAGTCCACTGTATTGCTAGGAGTTTTCCAAGCTTATCAGTTTAATACCACATGAACTGCTAGGCCATAGACGCCATACACATACACCTACGCATAAAAATCTACTGTCACACAACTAGTTATATTTTTCATAAATTTACGTATATAAATTCAATTCAATTCATAGCCACTACTTTGTTTGCTGTTCAAATTTATTTGTATAAAATTTCTGTCAAAATTTCCACCAAACTATATACAAACATGGAGCTGCTGCACTTCCTATAATTAAACTAGGTATACAAGTGTATACTCTGGTGCTCCTGGTAATATAACAGTGTGAGCTCACACATTGTTGAATTCGCGTTGAAATATGCCCAACGGACATAAATAAAAAAAACGTAAATTCATCTCAAAAACAGTCACAAATGAAATTTGCACTCACACATAAATCGAATATATATACACATAACATGTGTATGGGTGTACATGTATTATACAATGTGAACAGATTTTGTCGCGCGTTTGAACGCCTAAAATACGGCAAGCCATATTTTTCTTCATATTTTTTGTTTATATAACGTTTTGTTGTTGCTTTCACTCTATTGTTTGAATGTCATCTCTTTATTTAATTTTTTTTTTTGCTTTGTTTGTTTGCTAGGCTTCCAGAGAGGAAAATTGAAAATTTTGCGTCTCGTTACGCAACGTCGCTTTGCGTATGCTGAGCCGTTACTTTGTACGAAAAAAAATTCTCCTTTATGATTTTGTCAAGCTTAGGCTTGAGTATGAGTATTTATGTAACAAGTTTGTGTACACAAAATTTAAGCCGGATTGTATTGTTGTGTTGTGTAGTTTCTAATATTCACGTAGTATTTATACCTTTCACGAGCATGCACAAGTAATATTTTCGGTGTTTATGGACAGCAGAGCATGAAGAAATATTTAAAATCAAAAATATTGTAAATTTTAAATATATAAATATTTCTAAAAAAATTTAAATGAAAAATTAAAATATATATATAAAAATATATTAATAAAAAAAAATTTAAAAAAATATCAAAAAACTATTAACATATTATATAACAATAAAAAGAAAAACCAAAATAAATGTGAAATTAAAACAAAAAATAATAATAACATAAAAAAATATAAATACAAAATAACAATTACAGCAAAATTAAATGATTAAAAAAAATTTTATGATAATAAAAATATAAATGACAAATATACATAAAAATGAATAAAAAATGAATAAAAAAGTATCAAAAATAAAAAATATAAATGTCAAATATAAAATTCAATAAAAATTAAATAAACTAGAACCAAAACTAAAAATTAATATCAAAATGAAAATAAATTATAAACAAGAGAAAAATAAAAGCTATAACAAAAACTATATAAAAATAAAAGAAAAATAAGAAATAAGAAATAAGAAATTAAAATAATAAAATGAAAAAAAAAATATAACACAAAAAAATTAAATTAAAATAATAATAATAAAACTAAAAACAAAAATTCTAAAAACAAGAAAAAATAAAAAAAATTATAACAAAAAATTATTAATAAATCTTATATGAAATTTTTTAAATAAGAAATATAAAAAATTAAATAAAATAGAAAACTAAATTTAAAAGTTAAATAAGAAAATTAAAAATATATAAAAAAATCGGAACAAAAATAAAAATTAAAACTCAAAAAAAAAAACTATGAAAAATATTATATAACAATAAAAAGAAAAACGAAAATAAATGTCAAATTCCAAAAAAAACAAAAACAAATAATAATAATAACATAAATGAAACAAAGATACAATTAAAAACCAAAATTACAGCAAAATTAAGATATTTAAAAAAAATGTAATAATAATAAAAATAAAAATGAAAAATATACATAAAAATGAATTAAAAATGGATAAAAAAATACAAAATTAAAAGTAAAATAAAAAGATCAATATAAATAAAAATAAAACTAGAACTAAAATTAAAAATTAGAAGAACGAACATTCTTGCAAAAGTTATATAAAAATATAAACAAAAATGAAATTCAAAAAAAATAATTAAAATAAAATAAATAATAAAATTTAAAAAACAAAATGACAGAAATATAAACAAAAATACATGCCAATAATACTCAAAGTAAATTTAAAAAAATTTAAAAATATAACATAAAAAAATCCAAAGAAAGAACTAATAATAACATAAAAAAATAAAAATCAATTAAACAGAAAAAATTAAAATTAACTAAAATAAAAATAACAAATATAAAAATAAAATTAAAAACAAAAATTAAAAATGAAATAAAAGTTTCAATATAAATGTGGGATGTACGGACGGACAAATGACTACTAGAAGTAGACAACACTTTTAGATAAATAATTCGTTACTTTTATAAACATTCCTGTATACATTCCTGTTCATTTGACGAAACTGTATGAACACGGGTAACACTAATCGAACGAAAGCGATACAAAAAACGGACGTTAGAAAAACAGAGTCAGTCGAGTTTGAAGAACAGACCGGATCGGCCGAAGCTTTGAAATTGAATTTTATTTAATAAGTACTTTGTTAAACTTTATACGTGTTTCTAATTATTTTGCGCAGCGAAAAAAAATAAATCCCACATAAATAAAAATAAAACGAGACTAAAAAAAAAAATTAGAATAATCAACTCTCCTACAAAAATTACATAGAAATATAAATAATAAAATTTAAAAAAAAATATTAAAATAAAATAAATTTAATAAAAAGAAATGACTGAAATGTAAACAAAACACATGCACATAATACTTAAAGTAAATAAAAAATTAAATTTTATAAAAAATAATATATTTAAAAAATTAACTAAAAACAGAAAATAGCAATAAAAATAAAACTTAAATAAAATTTACATAAAAAAAGCTTAACAAAAATGAGAAATGAGATATAAAAAATTATAGAAAAAATAATAATAAATAAATATTTAAATTAAAATATTAAATAACCAAGGCACAAAACTTAACATCAAAAATAAATAAAAAATTATTAAATTCAAAAATTTAAACCCAAAAATTTTAATTATAAAAATTAAAAAAAAAATATATAAAAATAATTAAAAATTTAATCAAAATTAAAAATTAAAAATTAAAAATTAAAAATTAAAAATTAAAAATTAAAAATTAAAAATTAAAAATTAACTATTTAATATTTAAAATATAAATTAAAAATTAAATTTCAAAAATTAAAAATTAAATATTAGCAATTAAAAATTAAAAATTAAAAATTAAAAATTAAAAATTAAAAATTAAAAATTAAAAATTAAAAATTAAAAATTAAAAATTAAAAATTAAAAATTAAAATTAAAATTAAAAATTAAAAATTAAAATTAAAAATTCATAATCAAAAATTAAAATCAAAATTTAAATTAAACATTCATAATTAAAGTTAAAATTTCAATATTAAAAATTAAAAATAAAAACTTAAATTAAAAATTAAAAATTAAATATTAAAAGTTAAAAATTAAAAATTTAAAAATATATTTAAAATTTAAAAGTTAAAAATTAAAAACTAAAAATTAAAATTCCAAAATTAAAAATTAAAAATTAAAAACTAAAAATTCAAATTCAAATTAAAATTAACAATTAAAAATAAAAAATTAAAATTAGACTATAAAGATTTAAACTTACAATTTAAAAAATTTAAAGTAAGAATTCAATATTAAAAATTAAAAATTAAAAATTAAAAATTAAAAAATTAAGATTAAAAATCTAAATTTAAAATTAAAATTCAACGTTAAAAATTAAAAAATGTAAACTAAAAATTATTTTTTCAAATTTCAAAACACAAAATGCGAAATTCAAAATTCAAAATTCAAAATTAAAATTTAAAACTTTAAAATGAAAATTTTAAATAAGAATTAAAAATTAGAAACTAAAAATCAAAAATTAAAAATAAAAATTAAAATTTAAAATAAAAAATTCAAAATTCAAAATTCAAAATTTAAAACTAAAACAAAAAATTCAAAATTTAAAATTCAAAATTATAAGTTAAAATTAAATATTAAAAATTAAAAAATTTAATATTTAAATTAAAGTATAAAAATTAAAAATTTAGAATTAAAAATAGAATGTAAAAAATAAAAAAGGATGAATAAACATTTAAAATTAAATATTTAAAATTAAATAAAAAAGTAAAAGTTAAAAGTTTAGAATATAAAATAAATAAAAAAAATAAAAAATTGAAAAATTAAGAATTTATACTTAAATTAAAAAGTTAAAAAATGGAAATATTAAAAATTCAAAAATGAATAATAGTAATTAAATTTTAAATTTTAAATGAAATGTAAATGAGTAAATATTAAAACTTTAAAATTTAAAATTTAAAATTTAAAAGTAAAATTCAAATGTAAAAAAACTAAATGTAAAAAACTAAAATTTAAGAGTTAAAAATATAAATTAACAAAAATAGAAATATATAAGTAGAAAAATATAAATGAAAAAAAAAATTTATATACAAATTTAATATAGGCATAAACATGGGAATATTTTTTTTCTTTTTGGTTGCAGTACATTCCACATTTGTTAGTTTTTGCGCTAATATTCGTTGTTGTAATTATTTCAGTTGTAGTTGTTATTGTAATTATTGCAATTTTACTTTTGCTTTTGTCGCTGTTGTGACATTAATCTTGCTTTGTCGATGCGTTGATTACATTTTTGGTCAACACAAAACTGTTGCATACTTTTCAGCGCCACTAACTATTTAGATATAAAAATTTACAAAATGCGCGACCAACAAATAATGACAATAAGAGAACAACAAGAACAACAACAAGCCAATACTAAGCCAAAATGGCCGAATATAACAACAAAAAGGCGAAATAATGCAAATAATGCTGGTCATAGCGCCATCGTAAACTAAGCAGTGTAGGCAAGGCAGCAACAAAATTTTCCATATTTACATATGTCGCACACAAATAGCTGCCCATAAATATATACATATATATGTGTGTATTCAAATGCGATTTTAATGATAGCCGTCAACGTATTAAAATTGATGAGCTTACTACGCGCTGTCCGCTGGTAGGCGCGTAGTGTGAAATTTCTCTGATTTTTTTTGTGTTTTTATTTTTGTTTGTTTGTTTGCTTTTCATTGTCTGCCTCAGCGCCATTACGCAGCACTCGCTATTGAATTTTCCACCCATTTGTAGACTATTAAGAGTAGTAGCTAATGGCCGTTATGCAGCTGTTGCTATGCTACTCTAGCTAGCTACTCATGCTTTTGCCACTGCTGTCGGCATTGTCGTTGTTCTCAACAAATTGTGTATATGTAGTATATGTATGTAGAACTTTGTGTCTGCTTCCGGCTAGCGCATTTATGATATATATTTGTGCGTATGTATTAACAATATTCTAATGTAATTTGATGCTATTTTAATTTTGCATTTTATTTGTTCAAATAAGCGTATATTAAATTTACATAATCAGTAAATTATCATTTGGCGTTTTGGATTACATTATTTGCATTCGTTAACTTTTGAAATGTTTAAATTAGATTTATAAACGCAAAAAGCAGAGAAGACTATGAATAATCGTTAAAGAAATGCGAAATGCGAATATATGAATTTTTATTTATAAATACTATAAATTGATTCTTAGGGGAATTTAGCGGATATTTTTCAAAACTGAAAACGTCCACCAATTTTTATATTTTAGTTAGTATTGAAGGTGCCACGCTGCTTCTCTGAATTCGAGCAAACTTTTTATAAACTATTTTCATGCTTAATTTTGGTTACTTCGCTGAAGCCATTCTCGAGTTATGAGGTAACATCAAAAACTTGCCCTTATTTTTATATATAAAAATTGATTTCATCTCAAAAACCAGTGACATACTTTATGGAGCAGAATTATATACGGACATATTTATTAAAGAGAAATTGCTGGCGCAAGATTATGGACAAGAAATTGTAAAGCAGCATTAAGGGTAGACTCAACATACCGTACGGTGTCAGGTTAAGCTGTTTTAATGCCAAGAGAAAAACGTTCCTATAGCACTCCTGGCACTCGAAAGAAAGAAAGTTTGGAACTTAAAAACCTAGGAAAATGTAGAAACACAGTAAGAGACGACATAAAATTGGATACCTACAACCGAAACTAAAAGCCGCTGGAAGGAATTTGCAGCAGTTGGACGGCCAGGCTAATTATGGACATGGAACTCTGCACACAGAGAAAATTCGAAGAAGTCAATTATGTCACCCAGATGTTATACGGACTTGTATACTCCCGAAAATACTTGCGCAAAATTGGTAAATCAAAAGAGCAGTCCTTAATATACAATGACGCAAACGAAGGCAGTGCCGAGCACAAGTTTTTTAAATGCGCAGAGTACGAACTGGTCTACAGGCAAATTTTGAAAAACCTAGTAGACCCTCTGGGTTTAGACAACAGTAATACCTTAGTTAGACTTCACGTCGAGGCAAGCTGGAAACATATAACAGACTAAGTAGAGTACTACGCAAGAAAGCGTCACTTTAATGATATTTCTGATATGTAGATCTTAAGACGAGAAATAAAAAATGCCATCGTGAAGTAATCGAAGGCCTTACTAGTTGGCATATATCACTGCCATGATGGCGATTTCCTCATCCATGAATGCCATTCAGACTATATGCAAACAGAACTCCAAAAAGATGTCAGAATTGTGATCAGGAAAAGAAATCAGCTGATCCCACCTGATCCTAAGCAATCCACCTTAGACCAGGACATAGTAAGTAAGCACGAAGGGTAAAGTACTAATAACTTATGCAATGAATTAATGCACTCCAACGAGAGATATGTAGCTGCACCAATCTGGATGCCGGGGACTAGCAACAGGCAGTTGAAGAAGCTACAAACATGATAGAACATTGCATTGAGGATCGCTAAAGGAAATCACTTAATGTTAACGAGGAATCACTTAGAGAGCGAGACATCTATGGTCCCAATTACGGATTATAATATTAATGTTTAAAGTCTATTTAGCGAGAGTCCGTCAAAACCTTCGTGAACTCTCTTTCTGTGAATGGCGTTCTCGTAACCCAAATACCAACTATTGCATATCAAGAGCTAGAGTTGACTCGAGAGTCCCGAGTAATATTGGAACATTTAAGATCTGAATATTGTAGTCGACATACTCCTTCTTAGACTAGTCTTTTCTGTTCCTGGACCAGCCGCTCAACTTAACTTCTACTTATTCAGACTTGACCCTGATATACTCAACGTATGGCATGCATGCAATGAGTTCCGTCACGTCAGTAATGACCATTTTGCATGCTCCCAAAACCTACTCATCTAACATTCCTCTGCGTCTGGTCTAAATCAAATGAAACAGGCCGTTGCTGGACCTTCAGCTTATGACCTTTATGACTTAGACCAGTCTTATCTGCTCCTTGACGGGGTTCAGCTAGCCGCTACTACAACAACAACCGAATCACACGCAAATTATTATAATTCCTTAATAATAATTTAATTTATTACGATACTAATAGAATATTGTTAAAATTAAAAAAAATAGAATTTAAGATTTTCACTCTAAAATCATCAGTTTTCAATTAAACGCTGACAAATCTGAATCTTCATCATCAGTTAGAACCGCTAAAAAACTCCACCCCACACACCTTTTCATCATACATCCATACAAGAAAAAATTACACAATACTCCCAGCGTCTTTTGAAATAATTATAATCCAGAGGCAGCTCTGCTCTGCTAATTCTTCTCTTCCAACCGGTCTTTCCAACTTCCACTTCCTCTGTCTGTACTAGCGGGTACTGTATCGAATAGGAGGGTGACTTGATAGGTCACTTACTTATTGAATAAAATATATATTTTTGCGCCAAATAGGTGTTTGTTTTCTCAACAAAGCCTTCTTTTAGCTCTATACATTTCGTTCAGTGCTTTTTCCAATTTTTGTATTCTTTCCAAATAATAGATTTTTCAAGAAAATAGGCGTCTGCTTCTGTGATGGTCTCTTCATTCCAGCCGAATCTCTTACCGCCCAGCCATTTTTTCAGCTTTGAAAACAATAAATAATCGCAGTGGGCTACATCTGGAGAATATACTGGATTGAGGTAGCAGTTCGGAGCCAAATTTATGAATTTTTGTCATGGCGACTACGCACGTGAACTCCGTACATTTTCCTGATGGAACAGCACTTTTCTCACCAAATTCGGTCGTTTCTGCTTCAAATCAATACCGAATATATCCAAAGGATCTGAATAATATTCGCCGGGCATCGTTTTACCCTTTTCAGTGTAGTTGATGCGAATGACACCTCGTGCATTCCAAAAAACTATAGCCACGACCTTACTGGCCTTCAGACCAACCCTGGCCTTCTTTGATACACGTTCTCCCTGAAGAAATCAACTGTCTTGATTGTCCTTTGGTCTCGGATAGGGTGCGGTGGATCCCTGTTCAGTACGGTAACGAAAAGGCGTTCTTTTTAACTGGAACTCAGTGAACCACTTCTTAACCTTATAATATTTATGAAGTCTTTGCTTGGTTTCGGATCCGCATAAAATAATATTAAATCAGCATACGAAATTCTTTTCTTTCCATTTTTGCCTCGAGGTCATCTGCTTTCAATAGATGTCAAACACAAACTAAATGACGCAGCGTGCTCAAAATTTACAGTAACAGTGCAGCACATTAAAAAAGTCACTGACTTTTCAAACAGCTATGTCAATGTCCTCGCATATCTCCACCGATTGCGGTTTTTGTTGTAGTACCCGCAAAAATATATCCCATATTGGTTTTCGGTACATATTTCCGGGTAAACAGTCCTTGGCCGGATAAAAGTCCGCGTCGTCCCGGTATAAAAGCCCGACTGTCGCAGTAACTATTGGAATTTAGTCGCCTCTTACGAGAAACATGACTTACCACGGGAAAATTCTTGAATCTCTAATCCCGAGGGTTGAATATCGATTGCGGTATTCGCCGTTGCTTATTCGCAAGTGACCATAACACTTCCATAAAACCTTACTCTCGAAAACACCTTATGTCGACTCATCGGATGTAGTCATTATCTAAGCCCTTTCTGTAGGAAAATTATGATGAGGGACTTGTAGAGTTGGGTTTTTTTTTCCGTCGAAAGAGGACTCAACTTTTCCTTTGCCTACTTCTTTATAAATTTTCTGGCGGAACTAACTTCAGACACAGCAACTTAGAGGAAGCTCCTTTCCGTGCTGTGGAAGACTGCTTTAAAATTGACAAAAAGGTGGTCTCTTCACTAGTGTTCTTTCAAATTTGTGGCATGATAAACATCTGGTCAACTTTAGATTTACCAGGTTTGAAGCCACACCGATAAGTTTCAAGTAGTTCGTTGACTGTGGAGTTTCCCACAATATGCTCGATAAGACCTAAGATTCGATATTGAGTAGCCTTATCTCACGATAATTAGCGTAGACTGTGGGTCCTCCTTCTTATGGATTGGGAAGAGCACACTGAGGTTCAAATCGTCGGACATGTGTACATCCAACCTTGTTCTGCAAAGAAGCTGATGTATTTACCTTGCCAGTTCTTTGCTTTAACTTGAATAGCTCGTTCGACTTCCCCTGTCGGCCATCTTCTCAATCTCTTTATACTCAGTATCTCAATTTCTTCAGGCAGTATCTTTCCCCTACTGTACAGCAATCCTTATCGTATCATCTTGCCATGCTCCTCGAAAAATATTAGCTGTACGTGGGAAACTTGAAACATGTAATACAGTTCCCTAATACTTAGTTGTCGACGAGTGCTCTCAGAGAGCTGGACTGCAATTCAACTCAAAAACTATTCGATTTCTGCCGTGATTGCAACTTTTCGACATTGCACCTTCTCTGTTCTGGTTGATGGGTGTTCTTCGTTGCACAGAGGCAAATGAATATTTTGGCTACACCAAAATAGTGGTTCGAGTCGTTTTTAGAGCACCGGACAGTACACATATATAAGAAACATGAGTCGTGTTTCCGTCTATCACAACATATTCGATACAGTTTCGTGCCTAATCAATTTTTTGTGTCGGAATCTGGTATTACAGATAACCATATTCGAGCTCTGGCGAAGATGACCTTTGCAACAAAGACATCTTCTGCTCCCACAGTGGCGTTTAAGCCGTCAGCCCCGTTGACACATAGAAGCAACTCAGCGATATGTTCGTGTTTTGCCACGGATTGTGGTTAGACGTTTTTCCACCGAAGTTAACGGAGTTTCTGCAACCACAAATCCAAAATCAAAATAAACCTCACTGTAATAAACGACACATGGACCATCCTTGCTTCATCAATATTACGTTTTGTGAGAACATGTGTGACGTGTGCCCGCTGGTTGGGGCAGTGACAATTTACAATCAGGGTATCGTAGATTCCAGGCGCATGCCTGGAACACTTTTATATGCAAACTGCTTACATTAAGATCATCACCCATCTGTAGTCGCACTTTTGGTGAACAGACTTTGCATTTACACTTCAGCAAAGCCTGAAACCGAATATTGCCGAGTAGTTACAATGAACCTTCCTCTCTCTTATGCGTGACCTAAGCCTCCAAATAGGTTAGTAATCCATATATCAAAAAGGGAGTGGTGTTAGTTAATCCGCTTTAACACTAAATTTTTTCTGGAAAGTGGATCTAGGACCTCGGTTCAGTTCTAAAAAATATTAATTATTGCGTGATTTACTTTAAACATGAACGTATATGGCTACCTAACATACATAATTAACATAGGGAGATCTTTTTGCTCCGGGAAGTGGATACCGATACCGATCTATTCCAAAAATCTTCTTTAAAGTTCGATTTTTTCTCAATCTATATATATAAAAGAGAGTGATGTAATTCAAGTAATTCAAAAACGTCTGAATCGATTTCGATGATTCGCATCAACTCGGATTAGTCTCCGGCCAAAAAGAAGAATCCGAAAAAAAATTCCAAGAAGAGGATTAGGCACCGACCTTTTTGAAAAAAAAAAACGTATTTTGGTACGATTTTCTGCAAATTTGATATCTAGAAAGATGTTTGTCTGAATTAAGATGAGGAACACTTTTCCTTCCAGGTAGTGGATCTGAGACCGATCTGTTCCATAACATGAAATTTATGGCTCAATTTATCTGAAATTTGGTATACAAGTGAATTTTTGGTAAATTTAATATAAAAACTGGTTTTTCCGGGAAGGGGACCAGGGACTGACTTATTCCAAAAATATCGCATTTATTTTCCGATTTATTTGAGTTTCTTTTTTTTTGTTTTTTTGGTAAAATTATGTATATATTGTGCTGTTTTTGCTGTTGTAATCGCGGAAAAATTTCCTATTTATTATTCCTCGATCAATATTGCAGCAGTTACAGTGCTTGTTTGCATAAAAATCCGTATCGTTCCTGTATAAAGGCCCAACTTTGGCGAGAACTATGGGAATTTAGTCGCCTCTTACGACAGGCAGGCTTTACCTAGGGTAAATTCTTGAGTCCATAATCCGCAAGGGGTAAATTATGTTTATTGTTAAATTTATTTATTTATTATTTTTTTTTTTAAGAAGGTATCTTTTTTGCCTATACAAATGTGTAAAGTACGTTTATATTTTCTGAGTTCTTTTTGGTTGAAATTAAATAGTTTTTTGCTTTTCGCCTAGATTAACACATAGAATAATTTATTCGGAAAGGGGATCCCATATAGAATAATTTATTTCCGAAACCACAGCAGCTGCAATATTTGAGCGCTAAGCTGAATCAATAATAAAGGGTGATAGAGGTCGATTCGGCGCTGTTCGCAGCAACTCCGACTGACGTATGGAATGACTTAGTGCATTTTACGTCGAGATCTTCATTTTAAAGCGCACAAAATAGAGCTTGTGCACGAATTGAAGCCGCTTAACCTTCCCAAGCGACATTGCTTCGCTCAATGTACTCTTGAAAGATTCCAAGAAGATCCGATGTTTTCGAGCCAAATTTTGTTCAGCGTTAAGGCTCATTTCTGGCTCAATGGGTATCTAACCAAGCAAAATTTCCACATTTTGGACGAAGAGCAACCTGAAGAAATTCAAGAGCTGCCATTTTATTCAGAAAAAACCATGGTTTGGTGTGATATGTGGGTCGGTGGAATCATCGATCCATATTTCTTCAAAAAGGATGCGGGTGGGATTGTAACCGTCAATGGCGACAGTTATCACACCATAATAGCCGCCTATTTGATGCCTGAAATTGCAGCTCGTGATCTCCACGACATTTGGTTTCAACAAGACGGCGCTACTTCCCACACATCGCATCAATCAATGGAATTATTGAGAGAACACTTCGGTGAGCAGATAATTTCACGTTTTTGGCCGATCTATTGGCCACCAAGATCGTGTTATATGACACCGTTAGACTTTTTCCTGTGGGGATATGTAAAGTCTAAAGTCTATGCGGACAGTCCCGCTTCGATTTAGGTCTTGGAGCAAAACATCACGCGTGTCGGCCGCCGGATGCCAGACGAAATGCTCGAACGAATCATCGAAAATTGGACTCAATGGATGGACCATCTGAGACGTAGCCGCGACCAATATTTGAAAGAGATAATATTCAAAAAGCAAATGCCAAAGAATGTTCTTTGGAATGATAATAAACATTTCCCATTAGATTTGAATTTTCTGTATTTTTTTTTCATTTTTTTTTTTTTAATAGAAAACCTCTAAATGGATCACCCTTTATAATCGGAAATTTGATATTTTGCATTGGTTGCAAATAACGACTTTTCGCTACTCTTTACCTATCACCTATTTTAAAATACCAACTATAAAATCTAAATTGAATTAACGATCCACAACAACGGTGGGCGGAATCTTCTAGTAATTAATATTGCCTTCTCAGAACGCACTTTGTGCACCCACAGAAATTCATTCATTTCGTGCGTACGCAATCAACAAAATCACAGAAAAGGAGTAGTGGAAATTTTTTTCTTTATTTTTAATAATGATTTTTCCACGTGCAAACGACCAGTTCAGTGGAGTTTTTCAAATTTTCCATGCACCACACGTGGCTGTCACAATTGACTGCTTCGATTAAAAGTGGTGGGGCTGTGTGTCACGTTTTAAAGTTCATTATACGAACAATCTCAAACATACAACTATACATACTTATGAATTTTATATATATTTTTTTGCTTTTTTTCATTTTTTTTTTTTTTGGTTGCACAATGCTACTGTTGCACCCTTGTGGTTTCTGTTAATTTCTTTACATTTTTTGGCTTTTCATTTTATTTTATTTTATTTTTATTTTTTTTTTATATTATTTTATTTTTTTTATTTTTTACTGTCTTTTTATTTCAGCATTTTACATATTTTATTTTATGCTCCGTTTTGCTGCATTTGTTTAGGTGTTTAGCTGTCTGCACTACAGAGGGTGGGCTACCAGTTGAAATTCGATAATGATTGCCAATCAGTAAAAACAATTACTTCGTGTTTTTTTTTTCTTCGTATTTACACATATAGAAACATTGAATAACGCAATGATTGTAAGTAATGAAAAATTTTACAAAATTGTGGAAAACTAGTTTACCGCCGTTAACTTATCGAAATTATTAAAAAAAAAAAAATTACTTAAAAAAGGCAACAATTAGAATTATATAAAATTTGCGATAAATTTTTAATTTAAGTATTTATTTTTATTTTTGATAAAAACCAAAAAAAAATTTTTTTATCTATTTTGATTGTTTTTTTTTTGTGCGAAAAAATATAAATTTCCAACGACAAAAATTTGTATTAAAAAAAATTCCTCTATTTGTCTACTCCACGGCGTATACGCATCATTCAAAAGATTTTGTGTGTTAAATTTTCATCAATTCCAAACAAATTTACTTACTGCAGGTAGTTCGAGTAAAAAGAGAAAACTCAAAAATTCAAAAGAATTTCATAAAGCAAAAAAAGTACATGAAAATGTCCTTCTACCAATACAATTACAATATACAATTTCATATCTCCCATACGACCTGTCATCCCAATTGGCACATCCTTCCCACTCACTCTTTTGGTTTCTCTCTATCTCTCACATGCTACTCCCGAATTGTGTTTGCTCTGACGCACTTCAATCAACAGCGCAAACTATCAAAACTTGCAATATGCAAGCGGTAACTGAAAAAAATATCTATATAAATTGGAAAGTAAAGGGAAAAAATTGAGTTGTACTGTATATAAAGATATAAAAGCACTCCCACACATACAAATTTGATTGACAAAGTTTAAGAAAACAACAATGTGAAATCAAAAGAAAATATTTGATCCTTTCAAACACATATCGTTTTATGAAAATCAAAATTTTTTGCCGAAAAAGCGTAAATCAGTTTTTGATTCTCATAAAATGAGCTGCCGACAATCAAAAAAATGTTCACTTCCTGTTTTTGGTTTTTGAACGTTAAAATTTTTTTATAGTAAACTTGTATGCCTTTGAGAGCAGCCTACTTTTCAGCTTACACTTTAGTCAATAGTTGCAGGCAGATCTAAGGCGAATTCAAAAATACAATACATACCTTGGCAACGAACTTAACTTTTTCATTGAAAATTATTTTTCAATTTATGCGTTGCTTGCTTGCATTTGATTTGATTTTCTATTTGCTAATGTGAAAAGGTTGTGATTTGTGCGAAAAAAGGGAGTTTTTTTCTGGGATGACGCCCGTGAAGAGGAAACTCTCATGAGTACTGCTACACCGACTTAACAGTAAGCACGACTTGCAACCTCACAGCTGCACCTACGTACTAGGTAACACCTCTCCACTCACTACCACTCTCCCCACCGAACTATCAATAAAGTATTACCTCGCGGGGCTGGAAAGCACATTAGCTATTACGCGTTACTTTAACAACGAGCTGCGATGCATACGCTACCTGCTTAGCTGGAGAGGCCTAGTCTACAGCCTACTATATTCTACTGCGGGCGGAAAGTCCAAGTTTCCGCTCCTTTCTCTCTTAGCAGACACAGGGTTATGGTCGGAAAGTCCTTGTTTTCGCTCCATATTCCCATTATTAAGAGTGCCACAAATCAAGTTGGGGCAGGCGGAGAGGCCTTGTTTCCGCTCTGCTCAACTGATAGTCTTTTAAGCGTGGTCGGCTAGCTTTGCATTTTATCATATCATTTGCCACACATCGCGAATTGCACCACATTGCAAGTTCTTTATTAAAGGTTCTGGTGCCTTAGTATTTCCGCTTGTCTTAAACTTGTATATATGACTTTCGAAATCATACATATTCGGGGGAAAGCTGCATATAAGTTAATAAATTGCTTTCATTCAAAACTCTGGTGGTGTCTGAACGATATCTCGGACATCGAAACATTACGTGTCCGGCATCTTTCTCAGACTCTGGGTATATTGGACAAGACACCGACTTGCCATTGCCAAATCTGTTGAGGTACTTTCTGAAAACACTATATCTTCAAAGGAATTGCGTCAGGATGGAGTCGGTGTCCCCGTGTCTTCTATCCGTCCATCCGATTAAGAAAGGAATGAGCTCGTAGGTCCATCTGCCCTTCGCGGAGTCATTTCATCGCACTTGCCAGTCACTTATAGACCGACGCCTTTCTTCGGCAGCGATTTCCCTTCGATTAACTGCCACATTTGGAATCGAGAGCTTTAAATACAGCCTTTCCATTTCCTCAGCGAGGATGTCAATTGGGATTCGACCAGCTAAAACATATGATGCTTCATCCGACATTGTTCGGAATTCACAGATAACTCTAATTAAGCTTAATTGATATAAGGCGGTCAACTTTCTTTTTTGCGAGTTTTTGCTCAAAGCTTCGACCCAAACCGATGTAGCGTATAAAAGAGAGTGAAATAGAGAATTTATGCAGTTTTAAGAGCCAAAGACTTTTCCATGATTTTGACAATTACAATTCAAAGTCAAAAACAAAATAAACGAGAATTGTTGTTTTTGTTGTCCTGCTCTTACCTTTATAAATACGCCTTGGGTAGATCGATTAATAAAACTTGGCCAGATTTTTAGCTTGATTGAATTGGTGTGAAGAATTTCCCTAAAAAAGGTAAAAAAAAGCTGCAGTTTTCTACAATTTATTATTGATATATTGTACAAATCTATCCGGTCCGTCTTTTGTGCGAAAATTCGACCCATCTATCTGGTAATTTTTCAATATTAAAGGGTGCTCCATTTCCAAAACAGAAAATTCTAATTTAATGGGGAATGTTTATTATCATTCGAAAGAAGATTCTTTGGCATTTATTTTTTTGAAGATTATTTCTTTCAAATTCTGTCCGCGGCCATGTCTCAGATGGTCCGTCCGTTGAGTCCAATTTTCGATGACCCGTTCGATCATTTGGACTAATAACTGGCGAATGACACGCTCGATGTTTTGCTCCAAGGCCTGAATCGAAGCGGGATTATCCGCATAACTTTACATATCCCCACAGGAAAAAGTTGACGATTGACCGGCCCAAAACGTGAAATTATCTATTCAGCGAAGTGTTCTCTCAATAAATCCATTGATTGATGCGATGTTTGGGAGATGGCGCCGTCTTGTTGAAACCAAATGGCGCAATTTGCTTGAGTATGCTTTCATTTTAAGATCTCGACGTAAAATGCGGCAAAACGTTCCATACTTCGGTCCGAGTTGCTGCTAACGGCGCCGAATCTACCCTCCATGGTCTTCGTGTACACTCTCAGCTACGTCCGCTATATTTTCTGCACTGCGTGCTGGATGTGGTCTATTCGTTCGAATTTTATCCAATAATGAATGCTGGGTCACAAGATAGGTTATGGTGTTGCGAATAGTACATTCAGTAGGCCGATTATGTTGACCATAAGTTGAGCGAAGTGCGCGAAACACATTCTTTAAAGAAAATGAATTTTCGTAAAGTAAATGATATGTAAAAGTTGTTCAGACGTAAGTCTTTTCATGATGAAATGCCAAACAATACTGAACAAAAATAGCATGACAGCTTGGCACGACTCACGCGTGTTCTGTCAAAAAAAGTTGATTGAAAAGAGTACCTCTACTTGGATCACCCTTTATCTCTGAAAAATGAGTCCCCTCTCCCTCGATCCATTCATTGAGCCATTCTTCGATTTCGTTTAAAAAAAAAACCAACAGTTGGAAGGCGCAAGGTCTAGAGAACACGGCGAGTGTGATGAGATCTCCCATCTCAACATTTCCAGGGCAGTTTTTACCATTACAGCCTCATGTGGTCGAGCGTTTTCGTGTTGCAGAATCACCCTGTCTTGTGTTTCGGTCTTTTAGGGCCATTTTTCGTACAATTCTCGGCCAAAACTCATTAGTTGTAATCGATAACGCTTCATGTAACTAGTTTTATACGGTTTTAGCAGCTCGTAGTACACCACACCTGTCTGGTGCTGCCATATGCAGACCTTCGTATCCAGTCACGATCCGGTGGAAAAATCCCTTTCTGTGATGTCTTTTAATAAACAGTTCCAAGGTAAAAAATCACCATCTCTCGGCTGCAACTCGTACATTACCCAATTTCCTTTTTTTTTCTTTTTTTTTTAACAAATCCAAATTGCTTTAACCGAAAGGAAATTGTTTGTTGAGTCACTAAAAACGACTTTGCGAGTTCTGTTTGCTTTTGTCACGGATCTTGATGCGGTAAAGCCTCCAATTCCTCATCTACAATTTTTTATGATTTACCAGGATGCTTTTCGTCTCTGACGCTAAAATCATCAATTTTGAAGCGTTGAAATCACTCTCTACATGACTTACCGGTCGGCATAGATTCACCGTTCACTTCTGCAAATATTCGGTGAACTTTAACTGCACTTTTCTTCCAATTAAAAAAACAATTATCACAAATTCAGTTTAACACAAATTCGGACAAAAAGCGTGCTGTTGTCAGAAAACAGGGGTAAAAAACAATGTTGTTGTCAAAAACAGAAAGATGTACACTGACTATTGTTGACAGATATGAGGCCTTTCCAATGAAATAGGTAATCACTTCCTATATCGGCCACAATTTACAGGTGGGCCATCTTTTGAGAACGGACTGAATTAATTTGTCCCTGCAATATATTTTTGTAATTTTTCGTAATTTTTTTTTTTTTTTTTGCCTTAAATAGCTTACGAAGTCCGAGTAAGTAGAAATTTTGCTGTATTAGCATATAAATATATAATTTTCATTGGCATGTAAGAAGTCAATTGAAAAGTTCTTGGCCTCACACAGAGATGACGCTAACAGAAATAATTAATTAGTGAGGTTTAGTTAGCCCTAATCTTCAAAAGACGAACTCTCAGGTCATCAGTTTGTGAATTATAGCATTTTGAGTGAAGCAATTTTTGATATTGTGAGAAAAATGGATGAAAACGAATTTCGCTTGTTGATAAAATATTATTTTATGTGGCAATGAATGAAACATGGCTCCATAATTTTACTCCGAAGTCATCCGAGGGAGCTACGTTGAATGGAAAAAATTAATTTTGCCAAAAAAGGTGTTTTACTATGGTAGCCCGGAAACTTTTCAATTAAGTGTTTATATATATATAAATAATAATATTCTTTAATTAGTTTATATGTTACGTATATATAATTCAAATGTATCATATTTTAGTTTAACTACTTAGTTCTCCATTTGGCGTTTATTTCGTATGTATAATTAAGATCCAATAATATGATTGAGCTTTGTTTCCATAATAACGTAATTCATCGATTGGTCAAGGCTATAATATTTGTGAAATGAGCTGAGAAACCACAAGTAGTTCGTAGAGTTTACAACCCAGTGAGAAAACTAGGTCTGTCAAAAAAAATAACTCGAGCTGATTTTGCTTTCTATGGGAACTACTAATTAAACATTTTTTATTAATTAAGTTATTTATAAAATGTTAATATTGCGAAGAATGCTCACGCCTGAAAGATTTCGCTTCATGAAGTTGCCAACTTCTAATACCAGAATTTTAGGCAAATCATAAAACATTCGAAAATCATAAAGTCTAAAAAGACTGTCCTAGGGCATCCCTAAATGCTTCTACCTGTTTTTTTGTGTAAATCTTGTAGCTAGGTTAGGTTAGGTTAGATTAAAGTGGCTAATCGTAAGAATATCTCACATAGACGTGTAAGACATGTCCGTTGCGTTTCTACAAAGAGTAAAATATACAAATTCGTCTGATACCAATGGCTGTTAACTCTTTCAGGTTTATAGCCGTATGCGTTTCGAGAATTTTTAGCCTCAGTTTGGTAATGGAGGACAGTTCACCAGAAAGCGTAAAGCTGATTCCAACTCTTTTTTCAAACAAATATGGCAGTGGAATTCCAAACCCTACCGCGTGATTTAAGGTTGCACAATGTACGGTTAGAATTCACTCGATAGTTTTAGCCTTGGAAGAAAAAGAAGCTTAGCTGACTTTCCACGGTTCACTTCGGCAAGAACCATCTCAAAACTGCAAATATTGAGATGGTACTAACCTAGCGCTCGCTGTGTTATCTCAGTACCCACCTGTCTAGAACAGACCGCAAAGTAAATTAAGGAACGCCCATCTCTGATATTAACAAAACGGTGGTTCTCACCATGTGTGAGCTCAGAGCCGTAATAAGCGATTGAGTTAATGTTAGTCGCACTTCGAAATAATGTATCCGCGACTTTCTTAATAGTAGTTACTTCCGCTTAAAAATTACGGCAGTGGTCTGGAAACCTAAACCCTCCACCGATGTATAACACTTGACAAAATACAAGTACACCCGCACCGTCTCTTCCGCTAAGTTTCGAGCCAGTGGTGAAGAAGTTAAGTACTCTTTGCCTCTAGTGGCATCTCAACTCAGAGGGTGCACTACATTTTACATTAATATTTGAACATGAAAAATCTATCCGCACTTATCGGAGCAGAGATTGCTCACACACGGCCATAAGCGCAATCGTGTAACCGCTTCAAAGGAGTGTTTGGCGATGTTCGAGCGCAATCCAAACGAAATTGTGCACCGTTACGTTGCCTTAGACGAAACTTGGATCCATTAAACCACACCAGAAACCACATAACAATCAAGACAATGGGTTTTCCCGGGTGAACGTGCACCAAAGAAGATTAAGGCAGATCTGCCGGCGACAAGGTCATGGCCACAGTATTTAAGGATGCACGAGATGTCGTTCACATCGATTGAAATGGGTAAAAAGATTACCGGCGAATATTATTCAGAGCTTTTTGACAAATTCGGCGCAAAAAGCTCCGTTGCATCAGGCGAATGCACAGGTGCACCCGTGTATAGTAACCGTGACAAAAAATCCTAAATTAGGCTATGAATTGCTACCTGATACAGCTTATTATCCAGATTTAGCCCCCCGTGATCACGTCATCACGGAAACAAACGCCTATTCTCGATGTTCTCAAGAGTTGGCACTTTCTTACGGTATATTATGACGTGTTTTGTATTTGGACTTACACCTACATCAATATAAATAAGGTCTAGTTCAAACAACGAAGTAGTTAACATACACCGATTGTATACTTGAAAAAGAAGCAGTAGACCGAGATTTTTCCTAAAAAAATTATCTTCAGCGATAACGCGCATTTCTCACTCGTTGGATATGTAAATAAGCAAAATTGTCGCATTTTCGAAATTTCCTGGCCTCGTGATCTCTCGATTTGGCGATGTCAATTGACCACCGAGATGCTGGGGTTGACACTATGGTATTTTTTTTGTGGGATTTCGCGAAAGACCGTGTTTATGCGGATAAACCTTTAACTATTGAGCACATGAAAAACAACATTAGTCAAGTTATGGCTAAGATACCGTTCAATATGTGTCAAAAATTACCCCAAATTGATCGAAGTTTGCAAAAATTCACGAGATGGTCTTTTGAATGATGTAGTGTTTCACATATGTATAATGCCGAGGTTCAAACTTTATTATAAAAAAGGAATTTCAACAACAACAAAAATTACTTTAAATGCACTTTCTTTGCGTTTATTTCGGAAACCGCATAATTGGTAACCCTGTAGGTCGGAATGAAATAAAAAGTTAATTCATAATAAGTTCAAGGGTTGAAATTTTACAATAGCTGCCAGTCAGATCAGCAATATTATCAGCAAAATGTTCTTACAAAGTATCGTAAGCAAAATTATTATTATTAAACTGGGTGCTGGGGACCGAAAATGTATCTCTTTCCTTTTTTTATTGGCGCTTTTATAACTACTGAAGCAATTTTCGGCCGAACTGAGCTGAACTGATGAATTTTTATGAGGAACTTTTTATTTTATGTCAGAGCTGCACTCAGAGGTATTGACATTCCCTGCCGAAGGGCGTCACCAGTAAGAAAAATTAATTTAAAATTAATTTTCTATAATTTTTTATATTGACCTGATCATAAATCGAACTCATGTCCATTGGCATGGTAGTACGCAATGCAAATCACTCGGCTAATGTTGATTATAGATTACATTATCCAGTACTTGATGTGTTTAAGTGCAAAAGCATATGTAATAGGTCCATTAAAAAGTCCCAGGTCTGAAACATAGATGGTGCTAATCTACAAAAGACTTACGTATAAATTTGAGAGCTATCGGACTATTAGTTTGTGAGTTATGGCATTTTGGGAGAAGCAAATTTTGTTATTGTGAAAAGAAATGGATAAAGGAGTTTCGAGTGTTGATAAAATAATGCTTTTTCAAGGAAAAAAAGTTAAAGCAAAAACTTGGCTGGATGACGGACAATGCCCCAGAAAAATTAACCATCAAGGATTGGTACGCTCCGTTTAGACGTGGTGAAATGAGCACCGAAGACGGTGAAGGCAGTGGACGACAAAAAAGGGTTGTTACCGACCAAAACATCAAACAAATCCACAAAATGATTTTGAATGACCGTAAATTGAAACTGAATGAAAGAGCAGGAACTCTAAAGACATCAACTGAATGTTTACATCATATCATTCACGAATATTTGAGTACGAGAAAGCTCCGTGCAAAGTGGGTGCCGTGCAAACTTACTTTTGACCAAAAATGATGAGTTAATGATTCGGAGATTCAGTGTTTGGAGATGTTCAAGGGTAATAATCCCAGGCTTCTGCATCGATATGTGACAATGGATGAAACATGGCTCCATCATTTCACTCCAAAGTCCAATCGACAGTCATCCGAGGGTATTGCAACACAATGAACTCGATCCAAAGCATGGGAAACCACAACAGTCGGCTGGCAAGGTTACGGCGTCCACATTTTAGGATGCGCATGGAATAATTTTCATTGACAACCTTGAAAAAGAAGAAACATCCTCAGCCACTATTATATATCCGATAACTCTCACGAGCGCTGGTTCTACGTAGCGAAGTTGACCCGGATTTTATTCGGCGACGTAACCCCGTTTAGGCCATCAGGTAATCTTACGAAATCGCCGATAAATAGGCGCGTTTGAAGAGAAAGAAAGTGCTGTTTCACCAAGACAATGCACCGTTTCCCAACTCACTGAAATAGATGGCAAAAATCCATGAATTGGACCATGAATTACTCCCGCATCCACTGTATTCTCCAAATCTGGAGCCCAGCAATTATTTTCTGTTTTCAAAATAATGCTCACTGGGAAGAAATAAATATTCGTGGAATGAAGAGGTGATCGCCAAAACTGAGGCCTATTTTGAAGCAAAGTACAAATCGCACTATAGTGTATCACCCTTGAAGAGAACTATGTTGAATAAAAATATGAATTTTGCCAAAAAAAAATTTGTTATACTATAGTAGACCGGGGACTTTTCAATTTTTCTGTTAACTCTAGTTCATGGCAATGGTATATTTGCATATTTTGAATACTAGTTCTGAACTAGTACCTTTTCGCACCATTTAAGTTTTTCACTGTAGGCATGGCTCTTATGCTCATACATTTCCTAGCATATGCATGTATATATCTATGCTTATATATGTGTATAAGTATATATTGACCACCGATGCTTATATTGCCACTACACCTATTAAGCTCACTCAACCGCAATACAGTGGGCGTATGTATGTATGCGAGTATGCATATGAATGCATGTAGGCGCACACTTGCAACCAACCAACAACAAAATCATGCACACATACTCACATAAGACCGCGCAGAATGCAATTATTAGTAAGCCTTGCTGCATTCCACCTGATGATGGAAAGTAGGTGAAAATCCGTTTGAGCGCGATGCAGCGCAGAACGGCCAAAAGCCAAATGCAGCAAGAATGTTTGGCAACGTAAATGTGAGTCAGTGGATATATATATATATATCTGCATACATATATACATGCAAATATACGTACATACGTATGTACAAATGTGTGCAGCCATGATTGGCCCGTCCATGCATGGATATGCATATGGCAAGTGAATTAAGTGACTGTCGCTTGTATTGGAACAGAAGCTGAAACTGAAACTGAAGTTCATGGCATGACTACTACTACCGCCAACTGCCATGGCACGACACGGCGCACACACTGATTGCCATGGAGCCAATGATGATGATGATGATATGATTTTAACGAATACTACCCAAGGCACATATATATTTATTTATTAAGCGTGTTACCGCACATATTTATATACACATATATACACGAATATTTATTTATATCAAAATGAAGGCATTTATTTTCAGTGGCTATTATAAATGAGTACAACACAAATAAACAAACAGGCAAATAATAAAATATTTGTTTTTTACCTTAGCACCACATTTAGTGCACTAATTAATTCTTTGTGAGCAGTGACCATGGCGATGGTAGTAGCCAAACTCAGGCACTCATTTCAAATGCAAAATACAAAGTGCTCAATCAAATAAGTATTTTATTTATTTATATATTTTCATACATATACGAGTGCCTATTGGAATTAATAATAATTGAAATGTTGTAAATGAAAATGTTCTAAGTCTGTTTTTGTTAAAATCGAGATAATTTATGGTTTTCGTTGAGTAAAATTTTAATTATATCCCTTTCGAGGTTTTCTACTTTTTAAGGAAAAAACACAGAAAATTCAAATTGAATAGGGAATTTTTATTACCATTCGAAAGAACATTCTTTGGCATTTACTTTTTGAAGATTATCTGTTTCAAATAATGGCCGTTGCTACGTCTCAGATAGTCTTTCCGTTGAGTCCAATTTTCGATTACTCGTTAGAGCATTTCGACTGGTAACTGGCGATTGACTCGCTTGATGTTCTGCTCCAATGCCTGAGTCGAAGCGGGTTTGTGCACATAGACTTTAGACTTCACATATCTCCACAGGAAAAACTCTAACGGTGTAATATCACATGATCTCGGTGACCAATCGACCGGCTCAAAACGTGAAATTATCTGCTCACCGAAGTGTTCTCTCAAAAAATTCATTGATTGATACGATGTGTGGGAAGTGGCGCCACCTTGTTGAAACCAAATGTCGCGGAGATCACGAGCTTCAATTTCAGACATCAAATAGTCAGTTATCATGGCGTGGTAACGGTCACCATTGACGGTTACGTTCTTACCTTCATCATTTTTGAAGAAATATGGACAGATGTATCCATCGGCACACAACGCACACCAAACCTTTGTTTTTTCGGGATAAAATTGCAGCTCTTGAATCTCCTCAGGTTGCACTTCATCCTGAATGCGCGACAATTTTGCTCGTTTACATACCCGTTGAGACACGTCAAATCTTCTTGGAACTTTTCCAGACCCCTTAGAGCGAAGCGATGTCGCTTGGGAAGGTCAAGCGGCTTCAGTTCTTGCACAAACTGTATTTTGTACACTTTCAATTTAAGATATCGACGTCAAAAGCGCCAACTCGTTCCATGCGTCAGTCCGAGGTGATGCGATCGGCACCGAATCGACTCTCCACGGTCTTCCTGCACACTGTTGTTGTTGTTGTTGTAACCGCAGAAAATTCTCTAAATGGGGCTTCGGGGAACATTGCGGAAGTGACAGTCCTTGGCCGGATAAACATCCGGGTCGTTCCGGTATAAAGACCCGACTGTCGCGGGAACTATGGATTTTAGTCGGCTCTTACGGCAGGCATGCCTTACCGCGGGTAAATTCTTGAACCCCTAACCAGCAGGGGGTCTTCCTGCACACTCTCAGCTACGGCCGCTATATTTTCTTCACTGCTTGCTAGACGTTGGTCTTATCGGTCGAATATTATCCAAAAATGAATGCTGGGTCCAAGATTGGTGATGGTGTTGCGAATAGTACCCTCAGCAGGCCGATTATGGTGTCCATAAATTGAGCGAAGCACGCAAAACACATTCTTTACAGAACGTGAATTTTCGTAGTAAAGTTGAATGATTTGTAAACGTTGTTCCGGCGTAAGTCTTTCCATGATAAAGTGCCAAACAATACTGAACAAAAATACTGAACAAAAATAACATGACAGCTTGACAGACTCACGCGTAATCTGTAAAAAATATTATTGAACCCTACAATATCCAGTCGAATTAATAGTACAGAGATAGTACCAAAAATCATAAGCAAAATCTTCTTCTCGAAAAATTCTAGTGTCGACCCAGGAATGTTGTCATCGTCCATCGTCCATCGTCCATCACTGCACTACACAGCAAGGCGGAAATAATGAGGGACTGGTTGAGCTCGGTTCTTATTGGTTGAGATCGGTATTCTCAGTTCACTACTCAGTTCAAAGTAGCACCTCCTGCCAAAGTGATTCTGTGTTGGCTTTCCAGGCCGACATTGTTTTTGGTGTCAATGCTGGTTCCTAATAGACGAAATCGTCTAGAACTTCAGTATTATGACTGTCACCAGTATTTCGTCTTATCCTCGTTCATTAGCAGAGCCATTTCGAAAATCTAGAGAAAGCTGAATCAACGTTGCGGCTCGCTGAGTATCGAACGGCTCGGAGAGGTCCTATCAGATCCTGCCAAAGCTTGTGTTGTTTCTGAACGCCTCTTCACTTATAAACTTTGCAGGTGATACCAAATTTATACAAAGCAGTTAGAGGCAGCTCCCTTCCTGTCGTGGTACCAAAAGCAGCTTAAATATCGATGAACCCTATATATTGGGTGTCTTTCAGGATTTTTCAAGGGCTGAAACCACACTGATATAGAGCCATCAGTTCGTTGATGTTGGCTTTAGTTTTCATACGATAAACCCGATGGTAGTTAAACGACTTTAGGGTAATGGATTTGGCAGTGCACTCTTGCGTGCGTCTTGTCAGCTCATTGCCTCCCTGCTTGAATAGCTCCACAGGTAACCCCTCGATCTGCTCCCACTGCTTTGTGAAGCGACAAATCGTGATTCGAACTTCGTCTCAGTCGGGATAAGGAACTACTATTTCGTTTTCATCGATTGGATGTTTAGGCTCGCCATCTCTCATATCTTTGTTACTGCAATTATGCAGGCTGGAGAAGAGTTCGCTCAATGAATTCAGTATTCTCAGAACATAGGTCCCGAGATTATCTCTTTATATCATGTAGGAGTATACAACGGACTTAAAATCTTATATTAACTGGTGTGGCGCGCGCTGCGATCTAAACCAAAATTGCAAGATAGGCAGTCTTTTCCCTTTCAGCAAATTTTTCCTCTTATGGCGGGAAATGTTGAGTTTTAACTGATATTTCACTGGTTTTCATATCGAATTGCTGATGTGTGCTCTCAAAGAGAAGGGAATGCAATTTCAAAAGAAAAATACTTGGTTGTCTACTGTGATGGCAACTGTTCGACGTCGCATTGTGTTTCTTGAAGAACGTTCTTTGCTGCACAGAGATGGGTGTATATCTGATTAAAAAAAATCCGAAATAGATGTTAGTTTCTCGGAACGTACGCACATCTAGAACACTGGAGACTTATCTTTCTCCCATCACAACGTGATCGGCTTAGTCATGGGTTCTTCGATTCAGAGGTAGACATGTGGATTGATGAACTTTCTTGCGGAATTTTCTTTTGACAGAATTTAGTGTTAGAGAGAACTATATTTCGGACTCTGGTGAAGTTGATCAGCTGCAGCCCTTTTGAGAATGCCAGTAATCAGAGTAATTTGGAGTCCCTCTCTTTGTCTCTCATTACATATCCAACCAAACTTGCAACCCTTTCTAATATCTAGTATCCACCTTGAATGGCAGTGCTGTCAGCCTTAATTGCCACAAGGACATCAACCAACTGATCAGCGGCACCTTCTCAATTAAGGAAACAGATATTTCAGGCGAATACCACCAATTATTATTAGTTAGGAGTTATAAAAGGGTTTGTGGTGGTTTATCAGCCGAGGCTTGATTTTTAGACTTTTCATTTGAGCACATTTTTTATGAAGCTGATCCCAAACTCCACACACAACCACAGGAGGCTCGTCTTCCCACTTTAGCGCGCCTCCAAACGGATATTTGTTGGATACCCACAGGTCTGGAAGTCGTGGGCTCCTTGCACTATATGCAAAAAAAATCATTTCTACTAGTTCCGATGGGATTTTTGAATGTTTTCAATTACCAAAATAATCAGAGTCCTTTACCCAGTCAAATTTCTAACTAAAGCAATTTTTTCAATAAATTATATTTACACCATTTTCATTTATAACAGCAGAAATGTACATAAAATGCAATACAACTGCGCACTTAATACCGTTTTTGAAAATATTAATTCCACTCCCATTTGAATTTTCAGCTTTGCCTATTAGCAGATTTATTACACACATTTACCATATTTATTGAATATATACAAACGTATATAGTGGTACATATATGTATGTTTACATCTAGACCCACACACACCAGCTGGCAATCCATTAATTTGCCTCGATACCTCATTTATGAATTGGTGATATGTGTTTATGCTAGGTAATTAAATGAAATGAAGTGGCGCAGCAAATAGAATTCGGTGAAGGCGACTAAATATGCATTTCAATACCATTAGCTACATTAATTATATGCTGAAATTGGTTGAAATTTGATTTTCAATATATAAACTACTGAGTGGGTACTCGATTAATTAATTTTTGAATGCCGAAGAGAGTTAATTTGTTCAAATATTCGGTATTTTTAATTATATTTCCGTTTTTTATTCTATAAAGAAAAATTTAATTTATATTGAACCCTAGAAGAAATAAAAATCACATTTACTTCGTATAAAGGGTGATCCGAGTAGAGGCACTTTTTTCAATAGATTTTTTTGACAGATCACGCGTGAGTTTGTTCAGTATTATTTGACATTTCGTAATGGAAAGTATTACACCTGAAAAACGCTTACAAATCATTCAACTTTTTTCTACGAAAATTCAAACATTCGTTCAACTTATGGTCAACATAATCGGCCTAATGAGCGTACTATTCACAACACCATCACCCATCTTGAGACCCAGCATTCATTATTGGATAATATTAGACCGATAAGACTGACGTCCAGCACGCAGTGAAGAAAATATAGCGGGCGTCGCTGAGTGTGTACACGAAGACCGTGGAGAGTTGATTCGGCGCCGTTTGCAGCAACTCGGACTGACGTATGGAACGATGCGGAGCATTTTACGTCGAGATCTTAACTCGAAAGCGTACAAAATACAGCTTATGCAAGAACTGAAGCCGTTCGACCAAGTTCCAAGAAGATCCGACGTTTTCGAAACAAATTTTGTTCAGCGATAAGGCCCATTTCTGGCTCAATGGGTATGTAAACAAGCAAAATTTCCGCATTTCAGACGAAGAGCAACCTGGGAATAATCAAGAGCTGCCATTTCATCCAGAAAAAACAACAGTTTGGTGTGGTTTGTGGGCCAGTGGAATCATCGGTTCATATTTCTTCAAAAATGATGAAGGTAAGAACGTAACCGTCAATGGCGACCGTTATCGCGCCACTTCCTACACATCGCATCGATCAATGGATTTTTTGAGATAACACTTCGGACTTTAGACTTTTACCTGAGGATGTGTAAAGTCTAAAGTCTATGCGGATAATCCCGCTTCGATACAGGCCGTGGAGAAAACATCACGCGTGTCATTCGCCAGTTACCAGTCGAAATGCACGAACGAGTCATCGAAAATTGGAGTCAACGGATGGACCATCTGAAACATAGCCGCGGACAACATTTGAAAGAGATAATCTTCAAAAAAAGAAAAAAAAAGCCAAGGGATGTTCTATCGAATGATAATAAATAATTTCCATTAATTCGAATTTTCTGTATTTTATTCTTTAAAATGTAGGGAACCTCAAAATTATAATCTCAAAATTATAACATTAAATACATTTATTATTTATATATTTAAATATATTTGGCGCTTTGTAACCACTGACGCGATTTTCGGCCGGGCTCCTCCTCCAATTTGCAGTTTTGCGTCTTCCTTGTCTAGTAATAAATGTTGAGACCTACAATTTAATCTAAGCTGCTTCCAAACTGTCGATGTTTTTTTATGTGGAGCTATTTATTTCATGTCAGGAATACTCACGTAGTGCTTGATATTCTCTGCCGACGAGCTACCGCAATAAGAAAAATTAGTTATCCGTAATTTTGAATGTTGGTTGAGCTCAAGCCGCCAATGTAGTTGCGACGGTATATTAAGTCTTCAAATGCCCGAAGACATACCTAGTTGGCTACGCAGACGACATTGCCGTGATAATCATTGCATAAGACACTGAAGTTGCGCACAGAAAATTAAACCAAGTGATGATAAGAGCAGAAATTTGGCTTGACGCGAGAGGTCTTAAGTCTGCCACTGAAAAAACTGAGCAAATATTACTAACAAGGAAGCATGTTCCTATTGAAATAGACAACCATGGAGACTCTAAGAACAAAATAGGTTGTCACTTACTTGGGCGTAAGACTGGAATCCAAGCTAACTTAGTGGTCGCAAATCCAACATGTTACGGAAAAGGCGTCTAAAATAAAATTCCAACTCAGCAGAATGATGACCAACATAGCGGGACCGATACAGAAAAAACGGAAGCTTTTAACAACACTGAATGTCTTGCTCTACAGAGCAGGGCTATGGGTAGAGAAAAAGTTTATCGCACAACTGTTCTGAGAATAGTTTCAGCATGCTATGTAGTTTCAGGCGAAGCTGTATTGGTAGTAAGCGAAACCACCACCATCGACTTATTCTTCTTATTCTTCTTTGGCGTAGGCACCGCTTACGCAATTAAAGCCGCTTAAACTAGTGCTCCACTCATTTCTTCTCTTTGCTGTTTGGCGCCAGTTGGAAATACCAAGTGAGACCAGGTCGCTATTCACCTGATCCTTCCAACTGAGTGGAAGTATTTCGTTTCCTCTGCTTCCAACAACAGGTACTCCTTGGAATACTTTCAAAGTTTGAGCGCTTTCGTCCATTCGCCCCTTTCTCTTGATTCGCTGAACTACATATATCAAGGGCGTCGTATAGCAAAGTACAGCTCATTGGTCCATCGTCTGCGGTATTCGCCATTGTCAACGCGCAAAGGACCATAAATCTTCCGCAAAACTTTTCTCTCGAAAACTTTCAAAGCCGACTCATCGGATGTTGACATCGTCCAGACTTCTGCACCATATATCAGGAATGATTAGCGACTTGTAGAGTTTAATTTTGGTTCGTCGAGAGAAGACCTTATTTTTCAATTGCCTACCCAGTCCAAAGTAGCACCTGTTGGCAATAGTGACTCTGCGCCCAGATACACGAAATTATCTACGACTTCGAAGTTGTGGCTGTCAACGGTGAGGTGGGAGCCAAGTCGCGAATGCGATGACAGTTTATTTGATGACAGGAGATATTTCGTCTTGCCCTCGTTCACTACCAGAACAATTCTCTTCGCTTCTTTGTTTAAGCTGGAGAACACAGAACTTACGTTGCGGTTGTTATGACCAATTATATCTATATCATAGGCATACGCCAAGATACCTTGTCTAAACCCTCGTCTGGTATCTGCGCTTCTGGTATTATTCACGGTCAGTTTACATAGCTAATTTTGTGGGGATATCAAATTCAGACATGGCGGCGTAGAGGCAGTTCCTAGGCCAGTTTTAAAATCGATAAAAAGGTGGTGTGTATCGATTCTTTTCTCTCGGGTCTTCGCCTAGATTTGGCGCATGATGAATATCTGGTCAATGGTGAATTTGCTAAGTCTAAGGCCACACTGATAAGGGCCGATCAGTTTGTTGACGGTGGGCTTTACTCTTTCACACAATACACTAGATAGGACCTTATATACGATATTAAGGAAGCTTATCCCACGATAATTGGCCCAGGCCGTGGTGTCTCCCTTTTTTAGATTGAGCAGACCATTAGTTCCCATTCGTCAGGCATGTTTTCTTCCGACCATATTCTACAAAGAATCTGATGCATGCTCCTTGTCAATTCTTCTGCCGGTAACCCATCGGGTCTCGCCGCTTTGTTATTTTTTAAGCGGGCAATCGCTATTCGAACTTCTTTATAGTCGGTTGATGGCTCGTCTGTACCATCGTATTGTATTGGGGTTTCGGGTTCACCATCTCCGGAATCGCCATCATCCTGGAATAGCGAGAAAAACTACATAGAAAACGTACTCCGGCTAAAAACATGGAAACTGGACGCAGGTAATGACATGTATGTCCTAAGACGAGCAATATGGAACGCTTGATATCTGAAGTAATGCGAAAGTGGTCCCAGAGTGTGTGACGTTTACTCAGAGGAGAGTTTTTTAGGGACTGCCAGAGGCACAGTATATATTTTTCCATCCTTCCTTCTCCCGTAAAAAAAAATTTGGATGTTGGTCGAACCCTTCCGATTGTTAGTACGCAATGCTAACTATTCGGCTATTGCGGACGGCGCATTTATTTACCTACTTAAAAGATGGTTTCCCACCATTTTTTTTAGTTTGCGAGAAAAAAGGGAGAGTCCCTCAAAAAATTCAAGCTCTGTGACTGAAAGAATAGCGCTTTCTTAAGAACTGCAATTCCGTCTGTGATATACTACAAAGTCCTGAAGTCCAAATCGGTTATCAAGTGAAAACTTCCTTCAAAAAACGTCAAGCTTGTTCTCATCTAGAAACTCTGTCTCCACGTGGAGAGATGATAAAAGACATTTCAGAAGAACATCTAAGTACATTTAGTTAAAAGAGAGGATGAAAACATGAGTAGAAGTACACGATAGTGGTAAAAGATTTTGACTACAATTCACCTATCAGTATATAGTTCAAGCAGCTCCTGACTTCCGATCTTAGGCAATATTTGGTAGGCAATAAAAACCCATTTAGAGTCGAGCTAAAGTGAGAAGAGGAACCTTCTGTGTTTGTGCGCAGAGTTTGTGATCCACCGCATAAAGTGTTTGCTCCAATGAAAAGTCTAAAGATAAAACCTGCAGCTAGAGGAACCAGCATTAATAATGACAACAGCACACTTTTTTAAGATCACGATTTGTGGGCATGCGCCTAGAATATTGGGTTCCTTCATTGTTGATGTCCTCATAAAAAGTAAGATAGATTGATCACGGCCCTCTAAGTAGTTCAAAGGGCGGAACAAAGATGGAAACGAGTAGGTTCTTATGACATGTGTGTGCGACCATATAAAGTAGCAAAAATTTGGAGTAAGTTTCGCGGTGGGAGAGATACTCAGTCGCCAATTTCTTGCATTCATTCCAGTGGATGAACGTCCTTCATCAATCCGAATCAAAGCGAAGTTCTTCAACATATCGCTGACTTACGGCAATGCCTCGACGGACGAAAACATCGATGTGACCAAAGTGGCTTTCTATGAGCGCTTCCTTTCCGCACATCAGTCGAAAACGCAAAACGGTTGAGGCTGATCGACATCTCCGGGGCAAGGAAATGGTTGCCTGTAGCAGATTCAAGCACAAGAAAATCCATCACGCTACATGGCTGTCGCTGGACTGAAAAACTCGCAACTAAATCACGCATACTGTTATAGAAGGAAAGCATGTATCCACTATTCTAAATGTGTGTACGTTCCAAGGACCGTGGAAAACTATCAGAGAAGGTTTATCATTTAAATCTATTATCACAGCAGACAGCCAGCTGGTTTTTTACTCATGCTGCCGTCATGCTTTCTGAAAACACTCATCAGTAAGGAGTGGCAAGCAAGAGGAGTGGTCTCCGATCAGAATTACGTCACGAATAGACTAATTTTTACCCCGACTAAGAGCGATTTGACTCTCATGTGCACTCTCAGTTCCAATTACACTAAGCTATGGACTGACTTAGAGAAGGAAAATATTATCACGTATCAGATTTTTCCAATCTTTTGGTAGTCGCGGAATCAAGTAGAGAGATCTGTAACAAATCCCACCAGGATTATTTCAAATTATAATAAATTACAAATTATGTACCTCGAGGTAGAGGTGCATTACCTAATTATAAAACTCTTAGTACAAGCGCGAGTCCGAGCTGAAACGAAAAATTCTCATAAAAATTCATAAATTATTCGGAGGCGACTTATAACGTAATATGTGTCCCTCATTTTGTGGAAAACCATCATCATAACCATATATCGGACGAACTGCTCCATACCTTACCAATTTCATCTCGATCTGTAGCAATGTCGATTCTACGATACTTACGTGACTTTTTGGCTTTTTGGACGCATAAAAACCCTTCGATTTAACGCTGGGCTTATTAAGCCTTAAGACCTTGGAGCCGATCATTTCTTTGTATTTTCACAGAGTTTACCAAACTTTTATAAAGAAAAAAAACAGAAATTCAAATTTAATGGGGAATGTTTATTATCTTTCGAAAGAACATTATTTGGCCATTCGTTGAGTCCAATTTTCGATGACTCGTTCGAGTATTTCCACTGGTAACTGGCGAATGACACGCGTGATGTTTCGCTTTAAGACCTGAACTGAAGCAGGATTCTCCACATCGACTTTAGACTTTACATATCCCCACAGAAAAAACTCTAACGGTGTAATGTCACACTATCTTGGTGACCAATCGACCGGCCCAAAACGTGAAATTATCTGCTCACCGAAATGTTATATCAATAAATACATTGATTGATGTGCCGTCTTTTTGAAAGCAAATGTCGCGGAGATCACGGTGCTTCAATTTCAGGCATCAAATAGTCGGATCTCCTGGCGCGATAACGGTCACCATTGGTGGTTACGTTCTCACCGGCATCACCAAAACGTTGATATTTCTGGATGAAATGGCAGCTCTTGAACCTATACAAGTTGCTATTCATCGCAAATGCGGCAATTTTGCTTGTTTACATACCCATTTAGCCAGAAGTGAGCCTCACCACTACAAAATTTTGCTCGAAAACGTCGAATCTCCTTGGAACTTTTCATGAGCCCATAGGGCGAAGAGATGTCGCTTGGAAAGGTCGAGCGGCTTCAGTTCTTGCACAAATAATTCGATGTCGTCGAAAGAAAGGTGGTATTCCTGGACTAGCCCTGAGCATATTAGTAGCTGCCTTACGGTTTATGTATACATATACATATGTATCGTGGCTTGCTCACTGAAAAACTGCATATCAATTGGAAGGAAACTATTAATTCAAAAATGAATAGGCTTACAATTAGAATTAAAAACTCTCGACATACTCAGCATAGAAGAAGGAGCGAAGCATGTAACAGCGTTTCTCTCTCTCGTTTTTATTTAATTCCTTTTTCCGTTCTTATTAATTTTACTATCTCCTTATATACTCAATATCAAAAACAATCTGCTGCGTGACTGTAAAACGTGTCATTGTAATAGCTGTCACTATCATTTCGAAATTGTTGCTACTGTTGGTAAATGCAACTAAAATGCATATACACACACACACACACACACACACACAGACATGCACATTCAAGTATAAATAAAAGCGCAAAATTCTGGCTTATGTTGTTATGTGGTAAATTTGGTTGCAATTTCACATTGGAAAATTTGTCGTTTTTTTTGATTGTTTTTGCTTTGCTTTTTATCATATTATTTGTAGCCTTTAGCTGTGACTTCATTTTATGCAAGTTTTCCTATCCTTCTTAGCCTCCTTCCCACACTCTTCCTCCTTCTTCATCTTCTTGCTCACTTCATTTAACTATTCACCTCACCAATGCAGTGGCACAAATCTGCATTGCCTGGCTGGCGACATCTGGTAGCAGTTGCAAGATGTTGTTGCACGTTGTACATACATAGATCACGGTGCTGTGATGCATGTAATGGTATATGTTTATGTATGAACGTGTCTAAAATAAAAATAGCTGCACTGCACTTTCAAGAAATGTGACAGCAATGAGTAATAAGGCACACCACAGCTGTGACACAAATAATAAACGTGCAAAATGTGTTGTTGTTGTTGTTGTTGTTGTTGTTGTTGTCGTGCTTTTCCTGCGTTGACACACTTTTCGGCGAAAATACATACAAATACACATATATGTATAAAGAGAGAAAGGAACTGCCGAAAAAGAGAGATAGAAAAATATCAAGAAAATAACAAAGAAAATTTAACCAAAAAAAGTGTCCTTTAAACAAATGTCCTGTCAAATAAGCAGCTGGAAAACAAGAAATTTGCCACTTACTTTCTTATATTTGAGTGTGTTTAGAAAATTACTTTGAATTACTTTTTTTTTCTTATTTCCTATTTTGAAAACTAATAATGTTAGAATGGAAAATAAAATATTTATAAGAAAAGATTTCATTTCTCGCTGAAAATTTCTCATTGTTTTGTTGCCAAATGAGAGTTCTCAAAGCTATTTTATTATACTAAATTTTTCTATTTGGGAAATGAAAGTACATTTTGCAGTTGTACAAATGTAAAGGGTAATCCATTTTGCGATTTCCAAAAGAAATGTCAATAAAATACATTTCAAATAATTTTTTTCATAAAATTCCTTTTTTTATAATAAAGTTTCAACCTTGGCTTTATTGATGAAACAATACATCATTCAAATGACCACCTCATAAACTTCGATCCGTTTGAGGTAATTTTCGACCACTTTTTGGCATATAGAGGGCGGTATCTCAGCCATAACTTGACGAATGTTGTTTTGCAAAGGCTCAAGAGTTAAAAGTTTATCCGTATAAACACGGTCTTGCGGGTAGCCCCACACAAAAAAACTCCAACGGTGTCAAATCACACGATCTCGGTGGCCAATTGACATCGTCAAGATGATAAATTACTAGACTGGAAAATTTCTCTCGCAATAAAGCCATATTCACTCGTGTCTGGTGGCACGTGGCACCATCGTGTTGGGACCACTTATTGTTCAAGTCGTGCTCTTCAGGCCAAAAAAAATTGATTTTCATGCAACCATAACGCTCCAAATCGACAGTGACAGCCTCGCCGTTATCGCTTTCAAAGAAGTAAGGTCCAATCACACCTCCGGAACAAAAATCGCATCAGGCAGTAAGATTTTTTTTTTGGGTGCAATGTTCTCTCTTCAATTGTTTGAGGATTCTCAAAACTCCAAGTGTGATTTGCTTCTTTACGAGTGGTGAGAAATGCTTCTCGGCGCTAAAGAAAATTTGATTGGAAGCACAGCGATCTACTGCTTGTTATTCAAGCGCCCAATCGAAGTTACTACGGCGTTGTGAATGGTCAGCTGGCTTCAGTTTTTATGTGAGCCGAACTTTATATGATGTAGGTGTAAGTCCAAGTGCAAAATAACCCATAATGTACTAAGAAAGTTCCAGCTCTTGAGGTTGCCGAGAAATAGAGACATTCGGGTCTTCGGCTACACTTTCACTTTTCCCTTTCACAGGGATATTTATTGTGGAACGAGCAAAACGATGATGCATAGGCCTTACAATATCTGTAACCGATCCAGTCTTTTCAAATTTCTTTAAAAAGCTCGAAACGTGGTCACATTTTTGTAGTAGGTTTCAACAATTTCAAAACGTTATGCAATTGTTAAGCGATCCACTTTCCTAAATGCCTGATTTTTAACTAAAAACATGTTTGGTTTGATAGTTAAGTATGACAGATATCAAAATACAGCTCTGCACTTTCGAAACCACTCAATGGATAACCCTTTACATACTTCGATGCTGCAAGTTCCAGACTTCTACCCTTTACTCTCACTGAATAGCTCAAATACTACCAAAAATCAAGCAGAAATTTTCTTCCGGTACCTTGCTTAGGACTGATCTGAATTTTGGTTATATTTTAGGGGTGATAATAGTTTTTAAGAAAAAATTAGACGTACGCCGGTAAGGTATTCGTTTGTCCGTCCTTCTGTTTCATGAGTTATTTCAACGAATCTTAGTGTGCGGTTATATTTTTGTAATGTATTGATCATTTGTCGGAACCGGCAGGATCTGACGACTATATTATATGGCATCTACACAACCGATTTGTTCATATATGGGGTTTTTGATCATAAACACTTTAATAAGGCATCGAAGAACATGAAGTTATGGATTCTACACAGATATAATGAACTTAATATTCGTACTGAAAGTTATCGAAATCGGAAGACTATATCATATAGCACCCATATAATCGATTTGCTCAGATATGAGGTTTTCCATCAAGAATCCATCGGAAATTATTTAAGAGCGTAAAACTTGGTATTCTGCAGAAGGGAATTCAAGTTAACATTAACACTGTAAATCCTCGAAATCAAATTTTGGAATTTCCAATTAATTTGATATGTTCATGAAAGGTATACAGACTTCGGCATGGCCAAAGAGATCCTTTTTTCAGGGTAAGAAAAAAAGATCGATGGCGATCGATCAATATGCAACATTCGCTACTTTCTTTCAATAGGGATTGATCCATGCAAGGTCAAGATTAGATCAGTAGAATGCTCGGGATGGGTCAGGACGAGCAGTTCCTTAGAACTTTTCAGATATTTCGTCAAACACAAATGAAGGTCTTCCCCTCCGCTGTTCATCATGCACAGACATACGATCGTTTTTAAACTTGGTTTTATCGCCATATGCAGTTCTAACCTCATTATAAGTCTTAAACGTAGGTTTTCCCCACCAAAAGAGATAACGGATGACGCCACATATTTCGCACTTGGTGGGCGACTGAACTGACGTTGTTCACGAAACGTGTGGTCGTGTCGACAGTTCTCAATGTACTGACCTCGAACAGGTATAGTTGCAAAGTCTGACTAAACCACCGTGTTGCCACATATGGCGAACATAAAATCCCTCCGGCCGTGAGAACCTCAGTATACTGACTTTCTGGATATGTTTTTTATATATACATTTTTATTAGCAAAATGCAATGGAAATGAGTTAAGAATAACTTTAAAAACCAAATTATTAGCAAATAAGCCAATAATTATCCATTTGAATATTGTGTTTTCTCAAATTGCCGCTAAAGTAGAGTTTTAAATTTATTTTTCAGTTTTAATCTTCATTTATAAAATAGTAAAGAATTTTAATCAGCATAACGGGCGACATGCAAATGCCAAAAGAGCAAATCGAAGCATCGATCGCGATCTGTTCGCGCGGTGATCGAACCATTCGCCAATTTCGAGCGAGTTTTAAAGTGAACTCGTTGTCAACCGAACGCGATATAGCGATCCAATGCGAGCGAATTGTTTGTACTCTGCTTTTTACTTTAAAATAATCTTGAGACCCAGTATGGGTCCAAATTTTGACTTCATTTAGATACGATATACTCGTACGGTGTTCTTCATTCCAAAAGTTCTTAAAAATACAAAAGCATTTCTTAGGTAGACTTAAGGAATTGACTTAGAATTATCATCAGCTAGCTGTTCCCTTCGCAATGACAAATATTTGTAATTCCTATTAAAAATTAACGCAAAACATTGCCTGTATTAAGACGTTAATTACTTTTAATTCCCCTTGGATCACCCCCATCATCCACAGATGCTACCTTTCGGGCTAGTAGGTATATAACCAAAATTCAGCGCTGAATTTTTCGCATTCTCTTTACATCTAAATATGTTGGACGAGCAACTGATGAAAATATCCTAATTAAAATAATTAGCTACAACCTTTTCAAAATAATTTATGTAGTCTAGTCTTTAGCTTTTAAGCATATCATATATATACAACACCTCCTCGTAAATCAATGTTGAAAACAAAAATTATTTAACATTTCCTTTAAAGAAATCAAAAGTATCATCTCGGTTTTCAAGGCGAATTACGCATGAACTAGACTTTTCCCTTTTTTAATTTTATTTTCGCCTACATGGTATCCCTCGTGTACGCGTATATCTCTCTATTAAACACACAAATAAATTTGCTTGCGGTTCACTGATTTTTTGTCAATATGTTAGTGTTTTATTTTTCGAGATTTGTATGCCACACGCAATGGAGAGGAACAGTTGCCAACTGGCAAACACGAAAGGATATATTTCGTATAGGTATAATATATATTTATGTGAGAAAAAATGAAGTATATAATGTGTATTAGGGTAGATCAATATTTTTATGGAAAATTATTTAAGTCTATTAGACATTATTAATATAATATTTATTGATTTATTTATATTTTTTTTTTTGTTTTATCATATGTTCCAAGATATATGGTAAAAGTGCTGAAGTAATACCAAGCACAGCGTCATCAATACAAAAAAAAAATAAAAATTTGTAAAGAAAAAAAACACAGAAAGTTCAAATTTAATGGGGAATGTTTATTATCATTCGAAATAACATTCTTTGGCATTTATTTTTTGAAGGTTATCTCTTTCAAACGTTGGCTGCGGCTATGTCTCATATGATCCAATTTTCAATGACTCGTTCGAGCATTTCGACTGACTGACGAATGATACGAGTGATGTTTTGCTCCAAGTCCTGAATCGAAGCGGATTTGTCCGCATAAACTTTAGACTTTACATACCTCCATAGGAAAAAGTCTAACGGTGTGGTATCACACGATCTTGGTGGCCAATCGACCGGCCCAAAACGTGAAATTATCTGCTCACCGAAGTGTTATCTCAATAAATTCATTGATTGATGCGATGTGTGGGAAGTGGCGCCGTCTTGTTGAAACCAAATGTCACGGAGATAACGAACTTATTTTTTGACTAAATATAGATCAATGATTCCAGCGGCCCACAAACCACACCAAAGCGTTGCTTTTTCTGGATGAAATGGCAGCTTTCGGATCTCTTTAGAAATGGGCCTAATCGCTAAACAAAATCCGGCTCGAAAACATCGGATCTTCTTGGAACTTTTCAAGAGCCCATAGAGCGAAGCTTGGGAAGGTCGAGCGGCTTCAGTTCTTGCACAAGATCTATTTTGTACGCTTTCAATTTAAGATCTCGACGCGAAATGCGCCAAGTCGTTCCATACGCCAATCCGAGTTGCTCCGGTCGCTATATTTTCTTCATTGCGTACTGGACGTGGTCTATTCGGTCCAATATTATCCAATAATGAATGCTGGGTCGCTCAGTAGGCCGATTATGTGGATAGATATATAAACAAAATTTTCACATTTGAGGCTCCGAGAATCCTCAAATAATAATATTGAGTCCATTATTGCAATAAAAAACTTACTGCCTGATGGGCTCTTTGGTCAACAGATGTGATTGGACCTCTTTGAAAACGATAATGGCGAGGCTGTCACTGTCAATTCAGAGCGTTGTAGTCGTAAGATAACCGACTTTTTCTTTGGCCCGCAACTGAAGATCACGAATTGGACAATATGTCTCTCATCTTGACGATGTCAGTTGGCCAATGAGATCGTGTGATTTGACACCGTTAGACCCTTTTTTGTGAGACTACGCTAAGTACCGTGCTTATGCGGATAAACTTTTAACTCTTGAGCAATCGAAAACCAACATTCGTCCAGTTATGGGTGAGATACCGCCCCATATGTGTCGAAAAATGATCGAAGCCTACCTCAAATGGATCGAAGTTTGCCAAAATTCACGAGGCGGTCATTGAATGATGTTGTCTTACATCTAAGGTTAAACTTTATAATAAAAACGGAATTTCAGGAAGAAAATATTTAAATGGATTTAAATGGGGTTTATTTTGGAAACCTCAAAATGGATAACCCTTTCTATATGTATTTATGTAATCTCCTATGAAGAAAAATTTCCCTACTTCCACGCCATTCATCGAATAGAGTTTTATTATTAATTATGGAATTCCCCACAACTCCAGCTCGTGAAATTACCACTTTTTCAATATACGAGTACTCTAAATAATCTCAGCTAACCCTAATATTCAATCAAATATGTATATCTGCGTGTCTCCTACCTTAATAACAAACGCACACGTGCGTAGGGCGTAGCCTTGAGAACTGAGACAAATGTTTAATTTTGCTTGATTTGTTTTTCCATAAGTACTAGGTGAGTGTAATTGATGCATAATGGCAGACAAATGTCAAATGAGAAAAATGAAGTGAAATTGATTCAAATGCACACACTTGCATACAGACATAAATAAGTTGAAATACAATTTCAATAAGTAGATACTTACATAAATTATGTAATAAGTCCAACTCTTTTTGCTTTTGCAATGAAAAAATATCTTAACGGAGGTCTTATTCGATACTTTTTACCATGATGGCAGATTTCTACTCGCTGTCGGTTGTCTTAGCAACAGTTGGCATGAAGGTCAAGCACGTAGATTGTTGTTATTGCAGACATGAAAAAAAATTTTTTTCAATAAAAATTGCTTTATAATTTACTTACCGACGCATATATGTATGTTCATCGAAGCAAAATTACCACGAAGTAGCAAAATAGAATTAAAAAAATTAAGAATGATAATATTGAAATACACATGGAAGGACTTCACCTTTCACCACCCAGCCTAATTGTCTACGAATAATAATTTTTTCAGCTTATTGTATAGAGCCTGTCTGGAGTCGTGATTTGAGAATTCGTTATCAGTGAATTTTATTTTATGGCTGAGGATTCGTAAGTCTTGCCATCCTCAGCTTAATTCCTGACTATATTGGGTACTATAGAACCGAAAATGGGCACACCATCGCGTTTGGAGCCTTGCTTTATGATCAACAGAGAAGAAGTTTTAGGGAACACCTCTGAAATACTACTCTGTAAAAGGTTCCGCAAACTCGGTGGAAAAATTGCTACGGCAGAAGATTTCAATGACAGACAGACAGACCAGCATTTAATCAGATAAGCAAGCGGCTATTACGGCCCTGGTTTTACTGACTTTACTGGTTTTACTAATGATGAGTTGTTGTTGTAGCAGCTTACTGAACTCCGACTAGGGGCAGGTAAAATTAGTCCAAGTAATCGAGATCTTCTAACGGGAAGCTGTGTGCTGTTTCGACGGATTGGACCAGAGGAAGAGGGGTGTTAGATAAATCGGTTTAAGGTAGCATGCAAAGAGGTAGTTAGGGTCGCGGAGAGTCATTTAATGCGGGACATACGTTGAGTATGTCAATGTCGAGTCTGAATAGATAGAAATTAAGTCGTCTACAACATCCAGACCTTAAATGTGTCAGTGTTACTTGGGTCTCTCGGGGCAGCTCGAGCTCTTGTCCTTAGATGGGTGGTGCTTGGATTCTGAGCTCACAAAGGTGTTAAAGGATTATCCGTGAATGGCGTTTAATGCCTGTCGGTCAAGCGGGTTTTGTCTATATCGCTGTACGGAATCGCGGTAGTCTAACACTACCATCCTGATGTGACTGGGTGGAAGGTCGGATTCTAATAATATTACTCACAAAGCGTAAAATTATGCTCCTTGACTGGGAGCATAGATGTTTCACTGTGTGAGTGGTGCTCCGGCGCCTTCAGGAAGTTTCCCGTCACGGTCATAAGGACGGTGTTCTGACAAGTCTGGAGCTTCTTCAACTGCGTCTCGCAAGTTCACAGTGTCCAAATCGATGCAAGGTAGCTTACGACCGGCCGTTCAACCATCTTGTACCTTACGAGCAATGTTTGCATTCGTATGCGGAGTGAAGGAGTGTGACTCCCATTAACATTGTGCTCTGTATTGTTGGAATTTTTACGTCGTGGATTTTCACATTGAGTTCAATCCGGTACTCTTACGTCCTGTTGATGAAGAGTGTTGTCGCAGATTCAAAAGGTTGTTGTTGTGAATCTAGCGCAGTGAAGAAGTGGGAAAGCTCGGCGTGATAGCAGTTTACTTTCGAACAAATGTTTTCAATATCCTAACCAGGCGCCAATATCGAACAATCGTCGGCAAAGAGATCAATGAGATGCCCTCTGGTGGTAGGGGAGCCCCAAAATTAAGCAACGGTGGGGACAGGATCCCCCTGTTTAATTTTATTAGGTTTGGACGTTGAATCCCGAAAGTATACTGGTAATTGTCGACCACTCCGGTAGTTCATAGTCAACCGCTTCAACCCCGGTGATAATCAGAATTCCTCATTGTCAGATAGTAGAATTGCGTGGTTGGCTGTGTCAAAAGCTTTTGGCAGAACCAGTGCTACCAAGATACTACGCGCGAAGAGCAATTTTTGGTTGGAGCCATGCATAATCTGAAGAAGAAGCAATACGTCACTGGGCTTAGATGGTATGTGAAAGACGGGAATAGCAATTTAACTGTCTTCGCTACAGAGGAAAGGAGAGATATCAGTCGATAGGACTTTCTTTTGAACGCAGGTTTTTCCAGCTCTAGTAGCGGAAGCACTCTACTCACTTTTCACATATCTAATATAATTAGAGTAATCAAAGGCAAATTGAGGGCCTTGGTGAGGTATTCTTCTTCCGTTGAACCCAAATGTTTTAGCATCAGCATTCTTATTCCGTACCGACGAATGAATTTGGAGGCTTTCGCCTTCCCGATAACCCTCTGAAATATGAGTTACTTCAGAACGAAAACCATTTGGATTCTGGGTCACGGCGGAATTTTTAAGAACTTCAACACTGATGAATTTGCACATATGGAGCACTACCGCTTCGTTAAAGGAGCTCCTTTGTTAGCATACGGTCGGAGTTTTGGCAAATTGGTCTTGAACCAACTCATCTTTCTGGCACAAGTTGTAGTTTGAGAAGTGAGGTAAGCTCCTTTCGGTCGCAAGATCAAAATTCCCAGGAGCTCTGACTAGGCATACCATAATTGCCGGAAAGAAAGGAGATAATCATGCATGACTGCGCTTGCGAGGCTAGGACCAAAAATTCAGAAAATTTACTTTTTTGGTATCACAACGAACATGTCTTATGTGACTACATTGGATCCTCTCGGGATTAGCCACTTTTAGCCTAACCTAATGAAAGGCTCCACTAATGACGTACGGCAATGATTGTCCAACAGACACCAGACACCCACCAGGTTAGTTACTCCACTATATGCATTTTTATATTTTTGATGACGACCTAGGCAAAGGTTGCTAGTAAGGCCATGAACGGGAAATTTGGTGTCCTGTTGGTATTCCATGCCTTTAAATTAGTCTTGGTTGATGACAGTAAATACATAAAATGCAGAGAATGTGATGAGACAATAAAGCGCGTAATTTGTTAGTCTCCAGCGCTCAATAGGCAGAGACAGATCAGCCTTGGATGTGTCTTCAATCAGCAATGGGCAAAGCGCCAACATGTCTACTTCAATTTGATAAAGCAGAAGTTTTTTTGCTAATTGCAAAAACAGCAGAAAGTGTAACAATATAGGGCTTGGTCAACCGCAATATCCGAATGGTTAGCATTACGTACTACAATGCGGAAGGCCTGAGTTCGAGCACCCAAAATTATAGAAGATTAATTTTTCTAAGAGTCGCCCGTCGGCAGGGCGTGCCAAGCCCTCGGGGTGTATTTCTTACATGAAACAAAAGCTCGGAAGCGGCCTGGAATTAACTGTAGGTCCCTCCATTTGTTGGCAAAAACAACAAGACGCAAAACCACCATGCGGCTTTTGTCGTATATACGGCCGGATCTAGTATTTCTGATAAAATTATGGATGTGACATCGTCTATTTAGGACTACTCAATGAGTCAACCAGTTCAACCTGCAAGTCCCCACAAGAATTTGGGCTTACATCTAAGCCATTCATAATATGCAATAAACGAAATAAAGGCGGAAGAGGAGTGTAAAGAAATAGTCTAAGCTACCGAGTACTCTAATAGGATAGGGGTTCTAACTAGCCATGGTGAGATGAGAACTCACGAGTTGTTGGGAAAGTTCTCTTTCCTGAACTCTGTTACCATAATTGTCTGAAAGCAGAAGTGAAATCAACCAATACTTTTTCCACAGCTGGCAGCTGGTTGATTTATATTGGGCAATTGGCTATCGTTCTGATACAAAACCAGAATTTTTGAAGGTCAGGTGGGATCCGTATCTTGGCCAGACTAACATCTATATTTGTTTTGCTCAATTTTTATGAAAATCAATTGTTTTTATTAACTTTGGTCCGAAGTATGTAAGTACCAGAGCTAAGAGCTAAGTGGATTTAGCCATGTTCGTCTGTTTTGCTTGTCTGTTAGTTCCTCAGTTTTTGAAATATTTCAACCAAACTTAGCAGGTAGAAGTATTTTTATGCTGTACCAATTTTGTTGATATCGGGCAGATCGAACGACTATAATCTATAGCTCCCATACACTAGTTTTCTTCAGATGTGAGATTTTGGAAAAAAAATCGAGATCAAGAAGCAAGCCACGAATTGGAGAAAAATAATATTGGCCGAAAAGTGATTCAACTGGCATAATTTGTCAATTATATTTATATATGTTACTTTTGCTCAGAATTAGGCCAAAGTTGGAGTGAAGGTCTTCATCACACTATTCCTTGATTTTGTTTCGAGAACTTATCGAAATTATTGTTACCTCGCTTTTATATGAGTCGGACTGAATCCAATTAGAACATTCACCAAAAATGTTCTGGAATGATACATGCATTCCTATCACTTTCATATATGTATGTATAACAAATTGAGAGCTCGTCGGCTACGTTTCCCAAGAAAGACTGATTTGGAAATAAATCCATGAAACCGAAATGGACATCAAACAAATCTCGCATGGCACAATGGGTTTATTGGGTGAGCTCATTGGACAAAACTTTGATTATCAGTAAAATTTCTTACTTCCTGACGGCTTTCGGCAGCAGAACCTGCGCTCTTTCCTTCGTGGAACCTCCTAATGGAGTTCCCACTTTCCATGAAGAAGTTTACTAAAAACTACCCTATGAGGTCGTAAAGTATTCAAACTACCAACCATAAATTCAATAATTTCCCCTATCATACATGATATTTTTAGTATTTAGTTGGTCCGCCGTTCGCGCCAGTAAGAGCTTGAAGCCGTAGTGGCATGGAAGCTACTAAATTTGTCAATTCTGAAGAATTTATACTATCCCAAGCTTCAATTGCACATTCTTTGAGTAATGCTGAGCTGGAAATCTTAAAGATCCAGTTACGTCAAGCTTCTATCTGTGCACCGAAGGCTTCAGACTAGCTTCCAACACTGACTTATGTTTCAATCGATCCATATTACCCTCAGTAAAAACAAGCTTTCCAACTCCAGATGCCGCAACAGCTCCCCAAAGCATTACAATGGTGGGGGCTTCACTGTTGGTACTATATTTTTAGCGTTAAGTGCAGTGTTTTCTTTTCTCCAAACTTTTGCTCTTCCATTGAACTTCGAATAAATAAATAAAATAATAAAAAATCAATTCTTGGTCTAAATGAGCTGTAGCGAACTCTAATCGAAGTTTACGATTTTTTTCAGAAATAAAAGGCTTTTTACGGGGAGGGGGTTCTACTGGGAAAGCAACTATTGTTCAGAGCTCTTCGAATTGTTCTTGGATGTATACATTTTCTCGATGAGCTTGCCATGCTTTCGACTAATTTTGGAACAGTAACTTTAGAATCATCATTCACTCCTTCAGAATAAAGCTCGTCGAGTTAGTTTCTTCGGGCGGCCAACACGCGGCTTTTATTTCCGGTGGATTCATTTTTTTCAAAGTTTTTTACAATGGTCTGCACCTTTGGTGGACTTAAGTTTAAATTTTTGAAATTTCACCAAACGATTTCTTCTCTTTTCTGTGCTGAATAACCAAGACTCGTACGTCAATGGATTTTTTTTTTTGCGGAGACATTGTTGATGCTAATGCGTTTAAACCACAACTAAATTCAATTCTAGCAAATTAGAAAACATAATTTAAAAAATAATAATAAAAAAGGGTACCTAATCGCCATAACAATACAGCATATCAACGTGCATGCTAATAAATTCTAGTAAACCCGTGGTGTATGTAGACTTTTGTCAAGAACATTTCTGCATATTTTTATATATTATAGAAATAATTAATAAAAAAACCTTCTTAAGAATATTGAAAAAGCAATATTATTGAACACATGATAGGCAAATAAATTCACCTTTAGAGGCTTCCTTATACAAAAACCATCTAAAGAAGTGCATTTGAGGTGAAACCATGGCGAGCACCTTATTATATACATTTATATACACAGTTCGCAATGTATACGAAAAATGTCTTACTTTTCATCCAACCACTTTCTGTACGGCCGAGAAACCAATTTTCAGGTATGCTGTTGACTATATCTTTTCATGGTCTAAGGAAGGGAAATATCACCACTGGTGAAATGATGCTACCGTTGGCGGGAAAAAACGATTAATGCTTTTATTGTATTTTTCTCAGTACCTGAAGTTATGTGATATACGTTTCAGTATCCTTTCGGTGCTATATCCTTTCCAGTTTTTGGACAAAGAGAAAAACTAGTTTCATCACCGTTAAAAATACGAGTTATATATATATATATATATATTTGGCGCTTTGTAACCGCTGAAGCGATTTTCGGCCGAGCTCCTCCCCCAATTTGTGGTTTTGCGTCTTGATGTTTTTACAAACAAAGGAAGGGACCTACAGTTTATTCTAAGCCGCCTCCGAACGGCTGATGGATTTTTATGAGAAGCTTTATTTCATGCCAGAAATACACTCGGAGGGCTTGACAGCCCCTGCCGAGGGGCGACCGCAATTAGAAAAATTTATTTTCTATAATTTTTGATGTTTCTCGAACCTTGGCTCGAACCCAGGCCTTCCGAATGGCAGTAAGCAATGCTAACCACTCGGCTATCGCGGCCGCCGAAAAATACGAGTTGGATCCTATAAAATGTTCTCTTAGTTATTTTCCGTAAGATAGCCCGACAGCTCTGAGAACCAATTCCTTATAACCTCAGTAACAGCTGCTCTACCCTTACTAATCACTTTTAACCAGATCTGTCATCTTTAAATAGAGTTTTTCTCTTACCATCCCTTAGAATTTTTAAAACTGTGTTAAGGAGATCGTCCATTTTTAAAGGAACAATTTATTATCGATTTAGTTATTTTTGCTTCTTCACCGCTTATCAAAAATGATTGTGGACCCAAAGCAAAACAATTTTCTGCGGCCTTTCCATTTAACCGATCTATAATCGTTGACTTTGGAATGCCATACATGTTTGCTGCTTTCCGAATACTTATCATCCTTGTCCGAATATCATTCAACACCAACTCCAGTTTTTGTTTATCCGAGACCTGCCTCCTCCTCTTTTCAATAGATTCTTTAGCATTTTTATCACTCATTCTAAAATTAATTTGAATATAAAAAAATATTATTGAATATAGTGCTAAAATAACTTCATGTCCGGATACTAGAATTGTGTGGTTTTTGACTTTTTCTAGTGACCGGACACTTTATCCGGATTCTAGAAAACACTCATATTTTCATTTCAGTATCCAGACGGGTGCATTTACAAAAATATATAAACATTTTCACTGATTTAAGACTATTATTACGTATTTTCATCAATTATTTGTAGAATAACAGTCATATGAAACACTGTTATCATCAAATTTTTAATAAAAACTCACCTGATAGAACTGAAGTACAACTAGTAAAAAAATAGCAAAGTCGCAAGTCTTCACACTCAAACTCAAAGTGAAACAACAAAGCCGCTATTGAAAATGAAGTAAAACGAAAATTGCGAAAATGTTATATATAAAAGAGTGGCCATTTCGATTGTATTTTTCAAATTTTTAAATAAGTCAAATTTTAAAGTGAAAAGTGTCCAGTTACTGGCACATGAACTCTAATTTATATACAACGAAAACAGGCGGTGTATGTAGACTTTTGTACACCACTCTATATAGAATTTCTGGCATTCTTTCGGTTCTTTGCAATTTAAAATTGCATTTACTGAACAAATAAAAAACTTCACGTGGATTAATTATAAAGTAATCAACTCATTAAGCATAACGTTTTATTTTTCTTATTTTTTTTACAGTTAACACCGCAACAAAAGTTTCTCTTATTTATTTTTTCAAGTATAATATTAAGTCAATTTTATAAATTACTTCCATTATTTTCCTTCTTTCTTGCCATCTCTTGCGCTCTCTTTCGTTCTTTCATTTTTTCCCGTTCTGTAATGAGTACGAAAGCAAATAGCATCATCAACAATAACAACAATAAATAAAATATTTGCACGAGCTGCAATTATTTTAATTAGTACTAATGATAGACTGCAATGCCGATAGTCTCGCAGGTGTTAATTTGGTCTCAAGTGCAACCGAGCACGAACGAAGTTAATCAAATTGTGAAAACAGAATGGCTGAAGAAAAAACAAAACAAACAAAATTACGCGGAATATAGAGTGAAATACAGAAAATAAAGGATATAAGAATATCAAAGAATGTCCGTAAATCATTGTGGCATATTGACATAAGTACATATACGTAGTAACAAAGTAAAGACAGAGAGGAGAGGGAGAGAGTGGGTGCATGAACGAATGACGTTAGATAAATCAGCTGCAACAGGAAATGAAGCAATTGTTTATTTGAAGGTTGAAACATTGAAATGGCAAGCGAATTGATTGAAGCGTAATGTTTGTATATACACATGGCAGCAAAAGTCTGCGTTCATCTAAGTATATTTTGTTTGCACTATGAAAAGTCGAAAAGAGTAAATCATTCATAAACATTTTTTTTAAATTATTTTATTTAGTTTAATAAAAATTAACTTTTACATAAACTTTGGTAGCAGCAATTAATATAAATTTAAAAAGGAATCACATATAAACAAAAAGAACATTCAAACTAAACAGAAAAAGTTTGCGTTCACTTCAAGAATAATGAAACAAAAGGCTAAAAATTAAAAAATTTATATTAAGTCAATAATTTGTTGGATATCCGCGTCTTTTAATGACTTCTACAAGGCGGTTTTTCATTGACCCAACAAGTTTGGTTGTTACTTCTGGGCTTATAGCTTCCCATTGCTCTTCTAGCGCGTTCCTAAGCATTTCCTTGCTGGTTATAGTACGCTGCTTAAATTTTCTTTCTGGTACATCCCATAACTTGTCAAAAGGGTTAAGATCAGGCGGTTGCGAGGTGTACGCAGTTGTTTAGGAATATTGAACAGCAACCAAAGCTTAAAAATTTCTGCTGTGTGCTTCAGGTTGTTGCCCTGATGGAAAATGAATAGTTCAGTCATAGTAGTCCCAGCATTACTGCACTTACCTTTAAATTTGTTTTTAAGATATTAAGATAATCATGTTTGTTCATGAAGGACTCAATAAACTGAAATTTTACTACACCCGTACTTGCCATGCACCCCCACATCATAGCACCTCAACCGCCGTGCTTTACCGTAGGTACAATATTTTTCTAGCGCTGTTCCGCTTTCCCTCCAAATAATTTTACAGTCTTTTATCCTAGAAATGCAAAACTGAAAAAATGACTTTATTCCAAAACTCTGAAGGCTTATTTAAATGCTACTTCGCATAGATCATCCGTCTGAGAGGATTTACTGGCGATATGAAAGGTTATCTTCGTGCGACTCTGCTATGAAATCCAGTTCTTTTCAGAATTGTTCGTACTGTATCTGGTTTTAAGAATTTTTGGTACTTTAATGCAATATTTTTGAAAGCTGTTAAGCGTGAATTACACATCACAAGAATGGTTGGGTTGCGCTCTTCCGTGAGGTTCCTAGGACCACGAGAACGTGGCTTAGACTCATAAGATTTTGTTTGTTTGAAGTTGTTTATTACTCTCTGGATAGAGGAGTACTGTCCCCAACAGTTTTCGCGATATCCCGATAACTTTTATCAGAAACAAACAACAGCTCAAATTCTACAAAATTTTACTCAAACATTCTTCAAATAATTGTCTTCAAAATAAGTGAAAATAAAATAGAGACTGTTTATAAAATTCTAAAAAAATTTTTAGTTGAATACTTTAATACAGTGTGTGAACGCAGACTTTTTCTGCCATGTGTACATACATGCATACTTATGTACATTTTGTTGGCATTTGCACGATTTTTAGTTGTGGCTCTCCACCAATGCAGGATGCGTTTTGATATTTTTCAGAATAGATTTTTATCAGAAGCTTTCATTTTCTTATCGGAAATATTCTATAAATTATCTTAAACAGAGAAAGTTACGTTAGATGGCTTTTTAGAGTGATTTGAAAAAGTCTGAGAGATTTATATAAGTATGTGGTGTCAGCTTTCATAGTCGAGCAACAGCCACGTTTCTAACATTTTTTTAAAGGTGGTTCCGTTTGAGCTGGAACTTATGAATCCTTTATGCTGGGGCACAAAAAGAACTACTCTCTGAGTTATGTCGTTGCAATGTCAGGCACTTGCAATTCGTTGGTTGATTGAAAATTGAAGTTGAGGACCTGAACCGGTTGCACTTAAGCCTTTAAGTAAACTTATTGTGTTCTCCGTGTTAACCCAGGCTTGTCTTTTCAAAAGGTTTGCTCAATTTGATAAAATGTTTTATGTTCTTCCCTTAGAGCTTATCCACTTTCGTAAGACTGGAACTTATATCATTTTAAAAGGTATGACATCTTAGTAACTGAAGGTCTGGCACTCGCAAAGATGGTGTTCAAGAATTTCGTCAACTGCTGTGCCTACTCTACACTCAGCAGGTTTAGCGTTGTCTTGTTTTTGAAGAAGATATCTCAGTAATAGTATATATATATAGTCAATATACTTACAAAAATGCTATGTTTCCTTTGGTTTAGTGCAATTAACAGCTTGGTCTATCTGCAATGCACGCACTCACACTAAGATTTAGAGCTACTCCATGCGTTGGTAGTGTGTAAGGGCCTTGAACTTGTGGTTTCTCTAGAGTTCACTTTAGATAACTTTGAAGGCGCAGGTAGTAACTGCCTCATAGGCGGCTGATGAGTGATTTTAGGTACTTATATGGACGGATGGAGTTCCGTCACTAACTTCTCAACCTCTTCGCTATTCTTACTTCTCTATGAAATGGTGTCGAGTATCCACTAAGTTCCTAACTGCTATTCCGTTGCTCCATATATGCTCTCATTTCCACTTTTAACAACAATAAGCAATCGAATCCCCGTTGTAGGGGATAGAGGCCAAACTCTACTTCGGTAGAATAGGCTATAATTCCCAATGTTTTGTGTTCGACCATAGCACTCGCTGAGCGAGAAAAATATCAAAATTTAAAAACGGAGGCCAGGAGCATTAGAGAGGGAAGAAAGAGGGAGTTCGCAGAAATAAAAGACCTTACTGACAAGGGGAAAATGTGAAAACTCTAACAAGGCGATATGGTAATTTATTTAAGTTTACATGGCTAACGCATATTTCTGAAGGGTTTAGAAAAGTGATCTAATTACAGATGCATCCTAGTACAGTTACAGTTAGTCTAGTTACAGCAGCCCTTTGCAGGATACTAAGATTCTAAAATATATAAATGAATGTCGAAAATCCCATAGTCCCAGCCAATAATAGTGGTATAACTTTGTTGCATACACCCGTCTCATGATGAAATTCGAATAGCGATGGATTGTAGGCTGAGCTATTAAAATACTGTGGGGACGGCACATGCATCAGCTTTTCTTCGAAGCGTGCTTAGACAAAAGCAGCCTGACGGTTCAATCCTTCAAAAGAAGGGATGTCCCATGGTCTGCACATACCAGCATGGAATAAGTCTTCTCAATATCGCATATAAGATTCTATCTAGCGTATTGTGTGAAAGACTAAAGCCTACCGTCAACGAATTAATGTGACCTTATCATTGTGGTATTTAACTTGGCAGAACCTCCATAGATCAGATATTAACAATCCTGGAAAAGATCTGTGAGATAGGAATCGACACCTACCATCTCTTCGAGGATTTCCAAACGGCGATTACATGAAAGGTATACGCCTCTACGCCACTATGTCTGAATTTAATAACCCTGGAAAACGTATGCGGCTATGAAGACTGACGCTGAACCCTGTTAGAATTGGAAACAACCTCTCCGCACCGTTCGATATCAAACGATATTTCAGATGGAGTAACTTTCTCTCCTGCGGCTCGTTCAACCTAAAGCTGGAGAAAATAATACGAGCTGCAGATCTGAATGGAGAAGGTACAATTTTTCATATGAGGTAAAATGGCGTATGTCGATAATATTGAAATCATAAAATCACCATTTAGCTTTCGCGAGGGTGAAGCAAATGGGTCTGGTAGTGAAGAGGAAAAACTTATTCTGTCATCAAACAACGCAAGTCTTGTTTTCCACGTCCTATTCACAGTCGTAACTTTGAATTCGCAGATAATTTGGTCTGAATACGCAATTGAAGTAAGATAAAATCATTTTCCCACGGACAAATACCAAACTCTACAACTCGCTGAGCATTCCGATCCTGCTTTATGGTGCAGAAGCGTAAACGATGAAAACTTTCAAGAAATCGACTTTAGCAGTCTTCGAGGGAAAGCTTTTATAGAAGATTAGTAATATTCTGCGTATGAGCGACGTCGAATACAATAGCTGATAGAACGATGAGTAGCGCGACATATACGACGATCTTGACAAAGTTCAGTGAATCAAGAGACAGCGGCTACGCTGGCTAGACCAAGTCGACCGAATGAATGAAATCGCTCCAGCTCTGGAAAGTATTCGAAGCAGTATCCGCAGGCAAAGAGGAACACCTACACTCTTTTGTAAGGACCTGGTGGAGAAGTGACTAGCGTCACTTGTTTTCTCAATTCAATTTCATCCGAATGGCTCAAATAAGGAACGCCTAGCACTTTATTGTTAATTCGTTTGTAATCGCGTAAGCGCGGACTTCGTCAGTTAAGAAGATGAAGAAGAAGAATTATCGAAAACTCATTCATAAGTGATAATTTAGACAAATTGTTTCTTGAACATTATTTTCTAATTAATTTAATGTAGATGTCAAATATTTTTGATGCCCAAAGCTTTTGGAAATCTTCATTCCATTACTCATTTTCTACGCTAATTTAGCTTTTCGTGGTAAAGAGTATTATAATAAAGAATATTTGTTTTTGAATTTTCCTTTGAAAGGATTATACGGATTTGCAATTACTTATTATTAAATATATTAAATCATGGGGAAATATACGTTTACATACATACATATATGAAATACTTTGCATTTGAATTTGTTGAATTAATTTCTCTACACGTTTACTCATTTCATTTTCTTATTATACATAAAATATTACAACTATAAATCTTATTTTTTTTTTTATTGAATTTTGCACTTTCCCTTTCTCGTCCCCTTCTGCTCCTCAGCACATAATTAATCTCTTTGCATGTAAGTAGTTTATACGAGATATGTTCAAAAGAAAGGGTGAATTTTGACTTTTTTTGAAAAGTAATTATTTCTTTATCAATATCTATTTTTTCCCATCAAAGTAGTTCCCCTCGGTAGTTTCCCCTTTTCGCTATGACCATCAGCTCTCTCTTCGATTCTAACTTATTCTCATCAATTGTGGCAAAACGCTTTCCTTTCATTGGGTTCAAATATGGTGAATACGGTGGTTCTTTCCTCAACCAGCGTATTCACGAGATTTGGTTTTGTTTTTGGCCAAAAATCACGATTAAGCATTGATGTGTGAACTTCTGCATTATCGTGTGGGTAGAATCCATGATTTGTCCTTCACATTTGAACAAACTTGGCGAGCCTTTTACGGTCTTGGCTCATCTGACAGCTTCCATTGGGATGATTGGGCCTTGGTTTCGACGTCATAACCATGTACCCACGTTTCGTCAGCAGTTATGACCGGTTTGTGCAAACCCGGATTATTGTTGACATTATTCAATAACTCCTGAGCGAAACTGACATTGATTTTGCTCAAAATTTAACAATTTTGGAACCAACTTCGCTGCCACACTTTTCATGTGCAAAACATTCGAGAAAATTGAATGGCATGAGCCAATTGATATGCCAACATCCTCTGCAACTTTCATAGTAGTGTTTCGACGTTTTTCAGGAACAATTTTTTTCACTCTTTCGATGTTTTCTTCGCTTGTTGGCGTGGTCGCACCTCCAGCACGTTTATCGTCATCAATATCTTCTCGGCCTTCTGTAAAGCGTTTGCAACCCTTATAAACACTGTTTTGAGATAAAGTAGACTCACCGAATGCCACAGTCAACATTTCAAGGGCCTTGGAGCACTTTATTCTATTCGTAACGCAAAATTTAATACGTATTATTTGATCCATTTCTTTCAAAAGTCAAAAGTCAAAAATCGAAGAGCAACCCAAAAATGTGATTAACCACTTCTGATGCCAAAAAAAAAACTACTAATCGAAATTGGCTCCTAATGCAAGCATAAGATAAACATATGTGTCCGATTATGTCAAATCAAAATATCGATAATCGAATGAACACAGCCCGCGAAAAATCAATATTCACCTTTTCCTTGGAACATACCTCGTATGTGCATAAAATGTAAACTCCTTGAGGAAATAAGCAACACAACGAAATTGAATTGTTTAATTTTATAGTTTTTTATACGTCCCCCTCTCTTATCCATATTCCATTTCTTTGACATCGTCTTGAAATCGCAATTTTGTTTTTGTTTTCACTTTTCTGCCTTCTCGCCAAGTACTCCTCGTATTTAATTTTGCACTTTGTTTGTTCTTTGCTTTTGAATGTTTTGGAAAATATTTGCTCAGCGATTAAAATGTGGCGATTTTCAAGTGATGCAGCTAATATTGATGCTTCTTGATTACTTTCTACAATATTTACTTGTTTGTGTTGGACGACAACAACAACAACAACAACAACAACAACAACAACAACAACAACAACAACAACAACAACAACAACAAAAGCAAAGACTAAAACACTTTTGGTTTGGACGGGCAAGGACTAAATGATGATTTATGTTTGTGGGTAAGTGAGGTCGAGCATGAGGTTGGGGTAACTTTGTGTAATTTAAAATAAACAAATATTCATAATGAAGCAAAAATGTTTAAAATATTACACTGAGTACACTTAAAGTATCACGAAAATTCAAAGAAAATTTTAAATATTTGATCAAGAACTATTTATAATTTAGAAGAGGGGCGCAATGTGAAAAAATTTTAAAGAAAATTTTGGAATTTGCATGATTAGCTTCTTAGAGTAATTTAAAAAGTCTCCAAGGTTTCTTTAAAGCGTAATTCATGTGAAGAGTGATTAGCGTTTCAAATTTTATTTAAAAAGATTTAGTGATGCCTTGATTTAGTGAAATTTGTATGGTCTACGGTCAGAATACTTCAAAAAATCATGATAAAAAGCCGATGACCCTACGCACTTCGACTTCGCAGCCTGAATTGACGGTAACCAAGGTGATCCTGATTGCATGGTATTGTCCCTTATACTTATATATTTAAATGTTTCAATTATGAGCCAGCTTACAACAAGCTCTTCAGAAAATTGTACAGAATTGATCAATAGAAAAGGTGTTGTGTTTCATCGTGACAACACCGAACCTCATAGATTTTTGATAACCAGGCGAAAATTAACGGAGCTTGGTTAGAATATTTTGATGCACCCGACATAACAAATTTTTTCAGTTTCTGCATAACTCTCTTCCCCTTCTTCTTCTTCTTTGGCGTTGACACCACTCTTTCCTTCAATTTTCCGCTTGGCGCCAGTTGGAAAACCCAAATCAAAACTCTCTTCCTCTTCTTCTTCTTCTTTGGCGTTGGCACCACTACTTCCTTCACTTTGCTGTTTAGTGCCAGTGGGAAATACCAAGTGAAACCAGGTCTCTCTCCACCTGATCCTTCCAACAGAGGGGAGGTCTTCTTCCTCCTCGAATACTTTCAAACCTGTAGCGCTTTCACCCATTCTTACGACACGACCTAGCCAACGTAGCCGCTGCCTTTTGATTTGCTGAACTATGTCAATGTCATCGTATAGCTCGTAAAGCTCATCGTTCCATCGTCTGTGGTATTCGCCGTTGCCAACGTGCAAAGGGCCATAAATATTAACCAAAAGTTTTCTCTCAAAAACTCCTAAAACCGACTCATCGAATGTCGACATCGTCCAGACTTCTGCACCAAATCTCAGGACGGGAATGATGAGCAACTTGTAGAGTTTGGTTTTGGTTCGTCGAGAGAGGACTTTACTTTTCAATTGCCTACTCAGTCCAAAGTAGCACCTGTTGACAAGAGTGATTCTGCCTTGGATTTCAAGGCTGACATTTATGGTGTTGGTTCCTCGATAGACGAAATTATCTACGACTTCGAAGTTATGACTGTCAGCAGTGACGTGAGAGCCAAATTGCGAATGCGATAACGTTTTATTTGATGACAGCAGATATTTCGTCTTGCCCTCGTTCACTACCAGACCCATTTGCTAGTAGTAGAACTTACGGTAGGGTTGTTATGACCAATTATATCAATATCATCGGCATACGCCAACAATTGTACACTCTTGTAGAAGATTGTACCTGATCTATTTGGCTCTGCAGCTCGTATTACTTTCTCCAGCAACATGGTGGAGAGATAACATTATAAAGAGTCATACTGTCTGAAACCTCGTTGCGTATCGAACGGCACGGTGAGGTTCTTCACAATTCTGACCATGATAAAAGGCGCAGACCATGGGGTCTTCCTTTTTCGATTGGGAAGAAAACACTGAGCTTTCAATAGTCGAACATGACCATATTCGGCAAAAAAAAGTTAATGCATGCTCCCGCCGCTTTGTTATTTTTTAGCGGGCAATCGCTATTCGAACTTCTTCATAGTCGGATAATGGCACTTCTATACCATTTTCATCGATTGTGGTTTCGGGTTCCGCATCTCCGGGGTTTTCACTTTCACTGCCATTTAGGAGTTTTCCCTAAATACACTAAGTATGATCTGGCTATCTGTCAAGAGATAGCCTCTTTGGTCCCTACATGAGAGTGCTCCGGAATTGCAACCTTCTGTAAGTCAGCGCATCTTTTCGAGCATTACTCTTGTCGGCTATCTTCTCAAGTTCTTCATCATCACGCACTTTGGCGTCTTCTGTTTTTTTTTTGTTTTTACAAATGCGTCTCGCTTCTCTCTTCATCTCCCAGTATGTATTCCCCTCCGCACGTATTGTGGTCGATCGCAAGGTTGCGAGGTAGGCAGTCTCCTTTCTTTCCATTGCAGTTCGACATTCCTCATCGTACCAGCTCTTTTTCTGGCATTGCATTGCAAACAATTGTTTCCGAAGCTGCGGTACGTATGGATTTGCTATAACGTTCCACAGCTCCGTGATATTGAGATGCTGATATGTGCTCTCAGAAAGAAGGACGAAGAAAACCTGCTGTGATTGCAGTTCTTCAACGTCGAGACATTATTGTGCATATTGACAAACCATTCTTGTGCAGGTGCGTATATTCGCTGTGACAAAATATGAATCCGAGTCGATGTTAGATTCTCGGAACGCACATACGACTGAAACTCTGCATACATGTCTTCCGGAATATCAGCCTTAATATTAATGGCAAGTAGTAACATTTCTACCTTCACTGCAAGGGTTTTAAAAATCACTACAAAATCTAATGTATAGTAAAGCTGTCCCACGCCACTCGATTCCTGCCTTATTCAAACCGCACATGAGCTAAAGTCGTCTTCAGGCAACGCATGTCGTGAATCAAACCGCCCATTTCAACCTCATTCCTTATCCAGTACGGTAGGGTCACCTTTCATTTTAATGACGAGTGCAAACATTCCCACCTCCAGTATATCTCCTCTACTGCGCGACCTTTTTATACTTACCTTGTACTTGGCAACTTAAATAATAACTGTAAATAATCCTTTCGTATTAAAGAAACAATTTGTCGGTCGTCCATGTTTCCTATGCCACTAACCACCACTACACATAATCGCTTTATTACAAATATGCCTAACTCTTTATTACGTGTATCGGACGTATATACAGTGGCGGACAAAAGTCTACCCGCTGTTTTAGTTGAATTGAAAGTCCAAAAGTTTTTTTGAAAAATGTAATGATACAGTTTATTTCAATTACTTTCCCTTATCATAAAAAACTAACAAAAATAACATAAAATAGTAAAGCAATGACCAAAAATGCGTAAATCCAACAATGACAAAAGTCTACAAACAGTACATACATACATAACTTATCTTCGCGCAAAAACTTTGGCTAATAACAGGTAACCTGATCTTTTTAGTATTTAATTGGTCCACCGTTTGTGGCTCACCGTTCGCATCAATAACAGCTTGAAGACGTCGTGGCATCGAAGCTACTAAATTTATCAATTCTGAGGGAGTAATACTGTCCCAAGCTTCAATAACACTTTCTTTGAGTAATGCTGAGCTGGAAATCTGATTTTTTCTAATTTTTCGCTCAAAAATCTCACAGATATATTCAATAAAATTCAAATCTGGGCTTGGAGTTGGTGTGTGTAGCTGCCTTGGAGCATGGCAAAGCAACCAATCCTTAACAATATGGGCCCTGTGTTTTGGATCGTTATACTGTTCAAAGATCCAGCCTGTGTCAAGCTCCTAACTGTCCACCGAAGGCTTCAGATTAACTTCCAACAATGACTTATTTTTATATATCAATCGATCCATATGACCCTCAATAAAAACAAGCTTTCCAACTCCAGATGCCGCAACCGCTCCCCAAAGCATTACATTGCCGCCACCATGCTTCACTGTTGTTACTATATTTTTAGCGTTAAGTGCAGTGTTTTCTTTTCTCCAAACTTTTGCTCTTCCATCACTGCCGAATATATTGAACTTCGATTGGTCTGTAAACAAGAATTTTTTCAAAAAAATCCATTCCCTTTTCTAAATGTGCTTTAGCGAGCTCCAAGTGAAGTTTACGATTTTTTCAGATATAAGAAGCTTTTTAAGTGTCATTTTACTGTGGAACCCGTTATCGTTCAGAACTCTTCGAATTGTTCTTGGATGGACACACTTGCTTAACTTTAGAATCATCATTCACTTCCTTCAAAATAAAGCTGATATCTCTTCAAGTTAGATCCTTCTGGCGGCCAACACGCGGCCAAAATTTTTTACAAAGTTCTGTAACTTTGGTGGACTTAAGATTAAAAAATTTTAAATTTCACCATACGATTTCTTCTTTTTTCTGTGCTGAATAACCAATGGATATTTCTTTTCACGGAGTCATTGTTGGTGCTAATGTGTTTAAACCACAACTAAATTCAATACTAGCAAATTAAAAAACATAATTAAAAAAAATAATTAAAAATAATAATAAAAATAAAGTAAAAAACAGGATACCTAACCGCCATAACAACACAGCATATCGACACAACTGCTAGTAAACCAGTGGTGTGTGTCGACTTTTGTCAAGGATATTTTTGCGTTTTTTCACCATAATTGTTTTATTTTATGTTAGATAATTAATATGAAAAGGATTTAAAATAAAACTGTACGCCTACATTTTTCAGCAAAGCGATAGTACTTTCTACGCAACGAATACGGGCGGTGTTTGTAGACTTTTGTCCGCCACTGTATATATGTATATATATTACAGCTATTTCATTTGAAAATTTTGAAGTATGTGCGAGCTGGGTTGTTGTTGTTGTTATTATTGTGTTTAGTCATTTTATTTGTGCTAAGCGTAGCAATTGCAGCTGTCACCCAAATGAAATTGGTACGCATAACCAGAATATATATACAAAATATATACATACAAATAGTAGTACAAAGTAAAAATAGATATGCCTGTATGGTGTATACACACAAGGTAGTGGAAAAAAAGCAAAATGGCAAACAGGATACAAGGACATAATAAATCATTTTATTTCATTCACCTTCCTGCTGTTACTCTCGGTCGCGCCTGCTACACGTTGAGCTGCTCGACCGACTGATTGTTCAACCGACCATGCGGTCACTGCGGAAAATTTTTACAAGCCAACATTTCCGGAAATATTACTACACTCTCTATGTATATACATATATATATATATATATATACATACATATGTACGAGGCATGTCAGGAAAGTAAATTAACTGAATTTTTGTAAGATTTTAAAATTTGCAGCTTAAAAAAAAATTACGTAATTTTTTAGTACATAATGTAAGTTATTCCTCGACCTAGTCGACATTTCACTCTACACAGGCGGTGAAGCGGTGTACCAATTTTTTGTTGCCTTCCTCGATATGATCCCAAGCCAACCCGATCATTTTACGATATCCGCGGGTTTCTTCGCTGATTTTGTATAGTAGAGATCTGGACACCTTCGGAAAGATCGCAGTAAGTTCGTCCACAGTCAATTTGCGAATGTTATGGAACGTGAAGGGCTTTCCAATAAGTTTCCAATAAGTGATATAATTTCTTTAAAAAAAACTCACCAAGGAAATTCAAATGTTTTTTATTTAATGTGAAGTACAATCGATACAATTAAGATCTGAATATAACATCTTTCAAATGGCCTCCACGACTACTTTTGCAGGAACGAATTCGGTGAACCCAATTTCTGAGCAGTTTTTCCACGAAATCAAGTCGTATGTCGTGAATAACACGTTCAATATTGACTCTGAAAGCTTGAAGAGAGTCTGGTTTATTGCTAAAAGCCAACGACTTCAAACAACCCCACAAAAAGTAGTCTAACGGTGTTAAATCATAGCTTCTTGAAAGCCATTCCATGTCACAATTTCTTGAAATAATCGAAACTCCAAACCTTTCTCGCAATAATTCAGTTGTTGCACGTGCTGTGTGACACGTAGCCCCGTCTTGTTGGAACCAGATGTTGTTAAGATCAACTTCTTCCAATTATGCCCATAAAAACTTAGTTATCATCGATCTATACCGCTCTCCTTTGACAGTAACGGTGCTACCAGCTTCTTTTCGAAAGAAGTACGAACCGATGATTCCATCCATAATGTGGGTTATTCATGAATAATTTATGGATTTTCTACGCACCGAATCGACATTTTTTTAATTTACCGCATCACTCAGAGAAGATGATTTTCCTAAAAAAAAAAATCGTTATCGTTTTCAAATTTTTCGAAGGCAAAATCAGCAACGTTATTCTTCCGTATATCTTGCCATGCAGAAATCGTAAATATTACTGAATACAATTAAAAAAAGATGAAAGATGATGATATATTAAAAATGGCCAAAACGACACTTAGAAATCATATCAATCCTATTGGCAAACCCTTTATTTGAGTTTTTTTGAGACATTTCGTCACAATTGAAGGTCCTTCGCTCCTCTGTTTATCATGCTTCAACGTACGATCGTTTTTAAACTCGCTACGGTACTGATACACACTCGTACGATTCATAGTTTTATCATCATTTGCAGTTTTTACCTCATTTTAAATATTTCAAATCTCAAACGCAGCTTTTTCCTTCCAAACTGACGATAGACTGATTTGACATTGTTCACAACACGTATTATCGCTTCGACAGTTCTCAACATACTGATCTCGAGCTTCGGGCTCATTGCAAAGATACCTACACTAACTATACTACCGTGTTGCCAAGGAACGACGAAAATAAAATCCCTCCGGCCGAGAGAACCACAGTACACTTACTTTCTGGATATACCTCGTACGAGGTATATATGTTTACTACAACGTTTGTGCGTACGTTCGCATTAAGTAAGAAAAAATAGTAAATATCTATGGAAAAACAAATGCTTTTAGGCTTTATACCTTTAGGTATGTTTGTGTATACCATGTAAAGTAATATTAAAACGCAGAGATAAATCATTTGAGTAAGATTCTCTTTATAACCTCCATGAACATGAAATTTTATTATTAATTTGTTCTGAAGTATATCTTTGGGTACAAAAATGAGAAGATATGGACCTCATTTCTAGAACTTTGAAATTCCGCTTACGTGTTTATAGCCGAGGCAATAAAAGCACGCCATTTGCTTCTTGTAGCCATTTGGCGTCAATTGGAAACACCGCTACTTCTAACAGCGAGTACTGCAACGAATACCTTCAGAGCTGGAGTGTTTTCGTCCACCCGGACGAAATTTTCTAGCCAACTTAAGCGCTGTTTTTTAATTTGCTGAACTATGTCAATGTCGTCGTATATCTCATTCAGCTCATCATTCCATTGTCTACGGTGTTCGCCGTCGTCGATATGCAGAGTAACATATAGTTCCGAAATACCTTTCTCAGGACGTGAATTTGAAGAACTTTCAGAGTTTAGTCTTTGTTTGTGAAGAGAACACTTTACTTTTCAACTTTCTACTCAGTCCACAGTATTACCTGTTGACAAGAATGCTTCTACGTTGGATTTCAAGCCTGATATTGCAGTTTGTGTTGATGGTGACTCAAATTTAGATTAAATTGTCTACGACTTAACAGTTATGACTGTCGATAGTGACGTGATATTACATCATCCACTTACGCCAAAACTCGCATGCTCTTCTAAAAGATTGCATCTTATCTGGTTCACTCCTCGCCTAGTATTATTTCCTCCAGCATTAAGTTCAGGAAGTCACCCTGCCTGAAACCTTGGTTTTATTGTATTGTACAGGGGCGTTTTACTCAGCCTTACAAGTTTTGCGTGTTGCTAAAACCAGACATAGCGAGGTAGAGGCAGCCCCTTATCGTGCTGTTGAAGGTAGCTTTAAAATCGAACTAAAGAGTGATCCATTTTGATGTTCACCACTTTTTTAAAGAAAAAAACACAAACAATTCAAATTTAATGGGGAATGTTTATTATCATTCGAAAGAACATTTTTTGGTACTTATTTTTTGAAGATTATTTTTTTCAAATGTTGGCCGCGGCTACATCTCTGGTGGCCCATCCGTTGAGCCCAATTTTCAATGACTCGTTCGAGCATTTCGACTGGTAACTGGCGAATGACATGCGTGATGTTTCGTTCCAAGGCCTGAATCGAAGCGGTATTGTTCGCACAGACTTTAGACTTTACATATCCCCACAGGAAAAATTCTAAGGGTGTGATATCACACGATTTTGGTGGCCAATCGACCGGCCCAAAACAAGAAATTATCTACTCACCAAAGTGTTCTCTCAATAAATCCATTGATTGATGCAATGTGTGGGAAGTGGCGCTGTCTAGTTGAATGCAAATGTCGCGGAGATCACGAGCATCAATTTCAGGCATCAAATAGTCGGTTATCATGGCGCGATAATGGTCGCCATTGACGGTTACGTTCTCACCGGCATCATTTTTGAAGAAATATGGACCGATGATTCCACCAGCCCACAAACCACACCAAACCGTTAATTTTTCTGGATGAGATGGCATCTCTGGAATCTCTTCGTCCAGCGAAATGCGGCAATTTTGCTCATTTACATACTCATTGAGCCAGAAATTGGCCTCATCGCTGAACAAAATTTGTCTCGAAAACATCAGATCTTCTTGGAACTTTTCGAGAGCCCATAAAACGAAGCGATGTCACTTCGGAAGGTCGATCGTCTTCAGTTCTTGTACGAACTGTATTTTGTTCGCTTTCAATTTAACATCTCGACGTAAAATGCGCTAAATCGTTCCATACGTCAGGAAGAGTTGCTGCGAACGGCGCCGAATTCACTCTCCACGGTCTTCGTTTACACTCTCAGCTACAGCCGCTATATTTTCTTCACTGCATGCTGAACGTGGACCATTCGGGCGAATAACAGAAATGCAAGTCGAGTAGTAAATCCTTTGGCTGTCTACTGTGATTGCAGCTCTCCGGAGTCGAACTTTCCTCGTTCCTTGTTGGCTGCACAGAGGCGGAAGCGTATCTTTTATCTTTACTGCTGCAATATTATGGTAGGAGTCGATGTTAGGTCCTCGGAACGTGCCCACGCCTAGAACACTGTAAACATGTCGTCTGTCTATGACAACATTATCAATCTGTTTGCGAGTTTTTCGATCCGGGGGCAGCCAAGTTGCTTACTGAATTTTCTTATGCTGGAATCTAGTACTACTTGTTGAAAGTAACTTCTTTGCCCACCATGGCCTTAACGTCGCCAAGCACAATTTTAACATCGTAGAGGAGACATAAGTACACATAGTACATCCCGGGCGCTCATAAAACGTCAAAACCTTCTTTTCTTTCGTCAGCGCTATTCGCTTTGATGCGGATTATGACGACACGTCCATCCACCGGAGCGACTGAGTCTCTCTTACATCAAATTTGAACTACTTTATACAACCGCTGTAGTGCGTGCCACAAGCACCTACCCATTTCCGCCCCGACCATCACAATTCTTAAACGTTGAGGATGTCAGCCTTCAGTCTTAAAGGAACATCAACCGGTCGGGCAGTGGTAACTTCCCAATTAAGATATGGGACACGTTAGGTGCATGCACTCAAATCGTATTCCTTGGTATATTGGCCTTGGATCTCTCATCCCAGGCTGTTGTCTCTTTTTCATTGTAGCTAATTCCTACATGGCGAGACCCAAATCCAGCGCACAGCCTTGCCACAAGAATAGGTTTAGATTTTGGGAAAAAAAAACTTTTTATATGTTGAAGTAAATAAATGCATATACATACATCTGTATATATCGTTTTCTCCACTCTCCATTGGCATTCTTCACTTATTTATTTCGCTTTTGTTCACGTTGAACAATAGAAAAACTTTGCTGTGGCTTCACCTGAAATTCTTTTGTTTGTAGCTACGAATGCGATTTTTATTTTATTTTATTTTATTTTTATTTTTTATTTTATTTGAAACAAATTTTTTAACCACAAAATTGTCTTTGTAAACACACCATAAAATATATCACATACATATGTAAATATGTTTGTGCATGGAATATACATTGGAGTGCAATAGAGTGTACATAAGTATTTGAAGTTAATCGAAATAGATGTGAAAGGGTACACAAATTGGTCACAAAGGGAAAGGCAACCATAAAATTTGCCAGTAAAAATACCAATTCTTTTTAAAGTATTTTTATTCTGACTTTCTTCTTTCCCTTTGTGACCAATTTGTGTGCACTTTCAAAGAGGTCTGTGGAGAAAAATGTGTAGATATGTATTGGAAAATTGTATTTCGCGTTGGTTATAGAAAATCGAAAATAGAAAATATTTTTACAATTACTAAATTCACTCAGTAAGAGAAATTAATTTAAGCCTTTTGCAATTTGAATATTTAGAAAAAATTAAATTCCCCAAATATAAGCGAAAACGGACACCAAGTAATGAAAATTGGCAACGTTGCAGCAAATATTTTTAAATAAAAGGGAATAGTTGAAACTGGGCTTTTATTCAGTTTATACCCGGCTACAAAACAATTTTAATTTTTTGGATATTTTAATAACGCAAGTTGGGAGAATTGGCTGCACTTAGCCCAAATTAAGCCAATTCTAATACCACGCAATATTTGTTCCCATCCTACGGCTCCTTTTTCATTCACTTAGACGTTTCCATGTAGCTAGGGCATATTAAAACATTTTTACCCTCAAGAATCTGCTAATCGTACCTCATTATTCAAGTTCTTCCACCCTGCGCTCCTTTCCATATTTTTGTGACCAGGAACCCAAGTGGTCATGTATTCTGTTCAGCCATATCCTAAAAAGATTTGCTGCAGTTCACTACGCTTCTAGAGTTTACCCTGATCGACCCCTGAGTTTTTATTGCTGTCTGAGTATTACTGCAGATGAAGCTGTTTCTTTCTGAGTATTCGTTTCCAAAGCTCCCAGTCGAAGAATCACACTTCTTTGCCCTCAGTATCTTAAAGTTTGGAGGGAATATCAAAAGTAGAAACGCAGCAGCCTGTACAGCTTCATGGAAAAGTATAATTTTTGAGTATCCTGATGATTGACAGCTCTAGGGTTTTTGTTCCATTTTCTCATACCTTTCAAGTACATGAAATGGTATATTAACTTTGGTTCGAACTATGTAATTACGAGAAGCAGAATACATAGACCCAATGATCATTTGTCGGAACCGAGCTAGATCGGACCACCGTAGCATATATACGACCGATTTTTCAGATTTTAAAATCCATCAAAACGTACCTAAGAACATGAAACATACAAAATGAATTGGAAAATGGTTCTGAAAATCATTGAAATCGAACGACTATAATAAATACATAGTTCCCATACACAGACTAGTTCAGATGAGAAGCTTTGGTCAAAACTCAGTGTAACAAGCATCTAGGAGCATGAAATTTGGTATCCTCCATACATATTATGAATTACACATTGGCACTGAAAATCTTCGAAATCGGATTATTGTATCAAATAGCCCCGATACAACCCGATTTTGGATCAAAAATTCGCGAAAAAAAATCTATAAACATGAAATTTGGTATTATGCACACATATTGTGAATTGTATATTGATAGTGAAAATCATAGAAATAGGAATACTATATAATATAGCCCCCACACAACCGCTTTGTTCAGGTATGAGGTTTTTCGTCCAAAATCCGCCCAAAAATCTTTTAAGAGCCTGAGATTTGGTATTCTAGAGACGTAAATTCAAGTTTTCATTGACACTGAAAATCATAGAAATCGAATTTTGCAATTTGCCAGAAATTTGATACATTCATGAAAGGTGTAAAGACTTCGGCATGGCCGAAGACAGCCGATATTTTTAAAGCATAAAACATTTTTTCACTCAACTCGATCTCGGCGTCATTACATTCAGCTGCCTAGCTCTAATAGATTTTTACGCTCTGAATTTCCAATAAGTTGATAATAGCGTGGGGGTATATCCTTTGACCAATGGATGCCTAACACTTGAATATGTTTGAAAGCAATAGAAATATCTTAAAATTTTTAACTCTAGTAATCTTTTAAGTACCAAGGCAAAGAACATTATGCATTACTTAAAATTCCTTTGGCATATCGAATGTGACTCATGTCCCAATTTGTTGGAATAAAACATCAAAGCACTACAAATTGGGAAAGAAGCTCACTCCAAGGAAGGCTGAAAAGATCGCCTGAAGAACTATTTGAGGTTTCGAACCGGTAGAAAACGAATAAAATCTACAATAAAATCCTTAGCATCTACCTTCATCAATATCTCCGCATCGATCTGTATGTCTGTCTGTCTGTTCGCGATACACTCAAAAAATATTTCACGAATTTTCATTATGTTTCCACCAGTTTTTGGAGTGATTACTGAGAAAGGTTCATATAAATAATTTTTTTTTATATTTTGTATATATATTTACCATGAATACTTAACCCATTTTTGGGATTCTTTTTTAAAACAAAGTATTTACGCTGAGGAAGCGTCTGGCATTATAATTTTTATATTTTTCGAAAACTAGCACTTTTTCTTTAAGGTTAGGTTTTTGAAAAACCAAAATTGTGCAACAATAAGACTATTCGTTCACCAAATGCAGAGAGAGAGAGTTGTTTTTGTTTTTGTTTAGCGGCGCTCTTTCCTTGTCTCCCTCTCCCTCTCTCTCTTCCAATTGAATTTCTTTATACTACTTTCAAGGGAGTAATTGTTTTTCAAGAAAAGCAAAATAAATTGCAATACCCAAAATGTGTAAAAATTAGCTTAGATCAATTACTAAAGTGTGATCCAAGTAGAGGTACTCTTTTTGATGGCCTTTTTTTTTTGAGTCGTGTCAAGCTGTCATGTTATTTTTGTTCAGTGTTATTAGGCATTTGATCAGGGAAAGACTTACGCCTGAACAACGTTTACAAATCATTCAACTTTATTACGAAAATTCACGTTCTATAAAGAATGTCTTTCGCGCGCTTCGCTCAACTTATGGTCAATATAATCGGCTTCCTGAGCGTACTATTCGCAACACCATCATCTTGAGACCCAGAATTCATTATTGGATAACATTTGACCAAATAGACCACGTTCAGCACGCAGTGAAGAAAATATAGCGGCCGTAGCTGAGACTTTGCACGAAGACCGTGGAGAGTCGATTCGGCGCCGTTCGCAACAACTCGGACTGACGTATGGAACGACTTGGCGTAAGATGCGTCGAGATCTTAAATTGAAAGCGTACAAAATACAGCTTGTGCAAGAACTGAAGCCGCTCGACCTTCCCAAGCGACATCGCTTCGCTCTATGGGCTCTTGAAAAGTTCCAAGAAGATCCGACGTTTTCGAGCAAAATTTTAATCGGCGATGAGGCCCATTTCTGGCTCAATGGGTATATAAATAAGCAAAATTGCCGCATTTGAAACGAAGAGATTCGGGAGATGCCATCTCATCCAGAAAAAACAACGGTTTGGTGTGGTTTGTGGGCCGGTGGGATCATCGGTCCATATTTCTTCAAAAATGATGCCGGTGAGAACGTAACCATCAATGGCGTCCGTTATCGCGCCATGATAATCGACCATCTATACCTGAAATTGAAGCTTGTGATCTCCGCGACATTTGGTTTCAACAAGACGGCACCACTTCCCACATATCGCATCAATCAATAGATTTATTGAGAGAACACTTCGGTGAGCAGATAATTTCACGTTTTGGGCCGGTCGATTGGTCATCAAGATCGTGTGATATCACACCGTTAGACTTTTTCCTGTGGAAATATATAAAGTATATGCGGACAATTCCGCTGCGATTCAGGCCTTGGAGCAAAACACCACGCGTGTCATTCGCTGTTACCACTCTAAATGCTCGAATGAGTCATCGAAAATTGGACTCAACGGATGGACCATCTGAAACGTAGCCGCGGCCAACATTTGAAAGAGATAATCTTTAAAAAATAGTGCCAAAGAATGTTCTTTCGAATGATAATAAACATTCCCCGTTTAATTTGAATTTTCTGTGCTTTTTTTTCTTTAAAAAAGTAGAGGTAGAGGTATTTACCTATATTTGATCAGTTGTTGTTATGAATAACGTAACAAGCTACTCTCTCTCTCTCTCTCTCTTGATCACGCTGATGTTTCGAATGTTACGCTCTGATATAACCAATAGCAAAGATGACTAGATACGAAACTCTTTATTTAGTGAGAGCGCTCTGAAAATCCACATTTTTTATAACATTTTCAAACCACTGCGATGAAAAAGTTTCACTTTGGGATTTCTAGAAATTTTTTGGGCATTTTTTGATAATAAAAAATTGTAAAAATGAATATTTCTGCACCTTTACAGCTATGCTTGGAAAATATTTGACTTCAATAAATACAAACAATATTTGATCTTAATTTTAACATACAAATTTATCGTGCTAAATGAAAATTTATTGATAACCTAAAATGGTTTTCTGATGAAAAATGGCGCGTTTCATTATTGACGAGTGGTACTGAGGCTTGTTTACCATCAGCTGTTCAAAATTCCTTCATTTGGCTTTGTTACAGCACAAAGAAAATAATCGAGGAACGCAATTTATCTACATTTTAGAGAGTTTCGTATCTAGTCATCTTTGCCAATAGTTAGCGAAATAGGAGAAAGCTGTTGTGATAAATTCTCTTAAACCCTCTATGAAGTCAAGCATTAACCCTCAGGCTGAACTTATTTTCTTTAACATACTAGATACAAAATACTGGCACAAATTTTGATTTTCTGATTTTTTCCTCTTTTTTCTTTTCTTGGTACTTTGAATCAAAGATATTATACTGCTTCAAGCTCATGTAAAATATTTAGAATAAGTTGATACCTGAAGATGGTCGCCATTTGCTCGGAACATAGAGTATTTGAGCTACTATTGTGAACTTTACTTCTCTACACAGTACCACTCTTGCGGTTTCTATTGAATATTAATCTTTCTCTCAACAACTGAAGTTCTCAATAATGAACCACAAGATCGTAGACGGTTCATAACCAATGGTTATGTTAGATATTATCAAACTACAACAGCGGTTTTTCCAAAACAATGATTTCATTTGAACTTTTTTTCTTAGTAAAATACATCTGAATTCCACTCTTAGTAATTCAATGCGATTTCTGATTCATCTCTGCATTCTTACCTTTCTGGGTATTTGTATTTTATATATCCTTGAAAGTCCATTCGTTTGAAACTACTAATTAGCTGTTCATGTCAAAATCTTCTATTGTAACAAAACTAAGGAATCTTGGTACTTCCAATCATTTCCGACAATTCAATCAAATATACAAACATTCGTATATTCTCAGAAAAAAAAAGTATTTTGAAAATACTAAGTATATGTAATGCTACTTTTGTATTTCTTTGTAAGAGTTTCAGCAGCTTTTCTAAATGACAAAACCGTAAACATACTCCATTTGCGCCCAGACCATCATTGAAGTGGCTATAAAACGTGCTCAGTACGCTTAATTTGCTGCTGGTTGTTTACTACTCTGGCTTTTTGTTTCCCTGAAATGTGTTTTGTACATTTATTCTTCTTATGTATGTATGCATTTATACATATTTAGACTGTAGCAAAAACACTAGTTTTGAGCTAGAACGTTACTTGTTAAGGTTTTACCCTAACTAGTTCATTTATCACGCTTGGCATAGCATGCCAGTTGTGAAGAAGAAGTTAATATCTATAGTATCTAGATAAAAGGTGAGTATTTTTAACGGACGAAATGGCAATTTTTTGTCATGCACCGTAGGACTACACCTCATACCATACAGCAATAGGGGTTTAAAAAAGCCTATACTGTTGGGAGCCTGGAAGACTATACGTAATGTACTTGATATAAAGGGAGATCCAAGTAGAGGTACTTTTTCAATAGCTTTTTTTTGACAGATCACGCATGAGTCGTGTCAAGCTGTAATATTACTTTTGTTCAGTATTGATTGGCATTTCATAATGGTAAGACTTACGCCTGAACAACGTTTACAAATCATTCAACTTTATTACGAAAATTCACATTCTATAAAGAATGTGTCTCGCGCGCTTCGCTCAACTTATGGTCAACATAATCGGCCTACTGATATTACTATTGGCAACACCATCATCCATCTTGACGCCCAGCATTCATTATTGGATAATATTCGACCGAATGGACCACGTCCAGCAAGTGAAGAAAATATAGCGGTCGTAGCTGAGAGTGTACACGTAGACCGTGGATAGTCGATCCGGCCCCGTTCACAGCAAATCTTATGGAACGGCGTATGGAACGACTTGGCGCATTTTTCGTCGAGATCTTAAATTGAAAGCGTACAAAATACAGCTTGTGCAAGACCTGAAACCGCTCGACCTTCCGAAGCGACATCGCTTCGCTTTGTGGGCTTTTGAAATGTTCCAAGAAAATTCGACGTTTTCGAGCCAAATTTTGTTCAGCGATGAGTATATAAACAAGCAAAATTGCCGCATTTGGGACGGCGAGCAACCTAAAGAGATTCATGAGCTGCCGTTTCATCCATAAAAGACAACGGTTTGGTGTGGTTTGTGGGCCGATGGATACATCGCTCCATATTTCTTGAAAAATGTCGGCCCTTTTTGTTTTGGTTGGACTTTTGTCCCATTAAAAGTAGCATTCCTACCAAGCTTTATTGAGTTCTGTTAATTAATGCCTTAAATACTCGTTCTTGCGTCCGGAGCAGCGGGTGAAAATTAAAAAGTCCTTTGTATGACCGATTGACCGTATATTCAATTGTTGTTCATACTAAGCCATGGGAATTATAATTAACGAGTATGAAATTTTATAGAGTTCTATCCAGTGGTAGAGTGGTTTCCACTTAGTTTTGTGACTACTCAACTGCTAGTTGAATAACTGTCAGTGTAAATATTTTCCAGTACTAACAACTTCTTTCAAAGGCCATCAAAAGTACTCTAGTTAAGGTAACCCCTCACGGAAGGATCTCGGAGCTATATTCGTTCATTCTTAAAGCAACCCGCCAGTTGTAGCAAAGAGAATAGCAGGAAGTTGCAACGAATCAGAAATCGGCGGTTCTTGGTCCCGAGCAGTCGATTATCTGTAAATTTTCAAACCTTTCATGTACATTAAATGATATGTTGACTTTGATCCGAAATATATAAGGATCACAAGAAGAAGAGGGAGACTTACTTGCGTCTGTTCGAACGCAAACTAGAAGCTAACATTTTGAGATGTCTCAATCACACTTGGTCGGAAGACTATATTATAAAGTCTCGATACAACCGGCTAAAAAATCAGAAACAAACACCTAAGGCTTGGTATACTACACACGAGTGTATTGATACTGGTTTTGGATCAAAAAAGTGTCAAAAAAGCATCTAAAAACACGAAATTTGGTATTCTACTCACGTACGTACAAACAAATATTGGTATTGAAGAGCATCGAAGTCGGAGGCGTTATAGTAAGCCCCCATGCAACCGATTTGTTCAGATACAAATTTTTAGTTAAAAAATCCCTGAAAAAAGTATGTAAGGCCGTGAAATTCGTTACACCAAACACGAGTGTTCTAATCAATATAAAAGCCGAACATCGTCGAAAGCGAATTTTTCATTTTGCAATAAATTTGATCGGTTCACGAAATGTATAAGGGTTTCGGCATGAACGAAAACAGCTCTCTTTATTCTAAATTCGGTCGGCGAGGAATGTCGGTATTTACATGTGCATTTTTGACACAAAATATTGGTTCCAATAAGTAAAAATTCATCAGCACTTCGGATGGTACTTCCATTTATCAAATTTTCTTAAAATTTCCTTTAAAAAATTTTCTTCCCCTACTTCTCTTCATCCTCTTTAAATAAGTAGTATATTCTCATTTTCCATTACAACCCGTCACTGCAGCCAGTGTGACTGAGTGCTTCAAGGTTTTAAAGTTGGAAAATATACAAGTATTCGCACATATTAAATTAGTGTTGACATTGTCGCTGACAAATGACTGACAGTTTGGAGTAGTGATTAATGAATTACAAACAAATACATGGTCATGATTTATGAGTTTAGTTTAGCTTCAATAATAACCTACGGGTAAGTAAGTAAGTTAGTAAGTCAGTAAGTAAATAGACAATAGCGATGTGATGGTATCGATTTGAAACTAGAAATTATTACGTGCGATGTTTTTATCAATGTCGCCTTAATGGTAGTACAATAATACAATAATAATGACAAAGAGGTTAGCAACAAAATTAACAGTTTTGAATGCGCTGTGTTACTCCAACTCTTTAACATGGCCCATAATTAATGATGTAATCATGTTTTGAATTCCATTTTATGTAAACTAATTGCACAATGAGTTAGAGGCTTTAAATTTATAAAACAACTCAATACGAATGGAAAATCAGATAAGACGTGTTAAAGAGTAATAAGCGATAATCAGTTATTGTTAGAAAAGAGGAAAGAACGACTGTCTTTAAACCTTCCATGAACATATCAAATTTATTGCAAGTTGCAAAATTCGATTTTGAGTCCAATTTTCGATAACTCATTCGAGCATTTCGACTGGTAACTGGCGAATTACACGCGTGATGTTTTGCTCCAAGGCCTGAATCGAAGCGGGATTGTTCGCATAGACTTTAGACTTTACACATCCCCACAGGAAAAAGTCTAACGGTGTGATATCACACGATCTTGGTGGCCAAACGATCGGCCCAAAACGTGAAATTATCTGCTCACCGAAGTGTTCTCTCAATAAATCTATCGATTGATGCGATGTGTGGGAAGTGACGCCGTCTTGTTGAAATCAAATTTCGCAGAGATCACGAGCTTCAATTTCAGGCATCAAAGAGTCGGTTATCATGGCGCGATAACGGTCGCCATTGACGGTTATGTTCTCACCGGCATCATTTTTGAAGAAATATGGACCGATTTTTCCACCGGCCCACAAACAACACCAAACCGTGTTTTTTTTCTGAATGAAGTGGAAGCTCTTGAATCTCTTCAGGTTGCTCTTCGTCCCAAATGTGGCAATTTCGTTTGTTTACGTACCTATTGAGCCAGAAATGGGCCTCATCGCTGAACAAAATTTGGCTCGAAAACGTCGGATCGTCTTGGATCTTTTCAAGAGCCCATAGAGAGAAGCGATGTCGCTGAGGAAGATCGAACGACTTCAGTTCTTGCTTAAGCTGTATTTTGTATGCTTTCAATTTAAGATTTCGACGTAAAATGCGCCAAGTGCTTCCATATGTGAGTCCGAGTTGCTGCGAACGGCGCCGAATCGACTCTGAACGGTATTCGTGTACACTCTCAGCTACGGCAGCTATATTTCCTTCACTGCGTGCTGGACGTAGTCTATTCGGTCGAATATTATCCAATAATGAATGCTGGGTCTCATCATGGGGATAGTATTGCGAATAGTACGCTCAGTAGGCCGATTATTTTGACCATAAGATGGGCGAAGCAATCGAAACACATTCTCTACAGAACGTGAATTTTCGTAATAAAGTTGAATAATTTGTAAACGTTGTTCAGGCGTAAGTCTTTCCATGATGAAATGCCAAACAATATTGAACAAAAATAACATGACAGATTGACACGACTCATGCGTGATCTGTCAAAAAAGACTATTGAAAAGAGTGCCTCTACTTGGATCACTCTTTATGTATAGATATTACTAAATTTCATGTTCCTAAAAGCTTTTTTGACTGAGTTTTGACAAAAACTTGACATCTCAAATACTCGGTTATGGGAGCTATATGTTACATTCTTCCAATTTCGGTGAATTCGTTATGTGCGTGTGTAGCATATCAAATTCACGTTTGTAGCTACTTTATTGCCGAATTTATGACCCAAAATTTGGAATCTGAAAAATTGGTTGTATATATGATATAGTGGTCCGATTTGGCCGGTTCCGACAAATGATGGTTTAATCGTTTATCGCATAGGTGCAACTTCAAAGTTTTTTTGAAATATCTCAAAAATTGAGCGACTAGCTTGTGTTCAAACAGACAGACGGGCAGACGAATGGACAGATCGAGAGTCGAAGAGATGAACAAACGGACATGGCTAAATCAATTCAGATCGTAATTGTGATACCAACGGCATACATTTCGGAGGGTCTATCTCCTCACCTTCTGGTGCTTACATACTTCGAATCAAAATTAATATTCATGCACATGAAAGGCTTCAAAATAATAATAATAACAAAGACTTATTATAAGCTGGCAGATAGGCCGGGTAGGTTAGGTTAGGTTGAAGAGGTTGCTGGGCATCAGCTTGTCTAGGTAATCAAACGGGTCCATTGTGAAACCGATAAGAATCCCATTATCCCTCATCCCCTAGTCAAAGCACCGTGTGGAGTTGGCAAAAGAGTAATCGACATAATTACGCATACGCTATTTCACTCAATTCTCCAAATATTTTCGCCCCTAGAGACTTCAACATACTCCTCGAAAGAGTGGGGCATTCGCAATGAAAGCGCCTTACGATTTCGATTATTTTCCTTCTCTCTACAACTCCTACAGAAGTTATTAAATGGTAGATCCAGCCTCTCTGCGTGTCTACCTAATAGAAGGCCTAGTATTGTAAATTTTTAATGACAAAAGCTCTCTGGGCTTTTTTATTCATTCATATAGGTGTGTTGATTTTTGAGAGTTTGAGACTCACAGTAACTTGAATATAAACTTCAATCAATTGCTTGGCTCATTAGGGTTGAATGACACCAGGCTTATTGGTCTGTAGTCATTAGGTTCATAGTGACATGTCTTGATTTAGAATTGACCCATAATATCAGTATGTAACTTAGGCTGAAGACTCTTTCTAATATACAACAAAATTTAGCCAGCGAACGCTGTAGTGACTGCTGTAGCTAGATAGGAACAATTTCGTTCGGTTCTGGATTTTATATGTTTTGAACGTATTCATCGCCCACTTAACCTTTCTATAAATAAGAAAATTTTTTATTATGGATGCTGTTACTCCCCTTATTGGGTCTGACGACTTACTTATAGATATATCAAGAAAGTGAGTTGTTGTAAGAAAGTTCAGAGTTTCCTCTGCAGATACTGTCCAAGTCCCGTCTGATTTTTATAAGCATCCCGACATCCCGACAGCACTACTTGAGAGTACTTTCTTGAGCCAGCCTCAATGTTGTTTCCACATTGCTCCAAAAGTCTCTCCAAGAGCTTCTCTTTGCCTTTTATACGGCCTTTCTGTAGTCCAAAACTTCTCTTGAAAGAAAATAGTTGCTGCGTTGAATATTTTTTTGCAGACTTTCCTAAAGTATTGAACATCAGGGTTTAACTATTGTGGTTTTTTATTATCTCTTGCACACTATATCGGACAGGTTTTGTCCAGAACTTTGGGTCGGATAATTTTTGGCAATTTTTGATTAGAAGTTAAAAGGCTCATCCCTTGAACTATTATTAAATTTGAGGATTTCATTTACAACATTCGTGATTATTTTTTTTTCTGTGACATATTCGAACCTTACCTTAAATGGAGGACTTTCATTCCTAGAACTATCTTACCACTAAGATCACACTCTTAATTTATCTAATCGTTTGGAGCACGCCACAAATCTGCAAACGAGCCTAATATCAATAGCGGTGGTATATGTATAGGAATTTCCCTGATATTCCACGGGCCATCCTGGATCTAGCCCAACGGTAGCTGAGTTGGTTCAGAAGCAAAATTTACAGAAGAGTACCTACTTACGCTTTGTTCGGAAAGAGCCAATATTATTAATTACTATAACCCGATGCAGTTTCCAGCAATTCCTCTTAGACTCAATATCCGTATGATTTTTATATTGTGGTAAATCGACGGCAATAATAAGTATTCCTACACTATTTTGGAGCTCCTCTTGAGTAAGACTGCTAAATTTCATGACTAAATCCCTTTTCCTTTGCTCAACACAATCTGGTTTTAAATAGCGTATTTTTTGCATAAGTTTTGTTGTTGCGCCATTGCAAGGATTGGAAAAGTGTGCAATAAACTCACACTTTTGGACTGTTTCCTTAGTCTCCTTAGCGTAATCCAAATTTAGCGTAATCCAAATTTATAGCCTCTGGTTCGCTCTCTAAAGAAAGCGGATACCGTGCGACAACGATCTCCGAAGCGCTTGTCCGTTCATTATTCATTATTTGCTACACCGAGGCAACCTTATTTTAGAACGAACTTAGCGTTAGTTATCGACCGACTGACCGAAAGATGTGTCTGAGAGATAAACTGAAAATCCAATATACCGATTAACGAATACGGATATTGCGGTTGCATTTGACTCTTAAAATGTTAATGTTATTCTGTTAAAAATTGAAAAACTAATATGAATAGGAAGTGCATCACATTTAGAAAAAAATTCAGCTTCGCAGCCCGCACTACTCGGATAATGCGGTTGCTTTCGGGCCACTGTTGTGGTGAAAATGTAGTGTAATCTCTTCCGTGATCTTCAACCTCCCGAAAACGTAAAACACTCAAATTTGGTATAAACCTACATACACATCAAAATATATTTTTTATCTTTAAAAAAAAAACTACTCAATTGCGGCTCTTGAGTTCGGAATTCAATCAATTTTTGAAATAAATAAACTAACCTAAAAAGCTAACTTTTTTAATTTTTTTGGGTATTTTGTTTATTTTATTTTATTTCATTTCATTTTCTTATTTTATTTTATAAATTTTTTTTTTAAATTAATCTATTTTGTCCATTTTGTAAATTTTTTTTTATTCTTGTCTTTTTTTATTTTATTTATATTATAATATTATATTTTAATATTTTATTTTGCCTTGTTTTATATTACATATTTATTTTAGTTTAATTTATTATATATTTTTTAATTTTTTTTAATTTTTTTTAGTTTAGTTTCTACTTTGTTTCATTTAGTTTTATTTTATTTTTATTTTTCATTTCATATTATTCTATTTTATCTTATTCAATTTTATTTTAACACGTTTTTTATTTCTTTTTCTTTTATTTTTTTAGTGTTTTTTATTTTTTTTTATATTATTTTTTTCATTTTTTTATTTTATTTTTTTTTATTTTTTTATTTCATTTTATTTAATTTAATTTTAAGTAATATTATTATATTTTATTTTTATTTTTATTTTTTTTATTTTTTTATTTTTTTTTTTTTGAATTTTTTTTCTTTTTTTTCTTTTTTTTAAATTCATTTTATTTTATTTTAGTTTAGTTAATTTTAGTTTATACTATTTTATTATATTTTGTTTTATTTTATTTTATTTTATTTTATTTTTCAATAAATTCATTTTAGTTTATTTTAGTTTATTTTATTTTATTTTATTTTATTTTATTTTATTTTATTTTATTTTATTTTATTTTATTTTATATTATGTTCTTATTTTATTTCATTTTATTTTATCTTCATTTATTTTAAGTTATATTATTATATTTTATTTTTATTTTATTTCTTTGTTTTATTTTATTTTATTGATTTTTTTGTTTTATTTATTTTTTAATAATTTTATTTTAATTTAGTTTATGTTATTTTATTTTATTTTATTTTATTTTATTTTATTTTATTTTTTTCTTGTAAAATGTTGCTGTTAGATATTAACACACAACCGTTTGATTTGAATTTATTTTAAGTTATATTATTATATTTTATTTTTATTTTTTTTGTTTGTTTTATTTAATTTTTTTGTTTTACTTTTTTATACTATTATTTTTCTTTTATTTTTTTATAAAGTATGTTTTTATTTTTTTCATTTCATTTTATTTTATCTTATTTTATATTATTTTATTTTTTGTTAGTTTATTTTATTATATTTTTCATTTTATTTTATTTTTTTAGATTTTATTTTATTTTATTTTATTTTGTTTTTATTCATGTTTTTAATTTTTATTTATTGTATTCTACTCTATATTTATAATTTAATATTTTTTTTATTTTATTATATTTTATTTTATTTTATTTTATTTCATTTTCTTTTCTTTTTTTAATGTATTTTTATTATTTTATTTTATATTAGTTTATTATATTTTTACTTATTTATTTTTTAATTTTTTTTTTTTTTAGAATTTTTATTATTTTATTTTAATTTTTTTTTCTATCTTACATTATTTTTTTTTATATATTTTTTTCATTTTTTTGTTGTTTTATATTATTTAATTTTTTTTTCTACTTTTATTCATTTTTTTTTATTTCATTTAATATTTATTATTGACAACATGTCCAGCCAAGCAACGAATAAATATTTATAACCTCTTGCAACTTCAGCTTATAGTTTTTCTTTTTGAAAAACAAAAATATTTATATACAAATATATTTAATATGTAAATTTATGTTGGATTTTCGACTACTGCTGCAGTTGCCTTATGTCGTTACGCAGCTTACCGCATTATGCATATTTCAAAAGGCATTTTGCTCAATCTTATTGCGAAAGTCGGAATTGCCACATGAAATACAGATATAAATACGAAGCAGCAAAAATGTTGAAGGTGTTTTCGCCTAACGCCACCCTTCCAGGGGCAACTAAGGTGTTGAGCAACTTAAGTACATCCTGCAACTACAAAAGCAATGTTGCCAAGTGTTGTTCGTGTGTGGTGGCATTGAACATACAAGCAAACTTTTCGCATAAAATATTTAAAACAATTTTTTTTCTCATAATTTTTCTCTTTCTTTTCCTTGTTGCATGCACTGTGTTCACTCAAGCCAATGGTTATGCACAGCAAAGCACCAGAGGGTTATGAAAACGCATGCACTTGTACTTACTACACACATACTTACATGCATACTTCCATACATACGGGTATGTATGACCTTTCGCCTTCTCTTGATGCTCAGTTGTGTGGAAAATCTTGCAGTATTCTTCCTCTTGTGTTAAAGTATATCTAATCTTGCTTCAAAAAAAAAAAGAAGAAAATGTGGTTCTTGTTGTATTTGTAGAGTATAGTTGCATCCGTGCGCTATTAAAATATGCACTTGAAGGCGCACGCAAGTTAAAAATTCACATATGTAAATGCAAATATTGCATATGCGTATGTATGTGTGTGTACTCGCATGTTAACAGCCTTAATAATACGCATATGTGATTTTCTACTATTTAGAAGCCTACAAGTACCTTAAATGCTTAGCTCTTGTATAACAATAATAAGTACAACAAGAGTTTACAACAACTGTAGCAAAAACAAGTTGTAGCAATCGGTGGTGCATCATTATGTCAGATTCCTTCTCGAGCTTAACCTTTTGGCATAGGACATTAGCAAAAGCAATTTACTTTAGACACACTCACATGCCGGTGCTTGGCAAAAGCTTGGAAACACTATAACAGGACATTCCGTAGCACTAGTTCGGGACTTTGTACTAGCATACGACACGATGTTGGTGGATAGGCCGATAGGCGCGCGTCGACACACTTAGGTCCTTTCTGATACCACAAAAAAAAAGAATTGGTCTCTACATCCATCTACTTAAGAATTCCCTCACGCATTACTTTAGTTCCTTCCACACACCAAAAACGACAACAAAATGACGAAGTCTTCTTTCGCTTAGAGCTGGGCAATCACATCTCTTTCTCGTCGTCACTTCTGACGCCCCTACAGCATCTTCTGAAAGACAAACCTAGCTTTCCTGCATGCCGTTTTATAGAACAATGTCAGGATCCCAATCGCATCTAAAATGTCTTCTTTTTCTGAAAATATAAGCCATTCGACCTTCTGCAAGGATTGCGACAAGTTTTGTACTCAGCTTTATATGGCTTATCTGTGATAGTTTTCCAGTTCTCATGTGGGTAGAGACATACCATTACGTTCTTTAGGCGGAAGAGTCGGCCTGTCGTACCTTGCCTATCAAGTTCATCCGCCCTTCAGTTTTCCTCCATGTTTCTGTGGCCAGATACCCAATCGAATAGACTGTTCTATTCAGCCGTTTACTAAAGATGTCCGCGACAATCCCGTCGTAATCGTGCTGAGGTCTTTTATTGTCGCATGGTTATTATTGAAGATAAAGATGTCCCTTCCTTAAGTACTTGTTTCCAGAGTTTTTAATAGCATCCGTGATAGCAGAAATTTCGACCTGGAACACACTTCAATGATATGGTAACTTTAATAGATAGAAAATACCTCATCCTATCTATCATCTCTACCTCCACCTATCTATCATAAAGTTTTGAACTTTGTTTTTGGTAACTTTAAGGAAGAGCCGCCAACGATGCCATTTAATGTGCTGCCGATTATATAGACTAATATAGAAAAGATGTCAGGATTACGTTCGGACCTTCATTTGGAGTAGTTCTAAGTCACTAATGCATATCAACACTTTCCTTTGTATCGTCTTCACGATTACTAGCCACCATACTAAGGGTATGGTCCTCACCACGGATACGAAGATACAATGTGAAATTCTAGGACTATGAGCCGTAGAGGCTCATATCTCTTAATTAAATTCTTTTTCCGGTTGAGTTTCTCAAAAACATCGCCTCAGCTCCCAAACTTTGGCGAACTCCGCTTAGAACATAGGGTATGCGGGAACCTGCCTCCGTGTGCTACGGGTTAGTATTCGACGTTAACCAAACCCCTCCCTCTCTTTCGCTTCCAATAAGAAGTGAGTTCATCGTGAGATACCAAAGCATGGATGAGTGAACAGAGACTTAACAATGAGGTCCACTTAGTTATTAAGTTTTCTAGAAATCCACGAGATTGTTGACGCTTACCGAAGCAATTGCTTCAAGACAGACGAAATGAAAAATTACCAATGAAACGATGTCAGGCCGCCTTTCATATTCAGTTCATGCCCATATTAATTTGTCCAACTGGTGAAAATGGTAGCCGAAGGTTTCCCAGGTTGTGGTTGTATATGTCGTGCAGTGAAAAAATGGGAAATGCTGATGAGATAGAAGTTTACCTATGAGCAAAAGCTATGAAAAACCCAGCCAGACGTTGACATCGAGCAATCAGCGGCATATAAGATCAGAGAAATGCTCTCTGGTGGGGATGGGAGCATTGAAAATTTAATACTAATAGTAGAGAAGTAAGGGCACCACCCTATGTAACCTCTTGCTTAACTTTGCAGAATTTTAGGTTTTAACGTCTAAATTCTATCGTTGACTGTGGACCACTCAGGTAATTCAAGGTCCACCTTTTCAAATCCGATGGTAATGAGAATTTCTCAATAATATGACTGCGTGATTGACCGTGTCAAAGGCTTTTGTAGATCCATTGCTGGAGAGATCGCACGCAGGGTCGGTTTTGGTAAGAGTCATGGATTATCTGGGTTAAGTGCAGTTATGGAATCTCTTCCAAGGTTGCAGAGACCTAAAGCACAGTTTCTGCAAGCCTTAGCGTCTCCCAAACCATTTGAGGTGAGATGAATGAGTTCAGTTAATTCCTCGGACAAGTTTATTTTAAATACATACATGGAAATTACCCCTGGCCACGACTAGCTCACTGACCACTTTGACTATCGTGAAATAATGTAATTATTTTATGACTAAGAAAAGATTTCTCTAATTTTTCGAACATGAACTGTATAATAAAGGGTGATCCAAGTAGAGGTACTTTTTTCAATAGCCCTCTTTTGACAGCTCACGCGTGAGTCGTATCAAGCTGTCATGTTTTTTTTTCAGTATTGTTTGACATTTCATCATGGAAAGACTTACGACTGAACAACGTTCACAAATCATTCAACTTTATTATGAAAAATCACGTTCTGCAAAGAATGTTTTTCACGCAATTCGTTAAACTTGTGGTCAACATAATCGACCTACTGGTTGTACTATTCGCCCATCTTGAGACCCAGCATTCATTATTGGATAATATTCGACCGAATAGACCACGTCCAGCACGCAGTGAAGAAAATATAGCAGCTGTAGCTGAGAGTGTACACGAAGACCGTGGAGAGTCGATTCGGCGCCGTTCGCAGCAACTCGGACTGACGTGCATAACGATTTCGCGCATTTTACGTTGAGATCTTAAATTGAAAACGTACAAAATACAGCGTGTGCCAGAACTGAAGTCGCTCGCCCTTCCCAAGCGACATCACTTCGCTCTATGGGCTCTTGAAAAGTTCCAAGAAAATCCGACGTCTTCGAACCAAACTTTGTTCAGCGATGAGGCCCATTTTTGGCTCAATGGGTATATAAATAAGCTAAATTTCCGCATATGGGAAGAAGAGCAATCTGAAGAGATTCAAGAGCTGACATTTCATCCAGAAAAAACAACGGTTTGGTGTGGTTTGTGGGCCGATGGATACATCGGTCCATATTTCTTCAAAAATTATTCCGGTGAAAACTTAACCGTCAATGGCGACCGTTATCGCGCGATGATAACCGACTACTTGGTGCCTGAAATTGAAGCTCATGATCTCCACGTCATTTGCTTTCAACAAGACGGCGCCATTTCCCGCACATCGCATCAGTTAATGGATTTATTGAGAGTAGACTTTGATGAGCAGATCATTTCACGTTTTGGGACGGTCGATTGGCCACCAAGATCATATGACATCACATCGTTAGACATTTTCCTGTGGGGATATGTAGAGTCTAAAGTCTATGCAGACAATCCCGCTTCGATTCCGGCTTTGGAGCAAAACATCGCGCGTGTCATTCGCCACTTATCAGTCGAAATGCTCGAACGAATCATTGAAAATTTGAGTCTACAGATGGACGACCATCTGAGACGTTGCCGCAGCCAGCATTTGAAAGAAATAATCTTCAAAAAATAAATGCCAAAGAATGTTCTTTCGAATGATAATAAACATTCGCCATTAAATTTGAATTTTCTGCCTTTTTTTCTTTAAAAAATTAGGGAACCACTAAGTGGATCACCCTTTGTTTTATTCTACATAAAATTCAACTGCTTATTTTGTTGTTGTTGTTTCTGTTTGTATATGTTTGTTGTTTTAGAAAAGAAAGATTAAATAGTGTGGTTACCTTGAAGCTCTGCAACAGCAGGCCAAGTATTACATAAGTACGTATATATAAATATGTAAGTATATATAAATATGTATGCATATATATATAGCACTTTAGATACTTCAATCCGTATACTCCGTATACAGTGGCTGCATTCAGGCGCATTCAATGCCATTCAATTGCTTGAACACAGTTATTAAGTCTTATCTAAGCAAATGCTCACCTTTACTCGTATGAGCACATGTATGGGTATGTATGTTCGCAAGTGTGTGTGTTTTGCACAATTAAACTATTTTACAGTAACTCAATGCAGTTTTAGTGCTTAAGAGTATTAAAATATATGTGATACTTAGTATTAGTTTGGTACACACATACATAACTGTTGTAGGCATTCATGTGGGTGGGTAGTAGGTTAGTGGAAAAAGTCATGGCCTGGGAAAAATGAAGAGAAAATAAAGGAAAAGCTTCATTTTGTTAATAATAATCTCAGGAAAGTTCGCAGATTCAAGTATGCATTTATATAAATCTTAAAAATATCTGTTCAAAATTCAAGCAGCTCCAGCGCCTTAAATTAGGCTTTATGTTACAGTTCTATACAAATAATTTTTGAATTAAATCCGCCCACTCCTACAGCAATATTCTTTCGTTTAATGTATGAAAAGAAAAAAATAAATAAATAAATTTTTAATTAGTTTTTCAAACTACTTTATACACACACACATGCTCTTTTTATTCACCAGTTGAAGCCAATTTACTAGTAGTCTTTCTTTCTATTAAAAATTTGTCACAACCCTTAAATAAAGTCAAGGTTGAAGTAAACAAATTTTAGATAAGCATTGCAATTAAAATACAAGTTGGAACTTTTTCACACAGTGAATGCCCATATAAAGTTTTAAATCAGATAAAAATGCTATCAGACTCACTTACAATGTGAGCATGCAAGTACCCGGTAGGAAATGAAAGTTTAAATATTAAAAAAAATATATATGGAAAAAAAGAGAAAATATTTGTAGTGACTCGAAGCGTCGAATTGTTAATTTGTTTAGTTTAAAACTATTTAAATTGGTACTGGTCCCAAACTTATTACATGATCACTAGTTCCCAACTAGTTAACATGGATTTGAGAAGAACAATTCAGTCAAATTCAGGCTCTCCACTCTTCTGAAAAGAGGTTTCACCTCAAAAACATTCGTTCCTTTCTTCTTGGCTACAATTCCTTTGTGCTCATTCAAGCAGGGACGTTGGCTCTAACTAAAACTGAGAGAGACTCTTCTTCTTTTTCTTTGTCGTAGGCACCGCTTAAGCGATTATAGCCTCGTCAAAAATTGCGCGCCATTCGTTTCTTCTCTTTGCTGTTTGGAGCCAGTAAGAAATACCAAGTGATACCAGGTCGCTCTCCACCTGATCCTTCCAACGCAGTGGAGATCTTCCTCTTCCTCTGCTTCCGCCAGCGAGTACCCGTAGAATACTTTCAAAGCTGGAGCGCTTTAATCCATTCGCACGACATGACCTAGTTAGCGTAGCCGCTGCCTCTTAATTCGCTGAACTATGTCAATGTCGTCGTATAGCTCGTACAGCTCGTCGTTCCATCGTCTGCGGTATTCGCCGAAGCCAACGCGCAAAGTACCATAAATCTTCCGCAAAACTTTTCTCTCGAAAACTCCTAAAGCCGACTCATCGGCTGTCGAGATCGTCCAGACTTCTGCACCATATGTCAGGACGGGAATGATGAGGACTTTACTTATCAATTGCCTACTCAGTCCAAAGTAGCACCTGTTGGCAAGAGTGATTCTGCGTAGGATTTCAAGTCTGACATTGTTGCCTTAAGTCAGTTAAAATTTCAGACAATACGCGATATGTTCAAAGGAAAAGGTGAATTTTTATTTTTCGCGGTTTGTGTACATTCTATTATCGATTTTGTCCCAAAAAAGTGTTTAGAAGTAGTACAAGCGCTTTACAGAAGGCCGAGAAGATGTTTATGATGATGAGCGTCCTGGAGGTGCGACCACGTCAACAAGCAAAGAAAATATCAACGTGTGTCAGCGAAGTTTGTTCCGAAATTGCTAAATTTTGAGCAAAAGCAATGTCGCATTAGTATCGTTCAGGAGTTATTGAATGACGTCAACAACGATACGGGTTTGTTCAGACGGATCATAACTGGTGACGAAACGTGGATATATGGTTATGACGTCGAAACCAAGGCCCAATCATCCCAATGACAGCTCCACGATGGGCTAAGACCGAAAAAGACACGCCAAGCTTGATCAAATGTGAAAGTTTTGCTCACAGTTCTGTGATTACAATGACGTGGTGCATCATGAGTTCCTGCCAAAAGGTCGTATAGTTAATAAGGAATACTACAAAGAATTCGGCTTAAACGATCGGAATTGTGGAAAAATAAATCGCACACATCAATGCTTGTTCGTGATTTTTTGGCCAAAAACAAAACCGTAATCATTTGTGTCGAATGACTTCAAACTAAGTTTGATTAAAACTAAAATTATGAAAATGCAGAGAATGGGCAGACACAGTACATAGCGTGATATACGGATGATCGCAATTGTGGAGGATAAACTGCAGTACCTTCAGTCGGCAACCGATAAAGGTCCAAAATACCTATTTCAATTTGCTAAGAGAACAGAAATGTTCTTCAAACTAAAGGTACAACATGAAATGTAGCTGTACAGGGGCGAGTTCAGCTATGATAATGAGGCCTTTTCCTCTCAAAAGCTAAAGCAAAAATACAATTTTTGGAAAAAAACAGGTTTGATCTCAGACGACCTCGGAAATTTTGACAGAAATGGAAAAAATTAACTATCGCGTGCTAATTAAACATTATTTTTGCGTTATCAAATCATCTCCGATACCTAAGAAAGACTTGATAAATACTATGGTGACTCTGCACCATCCATTTCATTGGCCAAGAAATGGTTTACTAAGTTCCATTGTGGTCGTACCAGTACAAGTGACGTCGAATGTTGAGATCATCCACAAGAGGCCAGAAATCGTTGATAAAATCCATGGACGGATATTGGACGATAGGAGAATAAAATTGCGGTGAGGTGAGGTGGCTGAGTCTGTAGGCATCTCAACTGAGTGGGCACATCACATTTTACAAGAATATAACATACATGACCATAAGGGCAAACATGTAACCACTTCAAGGGAGTGTTTGGCGATATTCAACCGCAACACAAAGGAATTTTTGCGCCGTTTCGTTAACATAGACGAGACAATAATCGACCACACCACACCAAAGGCCAAAGGACACCCAATACAGTGGGTTTCTCCGGGAGAACGTACACCAACAAAGGCCAAGGTGGATCTTTCGGTTAACAAGGTCATAGCCAAAGCTTGGGTTGCTTGAGGTGCCATGAGGATGCATGAAAGAAACGTGTTGTACCTTCAAGACAACGCACGAGTACACTTACCACGGCAAAAACTCATAAATTAGACTTTGAACTATTTCTTGTTTCCAAATGTGATGAAATGGGTGGCCGGTAAGAAATTCGGGTCGAATGAAAAAGTCTAGAGAAGAAGTATAGAGCTAAGAGGAGACTATGTTGAGAAATAAAACGCTTTTTTGAAGAAAAAAAATATTGTTTACCAAAAGTCAATGACTTATCAAACCATCCTCGTACGAAGAACAACGTATTATCTATTTAAGATTCCCTAAATAGTCGACCAGCTCAACCTAACCTAACTTATGTAATATAAGGTTTTAATAATTTTAATGCTTTTTAGGAATATATATAACAGAGCAATTGAAAAGTCCCCTGACACATAGATGGAATTAGAAAAAAAAAATACAATTGAAGTAAAAATTTGGCTTGATGACGAGTTTCTGGAGACTATCCCAAGAAAATCAACCATCAAGGATTGGCATGCTAAGATCAGACGTGATGTATGAGCACCGAAGACAATGAACGCAGTGGACGCCCAAAAGAGGTGTTACTGACGAAAATATCGAAATAAAAACACAAAATAATTTTGAATGGCCGTAATTTGAAAGATATCAACTAAACGTGTACATCATAACAATCGCGAATATTTGGGTTTGAGAAAGTTCTGTGAAAGTGGATGTCACGCGAGCTCACTTTTGACCGAAACCAACGACGAATCGATGATTCGGAGCAGTGTTTTGAGATGTTCCAGCGTAATAAACCCAAGTTTTTGCGTCGATGTGAGACAATTGATGAAATGTGGCTCCATTCTTTCAATCCGAAGTCCAATCGACAATCATCCGAGTGGATTGCACACGATGAACCCGCTCCAAAGCGTGATAAAACGCAACAGTCGGCTGACAAGGTTATGACGTTTGTATTTTGCGGGATGCGCATGGAATAATTTTCTTCGACTACCTTGAAAAAGGAAGGACCATCAGCAGCGACTATTGCATAGCGTTATTGTACCGTTTGAAGATCGAAATCGCTGAAAAACGGCCACATTTGAAGAAAAAGAAAGTGTTAGACAATGCACCGCGTCACAAATCAGTGGAATCGATGGAAAATATCTATGAATTGGACTTCGAATCACTTTCGCATTCACCGTATTCTCCACTATTTCCTGTTCTCAGATCCCAAGAAAAAAATGCTCGCTGGGTAAAAATTTTCGTCGTATGAAGAGATGATTGCCGAAACTGAGGCCTATTTTTAAGCAAAGAACAAAATCTTACTACAAAAATAGCATTGAAAAGTTGAAGGATCGCTGTAGTCAGTGTTTCACCCTTAAAGAGAACTATGTTGAATAAAAGAATGAATTTTGCCAAAAAAAAAAAATGTATTTTACTATGGTAGGAAGGAGACTTTTCAATTGACCTGTGACATTTGGCGATTTGTAACCATTGAAGGGATTTTCGGCCGAACTCCTCCACCGGTTTGTGATTTTGCGCCTTGATGATTTCACCAATAAATGAAGGGACCTACAATTTATTCTAAGCCGCCTCCGAACGGCCGATGAATTTTGATGAGGGGCTTTTTATTCCATGTAAGAAATACACTAGGACGGCTTGAAATTCCCTGCCTACCTGGCAACCGCAATTAGAAAAATTAGTTTTCTATAATTTTGGATGTTGCTCGAACCTGGACTCTAACCCAGTCCTTCCGAATTTTAGTGCGCAACTCTAACCACTCGGATATTGCGACCGCCGGCTGTACATACATATATATATATATATATATATATATATAAGGTAATTTGGCAAAATAATTGCCATTTGAACATTCGTACAAACCCTCTAGCTAATGTCTGCTCTCGTAAATTAACTCGCTTATATTTTATGAATTAAAATATGGCGCAAGCGAGCACATTGTATATATTTATGTATGTTAAAATGTGTAAAATAGTTTGTAAGTGGCGTACTCGTACTAGTATATATGTATGTATGTGTGAGAATATATATAATTTTTGGTATTTATTTATGCATTATATGCACATGCCTTCACTCCATGTCATTCACGCGTAACACCATATTCATGTTTTTAACTCATTTACTAAGCAGATATTATACCGTTATATTTTATTTTAATTTTTTAGTTATTTTTCTTCTTTTTTTTTGCCATCACTTGAATAGCCGTTAACTGAAATATTTACAAATTTTTACCTTTTTAACATAAAATATTTTCATCATCCATCTAGCATAGCATACATGTATTCGACGTGTTTCGTGACATCGACATTTGCCGTTGCAGGCAACACCTTGTGCTACCGAGCTGAGCGTCAACAGCAGAAGCATTATGCTACCATTCAGAAAGTTGCCTGTAGTTAGGAAGTGTGTTGGTGTGCGTGTATGAAAATGTTGTGTAAAGAGCTTGTAAAAAATGTGTGCCCATTATTTGGTGTGGTGCGCGCATATTTTTAAATTAACTTAAATAAAGCGTGTGCTAAAATTTTAAACTGGTGAGAAAAAGTACTAGTTTGTTAATTACCTATTTAAAAAAGTGCTAGTCCGAAAAATACCAAACTATTGCGAACTGAAAAAAATATTTACTTTCGCTTTTTTCGACACATTTCAATATTTTATTGAACTCTTACATAGAATGTAAAAGGTGATCCAAGTAGAGGTACTTTTTTCAATAGCTTTTTTTGACACATCGGGTCACGTTGTCATCTTATTTTTGTTCAGTATTGTTTGGCATTCCATCATGGAAAGACTTACGACTGAACAACGTTTATAAATCATTCAACTTTATTACGAAAATTCACGTTCTGTAAGGCATGTGTTTCGCGCGATTCGCTCAACTTATTGTCAAAATAATCGGGTTACCAAGCGCACTATTCGCAACTATCACCCATCTTAAGACCCAGCATTCATTACTGGATAATATTCGACCGAATAGACCACATCCAGCACGAAGAAAATATACCTGCCGTAACCGAGAGTGTACACGAAGACCATGAAGAGTCGATTCGGTGCCGTGCGCAACAGCTTGCACTGGCGTATGGCACGAATTGGCGCATTTTCCGTCGAAATTTTAATTTGAAAGCATACAAAATACAGCTTGTGCAAGAACTGAAGCCGCTCGACCTTACCAAGCGACATCACTTTGCTCTATGGGCTCTTAAAAAGTTCCAAGAAGATCCGACATTTTCGAGCCCAACTTTGCTCACCGATCAGGCCCATTTCTGGCTCAATGGGTATATAAACAAGCGAAATTGCCGCATTTGGGATGAAGAGTAACCTGAAGATATTCAAGAGCTGTCATTTCATCCAGAAAAAACAACAGTTTGTTGTGGTTTGTGGGCCGGTGGAATCATCGGTACATATTTCTTCAAAAATGATGCCGGTGAAAACTTAACCGTCAATGGCGACCGTTATCGCGCGATGATAACCGACTACTTGGTGCCTGAAATTGAAGCTCATGATCTCCACGTCATTTGGTTTCAACAAGACAGCGCCATTTCCCACACATCGCCATCAATTAATGGATTTATTGAGAATAGACTTCGGTGAGTAGATCATTTCGCGTTTTGGGTCGGTCGATTGGCCACCAAGATCGTGTGATGTGACACCGTTAGACTTTTTCCTGTAGAGATATGTCTAAGGTCTAAGGTATATGTGTCATTCGCCAGTTACCAGTCGAAATGCTCGAAGGAGTCATCAGAAATATCACTCAACGGATGGACAATCTGAGACGTAGCCGCGGCCAACATTTGAAAGAGATAATGTTCAAAAAATAACTACCAAAGAATGTTCTTTCGAATAATAATAAACATTTCCCATTAAATTAGAATTTTCTGTGTTCTTTTCTTTAAGAAAATAGGGAACCTCGAAATGAATCTTCTTGTGCATAATAAATCTAACTTCTCGAGGCATTTCATAGATTTTTGAAATTTTATTAGTATTTTATTTCCCGAAATGTCATTTTTAACCAAAAAAAAACCAATTTAAGCTTAAAGCTGATCTAAAAGTTTTGTTGATTCGAATTGAATTAGTTTCGGACTAGTTGGTTTCTTACCGAAATCAAAATTTATCAGCTTGTGGCATATTGTAAAGTTAAAAATAATAATTACTCATACGGCAAACAGACATTTTGCTGACCAGTTGTGCGCCTTTGGCGCTCTAACTTGCAAGTAGTTTCTAACTAGTTCATTTCACTGCAGGGTATTCTTTGTATGATCTATGTATGTGACAATATGAAATACCTTTAGAAAATTGCTGTTACTGCTTACTCCCTATAAAGCATTTAAAATATAAAGCATGCAAAATAATCCTTCATACATACTTTTTGAACATATTTACCTACATACCAACAAATTTGGCTTTCACCTGCAAGTAGGAAAGTTATGTATTGCTTTCAAAGGGCGCGTGTTTAGTGTAAGTTGACGAAAATTGCGCTTACCATAAGGTTGTGCACCGACAAGTAATAGCTAATAAAGAAAGGTCGTTTATTTATAGAAAAATATAAAAATTCATGCATTAAATTGTGTGCTTCTTGCACGAATACAAGAACATAAGAATGTTTGGTAAAGAACTTTATCCCTTAGCACATTTTTACGCATTAAATACCTATGTTCAACGTCGGAAATACGTATGTATGTAAATTCCAACTTTTATAATTTTATGCATACTCTTATTTGCGACAAGATTTTTGAAGCGCTCACACATAGAAAGAAACATATGAACTTGCCTTATTACAAGCATTTATAGGTTTTTACACGAGTATGGGTATATTAATTTATTATTTACACCGGAGCAAGTATCATAACTGAGTAAACAAGAATAGTAGTCAAAATTTAGTAAAAATCTCTAAAAAATGAGGCCAACAAAGCTGAATATCCTTTAGATAGATTACATTCTGATTTTTTATAACTCAAGAAAAATTAGTTCATAACTACTAAATATGTAGCCAATTTTGTAACTAGCTATAATTTAATTCTTCTTCTTCCTTGGCGTAAGCGCCGCTTACGCGATTACAGTCTCATCAACAATAGCGCGCCACTCGTTACTTCTCTTTGATTTTTTGCGCCAGTTGGAAATACCAAGTGAAACCAGGTCGCTCTTTACCTGTTCGTTCCAACGGATTGGAGATCTTTCTCTTCCTCTGCTTCCACCAGCGGGTACACCATCGAATAATTTCAAAGTTGGAACGCTTTCATCCATTCCGACCACGTGACCTAGCCAGCGTAGCCGCTGTCTTTTGATTCGCTAAACTATGTCAATGCCATCGTATAGCTCGTACAACTCACCGTTCCATCTTCTGTAGTATTCGCCGTTGCCAACGCGCAAAGGACCATAAATCATGCATAAAACTTTTCTATCGAAAACTCCTAAAGCCGACTTATCGGATGTAGACATTGTCCAGGCTTCTGCACCATATGTCAGGACGGGCATGATGAGCGACTTGTAGAGTTTGGTTTTGGTTCGTCTAGAGAGGACTTTACTTTTCAATTGTCTACTCAGTCCAAAGTAGCACCTGTTGACAAGAGTGATTCTGCGTTGGATTTCAAATCTCACATTGTTGTTGTTGTTAATGCTGGTTCCTACGACTTCGAAGTAGTGACTGCCAACAGTGACGTGGGAGCCGAGGTGCCAGTGCGATAACTATTTGTTTGATTACAGGAGATATTTCGTCTTTCCCTCATTCACTACCGGATCCATTCGCTTCGCTTCTTTGTCTAACCTGGAGAACGCAGAATTTACGGTGCGCTTGTTGTGACCAATTATATCAGTATCATCGGCATACTCAAACAATTGTAAACTCTAGATTGTAACTGGTCTATTTAGCTCTGTAGCTCGTATTACTTTCTCCAGCATCAAATTGAAGAAATCAGACGATAAAGAGTATCCTTGTCTGAAACCTCGTTTGATATTAAATGGCTCAGAGAACTCCTTCCCAATTCTTACTGCGCTTCCGTTATTATCAAGGGTCAGTTTACATAGCCGTATAAGTTTAGTGGGGATATCAAATTCAGATATGGCGGCGTATAGGCAGTTCCTTATCGTGCTGTCGTAGGAAGCTTTAAAATCGATAAAAAGGTGGTGTGTATCGATTATTTTCTATCGGGTCTTCTCCAAGATTTGGCGCATGGTGTATATCTGGTCAATGGTGGATCTGACAGGTCTAAAGCCACACCGATGAGGTCCGATCAGTTTGTTGACGGTGACGCTAGATAGAACCTTTTATGTGATATTAAGGAGACTTATGCCACGATAATTGGCGCAGACCTGCAAAGAAGCTGATGCATGCTCCTTGTCAGTTCTTCGCCGCCGTATTTGAATAGTTCTACCGGTAAGCTATCGGCTCCAGCCGCTTTGTTATTTTTTAAGCTGGCAATCGCTATTCGAACTACTTCATAGTCGGTTAATTGTACTTCTATACCATCATAATCGATTGGGGTTTCGGGTTCGCCATCTCAGGGGTTTTCACTTTCACTGCCATTGAGCAGGTTGGATAATTGTTCCCTCCATACACTAAATATGCTCTGGACATCTCTCACCAAATTACCTTCATGGTCCCTACAAGCGTTAATATTTTAATTTAATTACTTTAAAAAAATTAACTGCGAGTTTTGAGAATGTTTTACACCCAAACTGAGACTTAAATTTCCGACCGGCTGCTTAAGCACCTGCTCAAAATCTCGCTTTGACTCTAAATTTCGCATAGTCGTCTTCCATTCTGTTGAAAATTTAACTTCTGTTTAAGTCAGTTTAAAGAGCCGCTTAAGTTTTACAACGAGCTCGATCTCAGCTACAATGGCTCCTCGAGACAAGTAGATTTTAAACAATAGGCGACTTCAACTTGCTCTCGGACTAGCTGACTGTTCTATCCATTGGCCTTTGACATCTCCCCTATCGCGAGACAGCTCGTGCTTTTCGCCCGGTAAGGATGGTGGCTGAAAGCCATTAGTAGATAAAGATGGTGTTGACAGACTCTCTGAGAATTGCTTCTAAGACTTGCCTTTAGCTCGTTGTGTCCAGATTCTATGATGCAGTGCTGTATAGAGTTCGTAGAATCTAGTAGTTTCTTCCTGATGAGCCTGGTGTTTAATTCAGCTTATAGCAGGTTTTTACACATTTAATCCCTGTGGTCGAGTCCCAGCAGATTCTACTTGTACAGCATGATATTGTATGGAGAGCATGGATATCTCACTTGTTGCATACTTGTAGACTAACGGGTATTGGTATGACTTCCAAGGCGGTATTCTGACAAGCTTGTAGCCTGCATCTCAGTAGTCCCCCGTATCAAAATTCAAAATTGGTGCGGTGCAGTTTATGATCGGCCAACCGATTGCATTGTACGTAGCGAATAACGTATATTTGCCTTTTCCCAAGGAGCTACCGGCATGCGACTGTAGGACTTTGTTGTTGTGGCTCTGTACTTTCACTACAATCGCGGTCGTATGCTATCGAATGTTACTCCACATTACCTTTGGGTTATTAACAATAGGAATTTTTACCCCATCGACTTTGACATTCAGATCAACCCGATACTCTTTCGTCCGGAAAGTGTAATAGTCATGTAAGAGGTGAGAAAGATCGGACATATAGCCATTGAGGAGGATCTTCACCAACTTATGTCATTTCACATGGTTCTCCTGAAAATTTTAGCAATAGCGCTCACTACAGGAAACTTCCCTGGTGCTCTGACGCCATTTTGAAATAGAGACTTCATCAGGTCCCTATAGCACCTTGCTCTTGCCGATATAGATTAGGTGGCACAGCCTGGCTGTTGCGATACATAGACCTTTTGATCATCTGTAGTGCCAGTCGGCGGTTCAATCTAATTCGAGTTGAAGTAATTGTCGTTTTTAGGCTTCTTCATGTTTGCAGAACAGCGATGCTCCTTGATGTCTAACACATGTTCCAGATATGGCCGTACAGTCATATAAGAGGTATTCCAATGTCTCATTCATGCCTATCACTTCGCGCTGCTTCCATGTGCCACTGCTACTAATGAATTTTCTGCTCGCGTGTAGTGCCAATAGGTTATGGGCTGTCATTAGGCCTTAAAATGTCCTGTAGTCCGAAATCGTGTAAGCAAGAAAGGGCGTGTGGTTTTTTTCGCTGCCATTCCACATGATCTTGCTGGTATTGCAGTCCGTTAAGTAACACCATCACACCCTTATCCATTTTCCAGTTTTCTCAGAAATTTACAGGGCCTTTAGTGTCTGTCGTTCAGTTACTAGACGAAGAGCACGTTTGGCAATCTCTTCAACTATTTTGTTTCCCACAATGCCCTTCTAGGACAGAAGCTAGACGATATGCAATTGCTTCTCTACAGCAATCTCCACTACCTGCCTCTCTGCTCTTTTTTTTTTTTTGGAGCAATACAAGGGTGGCGGTTTATATTTCAGGATTTGGCAACCGTAATCTTTCAATCCGATAACTGACAACTATTGTAATTATCGAAAAGTTTTACATTTTCGATGTTATACATACCCAGAACATTTTGACATACGAGCGCTATTTTTGTTGTTTACATTAACTTAAAATAAATTCTCGGCCAAGAAATGGTATTACTTTTTACAACATTCGACATAGATTAACTCAGCAACAGTGCATCGATGAACTTAAATCCATTTTTGGTTATGAAGCCCCATCAATGGCCAGTGTTTATCGATGGCACGGTGAGTTCAATAGATGTCGTAGATTACTCCAAGGCGCATTTCGTGAAGGTCGTACGAAAGCTGTTGTATTTCCGGAAACTTGTGATACACTGCGCAAACTTATATTGTAAAATCGTCATGTGACCTATAGTAAGATTGAGACAATTATACGACATTGGTGAATCCAGCATGCATTCCATATTTCATGAACATTTTATTTTAAAAGACATTTGTAAAAGACATTGTTCACGCAGTTTAGCAAACGTTCAACAAAAAAAGGCTCGAGAGAAATGTTAAAAAAATACGATATTGGTACCTCGAAACACGTCTATGCATCGTGAAACGTGAATATTCGTGAATTTACGCGTATGAGTCCGTAAGTAAACAGCAGTCAACTGTGTGAGTGTTTCAAGATGAGCCGAATCCAAGAAAAGTTGTTCGCGCATGAAACACGTCCAAGCAAATGGTTGCCTGTTTTTTTTTTCCTTCAAGAAATCAGCAAAACCAACCGCCACGACAATGCGAGCTATCACATATCGACTGAACAATTTTATTTTTGAGCACTTAAACCATCGATTTGATGAATAATTCAACCTATACTCCTGACTTGGCACCGAAAAAATTCCTATTATTCCCAAACGTTTTCCGGCAACTGAAGAGGTGATTAATGCATTCAGAACGCATGTTTTGGAGATATCTCAATCAGGGTGGAAAAGTGCTTCGACAATTGATTCAAACGCATGCAATAGTGTATAGATTTTAATGGAGAATATTTTGGAAAACAATAAAGAGATTTTCGATGATTAATATTTGTTTTTGTTCTCTAATCCCGAAATATTGGCAGTTACCCTCGTATTTGATATGCGAGTACATACGAGGTGTGTTCAAAGGAAAAGGTGAAATTTGAATTTTTTTGAAAAACACTTATTTATTCATCAATATCTATTTTGCCCCCTTCAAAGTAATCTCTCTTGTATATAATACACTTGTGCCAACGTTTTTTTCAATCCCCGAAGCACTTCTGAAATGCGCTTTTCGCTATGGCCATCAGCTCTTTCTTCGATTCTGACTTGATCTCATCAATTGTGACAAAACGCTTTCTTTCATTGCTTTCTTCAGTTTTTGGAATAGGAAAAAGCCGCAGCGAGCCAAATCTGGTGAATATGGTGGTTGTGGCATGATTACGGTTTTGTTTTTGGCCAAAAAAAACACAAACAGCCATGATGTGTGAGCTGGTGCATTATCGTGATGCAGAATCCACGATTTGTTTTTCCACGATTCCGATCGTTTGAGCCGTATTGCTTCACGCAAAGGTTGCATAACTTCTTTGAAGCGTTCTTTATTAACTGTACGACCTTTTGGCAGGAACTCATGATGCACCACACCATTGTAGCCAAAGAAAATAGTGAGAGAAACCTTCACATTTTTTTATCGAGCTTGGCGTGCCTTTTTCGGTCTTGGCTCATCTGGCAGCTTCCATTTGTATGATTGGGCCATGATTTCGACGTCATAACCATATACCCACATTTCATCACCAGTTATAATCAGTTTGAGCAAACTCGGACGTCATTCAACAACTCCTGAGCCATACTAATGGAACATTGCTTTTGCTCAAAATTTAACAATTTCGAAACCAGCTTCGCTGCCACAAGTTTCATGCCAAAAACATTCGAGAAAATTGAATGGCGTGTGCCGATTGATATGGCAACATATCAACTTCAACTTCCCTAATAGTGATCCAATGATTTTCAAAAACAATTTTTTTCACTGTTTCAATTTTTTCTTGGCTTGTTGACATGGCCGCACCTCCAGAACGGCTTTAGCACATAAAAACGTGACTAACCTCTACCGTTGCCAAAGAACAAACTACTAATCGAAATTGCCTCCTAATCCAAGAATATGATAAACATATGTGTCCGATTATAACAAAAACAAGATATCGATACACAGCCGGCGAAAAATATAAATTCACCTTTTCCTTTGAACATACCTAGTCCTAACTTGGCATCGAATGACTTCTTTTTACTCCCGTACGTAAGAAATAAATTGAGACGTCAATTTCTTTCCACACATAAATAGGCGATTGGTGTATTCAGAACACATGTTTTGGAGTAACCGTCATCAGGGTGGTAAAAGTGCGGACAAGTGTCTACATACCGCCTGTATTCGTTGTGTAGAAAGTTTTATCACTTTGCTGAAAAATGTAGTTATTCAGTTTTATTTTAAATCCTTTTTTAATCACATTTATTAAAACAAATCCATTCTCTAACATGAAGTAAAACAATTATGGTGAAAAAACGCAAAAATATCCTTGACAAAAGTCTACATACACCACGGGTTTACTAGCGTTATGTCGATATGCTGTGTTGTTATGGCGGTTAGGTACACTTTTTTACTATTTTTTTGTTTTTTTTTTTTGAATTATGTTTTCTAATTTGCTAGTACTGAATTTAGTTGTGGTTCAAACACATTAGCATCAACAATGACTCCGCGAAATGAAATATCCATTGGCGTACGAGTCTTGGTTATTCAGCACAGAAGGAAAAGAAGAAAACGCATAGTGAAATTTAAAAATTAATTCTAAACTTAAGTCCAACAAAGATGCAAACCATTGTAAAAAAAACTTTGAAAAAAATGGATCCACCGAAAAAAAGGCGCATGTTGGCCACCTGAAGAAACTAACTCGAAGAGACATCAGCTTTATTTTGAAGGAAGTGAATGATGATCCCAAAGTTACTGCTCCAAAATTAGCCGAAAACAACGCAAAATCATCAAGAAAGTGTGTTCATCTAAGAACAATTTGAAGAGTTCTGAACGATAACGGCTTCCACAGTAGAACCGCCCCCCCCCTCGTAAAAAGCCTCTTGTTTCTGAAAAAAAAATTAAATTTCGCTTGGAGTTCGCTAAAGCACATTTAGACAAGGGAATGGAGTTTTGGCAAAAAGTCTTGTTTACAGACAAATCGAAGTTCAATATATTCGGCAACAATAGAAGAACAAAAGTTTGGAGAAAAGAAAACACTGAACTTAACACCAAAAATATAGTACCAACAGTGAAGCATGGTGGCGACAACGTCATGGTTTGGGGAGCGATAGTGGCTTCTAAAGTTGGAAAGCTGGTTTTTATTGAGGATAATATGGATCGGTTCAAATATAAGTCATTGTTGGAAGCTAATCTGATGCATTCGGTGAACAGTTTCGAGCTTGGCGCAGGCTGGATCTTTCAACTGGATAACGATCCAAAGCACACGATCCATATTGTTAAGGATTGGTTGCTTCATCATGCTCCAAGGGAACTATACACACCAACTCTAAGCCCAGATTTGAATGTTATTGAATATGTCTGTGAGATTTTTGAGTGAAAAATTAGAAAAAATCAGATTTCCAGCTCAGCATTACTCAAAGAACGTCTTATTGAAGCTTGGGACAGTATTACTTCCTCAGAATTTATAAATTTAGTAGCTTCCATACCACGATGGCTTCAAGCTGTTATTGATGCAAACGGTGGACCAAGTAAATACTAAAAAGAGCATGTTACCTGTTATTAGCCAAAGTTTTTGCGCTAAGTTATGTATGTACTGTATGTAGACTTTTGGCATTATTGGATTTACGCTTTTTATGACATAGCTTTTTGTTGGTTTTTTATGATAAGGGAAAATAGTTGAAGTGAACTGTGTCGTTAAATTTTCCAATAAATTTTTGGACTTTCAATTCAACGAAAACAGGGGTGTATGTAGACTTTTGTCCGTCACTGTATATGTTTGTGTTCTCTAATTTCGAAATATTAACAGCAACCCTCGCATTGAAATATGCGAGAGTCTGATTTAATCAGATTTTGCGTTTTCAACTTCTAAGAAATTTATGATTTTGTGTTTAATAGCTTTTTCTACTTGCACCACATAATTATACAAGGACATATATATATATACGTGTGAGGTTATATTAATATATTATATATGTATCCATCTACAAATGAAATAAATAATTTATTATTAAGTGTTCATTAATTATGAGCGTGTCATGCATAAAAACCTTCAATTAATTTCTTGAATTTTTTTGTTTGTTGGAAATTTGCAATTAAACAATAAATTATTATTAACTTCCAAATTTCAATACACATGAGTACTTTAATATACCTTTAAGTACATGAGCAAAAGCACAAACGCACATATTTACATATATACATAAGTATTTGGAAAACACTCATACATACATATGTATGTATGTACAAATAAGTATATATTTGTGGCCGCTAAGCGCTTTTAAGCAACTTGAAAACCGCAATGAGCAGATTATGTTTAAATTTATTACATATAAATTAAATAAAAACACACACACATGTACATACGAGTATACATACTATATGCCATGTAAAAACTGCTTTTATAAATAGTAAATATTTGCATAAAAACTTTAATATGCGAAATTTACAATCAGCTTACCGTTTTGAAACACACAAAAAAGAGCAAATATTTGTTTAAGTGATACAAATTAATCGATATAAGTGTCAATAAAATGTTAATGAAACAGAGAATTGGAAACATATTCGATAACGATTTAGCCCCAGTAAGAATTTTTGCATAGAAAATCTCTCTAAAATTTTCGTTACTGAATAAAAACTCTAGTTGTTCCGCTAGAAAAACCCAACTGTCAAAGGAGCTCTTGGATCTTAGTGGCCTCTTACGAAAAACTCATCTGACCACAAGTAAATTTTTGAATCTCTAACCAGCAAACGTTAAAATGCTCAATCTAAAAAAAGTTAAAGGAAGATTATTTAATTTTTTTATTCAATAAATTTATACCAAAATTTATGGGGTGATCCAAGTAGAGGTACTTTTTTCCATAGCCTTTTTTGACAGTTCACGCATGAGTCGTGTCAAGCAGTCATATTATTTTTGTTCAGCATTGTTTGGCACTTCATCATGGAAAGACGCCTGAACAAATTTTATTACGAAAATTCATGTTCTGTAAAGAATGTGTTTGGCGCGCTTCGCTCAACTTATGGTCAACATAATCGGCCTACTGAGCGTACTCTTCACAACAGTACCACCCATCTCGAGTCCCAGAATTCATTATTGCATAATATTCGACCGAATAGACTACGTCCAGCACGCAGCGAAGAAAATATAGCAGCCGTAACTGAGAGTGTACACGAAGACCGTGGTGAGTCGTTTCGGCGCCGTCCGCAGCAACTCGGACTGACATATGGAACAACTTGGCGCATTTTACGTTGAGATCTTATTTCGAAACCATACAAAATACAGCTTGTGCAAGAACTGAAGCCGCTCGACCTTCCCAAGCGACATCACTTCGCTCTATGGGCTCTTGAAAATTTCTAAGAAGCTCCGACGTTCTGGAGTCAAATTTTATTCAGCGATTAGGCCCATTTCTGACTCAATGGGTATGTAACCATGCAAAATTGCCGCATTTCGGACGAAGAGCAACCTGAAGACATTCAAAAGCTGACATTTTATCCAGGAAAAACAACGGTTTGGTGTGGTTTTTGGGTCGGTGGAATCATCGGTCCATATTTCTTCAAAAATGATGCCGGTGTGAATGTAACCATCAATGGCGACCGTTATCGCGCCATGATAACCGACTCTTTGATGCCTGAAATTGAAGCTCGTGATCTCCGCGACATTTGATTTCAACAAGATGGCGCCTCTTCTCACACATCGGATCAATCAATGGATTTATTGAAAGAACACTTCGGTGAACAGATAATTTCATGTTATGGGCTGATCTATTGGCCACCAAGATCGTATTATATTACACCGTTAGACTTTTTCCTGTGGGGATATTTTAAGTCTTAAGTCTATGCGGACAATCCCGCTTCCATTAAGGCCTTGGCAAAATATCACGCATGTCATTCGCTAGTTATCATTCGAAATGCTCGAACAAGTCATTGAAAATTGCACTCAACGGATAGACCACCAGAGACGCAGCCGCGGCCAACATTTGAAAAAGATAATCTTCAAAAAATAAATGCCAAAAAAGAAATATAAGAAATATACTGTTTTTTATCTTCTGAAATGGACTGACCAATGGACTGGCAGAGGTTTTAGTTTATAGTTCTTCAAGCTAGCAACATTGGCATACTTAAGTCGGAGAGTTAAGGTCCTATTTACCTAATAAACTTGATTAAAGTCGTTCATCCTGACATCTGTCACCCTGCACTGTTTAAAGTGTAAAATAGCAAAGAAATACCTAAAGCTATCTCTACCGAAAAGAAAGCGGCAGAATTATTAGGCCTACATACGTTTAGCGAATGAGATAATTGCCTCTACTTATGAGATTTATTTAACACCACTGTAGTATTCTCTAATTAAAACTACAGATAGTTCTGCTATCAACCTCTCAGACAGTAATTTCACAGAATTCTAAATACCTTATAGGTGTCTCATAGTTTCTCAGCATGTGACTTCCCTTGGTTTCAGTTAGATCATGCCTATGCTTAAGACAATCCCTTGTGAATTGTAGTGATAATTTACTTGCACCCGAGAAACCAAGTGAGATATAGTTTACTTTGTGTAGTCTTCTTTCTACGACAGTTTAACGCAATTTTAGAGATTGTTGTAGATGAGCTTGCTGTATGGCTATCTGTAAGAAGGAAACCTCTCTATAAGAAAATTCGAAGCCTCAGCATAAAAAACTATCTTTATATTTAATCAGAAAGTTTAAAGCAGAGTTCCTTTTTGATTTCACTAGATGGCACCAACTTCTTTCAAGTTTTTAGTTATCCATGTAAGATGTGTACTGGCAAGAGGAATGTTAAAGTTAACTGGCTATTACTTTCTTATAATATTATTCGATTTCAAGATTTCAACCGCAGTCATTTTTACGGCTAAATAGAAATGTATGGGCTCCAGGAATTGTAAATTACTCTTTTGATTTCTTCTTCTTCTTCTTTTTATAGGCGTTAGCTGTCGTTTTTTTTTTTTTTTGTGACATTTGGCGCCAATTGGAGACACAAAGTGAAGTCATTTCCTTATCCCTGATCTTTCCAGAACAGTGTAGGTATTCATCTTTCTCTGCTTCCACTTATAGTTACTCCGACATATATTTTCAGAAGTGGAATATTTTCGTCCATATGGGCCAGTGTAGCCTCTGTCTCTTAATTAGCTGAATTATATCGATGTCGTAGTATATCTCATACAGTTCATCGTTCCATCGTTCGTCTTTAATATTTGTTATCGCTATTACTGAAAGGTCCATACATATTTTCTCCTTAACCATCAGACCCGTTCTTCTTCTTTACAGACATCACTTACGCGATTATAGCCAAGACATTCTTTACTACTTTCCGCTATTTGGCTTCAATTGGAAACAGCAAGTGCAGCCAGGTCTTTCTCCGCCTGGTCTTTTCAAAGGAATGGATATCTTCCTCTTCCTCTGCTTCCACCGGCGTCTACTACATCCAAAAGTTTCAAAGCTGGAGTGCTTTCATCCACTCGAACGACATAACCTTGCCAGCGTAGCCGCTGTCTCTTGATTCGCTGAACTATGTCAATGACGCCATATAAATCGTACAGCTCATCGTTCCATCGTCTGCGGTATTCGCCGTTGCCAACGCGCAAAAGACCACAAAAATCTTCCGCAAAACTTTTCTCTCGAAAACTCCTAAAGACGACTCATCGGATGTAGACATCGTCCAGGCCTCTGCACCATTTATCAGGACCAGAGAGTTAAACGACTTGTGAAGTTTGGTTTTGATTCGTTGAGATAGGACTTTACTTTTCAATTGCCTACTCAGTCCAAATTAGCACCTGTTGGCAAGAGTGATTCTGCGTTGGATTTCAAGGCTGACATTTTTGGTGTTGTTAATGCTGGTTCCTAGATAGACGAAATTATCTACGACTTCGCAGTTATGACTATCATCAGTGACGTGAGGTGATGAAATTAGATATATTTCGTCTTGACCTCATTCACTACAAAACCTATTGGCTTTCCTTCTTTGTCCTATCTAGAAAAGGCATAAATAACGCTACTGTTGTTGAGGACATTGTTGTCAATTTTGTCGGCATACCCCAAACTTCCACGCTTTAGCTCTGCAGGTCGTATTCTTTGCTCAAGCATTAAGTTAAATAAGTCAGTTGACAGAGAATCACCTTGTCTGAAACCTCGTTTAGTATCGAACGGTTCGAAGAGGTTCGGACCGATCCCGACAGAGGTTTTGGCGTTGCTCAGCGTCAGTTTAAACACACGTATAAGTTTTGCAGATGCATTCTTAAAATAGATGAAAAGGTGGTGCGTATTTATTCCATTATAGAAAATTGAATTTTCTAATTGCGGTCGCACCTCGAATCTATTCTGTCATGACATAAAACCTCCTCATAAAAATCCATCAGCCGTTCGGAGGTAGCTTAGAATAAATTGTAGGTCCCTCCATTTGTTGGTAAAAACATCAAGATGGAAAACCACAAACTGAATGAGGAGCTCGGCAAAAAGTTGCTTCAGTTGTTAAAAAAAGCCAAATATATATCCATTCCTTTCTCAAAGGCCTCTTCCAAGACCTGACACACTGAGCGTCTGGCCAATGGTAGAGTTGCCAGCTCTGAACAGAGCACACCTAGGTTTCAATCGTTGGACAAACTTTTATCCACCATATACTGCAATGAAGCTGATGCATTCAACTTGTCAGTTTTTTTGACAGACGGCCGCTTGCCAATCGACCTAAGATGATGGGGTCCGCTACCATCTATTTTTTCATTTTCATTCCATTCAGCTGTGTGGAGCAGTGTTCTCTCCATAATTACAGCATGCTCTGGACATCAGATCTACACCTCTTTGGGACTCACATTAGTGCGTTAGATCTTGAAACCTTCTGGAAATCGCTGCATTTTTTCATAGAATAGTTGATCATAACTCTCTTCGACCAGCTTCTCAAGTGCGTAGTAGAAGTAATATTGAACAAATTTGGTTACAGTTGATCCTTTTCAATAAGGAAGCTTCACTTTTAAGCCCCAGATCCTTAACCTTAGTATTTTTAGTGCCATAGTATCAGTAGGCGGAAGTAGTTCACGACAGAATCATTTGAAAATCCATGAGTCCATGATAGCATAAAAAAGGTTCAGCAGATTTTACGCGGCTTAAAGATTTCCAACTGGATATTCTGACAAATAGGTGTTGAAATTTATCTCCATTACATTTATGGTATATACAAATAAATCAACAACAAATATAAAGGGTGATCCATTTCGAGGAACACAGAAAATTCAAATTTAATGGGAAATATTTATTATTATTCAAAAGAACATCCTTTGACATTTATTTTTTGAAGATTATACCTTGGCCGCGGCTAAGTCTCAGATGGTCCATCCGTTAAGTCCAATTTTCGATGATTCGTTCGAGCATTTCGACTGGTGACTGGCGAATTACACGCGTGATGTTTTGCTTCAAGGCCTGAATCGAAGCGGGATTGTCCGCATAGACTTTAGAATTAACATATCCCCACAGGGAAAAGTCTAACGGTGTCATATAACACGATCTTGGTGGCCAATAGATCGACCAAAAACGTGAAATTATCTGCTCACCGAAGTGTTCTCTCAATAAATCCATTGATTGATGCGATGTGTGGGAAGTGGCGCCGTCTTGTTGAAGCCAAATGTCGCGGAGATCACGAGCTTCAATTTCAGGCATCAAATAGTCGGTTATCATGGCGTGATAACGGTCGCCATTGACGGTTAAGTTCTCACCGGCATCATTTTTGAAGAAATATGGACCGATGATTCCACCGGCCCACAAACCACACCAAACCTTTGTTTTTTCTGGATGAAATGGCAACTTTTGAATCTCTTCAGGTTACTCTTCGTCCCAAATGCGGCAATTTTGCTTGTTTACCCATACCCATTGAGCCGGAAATGTGCCTAATCGCAATTTGGCAACGTCAGATCTTCTTGGAACTCTTCAAGAGCCCATAGAGCAAAGCGATGTCGCTTGGGAAGATCGAGTGGCTTCAGTTCTTGCACAAACTGTATTTTGTACGCTTACAATTTAAGATCTCGACGTAAAATGCGCCAAGTCATTCCATACGTCAGTACGAGTTGCTGCGAACGGCGCTGAATCGACTCTCCACTATCTTCGTATACACTCTCAACTACGGCCGCTTTATTTCTTTCTCTGCGTGCTAGACGTGGTATATTCGATCGAATATTATCAAATAATGAATGCTGGATCTCAAGAAGGGTGTTGGTGTTGTGAATAGTACGCCCAGTAGGCCGATTATGTTGACCATAAGTTGAGCGAAGCGCGCGAAACACATTCCTTAACAGAACGTGAATTTTCGTAATAAAATTGAATGATTTGTAAACGTTGAAATGCCAAAAAATACTGAACAAAAATGACATGACAGTTTGACAAGACTCACGCGTGATCCGTTAAAAAAAGGCTATTGAAAAAATACACCTCTACTTGGATCACCTTTTATATGCCTATGTACTCGTATATGTAATTAAATATGTACTAACCAACAACAAACTAGTATTAAACATTCGCACGCCAACAAACTGACAGCAACAATTAAAAACAATTTGTCAGCGTTTAAAGCAGCAAAAAATACATACATACATACATATACATACATGAGAGATACTAAAAATTTATTAACAACAAATACTTTATGATTGAGTGTTTGCGCAAAACACTCTCATACAAACATTATTTCCAAGCGCTCTTCCTATAGCCAACAATTTACAGTAAAAGTGAGTAAATTTATTTTTAATTGTTTAATGGATAATCTGATAAAAATCTGTTGGTGTGTTTTTATTTCAAGTACCTACAAATATATATATATTTATGTACAATATAAATATGTAAATATGTATTTGTACATACAACAGTGTGTATTGTGTAAATGTTGCCCCAAAGTCGACATTTTCCAGATTACAAGTCAGATATTATTACATGAAAAATTTATAAAAATATATACATATGTACATATGTATGTATGTATATATGCATGTGTGGCATTTAAATGTTAAACGCTTATTACTGGAAAGCTACATATCCCACCAATTGACAGGACATTTTTACAGTTAAATGCTATGTATATTAAGCGTTTCTCACATGCCACCTGCAGTGTTACATACTCACGAGTATGTATGTGTATAAGTATGTTAATGATGTGATGCGCGTATTCAGGTCTACTTATGGTCGGAATTGTGGACAGCGCTTAAATTGTCAAAGGAAATGTTTTCTGTTGATTTTAAAATTATTAATAAAAAATAAAAAAAATCGTTAAAAATTCGTGTTGATTATTTACGTTCTACAGGGTACACATTCGCTGTGGGGGGTTAATAGCCCTGTAGTAAAATAATATCAATAAATAAAGCTCACTTTGACGGTTGTTTGACATTTGACGTTTGTTCAAAGAATTATATAGAAGGAAGGAAGGTCATATTAGCGATGTGATGTTATAAAGCCGTTGGCAGATACATATAACCTTTTTGCGCTCTTTTATACGTTCGCTGTAGTAGTTTTATAAAAGGACCCACCCTTTTCCGTTCTTGTTCCATCCATCCCACTTCTTAGACGGCGGCAATATCAGCCTTTAATCTTACGAGCACATCAACCAGCTGGAACGAAATAGCAAAGTCCTTACGTACCGCTGCTTCGGAAACAATTGGTTTTCAACAATACCAGAAAAAGAGTTGGTACGATGAGGCATATCGAACTGCAGTGGAGAGAAAGCAGACTTCCTACCTCACAACTTTGCGATCGACTACAACACGTGCGAGGTGGGATAGATACCGAGGCCTAAAGAGGAAAACGAGACGCATTTGCAGACGGAAAAGAAGAGAGGCTAAAATGCGTGAGTATGAAGATTTTGGGAAACTGACAAGAGTAATGCTCGAAAATTCTATGAGAAAATGCGGCGACTTACAGAAGGTTTAAAGACCGAAGCAAGCTCATGTCGGTACAAAGGAGGTAATCGGGTGACAGATGTTCAGAGCATACTTAGTGTATGGAAGGAACACTTCTCCAACCTGCTCAATGGCAGTGAAAGTGAAAAAACCCGGAGATCAGAAGCTGGCAGAAACCGATAGCTAACCGACAGAGCTATTCAAATACGGCGGTGAAGAGCTGACGAGGTGGATGTATCAGCTTTTTTGCAAAATATGGTCGAACGAAGGCAAGACCGACAAATAGAACCTATGTTTGCTCTGCTCAACCCAAAAAAAAGGGTACCCCACGATCTGTGCCAAAAAAAACTCATTGGACCCTATCAGTGTAGCTTTAGACCTGGAAAATCTACTATTGACCAAATATTCACCATGCGACAAATCTTGGAAAAGATCCGAGAGAAAAGAATCGATACACACCACATTTTCATAGATTTTAAAGCTGCCTTCGACAGCACGATAAGGAATTGCCTCTACGCCGCTATGTCTGAATTTGTTATCCCTACAAGGAGACTCTTGATCGTGTGATTTCTTCAATTTGATGCTGGATAAAATAATACGTGCTGCAGAGGTAAATAGACCAGGTACAATGTCGGCTTTAGGAGTTTTCTAGAGAAAAGGTTTGCGAAAGATTTATGGTCCTCTTCGGGCTGGCAACGGCGAATAGCATAGACGGTGGAACGATGAGCTGTACGAGCAATACGACGTCATTGACATAGTTCAGCGAATCCAGAAACAGCGGCTACGCTGGATAGATGATGTCGTCCGAATGGATGAAAGCGTTCCAGCTTTGAAGGTTTTCGCTGGAGTACCCGCTGGTGGAAGTAGAAGAAGAGGAAGACCTCCACTCCGTTTGGAACGAATAGGCAAAGAGCGATCTGGTTTCACTTGGTATTTCCAACCTATCCTATCCTATTTTTATGTTTTTGATAGAATATTTACAAGAGGAATGATCATTATGTAATAATGGCTTTGCTAGCAAAGCTGGAAATGTCACGCAACGCAGTAAAGTCCTATCTGGTATCGGCTTTAGGTTAGGTAGTCAGAATTAATGTCATCGCCATACAAAAGTTTTCTAAAATAAAATATACAAATAATAGCCAGCAAAAGTATTTATGTATGTATTTAAAAGGATAAAAGTTAGGTTAAAACAAATTCAACTACCTGCAGGGAGTACATAATCTCACTGATATGCATATGTATGTACATATATGTAAATATGAAATAAAGCGCTTTTCAGAATTATAAATACAAAAATTGTATTTCAATAAGCAGAGGTTGAATTTAAATTTTTCTATTTCTGTGATCGGCGCACTTCCATTATTACTTAATTTAAAATTCAACACTTTCGCATGCACACCCTCTGTAAACATAACCACAATTTCCCACTAGATACTTGCGTATGATTTTTAGTATACAGAATTCATACTTTTTCCAACACTGACATCTTCATTGGTTGAGCAACAAGAATGATTAATACCAGATTGCGCCTTCAATTTTGTTGTTGTTTGTGTATACGTCACAATCTCGATTTTGGTGTGGTGAACAGCAAGAAAGTTTTTTAATTGTTTTTGCTTAGAAATGTTTAATATTTCTATTGTACGAAATTTCAAAAACTTAAAATTTTTTTGTATATGTATTATATAAAATAAATATTATTTCTTTTCGTTTTTATTTAAGCTTTTCTCTGTGCTCGATAAACACTCTATACTCATATTCAGTCCTCTTTCGTTTTCTAATCGCATCTGTAAAAACATTTTATTGCTTACTCTGCCTGCAAAAATTGAATATCGTTGCTCTATTTTTACTTAGAGCAGACTCATGAAACAAAAATTTGAGTAATTACAAGCAAAAAAATTATAATACAACGTAATTTTTGGAAAAAGAGTAACCTGATATAACCTAGAGCAGCTCAATAAACATTACTAAAAAGTGAAACAAGTTTTATTAAGTTAACATTTTTGTCTACTTTTTTGTTAATGAACGTTTATTTATTTAATTTTTTATTTTTGTAAATATTTTTGCTCTAAAGAATATTTTTTTTAATCTTTGAACTATAATCCATAAGGGAACTATAATCCACGTGGTCTATCGTAGCTTTTACCCGAATCCCCCCTCCCCCCTATAAAGGCTCGTGGCTTTATGATAAAATTTTTGGAAAGAAATGTTTATTAAAAAAAGTTGGGACATTTTTGTTTCAATCCAAGCTTGGAATGAAACACGAAACTAGCCATTCATGTAAATCATCTACTACAGGCACACATGTTTCTTCAGTAATACTTTGACGGTCGAGTTGATTACTGGATTCGTCAATTTCAATGTCATCTTCCTCAGACCATTCAATTATTGGTTGAGGGATGCTGTCAATTTCGCACATGAACTCATTATTTCAGCGTTTCAGCACTGATTTTGCATGACATTTTTTACCATCTATGGTTTGACCGTGTACTGTTTTGACGTGTGAAACCTTCTGCTTTTTGGATGCATAGTATACACCGCAACAATCATAGGTTCTTCCTAGTATACAAAACAATGATCTATGAACCATATACAAATAATTATAACAATATAAAATAAAAAACTCTCGTGCACAACTTTACTGTAATATCATTAAACACTGAGGGACAGTAAAAATCATAAGGAACCGGCTGGCCTGTAGCAGTCGTTGGCTTTATATCTATAGCTTATCTTAGAAAAAGATCATAGAAGCTGTATTTTTCTTTAGCGTCTTCCGGGGAAGGAATTGCCAGTTTACCATCATCTGTTGTGCGTATTGGAAACGGAGGTGGCAGGAAACCATTAGTAATTGGAAGAAAATCTTTTAAGTTGCTCCTCCAATCTCCACAGCAATCTCTATTAGCACATTTGACAATCTAAAATTCAATAAATAATGAAGCTAAATAGAAATGTGTTTCCAGTATTACAACAGTATATTGTGCATCGGGTGCGGAAATGAACGCTGCGGGCCAAGTATATGAAGTTAGCAACTCTTAGGCGAAACCGAGGTGTGGTAAATTTCATACGAGGCGCAAACGCCTGGTCCCTGTCCCTTAGCACGTATACTATTTTTTGCTCAAAATTCAAAAAACTGAATGGGGATTAAAAACCAGCTCCTGTGGCGAAAAAATATTTTTTGTTGCATTTGTGATAGAGGATTTATGAAAACTGCGCTGATTTTTTTAACCGCGGCAAAAATATATTGAAATAGAAAACCACGTAGCTTAGGCCAAAACCCCCCCTCCCCCCGCGTGGCTCAACGTGGTCTTTTAGAGGACCCCTCCCCCCCAAGCAGGCTACGTTGTTTATGAACAGCCCCTAATGGGTGATTTATCCATGATTTACTTTATAAGGTCTTTGGTTATTAACAGAGATTCTCTATTAGTAGACACAAAAATTGCCTCCAGTTGAGTCATGTGCTGCATCATACCTTTACTTGACAGGATTAATCCACCCTCATTTAAAAGAGTAGGCTATGACACAGAAAGAACTTTATTTTCCAGACTGAGACTATTTGCAATGTTTTTTTTTCGGAATTTCAGTGAAAAGAACAAATTAGGTTTCAGCTAAAATAAAAAATTGTTTTTGAATTTATATTAAGCTGCTTCTACATCTAGTGACAAACATTACCATTCAGTGATGTTGATGTTTTTTAAAGAAGCACAGCAACAATTGCTTTATTGTTACGACGAAATAATCAAAGCAAATGACACAATTTTAAATTAAGATAATAACTACTGTCACGCTAAATGCGGATTGGTTCAAATTGTAAATAAACTATCCACAAGCATTTTTTAAAACTTAATTTTCTTCAAATTTCATACACATATCAACATTTTCTTGCTATGCACTATTAAGAATTAATCAAAATTGTGACGAAAGCAAGGCAGCTGATTGTCAAATTATATAACAGTGAATACACCGTAGATCGCAATCTCTGCGCTTAATCATTCTTGGCATAAGTGGATGATTTTTTTGTACTAAGCATATCTAAAACATACCTCACAATTATAACCACTTACATACAGAACAAAAATACACACGGTTGCTGATTTGAACCTCTATTTTTGCATTATTTTACTTTGGCTTGAAACTGTAATGTCAACAACTCTAGCAGCTGACTGTCCAGGTTTATACTTATGATTAACGGTCTGAGATTGGCGCAATCTTTGTTTTCTTTCATTCTTGTGTTGAGCAGCTATTGAGAAACCGGTTTTTAACCCATTCGTGCACAATGTTTATTAAATGTTACAAAATTCGAGCCATCAAGCAAACAGAGAAAGGTATTTTACTCAGTATAAAATGATAACTACATGATTTGTTCTTACAAGAAATCTTGTTTTCTTGGTAGTATATAGTTCAAGGGCAGCATCTACAGTTCCGACATACGATATATCACTTAAATAAATAAATTTCTTTTTGATATTCCCATCGAGCTGTTGCTAATGAAAGATCTGTTATTCGAGGTATAATGTATTAAAAGCTAAATTTTATTAAAAGCTACTACTACGTGTAATCTAAAGAAATATTTTCACTTTAAATGAAATTGATTGCAATATAAATAGGTAAAAAAAATTAGTAAAAGAAAAGCTTTCAGAAGGTCCAAATCTAAATCGTATCCACTTTTTTTCTAAATCACAATTTAAACAATTTAATTAATTTTCACAGGCTTATAGCTCAGAACGAATTGCAAACTTTAATTTATTTAGTTAACATTTATTTTGAAAAAAAAAAATATTTCCTTAGTTTATTTTAAAATTATTTATAAAAGCCTGTGATGGCAACAAGGCAATAGTGATCAATCAGCTGACTCGGTAACTTTTACATTTCATTGACATAGCGCCTCTATAAGAAAGGTTGTATCAGTGGAGTCGCAATGTTTTTCGCTGGTTGAGCTATAACTGGACCATGATTTTATTTGTTTGATTTTATTTTGTTTATATATTGCAGAGGGGATCTTTGCGTCACGTTGCCTCATAGGTAGACTTTGAGATCTAGATGTATACGTGAATCTCTACGAAAATACCCTCAAAAGCAACAGTGACGGCAACGAATGTCAAAATATGACTATCCCTTATCTTTTTCCTCGTGTCTACCATTCCCTGAGTTTAATTTTAATTTAATCCCTTAATTCCAATGCGAATGTTCAGGTTTTTTATAGAAAAAAAATGAATAGAAAAATGTTCAATGTGTCATACCATTGACGTTTATCGCTTTGCTAGCAAAGTTGGAAATGTCACGCAGTGCAATAAACTCCTATCTGCCATCGGATTAATGCTCTCAATTAGAGCATGCTGTTGGAATATACTCTATATATTGATGACTTTTTAGTGAAACAATATTTCAAAAACTCAATTCATTTGCTCATATTACAATGCAGCATATGCCCACATGCAATATTTGATACAGTAGGCGTTAATGGGTTAAGACAGTAAATAAAACATCCCTTCCATTTGACTCATATTGTGTGAGAACGTGTAAAGCAAACGACATAAGTTGAGAATGATGCCTAAATGGTTACTTACCAACATATACATATCTAAGTTCTTTTGTATTGCTTTTCGTCTGCTATTTGATTCCGAGTTTCTTTTTATTGAGAATATTCGATTGTTTCCAGAAATGCATGAACTAATAATATACAGTATTAAAATGTACAAATGTACATACATATGTACATATGTCTGAAGGTACAAGCAACTAACTTATTTTCAATAGCGTGATGAGACTAACTAAATTCCTAGAATGATAGTATGCGGTCAGGTTAACAAAGTATATTGGGAAAAAATATATTTCCGCGCTAGTACATATTATCGATTTGACCTTCATATTTAGCCATTTGAGATTAATTGCGACAAATTGGGGTCCAATTGTACCCGCAAACCCATACACATCGGTACAACAATCAAAAGGAACTAAAAGCAAAAGTGGCGCCACCAATTTCCTATATCTTGTTTGGCTGCACGTCTTAAAGTACAAAATCTGTAAAAAAATATTCATAAATGCTACACTTATGTCATACATCAAATAAGGGAAAAAAATAAAATAACGAGAATTTTACAGCACCACCCAACGTTCTATATTGTAACTTCGAGAGTTAAGCCGATGACAGATAAAACTATTCGCAGTGTTACGTGACAAATAGACTTTGACGACTAAGATGAATACTCTACTTAAAAAAAACGGCTCAAAAGCAACGCTGGCGCCAACGTAACGCTAAAAGTTGGCCATTTCTCAAATTTCAGCGCGTGTTTACCTTAAGCTGGTTTTGATTTCAATTTATTTACTTAATTTAACGTAAATATGAAGAAATTGAAAAAGAAAAACTTAAAAAAAAAGTTTAATAATTTCATAGTGTATCCTATTATTACGATTTCGCTGAATTAGCTCGCTGGTTTCCCAAATCCTACGAGTCCGATCGCTGGATTGTTAAATAAAAGTCTCCAACCATGTTTGCAGTTTCTTGATTATAAAGGATTCACCCAATGTTCTTTATTACTCAATAGCTAACAATTCACTTCACTATTAGCAATCACTTGGTATATCACTTACATATGTATATTACAACTTCACAGTAGCGTAGTCACCATCGCGGTAATTTTACGACGGATTTGATCTGCAGTTGTGTTTCGCTCTTATATACACAAATGATTGTTCGCAACTGCGGCCTGGAATAATCGAATTTCTCTCGATAATAAGTGTTCTCGAATTACGCTCTAAAGCATGCCACTTGTCGGCTTCTCTTTTTCATCTAACATTTGATTCGCATTTTTGCCATACTATTTTTAAGTTTTTGATAGAATAGAAATATGAGAAATTTTCGTTCGTTTTGCTTAAAAAGTTGGAAATGTCACGCAATGCACTAAAGTCCTATCTGTCATCGGCTTAACTATAACAACAAAGTTAAAATTGCCATCCTTGAAAAAAATCTAGCTTTTTAGGAAAAATTAATCATAATTCAATAACAATTATTATTTAATAATAAAATAACAATTGATTTAATGGCTTTTCATATCCCATAAGTTGCATATCTGTTAGTTTTGAAAACTATATAAAATTTATTCTTAAGATACAATACTTTTAATGCTGAAAACTTAGTAATAACAAAATCAGTTTTGTAACCTAAATTTTATCGACAGTCAAATGAATTGAATAAAATATTTTCATTTCTTTCAGGATTGGTGGAGTTTTCATGGTGGATTTACATAAGGTGAGTACGAGTCCGAAATCTTATTCTCGTAATACTAAACGATGGTATTGCAGATATTATTTGCACACATTTGTAATTGACGCTTTATAATCGACGACAAAAATAAATAACAAAAATATCATCCCATTTTCAACAATTTCGTTCGCTTAACAAGTTACGAGTTTCGTTAACAATAGTTGACTTGAGTAAACTGTCTGAAGTCATAAAATCTTATAATGAAAACACAGTATAAGACCTCTCTGGTTAAGCACAAAATGTAGGGTAACACAGAAGAACTAAAATGACTATTTTTTTAACAAGTTGCTGATATTAATCGAAAATTCTTATGAAACTTTGAAATATAAGCAATTGATATAGGAATAAGCTAGGAATAGATTAGCCTGGGTAATACTGACAAGAAATTTATTATTAGGTTCGTATAGTTTTGTGAATTGGGGAGCAGAGCAAGCAGTCAGCTGTTGAGAAAACATTTTTTTATCATCTTTCAGTTGCAATTACTTCTTACCAGTAGAAAAGATCGGTTTGGGGTTTGGATTTGGAGCTTTCAGTATATATGTATATTTTTGCTGGCAAAAAATTTCTAAACTGTTTATTATTAACGGTATCGCTTTGCTTCCTTATTACTGAATGCTGGTAACTGAATACCAAGTTCAGAGAACGGTCTCATCGACTCCCCTAAGATTAGACATATCAACTGAGTCGATATGTCGATGGCACATACATTTTTTCTGCGTTGAGTGACCATTTCAACTTCGTCTTATACGCTTTACCACTGTGAAAACTTTTCTCTTCAATTATGTTCAATCAGATAGATTAAAACTTTGTTATTCTAAGTCATAATTGAACTTCTTTTACCGTTTCGTAATTTCGACATAGAACATTCAATAAAAAAAAACTTTAAATTATGTATTTTAAACGGTATCGTTCTACTGATGAATTTATACAACGGCTGTTAAAAGATCCCTAATTTGTGAATGGTGGAAACTCTACAGCACCGACTCGTCATTAGGCGCTGACCTAAAAAAAGACGTACCAGCTGAGTCGGTATGTCGAAGACATATAATTTATTCTGCGTTCAGTGACAATTCCAATTTCGTCTTTTACGCTTTGCCCCTGTGAAGACTTTTCCCTTCAATTATTTTCAATCAGTTAGATTAAAAATCTTTTATTCTAAGTCACAATTGAACTTTCTTCACACTTTTCTAGTTTTATTCAATGAAATTTTCAGAATAACTGGAATTAAAATCAGTTAATTCATAACGCGTGCGAATATATGAGAGTTGAAGCGTAAGCTTGTTTATGCGTCAAAGTCTAAGTGACACGCAACGCAGCGCTGAAGTTCTATCTGCCAATGGCCTGACAGTTGGTCAACTTTCGACGTGTCCTAGGGGAGATTTCGTAGAGTCCCTTATATTGAAAAGTAAGGAAGTTCTATCTGTATCGGTTTAAAAGGCTTATTTTCGTTGATGTTTGCCGTTGAACCAAACTATTGAATTTGAATATTGAAGTCAAGAAAATTTCGTGTATCAAATTCAGTTATATACTTCTTTAATAAAACAAAAATATTTTCATATTAGATGACGTGGGTATTGAAAATTTAAAAAAGAAAAATTCTCACGAGCTGCTTGAGATGAAAATGGTTGTAAGATTACGGAGAACAGAAAATTTTGGCCTACAAAAAATGAATATTAGTGCAAACATATACTGTTCCATTTAAGTGTGAAAATTGAGGAAACCTCAATTATGGGCGAAAAGATTTAAAAATACTGTGGCGCAAATGCGAAAAATGAAAACCATCGTTATCGAGAACGATTCGGTCATTCCAGGTTTTTGTTGTGAACAGCCGACTAGTATATAAGGGCGACACACATGTGCAAAGCTAATCAGTCGTAAAGTGAAAGCGTAGTTGATTACACTATTGTGAAGTAAAAATAGAACATTGTACAAGTTGTAATACAAGTGATTGTAAATAGTCGCTGTGTATAGTGAGTGAAGTGAAGTGAATTGTGAATTGAATTGTTAGTTACTGAGTAATAAAAGGACATTGAATAAATTCTTTATAAAATAAGAAACTGCAAATATAGTTGGCGACTTTTATTTAACAATCCAGTGATCGTGCCCGAAGGATTTGGGAAATCATCGAGATTTATTCAGCAAAATCGTAACAATATAAAAAAGCAAGTCAGCTATGTCAAATGGGCTTGAATGAGAGTTGAAAGCAAGACACAAGCAATGCAAAGGCTCGTGAAATTCAAAATTCGTTTTACAAGTTTTCAGAAAATTTGATTTCAGAGGGAATAAAGGGGCTGGAAATTGAGCCTGTTATTATTTGAACAATTAAAATTACACCAAGCATTTCTCGACACTGGCGAGAGTAGGGAGATTGATAAGTTTCAGACGACCAGTATAAGAAGGAAGATTGTACTGAGGGACACAATGTAAATTTTTTAAGGCAAATACAAGGAATTGTTTTTGAATGAATAGACTCTATCCTGTCAGAGTAAATTTGATATATCGGATTCCAAATCACCTAGCCGCATTCAAGGATAGGTCTTACTAAGGTTATATACAAAGCTTTTGTAACATAAGAATCCTTAAACTCCTTTAATCAACGTTTTACAAAAGCCAAGATGCCTTTGGCTTTGTTGATTATCACACCAGTGTGATGTATGAAGTTCAATTTAGGGTCCACAGTGATACCCAGGTCAATAAAACTGTGAACTTGCTTCAAACTGTAATCATCTATAGTGTAAGTAACTGTCCGTGTGGATTTTTGGGAGAAACACATAATTTTAAATTACTGTAAAATTTCCGCAAGCTGCTTGAGATGAAAATGGATGTAAGATTATTGGGCTGACTATCTAGTGGATGGATTAATGCAGCGTACAAAAAACCAATATTAGCGCAATCATTTACAGTTTCATTTAAGTGTGAATTTTTAGGAAGCCTGCGTTCAGGGCGAAAAGATTTAAAAATACTAACAAAAATTTTGAACCTAATAACCATCCTTTACACATCATTTAAAAATGAACTTCTTTTCGGTACAATTTCATTACACAAAACTCGGTAACTTCAAGTCGCTAAACACAAACAGTTTGAAAGCCATTGCAATTGGTTTCAACATTTCAAGCGATGGCTCTACACACACGTTAAATACGTACGTCTCACTCACGCTGGTGCAAAAGACCATGGAAAGCAACTAACAACCACTAAATGTCATACAAAAACAGATAAGAGCAAAGAATTCTCACAATTCACAACTAATGTCAATTTTTTTCAGTTGATAATCGCGACGTGAATTTTTGTGTATTTTTCGTTTATTCTCTGTTAAAAAATCGTATATTTAACAAAATAACGTGTTTAAATTTGTGAAAAACTGTCTCTGTAGAAAATTCAGTGTGAAATCTATGTGTCTGTATGTAAAAATCGTGAAAAACTACGCACGTGGGCGTTAAAAACAAGAAATTCAAGAAAAAGCTTATTGGAGTGAGGCGGCTTTTGCAATTGGTATCACCACAACATATTTACATATGGGTGCATGTGTATGTTTGCATGCGTATGTCGCTTTTGACAGCTAACAAAAATCGATTTGTTTACAACTGAAATACGAAAAACTTCTTTGGATTTCTCAAAAAAAAAGTGATTTCCTGAAAGGAAATTTTTGTTTCTAAATGTCAAAAATAGCTATTTATATATAAAAAGTATAAAATTCTGTCTATATAACACAGAGTTAACCGGCAAAGTGTTTGTTTTTGTAAAGTGGTTGTTAACCGTAGCCGGCGCTGCGGAGCCACATTATACTGTGCTAACTGCGACGACGACGGCGAAGTCGGCGTCTGCCTTTTGTTTGTTTGTGTACTTGGCGTTTATTTACTTATTTATTGCTATTGCCAGTATTTTGTTTGCAAATAAAATTCACATTTTGCAAATAAAATTTGCTGTAAAATTTCGAGTGCACATTACAAAATTGTCCTGTTGTGAAGTGAAAAACGAGTTTTAACTTCTAATTTGTTGTGTTAACGCCTTTTTCTCCAACGTCAAAACAAAGTTACTTGGTGCGATTGTACGAGTAGTTATGCGTGGGTGTACCCACCAAGAAGCCAAATAGTGTGTTGTAAAAGATAATGCATTGAAAATCGAATATCTACATACATACATACACAGCTAATTTAAATGAAACCAGTTTGATAAAGTGTCTATTTGCACAGAGCTTAAGAGGTGTCAGCAGCGCCACTGTAAAGTCTGTGGTTTATTCTGAATAAAATACAACAACAAAACAGCTAAATATAGCGCGCCTTTTATACGACTGATTCACTTAATCATCGCCCACACGTCTCATTCCAATTGTTGGCTCATAAGCCTGGTGTTAACATATTTTGTGGATTATGCTTTGTGTTGATTCAATGCCGCCTATGTTCTAAGTGGGCTCAGGAATACGTTTTCTTATGAAAAAGGTATGTGAAGCCAAATTTCTAAATACCTACTAAGTTAAAAATGCCTTGCTGATAAACAAAATGGTGTAATAACAATTTTAATTATTGATAAAAGCCGATGCTTTGGTTAACTTATCGGTACTTAAATAGATTTCAAAATGTACATTGTGTTTGAATTTGCCTTTCTTATTGATTCTGGTGATTGTGTTCAATTACATACGTATGTCTTAGAATTCGCTAATAAATCGGGAATATACACTAAAATGAGGTTCTATTGTCATTATCTTGGTTCCGCAGCCCGCTTAAACGTTAGCAGGCCCAAATGAGAGGCATTATAGTTTATGTTGTTTTTGTTGTTGTAGCCGCAGAAAATTCTCCAAATGGGGCTTCGGGGAACATTGAGGGAGTGACAGTCCTTGGCCGGATATAAATCCGGATCGTTCCCGAATGTCGCGGGAACTATGGATTTTAGTCGGCTCTTACGACAGGCATGCCTCACCGCGGGTAAATTCTTGAACCCATTTATCTGTCATACGCACCGGAGCTGACCCGGATATTATCCGGCCAAGGGCTGTCACCCTTTCGACGACCTAACCCTGTTTAGGTCATCAGGTAATTATAGTTTAGTGAATCAATGGAGCAACATCTCGCAGCAGGCCTGCACCAAATCCCTCTCATCAGAGCTGGCGTAGAAACCAACCCTGGTCCGAAGGATTATTTCTGCTGCGTGTGCCAAAGACGACTCCACCATTCTTCCACCTCGGTTAGATGCAACCAGTGCAATGGTTGATGTCATCTTAAGAACTGTCCAGGTCTTAAGACCCATAGGGAGAGGACCACGTGTTACGTGGCCCCATACTACCAGCGCCCAGCTGCGCATCTAGCCAATACGGCAGTGCCTTCAGCACATTTACGCACTTTGGGTAACTCCCCCCAGGCCTCCACGGCCCAACGGAGCTCCCCGCATCCTGACTTCCAATCTTCTCTATCCAACCCTTCCCCACCCCCATCCAGCTCCACCTCCCGTGCGGGGGTTAAATAGCAGCTCCTAGTACCCCGCACAGTCTGTTCCGTGTGTCAGACCATAGTACGGCGGAATGTGACATCAGTCAAATGCAACTCTTGCACTGGCTGGTGCCAATTTCGGTCGTGCTCTTCGTTTCCGTGGACCACCGGACATTTGTTAACTTTAACAAAGCTAACAAGTCCGGCTTCACGGAATTTACTGAGAACGCCTTCATTGCTCTCCCCACTCCCACCAACGTCCTCTCTGCAGAAAAAAATTTCCTGATGCCGCCCGCTTCATACCTGCAGGTCGAATCGCAGAAATCCGCCCTCATTTCCCCACAGAAGCGGCGGTTTTGGCGACAAGGCGCGACACGTTACGCCTAGCCGATCCTGGTGATCCTCATATCAGGGAACTTAACGCCGAGATTCGGAACAAGGTCAACATCCATAAGCGGAACAAGTGGGAGGAGCACTTAAGGTCCTGCAATCTCTCCTCTGGGGTGACCAAGCTCTGGGCAACAGTCAAATCGTTGTCTAATCAGACGAGACGTGATAATCGGGTGGAGATTTCATTCGGTGATCACGCCTTGTCGGACCCGAAGAGGTGCGCGGGCTATTGTAGCCGGCTATTCACACTGCACGCTTCGGTTGGCAAAACGAAATGACGAGTAACCCGTTGTCTGCGCAAATTGTCGAACACCAGCGCGACGTTTAATTTAAGAGGTTCAGGGGGTTACCGGGAAGGCGAAAGCCTCCAAATCCATCGTCCACGACAGAATAAGCATGCTGATGTTAACACATTTGGGCCCAGCGGGAGCAGAATATCTCACCAAGCTTCTCAATCTGTCTCTGACCACTGTATTTATACCCGACGTGTGGAAACTGGATAGAGTGGTCCCGCTACTAAAGCCGGGGAAACCTGCAAACAAATAAAAGTTTCTTCATCGTCCAATATCTCTCCTTTCTCCAGTAGCGAAGACAATTGAGACCTTGCTACTCCCATCACTCACACATCATCTGAGTCCAGCTCCACATCAGCATAACTTCCGAAAAGTGCACAGCACCACAACTGCGCTTAGCGCCATAAACACCCAGATAATTCATGGCCTCAACCAAAATCGACCGTGCGCGAACTGTCTTAGTAGCACTGGACCTGTAGAATGCTTTCGATACGGTAAATCATTCAGTGCTACTATCGGACATTGAGGGTTCCTCATTACCGCCTAGGTTGAAGAGATGGATCATGAACTACCTGAGTGGTCGACGATCATCGTTTGATTTTCGAGGTCGACCTCAAAGATACGGAAAATTAAAGAAGGGGTTCCGCGTGGTGGTGTCCTCTCCACAATGCTGTTTAATTTTTATATTTCGAGATTTCCTCCACCACCAGAGGGCGTCTCATTGATCTCATACGCCGATGGCTGTTCGATTTTGGCGTCAGCCTATGTTCTACAGTAAACTGCTACCTCGCCGACCTTTCCAACTTCTTCACAGCACGACACTTACATCTACAGCCCGCGAAATCCTCTGCCACCCTTTTCACCAGCTGGACGAAGGAGTACCGGTTAGAACTCAATGTGAAGGTCGATGATGTAAAAATTTCGACCACGAATAACCCAAAGTTACAGGGAGTCACATTCGACAGTCTGCACTCCTTCACTCCGCATACGACTGCAATTGCCGCCAAAGTACAAAGCCGCAAAAAAATCCTCAAATTGCTAGCCGGTAGCACCTGGGACAAAGGAACGCTGCTGGGAACGTACAAGGCAATTGGCCGGCCGGACGTAAACTATGCTATGATGACCTGCTCAAAAGTGTCTAGGTTAATTTTTTAAACGCACTCCCGGACTTAGTAAGCGTGAAGCGAAAACGATTAGTAAGGGTAGAGCAGTTGTTGCTAAACAGGATATAAGGAATTGGTTCTCAGAGCTGTCTGGCTATTTTATGGGAAATAAATACGAGAACATTTCAGGGGACGCAACTTGTATTTTTAACGGCGATGAACAGGTTTTCGATTTGTCCAAAAACTGGAAAGGTTATAGCACCGAAAGGATACAGCAACATATGTCATATAATTTCAGGTCCTGAGAAAGATACAATAACAACATTAATCGTTTTTTCCACCGATGGTAACATCGTTCCACCACCTTAGACCACCAAAAGACATAGTCAAAAGCATACATGAAAATTGGTTTCTCGGCCAACCTGAAAGTAGTTGGATGAAAAGTGAGACATAAATCTCAGAATTGTCTTAGAGATTATAAACTCGGCAAAGAATGCAACCTCCGATGCGGTTTCCTCAAGTGAAAATCAAAGCGATCTGTATCTGAGTTCCCGAATTGTGGAACAGAAGCACACGATAACGAAGTAAACAGAAGTTCGCAGCCCATTGATAATAACCTTTCATCTAACTCGTTAATTGACACTACTTCAGATAGTAGTTTGGAGATACCATCAGGTATATTTGTTGCAAACGATTACGGAGTGCTGGACCTTTATGTGAAAATGGTTGATTTTATTAGATCCAGAATTAGTCAATAGTCATTTGTAAATTCATGGTTTTTTAATATCACTGATATAATGTAAACTACAGCACTTTAAACACAACAAAAGAGTTAAGTGCCCGGTTACTGGCATATCTACCCTATGTAGGTGCGCTACTCAGAGCCGAAGCTCGAATGGTTATTGGCGACTTCAACGCGCACCACAATCTTTGTCATTCTATCCTGTCAAGGCATCGTAGAGGAATCGAGTTGGCAAAATAGATGGATGATTCGACATTCCTCACCATGAACGATAACTGATAAACAGCATAACTTGGCGAGATATGTGGACGCTCGCACTAGACCATTTGCTAATAATTATCTCAATGTTGCTGTTGTAACCGCAGAAAAATTCCCCGAATTGGGCATCGGAGAACATTGCGGGATTAACAATACTTGGCCGGAAAAAAATCCGGCGTCTTCCGGTATAAAGGCCCGACTGTCGCGAGAACTATTGGATTTTAGTCGCCTCTTACGATAGGTATGCCTTACCGCGGGTAAATTCTTGAACTCCTAACCAGCAGGGGTTATAATTATCTCAATCAGGCCTGTCGTATCCCTGCCGTTCGCTACAAACCGGTAGGCTGAATCGCGGAAATTCGCCTTAATTTTTCAACTGAAGCAACGGATTTTCCCTTATCGGGGAACTAAACTAGAAGACTTGTCAAATGGTTAAGCAAATTAAACGGAACAAGTGGGAGCAACACTTAAGGCCCTGCACCGCTCCTATGGCGCAACAAAGCTTTGAGTTTCTGCCAACTCTTCGTCAAATCCGACGAGAAGCGATTACCGGGTGAAAATTTCATACGGTGACCGCGAATCGGCGTACCTTTTCCTCAGTAGCGAAAAAAATTGAGGTCTTAGTGCTCCCGTATTTTACCTCCACCCGACAGCAAATCATCATGACTTCCTCAAAGTACACAGCATCCAGATAGTCCATGGCCTTAACCAACATCAACCCTTCGCTCGAATTGTCCTGGTAGCACTGGATCTATCAAAAGTCTTTGACGTGGTCAACGGTGTAGTGCTATTATCGGAGTAGTAGTAACCACAAAAATATTCCCCAAATTGGTTTTTGGAAAATATTGCCTTAGTGACAATCCTTGGACGGATAAAAATCTGGATCGTTCCGGTATAAAGACCCGACTATGGCGAAAACTATTGGATTTAAAAATTCCCATTACCGTGAACCATGAACTACCTGTGCGGTTGATAGACATCGGTAGAGTTTCGAGGTCAAAATTCAAAACTATGTGGTATCCTATCCCTGCTGTTAATTAGTTTTAATATTTCGAAGCTCCCTACATCACCAAATGGCCTTTCCCCGATCTAGATCTGCCGACCACAGCTCGATATTGGCGTCTGTCGAGTATATGGTAATCTTTGTTCGAAACTAAATATGAATAGTCGATGACGTCAGAATTTCGACATAAAATTTCGACAAAATCTTCAAATCGTTAGCCAGCGCCACCTGTGGGAAAGATAAAGTAACATTGCTGGCACCGCCCCGAGAACCATGCCGGGAAGTTAAGGAGCATAATATTATATTATATAAGCAATATCTGCCAAGATGTTAACGTCGGAGCACGTGATTTCCTGAACCTCCCTTTAGATGATCTCGACGATATAGACTACTTTTGCCTGCTCCTGCTGGAGGTTGAGCAAGCCGTTACTACAACAACTCTAGACATTTTAAAGACAAATTGAATGGACCTCAAAATTATATTACTCAGGACGAGAATATACTGCAAGCTGTTGTTACTGTTATAAACGAAAATCATTTTCCAAACTGGTTTTGAAGAAATTTGAGGAATTGAAAGAAAGTCTTCTAATGTTTGGTGCAGCCAAAAACGTTTATTTTTTGTTTTTGATATTTTGAATACCTTCTCAGTAATTATTTATTTAAAAAAAATATAGAGAAAAACAATCAGATTTTTTTATTAAATATATATTAGAAAATCAACAGTTCAGTTTCCCAATTTATGCAAACATCCTAGCGATACAATTATAATTTATTTTTATCCTAATGAATTTTTTATGAATTCGCATTGAAATTAAACTGTCAAAATTAAATCCAACTTGAAATTCGCATTCAACCACATTGGTAAACCGTATGTACATACATATGTATGTAGGTAAATTGTAAAATCTACTATTTAATTCAAAACAATTTAATTCAATAAAGACAAAAAAAATCTATTTGCATTAAATTCAATTCATATTTTTTGTATACCTCAATACTTCAATTACATTTTCGCGGTTAGATTTTGGTGTTTAATTAAAAATGGGAAAAATACGAGTAGACAAATACAGCATTGAAAAAAATTTAATATAAATAATTTTAAAATTATTTAATATACCAATGCGTGAAAAAGACATGAATTTATGCATTGAATACCTCGAACAAAAAGAAATTGTAAATAATTTTTATATTAAAAATAATGGGTGGTCCATTTCGACGTTTCCTAATTTTTTAAAGAAAAGACACAGAAAATTCAAATTTAATGAGAAATGTTTATTATCATTCGAACGAACATTCTTTGGCATTTATTTATTAAAGATTACCTCTTCCAAATGTTGGCCGCGGCTACCTCTCAGGTGGTCCATCCGTTGAGTGATATTTTCGATGAGTCCTTCAAGCATTTCGACTGGTAACTGGCGAATGACACATAGACTTTAAACTTTAGACGTACTCACGATCTTGGTGGCCAATCGACTGGCCCAGAACATAAAATTATCCGCTCACCCAAGTGTTCTCTCAATAAATCCATTGATTGATGTGATGTGTGGGAAGTGGCGCTATCTGGATGAAACTAAATATCGCAGAGATCACGAGTTTCAATTTCAGGCATCAAGTAGTCGGTTATCATGACGCGGTAACGATCGCCATTGACGTTTACGTTTTCACCTGCATCATTTTTGAAGAAATATGGACCGATGATTCCACCGGCCCACAAACCACAACAAAGCGTTGTTTTTTCTGGATGAAATGACAGCTCTTGAATATCTTCATGTGGCTCTTCGTCCCAAATGCGGCAATTTTGCTTGTTTATATACCCATTGAGCCAGGAATGGGCCTCATCGCTGAGCAGTTCGGCTCGAAAACGTCTGTTCTTCTTGAAACTTTTCAAGAGCCCATAGAGCGAAGCGATATCGCTTGGGAAGGTCGAGCGGCTTCAGTTCTTGCACAAGCTGTATTTTGTACGCTTTCAATTTAAGATCTCGACGTAAAATGCGCCAAGTTGTTCCATACTTGGAAGATGGGTGATGGTGTTGCGAATAGTTCACTCAGTAGGTCGATTATGTTCATCATAAATTGAGCGAAGCGCGCGAACTCATTCCTTACAGAACGTGAATTTTCGTAATAAAGTTGAATGATTTGCAAACGTTTTTCAGGCGTAAGTCTTTCCATTATGAAATGCCAAACAATATTGAAAAAAAAAATAGCATGGCAGTTTGACAAGACTCACGCGTGATCTGTCAAGAAAAGGCTATTGAAAAAAGTACCTCTACTTGGATCACCCTTTAAAACTAAATAAAATAAAAATTAAAAATTGATTTAAATTTATGCGATGATTTGCTCCGTGTTTAAACGCTGTACCAATGTGCAGAGAGAATATTAAGTATGTTCGGCTAACGGCTGTTGGCCTTGCATTCCCTGCTTAATCAATAGAACTCAGCCAAACTTGAAAGTAGAGCAAATGTTAATGATAACTAAATACCTACCAAAAATGGTTGAAAAATGTTACTCCAGAAATAGACCTATCATCCTATTTTTGGCCGATTTTTGGACTTAGCAACGAATATTTAAGGAATTAAACAAGAAACTTTGATCTCAATGAATATGAAGTTTACGGTGAGTTCCAAACATTTGGCAAAAAGTTCTAACTTGGGTCCCCAAACAAATCTCTCTCCCATATGACTGGATTTTAATCCTTCTGTGAAAGCCAGGTTAGCCACCTGGAGTTTTATATAACTATCAGACGAGTATCTAATGTTCGGTTCCACTTGAACTTATTCTTCCTTACTTGCTTTTATTTGAATTTTTCTCATTTCATCGATTTCAACGTATAATTCTCGCATATCCCGTTAACGAATATTCCGATTTTGACAATTCCTTTAATTTTTTCCTTGGATAGGGTAAAGATTGAAATCAGTACCATCGAAAATTGCAAAAAAGGTTATCCAGAGGCTGTAAGAAAAGGGGAATAATCATTGATTTCAAAGTATTAAGTACGGGCGAGTCTAGGTGGGAAATATGTGGGACATTCCACCCGAGAGCTGTAGGTCTCATGAAGGAGTTACGTATCGTAATGATAATATTGCATTTGAGTTAAATTGAATTCAACAAATTTGCTTTGGAATCATTCAGAAAAAAGTCACATAAAACTGCCACCAAACTCAAATTATAATTGTAGTTGCATTTTAATTGTCTTTCAGGACCAAACTATGATTCCGAAAACATTAACATCATATTTGATATAAAAACTATTTTAGCCCTCCAATTCATGAGGAGAGCGAATTTTTTTTAAATGTTAAGGGATTATATATATATATTTATTTGGCGCTTTGTAACCGCTGAAGCGATTTTCGGCCGAGTTCCTCCTCCAATTTGTGGTTTTGCGTCTTGATGTTTTTACCAAGAAATGAAGGGACCTACAGTTTATTCTAAGCCGCTTCCGAACGGCTGATGGATTTTTATGAGGAGCTTATATTTCATGTCAGAAATACACTCGGACGTTCGCTGGACATTCCCTGCCGAGGGGCGACCGCAATTAGAAACATTTGTTTCTATTATTTTGGATGTTGCTCGAACCTGGGCTCGAACCCAGGCCTTCCGAATGTCAGTACGCAATGCTAACCACTCGGCTATCGCGGCCGTTAAGGGATTATATTGTTATTTATTCTTAGATTGTTAAGCAACGACTAAAAATTATTGAGGTATACTTACATTAGTTTCAGAATTGATTTATTATAGTTAGGAATTATTTTTTAGCTTTTGTGCTTTTAGGCGCCTTAGATTTATTTAAAGCTTTTATTTTGTATTTTTATTTATTTTAATAATTTTTATATTTTTATTATATAAATATTTTTATTTATTTAATTTAATTTAATTTTTGTCATTTTATTTTATTTTATATAGTTTGTCTTATATTATTAAATTTAATTTTTTTATTTGATTTTATTGTATTCAATATATTTTATTTTAATTTAATTAGTTTGTCTTTATTTCATTATATTTTATTATATTTTATTATATTTTTTTTAATTTTCTTCCTATTTCATTTAGTTTTATTTTAATTAATTCAATTATTTTCAATTAAATAAAAATTTATTTTTGATTCAATATTTGATTTCTTTCTTTGGATTTCTTTTGTTTTATATTATTATATAATTTTATATTTTATTTCATTTTAATAATTTTTACTTTTTTTATCAATGAAATTTAATTTTTATTTTATTTTATTTTATTTTGATGTTTAATACGTTTACCTATCTACTTTTATTTTGTTTAACTAAAATTTATTTTATTTCATGAGTTAAAATGTCTTATTTTCTTAATCTTTTAATTTCTATTTAGGTTTTATTATTTTGAATTTGTTTTATGGTCTCTTATTTTAATTTGATTTTAAACATTTAATTTAATTTAATTAATTTTATTTTATTTACTTCATTTATTTGATTTAATGTTGTTTGCTTTTATTTCATTTTATTTTATTTTTTTTTTATATATTTTTTTTCCTTTTTAATTTCGTTTTATTTTATTTGAATTTATTTTATTTAAATTTTTAAAAAGATTTTTTTTTTAAATTTCATTTTCATTCATTTTTCCTCTTTTCTCTTTAAAGGTATACATCAAGTATTGCTCGTTTTACAACAAAACACTTACTACTATTCTTAAAAATAATAAATTATATACTATACTTTGGTTATGAGTAACAATAAGTGTATGTTTGAAGCATACAAGAAACTGATTACAAGTATGTTTTTTTTTTAAATATTCTATGTTTAAAAATTTTCTAACTATTTAAGTAGTGGATAATATAACAGCCTTGTGTATCAAGTATCGCTCTTCAGTCATTTTTAATTTATCTAGACTCCTGTTTAAATTTTTCAGAATAACTCCCGTAGATTATATGATAATTGGAATTATATCGACGCTATCTAGTCTCCACATTTCCTTAACGTAATGCGCTAAATTATGGTATTTTCTACACTTTTTTTTACAATTTTCTGTGTAGCAACGTTGTGTGTATTCGGTGCTCCTATGTCTATTAGCAGGGCCCTTTTTCATGTTTATCGATTACAGTTATATCAGGTTTGTTGTGTGACGTGGGATGATGAGTGCCAAACATTGAGGCAAAGTTTTTCCGATATGATTTTTTTCTCAGACATTCTATAGCTGCTAATGGCGCACATTCACCTGTAATGTGGTGAATAGTTTCAGGTAGTTTTTGGCACATTGATCATTTTCAATGACCGCACGCATGATATATTTTTTATAATTTTTAGTTGCAATGACTTGGTCCTGTATAGCGCACATAAAACTTTCGGATTCAGCAAAGATTCCTGGTCTACTTAGCCAGTCGTTGGATGCAATTGTGTCTATATCCGGTTGATCGATTGCATATGGATATTTTCCGTGGACTGATTTCATTTTGCATTGCAAAATTAATGACTGAAAATGTTGAACGTCTGTTACGATATCACTCGTTGAGGTGTCACTTTAATTTAGCGGGGTGTATTTCACATCTGACTGGCATATTACTTTATGCAATTGGCTTTGTTCCTTATGAAAAAACAGCCTGAGGTTGTATACACACTTTTGGTGTAAATGCTTGATATCTATCATTCCTCGCCCTCCTTGTCTTTGTGGTAAGTAGACACGTTCTACGGCTGATTTCGGATGATGTATTCCGAATTATGTAAGTAATACCCCTTTCGTCCTTTTCGCATTTTCTAAGTCTGTGTCAGAGCATTTCGTTGTTCCAAATGTGTATGTTAACACTGGGTTAGGAAATGTGTTGACAGCTTTGAATAGGTTAAAACCATTAAGATGCGACTTCAGAAAGCTCTTCACTCGCTTTACATATTCCTTCGTTGTTGCTCGGACTATTTCAGAAAGATGCATTCTTTTTGTTTGAGTCAAGCCAAGGTATTTGTATGTATCATTATCGGACATGGCACTAATCCTTTCATTGTTAAAGTCTCACTCTCACATAACAATTCTTCCATTTTCTACACTAAGTCTACGGCATTGTTGTGTACTAAATGACATTTTAATGTCATTGGATAAGTCTTCGGTCAGTTCCAGTAATTTAATTTAATTTTATTTTATTTTGTTTTATTTTATTATTATCTTAATCTATAATTTTATCTTAGTTTAGTATAATTTAATTTCATTTAATTTTTTATTTTTCATTTATATTTTTTTATAAAATTTTTCTTTTTTAATTTTATTTAATTTAATATATTTTGTTTCATAATATTTCTTTATTAATTTTATTTTGTTTTATTGACTTTACTTTAATTAAATATTATATTTGTTTGATTGAATATTATTTTTTTAATTTAATTCAATTTAAATTTTTTTTTTTGCTTTCATTATATTTTATTTTATTCTAATTTAGCATAATTTAATTTAATTTAATTTTACTTCACTTCTTTTAATTTAATTATATTTATAGTTAAATTTGGTTTTAATTTTTTTTTGTAATTTTAAATTTTTTTTTTTTAATTAAGTTTTATTTATTTAATTTTTTTGTTTGTTTAATTTTATTTTATTTCATAGCAAATTAAAATTTTATATCATTTTATTGTGTTAGATTTACTTTATTTCATTTAAATTTAGAAATATTTAAGAAAATTAATTAAAAATAATTTCACTTCAATCATTTGTCTGAAGTTGAAGCAGAAATTAAATGCTTGAATTCAATGTCTGAATTTGAAGCAGAAATTAAATGCTTGAACAATAAAAAAGCACCAGGCCCGGACAAATTGATGGTTTAACCATGAAGAATCTGCCTCCAAAATGCGTTCGATTGCTGACGTACATATCCAATGCAATCCTTAGACAAAACCACTTTCCGAGCCAATGGAAATCTGCAGAGATAATCATGATTCTGAAGCCAAACAAATCGGAAAAGGACCTATTGTCATATCGTCCTATTAGCCTACTTTTAACATTTTCCAACGTATTTGAAAGAATACTTTTAAGGAAAATGTTGCCAGCTTTGGAGGAATTTGCAATCATTCCCGAACATCAGTTTGGATTCAGAAGAGGCCACGAAACCCCCGAGCAATGCCACACATCTATAAATGAAATCACTTATGCTTTCAAGAACAAGAAATTTTGTACTGCTGCATTTCTTGATGTTCAGCAAGCTTTTAATAGAGTCTGGCATAAAGAAATGGCTTCCTTCACCACATTATCTGTTACTAAAATCATACTTGGATAAGCGATATTTCTACGTGCAACAAAGGAGTGAATCATCGCCACTATTTCTGATAAATGCAGGTGTCCCGCAAGGGAGTGCCTTAGAACCAGTTCTGTATACCCTATTTACGGCCGATATGCCAGTTTCAAATGATACAATGGTTGCAACATATGCCGATGACACAGCTATTACAGCAATTAGCTCGTCAAAAGAGGAAGATTCTCAATTCTTGCTGTCAGAACTCAATCTTATTGAAGCCTGGTTTCTTCGCTGGAAAATGACAGTAAATGCTTTAAAATCTGTTCAAGTTACATTTGCATTAAGAAAAGGTGTCTGTCCAGAAGTTCAATTCAACGGCTCAGCAATTCCGCAAATTGATTCTGTGAAGTATCTTGGTCTACATGTCGACCGGAGGCTCACATGGAAAAACCATATTAGAGCAAAAAAGCAACAACTCATTTAAAAACAAAACGAATGTACTGGTTGTTAAACCGAAAATCTGAAACCAGTCTAGAAAACAAAATTCGTCTATATAAAGCCATATTAAAGCCTGTATGAACATATGCTATACAACTGTGTGGGACTGCTAGCAACTCGGAACATTGAAATCATACAGTGTTACCAATCAAAAACATTGCGATCCATAGTTAATGCTACTTTTTATGTTTCTAATGCCAACAACCACAAAGATCTGATAATGAATTACGTAAAAGAAGTAATAAATAAACTCAGCAAAAAATATGTTAAATTTAGCAGATAATAATTTGGCGGTGAGAAGACTGAAAAGAATACACATTCTTGATCTCCCGGATAGATGAATTTGAACTTAATATAATAGTAAGTTCTACTGGCAACTTTCTATTCCTGTTATATTTAATTATTGTCATTAAATTTACTTACTCGGTAGGGACATAAATACTGTTACATCATTAAACACACGCATTTCAATAGAAACATTGAGCATACCACATAATTCCCATATGATTTATAAAATATAACCTGTAAAGCGTTAGCTGTATCGGGAATTCTAAATTGTGTGAGTTTTCAACATGGAATGGTCAGATAATGAAAACCGTATCGCTGTTATAGCGCTTTTTAAGTGTGAAATGAAAAAAGGTGATATTTTCAAAACACTCCGTCCGCTCGGCATTTTAGTCGCATGTTCGTCTACCGGTGCATAAACCTGTTTGAGGAGACTGGGGATGTTAAAGACCGCCACCGGTCGGGTCGTCCACGCACAGTTCGAATTCTGCGAAATCCGCTCCGAAAACAGAAAATCATGGCCCGGGAGATGAATGTTTCGCAAAAGTCCATGAGTCGAGTTATTAAAAAAGACTTGGGACTTGGGGCTTTCAACCACCGTACCGGACATTTGTGGACTGCAGCTTTGAAAAAAAAATAGGGTGGTAAAATGCAAACGTCTTTTGGTGAAGCACGCTGATAACTTGCACAGAAAAATCTTGTTTACCGATGAAAAAATTTTACCGTGAAGGAAAAATTTAATAAAAAAAATTATAGGGTGTATGCAAGGTCATCTAAGGAAGCATCTGAACTGATGCCACGGGTCGAAAAATGTCATCACCCAGCTTCAGTCATGGTTTGGTGGGGTGTCTCTTATGATGGGGTAACTGACTTGAATTTTTGCGAACAAGGGGTCAAAACATCGGCCAAAGTTTACCAAGAAACCGTTTTGAAAGCTGTTGTAAGACCACTTAACCATTCCATGTTCCAAAACCAATCATGGCCTTTTCAGCAAGACTCTGCGCCGGCCCATAAAGCTAAAACGACCCAAATCTGGCTCCAAAACAATTTACCAGCATTCATTTCCTCTGAAGAGTGGTTCTCTGGCAGTCCCGCTGGATTACAAATTCAGAGGACATGATTTGCCACAAAAGATATTCCCACATTGATTCTCTTAAGTCAGCTTTGATCCGTGCTGTGGCCAATTTCCCAATGGAGGAGGTGCGTGCGCCTATTGATGATTGGCCAGTCCGACTTAAGGTGTGCGTGAAGGCTAAAGGCGGGCATTTCGAATGAATACTGCTTTTTTGTATACAATATATATCAATAAATATGTAAAAAAAAATTGGTCCAAAAACATTCATTATTTTTTATTTTATAGCATAAAATGTGTGTAACAGTATTTATGTCCCTACTAAGTATTGTCTTAAGGCAGATTGTAAAAAACAAAACAAAAATCATTTGTCTTTTTGCAATTTATATTCTTTGTTTATGTGCTTTTACATCCCCCAGTGGTATTCGAGTATTTAATCTCTTTCTTCGAACATATTTATTTCATGATTATTTTTAAACAAATCAGAGGAAGAAACCAAAGCTCTGCACCGAAATGAAATATTTAATTAGATAAAAATAAAATTGTGTTAAGTCGTCTACAGTAAAAATAAATATACTCCTAGCTACAACAGAAGAAACTTTGGGTTCATATACTATACATACTTTTACTAACACACAACTGTATCTACTAATGAACCCTCATCAGCAGTGTTTGATAATGCATAAATTAGAGTTTGTCTTGCGCAAATCATTGCACGTGTAGTTACATAATGAACCATTGTCTGACCGTCATTATTATTAATATTATTATTATTATTATTATCTTTGTAAGCAAACCCTTTTTCGTGGTGGAGAACATAATACCTGCCATTGACCGATAAGAATTTTGCCACAGCAATTAGGTGCAGAAAATCAATTGAGCGCAAAATCGAAATGCAATGAAAATGTAAACAGCATTAAGCTACATACAGACATACCTACTCGAACATACATGTATGTATATAAATATGTCTCTGGTACGTTAAAAGGGAAGATGCAAAAAAAAATTATATAAAAAGGATATCAAGTAACAAAAGGAGCAAGCCAACGAATAAACACACATACAAACACATACTTGCATATGTTATGTTAATAACAAATACGCATGTGAAAGGGTAAAGTAAAAGACAAATAATAATGCATAAAACATACAAGTGTATGTTGATAAATACATATATGCAATGTATTTATGTATGTATAATACACTGAACTGGTAAATAAGCAACAGCGACCAGATGCCGGCCAGTGGCCCGAGAAGACCGAGAAGACAACAACGGCAAGGCAAATGAATTTAAATGCGGCAACAGTCACTATACAACAATTTTTTGTGCTGTTATTGTTTTTGTTGTTTGGGGTAATGCGCTTATTATTTACGTTTATACTTTATTGACTATTGATGAAGTTCCGGTAGGTAGGTAGTAATTGCTAGCTGGCGAGGAAATATTGTATAAAGATCGAAAATATTTTTCCTCTAAGTCAGTTGCCAGTTGCTGATTCACATGTTGTGAGATGTCACGTAGAGCAAGTTCGTTAAATAGTATTTTTTTTTTCAATGAAAGTCAAATGGTGGGTGTAGGGAAGGTGATGTAGTTGCTTTTTGAGTGCCTGCAAGTATCAGTTTCAAACTTGATGAGTGAAAGAACCAGACCATGAAACAGAACGAATTACATGTTAGGTCAAATATAGTTGGCTTTCCTTCTTTCCTTTCCTCTTTGGTCTAGCTCGAACGGGATTAGGTAAAATTGTGCCATATCGTAGCCTGCTCCTAATGAGAGATGATATTGAATCCAATCCTTAAGCAGCGGACGTCTAGTGCTGCGCTCTTCAAAGTAAACTCCATCATAATTCCACGTCGTTTATATGTCCTAACCTAGCACAGTTCATTGATTCGAAGATAATCTCCATCGCCTTCTGTATATTTATAGAAGCCGTTGGGAGGAAATGTGTTTTTTAAGTCCCCGAAACCTTTCGGTGGGTATTTTTGCATGTAATCAATAATTTTGACCCAATGGGACAAAAAGAAAATGGAGCAATCTTCCAACGAGTCCCTCAAAAATCCCTCACCCTCAGAAGGGATACAAGAAATATATATATACGAGTATATATGAATGGCTTGAAGATTGGGGGAAGAGTCGGCTGGCGGTATTTTTTTTGATCAAACCCAGCAAAGGGTTCAGACTTCTCAATCATTTTACACTATTTTTCAAATTGCAATTGCAATTGCCGGACAAGAATGTTTTTATATTGACCGATAGCCAGACGGCAGTAAAGATACTCAGTTCGCTCCACTTTTGTCACAGGCGGTGCTACGCACCGTAGTTAACCCGGATTTTATCCGGTCAAGTGCTGTCATCCTTTCGGTGACCTAGTTCCCTCCAGGTCATCAGGTAATTCTAGTCTTAGTGCAGCAACGAAGCAACGCATTGAAGCAGGATTTCTTCATAAGCTTTTCATCAGAGCTGGTGTTGAACCAAACTCTGCTCCGGGGTATTATTTCTGCTGCGTGTCCAGACGACAACTTCATCATTCATCAATCTCGGTTGGATGAAACCAGTGTAATGGTTAGAGTAATCACAAGATCTGTTCAGGCCTTAAGATCCACAGGGAGTGGATCACACGTTACGTGGCCGCATACTGCCAGCGCTTAACTGCGAAAAAAGCTCTCACGGCTGTGTTTTCGGCACGGCTATTCATTTTGGGTAACCACCCCAAGACCTCCACGGTTCAACGCTGCTCCCCACAACATGACTTCCAACACCATCGAAAGTCCATTTATATCTTCATGAACTCTCTGCAAACCTTCACCGCTACCCACTTTGCCCCACCCCAAAGAGTCCGTTTATACTTTCGTGAGCTCTCTTCCCTAAATGGCGTCTTCGGAATCCAAGTACCACCAACTACAGACCAAGAGCTCGAGTTGCTTCGGTAGATCCGGGTAATACGGGCAATATTAAGGTATGGATATTGTAGTCGGCTTATTTCCTACTTATCTAGATCCAATATATCCAATGTACGTCCTGCAATGTAATGAGTCTCCTCACGAAGCTCACCACCTCTCCACATGCCTTCTAAATCCAACTCATCGAACACCCCTCACCCTTTGGCCCGTACCGTCGTTGACAGCCAGCCTGTTGTCGATTTCTACAGAATAGCGACATCCTACATAATTCATAATAAACTGTCCCTCATCCGTGCTTCTGGCATAAGAAACATGAAAATTTACTGTTTCACAGGAAAACTTGTTGAAAGGTTGGTAGTTCCTTTAAGAAGAGGCTGCAGAAGAACGATGAAAAGGGAAAAAGCGATCTTTCATCTTTTATGCAACTACCCTACACTCGAAAGAGCAAGGCTACAGTTCTTTGGAAGTCACCCCTTGAGCAGCTGCCAATGTCGCTGACGTCAAAGAAAAAAATTTAATGAAATTAGTAAAGGAAACGAAACGCCAACGCAATATCTGATGCATTGTACACCCTCTTTCGGTGACTACCATGACCGTGATTGGTGTCATATTCCTATATGTTCTAGCCTAAGCAGTCTACGTGAGTTTAATAAATATTATGTTGACCATGCTGTACACATGAGGGCTTAGAAAAAGTTTTTTTTTTTAGTTCAATTGAATGATCTTCAGTCTTACTGACGAAACCACACTTAACGACTACTTCAATTCGGTGCATTACACATTAACTGCACCGCTGACTTCGTCTTCAGCCAGCTGTACGATCCGGCAAGTGTGGTAAACCGAAATCTACAAATCAAATCAACTTAAATACTTAAGCGCGCTAATGATGAAACAGCTCGATCCAAGGTTAGATATACTTAACATCTAGAATCAAGCACCCGTCCGATAGCTCTCTTTTACCCATACTGAAGGTATTTCGGCGTTAAAAATAGATGACAAGTTGGCAGAGCAGAACAAACAGCATGACAGCAAAGAGATATGAAGCTCTTTGATATGGCTTGTGTTCACCTCAAGTGAGTCGTGGCAAAACTACTTCTCCATCTAATTCATCCTCTTCCGATGTTTTCTCCCTGAACTGGCATAACGAAATTAATCACATTTGCATATGCACATATAATTCTTCAACTCATTTCGTACAAACATAGTTTTTCAATTTCATGTAATTTAAAACAGTTTTTAAGTATACTAATTTATTTAAATTGCCAACAAATGACTCAAATTGTTGTGGACTGTTACACGCTGAGTTCCCCAAAGGTAGTTGATAGAGTGGACAGAAAAAGCTAAGACACACACACACCCACACAGAGAACTGTAATAGAAAAACTTTTTTTCTAAATTTTTTTGTATCAATTCTTTCATCAACAATGCATATATGCATGTACATATATTGCTCTCCCTCAATTGCGCCACCCCTGCAACTATTAACCACTGCCAGCGCGCTTTGGCAAACCTAATCGAATGTGGAGCAAAACAATGTTTGTGGTCAGTTGTGTCTGGCGCAATTGTAAACTATATAAAGCATGCATATATTCGTATGTATGTACATATGTGTGAGCACTTGTTGTTACACTTGTTGTTGTTGGTTTTTTCTACTTTACAGTAGCAACATGTAAATTAATTGCTAACGCGCTTAGGGCCGTCATCGACCACCAACCGACCCACAATCAGCCCAATGTGGGGAATGACAAGCGATGAGGAAAAAAAGAGGCAAGCAAAAAAAAAAACAAAAAAAATATATATATACAAATACACATACTTCCAAGTATGTTGTTTTTCTCTTTTTGTGTTTTTTTTTTTAGTTTTTCTTTATAATTGTCCAGCTGCGCTTTGCGTACTGGCACGCATGTCGGTCGCTAATTTCTATTACTTAAGTCTCTCTACTACTGAGAGTGCAATACACTTTGTAACAATTTCAGAAATACAACAACAAAAAAATTAACAACAACAACTACAACTATAGCAATAACACAACATGTAAGCAGTAGTCGGCAACGTTAGCTGGGTGATGATGCCTTGGTGGCAGCACCGCGTAGCGTAGCAGCGGTTTGTAGCATAATGAAGCATTCTGCTGTTGACAGCTTGATTGAATACTAACAATTAGACAGTTGTAAGTTTAAATTTGTTAATTTTTTATTTTGCAAAATTCCACTTAACATTTTCATGTTGCAAGCGTTTGGGTGTGGAGCGGCAGTGAAAAGAATCTGATGCTGTAAATATTTTAACAAATTGCTTACGCACTTAATTGCTGGCAAAAACAAGTGTTGGGCTTGACTTTTGGCGATATGGCCAAAGAAAATTGTAGTTAAATTTTCAAATTTTATATAAGAAAAAAATTTTCTACTTTGATTAAATCTTAAAATAAATTTTACATTTTTTCTATATAATTTATATTGAAATATTTTTTTTATTGAAATAAATTTTTTTTAGTATAAATTAGAGTTTTTTCTCTTTAATTTTATTTTAATTTGCTTTATTTTATTTTTCATTTTTATTTTTATTTTTAATTTTATTTTTAAATTTATTTCAATATAAATGACGCTAAAACAGATATATTGATATAATAGTGAAGAGTTAAAATCGCATGAAGGAAACTTACAGCTCAAGTAAAAAATTCCCGGTCCGACACATAGATGGCGCTACTAGAATTAATTAATTATTAATTCTTTGTTGTATAACAAAATATACAATTAAAAAAATTAACTAACAAAATAGGCCTTTAGATAAAGCTCATTCACTTATAACCACAAATAATTACAGGCCGCATTAAACAATTCTTAATTAATTAATGTTTTTTAGTTAGCTCTAACCTTCAAAAGACGCGTACATAAATTTGACAGCTGTCGAATTATTAGTTTGTGAATTATAGCATTTTTAGTGAAGCAACTTTTGTTATTGTGAAAAACAAAAAAATGGATTAAAAGGAATTTCGCGTGTTGATAAAATACTACTTTTGAAGTGAAAATAAAATACAGTTGAAGCAAAAACTTGGCTTGTTGACGAGTTTTCGGAAACTGGCCGAGGAAAATCAGCCATCAAGGATTGATACGCTAAGCTTAGACATGGTGAAATGAGCACTGAAGAGTTTGAGCGCAATGAACGCCCGAAAGAGGTTGTTACCGCCGAAAACATAAAAAAAAATTAAAAAAAAATGATTTCGAATGACCGTAAATTGAAATTGAATGAAAAGATCAACTGAACATGTACATCACATTATTCACGGATATTTGGATATGAGAAAGCTCCGTGCAAAGTGTGTGCCGCCTGAGCTCACTTTTGTACAAAAACAAGGACTAGTTGATGTTTCGGAGTAGTGTTTGGAGCTGTTCAAGCACAATAAACCCGAGTTTTTGCGTCGATATGTGACAATAGATGAAACATGACTCCATCATTTCACTCCGGAGTCCAATCAACATCAGCCATCCTAGTAGACTACACACGATGAACGCGCACCAATGCGTGGAAAAATGCAACAGTCGGCTGGCGAGTTTATGGCGTCTGTATTTTGGAATGCGCATGGAATTATGTTCATTGACTACCTTGAAAAAGGCAGGATCATCAACAGCGACTAATACATAGCCTTATTGGGCCATTTGAAAAACGAAATCGCCGAAAAACGGTAGCATTTGAAGAAAAGGTAAGTGATGTTTCACCTAGACAATGCACCGTGTCACAAGTCAGTGAAATCCATGATGAAAATCCATGAATTGGGCTTAGAATGGCTTCTGCATCCACCGTATTCTCCAGATCTGGTCCCAGCGACTATTTTCTGCTCTCAGAATTCAAAAGAATGCTCGCTGGGTAGGAAACTTTCGTCAAATGAAGAGGTGCTCGCCGAACTTGAGGCCTATTTTTAAGCAAAGAACAAATCGTACTACAAAAATGGTATCGAAAAGTTGGAGGGTCGCTGTAATCAGTATATCATCCTTCAAGAGAACTATGTTATATAAAAAAGGAAATTCGCAAAAAAAGTGTTTTATTATTGTAGACCGGGACGTTTCAATTGACCTGTTATTAAAAGACAAACCAGGACACTTAGCCTGGGATTGTAAAGGACCATGTAGAATACTGCAAGGTTTATGTATAAAATGTAGCCACCGGGGGCACCGGCTTAAAAAGTGCAAAAAGACCCCAATCAATAAAGCCTATTTAGGCAATGTAGAAGACACGATTCGAGATATTAAAGGATATTTTTGCAGGAGACTTCAACTCCAAAGCCAGCGAAACACTATAGCGGTAAGCGCATACTTCCCATCTTAGCCCGGTTCGGCATTATGGTACCCAACACCGGAGAAGTAAGGACATTCAGAAGGACAGAGTGTGAAGAAACCACACCAGACATTACGTTAGCGTCAGAGCGTATAGCAAGTAGAGTTCTAGATACCCGGGTATCGAGCACTGCGAGCAGCTTGATGCTAGCTCGATATTCGCTCATTGTTCAGCCGATATTTTAGGAATTATCTGTATAAAATGGGAAAAGTGGAAGAGGCGTTTTGTATATACGACTATGTGATAAAGGATGACCCCGAACACACGTTTTTTAAATGAATACGCTAGCAAAAAGCACGAAATAGGCGGCCCTTTTACTGCTGACGGCATTATAACTGTTATGCTTCGAAACGAGGAAAACTGGAATAACGTAAAAAATTACATAGAAAACGTGCTCCGGTTAAAAAAACGATACTTGGGCGCAGGGCGCCACAAAATAGGCCTCTTTTGAAATTTTTTTTTGGGAAAACTATTAAATGAATCTTATTTCGGATAAAAGGCATTTATTATACATACAATTAACTGCTTATAACTATTTTGTAAGAAAAATTAATTTAAAAATTGCGGCTATGCAACGTTCTCCCTAGGATATCACCATTCTCCCGGGAACCACGGTCGGACACCCATCTCCTGTAATTTTTTTATTTTAATAATTCATTGAACGTTTTCCGCTTGTAGATAGCAGTAGCTACAGAAGTGGGTAGGATTTTTTCAATATATGCATTTTTGACAAAATGGCAGGTCTCTAAAAGAAAAAGTAAAAGTTTGGCCTAAAAAATTGTTCGAAATTTGTTAATAAAGAAAAAACTGTGCATGATAAAAAAATCCTACGTATTTCTGCAGATAATACATTCTTGAAGATATTGTCAACATTTCAAGTGAATCGGTTGTAAATTGTTCGAGTTATGTTTCCGCCCAATTTGAAAAAAACAGTTTTGAGATAAACGCCTTACCGACTGAAACACACGCTTCAACTAGAGAACGAAAATGGGGCATTTAGAAATTTTTATCTGTCAAAATCTTTCAGAATAAAATTTTTGAGACTATAATGTATAATTTTAAAGAAAAAAATCCATTTCCCGAAAATTCTAGAGTGGCCTAACCCCTTAAGAAGAGAAAACTGGAACAGCAGCCTCAAGTAATGCAAAAGCGGTTCAAGGTTTCTCAGGGGATAGTTACTTTTAGTGACCTGCAAGTGACACATACCATTGTTCTGATGCCCCACCGTAAAAAAATCTATTTTATATTAATTTGTTTTATTTAATTTAATTTTTTTTATTTCATCTTTTTTTATTTTAATTTCTTTCAGTTTTTATTTATTTTGTTTAAAAAAATATCATTTAATTTTTTTTATTTGACCTTATTTTCATTTATCTATTATTAAAGTTAAATTTTATTTTTTTAAATCTTATTTTATATTATTTTATTTTATTTTATTTTATTTTATTTTATTTTAATCTAATTTATTTAATTTAATTTAATTTAATTTTAATTTATTCTAAGTTTCTCATTTCGATTTACTTCATTTTATTTAATTTCCTCCATTTTGTTTTAATTCATATAATTTCACTTTATCTTATTCTATTTTATTTTTACTTAAAGTTTTTTCCATTTTAATTTATATCATTTCATTTTATTTTTTTTCTATTTTACTTCATTTAGTTACAGATTCCAGAACACTTCCTTCTCAATTTCCCTTCCACAAACAACAGTTGTCTTTCGCCGAAACTGTGTGCAAAAAAAAAAATTATCTGCTAGCGAGACCCTATCTGCCGCAAATGCTTATGGCTGTTACCGTATGCTTGTTTGTGTATGTGTGCGTGTGTCAGCCGCATTCCTTTAGGTTAGGGGTGATGCCAAAATAATTGTGGCAATGAGCAATGATATCGAATTCGAAATAACGTTACGTTTCCCTTTGCTTGTCCAGCTCGAGGGTAGTGAAGTCGAACAGACAATTTCTGATTGCGTTTCATATTACATACAAGGCCAAATGGCAATGGCAATGGCATTGCCATTCGATGTCATAGATAAAGTAATTTCAGCGCACAATTTTTCCTGACACCACACTACTTGTGTGCTCCAACACACAACCCCCTCCTCCATAGGCTGTCGCCTGCCTATTTATCATTATTGACAATTTAGCTCATTGCCTTTTTCACGACATGAATTTTCGGTTTGCATTTTTCATTTGCGCACAAATCACTGAGTGTGCATTTGTCACCAAATCGTTTAATTATTGAATTGGAAAGAAAATGTGCGTAAGGAAAATTTAATGTTCTGATAAAATTAATTTTTCTTTTTATTTCTTTCATTTTTCCTTGTAAGAGGAAAATTATTTTTTAATGAAACAATTTTGGTATCTGCTGTTGTTGTGTCTATCGCTGTGTTGCATTCCTGACAGCTGCCAAAAAGGTTAAAGCGCTGGCATGCGCTCTCGAAAATTTTTATTACCTCTTATTTCAGTTGAACAACTGACTGTGGCAGGGAAAAGGGGGTAAACTCAATAAAAAAAAAATTAATGAAGAGTTTTGTAATATTTTGAAAAGACTGTAATATGCTTATTTCAAGGGACATTTATTTGTATCTATTGCAAGCACTTGCTGAAAATTCAGTCATAAAATAATCGGTTTATTTCATGAATGGCACATGTTTCCAAATTAAATTTAATCCTTCAATTTTGGAATTTTTTTTTTTCATTTTTAAGTATACTTTATTCTTTTCTAATACAATTTAATTATTTTATTTGATATAATTAATTTTAATTTAGTCAGTTTTATTTAATTTTCAAATTCAGTCATAAAATAATCGGTTTATTTCATGAATGTCATATGTTTCAAAATTAAATTTAATCCTTCAATTTTGGAATTTTTTTCATTTCATATTTTATTTTATTTTATTTGTGTCTTATTTCACATTATTTTTGATTTTAGTTTATTTTAATTTATTTTATTTCACTTTATTTTTTGATTTTATTTAATTTAATTTAAGTATATATTTTTTTAATACTATTTATTTATTTTATTTGATATAATTGATTTTAATTTAGTCTAATCCAGTTTTATTTAATTTTCAAATTCAGTCATAAAATAATCGGCTTAGGTTATGAATGGCACATGTTTCAAAATTAAATTTAATCCTTCAATTTTGGAATTTTTTTTCATTTCATATTTTATTTTATTTTATTTGTGTCTCATTTCACTTTATTTTTGATTTTAGTTTATTTTAATTTATTTTTGGTTTTATTTTATTTTACTTTATTTTTGATTTTATTTTATTTAAGTATATTTTATTCTTTTTTAATACAATTTATTTATTTTATTTGATATAATTGATTTTAATTTAGTTTAATTCAATTTTATTTAATTTTAATTTATTTAATTTAGTCTTATTTAATTTAATTCAATTTATTTTATTATATTATTTTATAATGTTCATTTTAATTTTTTTATAATTGTTTTTTAAATATTATATTTTGTGTTTATTTAATTAAATTAGTATTATAAAAAATAATTTATGTAAGTATCTTTTACATTTAATTTAATTTTTTTTAATATTATTTTACTCCATCTTAATTAATCGTTTTTTTAATGTTTATTATTTTTTCTCTTTTTATTTTATTTTCTTAATTAGTTATTAACTTTTTATATTCTTTTTATATTTTTTGTATACTTTTATTTTTAATTTTTTAAATTAAATTAATTAAACCGCTTTGGAGACTTAAATCAAAATTATTAAATTCCTGGATTTTATATTTCTTGAACTTTTTTCTATAATATATTGCTGTTTAATGTTTCTATATATATTTCTCTTCTTCTTTCATTTTTCCTGATAATAATATGTACTCTACCGTTGTCTACTCTGAGCGGTCTTTTGACCGCTAGAATATACAGCGGCGGACAAAAGTCTACAAACACCGCCCGTATTCGTTGCGTAGAAAGTACTATCACTTTGCTGAAAAATGTAGGTATACAGTTTTATTTTAAATCCATTTCATATTAATTCTCTAATATAAAATAAAACAATTATGGTGAAAAAACGCAAAAATATCCTTGACAAAAGTCACCACGGGTTTACTAGCAGTTATGTCGATATGCTGTGCTGTTATGGCGTTTAGGAGCCCTTTTTTACAATTTTTTTTTTAATTTTGTTTTCTAATTTGCTAATATAGAATTTAGTTGTGTTTTATACACATTAGCATCTACTGACGTAATAAACTTGGTTATTCAGCACAGAAGGAAAAGAAGTAAACGCACGGTGAAATTTCAAAAATTTTAAACCTAAGGTAGAGATCATTGTAAAAAACTTAAAAAAATAGGGATCCACCGAAAAAAAAACCGCGTGTTGGCCGCCCGAAGAAGCTAACTTGAAGAGACATCAGCTTTATTCTGAAGGAAGTGAATGATGATCCTAAAGTTACTGTTCCAAAATTAGCAGAAAACATCGCAAATTCATCAAGAAAGTGTGCCCATTTAAGAACAACTCGAAGAGCTCTGCACTATAACGGCTTTTACAGTAGAATGCCACGTAAAAAGCTTCTTATTTAAAAAAAAAAAAATCGTAAACTTCGCTTGGAGTTCGCTAAAGCATGTTTAGACAAGGGAATGGATTTTTTGCAAAAAGTCTTATTTACAGACAAATCGAAATTCAATATATTCAGGAGGAGCAAAAGTTTGGAGGAAAGAAAGTATTAAACCTAGCGCCAAAAATATACTACCAACAGTGAATCATGGTGGCGTCAACGTAATGGTTTGGGGAGCCGTTGCGGCATCTGGAGTTGGAAAGCTTGTTTTTATTGAGGGTAATATGGATCGGTTGAAATATAAGTCATTGTTGGAAGCTAATCTGAAGCCTTCGGTGGACAGTTAGGAGCTTGGCGCAGGCTGGATCTTTCAACAGGATAACGATCCAAAGCATACGGTCCATATAGTTAAGAATTGATTGCTTTCTCATCCTCCAAGGCACGCACATACCACCTGAAAGCCCAGATTTGAATGTTATTGAATATGTCTGGGAGATTTTTGAGCGAAAAATTAGAAAAAATCAGATTTCCAGCTCAGCATTACTCAAAGAACGTCTTATTGAAGCTTGGGACAGTATTACTCCTTCAGAATTGACAAATTTAGTAGCTTCGATGCCATGACGGCATTAAGCTGTTATAGATGCGAACGGTGGACCAGTTAAATACCAAAAATATCATGTTACCTGTTATAAGCCAAAGTTTTTGCGCAAAGATAAGTTATCTATGTACTGTATGTAGACTTTTGGTCGTTGTTGGTTTTACGCTTTTTTTGTCATAGCTTTACTACTTTATGTTGAAAAATTATTTTTGTTGGTTTTTATGATAAGGGAAAATAATTGAAATAAACTGTATCATCACATTTTCCAATAAACCTTTTGGACTTTCAATTCAACGAAAACAGCGGGTGTTTGTAGACTTTTGTCCGCCACTGTATGTATATGAAATTTTATGAAGTTATCTACATTGAAATCTCAAACTTAATACAAAAACAGTAGTTCTCCAAGAAAATGTCATTCGATTATGTTCTAGAAAAATGCTACTTGTTTACAGTTTGTTTTATGCTGGGTACACAGACCAACTGCTGGTAACTCACGTGGTGAGGCAAAATAGCGATCATTCAAATTGGACTACTGGCTCTGTACGTGGTGACATTACAAATATTTGCGACGTGATTAGTTCTTTTTGTAATAATAAAATAGGCTGCAAAGTTTAGGTAACAAACAAATAAAAATAGTAGGATCTAATTAATGCATTTTATTATTGGTGAATTTTCCAAATGCAAATTCAAAAAATTAGTCGTAAAATGTCAATGCAAAGGAAATTGCTAGAAGAAATAAATAATATCAACGAACTATGCTCTGATGTAGTTGAAGAAGAGAATTCTGGGAGTGAGGATAGTATATGTATATGATCCATGAAACACTGACGCTTAGCTACTCGACACGTATGATGAGGAAGAGAACATTGAGAACACGCGTACCAAAAAGAATGAGATTTTTCTCCAGTTCCGAAGAGGAATGTGAAGAAAACGATTAGAATATTGAAACTTCAGTTGATGGAACTGATCTTTGATTCCTAAAATTTTTTGAGAAATATCAGGGCCAACGGGATATGCGAAATGCAACATTATGAAGGGCAAAGTAAGGCGTTCATTTTCGTTGACAGTTGACTAGGAAATTATGAATCATATAAAAATGTACACAGGCTCAGAAGCACTTCGCGTTTTAGGATCCGAATGGAGTATAACTCTAGAAGAGTTAGATGCTTTGATGGCAATTTTATATGCACGTGGTGCATATGAAACTAGAAACTTGAACGTTTCATATTTATGGAACAAGAAATGGAGTCCGGCATTTTCTTTCACATACAATGAACAGCAATCGTTTCACAGAAATTATGCGATTTATTCGTTTTGATAGAAGAATCGAGCGGAGAAACCGTCTGCAGACTGACAAATTAGCTCTCATTTATAGAAAATGCATTTATAGAAAATAGTCAAAACTGCTACAAACCAGGTGCAAATATTATTGTTGATGAACAGCTATCCGCGATAAAATCAATATGCTGATTTACCCAATACATGCTCAATAAACCCGATAAGTTCGGAATCAAGTTCGGATTGGCATCGGACGTTGAAAGTAAATATATTGTGAATGGAGATTTCTGTATATGGGAAAAGATAAAACGAGGTCAACAGCAATACGAAAAGTAAATTCTTTCTAAATTATTATGTGTTAATTATATTGTTTTCTTATTGAAATTTTTATATTTTATTTTAATTTTATTTCTTTTATTATATTGCATTTAATTTAATTTTTATTTATTTAATTTAATTTAAATTAAAATTTAGTTAGATGTTTACCAAGTTGAGCGAGATCCTAAATCTAAATCAACACTTCTAGACTTACTCTATACCTCTTTCGTTTATATCAATGCATGTGGGAAATTTTTTAACTGCAAAGTAGGACAGTCTCACACCGCAGAAAAGAGGAAAATGCTTGCCAATTGAAAATATTTCTCAAAAGAATCACTCAACCACTTATTTCTCTTTCTCTCTCTCTCTCTCTCGCCGTTAAAAAAAAGACATAACACACGCAGAACACAATTTCCTAACAAAGATACTACTTTTCTAATTTCCTGCATGGAAAACTTAACCACAACTTCCTACATGACTTTTTCTAATATCATCTTATGAGTCAATGAAGAGTGTAACGGAAACAAAATGTACATGAGAAGGGAGCGTCGCCAGTGTAAGAATTGAGCTCATACATATAAAGATATATCGCAACACATACATTGAAAAATTATGCGAACCCATTTGTAAAGAATAACTGATAAAGGACATAGGTTTGTGCAATGAAAATATAAAAGAAAGCCAAATAAGAATATTTATAATACAATGTATCTTTTCTCTATGTGTACACAAGCAGAATCAGCTTTATTTATAAACATAAAAGAAAGTATTTGTTTGGCTCGTGGACGATAAGGTATGAAATTGTCTACTTCAAATGCTAATAAATATTCGAAAAAATTCACTTATGGCTGAGTGGTAGAGTCAGTTAGGTCTTATCATTGTCGTGTTCATAAATTATTTTATGTTTATGCATATGTATGCATACACCTATGTTAGCATATGGATATGAGTGTAAATTTATGTATTTGTGTATTTAAATAAAAAACCACATTATACATTAAGCAAAAGAAATTTCTAAAAATTCAACACAAAAAAAAAAATAATAAAAAAAAAATTAAAAAAATTAAAAAAAAAATATTAAAAAAAAAATATTAAAAAAAATATATTAAATTAAATTAAATTAAATTAATATAAATTAAGTTAAATAAAATAAAATAAAATAAAATAAAATAAAATAAAATAAAAATATTAGAATAAAAAATTAAAAGTAAATTAAAATTAAATAAAATGAAATAAAATAAATAAAATAAAATAAATTAAGATAAATAAAACAAAATAAAAAAAATTGAATAAAATTAAATTAAATAAAAAAAATGAAATTAAGAGGAATGAAATGAATGAAATGAAATGAAATGAAAAAAAAAAAAAAAATAAAAAATAAAAATGAAAAAAAAAAAAAAAAAAAATAAAAAAAAAAAATTAAAAAAAATATAAAAAAAATAAAAAAAAATAAAAAATAAATAAAATAAAAAAAATAAAATAAAATAAAATAAAATAAAATAAAATAAAATAAAAATTAAAAAAAATTAAATGAAATGAAATGAATTGAAATGTAATAAAAAAGGATCACTTTAATTAAAAGAAAGAATTAAAAATAATATAAAAAAATAAAAATAAAAAATAAAAATTTATAATAATTAAAAATGGAAATAAATAAATTAACAAAAATATATAGTAAAAGAAGAAATTAAAGAAAAAATAATTAGAAAATTTAAAAAAGAATTAAAAAAAATAAATAAAAATAATAATAATAAAAGAACAAAAAACTCAAAAAAAAAATTAGAAAAACAGTTTGAAAACAATTTAAAAAAAACTAACAATAAAAAAATAAAAAAAAATAAAAATAAAAATTTAAATGAAAAAAAAAATTAAAATTTAAAAAAATCTTAATAGAAAAAAAAAATAAAAAATAAAAAGTAAAAAACTTAAAAAAATTAAAAAAATAAGAAGGGTTAGGAATAATAAAAAAAAATTTTTTTTTTAAATTAAAAAATTTAAGAAGAAATAAAAAATTGAAATAAAAAAAAAATAGAAAAAAAAGAAAAAAAAAAAATAAAAAATTATAAGAAAATATATTAAAAAAAATTTAAAAAAGTAATTAAAAAACAATAAGAAATAATAATTAAAAAAAATTAAAATTAAATTAAAAAAAAAAAGTTAAATTAAAAAAATTAGAATCAAATAAAGTAAAAAGTAAAAAATAATAACAAAAGTATAAAGTAAAAAAAATGAATAGGAAAAAATTTAGAAGGTATAAGAAATTAAAGAGAAATGAAAAACATAAATAAATAAAAAAAAAATTAAAAGGAAAAATTTATAAAAAAAAGAAAAAAACATAAAAAAAAATTTTAAAATTAATATAAATAATTTATTTTTAAAAAGAAAAAAATCAATTAATTTAAAATAACATTACTTTTTTTTAAATTAAAAAGAAAAAAAATAAATGAAAAAATAGTAAAACTAATTATATCAAAAAATAAAAAATTTAATTATAAATAAAAAATTCGTAAAAAGTAAAAATAAAAGAAAATATTAAAATAATTAAATTAAATAAAAAATAAAATAAAAAATAAAATAAAAATTAAAAAAAATTTAAAAAATTATTTAAAATTAATAAAAATAAATAAAAAGTATTAAAAATTAGAAGGCAATAAATATGCAATAATAAACACGAAAATATACTAACTTCGGCCATGATGAAAATGATACCGTTCACGACCATATCAAATTTATTGTATTGCATTTCAGGATTAAATATTAATTCTAATATCTGGAAAATGATGTCTCCCAATTTCGCTGATTTTCAGTACCAATATTTACTTCAATGTAGGTGTGCAGAATACCCAATTTCACTTAGACGCTTTTTTGACGGAGTTTTGACCCAAAACCTTATATCTGAACGAATCGAGTGTATTGAGGCTATATGATGTACTCCTCCGCTTTCGATGTTTACTAAATTAATGTGTAGAATTACCATTTTCTTATATGCTTTATCGCAAGTCCCCCGGTTTAAAAGCAAGAATTTACTCTTGTCAGGAGTCTCTTCTATACCACGGACTAAAATACTGTAAGTGGACGACTTTTATACCAATGTAGGAGTATGGATACATTTAAAATCTTACGTCCCATTACAGTATTTACAAAAAAAAAAAAAAAAAAAAAAAAAAACCTGGTAAAAGTAACAAGAAGCAATTCTGCTCATAGTACTGGTTTATATGCCTCTCAGACCATAACTAGTTATAAACAATTTCCATTTTTTTCTATGCTGACTTGTGTAATCATCTTTATCGGCCTCAAAAGGACCGATAACTTTACTCAAAAATCCTATTTTGGATAACTTATATAATTTGTGGTCATACTGCCATAACATGTTTTCATAACAAATAGTTCATAACATATTTTTCATAAATATTTTTGACCTAAAACTTTTTACTTTTGACAAAAATATAAAAAAAAAGTAAAAACTGCGTTTCTGCCTGTTTTGCTTGCACACTAACAGTTTAAGTCGCTTTAGATGCGGTCGCTCGTAATATTTTTTTGGTTATGTTTTTAAATTTAATTTTTTGCTTTTTATTTATTTTCCTTTTTTTGTGGCCAAATAAAGCCAAATAAACTTCCTCTTTTTTTTTTAATATTTTTAACAGTGTTATACAACACTGAAATTAGCAACAAAATTGACGATGCGAAAAAGTATCAAAAACAATGTTTTTTGGTCACTTTAAATGCGAGATTCAAAAATAGATGTGCATTTTTTTGTAATTAAGATAAAAAAAATATAAAACTTTTCCACAGTTACAGGTTTGCGGTTTGTATAAAAAAAAAAAAAAAAAAAAAAAAAAAAAAAAAATTCTCGAGCTATCGCGACCCAACCTTTCTATGCGCCAAAACAAAAATTTATACTTAGTTAATAAAAAGAAAAGCTGTTGCATCATTTTTACAAAAAGAATTTCTTCGTACTCTTCCTTTAATTTAATTAATTATTTATGCTATTTGACATGAGCATTCGCATGCCAAAAAAAAAAAAAAAAATTAATAACTAAAATTTTTCATCTCTGTTATTAACCAACTTGCAAAAGTAATAATTCAAATGAATGCATACTTCTCCAGTTGAAAGCTTTTTTCCACAAAGCTAAAGCTTTAAAGCAAAGTTCACCGGCAAAGAAAACCGCTGTCGACTCCATACACTACTTTGATTATGTACAAACTCTACTCTACTTCTTTTATTCCTCTTGCTTTGTTCATTCGATTTTTTTAAATCTCTCTTTCTCACCTCTATAAAACCTGCAATCTTTTAATTTTTAACTATTTGCACACGAAAGCCGCCATTTCTTCTTCATTTCGCTTTTTGCGGCTTCACCTTTTCTGAGTGTTTCTATCTACATGCGCCTGAAGCTTTGCCTCATAACTGCCTCGAGCGTTTCACCGTTGGCGTTAGCGTCTATTTTCGTTGGTGTACTAGTTATTTTAACGTCTTTTGCTGTCCGTCCAATACTTCTTTTTTTTTTTTGCAAAACTAGCAAAATCAGCGCAAAATGTCTGCGAATTTGAGCGGCCATAAATCACTGCCACCACTCTTTACCTTGTAATCACCTTTGCCTTTGTATGAACACAGCACATACATATGTGCATACTGCATTTCCTTTGTTTTTTTTTGTGGACGCCAAAGTAAGTGAGTTGCAATAAAGCCAGCAGTTAGTCGTAGTAGTCACTTCCGTTTCGCTTTTTGTTTACGCCCAACGAGTGGTGGAAATATGCAACGCAGCTTTAGTATGAAAAATGAGACAAATGCCATGGGTTCAACGGAGAGAATAGTTAAAACGAAGTGTTGAGTTAGCGAATATTCCAATATAGATTATTTTGAACTAATTTTTTTCTATATTTTTTTTTCCTTTTTTGCAGCTAAAGATTGCATTTTATTTAGTCTTTTGGAAAACAAGAATAAATGTAACAAATCGATAGAGAAATGCAGGCTGTCTTCGCAGCCTCAACCAAAATTTTTCGTATTCACAGTCACATCTCGCCCTTTCCCTCCATTCCTTATAACGGCTGATCTATTTCGAGGTTCCCTACTTTTTTAAAGAAAAAAACACAGAAAATTCAAATTTAATACGATAGGTTTATCATCATTCGAAAGAACATTCTTTGTCCTTTTTTTTTTTGAAGATTATCTCTTTCACATGTTGGCCGCGGCTATGTCTCGATGGTCCATCCGTTGACTCCAATTTTCGATGCCTCGTTCGAGCATTTCGAGTGGTTACTGGCGAATGACACGCGTGATGTTTTGCTCAGAGCTTTAAATCGAAACGGGATTTCCGCATAGACTTTAGACTTTACATATTCCCACAGGAAAAAGCCTTATGGTGTGATATAACATGATCTTGTCCGACCCGAAGCATGAAATTAACTGCTCACCGAAGTGTTCTCTCAATAAATCCATTGATTGATGTGATGTGTGGGAAGTGACGCCGTCTTGTTGAAACCTAATGTCGCGGAGATCACGAGCTTCAATTTCAATTCAGTTATGAAATAGTCGGTTATCATGACGTGATAATGGTCGTCATTGATGGTTACGTTCTCACCGGCATCATTTTTGAAAAAATATGGATCGATGATTCCACCGGCCCACAAACCACATCAAACCGTTATTTTTTCTTGATGAAATGACAGCTCTTGAATATCTTCGTCCCCAATGCCGCAATTTGGCTTGTTTATATACCCATTTAGGCAGAAATGGGCCTCATCGCTGAACAAAAACATATATACAAAAACAATTACAGGCCTCATTAAACAAACCATAATATACTTGTATATAAGTCGAGCCCGACAAGCAATCCTACTTATATACATTTCTCAGACTATTAATGCCTGAATGTATGCAGGATTGCAAAATACTCGCTAACCCAACATTAAGTAAATATAGCGACTAAATATTAGCACACTTAATAGTTGTTGGTTAGTAAAAAATTGAATAATACAACAACAAATTACATGGCAGGCCTTGGCTCAGTTGGTAGAGCAGTCACCTGCGATGCCAGAATCCGTCGGTTCGAATCCTGGCAAAAGAAGTCTGATGAGGAGATGTGGTGATCTCAGCTGTCACTTCTACCAATATTTTCTTTGTTGTATAACAAAATATTCAATGAAAAAATAGTGTTTCTAACAAAAATAGGCCTTTGAATAAAGCTTATTTACTTATAACCAAAAACAATTACAGGCCGCATTAAACAAACCACAATTTAATTTAATTAAATTTTTTTTTTATTATTTTATTTTATTTTAATTTATATTATTTTTATTTTTTATTTTACTTTTTATTTATTTATTTTTTCATTTTTTTATTTTAATTTGATTTAATTTAGTTTACTAAATTTATATTTTATTACTTTATTTTATTTTAATTTGTTTTATTTTATGCTTGATTTTATTTTGGTTTTTAATTTTTATTTATTTTAATTTTTTTTAATTTAATTTAATTTTATTTTATTTTTGAATTAGAATTTATTTGAATTCATTTTATTTTTTTTATTTCATTTTTATTTTAGTTATTTTATTTAATTTTTATTTTTTTAAATTTATTTTGTTCATTTCATTTAAAAAAATTTTTTTTTTACATATTTAAAATTTTTTTTCTTTATTGGCGTATGCACCGCTTACGCTGTTGGATCTCTTCCTCTTTCTCTTTTTTTGCCAGAGGGTCCTCCAGCGAATACTTTCAAAGCTGGTGTGCTTTCATCGATTCGGACGATATGACCTAGCCGCTGTCTCTTGTTTCGCTGAACTATGTCAGTGTCGTCGTATATCTCATACAGCCATATGTCCATTGTCTGCGGTATTCGCAGTTGCCAACGCGGAAAAGGCCATAAATCTTTCGCCAAACTTTTCTTTGGAAAACTTCTAAAGCCGACCATTGGATGTCGACATCGTCCAGACCTCTGCACCATATGTCAGGACGGGTGTGATAAGCGACTTGTAGAGCTTGGTTTTGGTACGCCTGCTGGCAATTCTGCGTTAGACTTCAACGCTAGCATTGTTGGTATTCCTAGATAGACGCCGAAATATACGACTTCGAAGTTATGATTGTCAACAGTGACGTGAGAGCCAAGTCGCGAATACGAGCACATAATTGAAGAAATCACATGACGGTCAACCTGTCTGAAACCTCGTTTGGTATTGAAGAGCTCAAAGAGCTCCCTCCAAATTCTGACTGCGCTTCTGGTATTATCCAGGGTTAGTTTACGTAGGGATATCAAATTCAGACAGCAGCGTAGAGTAAGTTCCTTATCATGCTGTCGAAGGCAGCTTTAAAATCGCTGGAAAGGTGGTGTGTATCGATTTTTTCTCTCGGGTCTTCTCCAAAATTTGTCGCATGGTGAATATCTGGTTAATAGTGGATTTGATAGGTCTCAAGCCACTCCTATAAGGTCCAATTGGTTTGTTGACGGTGGTCTTTAATCTTTCACGCAATACGCTAGATAAGACATTTTATGCAACACCTATATCGAGGAGGCTTGTCCCACGATAATTGACACAGATCGTGGGGGGTTTGTTATTTGATTTGTTACCTTGATTTATTTTGTTTTATTTAATATTTTTATTAATTTATAGTTTTAAATTATTAAAGTATTTTTCTATTCTATTCATATTTTATTATTTGTTATGCTTTTTTTATGTTCTTTTTTTATCAGTTTTATTTGTGTTTTCTCTATATTTCCAAGACTGCCTAACAGTGTTTTGGTCACTGCTACCGGAAGCTGATCCCGCTTCTTGAAGTACTACCTGCCTAGTGTTCATGCCATCAGATATCTCAAAATGCAACTTCATAAGAAAATAAAAGAATTGAAAAGAAAAAAGATCCCCAACAACAACGCCTTTGGCGGTGTGTGAAAACAGCACGACAAAACATGCTAAATATAAAAGAATACAATGCAAAAGGTGAAAGGTGAGAAATGTCAGCAAACAACACCTCAGCCCTACAGAAAATGCTGCATACATAACTGTTTAAAAATATGTTTTTTTACCTTCCTTTGGCTCAGCCTTTGAGTGTATGTCTCAGTAGCCATTGTTAGCAGCATTGCCATTGTGCCAACAAGAAAAAACGGTACTTTTCTGTGAGTGAACTTGAGCGAGGACATTGCACTTTGCACTTTGATAAAAAAAAAGGAGAGAGAGTAAAAAGGAACTGCAATAAAAATGCTAAGAAAAGCATTTTGGCTTGCATGCAGTTATATTCTTTCACCAAATCCGACTTGCTTCAAGAATATTATGATGGCGGAGAGTAGAGTAGAGATTAGTGGATTCTTAAAAAATTTGTTTTAGTTGTTAAAAATCAAAACCATTTTATTATCTTAAATGTTCGCTCGTTCTACTTTGACTAAAGTTCATGGCTTTACTTTGTACTAAGTTTTGGTTAGTTTTTGTTTGAATATTTATTTTCAAACCGACTTGTCTGCTTTTATGTTAATAGTTCTTTTGCAATTTATTTTTGACAAAAAAAAAGTAGAGAAAAAATCACATACACATACCCCAAAAAAACCTTTACATTCGACTCATTCCATATCTAGTGAGAGGCAAAATTATTATAATTTTTTTTTTTTTTTTTTTTTTTTACTTATGTCCAAAACGTATGAAAATGAGTTCATATTTCTTTTGTGCTCATATATTTTTGCAATGCTTCCTTCCAGTTTATTTTTCATCACCCTTTTTACGTTTGTTGTGTGGTGTGTGAAAATTATGACGGGGCCAGGTCATGTGTTTATTTCTGTTTTTTTTTTTCGTTTTATCTCGCTCAAAATCGCAGACAGCTAAATAAATAGCACAAGCGTCAGACACAGCGTACGTGCGTACATGTGCCGAGTTTTCCATACCGTTAGTAATTTGAAACTCATATGTGAACCAGGATTTTTTTCTCTCATAGACTATTCCATGGGAAGAAAGCTGCCGTCACGTCTGAGTTTTCAATTTGAAGTGCACATCAATGATTATTTTTGCATTCTTCTTGTTTTTGTCTGACGGCTACATTTTAATTACAAAAGTCATGGCTAAAGTTGGATTGGGTGTTTTAAGCTTTTACGCTGATTTGTAGATTAAAGTTACTCATGTAGTTAAATTAAAATAATGAAGGATTTAAATTAATACTCGTAACTGGAGAGCATCTGAAAATTCAACTAACCTGCGAGTATAAGCGGAAGCCATTCGGGGTTTCCTGATCTCGTAAGTGATTTAGGAAGGACGCGTTTGCACTTACTTCTCAACCAGATTACTAAAGATTTCCTTCTCTCCAGTTGCTCAAAATTAGCTGCAAAGAAGGAAAGGACCTACTTCTTGATTTAAATTCATATTTCTGGATAAAAAAATGTGAGTAGCGAGAAAATCAAAATCTTTCTTCTTCATCGATGTTGTTTCTTCTTCTTGCCGCATGCAACTGATTGACTTGAGTCAAGCAAATGCCAGTTTGTCATGTGCTTTGTCATGAACATCGTTTCCGTGGTTTATTGTGGTCAGAAAAGTTCCTCCTCTGGCTAGTTCGTCTGCCCTACAGTTGCCTGGATTGTCTCTGTTTCCGGACATCCAGATCTTCGAGCCAAATTTAGTTTAGCGATGAGCGCCCATTTCTGGCTCAGTGGGTATGTAAACAAGCAAAATTGCCGCATTATTGCAATGTAGAGGTCTAATTGAAGTTTGGCTGTCAGAAAATATCGTATTTAATTAGTCTGCCAATGCAGATTTGTAGATAATTTAGACCACCGGATAGTGAATTCTAAAACCCACTTTATCATCGTGTTTTCAGCAGTCTGATCTAGAAAACTTGGTTGTGGTCGTGATTTGGTTTCAACAGGACGGCACCACTTCCCATAAATTGCATCAATCAATGGATTTATTGAAAGAACACTTCGGTGAGCAGATATTTTCACGTTTTGGCCCTGTAGATTGGCCACCAAGATCGTGTGAATCATACCGTTAGACTTTTTCTTGAGGGGATATGTATAGCCTAAAGTCTCCCCGCTTTGATTCAGGCCTTGGAGCAAAACATCACTCGTGTCATTCGCTAGTTACCAGTCGAAATGCTCGAACTAGTCATCGAAAATTGGACTCAACGGATGGACCATCTGAGACGTAGAAGCAGCCAGCATTTGAAAGAGATAATCTTCAAAAAATTTAAGCCAAATGTTCTTTCGAATAAACATTCCTCATTAAATTTGATTTTTTTTTAATGTTAGGGACCTCTTAATGGATAACCCGTTAGTTCTTGCTTGGGGTGAAAGAAGAAATTACAAAAGCAGATACTGGGTCATGCAATCCAGCTCCTGCGCCAATTCTGCGGGAGATAATATTGTCCTATACTACAATTCCTCCAAGTTTGAGTTGTGTTCAGCCTAATTGCGATGGTAGAGCTCTTCCAGTCTGCTCTTCAAAAAAATCTGCTCCTCAATCAATTTTACCAATGGTCACTTGACAAGTGTATGGTGCACGTGTAGCCTTCCTCGACCATTCCGCTTGTTACGGTTCCACTTGAGTTTGACATTCCGGTGACTTCGGTAGAGAGAGTGATCTTTATTTGGTAAGGGAGGTTTAAAGGAGATGGTTTGTACCACCTGGTAAAGAACACCATTTAAGTTTTAGCCGGCTTGACTTCCAGTCCACTGTCTTTCTACCATATCGTCAACGTATGCTACCACACCATTGACACCACAGCAGTGGAGATGAATCTCCTCTGCGACACGCTGTCTGATGATACACGCGCAGCGAAGATGATTACGTTTCTCAGAAGACACTTCACAGCCTCCATTATGGGCTACTCGAGGCACATATCTTGAAGAGCTTCTATAATATATTTAGGGAGAATGTTGTTCAAAGCCTATTCTGTGTAAAAGAAAATACCAAGTGTATACGTCTTCACGGCAAGAACTTTTTCCAACCACCCAACAATATCGTTTACTGCTCCATCGACTGCCTTTAGGAAAGGTGTGTTGCTTTCTCGAGTGGCTGCTCGGGGATATATTTTAGTGTATATGGCTTTCGAGCAGCCCTTGCAGAAGCCAGGTAAAACCAAGTCTTTCTAAACTTGATTTTCACATCAAGAGAGGTATTGATATTTTCAAACTATTTGTATATACGACCATCCGGACAACATGATCTAGATGATCTAGCATGCGAAGCCACTGATTTCTAACTTGCTAATGTGGGAAACATTTTCCTCCTAACACAGACTAGCCAGATGTCATTACTGTTCAAGTCTCTGTGCTATACAGCAGGACAAGAGTGATTAGCGCCTTATAGCGTTTGGACTTAATTCGTTTAGAGGTTTTTAGGTTCCAATTTCGCCTATTCAGACGCCCGTCAACAGTCACGTGGGAGCCTTACTGCACTAAAAACTCTGATGTTCAATATATTTCGCTATTTCCCTGTGCGCCGTCAGATCTATTCGTTTCTTTCTTCCTTCCACGGTTGTTGAGACGGATTATGACAAAATCACCAGCACACGCAATCCTTGCTTAAAAAGAACCTTTACCTGTATTTTTATAAGCACTCCAACCTGCTCCACCTCCTTAAAATTCTAAATTATATATCATATAACGGTATTAAAAAATGAGCTTCCTGTTACGTAAAGGTCTACTGTGTGCCCTATCTCCATCATTTAAATAGTTTCATTCAATTAGCTACGAGTTTTCGCGCGCTTTCTTGTCTTGATCCTCAGTAGCTTTACTACTAATGCCTTTTGTAATATTTAAGTTCACTTACACTCAAAGAGGACAATGAAATTTTCAATTTACACGCCTAATTTCATCTTGAACCAACACCGACACCAAACCAGCAAAGAGACAATCTAATAGATTTTGTAATCTTTTATTTTTAACGTGTCGAAACGCATGCAAAATGTCAACACAGCAGAGAAGTTGAAAGGACTTACCATAAAGTAAGCATGTAAAGCTGAGAGAGAGGGAGAGAGAGGAGAGAGAGAGTGAGGGTGAGAGGAAGAGTCAAAACAGAAATGGAAAATATTTTGCTGCGTAATGGCGTCAAAGAAGAAATTGCCTTAACTTGTATAGTTCCACTGTCGCTATGCACTTTCAAGCAGCATTGTACCCAGCTCCGAGCTATGCGTAGCCAGCTTCTGAGCTTTGTTTCCAAGTCTTAGCGTTGATAACACATACTATAAGCTGTGTTTTGCATAGCTCAATTGTTGTCAAAAACAATGCGTAATCCCTACGCTGAATTCATTTGCTTCGAGAACCAGTTCGTCGCCGTCGCTTCGCTTCTTCAATTTTACTTTTTACTTACATACGTTCAATTTCAAATAACAATTGAAATTCCACTACTACACTACTCTGCGCGTAGTCTCTTCATTTCTAGGCGGTCATAGTACATATTTGACTATATTATCTGCGCATCACAGCACTGGACGTGAAGCCACAACCGCACACCCCAAAACCGCAACCACATTTACTGCATCTAATCTACACTTCCAAGCTTATCAGCCGTCTCTTCGGTTCGTTAAGTTGTCATTGTGTTGGTCGTCGTGGTCTCTGGTTTGGTTGGTACGGTCTTATTGCTGTGCACATTTGAAGACAATGTCGCATGTTCCGTTTCCAGTTAACTTCATGTGTTTTGGTGGTAGTATTATCTCAATTCATTTATCTCAATTTCAGACGCGTGTTGAGGTCGCACATTTGAACATCTTCTCTACGTACATACATATTTACTTGTGATTGCTTTGCTTCCGTTTGCCATATATTTTGTAGATAGCAGCGTTGGCGCCTTATAGAACACATAGTGTTGTGTTTCTCGTAAAAAAATTTTACATCAGCAATCAGGATATTTCTTGAGTCTGATTGAGACTGGCTACCATTCGTCGCAATAGACGACCAAGGTCTTAATGGAAGAATACTTCTGGTGAACAATGTGTCCAGAACACCTATTCGGCTTTATGGGATGGAAAGTCCCTAGACAAATGTAAGTAGGATTCACTGAAAGCAAGAGATTTGGAGCCGGATCAAATGTCGGTTAGCATAAAAAATGATAAGGTTAGTCAATAAATTATTGATGGAACCTCAAGCGGTAATAATAACATGATCTTCAGTGACTGTTAACCAGTTTACATACTAATCAGTGATTAGAAAGCCGACCAGTCCATGTAGATCAGCTTTTGCTTCAATGGGATATCACATATAAATTTAATGTATAAAACCTTAAAAAAATTCACTTCCATTTCCCAAAAAAAGTGCTCATAATTCGTCTCCTAAAACGAGACAAAATTCAGCGGATGACCTCTACACTCACTACAGGCAGGCGCAGACCTTAATCTTTTCCCGTTCGACCTGTAAGTTAAAGCAACTCTGCCGAGTAGAAACTGTATTACAGGATACGCCTAAAAATTACTAAATCTTAAACTCCACACCATTCTCGGAAGTGGTGTACGACACCACCCCAGTTTTCTGTATCTACAACATTTCAAGGACGACCCCTCAATACTTCGACGGCACGGTGGATTGTAGAGTTCACCTAGAACCACTCTCAATCAGCATGAGCAATGGACTTCCCGACCACTGCAGCGTCTTTCAAGCTACTCACCTCTGCAATTGTAACTCAACCTATCACCACACAATTTATTCTGAGAGACAAGTTGTCCGTAAGTCTCTTCAATGTAATCACACTACCTTAATGGTGGTAATAAGATGCAGTTAAGGTTTAAAAAAATTATGCCTGTATGGGAAATGTCCATGGTTTGGGTCTCCGTACAAAGAGACATCCCAAAAAATTGTGAGGCCGAAGCGCAAGCTAAAATGTACATGGTCCTAACCAGAGTAAACGTACGCATATCTCTATTCTCGCTAAAGTACCTTCTAAGATCGAACACCTGTAGGTTCAATTGTAGATAGGGCGGAAATAACCATTTCCAATGTAACCATACAGATATGATCATCGATCGAAGAGAAGTCTCTACTCCATCTAAAAAGGACCTCCAAGAGCATAAAAATCGGCGCAATAATCGGACAGTGTATGATGGTTACTCATGTCAGATGGGTGGGTTACTTCTCTAATGAAGCCTGTCATAGCTTCAGGAATATTGTGGCCTGAAACCGTTTCGTCGGCAATTTTCATATCGATTGCTTTGCAGCATTTACTTCAGCTTGCATCCAAAACTCCTTGGGCTTCATAAAACGTACTAGATGGTTTGAACATCTTGGAAAGGGAAAGGAATATGTTTTAACACGCCCATCATAAGCATCACAACGGCTCAGCAGGCCCAAGTACGCTTGACTAGGGTTGACTGTTCGAGCAACCTTCATAACTAATTCTAGATTCTGCTCTTCTCTTCCTTTTCACTCGGTTATTCATTAAGATACCATTTTTCTCATTTTTTTTCTTCCATTAAAATCTTCAGATGTAATTGGTATGAACAGTTGCAAGACTACTCTATTCATAGCCTTGTCAGCTTGTCGCAAACCCTATGCGAAATGTCAATTAAGACTGATATCACCCCGTCCAAGATATCTAATGAGTGAGGTAAGAGCGGTAGAAAATATATTATGTTACAGTGACTACATTAAAGGAGCGTAAATTCGGTATAGGACGAAAGTTTATCGCCAATTACTACCTATACCCTGCCCGAAGAGCGATGTGTAGAACTATACCTTACATGAGAACCTAGAACTCACCTATTAGAGTTGTCCTCTCCATATGTCGAAGCCGTTCTTGACGATTCTAATAGCGGCGTGGGTTAAGACAATGTTTTTGACTAAAAAGTAGAGACCTCCATAAAAAGACTTTGTCGAAATACGACTCGCAGTAATACTAGATAACCGCATAAGAGGTCCTAACAACGACTTGAACAATATCTCGCATGAAGGACTTGCACCATCCACTGCGAAGGTAAGAATTCTCGCCAATAAGCAAGTTCTGTGTGCCGTCTGCGATATATACCGGAGTATGAAGGTGAAGAGAAACGATTGAATTTGCAAACAGAAAAATTTAACGACTCAATGAGCGTGCGGAGCTAGCCGATAGGGGAAGTGTACAAAATTTCTCATGACCCCAAAGGGCTCTCTAAATTCCCGGCCTACCATAGTAAACCACATTTTCATACTTACATACTTCTTTCAAGGGTGATACACCAATTATAGCGACCCTCAAACTTGTAGTACGAGTTGTCCTTTGCTCAAAATAGCCTTCAGTTTCGGCGATCATATGACGAAAATTTCTTCCCAGCGAACATTTTTTGAGATCTAAAAACAGAAATAGTCGCTGGGGCCAGATCTGGATAATACGGAAATTCGAAGCCTAATTCATGGATTTTTGTCATCGATTTTACTGACTTGTGGCACGGTGCATTGTCTTGATGAACCAGCATTTCCTTTTTCGACAGATGCGGCCTTTTTATGCGTATTCATCCTTCAAACGGGTCCATTGACGTTATGCGAAACTCGTTGTTGATTGTTCTTCCTTTTTCAAGGAAGCCAATGAAAAATATTCCATGCGCATCCCAAAGAACAGACGCCGTAACCTTGCAAGGCGACTATTGCGTATTTCCATGCTTTGGAGCGGGTTCATCGTGTGCAATCCATTCGGGTGGCTGTCGATTGGTCTTCGGAGTGAAAGGATGGAACCATGTTTCATCCAATGTCACATATCAACGCAAAATCTCTGGTTGATTACGCTTGAACATCTCGAAACACTGCTCCGAATCATCAATTCGTCGTTGTTTTTGACCAAAGGTGATCTTAGGCATCACTCACTTTGCACAGAGCTTTCTCATACCCATATATTCGTGAATGATTGTGTACACGTTCAGTTGGCACTTTTAGAGTGAGTGCTCTTTCATCCAATTTCAATTTGCGGTTATTCAAAATCATTTTGTAGATTTTTTTGGTGTTTTAATCGGAAATAACCTCTTATGGGTGTCCATTTCTCTCATTGTTTTTGGTGCTCATTTCACTACGTCTAAACTCAGCATACCAATCCTTGATGGTTGATTTTCCTGTGGCAGTGTCAAGTTTTTGCTTTAACTGTATTTTTGCCCTTCAAAAAGTAATATTTTATCAACACGCGAAACTCCATTTTATCCATTTTTCCACAATAACAAAATATGCTTCACTCAAAATGCTATAATTCACAAACTAATGATCCGAAGGCTGTCAAATTTATACACGCGTCGTTTGAAGGTTAGGGCTAACTAAAAATCATTAATTAATTAAGAATTGTTTAATGCGGCCTGTAATTATTTGTGGTTATAAGTGAATGAGCTTTATCTAAAGGCCTATTTTGTTAGAATTTTTTGAATTGAATATTTTGTTATACAACAAAGAATTAATAATTAATTAATTCTAGTAGCGCCATCTATGTGACAGGCCGGGAACTTTCCAATTGACTGATATTCAGAGCAGTAGAGAGAGCACTACCCCAGTTTGTCTAATTGCAATTGAAAGCGGAAAACTTGGAAAAAGTGTCTCTAAGATCTTCGATGGGCAATTTTAATATTTCTTACACAGATCAATCAGAAATATACGCCGTTGAGAAAGAATAAAAATTGTTTCTGTTCTTTCAAGCATGAATTTAGGTATTGACTCACACACCACTAACTCATTTAACAAAAAATTTACTCATCGGGATTTAGTAACTTCGGGATTGTCTACTTTATTAAAATGTATGTGCAAAGCTGTTTGTATTTCTGTAAATTTGCCTGCGTTTGCCGGCATCTTTGGTGCATGTGTATGCTTAATAAGGCGTACCACCGACATGATAGCACAGTTTTAGGCGCGCGCAACAATGTCTGTTGTTTTTGTCAACAGTCAGGCAGTTAGCGTTGCATGATTATTGCAGTAGAACAACAGCAGTCACAATGCCGCTATTTCCTGTTCAGTAACGCCTTTGTCGTCTCTAGAGTAACTACATCTACTTACAATAGATACATATATACACCTTCCATTACATGCTGCTGAGCCCGTCAAAACTCTTATTTTTCTTTTGAAGCTAATCACACTCTTTCTGCTTTTTCTGTGTGTTATGCCTTCTGTACAGTTTACGCATTTTGTTTCTTTACTTTTACTACTTCCTGGTCCATATTGTGCTTATATTTCTGTATATTTTTTCTCTGACTTGCTTCATTGCCTATTTCATTCATAGCAACATTAGTGAGCTCCATATGCTTGTTGCTTTCTTCTAAGTCACGCATTTATATTTGTTTTAGCGGATTTTATTTTTGGGCCGCTTCAAAGCTTTTGCTTTTAATATTTTTTCCACGTTTTTTTTTTTTCTAATTATGTTTTTGTTTGGCTTTTGCTGTTTCAATTTTACACTTTCTTATTTCTATTTATTCTTTTGCATTCATTTATGTTTACTTAAGTTTTCACTCCACCGCTCGTGTTGCTGCTTTATTGTGTGTTAGTAATTGCAATTTTCTTATTTTCCAAGCATGAGTTGGCTGCTTGACGCTCGTCGCTGTCTGTCGTCTTTTTAATTAAAAATTTTATAAATGTTGAAATTACATTTTAATTTGCTTGCTTTGTTGCAATTTGAGCGTATATAAAAAGAAGGAGCGATATATGAGGGCTGGAAATGAGAATTATTAAAAAATTTATCTGCACCAGTGTAGCGTTGTACGTCATACTTACTTACCGGGGTAAGAATATGTTCAAAGAGGCCAATTAGTTGAGAATATTAAGCTTAAATTGTGTTCACACACACTGAATTTAATTGAAACAATTAGTGAGCTTGACAGCTCATATTGATTTTTATATTGTATATTTTTCCAGTCAGCCATTTTAAGTTAATGTAAAATAATACCCCAAAGCCCACGAGCCCTCTCTACACATAGCTTATCAAATACCGCCCACCCTAAAGTGGTTCCTAATTCATCTCGGATTTTTCTTTCATTTAACTTTAAATCATAGTTTTAACTGTCAAAATTGCATTACTGAGCGTCAATGAGGGAAGAGAAAGATGAAAATGTTTCAAAAGTATTTTTGCTATTAACAGGTCAATTGGATAGTCCACGGCCTGACACATACATAGATGACGCTACTAGAATTAATTAATCTTCAAAAGGCGCGTTTATAAATTTGACAGCCGTCGGATCATTAGTCTGTGAATTAAAACATTTTGAGTGAAAGAACATTTGTTATTGTGAAAAAGGGAATTTTGCGTGTTGATCAAATATTACTTTTTTAAGGGAAAAAATATAGTTGAAGCAAAAATTTGGCTGAATGACGAGTTTCCGGACAATGCCCCAGTAAAATCAACCATCAAGAATTGGTATGCTCAGTTAAGCCCAAAACAGGTTAATACCGACGAAAGCATAAAAATATAAAAAAATTCACGAAATGATTTTGAATGACTGTAACATGAAATTGAATAGAATTTCAGACATTCTAAAGATATCAAACGAATGTGTACTTCATATCATTCAGAAATATTTAGGTATGCGAAAGCTGTACATCATATCATTCACGAATATTTAGGTATGCGAAAGCTGTGCAAAGTAGGTGCTGCGCGAACACACTTTCGGCTAAAAACAACGACGAGTTGATGTTTCGGAGCAGTCTTTGGAGATGTTCAAGCGTAATAGACCAGTGTTTTTGCGTCGATATGTGAAAATGGTTGAAACATGGCTCCATCATTTCATTTCGAAGTCCAATCGACAGTCATCGAGTGGACTGCACACGATAAACCCACTCCAAAGCGTGGGAAAACACAACAGTCGGCTGGCAAGTTTATGGCGTCTGTATTTTGGGATGCGCATGGAATAATTTTCATCGCTTACTTTAAAAAAGGAAGGACTATCAGCAGCGAATATTACATAGCGTTGTTGGACCGTGCGAAGAACGAAATCGGCGAAAAACGACTGCATTTCATGGAAAAGAATATGCTGTTTTATCAAGACAATGTCACAAGTTAGTGGAATCGATGGCAAATATCCATGAATTGGGCTTCGAATTGCCTCCGCATTCACCGTATTCTTCAGATCTAGCCAGCCCAGCGACTATTTCCTTTTCTCAGATCTCAAAAGAATGCTCGCTGGGAAGACATTTTCGTCGAATGAAGAAGTGATCGCCGAAACTAAGGCCTATTTTGAGGCAAAGGACAAATCGTACTACAAAACTATTATATTTTAAGTTTGAAGGTCGCTATAATCAGTGCATCACCCTTGAAGGCAACTATGTTGAATATCAAAAAAAAAAAAAAAAAAAAAAAGGAAGAATTTTTGCCAAAAAAATGAGTTTTACTATGGTAGGCTGGGGACAGATTTTTCGTATCCCTACTTTTCCCCATCGATATTGAAAAAAATTAGCCCTAAATTCTTATGTAAAATGTCGCTTCTTCTATTAAAATTTTCTAGTATTACCCTTACCACATTCTCAAATTCATCTTTTTAAATCATTTTAGTCCTTTATTTTTCTCTTTGCGAATTAGTCTTGGTATTCCTCTTAAACTCTTGGTATCAATCCCACCCAGAACGGGCTGTAATTGATCGCAGTGGTACGAAGTAGGCGACAATCCTCATCTGACTGTTTTGATTGCAGATTTTCGACGCTTGGGTTTATAACTGGTTATCTTGGTTGCGGCACGTCGGATACAACCACGTTACTTGATGAATTCTTATATACTGGAATTTAGTACTTTACATAACTATATTTCAGGGCTCTCTGAAGTCGATTATTTCGGCTGCCAAAGAAAACTTGTTTCCCTACTCTTGCGCCGAAAGTCGCAAAGCACGATTTTGACATCGTGAAGGGGGTAGCGCGCATAGGGTTATTTAAGGCGCTTAAAGAAGACATTTTTTGACACATCGCTCTTCTATGTCGCTGTGGCAAAACGTTTACCCATCGTCATAAATGCCAAGACCACAAACTTCGCGCCATCCATGCACTTTTTCAAATAGCCACTACAATGAGAGTCAGAAGGGCTATTCTTCTTCTTTTCTGCTTCTCCCGTCTATAGCATTTTTTTTTTAGATGGTGGTGAAGCCGCCTTCTGTGAGAACACAATCAAATAGAAGATGGACAAGGAGAAGGAGAAAACAAGAAATCAAAAACGGCCCTGAGGCCGGTTTTTTTTATAACGCTTTCTAGACGATTCGGTATACTTTTAACCAAATCATTTAATATTTCTTTGGAAATAAGCTTCGACTCCTGGAGCACTCACTACACAAATCTTCCACGTTTGATGGAGTCGATGGCTATTGTCCTAACCCTGTTTCAATGATTGGTCATTAATTCTCCAATGGCTTGAAATCAAAACTTTGAGCCAGTCACTTGATCAACAGAAAATTTTTATCAGCTAGCTGATGACCAAATTGGCCGCTTCCAGTCATCTATGGTCTAATTTCGCAGCTGTTTAGCGAAGTACACTTTATTCAGAAAAAGATGGGTTATATTTTCCACTGTCAATGTTTTCAACTTTAATGTTTTTATTAACGACGAAAAAGCCTTCTTAGGCTCCGATACTTTGAATAATTTAGTTACTGCAATAATACAAAAGCAACAAGATGGCAATTAACGGTAAACTTACTGATAAGAAAATTGAAAATCCAACGCGCAAGAATGGGTAAATTTGAATTTTTTTAATTGAAAAAAAGGAAAAAAAAACATCATTCAAAGTATTGTCCGTCTCTCTAGTAATTTTCAAATACCATCTATAAAAAAATGAGTCCTCTCTATCCTCGATGAAATCATTGAGCCATTCTCCGTTATCTTAAAAAGTCTCGAACTGTTGACCCCTTAAATCGTCCTGTATCCGACAAAAAAAGCCTATGGTCGGAGAGATCAAAGTCTAGAAAATACGGCGAGTGGGGTAAGGCTTCCTCTCTCAGTATTTTGGGGTAGTTTCTGACCCTTACAGCCACGAGGGCCGAGCGTTGTCATGTTGCAAAATCACCTATTCATGCCCTTCGAACGTTTCTGGCCGTTTTTCCTGCAATGCACGGCTCAAACGCATTACTTGTAGTCGATCACGAGTTCAATTTGCGTTTTTTCACGGATCTTGATCTTCATCACTTTCAAACCTTTTGGGTTGGTCCGCACGGTCATTTCTTTTGACCCTAAAATCAAAACTTTTGAAGCGTCGAAATCACTCTCTGCAGTACTTATCGGTCGGCAAAGGTTCACTATGAATTTCAACAAGTATTCGAAAGGCTTGAGCTGCACTTTCCTTCCAATTAATCAAAAAATAAAAAATAAAAATAAATATTAAATTACAAAACTTCCCGCAGATGCTTCGACACATTCAATAGCTGGGACTTTCTTACGGCACATCATGGCGTATTTTTCACTAGGACTTACACCAACATCCATATAAAGCTTAGCTCACACAACAACTGAAGCCAGCTGAACATTCAGAACGCCGTAGTTATGTCGATTGAAGAGTGAAGAGGCACATTTTCCACTCAGTGAATATGTAAATAAGCAAAATTTTCTCATTTGAGAGAGGCCATTATAAGCAACAAAATTTACTGTCTGGAGCGGTTTTTGGTACAGAGGTGTGATTCGGCCTTACTTCTTCGAAAACGATTATGACGAGCCTGTCGCTTTCATTCAAACACATGCCACATAACACGAGCGTAAGAGGTATGTTCAAAGAGAAAGGTGAATTTATATTTTTTCATGGGCTGTGTACTATCGATTATCGATATTTTGATTTTGTCATAATCGGACACATATGATTAGGAGCTTGCATTAGGAGCCAAGTTCGATTGGTAGTTTGTTTTGGACAACAGTAGAGGTTAGTCACGTTTTTGTGTCCTCTTCGATTTTTGACGTTTAAAAGAAATGGATCAAAGTATATGATATGAAAAGTGCTCCAAGGCACTTGAAGTGTTGACTGTGGCATTCGGTGAGTCCACTTTGTCTCAAAAAAGCGTTTATAAGTGGTACAAACGCTTCATAGAAGGCCGAGAAGATGTTGATGACAATGAGCGTCCGGGAGGTGCAACCACGTAATCAAGCGAAAAAAACCTCGAAACAGTGAAAAAATTGTTCTTGAAAATCTTCGAATCACTATTACGAAACGTGCAGAGGATGTTGACATATCAATCGGCTCATGCCGTTTAATTTTCTCGAATATTTAGGGGCATGAAACGTGTGGGGCGAAGCTTGTTCCGAAATTGCTAAATTTTGAGCAAAAGCAATGTCGCATTAGTATCGCTCAGGAGTTGTTGAATGACGTCAACTACGATCCGGGTTTGCTCAAACGGGTCATATCTGGTGACGAAATGTGGGTGTATAGTTATGACGTCGACACCAAGGCCCAATCATACCAATGACAGCTGCACGATGGGCTAAGACCGAAAAAGACACGCCAAGCTTGATCAAATGTGAAGGTTTAGCTCACTGTTTCTTTGATTACAATGGCTTGGTGCATCATGGGTTCCTGCCAAAAGGTCGTACAGTTAATAAGGATTACTTCAAGGAAGTTAGGCAACGATCAGAATTGTGGAAGAACAAATCGTGGATTCTGTCTGCATCACGATAATGCACCAACTCACACATGAATGCTTTCTTCGCGATTTTTTGGCCAGAAACAAAACCGTAACCAATCCACCGTATTCACCAGATTTGGCTAAATGCGACTTTTTCCTATTCCCAAAACTAAAGAAACCAATGAAAGGTAAGCGTTTTGCCACAATTGATGAGATCAAGCCAAAATTGAAGAAGGAGCTGATGGCCATACCGAAAAGCGCATTTCCGAAGTGCTTTGAGGATTGGAAAAAGCGTTGGCACAAGTGTATTGTATCCGCGGGGAATTACTTTGAAGGGGACAAAATAGATATTGATGAATAAATAAGTAATTTTCAAAAAATCAAAATTCACCTTTTCCTTTGAGCACACTTCGTATATGGCTTTATTGCGGGAGAAATTTCCCGGTCATAAAATCTCTCGTCTGGCAGATGTCGATTGGCCACCGAGATCGTGCGATTTGAAATCTTTAACCATTTTTTTGTTGTTGTAGAGCTACGCGATAGACCATGTTTAGGCGGAAAAGCCTTTATTTTTGAGCACTTGAAAACCAACATTCGTTAAGTTACGGCTGAGATGCCGCCATATTCTAATAAAAAAGAAATTTCATGAAAAAAATTATTTTAAATTCATTTTATTTATGTTGTTTTTGGAAACCGCAAATTCGATAACACTGTATCTACGTTGCGACTATACCGGTTTTTAGGATTAAGTTTAAGTGAAATAGGATTGAATAAAAATAAATTCGTTACGAACTGGAAATGTGATTAATAAAGCTTCAGTTTATTTCCTCGTAAAGCAAATAAACAAGTAAAATCGGACAAATTTACTCAACGGCAAAAAAAAAAAATCCTAGCCATTTAAAATCAAATCATAAAAAAAGGACAATACCAAACAAGCACTTAAGCGCTTAAGTATGCTTAGTAAATGACAAAAAAAAAAAAAAAAAAAAAAACAGAAAATAAAGAGAAAAAAATTTACTACAAAATTTCATGATAAAAAGTAGGGTTTAAGGAGCTGCTACACTGGCAACTCCGATATAAAAAATATACATTTAAATCGCCTTTTAAGAGCTTATTTCGCTCATTTACTACGACTTATTTCCTTTTCTCTTCTCTCGACACACAAGCTAATACATACACACACACACAAACATATAAATTTTATTGCAGGAAACTACATTTTATATTGGTTTCCTCTTTATTGTTATCTTTTCGCTTCATTTTAAGACAATGAAGAGTGATTTCTTTCTTCGTACTGTAACCGTTATTTCACATTACCAATAGCATTTGATCGTATGTAGGTCTTGTATATTTATGTACATCGTCGACGTCTTTAATGTGAAACAATTTCGAAATCACAATCGAATATAATCTCAGTCATTTATTCGTCTCTACTGGTATATCAAGCTTTGAGTTATCTTTCAATTGAAAGCGGCACAAATAAATTACTACTTAGTACATACCTATTTATTGCATATCTCTTTTATACGAACGAATACATTGATCATTTAAAGCACTTTAAAAAAAGTATTAGTTTCCTACTCTCGCGTATCAATAAAAACCGCCTTTGTTTTCTGGATTTAAATCGACAAGCAATTTTCTTCGCTCTCTCCTTTACTTAGAAGAAGACAGTCACAACTTAATTCTTTTTATTTGCTTTTCACACTCACACAAATAAACTACGATAAGAATCACTTGGCATGTGTCCAAAATTGTTGTTGTTTTCTAAAATTGCCCAGTTAATGTAATTGAATTGAAAGTAATTTGTATTGTCGTTTATTTGTATACGAAATAGAGTAAATGTAGAAATGTACAATTTACAATTTCCATGCACAACACATTCACTACTTAGCGCTTTCGTCCTTTTATGGCAAAGAAAAACTCAAAACTTTTTGTTGTTATTGTTAAAAGAAACAAAGACAAGAGTTTTCGCTACGTTATATGCCACTAAACTGCTTTATATAAGTACATACATATGTATGTCAATACCTTGAAAAGAAATATTCTAAAAATTTACACACTAGGTAGCGCTGCGATCGGGAAAGTCCTAGTACTGTTTTAACCTTCAATTTAGCTCATATTCGGAACAAGCATATATTTGGACTGAACATTTACGCTATATAGAGGTTCCGTGTGACTACGATATTTCTATGAAATCTCTTCACGCGAAGAGGGATAGGTATGAAGCGTAATAAAAGTAAGTATCAGACTGAATAGTGGGCTAACACAAGACTTATTGAAGGAAAGTTGCCATCTGGTTAGCTTTTTGATTGAAAAAATCTTCATAAGAAGGCGCCTCAAAGGGCTTTAAGTGAAAAATATTTCTTAATAACACGTCACCCATGAAAAAAAAATAAAATAAAAAAAATTCGAATAAGATAAAATAAATTAAAATAAAGCAAAAAAAAAATATATATATATATATATATATATATTTATATATATATATTTATATATATATATAAAAGAATCAAAAACATATAAATCAAATAAAAAAAAAATAAAAAATTAATATAAAAAATTAATAAATTTTTTTAAATTAAATTAAAAATATAAAATAAAAAAAATTAAAAAATTTATAAACTTAATTTAAATTAAAGAAAAAAAGTTAAATATAATAAAAATAAAAAAAATAAAAATTAAATTAAAAAAATAAAGAAATGAAATTGAAAAAATCTTCAATTAATTATATAAAAAATAAATGAAAAACTAAATACAGCAATTAAAATAAATAACTATATTTAAAAAAATTTAAAGAAATATTGAAATAAAAAATTCAAATAAAAGTATTTAATTAAATAAATTAATTTAAAAAGAAATTAATTAAAAAAAAATTAATTAAAATAAGAAATAATAATAAAAAAAATTAAAATATTTGAATCAAAGAAATATTTATAAATAAAAAATAAAATAAAAATTTGTATAATAAAATAAAATTAATATTAAAATAAAAAAATAAAAAAACAAGTTAAAAAATAATACAAAAAAAAATTAAAAAAAAAAATTAAGTAACAAATTGAAATAAAAAATTAAAACAAATTTAAAAAATATATAAAAATCTGCAAATAATTGAAATAAAGTAAATAAAATAAATTAGAAAAATAACTGAAATAATAAACTAAAATAAATAAATTGAAAAAAAGTAAATAAAATTAATTTAAATAAAAGAAAATAAAGCAAAAAAAATATTTAAAAAAAATAAAAAATTGAAATTGAAAAATTTACAAGAATTTAAATTATTATTAAATATTAAAATATCTGAATCAAAGAAATATTTATAAACCAAAAAATATGAATAAAAAAATTCAATAAAATAAAATAAAAAAATAATTCAGAGAAAAAAACTAAAAAAAAGATAAATAAAAGAAATTTACAAAAAATTAAACTTAAAACAAAAAAATTTAAGTATATAATTGAACTTAAAAATTAAAATATAAATAAAAATAAATATCAATAAAAAAATAAAAAATTTAACAAATAAATGAAAAAAATTTTAAAATTAAAACAATTAATGACACATTTTATAAATTTAATTAAAAAAAAATTAAATACAAAATCAAAAAAAAAAAACATTAAAAATTAAAAAAGGAAATATGAAAAAATTAAAAAAAAAATATTTAAAAAAATAAAAAAATAAATAAATAAATAAATAAATAAAAAACCAAAAAAAAAAAATATCGAAAATTAAAACAATTAAAAAATAAATGTAAAAAAATTAAATTTGAAAAAATAAAATAAAATAAAAAAATTAAAAAAAAGCACAATAAATAAATTAATTAATAAAAAAATCAGGGTTTATTTTATTTACACATTTTTCAGATATATTTGTCTCTATTTTTTTTAATTTGTTATTATCTATGTGCTTTTTCTATTTTTCGCGTGTCCATAATTCTATCAACAGCACTTCAGTCCGCCAATTCTGCAGATACCGCAACAAATGTTAGTCAGATGGTGCAAGGTCCGTGTTAACCGAGGGGATGCATCAAAACTTCCCGACCCAGAACCTTGAATTTTGGGCTCAATCATCAAAAATATATATGGTCTTTGTCATGACGAAACATCAACACCTTTTTTATTTGTCCATTCTGAATGCTTTTTCGTGAAAGCAAGCAAGCTGGTTAATTGTTGACAGCAGAGCTCAGAATTGAAAATTTTCGGAAAGTTTTTGCAGTTCTTTTACATTTCTTTTTATAGTATTAAAGCAAAGGCAGCACTTATATCTTCGTAAGATTCACTAATTTTCAAATCCAAATAACTTCCTACACAAATGATGACTCTCTTCACGAAAAAGATTGCTTCCTTTCAGAGAGAAGTTAGTGAAGTTTGGAAAATATCATAATTTTAAAACATTTCAGAACATAGTGATAGGTGGTCCATCATTTGACTACAATTTTCGATGAGTCGTTCGAACGTTTCGACTGGTAACTGGCGAATGACATGCGTGATGTTTTGCTCAAAGGTCTGAATCGAAGCGGGATTGTTCCCATAAACTTTCGAATTTACATATCTCCACAGGAAAAAGTCTAACGGTGTAATATCACACGATCTTGGTGGCCAATCGACCGACCAAAAACGTGGAATTATCTTCTCACCGAAGTGTTGTGAAGGCGCCGTCTTGTTGAAACCATATGTCGCGGAGATCAGAGCTTCAATTTCAGGCATCAAATAGTTGGTTATCATGGCGCGCGATAACGGTTGCCATTGATAGTTACGTTCTTACCGGCATAATTTTTGAAGAAATATGGACCGATGTTTTTTCTCGATGAAATGACAGCTCTGGAATCTCTACATTTTGCTCTTCGTGCCAGATGCGGCAATTTTGCTTGCTTACATACCCATCGAGCCAGAAAGGGGCCTCATCGCTGAACAAAATTTGGCTCGAAAACATCAGATCTTCTTGGAACTTTTCAAGAGCCCATAGAGCGAAGTGATGTCGCTTGGGAAGGTCGAGCGGCTTCAGTTCTTGCACAAACTGTATTTTGTTCGCTTTCAATTTAAGATGTCGACGTAAAATGCGCCAAGTTGTTCCATACGTCGGTCTGAGTTGTTGCGAACGGCGGCGCCGAATCGACCCTGCACGGTTTTCGTGTACACGTTCAGCTACGGCCGCTATATTTTCTTCACTGCGTGCTGGACGTAGTCTATTCGGTCGAATATTATCCAGCAATGAATGCTGGTTCTCAAGATGGGTGATGGTGTTGCGAATAGTACGCTCAGTAGGCCGATCAGGTTGACCATAAGTTGAGCGAAGCGCTGCGAAACACATTCTTTACAGAAACTGAATTTTCGTAATAAAGTTGAATGATTTGTAGACGTTGTTCAAGCGTAAGTCTTTCCATGATGAAATGTCAAACAATACTGAACGAAAATAACATGACAGCTTGACACGACTCAGGCGTGAGCTGTCAAAGAAAGGCTATTGAAAAAGGGTACGTCTGCTTGGATCACCCTTTAGATGCTCTTTCGGCGGATTTTTGACACAAAACCTCAGAAATCAAGTCAACTGGTCATTCTGATTATATCGGTATAAATTTTTGGTGGGCCTATCTCTTTTCCTTCCGGTACTTAGATACTTCGGACCAAAGTAAATATACAATTTTATGTATATGAAATATATAATTATGTCACGCTAATATTTCTCATCTAGTTTAGCTTTAGAACTCGAAAAATAAAGCTTTTTGGTGGAAAAAAACTTAAATTTTCTCTCCACATCCGCATATGTATTTATATATAAAGAGGCTTTATTTAATAAATCAAAGTGGAATTTCTCGTATTTTATCGAATGAGTCCATCACTGTATATGTATACGTGTAATGAAATACGCCTCATAAACTCACTCAACAAATAGTGATCCAATTTTCATTTCATATATATGTAAATACATTCATACATATATACATTTTCTTTAATACACTTCATTTCACATAATTTCCTCATTCGTTTCCTTTTAATTTTGCATATCATTTGTATAGCCCATTTTCATTATTATCTTTACAATTCACATACATACATACACTCATATGCTTGTAGTTATGTATGTACACTCACACTCGTGATTGCTTTTTATTGTTGCTTTTATACTATACTACTTTAGTTAGCGTTGTTCATTTCATATCACCACATTATGACCATATGATCGACAGTAGTCTGTCGCCTTAATTGTCTATTTGTGCTTACTTATGCATGTGTGTGTTGGCTGACTGTCATTTGTTTGTCCACTGCGCTGATGATGCGCCCATTTATGTATGAAATACACACACACATACATACACAACTCGCTATTTTCCTTTCAATTTATGCATGGCCATCATATAAATATATATAAATGTATATATATATATACGCGCTAAAGTTGATTTACATATTCACTTGGTTGGCAGTTGGTTTTTCCACACAAATCAAGGGGACAATAGCGTCGCAACGTTAATGGCTATGCAAAATGAATTTGCGCAGGTAAGCTTTAATAGCAGTATCCTTATGCGCGTACCTACATACATACATACCATCATACAAACACTTGTACTCGTATATAGCATACTGAGAACAATGCTGTAAAAATAACGGTAGTGTGTAAAGTAGGCGTCATCAAATACTTTTATTATAGCTCTTTTTCCAACTTCTCTGCTCCACGTTTCCTACGTTTCTCTACTTTCTACACTTAAATACTTATGCTTTTTCCCTACTTTTTATACTTACAAACAAACATATATACAAAAAGCCATTAGTGTTCCATTAAAATTATAATGGTTTGATAGATTCGTTTGTTGAAATATTCTTTATTACATTCAAATATTTTCCATTCCAACATTTTATGATTTCTTAAGCAATTTTATGACGGCATTCCATTGGAATTTTTATTCACACGCAAGTATGTGTACAAACATAATATAGTATACTCGATGTATGGATGTGTGTTATGTGTTACTAGGCTATTTTTAGTGCTGACATTAAAGGCTCCTGTCATATTTACTACATCTTCATTTGTTATATGTGTTTAATAAAGGTGTTGGGATTATCGATCCGAAATTTACACAACTGCGCGTGTTTTCTACATCAAAACTCTTTTTGAATTTTTATTACTATTTTCAAAAAAAAAAAAAATAATAATAATATAGAAATATATACAAATAAAACGAAATAAAATAAAATAAACTAAAACAAAATTAAAAAATAAAATAAAATAAAACAAAATTAAAAAAAAAATAAAATAAAATAAAATAAAATAAAATAAAATAAAATAAAACGAAATGAAATTAAAAGAATAATATAAAAAATAAAATTTAAAAAAAATATAAAAAATTATAAAAATCAATAAAAAAAACCAACAAAAAATAAAATAAAATAAAAATAAAAATAAAAAAATTAAAAAAAAAAATAAAAAAAAATAAAGAAAAAAATTAAAATAAAAAAAATTAAAAAAATATAAAAATATATAAACATCGATAAAATCAACTAAAAAGAGAAAAAAAATATATATATATATAAAATAAATTAAATTAAAAAAAAAATAAATGCAATGAAATGAAAAATAAAATAAAATGAAATGAAATGGAGTAAAAAAGGAACAAATAAATTAAATGAAAAATAAAGAAGAAAATAATAAAAATAAAATAAAAGTGAACAAAATATATAAAAAAAAAGAATTACATAAAAATTTTAGGAAAAATTAAAAAATTAAAAAAACTTAAATTAAAACAAATTAAAAAAAAAAATTAAAGAAAAACTAAAAAGAAAAAAAAATAATAATAAAAATTTAGAAAGATAAAAAAAGTAAAAAATAAGTTGAACGTTAAGTTTTTCCCTTGTCGTTCGGTACCCGCTTTCCTTAGAGAGAGAACCAGAGGCTATAAATTAGGATTGCGGTAAGGAGACTATTTGCCAGAGACCCTTGGAGGTATATCTCTGAGGAAAGAGTCCAAACGATTAAGTGTTGGTATTTACGCTTTGCTATCAGAAGTGAATTTAATGGGAGTGGGCAGTCCTGCGGATGATCAAAGAGTATGCTTGATTTAAAAATTTCCATTAGGGATATTCGATTAGTTTAAGCAATGCTACTGTGCACGTATTGCACGCTTTTCCTGCCCTTGCAATGGCGCAAAAACAAATCTTAGAAACCACTGAAAAGGGGACAGGATTCAATCGAATTTCATATAAATAAATTCCAAATATTTTATTTTATGTTCTGGTATGATGCACAGTAGAATATGTAAATCGGACAACAATTACGTTTTTGTCTCTTTTAAAAAAATTTCTTAATCTCCTCTCCTTGACAGCTTCAAGAAGGAATATTTAAGGCCATAAACAACAAAACTCAATCAAACTTGGTGGGTGTGCTACTTTTAATTGTGTTTAAAGTCCTACCAAAAGGTCTAGGAATACACCTTCCACTCATAAAGCAGATCTGTTTTTGACCGGTCTGTGGACATAATTTAAATATCAGTCGAGTACCTAATGTTCGGTTCAAACCGATCTTAGTCTTTCTTATTTGCTTATAAATGGTATTATTTTATGCCCAACGATACCTACATATATAAAAAAATGAAGCAAATACCATTAAAAAAGATATTCCAGATACATTTTCTTATATACGCGATTTTTATGAATATTTGGAACCCAGCGTCACCTATTGGGAATATTTTAGAAGCACATAAGAGAATTTTTTTTTTTAAATAATCAATATCTAAAGATCCTCCTGTAAGATTTATCCTTTAATCCTTCAACATTTTCATGAAATGTTTTAAATTTAAGCTTTTTTTTTTGATTTTAAAGAGGTACTTTTTTCAATATCCTTTTTTGACAGATCACACGTGAGTCGTGTCAAGTTGTTATTCGGTACAAAATACAGCTTGTTCAAGAACTGAAGCCGCTCGACCTTCCCAATCGACATCGTTCCGCTCTATGGGCTCTTGAAGAAGATCCGACGTTTTCGAGTGAAATTTTGTTCAGCGATGAGGCCCATCTCTTGCTCACTGTGGGTATGTAAACAAGCAAATGAAGACATTCAAGAGCTGCCATTTCAGCCAGAAAAACGACGAGTTGGTGTGTTTTGTGGGCCGGTGGAATCATATGTCCATAGTTCTTCAACGTAACCGTCAATGGCGACCGTTATCGTGCCATGATAATCGACTATTTGATGCCTGAAATTGAAGCTCGTGATGTCCGCGACATTTGGTTTCAACAAGACGGCACCACTTCCCACACATCGCATCAGTCAATGGATTTGTTTAGGGAACACTTCGGTGAGCAGTGAATTTCACGTTTTGGTCCGGTCGATTGGCGATCGTGTGATATCACAACGTTAGATTTTTTCCTGTAGGTATATGTAAAGTCTAGATTCTATGCGGACAATCCCATTTCGATTAAGGCCTTGGAGCAAAACATTACGCGTGTCATTCGCCAGTTACCAGTCGAAATGCTCGAACGAGTCATCAAAAATTGGACTCAATGGATGGATAATCTGAGACGTAGCCGCGGGCAATATTTGAAAAAGAAAATCTTCAAAAAAATAAATGCCAAAAAATGTTCTTTCGAGTGTTAATAAACATTCCCCATTAAATTTGAATTTTCCGTGTTTTTTTTTCTTTAAAAAGTGGTGAACCTCGAAATGAATCACATACAAATATTTTTTTATTAGCAATATATATATCAAAAATGTTGCTACGGTAGCTAATAATCTCCAAAGTCTAAATTACATACCTACATTATATTAGTTCAGTACTTAAGTTAAGCAGCATGTTTGTGTGTACTTATGTGCGACCATGTAAGTTCACTACACCCATGCAAAAGACATCTTGTCGAAATTATTGATAATTGGTGTGCTTTAAGCGGATACACTTACAGTACAGTTCTATTCTCGCGACAATAATATTAATAACAACAAGAATAAGCAATACATATATAATTTATTACCAATTATAACAAGTCATTGGTAAAACATACGCACATATGTCACTTAATATACAATACAAACCGATTATACAATGTATAATCGAACCAAGGAGTAGAGTAGAATAGAGAGAGAATAGGGCATATTATGGTATTTTAGTATAAAATTACTGTTATTTATAGGTCGAGTTGTGATGAAGACCTCCCTAAATATGATAATATGGTATTTTAGAGAAAATAGGTCGAGTTACAACGATGGAAGGTCGCTGTGGCGCAGACCTCTCCCTAAGTTGACTTATGGGGGACTACGATATTATTATTTGTGTGTTTTTTGTTTTAAAGTACCGTTACTTTTAATGTTTTTATGCTATTTTTTAGGGGGGAAAGTACCGTTACCTTACTTTTCATATACTTTCATGTACTTTCATGTACTACTATGGTATTTACCATAGGTTGAGACTTATGGGCGAGGGAACTAAGTACCGTTACTTTTTATGTTATTATGATATATTTAGTTTCAGAGTACCGTTACTTTTAATAATATTACGGTATTATTTTTTTTTTGGTTCTAAAGTCCCGTCATTTTTTTTGAAAATCGAAAAAATCATATGAGGATTTATCGGATAATATCGATATGCATACGGTCGGATAGGTATTTAAATCGACTACACTAGGGAAGAAACCACGTGCTTGTAGCACTCACTTTTAGGGAGAAAAATGCAAAAATGTAAAGTGCAAACTCTTAACACTTTTTTTAAAATCGATAAAAACATATAAGGAGTTATCGGATAATATCGATATGCATGCGGTCGGATAGGTATTTAAATGTACTGCACTAGAGAAGAAACCGCATCGTTATAGCACTCACGGTTAGGGAGAAAAATGCAGAAATGCAATATGCTGATTTTTAACACTTTTTTAAAAATCGAAAAAAAAAACATATATAACGGTATCGGAGAATATTGATATGGATATGGTCGGATAGGTATTAAAATGGACTACACTATGGTATTAAAATGGACAAGTATACAACATTTTGTAATTTTACCTATATATTGTACATAAATTTGTACATCCAATGTATATTCTTATTTGCTTCGTACACACTTGTACAGAATTTTGCATTGAATTGTTAATACCTACTCGCACTTACTACAAACTTATGGACAACAGTAATATATGCTATTTGCTTGAGTGCCATCTTGTCTGAATTTGTTTGTATTGTTATTTTAATATCTGTATGTATTTACACCTATCGTGCCAACATTACGCTCTTAAGCAGGATTTTGATACACTTCAAAATTTACACTCAACACAACTTATCCTGTGATTATATTTGTACATTTGTATGTATGTGTCATTATATACTTATTAAAAGCTATAATAAAATAGAAGAAGAAATATTAAATTTAATTTTGATTTGTTGTCTAACACAGGTGGCATGCACATCTGTTTTTGTTTTAATTTAATTACTCAAAATAAACGATCTAATTAGTGCAGGAAATTGATTGAAAATTGCGCTCAATTGAGAGTTGTGAATCGGTGAATCGGTAAATTAATTTCGTGAGTGGTGGAGATTTTTTTTATGTCTATGTCTATTTCAATGGCGATATCTAGCAGGTGAATTGAAAAGGCCCCGGTACACGATATTAAAATAAATGTTATTGCGCAAAATTAATTTTTTTTGTTCACCATAATTCCCTTCAAGGGTGATACACTGTTTATAGCGAAACTCCAACTTTTCGATACCATTTTTGTAGTACGATTTATCCTTTGCTTCAAAATAGGCCACAGCCTCAGCGATCACCTCTTCATTTGGCGAAAATTTCTTCGCAGCGCGCATTCTTTTGAGATCTGAGAACAGGAAATAGTCGCTGGTAGCTAGATCTTGAGAATACGATGGATGCGGAAGCAATTCGAAGCCCAATTACTTGCTTTTTGTCATCGATTTCACTGAGTTGTGACACGTTGCATTATCTTGGTTAAACAACACTTCTTTTTTCATACGTACCTTTTTTTAAAGGCGATTTCGTCCTTCAAGCGGTCCAATAACGCTATGTAATAGTCGCTGTTGTTGGTCCTTCCTTTTTTGACGCTTTTAGTGCGTGCTAATCGTGTGCAGCCCACTCGGATGACTGTCGATTGGATTTCGGAGTGAAATGGTGGAGCCATGTTTCATCCGTTGTCACATTTTGCCGCAAAAACTCGGGTTTATTACGCTTGAACATCTCCAAACACTGCTCCGAAACATCAACTCGTCGCTGTTGTTGGTCAAAAGTGAGCTCTCACAGCCAAATATTTGTGAATGATATGATATAAACGTTCTGTTGATATCTTCAGATTGCCTGCTATTTCATACAATTTCAATTGTCAATTTTTTTTAAGTTTTCGTCGACAAAAACCTATTTTGGGCGTCCACTGTGTTTGCCGTCTTCGGTGCTCATTTCACCACCTCTAAACTTAGTATACCAATTTTTGATGGTTGATTTTCTTGGGGCGGTATCCGAAAACTCGTCATCAAACCAAGTTTGTTAAAAATCATATGGATTTAATTCAAACAGCGTCATCTATGTGTCAGGCCGGGAACTTCTCAATTGACCTTTCTATCTATGCATGTGGCAATGATTATATCTGTGTATATGTTTAAATGAAAACTCTTTTGTGAAGCTGCCATCCGTATATATTTATTAATTTAAAATATATGTATAAAGACAAGAGAGCAAAAAGTTAAAGCTGAGGAGCCACTTTGGGATTAGTTTATCTTGGAATTCTTCGAAGTCGAATTATGAAAAAAGTTTATAAATAACTGACAAAACAACTTGCTTGGAAACTTTTTGTTTTTTTTTTATAAGGATTGCCAATTTTTTTAAAATAAATACTTAAAAAGCAGAAAATAAAATGAGCTGCCGTTTATTTCAAAAGTTTTTTTATATTGAATTGTGAAATATCAAATAATGCTAAGAGATTTGAAAAACTTATTGCTAAATGTAGTCTTAAAGCCAGATGCTAGTTGCCAGTTTTTATTATAAAGCTAATAAAATAAATAAAATATTACAAAAAAAAAAAAAAAAAAAAATTGAGAAACTTTCAGCAAAATTAATTAGAAAAATAGCGAACTTTATTTAATAACTTCAAGTAATGACACTTTAAAAACCTTGGTACTGAGCAATATTTTTGAAAGGGTTGCAACCTGTTTAATTTATAGAAGTTTAATTGAAACAATGACGGCAATGCTATTACAATAAAAAAAAAAATGGATGAAATTAAAAAAATTGTTACTAAAGTGAATAAAAAATCAGGCTGAAAATATTTTAAGAATAAAAAAAATAAGAAAAAACAACTAAAAAAATAAAAATGAAATAAAAATTAAAAAAAGGAACACAGAAAATTAAGAAAAAAGATAAATTATTTAAAAAAAGCTTTAAAAAAATAATATGGTACACAAGTTGAAAAATACTAAAATAATATTAGAAAATATATAGAATAACAGAAAATAAATAAACCTTAAAATAATTTGAAATAAAAATATAAACCCTAAAATAATTTGTTAAAAACAATTAAGAATAAAATAAGAGAAATTAATAAAAAAATATAATGAAAAAAGATTTAAGAAAATAATAAAAAATGTTTAAAAAATATATAAAAAATTAAAATATTAAAACAATATTTAAAAATTAGGTACAAATTAAAGGAAAATAATAATCATAAAATAAAAAATAAGAAAAGCATAAAAATTTAAAAAATAAAATAAAAAGTCTTTATTGGAATAAATTTAAAGTATTGCCCGCGGGAAACGACTACTTTTCCCCCAACTCTCTGGTAATTTTCGAATACCATATATAAAAAAAAAAGTTTGGAGAATACGGCTACGTGGGGCCACGTTGCAAAATCACCTTTTCAATCCTTACACTCGTTTCTGGTCGTTTTTCGATGCACGAATCGAAAAAGCAAAAAAAAAATATTAATAATCGTAAACCCAACGATTACACTCCTTCCGCTCCTTCCGCTCAGCCGACACGAGCATAAAAAATAAATGAAATACGGAATTTGCGGAGTCATAAAAGGCAAGAGTTGTTAAGTGTCTAAATTTAAAACGATTCAGCTACAGAAAAGAGTTTATTCAACAGTTGAAATTTAGTTATACTAAACTTTTAAAATTTAAGTGTTGAGAGAAGCGATTAGAGTTTTTACTGCTAAAAAGTGCGTCTGATTGGTCAAAGATGCTGAAAAGAGAACCAAAATCATGACGCAGTCGGTGAAATGATTCTTCAGTTCATAAATTGTTTTCACTGACTACTACTAAAGTCTAAAGAATACAAAAAAATACGAAACAATTAAAAAGAAATACATGAATTAAAAAAAATAAATAAAAAATTTTTAAATTTAAAAAATAATAATAAGAAAGGATAATCAAATATAAAAAATAGAAAAAATGGGAAAAAAGATTTTTTTAAAGTGTTAAGAAATTGCATAATAAAAAGAAAAAAAAAATTATAAAGTTAAAAAAAATATTAAAAAAGTAAAAGAATAGAAAAATATTAAATATTTAAACTCTATTTGAAATTAATAAAATGACATAAAAAAAAATAACAAAAAAAAATTATTAAAAAAGTTAGAAATGATTTAAAGAATATACGAAAAGAAAAAAATTTGAATATAAATGAAAGAAATTAGAGAAAAATAAAATAATTAAAAGCGAAAAAAAAATTAAAACCAAAAATATATTGAGACTTCTTAATATATATATATATATATATATATATATATATATATATATATATATATATATATATATATATATTTATAAATGTGATGTTGGTTTGCGTGCGCTTCAAAAATTCAAAATGTGCGATTGAACTGAAATTGTGGCATGATAATTCGCATCAAGGGTTGTTTTTATTTATTCTTTGCATCAGCCACATGTCCGCGGGAGAGACTGACCTATTCGAAAAAATTGAATTTATGCCTCAATTAGCTTGAAATTTGGTACATAGGTAGCTTTATGCTTAGGTTAGTAGGACACAAATTTTTCTCTCCGGGAAGTGGATCATGGACCGACCTATTCGAAATGGTGATTTATGGTTCGATTTAGGAGAATGATGATTTCCAGGATGAGACCGATATAATTGAGAAATGGATTTCTGCTTCGATTTGGTTAAACTCTTAGATGATAAATAGATTTTTTTTCCCGAAAATCGACCATGGATCAGGAAAAAAGTTCAATTTGCTTGAAAAATTTCTTTAGAAAAAAGTGATCACCGACAACCTGACGAAAATTACGATAATTTGGATATATATGCATAGGTACATGCGCAGTTTGTTCGCTACGTCATGTAATTTTTCTGTAGCCAAAGGCTCTGTTCGGTTTACTTCGAAGCGAATACGAACTTTAAATACACTTTGCAATACCAATTAGAATAAAAATTGAAGAAAACACAGAAAGCCAAAAAAACGTGTAGCCAAGTCTTTTAGTATGTATATAAAGGGTGATCCATTTCGAGGATTTAATTATCTTAAAAAAAAAAAGCAAAGAAAATTCGAATTTAATGGGGAATGTTTATTATCAGTTGAAAGAAAATTCTTTGGCATCAATTTTTTGAAAATCATCTCTTCCGAATGTTGGCCGCGACTACGTTTCAGATGGTTCATCCATTGAGTCCAATTTTCAATGACTCGTTCAAGCATTTCGAGTGACACGCGTGATGTTTTGCTCCGAGGCCTGCATCGAAGCGGGACCGTCCGCGTAGACTTTACACAAAATCACAGGAAAATGGACAAATGTCGCGTAGATCACGTGCTTCAATTTTAGACATCAAATAGTCGGTTATCATGGCGCGATAACGGTCGCCTTTGACGGTTACGTTCACATCGGCATAATTTTTGGAAAAATATGAACCGATGATTCCACCGGCCCACAAACCACACCAAACCGTTATTTTTTCTGGTTGAAATGGCAGCTCTTGAATCTCTTCAGGTTGCTCTTCGTCCCAAATGCGACGCTTATTTACATACCCAGTGAGCCAGAAATGGGCATGATCGCTGAACAAAATTTGCCTCGAAAACGTCGGATCTTTTTGGAACTTTTTAAAAGCCCATAGAGCGAAGCGATGTCGCTTGGGAAAGTCGAGCGGCGTCAGTTCTTGCACAGGCTGTATTTTGTATGCTGTCAATTTAAGATCTCGACGTGAAATGCGCCAAGTTGTTCCATACGTCAGTCTGAGTAGTTGCGAACGGCGCCGAATCGACTCTTCACGGTCTTCGTGTACACTATGAGCCACGACCACTATATTTTCTTCATTGCGTGCTGGACGTGGTCTATTCGGTCGAATATTATCCAATAATGAATGCTGGCTCTCAAGATGGGTGATATTGTTGAGAATTGTACGCTCAGTAGGCCGATTATGTTGACCATAAGTTGAGCGAGGAGCGCGCGAAACACATTCTTTACAGAACGTGAATTTTCGTAATAAAGTTGAATGATTTGTAAACGTTGTTCAATCGTAAGTCTTTGCATGGTGAAATGCCAAACAATACTGAACAAAAATAGCATGACAGCTTGACACGACTCAGGTGATCTGTCAAAAAAAGGGTATTGAAGAAAGTACCTCTTACCTGGATCACACTTTATTATAATGAATAAAAATCTTTTATATAAATTTCATCTTGTTTAATTCAATTTTAACCACATTTTTATTAATTATTTCAGATTTTTCTTTGTATTTCCAGGTAAATATGGTTTTGACTAACACACTTACAAACTGGGGTATGCACTGCTTGTCTGTTTTATATTAATTTCAGGGAAATTTCTTAAAACCAAGTGCAAGTGATCCAACCTAAAGTTGTTTCATCTGCTGTTGTTGTTTTATTGTGTTTGTTTTTATGTGTGCTACAGCACTTGAGGCGAAAGTCCTGCTAACTGCTGGTCACTGCTTTATTGTTACGCCAAGATAGAGAGCAAAAAACAAAAAAAAAAATCATTTATAAGCGGTTTATGTTCACTTTCATACTCACTATATATAGTGTTTTACGTTGTCTTATGCCTGAAGGCGTGTGCTTTGTATTTATTTATTGCAAAAGGAGTTTATGAAATTATGCGTGTGTGTGTGTGTGTGTGCGTTTTCTCTATCTTACTGCCTGAGATGAGTTTGCAACTTTTACAATTTGTTTATGGCAAATTATAGCCGCCGGCATATAAATGTGCTGTTCCACTTTACTTGAACTTAAGGCAATTGCAGTATTCCTGCGACCTGCCTTTTTATGTACGACTTTATGTCTTACAATACACCAGCCATGCCTCTAATATCCTTACAAGTTGATTCTTTATCTTTGCTAACAATTATACCCTTCAGTTAGTTTATTTTTCTTGCATTTATATCGCTTTTATTGCTTTTTTTCCGTAACATTTAAAGTGCGCCTGCCCTTTCGTATTTTTATTTATTTCACTTTTCCTCTTTTTTTTCTGTTTTGCTCTGCACTTGTTTGTTTGAAATAGACAATTTCAATTTGAATGCAAATTCTATTTTAATTTTGAAATTAAATACATTCAAATTGCACAGCAAATGGCGCAAGAAAGTTTGTTGACTGACTGTCTACTGCCTCGAACCGCGCACAACACTTAAACGCGATTCCTCCCTCCCTCATTCATTTGTTGGTGCGCCTTTTGGTATGCTATGAACTTTTCTCTGTGTCTTTTTTCTTCCTTCTTGTTTTACTTTATCAAGTGTTTCATCCGTTTAGCCTTCGGCCTGTACGCTTTACCGTCGACCTGCAGCATTTCTACTGCATTTCCTAAATAAATATTTAGCAAATTTTCTTCATTCTTCAATCTTTACACACAGAAAACTAAAACTCTTTTCATTGGGGGTTAAATAAGAACACTTTTGTAAAAAAAAATGGAAAAAGATTTTATGGTTTTGCCTACCTTTTAAAAGTGGAAAATATTCAAAACGAGCAGCGAAACTCGCAAAGTTGCTTTGCGAAAGTTTTCAGTTGGTCAGTTGAAATTTCTTAAGATGCACACATAGGTTTTAGGTTAGGTTTAAGTGGCGGTAGAAGTTTTGCAGTTTATTAAAAAATTATAAGCGATAAATACAACTATACTTCCTTTGCTTACCCATAATAATTTTGAGATGACTTTAGCAAAAATTTTGCATAGATAGTCTTGTAACAGATACTTTGGGGTTTATAGGATAATTTCAGTTGCATTTAAAGGCGTAACAAAATTTGGACTTTAAGTAAAATAAAAAAGTCATATAAACGTAAACGTAATGACACTATTCAAAACAAAATTCTTGCATTAAAAAGTAAATAGAATATTCTATAAGGATTTATTTAATAATCGTCTCAATGATATTTCTTACATGCAATCTTTTTCAAGAGAGTTATTTTGAAATCATAGAGTTACTAATTATCGATTTCTTTATTATATTTTTGCTGTTTATCAATACGTTTATCAACTTTATTAAATCTTTCGGATAAAATGCTTAAATAAATAAGTTAAATAATTAATTAAAGTGAGCCTATGTTTTACTAATTTTTATACAGAAATATATGCGCCTATATGTAGGCAATGTTTTAAAGGTAAACAAAACTTCCATTATTATTTCAAAGTTTAAAAAAATATAGCATATCTTTAGGAGTTATTTATAAATTATACTTAAACTAAAATTACGTTATTAAGGAATACTAGATTAATTATAACACAAAATGCAATAAAATTTCTTGCAAAATGATTGAATTCTTTAATAATAAAAAATAGTTTAAAAACAGTGAAAATAACATCATTTAAAGATTAGGTCTTCAACACAATACCGGCAGGAGTTTTTCGACTTACTTTTTTTATTTCGAAGTCCTAAAAATATTCAAATAAATTATAGAACGTGCAAAACGCCAATTTCTGTTATACAAAAAAGTTTTTTTGTTCTTACTTTAAGTCATAATTAAATCTGAAGGTAGAATTTGGCCTTAATTCTTCTTTTTCTTCTTCTTCTTTACTGTCGTAAGCAAAGCTTACCGTATCAACAGTAGCGCGCTATTCATTTCATTGCGCTTTTCGTCCCCTTTTAATACCCAGTGCTTTCCACCTGATATTTCCAAAGGAGGTGAGGTCTTCCTGCACAGATATAGCGCTTTCAAACATTCAGTCGACATAACCTAGATTGCGTATAAATCATCATCATTATAAATGTGCAAAGGTCCATAACTCCTTAGAAAAACCTTTCCTTCGAAAACTACCAATGTCGACTTATTGGATGCCGTCATTGTACAGGCCTCCTCAACAATATAGCAGGACGGGAATAATGACAACTGATTGATAGATTTTGGTTTTGGCTCGTCTAGAGAGAACTTTACTTTTTAATTTTCTACTTAAACCAAAGTTGCACCTGTAACTACGACTTCGAAGTTATGACTGCCCACAGTTTTTCGGGAACCGAGTTGCGAATGCGACGACAGGAGATATTTCATCTTGCCTTGAAGAAATCACGCGATAAAGACTCACCTTCGTTTGGCATCGAACGTCTCGGAGAGGTTATTACAAATTCTGGCATAAATAAAGTCTATTTTTCAGTCTTGCACCAGTTGTATTTTGTACGCTTTCAATTTAAGATCTTGACGTAAAATGCACCAAGTCGTTCCATACGTCAGTCCGAGCTGTTGCGAGCGGCGCCGAATCGACTCTCCACGGTCTTCGTGTACACTCTGGGCTGCGACCGCTATATTTTCTTCACTGCATGCTGGACGTGGTCTGTTCGGTCGAATATTATCCTATAATGAATGCTGGGTCGAGCATTTCGCTCTATTTTTTTTCTGCGTCTCCAAATACGTACCGCTTTGTTTTCATCGCTCGGCAGCTGTCGCACTCCACAAGTGTTGTGGTCGGCTGACACGATGCGAGGTAGGTAGTCATTTTTCTCTTCACAGCCGTTTGACATTCCTTATCATACCAGCTCTTTTTCTGATAGTATTGAAAACCATTTGCTTCACTGTTTAATAATACCTTCTACAGCTCTAGTGCTTTTAGAATGTAGGAGTGGAAGTCGAATAGATAACTGACTGTCTGCTGTGATTGCAGCTTTTCACTTCACCTATCTTCACTGAGACAAAATAGTGATCCGAGTCATTATTGGGTCCTCGGGACGTGCGCACATCTAAAACAATGGATACATGCCTTCCCTTAATCTAAACACGACCGGTTTTGCGAGATTTTCGATCCTAAATGCTAAAAGCATTATCCTGTGCCGGAATCTTCCGCGACTGCATACAACCATACTGCGGGCCCCGGCGAAGTGGATCAGGCTCAACCCGTTTGTGAATGTTTCCTCGTGGAGGCCGAATTTTCCGAATGTTATGCCGAAGACACAGTGCCTTTTCGTTGAAATCGCCAAGCACAGATTTGATACAATGACGAGAGCATCACTCATCGACCTTCTCTTCTGTCGGTGCATGAGTGCATATCAGTGATAAGAATTTCGCTTTGTTGGTGATTGTGGTGAGGCGTCGGGATGATGAAGACGCTGAAATATCTCACCTACTACAAATGTAACACCAACTTTGCACTGCTTAAATGACCGATGTTGCAGATCTCACAAGGACCTTCTTCCGTCCTTATCCTGTTCATTACACTTCTTTCTCGGAGGTGTTATCTAGTTTTACAAGGACATCAACAAGCTGAGCAACAACGCCTTACCAATTAAGGAACATCCAGATGCACACCTTCAAATCGTTTTCAACGGTCATTATCAAATTGGGCTTCCACACCCGATCTCTGTTGTTTTTATTTGTTATTGGGTTAGATTTTTTTCATGCGGCGTTCGGTGGTATAAAATTAGCACTCTTGAGATGATTCAAGGTAAATGTAAAGGTAAATGTCGAGGAAAAAAGACTTCCTCACGTTCTACACATGATCCTATCCTGTTTTATTGTTTATTTTCAAAAATCTTACTGCAGTTGTATAATTTATTTACTAAAAAATTAAATTCATTTATCCGCTATAATTCACGCAATCAATTAAACTAAATCATGAAACAAATTTTTTAACCACAAAATCCAATGATTTAAAATTAAGTATGCATGTATGTATGAGAAAAACATAAAATCCATGCAAAAAATATTTAATTTGATTAACCGCAAAAATTGTAGCAAACAAATGCGATAGAGAAAATCGAGTGACAGTTTTTATAATATATTAAATATCAACATAATAAAGTATATTTGACGCTTTCATTGTCCGCAGTCCGCAGTGAATTACGTGTATGGGCGAAATAATGGAAAACCGCAGCTTGATTTTAATTTGTGTCAATGAAAGTGATTATTTACACGTACAAATGTACACATGTATATATGTATGTGCTTATTATATGCTTATATATTTATAAGTGTGACAGCAAAACCGAAGAGTGTTTGCACACTAATTGAGAGGTGTGTCACAAGAGTAAATCAGTGAAGTGTAAATGTATATACACATACATTTGTACTTACCTATGTACATACATATATCGGTGTAAATATATATTGCATATTGTATGAACTTTTTCGTACACAAATATATATATATAAAGTGTCCGCAAGCAATTAACGGTTAGCTGCGAATTGAGCATTAAGTTGTCCACTTTTAGGCGTATTAACGCAGCTGAGCGCACAGCAGGCGATCACTGACACAGTTTCGGTTTAATGCACAATATTCACTGTCCATGTATGTCTGTATATACACTAAATACATGCAAATCTAATTATGTACATTTAAACATAAAATTATTGACAACAAAATGTGAAACGGACCTAACTGACAATTTTAAAAATTTAAAAAGCTATGAATAATTTAAAATTGTAGCTTGAACTTTTTTTATTTTTAAAATTTGAACAAAAATTTTGAACAAAACTTTCATTTCGAAATTAACAATAAAAAATTTCCAATGAAATTTTTCGAAGAAATTTTTCAATGAAAATTTCGAAGAATTTTTTTTAAACAAATTTTCGAACAAATTTTCGAACAAATTTTTCAATCCGAAATTTCGAACTAATTTTTCATTGAAAATTTTCGAATAATATTTCGAAAAGATTTTTCGTATTAATTTAAAAAAAAATTTTTTTTTATAATAATTTTCAAAAAATTTTCAATATTTTTTTTTTTTAACAAATTCTTCAATAAAATTTTTCAAATACATTTTTCAAAAAATTTCCAAATAACTTTTATTTATATACTTTTCAATTAAATTGTTAAACAAATTGTTCAAACAAATATTTCTAAAAAGTTGTTTTAAACAAAGTTTTCGAACAAATTTCCAAAAAATATAAAAGAAAAATTCAAGTAAAATATTCCAAATATTTTCTACCGAAAATTTATTTGAAAATTTTTATTGAAAACGTATTTGAAAATTTTGAACAAAACAATTTTTTGTAACGTATCTTAATTTTTTTAGTTCGGTCGAAAATTTTCCTTGAAAAGTTTTTTGAAAATATTTGAAAAGTTTTTCAAAAAATTATTCAACCTTTTCGAACAAGTTTTCAATAAATATTAAAAAAAAAATTTTTCTGCAAAATGTTGTTTTAATACAAATTTTTCAATACACAAACTCTAACAAATTATCAAGTAAATTTTTCAAATAAATTTTCAAAGAAAGTTTGCTAAAAAATTTTTCACTAAAGTTCTTCGCTAAAAACATTCAAATAAGTTTTAAAAATTTCAAAAAATTTTCTAAAAAATTATCAATAATACTTCAAATAAATTTTAAATTAAAATTTCAATAGAAATCTTTCAACAAAATTTTCAAATAAATATTTCAATACAATTTTTTAATGTTCAAACAAATTTTTCCATAAAAAGTATACAATATAAATTTATAATCGAGTTTTCCAATAATATATACCATAAAAGATTATAATTTCTCAATAAAACAGTCTTTTCAGATTTTTCAATAAATTTTTTCTTACCATATTTATAAAAAATTCGCGATAATATTCTTCAGTAAAAATTTTGAAAATAAATTTTGCAATAAAATTTTCAAATAAATTTTTCAATAAAATTTTCAAATAAATTTTTCAATAAAATTTTCAAATAAATTTTTCAACAAAAATGTTTGTATTCAAAAAAAAAGAAAAAATTAAATAAAAATTTGCGATCAAGTTTTCAATAAAATATACTAAGTTTTCTAATTAAATTTTATTATAAAATTTCTCAAAAAATTATTCTTTCACATTTTTCAATAAAAAAATTCAAACATATTTATTAAAAATTCGCAGTAAAATTTTCAGTAAAAATTTTGAAACAATATTTTCAAAAATATATAATATATTGTTTTCCAACAATTATTAAAGACAAAAAAAAATTTTAAACGAGTTTTACATAAAATAATTACGAAGCACTATTTTTGTGCTCCACAGTGCGCGTGGTGAACAAATGTCAATTTTCATTGCCTATATTTCGGCGTTGTATTGGTAAACGTGCTATTTACACACGATTTAAATTACATGAATACATTTAATGAACTATTGTGTTGTTTGTGTGGGTGTGTAAGTGTTAATATTATTGTATTGCTACTGTTACATTTGCGGTTTATTTACTACTTACTAATAATAGGCGCGCATTCCATGTATATACACACTTACGCATGTGTGAAACTTGTTATGTAGGGTGTTCATTACAAGCATGTAGTAGTAGTCAGTTATATATGTAGGTGGACAGTAGTAGTTAGTTAGTCAAATGTGGGTGTTACATAGTAGGTGGACGTTGGTTCACATTTCGCTGTGGGCGTTTTTGTACTTGCTCGACTAAATTCGATTTTATTTGCTTGTCAATATTTGTAATTAAGTGTTTTAATTGCACTAAGTAGTATTTAATTAATATGTAAATTAATTTTAACACATTACTTGCTTGCTGTCAAGTCGCTGTAGTGTAGTGGCGTGATAATATGATGGGCAAGCACTTAAAGGTGATAATGCTTTTTTTGTACATTCAAGGATTTTTTTATAACGCTTAGTTTGCTTAAAAATGATTAGTAACGGTAATATTTGATAATTTGGTAGGGATTCAGAGCCTGAGGTGACAAAAGAAAAACCATTTTTATTAGGTTAGCCTAGACTGGTTCACCGTTTCAGAGCTGAAATTTAGTGTTACCAGATTTGTACGAGCTTAGTTAGTAAGCTCCGCGGCATATAAAGAGTGATCCATTTAGAGGTTTTATACTTTTTTTAAGAAAACAATACAGGAAATTCAAACTTAATGGGAAATCTTTATTACCATTCAAAAGAACATTCTTTGGCATTTATTTTTCGAAGACTGGCTTTCATCGCTGATCAAAATTTGGCCGCAGCTACGTCTCATATGGTCCATCCGTTGAGCCCAATTTTTGATGACTCGTTCGAGCATTTCACACGCGTGATGTTTTGCTCCAAGGCCTGAATCGAAGCGGGATTGTCCGCATAGACTTTAGACTTTACATATCCCCACAGGAAAAAGTCTAACGGTGTAATATCACACGATCTTGGTGGCCAATCGACCGGCCCAAAACGTGAAATTATCTGCTCACCGAAGTGTTCTCTCAATAAATCCATTGATTGATGCGATGTGATCTTCAATTTCAGGCATCAAATAGTCGGTTATTATGGCGCGATAACGGTCGCCATTGACGGTTACGTTCTCACCGGCATCTTTTTTTGAAGAAATATGGACCGATGATTCCACGCCCTACAAACCACACCAATCCGTTTTTTTATCAGGATGAAATGGCAACTCTTGAATCTCTTCAGGTTTTTCTTCGTTCCAAATGAGGCAATTTTGCTTTTGTACATACCCATTGAGCCGGGAATGGGCCTCATCGCTGAACAAAATTTTGCTCGAAAACGTCGGATCTTCTTGAAACTTTTCAAGAGCCCATATAGCGAAGCGCTGCCACTTGGGAAGGTCGAACGGCCTCAATTCTTGCACAAACTGAAGCGCGCCAAGTCGTTCCATACGTCAGTCCGAGTTGCTGCGAATGGCGCCGAATCGACTTTCCACGGTCTTCGTGTACACTCTCAGCTACGGCCGCTATATTTGTTTCAAATATGAATTCTCCTTTTGTATGGATCAGTTCCCTGCAGTAGCTCTGCTGGGTTTTTATTTGCAGCAAATATTTGGGCTTGGAAGGTACAACCACCTTCTAAACTCCGGTTAGGCACAGTAAATTGTAGCTTCCACTCCATCATTCATTTTAGAGCCATCTGTAAAGATTTTCGAAGCTTTGCCTACGAACTTGAATCCTTTGTTCCCATCATCGTCCACCTCTGTTGCATCCTGGCAAACTATTTATTTCACTCAAATTTCTTTATCTTTTTAATATTTTATTTTATTATATTTTGCTACATTTTTTTAAATTTTTATTTATTTTTTTTATTTATCTTATACTATTTCATTTTATTTATAATATTTGTTTTATTTTATTTTTTCATTTTATTTTTTTAAATTTAATTTTTTTTTAATATTTTTTATTTTAATCTGTTTATTTGTTTTTAACTTAAATCAGGTATCGAAAATAATTTAATTTTTGATTTCTTGGTGAAAAAATCAAGTACTTCCATACATATCTGTTAAGCAAATACGAATATTCATGCCCATAATTGCGCGGTAAAGTTTTGATTGATTCGGTGTGAACAAAAAAAAAAAAAAAAAAAATATTAAAAATTAATTTTATTTTGAATTTAAAATTTTTTTTTTTTTGAATGAAAAAATGTTGCTAAAAAAAACAATTTTTATTTTCGATCAGAAGAATAAAATTCAAAAAATAATTATTATTTCTAAAAAAAACTTAAAACTGAAAGTGGAATGAATATTTCATATTGATATTATATTGAATATTGATGATAAAATGAAAAACTCAAAAGAAATTCCTTATTATTGATCAAAAAACTTCTAAGCAAGATCTATTTTTTGTATCAAAAAAAAAAGGAAGCTCAAAGATAATCACTACTTTTGAGGGAAAATATAAAAATTGATATGTAAGAGTTATAACTTATTAAATTTTTTTTATTAATTTTAATTAGTATTTCTTGAGCGATTTGATAGATCTGAAACTTTAATAATTACATTAGCAAGCATGAAAAAAATTTTTGGTTTGGTTTCGCTCTGTTTATATCTGTGGTCTGTGAATTTGGTAGTATGAACTATGCTTCTACTATACTATGTCAGCTGACAGCTGAAAATTATTATTTTAAATTTTTTTCAGGTTTAATTCAAAATCAGTCAATCTTATAATAACTTCTGTGACAGTTATCCCATAAATTTATTATGGCAAGTAAGCTGAGATGTTGTATTAACGATCCGGACATGCTTTGCTACACATGAGGTGAATACATAATGAAAGATCAACGAAAAAAGATCAATGACACCATCATTCGTTTGTATGTTGCTTACTTCGGTATTGAAATTCGTAATCAAGATAAAGTGTGGAACGCGTTAATCTTTGAAGTTTGGGCTCCCAATGATTTGAAGAGAACAAAAAAGTCATCATGAAGACTGTTATTTTTGTATGACAAGTGTTACAGCTATATCTAGCCATTGGATCCAAGCAAATTGGCCTTGCAGAAATCTTGTTCTTAGTGGAAGAAATGTCATAAGTCAGCTTTTAGTTCGACGCGAAAAAATTATTCTTCCACATTTGCACATTAAATGAGGGCTCATAATGCAATTTGTTAAAGCTCTTGACCAAAATGGTCGATGCTTCAAGTTCCTTTCTTAAAAATTCTCTGGATTGAGTACTGAAAAATTGAAGGCAAGAATTTTTAATGCACCTCAGATACATCAATTAATTAAAATTTCTACGGACCTTGAAGCTTCTATGACTGAAATGGAAAAACGTGCGTGGAAATCTTTTGTTGTGGTCACACAAAACTTCTTTAATAACTTCAAGGCAGATAACTACAAAGATTTAGTCAAGGATATGCAGCTGAGTTTTAAAAATTTGGGCTGCAAGTGCGCTATCTCCATAATCACATCGATCACTTTAAACATAATCTGGGAGATTTTAGCGAAGATTAAGGAGAACGCTTCCATCAAGACTTAAAAACAAATTCAGATGGGGCATTAATATGATGGCTAATTATTGCTGGGGACTCATGCGTGATAGCCCAGTACAATCTCACTCAAGAAAATCACTCAAACAAATATTTCTTGATGTTTAATTTCAAAATAAATTAATAATTTTGAAAAAGTGTGTTTTTTCTTCGACTTTGTTAACTCAAGCTGATATGAAAAAAGTAACTGTTTTTTTTATATCAACTCACAAAATGTACCTAAATTCAGATCTAAAATCTTAGGCACCAAAATGGGTGTAGGCTAGTGTTATTAGTGATCGAAAATTATTAAATTACTTAATAATGATTATAAAGTGATTTTTTTTTTAAATTTCTCTTTTGGCTTGAATTATTAATTTTTTTTTTAATTTTCGTCTATTTTGTCCGACTTTATTTTAGTTTTTCTTATTTAATTTTATTTTATATTATCGAAGAAAGCATTGAAACTGTGAAACTAATTGTTCTTGAAAATCATTATTCACTATTAGGGATGTTGGCATATTAATCGGCTCTCTCCATTCAATTTTCTCGAATGCTTTGGGCATGAAACGTGTGGCAGCGAAAATAGTTCCGAAATTGCTAAAGTTGTTGAACGACGTCAACACAACGATCCAGGTTTATTCAAACGACTCATAGCTGGTGCAGAACCTTGGGTATAAGGTTATAACGTCGAAACCAAGGACCAATTATCCTAATGGAAGCTGCCAGATGAGCCAACACCGATAACGGCACACCAATTTCGATCAAATGTAAAGGATTTTCTCACTGTTTTCTTTGATTACAATGGTGTAGTGCATCATGATTTCCTGCGAAAAGGTCGTACAGTTACTAAGGAATTTTATAAGGAACTTATGTAACGTTTGCGTGAAGCAATACGGCTCAAACGATCGGTATTGTGGAAAAACAAATCGTGGATTCTGCATTCTGCACCAGCTCACACATCAATGCTTATTTCTGATTTTTTGGCCAAAACCAAAATCGTAATCATGCCTCAATCGCCGTATTCACCAGATTTGGCTCCCTGTGACTTTCCTATTCCCAAAACTAAAGACATCAATAAAAGGTAATCGTTTTGTCACAATTGATGAGATCAGAATGGAAGAAATAGCTAATGGTTATGCCGAAATGCGAATTTTAGAAGTACTTTGAGGATTGGAAAAAGGGTTGGCACAAGTGTATTATTTCCGCGGGGGATTTCGTTGAAGGGGACAAAATAGATATCGATGAATAAATAAGTAATTTTCATTTTCCTTTGAACACATATCGTAAGCTCCTCATTAAAATCGATCGGCTGATCGGAGGTGGCATAGAATAAGGTATTTAATTGTGTTGATTTGGTTTTGTATTTAATTGTGGCCATAAAAAGTTGGTTATCATCGATCTATACCACACCCCATTGACAGCAACGGTGCTACCAGCTTCATTTCGATAGATAGATTCCACCAGACCAAAAACAACACCAAACTGTCATTTAGGTGAATGTAATGTGGGTTGTTCCTGAATAATTTGTGAATTTTCTTCGCACCAGAATCGACTGTTTTCTTAATTTACCACATCACTCAGATGTAAGTAAGCCTCATCGGAGAAGATGATTTTCCTAAAAAAAATCGTTATCGTTTTCAAATTGTTCCAAGGCAAAATCAACAAATTCACGACGTTTATGGTGGCCCATGGATGAAATTGTAAACATTACTGAATACAATGAAAAAAAAATTACAGATCATGACGGCACTTCGAAATCATATCATCCCTATTGGAAAATCCTTTATATATATATTTCCACTGAAGCGATTTTTGTCCAAGCTCCTCCTCCAATTAAACACTTTTGCGTGTCGATATTTTTACAAATAGTTGGAGGGACCTACAGCTTATTCTCAGCCGCTTATGAAAATATATATTATTTTGTTTTATTTAATTTTATTTTAGCTTATATAGGGTGTTCTTTATAGAGGTATAGAACTTTAAGTTGGCATTACTTTTCAAGATGGCGACCGATTTACGTACGCGCACTACGTCCAATGATACGGACCAATGATTCCACCAGCCCATAAAGCGCACCAAACAGTCAGTTTTTCTGGATGTAACGGTGTTTCAACATACCCTTGAGGATTACCTTCACTCCAAATGCGGCAGTTTTGTTTGTTGACGTAGCCATTCAACCAGAAGTGCGCTTCATCGCTAAACAAAATTCGCTTATGAAAATCGGGAACAACGGTAATCTCGTTGTGGGCCCATTCGACGAATCTACGCCTTACTTGATGATCGTTTGGCTTCAATTCTTGCACGAGTTGGATTTTGTAAGCACGCAAACCAAGATCTTTCCGCAAAATCTTCCGTAAAGTGGATGGACACAGATCCAATTCCTGTGCTCGATGGCAGATGGACTCATTCGGGCCTTCCTCAATGCTACGCTCTACAGCAGCAATAGCTTCTTCTGTACGCACCGTACGGCGTCTCTGGGGATGCGAGTTATCAATAAGAGTAAACGTGGTGCGAAAACGTTCCATGGTTAATCGAATTAACTGCTCTAATGGACGATTTCGTCGACGATAAAATGGACGTAGTGCGCGATACGTTTTTCGCACAGAACCATTATTTTCGAAATAAAATTGCACTATTTGCAAGCGTTGTTCAGGCGTGAGTCTATTCATGATGAATTGCCAAACCAAATTGAGAATAAATCACTTGACAGCTGTTAAATCGGTCGCCATCTTGAAAAGTAATGCCAACTTAAAGTTCTATACCTATCTATAAAAAACACCCTATATTATGTTCTTTTATTTTCTTTTCATCTATTTGATTTAATTCATATAAGATTAATTTAATTTTATCTTAACTCAGTAAATTATATTTGAAATACTTTTATTTTAGTTTATTTTTCAAGTTCTATTTTGATTTAGTGTTTCTAATTTTATTAAAATTAATTCTGTAACTATATAATTTAATTAATATTATATTAATTTATCTTACTTTTTTATTTATTGTTTTTGTTTTATATTTCATTTTCCCTATTTTAGTTAATTTTAATATTAATTTCATTTTTGATTAATTAATTTTTTATTATAATTTTTTATTTTTTATTATTTAATTTTTTTAATTTTTTTATTTTGTTTTATTTTTGTTTATATTATTGTAAAATTTTATTTTAAGTTATATTTTCATCAATTTTATTCGCCTTTATTTTAGTTTTCTTTTAAATTTTATATAAAAATATTTAATACTATATTATTTTATATTTTGCATATTTTTCTTTTATTTTGGTTTTTTAATTTCAATTTATTTAATTTCATTTTATTTGTTCCATTTTATTGTGATTTATAATAATTTATTTCAATAGATTTTTTTCTTGAGTGAGTTCAAAAACCCTTTTCAACGCATTATCGGTATGCCTTTGAGTACAAAGTCGAAATGTGGCGCTAGTATGTTGTGGTGCTATTTTAAAATTGTAAAATGTTAGCTTAAAAAAAAGTAAGAGATCAGTTTCTGAAAAACTTAATAAAAAAATTGAGGTTTCTCTACACTCTATATGAACTACACTTTTGAGCGCTTACCAAGCAACAAAAAAATGAAAAAAATGAAGAAAAAAAATGAAAAAAAAAATTTTAAAATGCAACGAAATGAACCACCAGAAAGTAATATCGTAAAAGTCTGTTTAATAACGGTAATTTTTTTGCGCTTATTTTCAGATCCCTTTTTGGTATGTAGAGTATGCATACAATGCGTTGGCGTTTTGTTTTTATCTGACAAACTAACTTTTTAAATTGTTTGCAACGTTGAATTTTTGCTAAGTGAAAAAGTATGTGCAAATGTAAACGCGCAAACACACACACACACACACACACATATATATAATAGCTGCAAACGGTGGCGTGTACGCCTCTGCATATGCCACATATAGACATTAGCGTTGTGTGATGTCCTTTATTTATTTACTCCATATTCATTCACACTAACACACACATACACATCTCACACATATTTCACATACATACATACATACATACTTTTCTCACTTTTTAGCTTTTTTAATTTTTATCTGCCTGTGAGCTTTTGTGATGAAATGAAGTTGTTGAAACTTTGTCTTTGGTACACGCTTGCGCTGCTGGGGGCTTTGTATGCTCTTATGTAGCTCTTATTATTGTTGTTGTTGTGTTCTTTATTTTTTCATTATTCACAAATACATTTTTTGTGTGCTCAAAGGCAAAACGCCTAAAATGCCAACCGCTTTCTTTTAACTTTATGCATTTGTACACTCGTACATACATACTTGCACGTGTACATTTGTTTGTGCTTGTATGTTATGCACGCCACTAATGATAAATTAGTACGTGTGAGGTGTTTATAAGTGACTGCCAACCGAACAAATTGTATGCATATTTTTTTATATATTTAAATTCATATATAATGAGCATTGTACATGTGTGCGTGTTTACACATCTTTTGGTTGGCTTTGTAAAAGTTTTAATGACAAATTGTATAGTATGAAGATGAAATCGTAACCGGCTGACAGTCACTTTTAAATACTTATTTATAAATTCAGGTGAGCTACTTGTGATTGTTTAATATGAAAAACGTCTAAAAAGAATGTAAGCCGCCAGCGTCTCATTGTATGCTTGCATCCATGTATGTTAATAAGACTACGCTCGCTTTTATTCGTTAAGTAATCATTTAATGGCGCGCATTTAAGAAGAAACACACTCTTTTCGCTCATTGTAGGCAAATAAAGCGATAGGTGTTTTTTGTTGTTGCGATAAATAAAAGCATAATTTATGTTCTAGTTAAACGAAAGCAAAAAAAGGGGAGAAAATAAACAACGAAGAATTTAATAAAGAAAAAAATCAAAGCGATAAAAAAAATAGTAGTATTTTCTTTTTGAAAAAAATCCTTTTCTTTACTAAAGACTTAAAAAAAATTAAAAAAATTATAGAAAATAAAGAAAATTTTATGAAAAAATAAAATAAAATGAAGAATAAAATAATAAAAAATAAATATATAAAATAAGTATTAAAACATAAAATAATATTTAAATAAAAAAGATATAAATTAAATTTAAAAAAATAAATAAATAAAACTAGTAAAAACTAAAAACCAAATCAGTAAATACAAATATAAAAATAAACAAAAAATAAATAGAAAAATTAAAAAATAAAAACAAAATATAAATAGGAAAATTGAAAAATTAACTGAAAAAAAATAAACAATATAAAAAAAAATAAAAAATAAAAATAAAAAAAAGCATTAAAAAATATTAAATAAAAATAAAAAAAAAACATTAAAAAATATTAAATAAAATTAAAAATTAAAAAATAAAATAAATATAAATAAAAACTAAATAGAGATACAAAAACAAAAATAGAAAAATTAGATAAATATATATATATATATATATATATATATATATATATATATATATATATATATATATATACAATATATATATATATATACAAGTATATATACTTATATATATATAAATAGAAACAAAAATTAATAAAAAATTATAAATAGAAAAAATTAAGAAATATAAAAATTAAAAACCACTAAATAAAAAAGAAAGAAAAAAACAAATAAAAAAAGGAAAAAAACTAATAAAAATAAACAAAAATTTTTTTAAAATTAATTAAAAAAATTAACTAAAAGCTTAAATAAATTATATTAAATTAATAAAAGAAATACATATAATATAAATTTAAAAAAATATATAAAAAAATATAAAAAATGAAGAATGAAAATTATAAAAATATACAATAATGCAGAAAGAAAATATGAAAAACAAAAAAGATAAAAAATAAAATTAAAATGAAAATAAAAAAAAAAGAATTAAAAATAATGCAAAAAAGAAATACAATTATAAAATAAATAAATAAAATAAAGAATAATCAAATTAATAAATAAAATAAATCCAAAAAGGAAACAAATTATAAAAATAAATTTATTTAATTAATTAAATTATTATAAAAATATGTAAAATTAGTGAAAAAACTAAAATTAAATAAATAAATAAAAAAGATTTTTTTTTTAAATTATACAAAAAATTAAAAATAAAAATTAATAGATAAAATTAAAATTAAGTAGCATTATTTAAAATTTAATCTAGATATGAATAAAATTTATTTTAAAAAAGAGTAAATGAAAAATTATTTAAAGAAATATATATATATATATATATATATATATATATATATATGAGAAAAATAAAAATAAAAAAATAAAAAAATAAAAAAAAAAAATAAAAAAAATTTAAAGAAAAAAAAAATATAGTAATAATAATAAATCCATTAAACAATTACGAATAGTAATAGTTACCGTACTTTTGTTTTCCTACTCCCGGGTTTACAGTTACAGCTGCAAGACCGTACCCAATTTCTACGAGTACTCCTACATCCGCGTCGCACATCCTTGAGACGTTAGCAACACTTTTTCAAAAACATAGAAGGAGCTTTAGCGGAGCCACTTCGGCATGGTCGATTTAGGGTTCACTCGAGCCTTTTTGTCGCGTCAGTACGCTAGAGGTGCGGCTGCGAGTGGGAGTCGCTCTTGGAACAAATGGCTCGCTATATGAATGCATTCAAAATCTACTTATTCTCGTACCGGGGTTGTGCATTGGGATTGGCAGCCCCCTAATAGAGACCAGATGTAATGGAACCAGCTAAATGAAAAAGAACACAACCAGAACCACGCCTCAAATGAGAGATTTCATTTTTGACAACGACCACTGGAAACGTTTAAAAGACTACGAATTTAGAGCATGCAGGAAGGTGCAAGACTACAAGGCTGACATAACTGCTGTCCAAGAATAGAAAGAGTCGGGGAAAAGGATCAAATCCTCTATAGAGAACATGTAAAGGAACGCAAATTTGAAGTTTAATTTGTGGCGAGATAGACACCACGTCGCCGAGTCCTGGAATTTAACGTCTGGTCACAATCCGCAACAAAGCGAAGTCCTGATTTACGCCCACATCCCCACGGAAGAGAAGTACGAGGTGCCCACAGATACCTTTCATAAGCGCCTGTAGTGTAATTATGACCGATACTTCGACCTCCTAACAATGACTCGAACCATTATCTTCTCGTTGCAAAGATACGCAGCCGCCTCTATGCAGCATATAATACAAGTCAACAAACACAAGGAAAGCTCCATGTCGAAACGCTGCAACCGCAACTGACAGTCGAATGGTTTCTTACTCGATTTGCACTCCTGCTCTCAGAGACTCCTGATCAGAAACTAGTTATAAAGGAAACCCTGTGACAGAATTTCAAGCGACGTACTTACAGCATCAAACAAGCCTCTCGATTTTCGACAACTCCAAAAGAAGGGCTGGAGTGATGAAGAATACAAACTGTAGTGGAGAGAAAACTAATTGCAGACATAAAAAAAGAGAGAGCGGGTATTGAGAGGTTTCAAAACCGTAGCACACTCAGGTAGAAACCGAATAGTCTAATAGCCGATGTGCAGAGCGTACTGAGTTTATGGAGTGAATATTTCTGCAACATGTTTAATTGTAGTAAAAGTGAAACACCTGCAGATGGTTGAACCCGGATCAATGCATGACTACAGGATAGAAGTTCCTTCACACGATTATCCTGAATTCTGGATTGTGCGATGGTAAGATAAGCGCATTCCTAACGATTGGAGCCTAAGTCTCTCATCATTCCTGTCCTGATATGTGATTTGGTGGCCTTTGCGCTGACAACAACTGATGAGGCAGCACCAGAGCTTTTGCAGAGAAAGTTTTCATGTAAGATTAATGATTCATTGCGACCTACAATCCGTGGGGAAGAACCTGGATTAACTCCAATTAGCATTAAATAGCAAAACAAAGAAAAGAGCGGCGCACTTCTGTTGATTAGTATGTAATTGCGTAAGCTTTGCTTACCTCTATTAATCAAAAGAAGTCTCCTCACTCTCATTTGCAATTCTTACCAAATTTAAACAACTCCTGATAAACGATCATACACAACCGCTTAATAGACTTCCTACATTATTTCCATGCATTTTATTTCCTTAAAGCGTCAGCTTTACTCAGTTTTGCGTAATAAAATGTGTGCTGTTCTCACAGCTACTTCAGCCATAACTCCATTCATAGTTGTACACAGTGGAGACAAGTGTTGAAAATTTGTTTATAATAAAAACAGAAGCATTTCTGACACACACACACACCCTGTATATATGTACAGGTGAGCAGCTGTCATAATAAACGGGGTAAGGTAAAAAGTGCAATGTTTTTGTTGAGCCTAGAACTCCCTCAACGTCAACACCTCTACACATTTATTTTTATGTACCCTTTCGACTTTTTGCTTTACAACTGCGCTTGCCTTTGCACCTTCACGCCAACTGCATGTATCATCATCATCATCGTCATCGTCATCGTCATCGTCATTTTAATCGCGTGTGACGTTTACAACGCGCCACTTCACTCAACTGTCACACTCAACTTCACCAAAAACATTGCGAGGTGTGCTCTGCGCTCATATTTTTCCTCATATCTTCATATGTATGTCTCGTCATATGAAAAGTGCATTTTCACATTTGCCTGCAACATAATGTGGCGGGTCCATTTCGAGGTTCCCTACTTTTTTAAAGAAAAAAAAACACGGAAAATTCCATATTTAAGGAGAATGTTTATTATCATTCGAAAGAAGATTCTTTGGCATTTATTTTTTGAAGATTACCTCTTTCAAATGCTGGCCGCGGCTACGTCTCAGATGATCCATCTGTTGAGACCAATTTTCGATGAATCGTTCGAGCATTTCGACTGGTAACTAGCGAATGACACGCGTGTGTTTTTGCTCCAAGGCATGAATCGAAGCGGGTTTGCCCGCATGCGCTTTCGACTTTACATATCCCCACAGGAAAAAGTCTAACTGTGTGATATCACACGATATTGGTGGCCAATAGACCGGCCCAAAACGTAAAATTATCTGTTCAGCGAAGTGTTCTCTCAGTAAATCCATTGATTGATGCGATGTGTGGGAAGTGGCGCCGTCATGTTGAAACCAAACGCCTCGGAGATCACGAACTTATATTTCAGGCATCAAATAGTCGGTTATCATGGCGCGATAACGGTCGCCATTGACGATTACGTTCTCATCGGCACCATTTTTTGAAGAAATATGGACCGATGATTCCACCGGCCCATAAACCACAACAAACCGTTGTTTTTTCTGGATGAAATGACAGCTCTTGAATATCTTCATGTTGCTCTTCATCCCAAATGCGGCAATTTTGCTTGTTTGCACACCCATTGAGCCACAAATAGGCCTCAGCGCTGAACAAAATTTGGCTCGTCGGGTCTTCTTGGAACTTGTCAAGAGTCCATAGAGCAAAGCGATGCCGCTTGGGAAGGTCGGGAGGCTTCAGCTCTTGCATAAGCTGTATTTTTTACGCTTTCACGACGTAAAATGCTCCAAGTCCTTCCATACGTCAGTTTGAGTTGCTGAACGGCGCCGAATCGACTCTCTTCGGTCTTCGTGAACACTCTCAGCTACGGCCGCTATATTTTCTTCACTGCGCGCTGGACGTGGTCTATTCGGTCGAATATTATCCAATAATAAATGATGGGTCTCTAGATGGGTGATGGTGTTGCGAATAGTACGCTCAGTAGGCCGATTATGTGGACCATAAGTTGAGCGAAGCGCGCGAAACACATTCTTTACAGAACATGAATTTTCGTAATAAAGTTTAATGATTTGTAAACGTTGTTCAGGCCATCGTAGAGGTTTACAAGTAAGGAATCTTGTGTATTTTACAGGAAAATGTCAAACTCGCATTTGTCTGTCAATCTCAGGGTTTGACTGTCAAATAGAAAATCATAATGGCTGCCCGCAAGTTGACAGGCATATTCGACAATGCGGACATCGTTAGAATGAAAAATTTGCGCAATAAATACAGAGGCAATGGAAGAATTAACAAATAACAGAATGTCGCATCAAAAAGCAGAGCAAAGAATCTGACAATGCGAATCAAGATGGAACTAGAGAAATTCAAAATGCGAAATGGGTGGGTAATAAGAGAATAGGAAAGTTTTAAAAATCAGGTGATCTCAGCTGTTTTCGAATGTAAACAAAAAAAAAAATGGCGGATTCCATACTTGTAAAGCTGTACGATGGTTCAGGCGTACGTCTTTCCATGATGAAATGCCAAACAACACTGAACAAAAAAAAAAAACATGACAGCTTTGACACGACTCACGCGTGATCTGTCGAAAAAAGCCTATTGAAGAGAGTACCTCTACTTGGATCACCCTTAACATATGTGTAATAAATGTACATATGTATGTGCAAAAAATATAATTTTAATATTTTTCAACGCTTTAAAGTACGCTGTCAAATTTCATTCACTTTAAACACACACACACACACGCACATACCCCCTACCTGCTCTTGCTACTCGTCCCTTTCAGCCAACCGTCTAAGTATTTCTGCTGCCCCCTCGTTGTTTTGGGCTCTTCAGTGTTATTATTCGTTTATTTGACACATTGTTGGCAGCCTTATGGCGTGCATATGTTTTTACGAATATAAACATGTGTGTATGTGTGTGTGTGTGTAGCAATTGTGGCTTGTAAAAATGTTTATGTTACTCTGGTTTTTACTCTACTTTTTACTCTCATGAAGTGTCAGGTGGTTGCATGTGGCACGGCACCAAAGTGTGCACTCCATTCATGTGATATGACTTTGGCGTTCAATAATAATAATGCAAAAAAAAAAACAACCCAGTGCGATGTGTATGGCACATACTTACAAAAGAAAAATAACCAAAACACCAAAAAAAAAAAAAAAGAAAAAAAGATTTGAGGAAAATGTTAATTGGCTCTAACAAGTCTAACCCACAAAATTACGGTGTGTGTTGAGTATGCCCTGAAATTTGTTGTCATGGAAAGGAATTCCACTTGCCGGCGTCGCTGTTGCAGAAGCCGTAAATTTTTAACGCATAGAATTTTTAAGTGTGCTTTTTATGGTGTTGCGTTTTTGCTTCACATACGTTTGGATGGACTAGTTATTGGTAGAAATCTTTGTTTTTATTCTATAGGTAAATTATAGGTTACTTGGTTAAAGCTCAATCACGAATTTTAAGGTGTAAGGACATTTTTTTTCCGGTCTCATACCGATATAGCCACAATCTGCGCCAAAGCGAAGTTCTTCAACATATCGCTGATTTGCGTCCACGCTCCGACAGGAGAGAAGGACGATGTGACCAAAGACGCTTTCTATGAGAGCCTAGAATGCACCTACGAGCGCTGCCCCCCCACTATCTCAAAATTGTGCTTAAAGATTTTATTGGCAGTGTGGGCAACGAAGCAATTTTTGTCCCATCAGTCCGATAAAGCAGACTTCACAATGAAACATTTCCAAACGATCTGAGTATGGTTGTCTGTGGTACTAGATTCTCGCACACGAGAATCCAAAATCACGCAAAATCAATCACGTTGAGATTGACGGAAGATATGTTTCCAGTGTTCTAGGCGCGCGTACCTTCCGAGGGCCAAATATCGACTCGATCATTATCTTGTAGCAGCAAAAATACGCACCCTCTTCTATGCAGCAAGGAACGCCCGTCAACAAACACAAGTTAGGTTCGACGTTGAAAAGCTGCAATCACAGCAGACAGCCAGCAGGTTTCTGCTCAGAGAGCACTCATCAGCAACTCGATATAAGGGAGCTATGGAACGAAAAAACAAATTCCTTACGAACCGCTGCTTCGGAAACAAATTGCCTGAAAAACAGCTGGTACGATGAGGAATGTCAAACTGCAGTGGAGAGAAAGCAAACTGCCTACTTCGCAACTTTGTGATCGACTACACCACGTGAGGGGTGGGATCGAAACCGATAGTTAAAGAGGGAAGCGAGACGCGGACGAAAAAGAAAGAGGCCGAAATGCGTGAGTATGAAGAGCTTGAAGCGCTGGCCGGCAAGGGTAATGGTCGGAAATTCTATGAGAAGATGCGGTGGCTTACAAAAGGTTTCAAGACCGGCGCAAGATCATGTAGGGACCAAGGAGGTAATCTGGTGGCAGATCCAGAGCATACTTAATGTATGGAGGGAACACTTCTCCAACTTGTTCAATGGCAGTGAAAATGAAAACCTCGGAGATGGCGAACCCGAAACCCAATCAATGACGATAACTAACTATGATGAAATTCGAAAAGCGATTGTGCGCTTAAATAATACCAAAACAGCGGGAGTCGATGGCTTACCGTCAAAACTATTCAAATACGGCAGCGAAGAACTAACAGGGAGCATGCATCAGCTTCTTTGCAGAATATGTTCGGACGAAACCCTGTTCGACGAAGTGTGCTCTACCCAATCCTGAATTAACGAGACCACACAGTCTGCGCCAATTATTGTGTGAAAGACTAAAGCCCATCATCAACAAACTGATTGGTTTTATCAGTGTGGCTTTAAGCCATGTAAGTCCACCATTGATCAAATATTCGCCATACGACAAATCTTGGAGGAGACCCGAGACGAAAGAATCGATACACACAACCTTTTCATTGATTTTGAAGCTGCTTTCGGCACCAGGATAAGCAACTGTCTCTACGCCGCTATGTCTGAATTTGATATGTCCACAAAACTCTTACGGCTATGTAAACTGACCCTGGAGTATACTAGAAGCGCAGTCAGAATTGGGAAGGACCTCTCCGAGCCGTTCGATACCAAGCGCAGCTTCAGACAAGGATACTCTTTATCGTGTGATTTCTTCAATTTTTTGCTGGAGAAAATAATACGTGCTGCAGAGCTAAATAGATCGGGTACAATCTTCTACAAAAGTGTACAACTGCTGGCGTATGCCGATGATATTGATTTCATTGGTCATAACAACCGTACCGTTAGCTCTGTCTTCTTCAGGTTAGACAAAGAAGCGAAGCGAATGGGTCTGGTAGTGAACGAGGGCAAGACGAAATATCTCCTGCAATCAAATGAATAGTTTTCGCGCCTCGGCTTCCCCCACACTGCCGACAGACATAACCTCGAAGTCGTGGAGAATTTCGTCTATCTAGGAACAAGCATTACCAAGACCAACAATGATGTCAGCCTTAAAAAACCAACACAGAATCACTCTTGACAATAGGTGCTACTTTGAGCTGAGTAGACGAATGAAGAGTAAATACCTCTCTCGGCGAACTACTCGCGAGCCGCTTACTTCAAGTCCGGCGCCCACCTTAAGTCACACCTATGGTGAGCAGAACTTAAAGGGAATATGTCGGAATGGCTACTTCTGGTATCTTTTAACCCTGACCAAAGGCTCCTCATGAGTTGGTTACCGCATCACAGATAAAGGTTGCTTACCAGTTGCCATTACACCCTCGCTGTACTCGTATTATCTTTTTGTTCAAATATATTTATATTTATATATATATTTATCATAAAAGCATGAACACAACGCCAAATAAAGAATGAAAAATTAAAGAAAAAAATAATTGCTCAGAGACTATTTATGATATTTTTAAATCTTGAGCAAACACTGAAAGCAATACAATGGAAGCAAGTTAAACCAGCCAGCTAGAAGAGATAACTCGCTTATGAGTGGAAATAAACTTACATGAGTTCAGAGACACACACACACACGCATACATTTATTTACAGTTACTTATATGGTGTTGCCGAGTTTATAAGTTCAACATATACTCGTATATGTATGTCTATGGACATTCGTCACTGTATGTGTTTGTACAAAGTGTGAAATTTATAAGGCAAAAGGACTTCATAAACCACTCTGCACTCTCTACAATGTACTCTATACAATGGCAACAGGATATTACGACTGTATGCGCTAATCCGCATACATGCATACATACACGGTACGGTCGTCGTCGTTGTCAATTATATTGTAAACTAATGTGTGTATGTGTGTATGTGTTCGTTTGTATGTTAAAGGAAGCAATTAAAGTCAAATGTAAACTTAATTGAAAGGGTTGCAACTGTATAGATGCAGAGCATGCATGCATGTGTAGTGGTAATATACACACATGCATATGTGCCTGCATATATAGATAGGCGGATATGCATGTATATATATAGATTCATTTGCATGTACATACGTATGTCCAGAGGTCGAGTCGCTTTCTTTAGATTTGATTTATTTCCGCTTATTTGATTATGAATGTGTACCGAGGTGATTGAAGTTTATGTTGAATGCATTTAAACTTCGGTAAATTAAGTCAGTTTAATCTAGTGCTCGAAAAATGGAGAGCGAAAGATAATTTGCAGGCAACTCTCAAGCGGGTTAACTTAGTTGAGTACTAGTGTTTGTTAGGGAGTGCCTTCAGTTGTAGTTACGTCTGACCTCACTTTCTTGAGCTTTGATCTGATGGTTATTACACTCATACATAAATAGCTCGCATGCGGGGTTGGAAAGTCTGAGCAACCTCGCGAGAGAGTGATGCTTTTACTTTTTCCACTTCTAAGCTTGTTTTAAATGAACCCATCGGTAGAGGAGGAGGGCTGCAGAGGCATCGCCAATCCAGGCTATTTGGCAACTTTGGTTAAACTTAATTCCCAAACTTTGTGCGAGCTCATACGGAGCAGACTAAGATGGATAGAAAACTGAGCTAAGTTATTGCCTTGGGTATATTTATAACGGAACGGCTCTCTTCACTAAAAAATCTATGTCACAAAAAACTGAAATTCCTAGTACTGTTAACACCCCTATACCTAGAACGCATATCAGACAAAAAAAATTTAGTTGTTCGCAGAACACGTAGGGATGGACGAGGAAGCAATATATCGCCTCTATACCTGTAAAAGCCTTCTTGGAGGGAAATTTAACATGCCACCTAAGTACAACAATGAAATTGTTGTTCTGATACCTATCCATACAGCTCTATGAAAAAGTGGAGCAGTACTCACTCCTGACAAAAACCATATGTAAATTCTGCAGAAACTACGAGACTATAAGAATGGGTCAACTCAAGAGCTATGGTGCATCGCTTGCGGTCTGGTTCAGCTCTTGCCTTTATAACATTATTCCATAGAGTGCAGATGACATACCACTCCAACTTGGGGCTATGAAAGTACTCTTCAATATATTACCCATAAGATGTTATTACATAACCTAATGCCTCTTGTGCAGCCATAAGATTAGAGGAGGTGGGCTGGAAATTGGGAAGTCACTGTCATATTAACCTTTTGAGAAAGTTCCCTCTAACTAGATCTAATGTAACACCGCCTAACCATCACTGATTTAACAACACAATTTAAGGCGGAGATTCCGTGTATGGAAATAATTGGATGGAATTGTACCAGCTGTGCAGACTCGATTAATTTTTTTGAGGAATGAATGAAAACTAGTTAACAGGTTCAGTGGCGCAATCGGAATCCCTTAAAATGAGCTCCGTGTAAGGAATTCCACAATAGCCAAGTGTTTAGCAGTGTGTACTACTATTCGGAAAGCCAGGATTGGAATTCTGGTTCGACCAATATCAAAAAATATAGAAAATTAATTTTAAAGAAAAATGTAGTAAATTTTTCTAATAGCCGCCGCGCCTCGGCAAACAAGGTCAAGCTATCCAAACGCATTTCTGACACCAAATGAAAGTTCTTCATAAAAATCCACATGCCCTCCGAGCGGCCTTCAGTATAAACTGCAGATCAATCCATTTGTTGGAAAAACATTAAGTCGCACAACTAAAATTGTAGGAGAGCTCGGCCGAAAATCTCTTCAGCAGTTATAAAGCGATACTAACATGTAAAGGGTGATCTAAGTAGAGGTACTTTTTTCAATAGCCTTTCTTTGACAGATCGCGCATGAGTCGTGTCAAGCTGTCATGCTATTTTTGTACAGTATTGCTTGGCATTTCATCATAGGAAGACTTACGCCTCAACAACGTTTACAAATCATTTAACTTTATTATGAAAGTTCACATTCTGTAAGGAATATGTTTCGCGCGCTCCTCGCTCAACTTATGATCAACATAATCGGCCTACTGAGCGGGCTATTCGCAACACCATTATCCATCTTGAGACCCAGCATTCCTTTTTGGATAATATTCGAAGGAATAGACCAGGTCCAGCACACAGTGAAATGTGAAATATAGCGGCCGTAACTGGGAGTTTACACGAAGACCGTGGAGAGTCGATTCGGCGCCGTTCGCACCAACTTGGACTGACGTATCGAATGACTTGTCGCATTTTACGTCGAGATCTTAAACTGAAAGCGTACAAAATACAGCTTCTGCAGGAACTGAAGCCGCTCGATCTTCCCAAGCGACATCGCTTCGCTCTATAGGCTCTTGAAAAGTTCCAAGAAGATCCGATTTTGTTCAGCGATGAGGCCCATTCCTGGCTCAATGGGTGTGTAAACCTTGCAAAATTCCAGCATTTGGGAACAGATTCAAGAGCTGCCATTTCATCCAGAAAAACAATGGTTTGGTGTGGTTTGTGGGCCTGTGGAATGGATTTTTTGAGAGAACACTTCGGAGAGCAGATAATTTCACGTTTTGGAGTGGTCGATTGGCCACCAAGATCGTGCGATATCACACTGTTAGATTTTTTCTTGTGGGGATATGTAAAGTCTAAAGTGTATGCGGACAAGCCCGCTTCGATTCAGGCTTTTTAGCAAAATATCACGCGTGTCATTCGCCAGTTATCAGTTGAAATACTCGAACCAGTCATCGAAAATTGGACTCAATGAATGGACCATCTGAGTCGTTCAAAAAATTTTTGCCAAAGAATGTTCTTTCGAAAGATAATAAACATTCCCCGTTAAATCTAAATTTTCTGTGTTTTTTTTTCTTTAAAAAAGTAGAGAACCTCGTAAGGGGTCACTCTTTGCATATATACAGCCTTATAAACAATCTCATTCTCCTACCAGGTCGAAAGAAAAGTTAAGTAAAAAGCAAAGTTGGACGGTGTGCTCCATTTGGCTTCTAGTAAGCGTCACAGGAAATGCGATGTCGCGGGAATCATTTCATCTGAAAAGTCGTCTGTCCATCTTATCAGAAAGATTAAATTGCAGCAATTCAACTTTATGAACGACGGTGACCATTTCGGTCAGTTGCTCACATACCCTTTCAACAACCAAACAAAGGTGCGCTCTCGGTTAATTGTATCAATATTTTATTTCGATAGTCAGGAAAGCTAGTAAAAGCTCTGGTATTTCCAAAAATTATATTAAAAACAGTAGCAGATAATATGAGATTACCTATGATGTTGAATTTGGTATGTGAACTGGAACACGAAAGAGCGAACATGCGTCGTAAACGTCAACAATAAGATTGCTATTCATTGAAGAATCTACTCGAGATGGAAGAGTCTCATTGTTGCAATGTGATCAGGCCGACCTGGGAATGAAGGAAGGGTACGAAATTTTTGCTGTTTACATATTATTCGTCTTTTTACAGGAGATTATCAAATGGGTAGTCAAAAAGAGGAAGAACTGGAAATCTTAAGGCACTTTTTTCTGCGCAAACCACACATTTTGGAGAAGTAAGTTTAAGTCTCTAGGGGTGGCAACATTTTGAGACTAGAGGGAAATGGCGACAGCTAAGATATGTCGATTGCTCAATCTTACCAATTTCACTCGGCTCTTCGCCAAATTGTTCGTTCCTATGAAAACGCGTGCATTTTCTGTGATTTTTCTGTTTTTAACTCTGAAACTACTTAAACCTAACCTAAACCACAGTTTTTTGTTCTTAGTTCACCCTCTTTTTCCTATTATTTATTATTACTCCCATCTCCTCTCTTCTCGAATCTATTTTCTTTTACTCTTTTCTCATTTTCAAATCCCCAGCTGTATAAGCTACCCATCACAGGAAATTTGTTTTGTTTTGGTACTTCCACTGATTGTAGGAAGCTACTGAGCATAGATTCCGCCAGAGAGGCTACCCTTTGGCTTCGTGCCAGTTACAAATTGCTCAGTGCACAATTCTTTCCTAAAAAAAAAAAGAAAAAAAAAAATTCAATAAAGCTCCACTAATGCCACATTTATCATATGTTTTCTAATTACCAAAAATTTCATAATTTACATAACGCTTACACTGTATTTATCTCAGTTAAATGCTCAACGAAAATCTACTACTATCAGCCGAATATGGTAGCATCATTAATCCTTGCACTTACATACTTACGAGTATATCCTGTGTAAAGTATTCTAGCTCCAGATTTGTTTGCATTCATAATTGCCAAAAGTGTGATTCCAAATATATTTAATTTAGAAATCATCGAGTGTTATATACTTCCATGTGCAAGTGTGTGCGCTGCTGGCAGTTATCTCTGTATGTGCACTAAGTGCTCTCAAAGCACATTTCGTACCCAAAACAAAAAAAAACCAAAAAAAAAAATTCTACTAATAGCTTTAGAACGACTAGCTTTTGCTAAGTTTAAAATCAGTTCACTTGGTGAGCGCATTACTGTGATTATTTTCTTTGTACTCGAATGGATGCTTAAATCTAATTATTTCAACTTGTTGCCATAATCCCGAATATAAACTTTTCATTTTATGCAAACAACAAGAACTTATCTTTTAATTTGGTTTAAATTAATTTTTCTCCTTTTTTAAATTTACAAATTTCGGGATCCCGAAAATGAATTCCGAAATCCCGAATCCCGCACCTTACAGATAATTTATATTCCTAATATCCATGCATGCTTTTGCAGAAACAAATTGCCATATCTCAACTAATTTCCCTTATACTATTTGCATTATCTACAATTTCGTTTGACATATGCACCATTTGCGGCTCTGAACGCCGGACCAGTGGCAAAGCACGAAATTTTTTCATGCATAGACCATCCGCATCCGCACTCGTCTCTCGCGTCTCTATTTAATTTCGTTAATCTGCATATTTGCTCCATCTCTTTTTTGGGTTGCTGTCAGCAAAATTATCTTCTACGTGCTAATGCACACCATTTTGGTTGCTACACACTCACATACGAGGGAAGATCCGTTAGGTCCTTTTGAATTTTTTATTTTTTACATGTTTTTTTTTAATTGGTTACTACCCGTTAGGTAAAGAATATTCATATATACGAGTAGCCCGTACTACCGGGTGCTGATACCTATAGACTAAAACCAACCTTCTTCATACGCTGGGCCTGTGGGACACCGGCGAGACTATCAATTTTGATATTGCTTTGCAAAACAGAGACTGTACCATCACCAAGGGCGATTTCGCGACGAACTCTGTTTGCTCTTTTCATATTTCATATTTCATATTACAGTAATGTTATACTCGCATTTTCTCTATATAAGATCTTCAGACAAGATTGCCTTCTACAGGCTTTCTGGAGTCTATGCTCTCCTTATATGGGTACAACGTCTAAGCCACGTCCGTGCTCTGCGCTTTCCATCCCACCATGTCTACGTAAACTGCGTAAGGAAATAGTTGGTTTCGCCGTGCTATCTTCCTTTCCATTTGCTTACACTTGTGATCAACATCTTTGCCCATTTTCCTTTCGGATACAAATCCCACCTTTATTGACACTTCCTTACACATTTCTACAGTAATTAGTAAAGTATCATAATGGTGTGGAACCGTAATAAGTAGAATATCAATCATTAGACCACAAATTAAGCTGCAAATAGCTTGAAATTATGTAGGAAATAAAAGGAAAATAAAAAACAGAAAATAAAATAAAATAAAATCCCGTTCGAAGCGGCAAAAATGTAAAAAGTATTTAGACCGCAATGATAGCTAAATATTCAAAATATGTCCAGATAGACCAATTATCTAATACAATCAAATTTTAAACTTCGTCCAAGATTTTGCCTTTCACACACAACTTAATTAAGTTAAAACATTTAAATATTCGTAATTGTTCAGGCAGTCCAATTAGCTGAGGCATATGACTCTAAGTTGCGTTCATTACTTTGCTGTTCACACACATTCAATTAAGTTCAAACAATTAAATATTTTTATTACGTTCAAATAGACTAATTGAATAAAATTGAAATGATTAAATATTTATAACACATTCAATTAAGTTGAAATATTGAATATTTACAACACGTTCAAGACAGATCAATTAGCTGAGACAATTAAATTTTAAATTGCCTTCACGAGTTTACTGTTCACACATGTCCAATTAATTTGGAACAAGTAAACATACCAATCAGGCACATCTAGAAATTTTCAAATTAAATTTGCGTTGACGATTTTGCTGTTCATACGCATTCAATTATTTTGAAGCAATTAGTGCTCGATAGCTGATACGGTATTTCTTTATTTGTCATTTATAAAAACTTGTCTAAGCAAAATGAAGACATTCTTAAGCTTGAGAAAATTTGAAATTTAGAAAAAAATAAATTAGTAACACTTCAATATCCATTAGGCTCCACATCCGGTGCTCCCACAAATCCATTATCGCTAGCTGAGCCGTAATTTTCTCATTTACTGTTTTTCTCTTGAGCTTTGGTTCTACTTTAGATATTATTTTCCAAACAAATTGATCATAAAATATGAATATTGAATATTCGTTTAAATTTACTCGCATTTAGCACCTAACCCTACTCTGGATATCGCTTCTTTTTTTTATATATCCACATTAAATATACTTTGCAGTGCATAATATTTTCTTCGCACTTCGAGCCTTAATTGCCGAAAAATCTTCAAATGACTAATTCAGTATCTGTGTGAACAGTGTTTGTATTGAGTTGAAAAGAAATATAGTTAATAAATAGGCACTAATTGCCTGAGTTTTTATGAGTCTAATTTCATCGTACTTGTAACCTTAATTGCAGATATGTTTTCAATGAACTAGTTGAGTGTCTGTGTAAACAGTGTTTGTATTGTGTTGAAAAGAAATATAGTTAATCGTCACTATGTGTTTGAGTTTTTATAGGTCTATTTTCATTGTACTTGTAACATTAATTGCAGACATGTTCTCAATTAACTAATTGAGTATCTGTGTGAACAGGGTTTGTAATGAGTTGAGGAGAAAATTATTTTTTTTATTATATGAAAAAAAGAGCTTATTACCTCATTTTTAATTGAAAGACAAACAAAAATAATATTTTAAGGCTTGGAAAAACCAATTTGAAAATCGCCTAAATTTACATAGAGTAAGGCAGATTATATTAAAAGAAATTTATTGTTTCTTTTCACCTAAAAACCTTCTCACTCCACGAACACTCGTATCTCCCCTCGTATATAGACTTTTCTGAGCATAATATGTTCAAAAAGCTTTGCATACATAAAGGCGCATATGCCGAAAACTCTTTCGCTTTTCACTTACTTACGACTACATATATATTCCAAATGGCCTGCACTTTTGATTAGCCTTTTGTGTGCTCAAAAGATTGTCGCTCACCATACTCACCGTACTCATCCGTTTCCGCAAACATTTCCACAGTTAATATGGTAATTCACCTTCATCACCATCATCATCATCAGCAGCAGCGTCACGGTATATAGTAAGCCTGTTTAAATCCCTTGTCCATATCTCTTGTTAATATCTCTTGTTGTTGTAAGTGCTGCATTTAAATTTTGCATTTGTAATAATAATTCTGTATGTCAGCGGTGGATTATTGTCGAATTTGTCTTTGGCAAATTGAATTTAATTAAAAATGCATTGAAACGGAAGTGATTGTGAGTGGTTGAGCAGGCATATTGTGGAACATGTTTACTATCTGTGTGTGATTGGTGATGGCAGTATAAATATTGTAATTGCGCTCAAATATGTATTCAGTGAATATTATGTGTCCTTAAGGATTTGTATGACAGAAAGCGTAATTAATCCGAGTGTAGAGTATGTCCACTTTACATCAAGGCATAGACAACAGATTCGGTAGGTGGATTTGTAGTGGAAAATCAAATGTGCCATAGTCTGGCTTCCGCATGAACTTTGCTCTTCCTCTTTTGTGTTGTAAATGATATAAGAAAAACTATTGATCTATTAAAGATTTGAGTTAAAGCATCTGAATCACTCGTACAGTACCTTACTTGCTGAAATATTGTCAATTAACTAATTGAATGTCTGTGTGAATAGCGTTCGAAAAGTTATTTTTGTTATTTTGAACAGCGTAAGAAAATTCATTTTTGTAATTTTGAAAGAGAATTACGGACGTCCTTTTTACAGGGATAGATTTTTGTTAAATGTTCAAGTTTTACAACCAATCGAATCACAGAATATATATCAGTAGATTATTAATTAATAATTTGGAAAGAAACTAAAAAGGTGTACGGTTTCGAAAAATTTTACTAACTGAAATCTACACGTTTTTTCATATGAGGTTGATCAACAAAAAAAAAATGGATACACCTCCAATGATGTTCTTTTTTAGCAAGATGTTCAATTAACCAGAAACGGCCGGCCTTTCAGCCATTCAAAGACGGCATAAAACTGTGAAAACTCGGAGGAGAAGTAAGGATGAAAATTGCTTCAGTGCTTATAGAGAGCAAATGAATTATTAATTCTTGGCTTTAATTAGTTAATTAGTCACCTACTGTTGGAGTTTTTATAAGCCAAATTTCGTTGAGCTTAGAACTCCAATTTCAGAAAAGTTCTCAATTAGGTAATTGAATGCCTGTGTGAACAGCGTTTGTAATGAAAAACTTTTTCAAACATAAAAATAGAAAAATAAAAATTAAAAAAGTGATTTTTTTCTCCCTTCAAATAATTTAAAATTTAAAAAAGGGTGATCCATTTCGAGGTTCCCAATTTTTTTTTTTAAGAAAAAAACAGAAAATTCAAATTTAATGGGTCATGTTTATTATAATTCGAAAGAACATTCTTTGCCATTTATTTTTTGAAGATTATGTCTTTGAAATGTTGGCCGCGGCTACGTCTCAGATGGTCCATCCGTTGAGTCCAATTTTCAATGTCTCGTTCGAGCCTTTCGACTGGTAACAGGCGAATGACACGCGTGCTGTTTTGCTCCAAGGCCTCAATCGAAGCGGGATTGTCCGCATAGACTTTAGACTTTACATATCCCCACAGGAAGAAGTCTAGCGGTGTCATATCACACCATCTTTGCGGCCAATCGACCGGCCCAACACGTGAAATGATCTGCTCACCGAAGTATTCTCTCAATAAATCCATTGATTGATGCGATGTTCAATTTCAGGCATCAAATAGACGGTTATCATGGCGCGATAACGGTTGTTGTTGTTGTTGTTCTTGCCGCAGAAAATTCTCCAAATGGGGCTTCGGGGAACATTGCGGGAGTGATAATCCTTGGCCGGATAAAAATCCGGGTCGTTCCGGTATAAAGACCCGACTGTCGTGGGAACTGTGGATTTTGGTCGGCCCTAACGACAGGCATGCCCTACCGCGGGTTAATTTTTGAACCCCTAACCCGTAGGGGGCGGCGCGATAACGGTCGTCATTGACGGTTACATTCTCACCGGCATCCTTTCCGAAGAAATATGGACCGATGATTCTGTCGGCCCACAAACAGCACCAACCGTTGTTTTTTCTGGATGCAATGGCAGCTCTTGAATCTCTTCAAGTTTCTCTTCGTCCCAAATTGGGCAATTTTGCTTGTTTACCCATACCCATTGAGCTAGAAATGTGCCTCATCTCTGAACAAAATTTGCCCCGAAAACGTCGGATGTTGTTGGAACTTTTCAAGAGCATATAGAGCGAAGGGATGTCGCTTTTGAAGGTCGAGTGGCTTCAGTTCTTGCACACACTGTATTTTGTATGCATTCAGTTTAATATCTCGGCGTAAAATGCGCCAAGTCATTCGATACTTCAGTCCGCGTTACTGCGAAAGGCGCTGAACCCTCCACGGTCTTCGTGTGCACTCTCAGCTACGGCCGCTATATTTTCAGTGCGTGCTAGATGTGGTATATTCGTTCGAATATTATCCAATAATGAATGCTGGATCTCAAGATGGGTGATGATGTTGCGAATAGTACGATCAGTGGATCAGTAGGCCGATTATGTTGACCATAAGTTGAGCGAAAAGCGCGAAACACATTCTTTACAGAACGTGAATTTTCGAAATAAAGTTGAATGATTTGTAAACGTTGTTCAGGTGTAAGTCTTTTCATAATGAAATGCCAAACAATACTGAACAAAAATATCATGACAGCTTAACACGACTCATTTGTGATCTGTCAAAAAAAAAAAAAAAAAAGGCTATTGAAAAAAGTTCCTCTACTTGGATCACGCTTTATGTATATAAAAATGCGAGTTTAATTAGTTAATTAATCATTAATTGTTTGAGTTTTTGAATTTAATTACATTGCTCTTAGAACCTTAGTTTCTTAAATGTTCCCAATTAGGTAATTGAATGCCTGTGTGAACAGTGTTTGTTGAGAAAAAGTAATACTTTTTAATATTAAAAAAGACTTCCCAGGTTATTTTGAACTGAAAAAAAGATTGCAATTTTTCAGTGGTTTAAAAAAAAACAAAAAAAAAACATTGAGCAAAAGACATTAAAAAAATTTAAAAAAATTTTAAGTGATTTTTCTTAATTCCTTTAAATGATTTAAAATTAATATATATGCATGAACACAAGAACACTTCTTTAATTGCCTGACTTTTCTCTTTCTCTCTTTCTCTCTTTCCCTTTCCTGACTTAACTCAATTAACTTAAGGCAATCATTATAGTGGTATTTAAAATAAAAGTTTATTTGCATTGAATAATTGCTGTTGCTTTTAATGGTGTGCAACGAAGGACATTTTCACAATGTATAAATAAATTGTGCAGATAATTTGCCAACGATATCGCAACCGCATGTGCGTATAATTGCTGAAATGAAATAAAAGTATTCAAAAAGTTTGCATTACGAGTTAATGTGAATGTGCGCTGATAAAAATAAGACTTATTAATGTATATTTGTATGTACTTTGTGTACATATTCTACCCTTTTTTTTTTTTTAACAAATAAGGAGAGAGTGACTGTGTACAACGTATAGAGGAAACAATGGACTGACTGTTGAAGTACGTCGAGCTTAAAGAGAATTTCAATATATGCAGTGTTACAAAGAGTGTTGAAAAAATGTGCGTGCATATGTTTTTGAAAGACCAAAGAAAGACCTTTAACAAAATTTTTTACTTAATTTTCAGCTTAATTTTAAATATTTTTCCAACATGCTCAATTCATGATTTTCTTTTGTGACGCAGTGAATGATATTTCATAAAAATCTGCTATGTTCACACTTATCATTTGGCCTTGCGCGTAGTACAATATAATTTTATTTTATTTTTTATACCTTTTTTCGACATGAAATGGTATTTTAACTTTGGTCCGAATTATGTTGGTATCAAAAGGAGAAGAGATAGATCCACCAAAATTTATCGATCGTACTAGAATAACGAGATGAATGTATTCTACATACGTAAATTTATATAAATTTTGACATTGAAAATCATCGAAGTCGGAAGACTATATCTCAGATATAAGATATTGATTAAAATTGTCAAAAACAAACTCACATGGTTGAATACAGCAATTATTTTTTCTTATTAATTAAATTAAATATAATTTTATTATATATTGTTTTATTTTGCTTTATCTTTATTTTATTTTATTTTAATTTACCGTCATTAACTGCCATTCAACGTATTCGGTCGTGCTTCCAGTGATCACTTTGTTCACTTACACATTAATTTTGTGATTGCCATTAAAATTCTAATCAGCTGTTTTAATTTCTTACCTACGCGCGCGTGGTCCTACTTTTTGGGAAAACGAGATCGTGCAAAAAATTTGTGAAAGCATGCCTCCACGGGTGATGTTTCTTGAGAATAAGAGGTTCGCTCAAAAATAAACACGAAAAAAGTACTGTCTTCGTCCATGTCGAAGTCTTTATACCTTTCATGAACATATCAAATTTATTGTAACTTTCAAAATCCGATTTCGATTAGTTTCAGTGTCAATATTAACGTGAATGCCAAATTTCAGTCTCCTAAATTTTTTTAATGGATTTTTGACGCGAAATCTCATATCTCAATCACTCGGTTGTATGGGAGCTACATGATATAGCCTTCTGATTTCAGTTATATTCAGTTCATTTCCCGCCCACTTCCAATTCATCCATCTCCAAACAGGAAAAGCTAATCATAAGAAAACGGGCAAATCTCGGTATACTCAATTCATCAACATACTTTTTGCCAACAAAAATAGCAGTCGATGGCTCTGAAACATTTGCTCTCGACTTTACAACAACTTTCCCACTCATTTACTGACTTTATCTCTCACCTCAACAGTTCATCCTTCCACTCCCCCATCATCCGATCCTCCCACTTCATAGATCATGAAAGATCAAGAAATGTCTTCAATGGAATTTGAACAGCTAACCAGACTTAAATTTACTTATTAACCAATATCCACCTCACACTATTGCTTTACAAGAAACTCACCTTCCAGTAACCAAAAAAAAAAAAATACACCCCTCACAAATACATATGATATTTCCATAACCTTTCCCAAAGAAAATTAGATAAACCAGACACTGCTATTTCTTATAGAAAAAATAATAAAATAATTGCTATAATCACAGGCTATAATTATAATATTATAATAAAGACATAAGTGACATCACAAATGCAGATCACTCTCCAATTCTAAACTTCGCTGTCCAAATTTGCATACCCCAGATCAACACAAAAATTTTCAAAGCCCAACTCTCGTATTGATCAATTTCTCTGGGAGCATTAAGGAATGCAAAAAGATCACTCTAGGTGGCATATAAACGGTGCCGATCCATAGAGAACTTAATCAAATTAGAAAAAGCAAATGCACTCTTCAGAAGAGAACTAAAATATACACTTCTAGGCCTAAAAAATTATATTTAGTTTAGACTTCATAATTAGATAAGAGTTCATGCATTGCAGAAAATTTTCCGCAAATGTGGTCAAATAACTCTCAAAACTAAAATTACCACACTAACTTCATCACATCTTCAAACCGAATTATCTTCGAAAATTATCAAAATCTCATGGCCAAAAGCTACTCTGATTGAATCAATGATAATAATAGAAGAGTTCGACTATACGATTTGTAACATGACCGGTAAAACTCCGGGATCAGAAGAGATCTCTTACACTCTTGTAAAAGAACTATCCTACTCCCACAAAACTAGGCTTATATCGCTATACAATCATATTATGGATCAAAGTATTTATTCCCAAGGCTGGAAAAAAGTTACAGTCATTCTTACCACCAATCCTAATAAAGAAATACCTCTGTCTTCGATTGCAGGCCCATTTCATTAATATCGTCTAGGTCGAAAGTTCTAGAAAAAAAAAATTTTCAGGAGAATATGGTACGCCAAAAAAAATAACTTGCTCCTCTAATCAGTATGATCTGATACAGTTGGGAAAACTAATTAATGTTATTGAACAGTGACCTGATAAATGTTTGGTTTGACAGCTAAGCTTCACAGATATTAAATAACCCTTTAATTTTGAATAAATTTTTATTTCTTACTATATCTTTGTATATTTAATTTTATTATTTGTTTTATTTTATTTAAAAGTATTTTTGTTGTACTTTAGTTAATTTTTTTTAATTTTACTCAGTACTTTTTGTAGTTTATTTTATTTTTTTTTAATTTTATTTTTTTTAGTCTTAATTTTTAAATCATTATTTTTATTTTATTCTACATATTTCTTTATATTAGATTTTATTCTGTTGTAGTTTAATTTAATTTATTTTTAAATATAAGAAATTTTAATTTTATATAATAATTTTTTATGTTATTTTTCTATATTTTGGTATTGCTATTATGATTTTAATCTTTTGTTTTATTTTTCAGTTTGATATCGCTTAATATTTTTTTTAGTTTCAGTTTTATTTAATTTGGTTTTATTTTCGTTGCTTTAAATTATTTTCATTAATCATTTTGATTCATTTGTGTTTTTTTTTTAATTAAAGTAAATTAAACTGAAAAATATTTGTTTTATTTTGATTTTCTCTATCTTATTTTGCTTTATTTTATACTCTTTTATTATTTATAATTTATTTTATTTTTTATTATATATTTCTTAATGTAATTAATATGTTTTATTTTATTATTATTAATCCCAACGATTTACCCACTGTCGCGCTGGGGAGCTGTCCGCATAACATACGGAACTTGTTTTTATTTTTCATCAATGCAGAGTCACGATGCGGAGAGGTTTGTTTAGTGTCGAGAACTAAAAAAGTTCAACTACAGAACAAAATTCATCAGCTGATTTTAAGAATTATTTGAAATATCAAATGTAATCTAACGATTAGTTGAGAATCGAAAAAATAGTTTTCTTAATATAAGAAAAGCGAGTCAGTTATGTCCAATGTGCTTGAATGGGAGTTGAAATCAAGACACAAACAATGCAAAGACTCGTGAAATTCAAAATTTGTTTTAGAAGTTTTTAGAAACAAGGGGAATAAATTTCGGGACATTGTAAACGCAATATTAAATTTGATTTCAGAGAGAATAAGGGGGCTAGAAATTGAGAATGTTATTATTTCAACCATGAAATTTACACCAAGCATTTCTCGACGACTGGTGAAAGTAGGGAGATTGATAAGTTTCAGACGATTGGTATAAGGAGGAAGATTGCACTGAGGGTCCCAACGCAAATTTCTTAAGGCAAATAGTAGGAATTGTTTCTGAATAGACTCTATCCTGTCAGAATAGATTTGATACCTCGGTTTCCAAATCACCGAGCCATATTCAAGGATAGGTCTTATTAATGTTATATACAAAGCTTTAGTAGCATACGCCCTTTTGACCATCGTTTCACAAAAGCCAAGCTGCCTCTCGCTTTGTTGATTATCACACCAATGTGATGTGTGAAGTTCAATTTAGGGTCCGTAGTGATTCCCAGATCAATAAAACTGGGAACCTGTTCCAAATTGTCGTTATCTATTGTGTAAGTAGTTGTCTGTATGGTTCTTCGGGAGAAGTACATAACTTTATATTTCTTAAGATTTAGGGGCATCCGATTTATTTGACACCATTCAACCATTATGTTTATGTCTGTTTGTAGTAAGATACCTTCATTTGCCGAAGTGTTAGATTTATAGAGTTATGCATCATCCACATACATTAAAAGTTTTAAAAATTTTATCTCTGAAGATATATCGCTATTAATAGTGATTCTGACAAACAAACAAAATTGGGCCTAGATGGCTACTCTGAGGTGCACCTGAAGAAACATTAACGGTATCTGAAATGGAGGATTTAAACATTACTCTTTGAGTTCGGTCATACAGATATGTGGAGATCCATTGTAAAAATTTTGGTTGGAAACCTAGTAAGTGAAGTTTCTTGATTGTAAATTGTAAAGTAAATTGGTGATTGTAGATTTTCCTTTAACAAATCCATGTTGAGAGTGTGATTTTAATGAAGAGATTGAATATGAGTCAAATGATCAGTGATAGGTGATTCCTATACTTTTGGAATCGTAGATAGTTTAACTATACCTCGGTAATTTTCTATCAAAGATCTGTTTCCATTTTTAGGAGGGTGTATAATATAAGATTCTTTCCATACTTTATTTTAATATTTAATTTTTTTTTATTTTTTATTATTTATATATTTTTTATTTTTTATAAATTTTTTATTTTTATTTTTTTAATATTAATTAATTTCATTTAATCTTATTTTACTTTTATTTTGCTAATGTTTTGTTTTATTTTATTTTATTTTGATATAAATATTTTTAATTTTCTTCGTAATAAATATGTTTTTAAATTCTAAAATATCTTCTGAATAAGTTTGATTCCCCTTTTTTCTAAAAAAAAAATCTCAGCATCTTTCACCCTTCTTCCATCTTCTTGAATCAAATATTCTCAAGAAATTTGTAATCCATATTGTAATACTCTGTTTAGGTTGTTTAGTTTTTCGACAAATTGTCTTGTGGCCAAACAGTCAAACTGCACAAGTAAAAACACATGCCGATAATAAAATTACCAATATAATACAAAAACAAAACAACCAAGCAAATCAAATTACAAATGCAAATTTTTCATCCATTACTTGAGGTTTTTAAACCTTGTTAAATCTTTGTGACCCATTGCACGGTGTTAGCCACATTGTACATACTGTTATGTACTACAAATAGCCATTCAATAAAATCTTTTCCCCACAGAAAAGTACATGCATTACTACGATTATTGTATTACTCAAATGGTGGTTTGTTTGAAAAGAATGAGGCCGTCGAATCCAGCTATTTGATGTTTCTTTTTGTGATTTTGAAAAAAAAATATATATTTCAACTAGCCTCCTACTAGTCCATTTCGCCTAGTTTGTTTTCTTGATACTTGAAAATAATGAAAGCAGCAATCAGTGAACTCAGAATGATCAGTATCAGTATTTTTTCAGCGTGAATTTAAATTTTTAAATTATATACCGATTCTATACTAGACCAATTGCAACTAGTTTCTAACTGGTAACGAAACTTATTTAATTTATTTGTGTGTATGACGCAAACCAGCATTGTTTTATCAAATGGACTGCAAAAAAAAAAAAGTAAAACCAAAATAAATTAAAATGATAAAGAATAAGCTCAAGGCTTAATCGCATACACGTTCTTATACTAAAGCACATATCTATATATGTGCATATATAATAAATATAAAAAATACGCAAACGAAAAAGCTGTGCTGGCGATTTAAAATCTGCTGCCAGCTTGCATAAATTTTGCTTTATCATTAAATCCTTTAATGCTGTGGGCATTTGGTCGCTAAGTCGTGTTGCGCCTAAAAACGTGCTTCATTCATTTGCGCAAATTTTAACATACGCACGCAAATTTATGTGTATACACAACGTACATGCATGCATGCCTGTATGAGGTTGGACATTTGATTTGATGTTCATTCTTTATTTTGATTATTTTTATATTTATTTCGTTTTTACTTAATTTGCATTTATTTAAAAAGGTATTTTCCACACACAACTTTGAGGTATGTTTTGTGGTTGTAAAATACGAAAGAGAAATGAGAAAAACTTTTTTTTTTCTAAATGCTCGTTTACACACATGTTTTTTATTCAATCAAATTGAACCGGTAAATATCAGAAACTTTTGTATGTGTGTATATGTGAGTGGAAATGAGAATTACTACGAAATTTGTGTGCCGGTAGGTGGGAAATTTGATAAGAGTGAATGGAATATACACCATTTTTTATTTGTTTTATGCTTATTTTTTAATTTTTTCACTTTCGTATATATTTTTTATATATATTAAATTTAAAAACTTTTTTTTTCGTGTACAATTTTTTTTTGTATAAAAAATTTTTTTTTGGATTTTTTTTCCACATTTATATATATTTTTGTTTTATATTTATTAAATACAAAAAAAATTTTGTATAAAAAATTTTGTTTAGAATTTTTTTAAAACCTTATAAAATATAACACCCTAGTTTTTTCTACTTCGTTCAACCGTTGAACCCTTTAGTTCAACATAATTTGCATTCTACTTACTTGAATTTGGTTACTAATCAAATTTGTATTTCTTTTCTTTGCAGGTAAATGCGCTTAGGAACCTTCTAATATGAAAATTTTGGTAATTAGTAACTATTAAAAATATATATTTTGAAATATTTGATTTTTTTTGCATATTTTTAAAGTTTAACTATTTCAATATGTGTCTTTAAGAGGACTTTTTTTTTAATTCAAATCATTTTCGGAGATGCAGCTATTTTTCTGACGCGACATCACAACCGGCTCGGCCCTTACGCGAAACTTAAACGCGTTTTTCTTTTTTAAAACGATACCCACGATTTCTCAAGTTCTACTGGATCGATTTACTTGAAATTTTTCGAGAGTCATCTGTATGCTCATCCGCAAATTTCCAATTCTACTATTTAAAGAAAAAGTCTAACAGTCGCCATTTTGTGAAATTATTTTTCGACTTTTCCGTAGTTCCAGACATTTTGACATTCCTTTATATTAATAATCTTTATTTTCAGATTGCTAGAAGGAGAGAAATCGTGGGTATGGTCACGTGACAATTTTTCGCGACCCCCCTGAGATTTGCCCAAAAAAAAAATATTTTCAAATTATACTTAAAAATAACAGGTCAACTGAAAAGTCCCCGGCCTACCATAGTAAAACAATTTTTTTTTTGTGGAAAAATTGTTTTTTTTTTTTATTCAAATGATGCACTGATTGGGGTGACCGGTCAACTTTCCGATACCATTTTTGTGGTATGATTTATACTTTGCTTCAAAACAGGCCTTAGTTTCGGCGATCACTTTTTCATTCGACGAAAATTTCTTCCCAGCGAGCATTCTTTTTAGATCTGAGTACAGGAAATAGTCGCTGGGTGCCAGATCTGTAGAATACGTTCGATAGGGAAGCAATTCGAAGCCCAATTCACGGATTTTTGGCATCGATTTCACTGACTTGTGACACGGTGCATTGTCTTTGTGAAGCAGCCCTTTCTTTTTCTTCAAACGCGGTCGTTTTTCTGCAATTTCGTCCTTTAGATGGTCCAATAACGCTATATAATAGTCACTGTTGATGGTCCTTCTTTTTTCAAGATAGTCAATGAAAATTATTCCATGCGCATACCAAAATACAGACGCCGTAACCTTACCAGTCTTGCAATCGTGTGTAGTCCACTCGGATGACTGTCGAGGAGTGAATCGGAGTCAAATATTCGTGAATGATGTGATGTACTCAGTCAGTTGATATCTTTATAGTGCCTGCTCTTTCATTGAATTTCAATGTAACAACCTCCCGTTTTACCGTCCTCGGTGCTCATTTCACCACGTCTAAGCTTAGTATACCAATCCTTGTTGGTTTATTTTCCAGGCGCAGTGTCCGGAAACTCGTCATCAAGCCAATTTTTTGCTTTGACTGTATTTTTTCCATTCAAAAAAGCAATATTTTATCAACACGGGAAATTCCTTTTTATCCATTTTTTTCACTATAACAAAAATTGTTTCACTTAAAACGCTATAATTCGCAAATTATGATCTGACAGCTATCAAACTTAAACACACGTCTTTTGAACGTTAGAGCTAACTAAAAATCATTAATTGGCTAGTAGCGCCATCTATGTGTCAGGCCGGAGACTTTTCAAATGAGCTGATATTTTGTATAGATGAGAAATATGTCATCAATTCTTTCCATTCTATCTAATTCTTTATGCTTTTAATTAAACCAAGTGTCCCACATAAATGGTATTGAAAATAGTACTAATATTTTTCAAATAAGTATTTTGTTAGCCTTCATTGGGAACAAAAAAATTCAGTATAATAATAATAATAATATTTTTTGACATTATTTTTCCTTAATTGCAATCCTTGAAGTTTTGTATTTCAATTTGACACACGCTAAATTATAAAAGATACGAGTTTTTGTCCTACTTAAAGCAGAAACAAATAATAATAAAATCAAGAACAACAAAAACAAAAACAAAATGCCCGAAAAATATCATATTAACAGCCTTGTAGTGCGTAACTTACACCCACAGAGATTATTGCGCGAAAGTCAAAAATATGACCACAGCGCCAGCAGCAAGGACACGCGCAGTGTAGTATTCAAGGCTCATAAAACAATGCGAATTTTATAATTTGATAAACCTGATATACGTATGTATGTATATGTGTAATGTTTTTTTATGACAAGTCAAAACTTGAGTTTTTTTTTGTTAAATACATTCTATCCAAAATATTAGATATGCAACGTATCATTTATTACGCTACAAATATAAGTATATACCATGCCACCGCATATATGTATGTATATTAAGCTACAGTGCGTATATCCTGCAAGCATTTGCGGATCATATGGTGGTATGTACAAATATACTCCTCTGTGTGTAGTATTGAACCAACTCCTGCTTTTATACCAGCGAAACGACCATTCTTCTCAATTTACTGATCGCTATCACTACACGAATTTACTATTGCTAAAATAAATTTTATACTGAGTCAGTTGCGTACATCTTCTCCGAAGAGGCTAGCTTTTGTCTGAGTGGTGCGGTATATAAACAAAACTGTCGATTCTGGTGCGAAGAACATTCACAAATTATTCATGAACAACCCACATTACATTCACCTAAATTGACAGTTTGGTGTGATTTTTGGTCTGATGGAGTCATCGGTCCGTACTTCTTTCGAAATGTAGCTAGTAGCAACGTTACTGTCAATGGAGAGCGGTATAGATCGATGATGACCAACTTTTTATGGTCACAATTGGAAGTAGTTTATCTTAACAACATCTTATTCCAACAAGACGGTGCTACGTGTCACACAGCACGTTCAACAACCTAATTATTGCGAGAATGGTTTGGAGTTTCGATTATTTCAAGAAATTGTAACATTTAATGGCCTCCAAAAAGTTGTTATTTAACACCATTATACTACTTCTTCTGGGGTTATTTGAAGTCATTGGTCTTTAACAATAAACCAGATTCTCTTCAAGCTTTAAAAGTCAATATTGAACATGCTATTTATGACATACGACTTGATTTCGTGGAAAAAGTGCTCAAAAATTGGGTTCATCGAATTTGTTCCTGCAAAAGAAGTGGTGGAGACCGTTTGAATGAACTTAAATGTATCGATTGTACTTCACATTAACTGAAAAACATTTGAATTTCCTTAACAATTAGTGAGTGTGTTTTTTTTAAAGAAATCATATCACTCATATTGGAAAACCCTATATGATCCCATGTAGGTACTTCATGGAGTACTCGGTTGTTATGCAGAGTTGTAGTATATACTTGTAGACCAGCCCTAAGTCATCACAATGTTAATGAGACCATATTTTTTGTATGGATTGTGGTAGGTTTTGGATTACTCTATTGTCAATGTGGAGTATATATTTCACGTGTGCATGGAGTCGCCTTGTTTGCAGGGTAGTTATATAGCGAATACATACGAAGCATATCCAGTAAGTAAGTGTACTGATTTTTTGTAGGATTTAAATTTTTCTCATCTAAATAAACAAAATTAAGCGATTACACTTGCTATTTTTCGACGTAGTCGTCATTCTTTCCTATGCAGGAGATGAAACATCGTGGCATCAAAACCACTGTTAACTGGTGCTATAATTCCATTTATATCTAATGAATGAAAATAATAAATTTTTCCTCTTTAAAGAGTTTTCACTTCATACCAGAAAAAAAGTAGGATTGAAGGTACAACATATCGCATCCAGCTAAAAGTCAGTAGGATTGTTCAAAATTCTCATCATAAATGAAACCTAAAATGTCCTGCTAAATCTGACACATGGGACAAAATTTATTCGTGGTCACAAAACCAAGCTTTTTGCGATTTCCGCAAATTCTTTCTTACAGAAAAGTGTCTGATTAATTATCCTTCTATGTGAATGCTTTTGCGGCCGCCCAGCATTGCGCACTGCCATTGGGAAGGCCAGGGGTTTTTCCTGGTTCGACTGAACATATAGAATTACAGAACATTAAGTTCTCTAATTGCAGTCGCTCCTCGGCAGGTGTATTTCTGATATAAAATAAAAGCTCATAAAAATAGATCCGTTTTTCGAAGGCGGCTTAAAATAAACTGTAGTTCACTTCATTTTGAAGGGGGACCTCGGCCGAAAATCGTTTCAGCGACTACAAAGCAAAAATTGTATATATTTATGCGAGTGCTATGAAAGACAAGTGTCTTCAGCTCAGTTGGATGATCCTCGATGTTATTAGCCATATTGCAGCAGATGGCACCCTCTTTGCCCAGTTCTATGGTCACTACAGCCATATTCCCTAGTATTGAAATTAGACACACATTACTACAATTCTTTGCAAACAACCACTCTCACCCTGGCTACTGTATCCTGGTTGAATATATCGAAACTTTCTCTCTTTCTCAGAAACATCCAAAAACTTTCTCATTTATAGCAAGCCATGGAGTCTGGCCCAACGCCACGTGAAACGACTCCTTGGCCAGCGTTAGGATAAGTTCGCTCGGAGCTACCTTATTGTGCTGGAAGTTTATTTGGAGGACTTTCAGTATCTTTAGTTTGTATGTACCCTAGCTCCTCTACAGCTGTGTGGTTTCTTCTTAAAACATTTGTCGCTGTCGGTAGACCCATCTGTGCTGCCGGCTTTAACGAACGTGCAAAAATTCCCCTCTCGCGTTTTTAGCCTCAACAGTATTAGGACAATTTGAGTTCGCTGTGGTGTAGCGCTCGCCAATTAGTTCTACCACGCTAGGCACTCTCGATCACGGAAACTTACGTTTATTTTTCGCTTTCCTGTCAACATCTACTTCAGTCTGCTTACCAGGCCAGGCTAAAAGCTCACTCTCTTTCGTATAGGTTACCGAACCCTGCATTGTATGATGGATAGCGCAGGGCTACGACTGGAGTAGCGGCCACGTTGTTTATTATTTTTTTTTTTTTGAATAAATTTTTTTTATCAGTTGGCAACTGTCCTGAAATATAATTATGTCTTTAAAATTGTTTGAGTGTCGTTATTTTAATGCCAAAATTGTTATATTTCATTTAGCGTTTAAATATTTTAATAATAAATTTTTGAATTAGGTGACAGCTTTGTCTAAAATATTTTAGCACTAAACAAAATTTTAACACTCTATCTTCACATCCATATTGCAATATACATTTCAGCAGTTCTAAAAAAAATCTCATATTCATTTTTTTAAAAGGTGGCAACTCTCCTAGAAAATATGTTCAGCATTAAGTAATTCAATTTCCTTAGTTCTATATTGTTAGACCTCACATCGTTTCAATTCTTTTAACATTCTGCTAGTTTTAAGACAAGAACAAGGCTTCTAAAGGTTGATCCATTTCGAGGTTCCCTATTTATTTTTAACAAGAAAAAAGAAAACAGAAAATTCAATTTTAGTGGCGAAGGTTTATTATCATCCGAAAGAACATTCTTTGGCATTTATTTTTTGAATATGATCTCTTTTAAATATTGGCCGTGACTACGTCTCAGATGGCCCATCCGTTGAGTCCAATTTTCGATGACTCGCTCGAGCATTTCGACTGGTAACTGGCGAATGACACGCGTGATGGTTTGCTCCAAGGCCTGAATCGAAGCGGGATTGTCTGCATAGGCTTTAGACTTTACATATCCCCACAGGAGAAAGTCTTACGGTGTGATATCACACGATATTGGTGGCCAATCGACCTTTCCAAAACGTGAAATTATCTGTTCACAGAAATGTTCTCTGAATAAATCCATTGATTGAGGCGATGTGTGGGAAGTGGCGACGTCTTGTTAAAACCAAATGTCGACGAGATCGGATCAAGTCGGTTATCAGGGCACGCGATAACGGTCGCCATTGACGGTTACGTTCTTACCGGCATCATTTTAGAAGAAATATGGACCGATCATTTCACCGGATCACAAACCACACCAAACCGTTTTTTTTTTGGTTGAAATGGCAGCTCTTGAATCTCTTCAGGTTACTCTTCGTCCCAAATGAGGCAATTTTGATTGCTTACGCACCTATTGAGCCTCATCGTTGAACAAAATTTGGCTCGAAAACGACGGATCTTCTTGGAGCTTTTCAAAAGACCATAGATCGAAGCGATGTCGCTTGGGAAGGTTGAGCGGCTTCAGTTCTTGCGCAAGCTGTATTTTGTACGCTTTTAATTTAAGATCTCGACGTAAAATGCGCTCAGTCGTTCCATATGTCAGTCCGAGTTACCGCGAACGACGCCGAATTGACTCTCCACGGTCTTCGTGCACACTCTCAGCTACGGCAGCTATATTTTCTTCATTGCGTGTTGGACGTAGTCTATTGCCAAATGATACTGGACAAAAATAACATGACAGCTTGACACGACTCACGTGTGATCTCACATTTAATCACATTTTAGAATTTCAGTTAGAGCTCCATCCTACAAATCTCCTTTCTTATGATATAATTTTTTCAAAACCACCAAATTTCCACACCGCAACCATGTACTGTTCCTAACATATGCAAAACCACCAAAGCCATGTCTGGCGTAAGTATTTCTCCTCTTGTAGTTGTTGTTCTTTTATTGCCACAATTTCTACTGCAACTGCAACTGGAACTGCCAAAAACCACAATTGAAATCGTGTTTGCGTATAAACTGTTGCAATTGTGCTTATGTAAACTTATAAACATGCTTACACACACACATACTCTCACATATATATACATACATATTTACACTCCATTGGGTGGTTGGATGGATGGATAGAATAAGCTTTAAACGTTAGCTTGCGTAAGCCGCACACGCAGTAAAAGCGAACTCACAACATTCACTCATTCACTCACTTACTCGCACACCCATACACACAAACACATCCCTAGATAAGCATATGAAAGAGCAAGTGTGTTACATGAGATTGCAAATTTCAGTGCTCTGCCATATAGGGACGCGGTTCGTGCGTCAAATACGTTGAAAAGCGTACCAGAGGCAATGTGTCACATGCAAGGCAACAACTCAAGGACTTTATACAAGTACAAAAATAAAAACAATAAAAAGCATACGCGATCCCGATTTTATGTTTGTGTTAGTAAGCGAGCTTATGCAGTTATGCATTTGTAATCCATCGCCTGATTTGCATGCGTATTTTGCTTGTATAACAGATTGTTATATACCAGTGAACCGTGAGACTTCGCTGGAGAACTGGAAAGACTGTTATAAATAAATAACTAATTGCGGTGTTTCCGAAATGCTACGACTGTGGCCTCAACTTCGTCGCTGAGCACACAGATCTCTAAACCATTGACCTAGCTAAGGGGTCAGGCAGTCATCGAAGGAGGTGCTTCTAAAGTCGCAAGAGTTTCATTTGGTACTTAAGCTGCGCCTCGAGATCAGTAATGGAGTCAATGGCTCATGGACTCAACGGATGGATCATCTGAGACGTAGCCGCGGCCAACATTTGAAAGAAATAATCTTCAAAAAATGAATGCCAAAGAATGTTCTTTCGAATGATAATAAATATTCTCCCTTAAATTTGAATTTTCTGTGTATTTTTTTTCTTTAAAAAAGTAGAGAACCTTAAAATATATCACCTGATATATAAGCTTCGAGCTCGAATTTTCTTCCGAGCGTCTGCTATTTCTCTTTTGATATGCTTGGCAAGATGCTCCGGGTAAAGAAGTAATTTTTATAGCTCAGATCCGTTTACGGATAGTAACTCATAAGCACCACGTGTTAGTTATACCCCATTCTACAAGAGGAGTGTCTATGCGGCTCGTGCATACTCGCGTCAAAAACAATCTCAGCTTGTCTCTGTCATAATACCAAAGAGCCACCCACCAAAGTAATATGATACAGATGCATTTATTTGGGATCAATTTCTATGCATGAACTGTGACGGAGCTCATGAAGAGTCCTCATCCCTCTATAGGAACTCTCCGACTTTGGCTCGTTGGGTGTAAATTGATATGCTTACGCAGATATATGTGCGTGAGTGTTTAAGTGAATGTGTGTGTATGTGTGGTGTGTGTTGTGGCACATTCGCAACTGCCAACTTATTTCATTATTTCGTATGCGAGCTCATAAGCTCTGAGTCTTTTTGCGTAATTTTGTGAAAATTTTTTTTACACAATTTTTCTCCTTTCCACGCGTCCCAACCATCACCTCACTCCCTCGCATATTTTATGCGTGAATGCTTGATGAAAGCATTCATAAATGCCCTCGTCGTTGCACCACGGACCGTCGCCACCCCTCTATCATCCGTCCGGCGTGAAACCGTCACATTTTCAGCATTTCCAGTTAACCACTATTACCGACTCATAAATCGCAATGCAAATTGAAATTTCAAAAATGGAAATGAAGTGAATGAAATGTTGCAAAAATTGTTTACTTGCCATTGCCAGCAAAGCCACTTGCCACAATCCATTTGACGGTGTGCTGGTTGTTGTTGTTGTTGTTGCATTTGATATCTGACGACAGTTGAGTTGTTATTTGCCATTAGTTATTATTGCTAGTTGCTGTTGTTGTTTTTGTTATCCCACTTTGCTTGTTGCTGCCCTCAGAATTGCTAATGAATTTACTTCGCGCTTGCCACACACACACACACACACACACAAAAATTAATGAATTACAGCAAACATGCAACATGCTACATGCAACAGTGAATATATATATATATATATATATATATAAACCATACATTTTGACATACATACATACATATATACGCAAGTAATTTTTAGCAGCAATTTCAATGCAACAGCTGTCGCTAACGCTCTTGTATCGTTGACCCACAACTTGTAGATATGCAACAACATACAAAGGCGAACAGCAGCAACAACAATAATAAATATAACCCTTACAATTACCCTTCCATCATTTGTGGCGTTGATTGAATTAGTGGCGCAGGTTGTTGCGGTGCTTGCGTAGCAGTTGGTCCTCTTCGAACGGCGGTTAGTCCTTTCGGGCGGTCGGTCGCTCAGTCGGCTGTTGTATTGTTGCATATGACATTTTTCAATTTAAACTGCATTTTAATAGCGCATTGCCATATCTATCTACTCACAGACTTACACGCGCAGAGTGTTGTGGGTGGCATGTGTGGCTCTCGAAAGCGTTAGTGCGTGACTCTTTCTTACTTGGCGATGAAAGTTGATTATATCAAAGGCTTTCAATACATTTTTTTAAATAGAAAATGTATTTGAGAACAAGAAAAGCATTTTGTAAAATTCATTGTCGGCCTCGGACCGTCGGAAGACCTCAGCGAACCTGAGAGTCTCGATTCGATGCAAGGTAGACTCTTCGAAGCTTCTTATTAATCCTCGCATTTCCTGCACCCCTTCCAGTTTTTCTTAGTACTCTCGCTCAGCGAAATGGATTTAGCTACAGCTGTCTGTGTTCGACCTTAGCGAAGGTCATTTATTGACAACAGTGATTAACTCGCTAAGACACCGTAAGTTCCAGGTTTTCCAGGTTTGTTATTTCTGAGGCCTTTCACAACATTTATACTTACTTCTCATTTGTTGTTAAGGATGGAGAAACTAACAGTGCTATCCAGATGAGATAAATTTTCTCAAAAACGGCCACCTATGATGCTCAATGGGAATGAGATATCCTCAATAGAAAACTATCTTTGATTTGAGTTTGTTAACTTTTCTGTGCGGCATCGAAAAGCAATGTCGCCCTTGGCTTTATGAAGTCTTCTTCTACTAAGAGTCATTTTATCGCGGTAAGAGTGTGCGTAACGATGTCACCGTAGACCGATATCGAGGTACTTCCTGATGAAGGAGAATAGCTGATGAAGCCTTATCTCTATGAAACCTAAGTCCAATGGTGTCTCCCTTCTAAGCTCATTTCCTCGCGGTGTGATTGCGGCGTGACATTGACTCAATAGAACGAGGTCGAGGAACTTCCTATTGAATAAATATTTTTAAATCCACCTCGGTTGATTTCAAAATTCTATTTTAGTAAGGCGATACAAACCTTTAGAAATATCTGCCTCAGCAGTTAAATTTGCGGTCAAACACAAAACGCAAAGATCTCACTGTGGCACGAGGATTATCTTTTTCAAATGCTGGGCGCTTCTACGTCTTAGATGGTCCATCCGGTGATGACTCGTTCGAGCCTTTCGACTGGTAACTGACGAATGACACGCGTGATGTTTTGTTCCAAGGCCTGGATCGAAACAGGATTGTACGCATAGACTTAAGACTTCACATGTCCCCACAGGAAAAAGTCTAACGATGTGATATTACACGATCTTGCTGGCCAATCGACCGGCCCAAAATGTGAAATTATCTGCTCACCAGAGTGCTCTCTCTCAATAAATGCATTGATTGAGGCGATGTGTGGGAAGTGGCGCCGTCTTTTTGAAATGACACGGAGATCACGGGCTTCAATTTCAGGCATCAAATAGTCGGTTACACCAAACCATTTTTTTTTCGGATAAAATGGTAGCTATTGAATCTCTTCAGGTTGCTCTTCGTCCATAATGCGGCAATTTTATCTTGTTTACATACCCATTGATCCAGAAATGGGACTCATCTCTGAACAAAATTTGGGTCGGGTCTTCTTGGAACTTTTCAAGAGCCCATAAATCGAAGCGATGTCACTTGGGAAGGTCGAGAGACCTCAGTTCTTGCACAAGCTGTATTTTGTATGTTTTCAATTTAAGATCTCGGCGTAAAATGCACCAAGTCGTTCCATATGACAGCCCGAGTTGCTGCGAACGGCGCCGAATCGACTTTACACGGTCTTCGTGTACACTCTCAGCTACGGCCGCTATATTTTCTTCACTGCGTGCTGGACGTGGTTTATTCGGTCGAATATTATCCAATAGTGAAAGCTGGGTCTCAAGATGGGTGATGGTGTTGCGAATAGTAAGCTCAGTAGGCCGATTATGTTGACCATAAGTTGAGCGAAGCGCTCGAAACACATTCTTTACAGAACGTGAATTTTCGTAATAAAGTTGAATGATTTGTAAACGTTGTTCAGGCGTAAGTCTTTCAACGATGAAATGCCAAACAATACTGAACAAAAATAACATGACAGCTTGACGCGACTCATGCATGATCTGTCAACAAAAAAGTACCTTTACTTGGGTCACCATTTAAAAAGTCTTACCTCTCACTCTCGATAGCCTCTTTACGTATCCTAATTGAGAATTCATCTGGGAATTGCACAGGAAAAGGAATGAAATGCTTGGAGTATTACATTTATGTCGTACATGAAACATCCTGTGTTAGAACACAGTCCAAAAAACGAGTGTAAGTTTAAATTATGATTTGTAAACTTCTTTTATCATACGAGTAACACATTCTCGCCACACACAAGACACACTCCTCGAAGAGGAGTTTTATTTTCACTATTATGGTACCTGAATAGCACGGACTGTGGGGTGGTAGCTGATGATATTGTCCAGCAACAGCGGCAGGAAAATACTTCCAAGTCCGAAGTTATCTACTCAACATGTGCTCAGTCACCTCGATGTCTGGGCGATCATATCATCACTGTAGACATCGATGATCATCTCTTCCAGCCCATACTACTCTAGCGTAGATCTCTCCTATCCTTGCGCATGTAGCGTCACTGAGCGTATGTCCTCGCAAACGGCTACCTTCAGGTAATCCTGCAATACTTGGGCATCCTTACAGGGATGAGGACTTCCGGGGGGTGCCTTTTGCCAAAACCCTCTTCACCCAATTTCCTTGGAATCGCTCCTGATTCGTTTGCTTTGTACGGGAATTTCGTAAGCTTGGTTTTTGTGAAGATCTTGACTTTTTCGGTAGATGGACTGTTTCTTCGCCGACATTTGTCTTTTATACAGAGTATTTCGTGCTTCCTCTTTATCCAAAAGTCAGCGGCTCGTAGTTGTCATCGCCCTCCCAAGTTAATAATGTTTTGTGCGGCCACTTGTTGCATTATTCCTTTCAGGCCGTTTCGGAAGATCCCTGTTATCGCAGAAATCAAAAATTTGCGACCGTGCCGATAAGCAGCTCGCTCTTTCGGGCTTGGAGAGACTCGCTGTTACCTGTGCGATTATCTCCGCAATCTTACTTGATTAGAGTACCACTCTAACAACCTTACACGCGATGTTTCTACCGGCATAAACCTTTTTTGTAGCCGAGACACTTTTAAGCACTTAAGCCTGCGTTGACTAAGTCCTTATAGGCAAGCACCGAGTTTTTTTATTAGAGTTTGGCTAGTCCTTGCTGTATGAGTTTCCACTCGTAACCGCTGTTCTTACTCGAATGTGTAGTCACTAAGGTATCCCATGGTTGTGTGGAAAATCCGGGAGACAATGCGTGATTTGACACCCACCTTTATGGAAAACATGCTCAGGGCGAGATCCTGTACGAATTATAGTAGTTTTCTCAGCTGTTCCTACACCATCAACTCAATGAGCACGCGTTCGGAACGTATTACCAGATCTGCCAGAGTTTTAACGGGGCGGAGACCATCATGGCATTAGACTGAAGAGCATTTCCGCAGCTTGTCTTACTCAGGTCACAGAATGTAACAACCTTGTGGCTCATAACGAAATTATCAGAACACAGAATCAAAACAAAGTTCATAGAGGGACAGAGCCAAACGAAATGTTGGGTCAGTCCATCATTCATAATTTGTGCCTCACTAAGTAAGCGGTATAGTGTCACCAAGTGAAAGGAAAACAGAAGATTAATAATGAGTGATGGAAGTGCATCACTTTCTTTTCGTGGCACCTTGACTCTTAAAGGCTCTAGAAAATTTTCTCAATCTTCTTACCGAAAACGTTATCTCGACGAATTCACGCAAGCTGCAACGCATTTGAACGCAACTCAGACATGAGGAAGTCGCATCAGCTCGATGTTAAACTCAACATTTTACTCGCAATGAAAAACATAAAAAAAAAGATGTCGGATTCCATAAACCGACAAAAATTCTCTTAAATTAAAAAAATTATGACAAAAATGTTTATCAAATGTCAAACACTCGCTCACTTAACGGCCATCTGACATGCGGCCAGCTACACTCCTTCGTACTCCTTGCGCCAGGAGAAGGTGTTGGTGTTAGGTTCAACATTCAATCAACCGACCCACCGAATAACCGCGCTACTTGCACCACCGACGCATGTAACATTTAGCATACATTGAGCGAGCGGCGGTTGTGTAGTGTCATTGTCGTACGTGTTCATGCATAAAATATTAATTGTAATTAAGTTCAGGTAATTTGTATTAAAATGGTCGTCGTATATTACATGCTCAATTTGACTAACCAAGCGCTGCTGACTAGTGAGCGCTAGTGGACACTGGCGCGTAGCGTGAACGTAGTGTGTGGCGCAAGATGTCGACAGCTGGCGCGCTCGTAACTGTGGCCAGCAGCAATAGCCAGAGTGGCTGTGGGAGCAGCAGCGCTTTTAAGTGTAGTACAATTATGTTGTACGTTAATTAGGTCAAAATATTAAAAGTTTCTGAATTTTTTATTTATACGCCATTTTTTGGTTTTTTTTCTTTTGAGCTGAAAAAATTTAGTGTAAAAATTTTCCAACGTAAAAATTAAATGAAAAGTTTATCTTTTTTTTTTTTTTTTTTTATTAGAAAATGCGAACCTGTAAAATTTTATTGGGTATTAAAAAGTTATAAATTGTAATTAAAAGCAAATATTAAATATTAGTATGTATGTAGACATGGAAGTATGGTGTAGTGTAGTACATTATCATCGACATTATCGTACTGAAAAAGACACAGCACTGAAAAGATAATATAGAAAATAGATAAGAGAAGTTCTAGATCGCCCTCGGTGCATGTAAAAAAAAAGAAGTGATTAGCCGAGTGGTTTGCTGTACGAATTACGATGTAGAGGGTTCGCAACCTTGACAAAACAAATTCCAAAAATTCAGAAAAATAATTTAAAAACTAATTTTTGTAAATGCGCTCGCTCCTTAGCAGAAATGTCGAGCCCATCGAATGTATTTTTGACTTGACAGGAAAAGATTTTCACAAAAAAAAAAAAAAACAGCAGCTCTTCGGAGGCGACTTAGAATAAATTGAATATCCTTCATTTGTTGAAAAAAACCTCAAGACCACACGGTTGTATATAGGTATAACAGGTCAATTGAAAAGTAAACGTCCTACCATAGTAAACCACATTTTTTTGGCACAATTCATTTTTTTTGGTTATAAGTAAATGAGCTGTATTCAAAGGCCTATCTTTGTTAGAAACATTATTTTTCATTGAATATTTTGTTATACAACAAAGAAAAATTGGTAGAAGTGACAGCTGTTTCGGAGATCACCACATCTCCTCATCAGACTTCTTCTGCCAGGAATCGAACCGACGGATTCTAGCATCACAGGCGAGTGCTCTACCAACTGAGCCAACGCCTGCCATGTAATCTGTTGTTGTATTATTCAATTTTTTTTTATTCAACATAGTTCTCTTCAAGGGTGATACACTGATTATAGCGACCCCCTAACTGTTCGATACCATTTTTTTTTAGTACGATTTGTACTTTGCTTCTAAATTGGCTTTAGTTTCGGCGATCACCTCTTCACTCGACCAAAATTTCTTCCGAGCGCGCATTATTTGGAGATCGGAGAACATCAAATGGTAGTTGGGTGCCAGATCTGGAGAATATGGTGGAGGTGGAAACAATTCGAAATGAAGTTCATGGATTTTTGCCACGATTTCATTGACTTGTGACACGGTACCTTATCTTGATGACACAACATTTTATTTTCATCAAATACGGTCATTTTTCAACGATTTCGTCCGCCAAACGATCCAATAACGCTTTGTTGATGGTCCTTCCTTTTTCAAAGTAGTCAATGAAAATTATTCCATGCGCATTCCGCAAAATACAAACGTCATAACCTTGTCAGCCGACTTTGGAACGGGTTCATCTTATGCTTCGGTGTGAAATGGTGAAGCCCTGTTTCATCCATTATCATATATGGCGCAAAAACTTGGATTTTTTACGCTGGAACATCTCCAAACACTGCTCTCTATCATCAATTCGTCGTAGTTTTTGATCAAAAGTGACCTCGCGCGGCACACACTTTCGTAAATGACATGATGTACATATTCAGTTGATATTTTGAGAGTCCTATTTCCTTCACTTTCAATTTAAAGTCACTCAAAATCATTTGGAATTTTTTTTTGATGTTTTCGTCGGAAACATCATTCATGCTTGATTTTTCCACGTCTAAGCTTAGTATACCAATCCCTGATGGTTGATTTTCCTGAGGTAGTGTCCGGAAAATCGTTCTCAAGACATGTTTTTACTCCAACTGTATTTTTTCCCTTCAAAAAATTTTTATCCATGTTTTTAACAGTAACCAAGGTTGCTTCACTCACAATGCTATAATTCACAAACTAATTATCCGACATCTGTCAAATTTACACAAGCGTCTTTTAAAAGTTATGTATATATATATTTGGCGCTTTGTAACCGCTGAAGCGATTTTCGGCCGAGCTCCTCCTCCAATTTTTGGTTTTTGCATCTTGATGTCTTTACCAACAAATGAAGGGACCTACAGTTTATTCTAAGCCGCCTCCGAACGGCTGATGGATTTTTATAAGGAGCTTTATTTCATGCCAGAAATACACTCGGAGGGCTTGACATTCCCTGCCGATGGGCGACCGCAATTAGAAAAATTGTTTTCCTATAATTTTGGATTTTGCTCGAAGCCAAGCCTTCCGAATGCCAGTACGCAATGCTAACCACTCGGCTATCGTGGCCGCTAACTAAAAATCATTCTTCTTATTTCCAACTATGTGTCAGGTCGAGGATATTTCAGTTGACCTGTTATGAGACTTCAACTCAAAAAACCTAAGAGAACTTAGTCCAGTTACCATCGTAGGATTGATTAGTCAGCGAATAAATTGAAAATTTTCAAGAACTGTATTCCAAACTTTACGAACAGCTCGCACACAAAATTGCTCTCTCAAATCACAACCTTCATTGAAGTGCACTTTTCACTTATCCACACTGTGTGAACTCATATGTATGAACTTTTCTGTCTCTTATTCCTTGTTTTTGCATCATTAACTCAGTTTTCTCGTCTCACCTAAAATAATTTTAAAGTTGTTCCTGGCTGTCAACGATCTCTATGGGAGATACCTAAACAGCACAAACTATCTCTCACATGGGTTCCTAAACACAGAAACGTTGAGGAAAATTTTCATACAGACGAACTTGCCATACAAAGTACCACAAATTAGGTTCTTCCCACAAGAGGACATATTTTATTATATACAAACTGCTACACAAAGATTCTACTTATGAACAGGATACAGTAAGATGTACGCGCTCTGCGACTGGTTCTATGTCTGGACAAATTTGAACGAAATGGAATCGAAGGATATTACGCGAAATGTAAGTACTCGTTTAAAAGGTAGAGCATCTCTCAGAAAAGAGTAGTCTTGACAGACTACCGCTTCATAGAATGGCATCAAGGAGTCTGGGAGTTTCTTTTAACCAGACCTAGACTCTAATACCAACGTAAATAAATAATATCATACAGTTTGTAATCGAATTGAATGAATAATAAAGCCTTTCGACAAATGCGTTCTGTTTCTGTTCCAAATCAGTATCGAATCTGTCCAAAAGCTCTGAATAATGTTCGCCAGTGATCGTTTGACCCTTTTCAAGGTAATCGATGTGAATAACACCTCGTGCGTCCCAAAACAACTGTTTCTATGACTTATTTGACCGACAGACCCACTTTGGCTTTCTTCGGTAAACATTCACCCGGAGAAACCCGCTGTATTGATTGTTCTTTGGATCCAGGTTTCGGCAACGGTAGCAAAACGGCACAAAAATTCGTTGGGATTACGGTTGAACATCACCAAACCTTCCGTGTAACTACTTCAATACGGCTGCGCTTATGTATGTATGTGTATGAGCAATCGCAATCTCCGATCGTTCAATATGATTCCAAGGATTTCATCCACGATTTCTGGCGGACGAGCACCGGCGTCAATTGTACTGGTACGACCAAACGGAACTCAGAAAACCACTTTACCGATGGAAATCAGTAGTATTTATCAAGTCTATACTTGGTTTCAGTGATGGGCTTTGCTTAATCAGCACACGAAATTCACTTTTTTCCATTTTCGTTGAAATTCACGAGGTCGTCTGCCTTCAATGGCTGTTAAATACAAACTAAATGGCACAGCTTGCTCAAAATTTTACAGCAGCCTAATAATCGAGAACAGTTAGCGGGGCAGTGTCGTATTAACCGTAACTGCGCCACAAATTCTAAAAATCACTGACCCATGAAACAGCCCTCGTACCATTCCCATATAGAGCTTTGCTGATACATGATGAGTAGTAAAAAATCCTGTGTTTTTCCTGAAACTTTATAAGAGAGAGAGAGGGAGAGAGAGAGAGAGTAAGGTTTATGTGTAACCTAATGCTTCGAACGCCAATATTAGAAACCCTTTTCATAAAATGAGTTACTAATTATTATATAAATTTTTCAACTCTTGACCTACTCATGCTCCCATCCATAACCTTTTTCATATATTCCCATTCGTATGCTTTGTACACACTTTAAGTACTTTCTTCAAAAGTTTTATTTTAATGCTGCGAGTTTTCAAGATTTTACTTTTTTTCTTTCTTTCTCGCCCGTACACAGTTTTGGTCAACCATATTCGTTAGCTATAACGTAGACAAACTAAGTGAAGAAGTAGAAGTTTACCATGGATAATTGCATTCCAAATACTCGTACGAGTACATATATACTTGTATGTGCCGCCCGAGTGCCACCGTTGTGTGATTAGAAGTGTGTGAAGCGAATGTGTGTATTGGCATGATGAAGAAAAGGTGACAGAAATGATGAAGAAATAGGGAATAAGAGACTGACGACCGCGGAAAGTTCACACATATATGTGCACATAGTGGAAATTGGTGAAAAGTGCACTTGAATGAAAGTTGTGGTTTGAGAGAGCAATTTTGTGTGAGAGCTGACTTAAGTTACACCAATTGCTAGTTATCAGTCAATGCGAATTTCAATTACACAGAATATCACTTTACTTCGAATTTAGGTAACGATCTGTCAGAGCTGTATTTCGAATTTAGGTTTTTTTTTCTTCAACGCTACATTTTCCTACCGAAAACTATACAGGCGTTAGGTAAACTAGCTTCTACGGCGGCTATGTAAACTACGCTCCACAAAGCTTTCTGAGCTAGAAAGCTATAAGGACGAAGTTCTCTAAGATCTTTTGAGTTAAATTCAAATATATGTTCCTATAGATATGATTGGAGCGTTTTTTAAACGCTGAAGCGATTTCGGTCGAGCTTATCCTCCAATTTTTGGTGAGGGTCTTGATGTTTTTTCCAACAGACGGAGGTAACTACAGTTTATTCTAAGCCTCCTCCGAACGGCCGATGGATTTTTACGAGGAGTTTTTGTTTCATGTCAGAAACACACTCGGAGGTAATTGTTCTAAAACATATATTTTCAAGGGAAATTCTTTCTATTCACTGGATGTTTGGATACCTATCGTAGAAACATGATTTTTCTCTCAGCTTATGAATTTCCTCGGTGAGCTTTCTCAGCTTGAGCGCTTGAATCAGCTGGCTCCTTGCTCGTGTAAGTGTCAAAATTATGAGTTACAGCCCATAAGATTTTTTCCACTATCGTCCGACCCCTTGTGCTCTACTTTCTCTGTGCAGTTGTATTTTATGTAGTGCTTCCCATAACCATTATATAAATCCGTTAAGAATTCGTATTATCACATTTCACACGTCTCAAAGAGACAGAGAGAGAAATGAGATCCAAGTTAGTGAGTAAAAATGAGAGACCGTATTGTTACAGACTTCGTACGCTGTGTGCATACTATCTCTCTCTCTCTCACTCTCTCTCCCTTTCTCTCTTTCTCTCCCGTTCTCTCTCTCTCCCCCTTTCTCTCTCTCTCCCTTTCGCTCCCTCTCCCTTTCTCTCTCTCTCTCTCTCTCTATCTCTCTCTCACTCTGATTCAACTGTATACATCTTATGCTTTCTAGAATTTTTTTTATATTCTTTATCCAAAAGAAGAAACAAAATTTCTCTCTCAACTCTTTCACTCCTAACATTTTTCTACTTGCCATTCGTTGCGCGTATCTATCGCATTTATAGTTTCGCATCCTGCATCTCATCTGTTTTTGCGAATTGTAAATACACTTTTCATAAACTATGAATACCATTCATATGTCCTTGTCAAACTTTTCACAAAATGGCATCAACTCAATTAGTTTCACTCTATATAAGCAACAACAACAATAACAAAACAGCAATAAAGCGTGAGCAACAAATCGAGCAAAAATATTTTTTTTTTTGGTTCCCTATTTCCGAAGTGCGAGAAAAGATATATGTATGTATACGAGTACATGTATATGTATTTATGAATATGCATTAAGTGTTTGTTGTTATTGTTGTAGTCTAAAAACTTTGTCCATATTTTCTTCATTTATTCATTCATTTAGCCTCTTTTTTCTTCTTCACTTCCACTACTCACTTTGTTGGCTATTGATGCGGCGCTTTAGACTAAAGCGAGAATTGTCTTTCTGACTTGCCGCGTTCGCTTAATAGGCGTCTTTTTATTTGTTTTCATTTCTCTATTTTTTATAGTATTTTGTCACTATTTTTATATACTTTTATTGCTGTTGTTTTTTTTATTTTTGAATTTTGCTTTTGTTCCAATACTCGCTGCTTTTACTTCCTGGTTTTCTGGGTCACGAAATAATCGAAGAAGCAAAGCAGCTTCGGTATTGCTAGATAACTTTTCATGGCGATAGATGGTTTAAAGATGAAATTTCTGTTTGTACATAAATTGATATGCATATGTGCGAGTTTAGTTTGGTTTAAGTTCTTCCCTTAGTTTGATATGAGCGCACTTGTATTGCATCGCGCACAGTTCGAGCTTTATTTTGGGAATATTTTTTTGTTGACTTTGTGCCCTTTTTGGTAAGTTTTCTAACTTTTCTGCTGGTTTCGTATATTTTTAGTATTTTCTATTTGTAAGGACTTAAAATTAAAAAAGTGAGTGCCATATAAAATGGAAAAAATATAATTCCATACACCAAAGAGAAAAAGTAAACAAAATAAAAAGATTTATAAATAAATAAATAATTAATACAAATATTTAAAAATTAAAAATTAAAATAAAATTACTTAAAAATAAAAATTAAAAAATAAAATAAAAGAAATACATAACTAAAAATTAAGAAACCAAATAAATTAAATTAAATAAAAATTAAACAACAAATATTACAATAAAGTTAAAAAAAATTAAGAAAAAGTTATAAAATTGACAAAGAAAAAAGAAAAAAATAATGAAAATAAAAATAAAATAAGATTAAAAATAAACCGAAATTGAATAAAATACTATTGTACTAAATTAAAGAACTAAAAAAAAAGAAAATAGAATAGGGTAAACATGATAAAATAATGATATAATAAATAATACAAAAATAAATAATTAAATAAAATATTTAAAAAAATTGAAACAAAATAAAATAACATTTAAATTTAAAAAAAATTTAAAACACAAAATTTAAAAAGTAGAAAACTTAAATTCATGAATTAATTAAAAATAAAAGGGTTTAAAAAACTAAAGTAAATTATTAAAAAAAAAAAATAAAACTTAAATGCAAAAAGTGAAAAAAAATATTTTTTTTAATTAATAAAATAAAAATGTATTTTTTTTTATTAATTAAAAAAACTAAAATAAAGTGAAATAAAAGCGAAATAATAAAGAAATTGAAATAGCGCAAAATGTATTAAAATAAAACAAAATAAAAATAAAAAATTATATAATTCAAAGTAAAATAAATTAAAAGAAATCCAAATAAAAAATATAAAATAATAATAATAATAATAAAAAAAAGTAAAATCAAATATAAAAAAAAGTAGAAAATAAAAAATAAAAAAATTAAAATAAAAAATATATAAACTAAAATAAAGTAAAATTAAAAAAAATAATAATTAAAAATTAATAAAAAATAAAATATTTAATTTAGGTTAATATTAAATTACCGAGGTATAGCTAAAATCTCCGATTCCTAAATTATTTGAATCACTTATCACTGAGCATTCGACCCATTCGACTTCATTTATATCACATTTCCAACATGGATTTGTTAAAGGAAAATCCACAACCATCAATTTACTTGAGTTTACTTCTTATATCATCGATGCGTTCAGAATGAATAGCAGCGTTGACGTATTATATACCGACTTTAGGCAAGCTTTTGATAAAGTGTGTCACTCGTTGGTAATCAATAAACTTGACTTACTGGGTCTTCAACCAAAATTTTTACAATGAACTTCCTCATACCTGGATGAACGAGCTCAAAGAGTTATGTTTAAAAATTCCATTTCAAATACTGTTAATGCTTCTTCAGGAGTAGCTTAGGATAAACATGTAGGCTCGATTCTGTTTTCACTATTTATAAACTATTTATATATCTTCTCTGATAAGTTTTTTAAAACTTTTAATGCATGCGGATGATGTAAAACTTTATAAATCTTACACTTCGGCAAATGAAAATAAATCGGATACTCCTAAATCTTAAGAAATGTAAAGTTATGTGTTTCTCCCGAAGAGCCCTACAGACAACTACTTATACTACAAATAACTACAATTTGGAACCGGTTCACAGTTTCATTGACCTGGGGATCACTATGGACCTTAAATTAAACTTCACACATCACATTGGTGTGATAGCCAACAAAGCCAAATGCATCTTGGCCTTTTTAAAACGGTGGTCAAAGGAGTTTAATGATCCTTATGTTACAAAAGCTTTGTATATAACCTTAGTAAGACCTATTCTTGAATACAGCTCGGTGATTTGGAACACTAGGTATCAAATCTACTCTGTCAGGATAGCGTATATTCAAAAACAATTCCTCCTATTTGCCTTAAGAAATTTGCATTGGGACTATCAGTACAATCTTCCTTCTTATACTAGTCGACTGAAACTTATCAATCTCATTACTCTCGCCAGTCTTCAAGGAATGCTTGGTGTAATTTTTATGGTTGAAATAATAACAGGTCCAATTTCCAGCCCCTTATTCTCTCTGAAATAAAATGTAATGTTCCGTTTAGAATGTCCAGACGCTTTTGCCCCTTGTTTCTGAAAACTTCTCAAACAAATTTTGAATTTCACGAGTCTTTGCATTGTTTGTGTCTTGATTTCAACTCTCATTCAAGCACAATTCACATATCTGGCTCTCTTTTCTCATATTAAGAAAACTATTTAATTTTATATTTGAAATAATTCTTAAAAATCAGCTGATGAATTTTGTTTTGTAGCTGAATTTTTTAAAAAAACCTCTCCTCAACGTGACTCGGCATCGATGAAGAACAAAACAAGTTCCGTACATCACGCGGAAAGCGCCCTCCCCCGTGCGCATGGGCGGGAGGTTGGTATACCGTTGCGATTAAAAAAAATAATTAATTGTAATAAAATATAATAAAATATAGTAAAATAAATTAAAATGACAAAAAGAAAAATAATAAGAAATTAAGTGAAGTAAAATGAAAATCTAATAAATTTAATTCAAGTAATAGATATTACTTATTCATGTGGGATATTAAATCCTTTTAGCTCTCTGTAGAGCTTCCGATTTACAATTAAAAGAAAAAAGGTCGAAAAATTTATTAAACTCAATTTTGCTTATATAGTAAGATGTTACTGATAAGATAGGCTAAACCAGACGTGCTGACAGATGCCACGCAGCATTTATAGATCAAAGCGGTAGTAAAATACAATATAAAGATTTTTAGGACATTCTGGTCAGTTTTTAACCCGCATTTTTACATATCTTCAAATACTTCCTATAACAAATTCAGTTGTATCCGTGCTCATCTGTTCTCGAACATATTTAACGTGATTACATTTTATGGCACTAAAGCTAAGGATTATAAATATAACACTTAAGATAATAAGCTATAAATTATCTAATTTAAGATCTCATTTTTCATTGCATATATTGCATATATATGTATATGCATAAGTTAGTGCGACTAAAAGCTTAGCTGGAAAACTTTGATTTCTGTTATACTAATTTTTGTTTTATTTTACAAAAGTTCGCGAATAGTTTTCACTCAAAGCGCTTTCAGCAGATAAAGCTCCTAAATGTATTCTTCTATGAGCTTAGAAAGCACAAAATAAAGCTCCTAAAGCCTTGCATCTGCGATGGATTCGTGTATTTTTCTAACAAAGTTCTTGCTCTGTTCGAGTTAAATATATTTCGCTATAATATTTGGCTGACCTAAAAAGCTTTTTCTTTTATACAAATAATATTTTCATATATTAATGGCTTCTTTTTTGGCGTATGCATGTTAATTTGTGGTGATTTGTTTCGCTTCTCTTTGAGAGGTTCGTGTCTTCGATTTGCAATTGTTATAGCAAATTTTTTGCCATAATACTCTTATACGACACCCTGTATTCCTCTCAATTTATTTTCGATTGCGGTTGTGAACTGTGATAGTTTTGTAGATATTTATTTTTTGGGCTGCGTCTGGGCTCTTCTGTACTATATATTATTCCACTTTTATTAGACCAAATATGTTGGAGAATAAATTTCTCCATTTGTCGCTAACTATACGTGTATACGGATGCAGTAAAGGAATATATTTTCTATGGTTCCTATGCAGCATTGGTTCACTGAGAATGAGTCTAATTTAATTTTTTATTTTGAATTTTTTATTTTTAATTTTTTGTTTGTGTTTATTTTTATTTATTTAATATTTTATTTATTTTACTTTAGTTTTAATTTTTTTAATATTTTAATCTAAAATGTTTAATTTTTCTTTTAAATATTGATGGTTTTTGCAACCGTTTTTTTTGCCTTGAAAATGAATTTAGCTGGCTCAAGGTCAATTTTAATAAAAAAAAATTTTTTTTTTTTTTTATAAATTTCCGATATATTTCGATTATACGACGGTAACCGTCTTCGGGGTAAAAAACCAACAACGAAAAAACACAAAAACAATAGAAAAATATTTATATAATAATACAATATTTACATTAGTTACACATACATTTGCCTACACGTCTTAACCGTGTGACGTGGAGTTATGTACTTTGTTTTGTTGGTTAGTAAGTGTCTGTACAAGTAAGCGCAATTATGTTACTGTGGATGCATTTCTAGTGTATACCACTTGCTGTAGTATTGTTCCTGTTGAAGAAATTCCACATCGTCCAAATTGGGAGAGTGACCGCTGGCTGATGTTTTTTAAAGTGTTTGCGGGTTTGTGTGATATTTTTTTTTTTGGTTCTGTCGTAGTAATCTGATTTCATTAGACTTTCTGATAATTGGGGTAGATATGTTACCGACTTGAACATTACAGGGTTCCTTGGCTATTTTTGTCGGTTTCGTAATTGAGATCTCTTTATTTCTCTACGGCAAGCGTAATCTGAATGGTGTGTAATTCTTCATATACAACCTATGGCTGTATTCATTATCATCGCTTTTGGATGTTTAGTATTAAAGTTTATAATACGTCCCGATGATGTTGGCTTCTTATACCACCTCAATATAGTTTCTTATACCACCCGAACTTTAATTGATTATTTTGTTTTTTTTTATTATAAAACTTTGCTGTTTTAAAATTTTTTTTTCTATTTTTTTTAATTTTTAATTAATTATTTTTTAATTTTAAATTTTATATCATTTTTTCTAGTTTTTATTTGTTTACATTATTTTATTTTATTTTATTTTTATTACTTTTTTATTTTATTTAAACTATCTTTGGGTTTAATATTTTTGGTAATAAAGTAGTTTATACTATTTAAAAATTTTCTTTTGTTTCTTTCTTAAATTTTTTATTTAATAACTTTTAATTTTTTTTGTTATTTATATAATTTTGCCTAGTTTTTAGTTTAAATTATTATATTTCACTTTTATTACCTTTTAATTTTATATTAAATCTTTTGCTCTTACAATTTTTTTATACTTTATTTTTTTATATTTACTACTTTATTTAGTTTACTTCGTTAAAATTAATTTATATTTTTTAGTTCATTTAATTAAAATATTTATTTATTTCGATCTAAAACTTAATTTTTTTTATAAAGCTACATTTTTTTTTATTTTTTATTTAATTTTTAATTTATTTGTTTTTAGTTTTATTTTTAATTTATTAACTAATTTTCAAATTTTTTTATTTTATATAAATTTTCCTAGTTTTTTTGTTTTGATACTTCTGTTTTTTAATTTTTTATTTATTCAATATTTAAATTTAATATAACTTTTCTTAGTTCATGTAATTAAATTTTTATATATTTTAATCTAAGATTTTTTACTTTTTTTTTATAAAAATACATTTTTATATTTATTTATTTTTATTTTTTATTTAATTAATTTTTCAAATTGTATTTTTAATTAATTGCTCTTTATTTTATTTTTTATTTTATATAAATTTATTTTAGTTTTATTTGTTTTTATACTTGTTTTGTTTTTAATTTTTTATTTTTTCAATATTTTATTTTATTTACTTCATTAAATTTAATTTAACTGATATAATTTTTAATATTCCAGTCATTTGTTTCAATATTTTGTTGTTGTTTATTTTCAATAATTTTGTTTTTTTATTTTTAATATTTTTATTTAATTGATTTTTAAATTTTTTATTTATTTATTTTTGTTACTTTATTAAATTTTATAAAATTTCCAAGTTTTTAGTTGCTTAAATTATTTAATTTAATTTAATTTTTTTACTTTTTTATTTTATATTAATTTTTTTTTATTAATAATTTTTTTTTATATTAGATTTTAACTTTTCTTAGTTCATTTAATTAAAATTTTCATACAGTTCAATGAAAAAAATTTTAATTTTTCTTTATAAAACTAACATTTTTGTATTTTTTGTGTGTTTATTTTCAATTTTTTATTGATTTATTTAAAAAAAATAATTATTTAATTTTTTAATTTTTTTTAATTTGATATAAATTTTCTTTAGTTTTCAATTGTTTAAATTATGTAATTATATTCAATTTTATTTCATTTTACATTTTTTATTTGAAATGAAATTTTTTGATTTTATAATTTTTTTTTTTTATTTTATACTTGATTTTTTTTCATATTATAGCATTCGATTCATATTTTAAATCTTCAAAAATTTTATACCTTTTCGTGATTTGAAACGCTCCATTTTTTTGTATGCTCACATCCTTTATATAATTTCTTCTATCAAATCCCATTTGTTTACAGTGCAAAAAAAAAAAACAATAAAAAAAACAGCAACAAACAAATTATGCATTGCCCTCTGGGCCATCGTTTGTCACCATAAAACATTAGCCTTTTACTCGCTTACTTTGTGCATATGTACATACAAACGCATGTGCAGTAGATCAAGTAAATACGAAAAAATGCATTACTGCAACTTAACCGCCATAAAAACGGTGATGGTAAATATGTAAGTAGGAAAAAGCGTTGCAATATATTGCGAATGCAATGCAAATTGAGACTGTGATTTCGTACATTTTACATTTTGTTGTGTTTTGGGAATAACAAGTAAACATACGCGTACATAGACATAGGATTGAGTATGTTGGCCTTTTATGCTATGTTAAATACGAATAGCAAAGCAACGCTGCTCATTTGCCGTTTTAACTTATGTTAGCAGGTATACATCTAACAGCGATGCCACATCTCATGGGAGTAAAAGCTCTCGCAGCTCTGTTGTTGTGCGACGGCTTTTAACAAACATTGCTGTGTAAGGTGAGAGTCCATTATTCTGGGCTAAGAAGAATTTGTTTGAAACTCAAAATTAAATAACGTATCATCGAATGAATTAATTAAGAATAAATTTCAATTTTAGATAAAGAAAAATCATTATTTTCTTAATAAAACTTTTATCAAAATAAAAGGTTTTCCAATAGGGATGATATGATTTCTAAAAGTTGTTTTGGCCATTTTTAATATGTCATGATCTGTCATTTTTTTCATTGTATTCAGTAATGTTTACAATTTAATCATGGCAAGATATACGCAAGAACAACGTTGCGGATTTCGCCTTGGAACAACTTGAAAACGATAACGGTAAATAAACAAAACTGTCGATTCTGGCGCGAAGAAAATCCACAAATTATTCATGAACAACCATTACAACCATCATTCACCCAAATTGACAGTTTGGTGTGGTTTTTGGTCTGGTGGAATCATCGGCCCGTATTTCTGGTAGCACCGCTACTCTCAATGGAGAGCGGTATAAATCGATGTTAACCAATTTTTTTTGGCCAGAGTTGGATGAATTTGATCTTAAGAACATCTGGTTTCAACAAGATGGGGCTGAGTACCACACAGCACGTCTAACAACCGAATTATTGCGAGAAAGGTTTGGAGATTCGATTATTTCAAGAAATTGTGACATTGAATGGCCTCCAAAAAGTTGTAATTTAACACCATTAGACTACCTCTTGTGGGGTTATTTGAAGTCATTGGTCTTTAACAATAAACCAGACACTCTTCAAGCTTCAAAAGTCGATATTGAAGGTGCTAGTCATGACATACGACTTGATTTAGTGGAAAAAGTACTCAAAAATTGTGTTATGCGGTCAATCTTTTTAACGGAGTATCGAAATGATTATTTGATGAAATGATTTGATTTTAGAAAAAAAAATTTTCTTAAATAATAAAAAGGTTGAAGTTATTCAATACCAGTATTAAGGTATTATTAAAAATAATAATAAAAAATTACTCAAAAAAAAAGTGCTGTATGGATTTTCCACTGATTTTTATCTACTTAGGTGTTCCGGATACTAAAAAAAATATACTCAAAAAATTCCGTAACGTCAGATATCTTTTTAAAACTCAAAATTTTATTATAAAAAAAGAGGTTTTTCGCCTACAATTTTGTTTTGATTATTCTTTTTAAATGATTGCAAACGATTTGAATCCAATGAGAAGTCATGTTTTAAATTAAAATATGACAACAGCCGGATAATATTTTCTCAGCGAGAGCTAAATAATTAGCTGACAGACTTGAAGCTTCCAAAAATTGCTGCTGACATGCTTAGAACCTTGATTCTAAAGCATGGAATTTACTTTTTCCAGGACTGGGTTGTTAATGTTTTAGATATTGCGAAAAGCAGTTCAGTATCTCCTTTGAATTTGGTTTGTTGTTACCAATATTCAAGGTTTGTTGGTTTCTTATAAGATCTCATACGACCCACCACATGGCTGTGTTTTCATAGATTCTTCAAAAATAAGTCTTAAAGCAGTTCTACTTCACGATGACTGCTTATAAGCTTTCATTCCTGTCAGTCATTCTGCACATCTCAAGAAAATCTACAAGAACAGCTTGGCATAGGTGCTTTGCAAATGACGATATATAAAAACAAGCCTGTGGGGATTGAAAATCTTGGGCATGCTGCTCCGACAATGATCTGAGTTTTTCTTAGATTTTTAGCCAAAAAACCCTACCAGAGATCTTAAAATTGATCAAAAGCACCACCGCTTCACATAAATCTTGTATGGTGAAATCAATTTGTAAAGTCACATCCAAAAAAATGGAATTTTTTTCAAATATTCAATAGCAAAGTGCCAACGTCTCTCTGGGACTGATCAATAATTCATAACAAACATGACGGTTCATCAATGATAAGAACGGATTGCCTGTGAAATGGCCATGGGGACATTTTTGGGTAATAACCTAACTACAAACAAATTGTCAAAAAAATGTTAAAAGAATTTCAATTGCTTCGGGAGTTTAAAAAAGTATTGCACATTGTCTGCGGTACTATCACGAATATTTTCAAGAAAGGCGGACAATAGTGTCAGACTACTGATGGCCGGATTAGAGGTACCTTCCCGATGCTGGCTAAAAGTGGAAATATACCAAAACGAGTATCATTGGGAAAAAGAAATGCGTTCAGTGCTTACTATACTGTATTTTAGTTAACAAAAAAAGTTTTACTGCGTAATTGTAAATAAAAAAGATTTATTCTAGTCTTCTGCCTTGATGATAACTTGTATAATATAATTTTCGAATATAATCTCTAAAAAATGAGTCCTTGGCCCACTAATTGAGAAATTTCTCGATTTATTCAATACAGTCGAGCCGTTTACCCTCCTCCTGCCCACGGTAAGGCAGATAGGTAAGAGGCGACTAAACTCCAATAGTTCCCGGAATCCCAAACGACCCGGATTTTTATTCGGCCAAGAATTGTCACTCCCGCAATATTTTGCGAAGCCCAATTTAGAGAATTTTCTGTGGTTACAACAACATCAACAGAAGAAGCAAGGTCTGTAGAACCGGATGGTGGTGTAAGAACTCCCATTTTAGTGTTTCCAGTTAGTTTTTGACCGTTACAGCGACTTATGGCCGATCGTTGTCATGTTGTAAAATCACTTTCGTTCGTTTCTGGCCGTTTTTCGCGCAATGTACGGCTCAAAGGCATTAGTTGAAGTCGATAATGAGTTCAGCTTGCGTTTGGCATGACTCTTGATGCAGAGAAGCCTCGAATTCCTCATTTTCAAAGCTTTTGGGTTGGCTAGGGTCGAAAAAAACTGTATACATGTCTTGTCGGTACCGGACCGAATTAATTTGTTCATCCAATAATTTTTTAAATTCAAGCAGAGAAAAACTTCAGTATGACTATTAATATTGAAATACTGACTAGTTTCACAATTATTCTGAAAAATGTCCTTTTTGTTAAAGTAACACCGAATTAGGTGGATTTGCCTTACATTCGCGCGTACTCAACTCTTTCTCGCGCTGTTTATGTCGTAAAGAAACAAAAATTACAAAAACAATATGTCCTAGGCTGAGCAAAGAGCATAAAGGTATGCTCCACAGGTAACATATATGCATATAAATTAGTGCAACCAATTCCCTGGATTGCTACTTTTTCTCTTGCTAACGCGCTGCACAAAAGTGTCTTTTGTGTGTGGTGTGTTTAGCGTGCGCTCGTATGAGTATATATCATATATATGTTTTGTATACATTCTTTAGTGGACTCACACTGAACGGAGTAACTCATGTGAACTCGGTCGTATTACGCTCGGCACTCGATCTGATGCATCCGTTAGCCTGCTTAAATAGCTGAAATATTTAATATATTTTCACATACCATGGCTTTTATGCTAATTACATAAGTAATGGCGAGAGTTTGTAAAATTCCAACTACCACTTGACTTACCTTTGAAAGGAGAGAGAGGCCTCCACAACTGATGGTGACTTACCAGCCAATTGATGGCAATGTGCGACGCTCTTGGGAGTCATAGCCGAGCTGATGCGATTGTAGCAAATTTAAAAGGTAGAAAGAGAGAAACTGAAAGAGATCGCTATGCAAATATGCTTCGTTGTAAAAAATTTGTGTTACTTGAGGCATAAATAAATTTGTGGACAAACATTGAATTAATAAAAAACTAAATATCAACAACTGCAGAAACCTTCTTCAATGATCTAAAAGGGAAAATGTGTGCATATCTATGAGAAGACGGTTACTTCTAAAGGAATTAATTAATTAAAAAAATATAAAATCTGGAAAGATGTCACTGCCCTCTTTACAATTGAAAAAATTGGCGAATTTAACGCCAAAGAAAATATCTTCAGCACAACAGTCGAAAAGTTCGGACTACATGACAAAACATTTCCCAACCGTGCGCACGCTTCGAAATCCAAATATTGACTTGGATCCCATCTAATGACAGCCACGATACGCACCCACCTCTGTGCAACAAATAACGCCCGTCAACAAACACAATTTAGATTATATTCAAAGTTGAGAAGCTGCAATCTCAACGGACAAGTTTTTCTGCTCTATTTGAATTTCTGCTGTCTGAAAGCCTTAATCAACAACTCGATATAGGAGATCAGATGCATTTCAAGTTGTATACATACAGCCGCCAACGAAAATATTAGTTTTCGACATTGCCATACCGCAGTGGAAAGAAAAAAGACTGCGGAACTCGCAACGTTACTTGCGGCTGCAACGCTCGCTGTATGGAAAACATAGCGAGAGTTGAAAAGAGAGCGAGACAGCTTTGCAGATAGAAACAAGAGAGGCCGAAATGCATGAGTATAAAAATCTTGAGAAGCTGGCCGATAGGATTAATACGATTAAGGCTACTACGACTTACAGAAGGTTTCCAGACCGTATCATACACACATACTAGAAGCCAAAGAGGTGATCTTGTGATCGATGCCCAAAGTTTATTGGGTTTACATAAGGAACACTTTCAACTGGATTCCCAATTAAAGCAGAATAAGCATTCCAATACCCGACCATGGCGAAGTTCGAGTAGAAGACGCGCGCATGGGGAACCACAAAGTGAAGGTAGCGGTTTAGTTTGCCGGCTAAGCTATTCAATTATGCTTGCGAGGAGATGACCTGGTGAAGGCATCAGCTCCTTTGCAAAAGTCAAGACTTTGTAGTGCATGCCTTCCCATTGGAACCAAAGTCTGTTCTGTCAATCCACTAGAAGAACTATACAACCTGCGCCAATTATCGTGGAACGAGGCTCTTCAACATCGCATACAACAACTTCGTTTTAAAAAGAAAGAAAGAACCTCTCCTGCGTATACATAGATTTCGAGAAAAATATTTAAGGACTTCTGCGTATACACTAGACGAACTATAGCCTGCACCAATTATCGTGGAGCGAGGTTCGTCAACATCGCATACAACAACTTTGTTATAACCGCAAAAGACCTCTGCATGCGTGTGCATAGTTTTCGGGAGAACGATTTATGATCTTTCGTGTAAGGGCAATGACGAATACTCCCTGGTGGAAGCTGAGGGAGAAGAAGATCTCCACTATGTTGGAAAGATGAGGTGAAGAGGAACCTGGTTTCACCTGATGTCTGCAATGGGCGCGAAACTCAAAAGAAAAGACTGACGCGCTAAAATAAGACGAGGATACTTCAAAGATGGGTCGAAGCTTATTGGGAATTTATTACATTATGTCTTCTGACGATGGACTAGTGCGCATAAATGTCAGATAATGCCTCTTCTCTGTAATATCTTTGTTTTACTGTAATACTGCCCGTTATCACTTCGTGGTCGATTCTATAACATTGGAAGTGTTGGGTAAAGACCCGCTGCTCCGCTTTTTTCCGTACATCTAGGGAAACGCACAAATATATATTTGTATATTTGGCGCTTTGTGACCGCTGTAGCGATTTTTGTCGAGCTCCACCTCCAATTTGTGATTTTGCGCCTTGATGTTTTTACCAATAAATGGAGGGACCTGCAGTTTATTCTAAGCCGCCTCCGAACGGCCGATGGATTTTTATGAGGAGCTTTTATTTCATTCCAGAAATACCCTCGGAGGACTTGACATTCCCTGGCGAGGGCCGACCGCAATTAGAAAAATTAATTTTCTATAATTTTGGACGTTGGTCGAACCTGGACTCGAACCCAGGCCTTCCGAATGGCAGTATGCAATGCTAACCACTCGGCTATCGCATATAGCACTACAAAGTAACGATCCGAGCTTTTAAGCTTAGTCTTTGTAACTGTGATATGTATTTAAACAACTCACGGCACATTTGAATCGTAACTACATTATACGCCAGAATGAGCACATTTTCTATTGTCAATTTGCTTACATTCGAATACCTGCCCAAAAGAAATATGCCAAAAAGCACTTTGTAACTAAAATATTACTTTTCGCGTTTTTGGGTTTCTTCTTTCTGATGCCTAAAGTCAAGCTCTCATATGAAAATGCAAGACCAAAACACCAAAGGGACAGCGAACATACTCGTACATATTTGTTTCGGTTCTTTTGCCTTCGTCCCTTTCAACTTTGCATACTCGTATGTATTTAACGGTCCGTTGCTTGCTTGCTTGCCTGCTTGCCAACTTAAAACAATGCAATGAGCTGGCTGCTTAGCGAATTTCCATTTTTCCATTTGAAGTTACCTCGTTGGTGGCTGGCAGTTCGCTTGTTGTTGTATTTACTTTTTGCTGGGGTTTTGCTGTCAAAAGGCTGCTGGTTTTGATAAGCGTTGAATTGCACAGCTGCGACGCGGGCCTTTTATTTTAATAGTGACTTTTGTGCTTAGCGCGCACTCACTTGTATTCAGTTTCAAACACAATCCGCTGTGGAGTGTATGCGCACATGAGCGCAGCATCAACGGTAGTCGTAACAACAGCCAACAGTTTAACATTGAATGTCCACTTTGCGGGCTCAGCTGTAGCATATGTGCACAGCCACTGGGCATCATTGAGAGATTTACTCCTTTTTTTCTCGCAACCAACAACAAAGGTTTCAGCAACATACTCGTACTGTGCGGGGAGCGGGTGTACTGCGCTTTTTTTGTAGTTCCCTGGAGCGTTCCAGCAACTGTTCCAACAATTACAAGTGCCTTTATTCATGTTGCTGCAAGTGTGTACGAGTAAGTTGCTTTTATATTTGAGATCCATGCTTTTGTTCAGTTTTGGTATGACAATTGCTTTTTCTAAATTTTCTGTGTTGTGCCCTTTGCTTTCGAATTGTTGCAAGTAGTTTTGAGAATATTTAGTTTCTTGTTATTTTTAATGATTTTTTTCAAACCTTATTTGCATTATTTAGTAATATTTTGTTTCTTTTTCACTCGATTTTTTTGTCTAAACAACTTTTTTCTGCTTTATCTCCCTACAATGAGCTCTTGAGTGTCCTATGTACTCTATCCTTCATTTATAGTATTATAAGCGGGTGTTACCGGACATCAAAGTAAAGGATGTTTTTTATAGAGGTATAGAACTTAAAGTTGCAATAAAACAACGATGGATTATTCGATTGACATGAATTTTATTTATCCGAAAGATAATCTTGTGGCATTACATTTTAAATATGATTTCTGGCATATGACCGCCACGGCTGGCGCGGATGTAGTCCAATCTGGACGTCCAATTTTCGATGAATTTTTCCAACATTTGTGGCCGTATATCGGCAATAATACGGCGAATGTTGTCTTCCAAATGGTCAAGCGTTTGTGGCTTATCCGCGCGGGTCCAAAACGTGAAATTAGGCGGTAACCAAACGTGTCTTTCAATAAATCTATTGTGGCACGAGCCGTGTGACATGTTGCGCCGTCTTGTTGAAACCACATCTCCTGGAGATCATGGTTATTCAATTCAGGAATAAAAAGTTAGTAATCATGGCTCTATACCGATCACCATTGACTGTAACGTTCTGGCCACCACCGTTTTTGAAAAAGTACGGACCAATGATTCCACCAGCCCATAAAGCGCACCAAACAGTCAGTTTTTCTGGATGTAACGGTGTTTCAACATACACTTGAGGATTACCTTCACTCCAAATGCGGCAGTTTTGTTTGTTGACGTAGCCATTCAACCAGAAGTGCGCTTCATCGCTATTGGACGTAGTGCGCGATACGTTTTCCGCACAGAACCATTATTTTCGAAATAAAATTGCACTATTTGAAAGGGTTGTTCAGGCGTGAGTCTATTCATGATGAATTGCCAAACCAAACTGAGAATAAATCACTTGACAGCTGTTAAATCGGTCGCCATCTTGAAAAGTAATGCCAACTTAAAGTTCTATACCTCTATAAAAAACACCCTTTACATAACATTTAAATATTTAAATGTTTCTTTAAGCAGTTTAGTGGGATGGGGAAGCTGATGCATGTACCTTGTCTGGTTTTCGCCGCCGCATTTAAGCAGCTGAGCCGTTAAGCCTTCGGCTCCCGCCGCTTGGTTATTCTTTAAGTAGTAAATCGCCTTTCGAACTTCTTCAGTATCGAATATTGAGACTTCTATTCCATATTCGCATATTGCACCTTCTTTCCCCTCATCATCGCTTAGTTATTCGAGTCCACCATCTCCGGATGTTTCACTTTCACTGCCCTGCAGCAGGTTTGAGAAGGGTTTGCTCCATACGATTAGCATACTCTGGCCATTGTTGGATCACACCAGTGCGTAGAGATTCACATATATCCGCCACTTCCTTTTTTTTGTCTGCAAATGCGACTGCTCTTCAGCTCTCGATATCTATCCCACCACGTGTCGCGGTCGATCGAAACATTGCGTGGTAAGCATATGCTTTTTTCTCTAATTCAGTTCGAAATTCCTACTCGTACCAGCTCTCCTGCCGATAATGCCGAAAACTATTTGTTTCTACAGCGGTGGTAAGTAGAAAGCTTAAAATTACATTCTTTAACAGTTCCTTTATATCGATATGCTGAGGAATGTTCTCCGAAAGCAGGAGGGCAAGTCGATTGTCTTTTGTGATTGCAACTTCTCGACGTCTAAATATCCCTTGTTTGTTGACGGTGTTCTTAAACGCACAAAGGCGCTTGCGTATCGTGGCTGTGATAGCACAGTGCCCTGAGTTGATATTAGGAGCGAACGCACGTCAAGAACACTGGATACTTGTCTTTCGTCTATCATAACATGATCGATTTTTAACTTCGATCCGGCAACAACCATTTAGTTTGAGAGATTTTCATGGCGGAATCTGATATTACAGAGTCAGCTCGGTTGGCGATATTTTTGTCATGGAGTCGGACTGCTATTCCAAAAATAAAACTTTCTTTCGATTTTGATGTGGCGTTGTGGCGCTCATAGATGTGTTCCAAGCGCTCATAGAAAATATCTTTGGTATCACAGTTCTTCTCCTCCGTCAGTAGGTGGGCACAAATCTGTGAAATGTTGAATAACCTCGTTTTGATGCGGTTTATATGGTCGCTGTCCCGTTCAACACACTTTTTGGGCAGCCTTAGGGTGTACGAGCACATTACTCAGGCGGGCAAAAAAGGCAACAAAAAACCGAACATTCCACGTACTTTCACTCAAATTGTGATCCTTGAAACTTTGCAATCCAAATACTTGCTCTATAGACTTAACAGTCCAAATCGTTAAATGAAAATAATATGAAGTTGGAACTTCAGATCTCTTCCACAATTCACGAGAACTCATCAAAACTACACTGATTTTATGTGACTATTTTAACGGATGATCCATTTCGAGGTTCCCTACCTCTATAAAGAAAAAAAAACTCAGAAAATTCATATTTCATACGAAAGAACATTCTGTGGCATTTATGTACTTTTTGAAAATTATCTCTTTCAAATGTTGGCCGCGGTTACGTCTCCATCCGCTGTGTCCAATTTTCGTAGACTCGCACGAACATTTCGACTGGAAACTGGCGAACGACACGCGTGATGTTTTTTTTTGCTCCAAGGCCTAAATCGAAGCGGGATTGTCCGCATTGACTTTTGATCTTACATATCTCCACAAAAAATTCTAATTCTAACACGATCCTGGTGGCCAATCCACCGGCCCAAAACGTGAAATTATCTGCTTGCTCTCAATAAATCCATTGAGATCACGAGCTTCATTTCAGTCATCAAATAATCGGTTATCGTGGCGCGATAACGGTCGCCATTGACGGTTACGTTCTCACAGGCATCATTTTTAAAGATATATGGACCGATGATTTCACCGGATTGTTTTTTCTGGATGAAATGGCAGCTCTTGAATATCTTCAGGTTGCCCTTCGTCCCAAATGCGACAATTTTGTTTATTTAGATACCTACTGAGCTAGAAATGAGCCTCATCGCTGAAAAAATTTGGCTCAGTTCTTGCACAAGCTGTATTTTGTATGCGCCAAGTCGTTCCATACAGTCAGAGTTGCACTGGGTCTCAAAATGGGTGATCATGTTGCGAATAGTACGCTCAGTAGGCCGATTATATTGACCATAAGTTGAGCGAAGTGTGCGAAACGATTGAACGATTTGTAAACGTTGTTCAGGCGTATGTCTTATCATGATGAAATGCCAAACAATACTTAATTAAAATAACATGACAGCTTGATACAACTCACACGTGATCTGTCAAAAAAAGTCTACTGGAAAAAGTACTAGGAAAAGTAGCATTGTTAAATGAACTATGAATCTTTTCTAGTTTATAGTTGTTCCCAAATGGGTGGTATTAATACAGAAGAATTAAGGAACCATGAGACGGCAGTTGTTATTGCAGTTAGCTTCTCTTGAAAAAGGCTGTGATGGTCAACAAGAACAATTCTCATAGTTCATTCATGATATCATTCATGATATATCATATATCATTTATGATATAGTCTACCGATTTCAGTGATTACGGTATCACTATTTACTAGAATATACGTAGTTAGGTTACCAAATTTCACGTTTTTGGATGCCTTTTTGGCGAATTTTTGCAAAACCTTATATCTGAACAAATCGATTATAGGGGGCTATATGATATGGTCCTCCGATTTCTATAATTTTCATTGTCAATATTTATTTGAATTACAGTTTTTAGATTACCAAATTTCACGCTTCTGACTGGTTTTTGATAGTTTTCTGACCCAAAAGCTCAAATCTGAACAAACTGGTCGTATATATGGATCGTAGTATTCCGGTTTCTATGATTTTCAGTGTCAATATTTATTAGAATATCCATATGAAGAATGCCAAATTTTACGCTTCTGGATGCGTTTTGGACGAGATTTTGACCTTAAACAAAATTCGGTTGTGTGGGGCTATATGATATAGATATAGTCTTTCGATTTCATTGATTTTCAGTATAAATATTACTTTGAATTTATGTATATAGAATAACAAATTTCACGCTTCTGAATACATTTTTGACGGATTTTTTGTCCAAAACCTCAAATCTGAAAAAATCGGTTGAAAGGGACTATGGGATAGACATATTCTTCCGATTTCGATGATTTCCAGTATCAATATTACTTTGAATAATACCAAAATCTACGCTCTTAGATACTTTTTTTTTTAATAATTTTTGAACTAAAACCTCAGATCTGAACAATCTGGTCGTATGGGGGTTATATGATATCTTATTCTGATTTCAATCATTCTCAGTATTTTAGGTTTTATTCGAATATTCGGTTTTAGAATACCAAATTTCATGCTTTTGGACGAATTTTTGATCCAAAACCTCATATTTGAACAAATCGGGCTCCTTATGTTATAGTGGTTTGATCTGGCCGGCTCAGTCGTTATCGAGAACGCTTCGATCATTTCAGGATTTCGTTTCGAGCAACCGACTGGTATATAAAGGCGACACACAGCTGCAAAGCTAAATCAGTCGTAAAGTAAACGCGTTGGTGATTACACTACAGTGGAGTAATAAAAACAGTACATTGTGAAAGTTGTAGTACAAGTGATTGTAAATAGTGAAGTGAATTGTAATTGAATTGTGAATTACTGAGTAATAAAAAAACATTAAATAAATTCTTTATAGATAAAGAAACTGCAAATTAAGTTGGTGACTTTTATTTAACAATCCAGTGATCGTACCCGAAGGATTTGGGAAATCGTTCGGTATAAACGTTGGTTTTTTTCTCTCTATTATCTCCTTCTGGTACTTACATACTTCGGCCCAAAGTTAATATGTGTACCATTTCCTGCTAAAGAAGTGTATAAAAATGTTGTATCTTTCACAAAATCATATCTTGGTAATAGTTAATATAAAAGCCTCCAAAGTGTTTTCTGTATTCAAAAGTTAATAATAAAGTCACTTTATGCTGAATATCAAGGCATACACGTGGCAGTGATAAGCCAGGGAATGTATTTATAATGTATTATTTCTATTTTTAAACCAATAATTTAGCCACGCGCTCTTCAATCGCCTTTGTTGTATTCTCAAGAGAGTATAAATGGAATAAAAATAAGAAAATATTTCACCCGTTAAGTTCAGAAATTAAATGTACAGAAATACCAAAAATTATAATAAAAAAAAAGAATAATTTATAAATATTTATATTTAGATCTACGGCGTACACTCAAGTGCAACAACTGCACTTATTGTATCCGCACCAGAACATTCAAATAAAAATAAAAATTTGAGAAAATTAATATTGTAAACTTGACTTTTTTCAAACAATTATTACGAAACTGACTATAAAAGCAGCACCTAAGCTTCGAAATAACATTCAGTTGTTGCAGGAACGCCAATACAATATCAACTTCACTTGTTTAAGCTACTCTTATTCGTTGGAAAATGAAGTATCTTGCGTGTTTTTTAGTTTTGACTATCTTCCTTTTCGTGGGACAAACTTATGCGCAGTGTCGAAATGCGCCACGTAAGTAAAAAAAAAATCAATAATTAATAAAAATTTCGATGAATAATTAAGATTTCTGTTTGAAAATGATATCTAATATACAATCTATATATGTATGTATATATTTTTGAGTATAATAACCAAAAAAAAAATTTCAGAACATTACAGCTGTTCGGGCGGTTATCACAGCGGTAGAAGCGGCGGCGGTTGCCACGCCGGCACCAGATGGTACTACAATGCTGCCAGTAGAAGTTGTAACAGTTTCCATTATTATGGCTGTGGTGGTAATGCGAACCGTTATTGTTCAAATAGCGCTTGCCAGCAGAGATGTGCTGCGCGTGGTTAGTGCAGGAGCAGCAGCAGTAAAGAATATCAAATACATATACATATGAATGAATGTATATCGTTCGATCGTGAAAATAATATCTTAAAAATAATAAAAATCATTTTTTGAAATGAAATTTGATTTCTCTTCTTTCTTAAAAGTCAAATATTTTCAAAATGATTTCGTTGTTAGACATTGTCACGATAACCTTTTCGTTTGCTTATATGTACATATATTTGTATACAAGGATGTATAAATATACCAACAACCACACTACCTAAACGTCAACGAAGACAAACTACTGCACCAAGCAGAAGTGACAAAAATTTTCTAAGAAACCGGCCAGCGAGCAAAACTTTAAATAAGGATTAAGAAAACTAAGTGTATAATGATCATCGCGTTCCTTGAGCACATGTAGATCTCACAACAAAAACCTTTAGCAAGCAAAAGTGAATAACTAAAATAACAAAACATGTTTGTGGCGTGCACCCGAGGTGTGGTCCAATCAAACTGGTTACGAACCCACTCGCATTACTCCCGTGCTGCCGGGGGGTAACTCCGGTTCTGCCACTCCAGGTAAGATACGAGAAAACAGATCTCCAGGGCTGCAACTGCCATGATGCGTTACCACAAAAAAATAATCACTTTGCCTCTCTGGGCAACTCAACCTATTCACTCTTTTAATCTTTTCTCGGGTGGCCGAGTGGTTAGCATTGTGTACTGGCATTCGGAAGGCCTGGGTTCGAGTCCAGGTTGGAGCAGCATCTAAAATTATAGAAAATTAATTTTTCTAATTGCAGTCGCTCCTCGGCAGGGAATGTCAAGCCCTCCAAGTATATTTCTGATATGAAATAAGAGTTATTCATTAAAGTACATCAATTGTTCGGAGGGGATAGTAAAAACCACAAATTCGAGGAGGAGCTCGGCCAAAACTCGCTTCAGCGGTTCCAAACCGCCAAATATTATATCTTTACATAAAAAAACATCTACTGCGTCTTCCCTTTCTTCTACACCACAGAAAAGTTTTAAATGGAGGGTTTTAGGATCACTCCTCAGTTCGTCACACTATTTAAAAGTCCTCCAGTCTCGTGGATAGGTACCATAACCCCATAAACAAACAGAAGCGATTCCTTAGCATATCGTTCCAGCAGCTAGCGGTTGGTCAACAAACAAACATTTGGTGCGAGTTAATGTAATAAAGCGAATTACAGAAGGGTTGTAGGTAGGTTTTTGAGACCCATCGCGTTCACAACAAATTTTTCCAAAATATCATTTAAGAACGCGCACACCGACGGTCCAGAACCTTAAATGAGAAACTGCATCTGCCTTAAAAATTCGAAAATAATTCGAAAGAGAATGAGGAAAATGTTCCATCCTTAAACACCTGCATCTGTAAGCACCTAAGACATGTTGTCAAAATTGTGCTGTATAGTTTCAAAGGTAGGTTTAGCGAAAATGGCACCTTTAGCACATATCTTATATGTAAAAAGTAGTGAAAGCTTTTGGTATTACCTAATAACTTGAGAACGGCTTCACCGAAATCAACCAAAATTATACACGATATATCGGCTATTATGAAGATGGATCATATTTTCCCAAAATGGATGGATCATATTTTGCGACCAATTACCTCTTTAACTACTCAGCCGATTAAATGAGATGAAATATTGTTTGTATGTATTCTAGAGAACTAAGGAATAGTTCACTTCATAGTTAAGCAGAGTTGCTATCTGTTTAGAAATGGCTTGTATACCATAGAAAGTGTTTTGTATGGGTGCTTATGACTGCACTCAAGCTAAACTATCAAAATTAATGAAAGGTATGTTTGCGTTCAGGTGTGCTCGAGCATTATTCACATTTAACTTATATTTGAAAAAGTGAAAAAATTAATGAAATATTAAAAAATTGGTATCAAACTGCAATATTAAAGAAAAGCTTAGTAAGTATATTTTTGAGCAGCGTTGCTATCTGTTTTAATTTTAATACAAAGAGTTGATAAAATATATTCTTGTATTTGGCGCTTTGTAACCGCTGAAGCGATTTTAGGCCGCGCTCCTCCAATTTGTGGTTTTACTTCTTGATGTTTTTACCAACAAATGGAGGGCCTGTTTATCCTAAGCCGCCTCCAAACGGCCGATTTATGAGAAGCTTTTACTTTATGTCAGAAATACACTGGAAGGGCTTGAAAATTCCTGACCAGAGGCGACTGCAATTTGAAAAATTAAATTTCTAAAATTTTGGATGTTGTTCGTCTTCCGAATTATAGCACGCACTCAGCCATCACGGCCTGCGATTAAAATAAGGGTATCGGAATAAAGAAATTTCTTGAATGTAAATTTTTTGAACAGAGTTGCTACTAGCTCAAAAATTTTAATACAATTAAATTAGGAAGGTAAATGAAATGTAATTGTTAAGATAATTAATGTTACAATATAGATCTAGTTAAAGATATTTAAGAAAGCCTTAATGCGAAAATGTTTTCAAAAATGGTTCACACCAGTCTGAAATTTTAAAATTAAAAGATTGATTAATATTTTGTTAAATATGAAAAAAATCGAAATATAGAGGTATCTGAAAGTTTTTGAAAACTGGCAACCGTTTGTTTAAAAATGTTAATGCAATTGGCTCATGAAACTTCTGAGCGAAACATTACCCCAATTATTCTTGCCACTTTTTTGGGGAAAAAATCATTTTGCGGCCATCAGGAAGCATTTTAAACATTGATATGAAGGTGCCAAAATGCTGATGTCAAGGAATCCGTTCGGGGATTCTTGATGGATATTTTCGTCGAAACTTTCAACCATATGTGAATATATTAGTATTGTAAAAAGAGCTTTAGTATACAAATTCTCTAAAAAAAAATTCATGCAATAAAATAAATGATTGACTAATGTTGCTAATAAAGGGTTTTCCAATAGGGATGATATAATTTCTATTTTTAATATGTCATGTAGAATTTTTTTTCATTGTATTCAGCAATGTTAACAATTCCATCACGACAAGATATACGCAAGAACAGCGTGCTGATTTTGCCTTGGAAAAACTTTAAAACGATAACAAGTTTTTAAGGAAATCACCTTCTCCGTTGAGGCTCACTTTCATCTGAGTGGTGCGGTAAATAAAAAAAAACTGTCGATTCTGGTGCGAAGAAAATCCACAAATTATTCATGAACAACCATTACATTCACCTAAATTGACAGTTTGGTGTGGTTTTTGGTCTGGTGGAATCATCGGTCCATACTTCTTTCGAAATGAAGCTGGTAGCACCGTTACTGTCAATGGAGAGCGGTATAGATCGATGATAACCAACTTTTTATGGCCACAATTGGAAGAAGTTGATCTTAACAACATCTGGTTCCAACAAGACGGTGCTACGTGTCACACAGCACGTGCAACAACCGAATTATTGCAAGAAAGGCTTGGAGATTTGATTATTTGAAGAAATTGTGACATTGAATGGCCTCCAAGAAGTTGTGATTTAACACCATTAGACTACTTCTTGTGGGGTTATTTGACGTCATTGGTCTTCAGCAATAAACCAGACTCTGTTCAAGCTTTAAAATTCATAATTGAATGTGCTATTCAGGACATACGACTCGATTTAGTGGGGAAAGCGTTAAAAAATTGGGTTCATCGAATTCGTTCCTGCAAAAGAAGTCGTGAAGGCCATTTGAATGATGCTATATTCGAACTTAATTGCATCGATTGCACTTCACATTAAATAAAAAAAATATTTCAATTTTCTTAACAATTAGTGCGTGTTTTTTTTTAAAGAAGTCATATCACTCTTTTTGGAAAACCCTATACTTACAAGTATACGCAAAGGGTGGGCCATCTATCATTTGATTTTTGAACTGCGACTTATTTGAACTGAACATTTCCAATATGTCAAATATTCAGTACAAGGTTTGTCTATGGAGTAGTCAACTTCACGCTCTAGATGAAAATTTAGAAATATTGATATCTTACTTCCAGAATTGTGAACTTCAAAAAAATTACGCACGAAACTCTAGCGAAGCTATCTGTTTGTGGATAAATTTGTGCAGTGAGTTAGCCACAAATACATCAACTCGACACCGGCTGCAAAAATTAAACATTTTGTGTACTTTTTTGCGCAGGATTTTGCCTTAAGGCCACGGTATGACCCCAGCGTGAGTGATCACAAGTACAAATTCCGCCGCTACTTGAGATTAGGTATCTAAACGATTTTGTAACCAATGAACTGCCATTTAAATCTGAAAATTCTTTCACTTCGTACGCGGAAAAAATGCTTTCCAACGCTCAACTATAATAATAACTTGATTAGAAGATTATTTAAAAATTTGACCGAAAGACTTTCTGATCACAGTTATGAACTCACTCGTAAACCATAGTTGAATTTAGCCTGCGGCAAATTAGCTATTTATAGACTCTCTCACACACACAGAACAATGTTGAATGTCTAAACGGATTTCATAATCGTGGCGAGACCGCAATTATTATTGCGGAAATGATTTTTAGACACTCTGCGAGTGCAGTGAATGCAAATTGATGCAAATATTCAGCGCTTCATGAACATCCACTTCCAGATATATATACATACATATATGTACATATAGCATACATACGCCTGTAGAAGTCTATGATATTTGCCATTGCACATATTTGCTCTCACTCATGAGTCCATTACTTTATACTCATTGTTGATTTCACATATATAAACATGTATGGAGTATGCACGGAGGTGGCTTGGAAATGGCGCTTTCTGGCGTGTAAAATAGCTTAATTACTTGTGTATATAAACGTTTCCAATATTTGCCATGGACTTGCTGGCTGACGACGCATGATTATGCAGCCGTGTTGAACATACATGTACAAGTATATGTATGTAGACCATTGTCTTTGTGTTTAATCGTTTATCTGCCCGACAATGAGTTATTTGTCATGTGCAAATTTATAATATTTAGAATCACGTCTGTTCTACGCAGTAGTTTGAATTTGTTTTCACATTCTGTTTGGTTTTAGTAGTAGTAGGAATTAGGTTTTTTTTTTAAATAATTTATTTGATAAAAGCGTAGTTTTCAGGTTTTCGTACGCTTTTCGGTGTTTCCTAATAACTTTTTAACTCTTTTTGAGAGTTTGAAAAAAGAAAAATTTTCCTTTCGGCGTAAAATTTGAATGATTTTTAGCCCCTTCCGTGTATATTTTATATAAATTCATGAAATGGGCCTCTTCTCTGAACAAAATTTGGCTAGAAAACATCGGATCTTCTTGGAACTTTTCAAGAGCCCATAGAACATAACGATGTCGCTTGGGGAAGGTCGGGCGGTCTCAGTTCTTGCACAAGCTGTATTTTGTATGCTTTCAAATTAAGATCTCTACGTAAAATGCGCCCAGTCGTTCCACACGTTAGTCCGAGTTGCCGCGAACGGCGCCGAATCGACTCTCGACTGTCTTCGTGTACACTCTCAGCTACGGCCGCTATATTTTCTTCACTAGGTGGACGTGGTCTATTCGGTCGAATGCTGCGTCTCAGGATGGGTGATGGTGTTGCGAGTAGTACGCTCAGTAGGCCGATTATGTTGACCATAAATTGAGCATAGCGCGCGAAACGCATTCTTTACAGAACGTGAAATTTCGTAATAAAGTTGAATGATTTGTAAACGTTGTTCAGTCGTAAGTCTTTCCATGATGAAATGATAAACAATTATGAACAAAAATAACATGATTCATGCGTGATCTGTCAAAAAAAAGGCCATTGAAAAAAGTACCTCTGCTCCACCCTTTACCTTTCATGACAATCAAATTTATTTCAAATTGTAGAAATCGATTTTGACAAGTCTCAATGTCGATATGAATTTGAATTAGCGTCTGTAGAATACAAAATTTCACGCACTTAGATGCTTTTTTTAACGGATTTTTTAACCAAAACCAAACAACAAAATCAGTTGCATGGGAGCCAAATGTATAGCAGTCCGATTTCGATAATTTTCAGTACCAATATGCAATTCATAATATGTGTAGAAAGTACCTAGTTTTATGCTTCTAGATGCTTTTTTGACTGAGTTGTGACCAAATCCTCATATATGAAAATATCGGTGTATGGGAGCTATATTTTATATCCATACGATTTCGATAATTTTCAGAACCAATTTGCAATTCGTTATTTATGTGTATATAACAAATTTCACGTTCTTGGGTACTTTTTTGACGGATTTATGACCCAAAATTTCAAATCTGTAGTGTCTGATCTGGTCGGTTCCAACAAATGACCGTTTATACTTTTTGGTCCATCTTCCTACCAAGGTTGGTTGAAAAATCACAAGTTCGTGTTCAAACAGACATAAGGACATGGCTGCATCAATCGCGTATTGAACAGTAAAAATTCGTTTCTTAAACTACCGTCCAGCCATTTCTTCAGGTTTGGAAATAAGAAATAGTCATAGGGGCTAAATCTGGAGAACATGCTGGTTGGGGTAGAAGTTCGTAGCCTAATTTATATATGTGCACCCGTGCAGTGTCTGATCGAACAGTAAAAATTCGTTTGAATTGTGTTGAACATGGTCGTGTGCGGATAGGTCGTGCGCTGATAGGTTTCTCATGTCCATATATTCATGTAAAATATGATACACCTGCGCAGTTGAGCTGCCTACAGCCTCAGCAACCTCACACACTTTTATTCTTTGATCCGATCCAATATCATTCCATGGATTTCATCGACGATTTCTGGCGTGACGACTTCTTTTGTGCGACCTGAACGTCGGGCATCATGTGTACTGGTACGACCCAAACGGTAGTCAGCAAACCACTTCTTAACCATTGCAATTTGAGGAACTCCAATTTCCGCAGGCATCCCAGTTTCCCATCATCATCATCTCTCCGAAGCAGTGTCCACTTTTTGCATTTTTAACTACCTACCAACAACTACCGAACCAAAAAAAATCTGCAATCGGCTAGGGTCCTGAAGCTTCCACCGATAGGTGGTTGGCAGGTAGAGAACTTAACCGCAAGCGGACGCACCTGAGTCATTGATTAGCTTCATTGAGCTCCCCTGCGTATCAAAACTATGCATTCGCAAACAGTTCGCTCGATCTTATGATTAGTTTTAATTTCTATCAACCCTTCGTGCTTACCTCGAAGAGTTCAAGCTGGAAGCATCTGAAAGATACTCTTGTGACATTTCGGTCAGCTAAAGACCAGACAATCGTTAAGCTAGTGCTCCTGATAGGTACGCTCTGGTCTCTATACTCGAATCCACTTTACCTAACTTGTATAGGTGATACGAGTATCTCAAGCCTAGATGATCTGTTAATACACCCATAAGAATATTAAGTTGTATTTTGCTTAATACAAGTAACAGTACGCCAACCCACTATAATTTATTGGTACGTCCTATGTTGCAAGTGCTCCAGGATCTCAAGTGTTCGTACATGGTCCACTGCTTCAGGCAACATTTGAAGGAACTAAAGAGTCTGATGCAGTCGATGGTGACAGACTTGCTAGCGCGATCCAAACAAGTACCCAAGTGATAGTCACTGTTATTTGCCTCTTTACACGTTCTCGCACATTTTGAACTTTAATTTCCGTTTGAATGTCCACAATCTCTGCTAGGAATACAGAGTTGTAGCTATTGAGTTTGAAGCTACTTTCGTTGTTGGGGTTTGTCAGTAAAAGCTCTGCTCCTGTGCATGCTTCGCGTCTAGCTGCTAGTGGCACTTCATTTATCACTTGTAAATTGATTGGCCAGTTGTTGAGGGTGACTTCCAGTTCATTTTGGTAAAAGTTCTTTTTCTTTACTGTCACCCACCATACTAGTTCTTAAAATTTTAGTATCTTTCTCAGGACATTTTTGTACTGCACTGATGGATAATGCTTAGCACAAGACTTCCATGCCGACCTATACGTCAAGTTTTGATTGATCGATGAAGAAGTTAAATATTCCTTACCTGAATGATGAATGATGAAGAAGTTAAATATTCCTTGAATGAATGAAGGGATTATGGGAAAGTAAGATCACAAGGGCACAAGCAATAGCCGAGTATTTAGCATTGCACACTAAATTTCGAAAGGCTTTGGTTCGAGTCCAGGTTCAAGCTTCATCCAAAATTGAGATAAAAGTTTCTCATAAAAATCCATCAACCGGTCCGAGGCTACTTAGAATAAACTCTAGGTCCCTCCGTTTGCTGGTAAAAACATCAAGACTCGAAACCACATATTGTAGGAGGAGCTCGGCCGAAAATCGCTTCAGGGGTTACAAAGCGGAAAAAAGTTATACAAAAGCACTTGACACGAGCTCGGAGATATAGAGAACCCAGACGGAGATGACGATGAAGTCGAGCTCTACACACTATATCCCAAACATCCCAAACTCATCTTAAAATGTCTTTCTGGGCCTGAGCCAATATCTCAAAAAAAAAAAAAAAAAAAAAAAAAAAAAAAAAAAAAAAAAAAATTAAAAACCGAAAAATTAAAAAAATTTTAAATATAAGAAAATTTGAAAAATTATGAAAATTCGGAAGATTTAAAAAAAATTTAATTAAACAGAAATAAAGATACAAGAAAAAAATTAAATTCCACATGATTTCAAAATATGAGAAACCTAATATATTGAAAAAAAAATAATAATATTGAAATTAATATATGTAAAATCATCAATAAAACGAAAAAAAAATATAAAAAAATACGACAAATTTAAAAAATCGAGATAACCTAAAAGCTGGAAAAAATGTATGATTTCAAGAATATTATTTAAATTACGATTGTATATCTAAAATCATCAATAAAGCGAAAAAAATTTAAAATAAAGCTTGAAAAAATTAATAAATTAAAAAATATATTTAAAATACGATTTTACGAGTATGTGTAAAATCATAAATAAGAACCGTTATTTGAGAATTTTCAAGTATCAATGAACTGAAGCACATACGAGTATACATAAGTATATTCCTATCAGCTACATTGGAAAAGCACAAACGATAACGGAATACTATTGTTCTAGCTATTATTTCCGTTTGAGTTTAGCTTTACAAACGACGCTTAATTGACATTATCATTTTGATTTGCAATTTAAGTGCCACATACAAAAGATTATAAAACAGGAGAGCAAAGGAAGTTCTCGGGAGAGAGAGAAAAAAAAAACTGAGTTTCCTTAGGCTATAAAAATTGAGGTGCCTACAAAGTATCATTTAAGGTGGAAAATGTATAGCCATAGGAGAGCACAGTTGTCTATGAAGTGCAGGTTTTTTTGCTAGAGTTTCGGCTCGCTTTCTTTTCGTATTACACCTTTTGTGTGTGTGTGTGTGTGTGTGTGTGCGTGCGTGTGGTATATGATAACAATGACACTATGCTGCCATACCTGACTGGCTTTTGTTGCATCATTCTATTTTATTCAGTCATTTTTCACTTTTTTTCTTGGCTTTTATATAACACTTTCCCCCTTTGCAAATTGTCTTTCTTCTTTCGTTCGCCGATTTTATTGTTTTTTTTTTTTTTTTTTGCGCGTTACGGAAGCGGCAAATTCAATTAAAATTCCATACGAACTGATAGAATAGGCAGTAACGGTGTAGTATATGCAGGCATGTATGTGTGTATGCATAACTGAACTGTTAGAAGAAAAAAGTTTTTGATGCTTTCACTGTTTCCATACATACTTACATTTCAATAGTGTATATGTGACACTTTGTCTGTGACTGTCACTTGAGTGAGCCGCATCGTGACAGGTGGCTTGATGGCATCCAAATTTCTTTTTTCTCGCTTTTACTAATTTCTATGTAAAACTGTTTTTTCTTGCTGCTCGCTACGAGTATGCGATTGCAACGTTCTGCTTTATACCTTCTCTCAATTCATTTCCGTTTCCGAAATGGTCAATACAATGGCCATATAGTGACGCGTTGCGACAAGTCTGCCAGAGTTTTTTCCCCATATTTCCCTTACTTTGTTGTTTTTATTTCACACCTTCCGCTTACTACCGGCCTGCACTTTTTTTCGTTCATTTTCTCTTCCCTCACATTGTATGTATTCTGCATTCATTTGTCTTTAGCTGGCAGTCAATTTTTTTTGAACTTCACTTTTGTTATTCCACTTTGCTTGCTTAGACTCTGTGCGCTATCCCGCCTGACTGTCTTGCTGGCACCGTGTTTGACTGCTGGTGCCTCACTTCAATTCCACTTTTGACCATTTACCGCGCCTGAGTGCATCGCCGTGTTTTACGCCAATTCTTTTCCCCTTTCTTCATGCCTTTCTCTTATAGTCCGTCTGTCTGTCAATTGGCTTCTCGGCGCTTCATGCAGTCAGTCCTTCACCTTCCATTCTGGTTTAATGTATGCTTTCTTTTCTGGTGTTGGTTGCTTGTTTTAGCTTTGACGCTTTTTTGGTTTTGCCTTACGACACAGTCCATTCCGTCAATTTGATTTTGATGATTCGGCTTTTGGTAGTGTGCCAAGCATATGCTGCGCGTGTGTGTGTTGTGTCGCGGGGGAAAGGTGGCGTTGGGTACGACCTCTTCGTTGTTGACTTTTCTCCGTTTGATTTGATAGCAATGGCATACAGATTTGTCGCGCTTTTGAATATAAATGAAGTTGAGTAGATATGTGTGGGTAAACGTTGGATCGTCACTCGGACAGCCATATTATTGATGGGAATTTATTTTAAGCATTTTTGAAATATTCACTACAGACATACATATTTTTTGTTTTTAGATTTCCATAAACCCATTAATAATAATCATTTTTTTCAATTTTTTTTTACAGGTAAGCATCTACACTCGAAAAGCTATTAGTTATGGTAAGTTGACCAAAAATAAAATGCAAACAAATAAAATAATGTAACTTAAAATAAAACAAAATTGAAAAAAAAAAATTAAAATAAAATGGAATAAAAATAAACAAAATAAAATGGCATAAAGTTATAAAAAAAAATAAAAAAATAAAAATATATAAAAAAAATTAAAAAGATTAAAAATAAAAAAAATTAACAAATAAAAAATAAAAATAAAAATAAAAAATTAAGGAAAAAAAAACAAAAAAAAAAAAACAAAAAAAAAAAATAAAAATAAAAAAAAATAAAATAATAAAATGAAGTGAAATAAAATAAAATAAAAAAAAATAAAAAAAGGAAATTAAATTAAATAAAATACAATAAAATAAAATATAAAATAAATAAAATTAATTTAAAAAAATAAAAATTTAAAATTTGATAAATAAAGTAAAGTAAAATAAAATAAAAATAAAATAAAATTAGAAAAAAATAAAAAAAAAATAAAGAAAAAAAAATAAAAAAATAGAAAAAAAAATATCAAAAAAAAAAAAAAAAAATAAAATAAAATAAAAAAAAAATAAAAAAAAATAAAATAAAGTAAAATAAAATTAAAATTAAAATTAAAATTAAAATTAAAATTTCAGTCTCTCTTGGCTATTGAAAGACAACAGACAAGATCGCGCATAAATTCTATATTTGAAAACATATTATAATACAGCTAAATTTTGGTTATTTCCAAATTAACAATAAAAAAATAAATGCAATTTGCATTATTTGTTTTTATTATTATTTTTTTCTTTCTGATTTTGTTTTCTCTCCATTTGGAGGGACTTTTGTAGACAAGTGAGCGAGTGTAAAACGCTCTCTTATTCGAACATGAGTTCGAGTAATAGAAAAAGATGGAGTTGCTTCCACATCTAAAAATTCTAAAACAACCGTTAACACAAATTATTTTTTTCCATTACAAACATTAATGGATAAAGGAGATGCAATGATAATGTGGATGATCTACCAACAAAAGAAACTAAAATTAATGTGCCACTTATTATTTTAGTGAAATGTGATATGAAAAAAATACACCAAATCTGTAAAAAGCTATCGATTACAAGTTACTCAATCAGAAAAATGACTATTGGTCACAAACTCTTCTGTGAGCTCCAATATGACTATGATTGTACAATTAAATATCTTAAAGAGCACAAAGTTGAGTATTTTTCATATACTCCAAAAAATAATAGGCCAGTGCATTGATGTTAAACTTGTTCACAGAAAAACAGAAAATAACAAAGAAATAATACTATACATCGTATACTTCAAAAAAGGTGCTATAACGCTTAAAGAATTGCGTGAAAAATATAAAAGTATTAATTATGTTAGAGTTAAATGGAGATATCAAGCTAGGAAACCACACAAGCTTACTCAATGTTACAATTGCCAGATGTTTGGCCATGGTTCAGACAATTGTAATATAACTACGTTTTGTTCTAAATGTGCTGGTCCTCACAAAACAACGGAGTATAAGACAGATGTAGTTAAATGCGCTAACTGTCATGGAGATCATAAATCAACTGATAATACCTGCCCAAGTAGATCAGCTTATATTGGTTTGAGGCATCGTTTTGCAAGTCGACAAGGCAGAAATAATCAACAGGCTTCTCATACTGAACTGTAAAATGCTAACGCTCAACAAAATGTTAATTTTGCTCAACAAAATTATGGTGACAGAAGCTGGGTTAGTGTTGTATGTTCTTCTTCTTCTTCTTCTAATAATAATAATAATAATAACAATGATTTGTTTTCTATAGAACAATTAAAATCTTTGACCTTTGAATTGATAAATAATTTAAAAAATTGTAAAAATAAATTAGAGCAGTTTGATGTTATAACTTCATTAGCATTTAAATTCTTGTCGTAAATATGGATAACAATATAAAAATAATTACGTGGAACGCTAGAGGTATTCGTAATAAATTTAACGAGTTTTTTGATTATCTTATTAGAGAAAATATAGATGTTGCATTAGTTTGTGAAACGTGGCTGAATGGGAAAATAATTATGAAACATCCAAATTATTTTTGTTACCGAGAGGATAGATCCAGCTCAAGAAGGGGAGGTGGTGTTGCAATTGTAATCAGAAAAAATATAAAGCATGATCCAATTTACTCTTTGCAAACAAAACTGATAGAAAACATTGGAATCAAATTATATACTTCCGATAACTACTCTATTAAAATCTACAGTTGCTATTTTCCTGGAGCGACCGCAGGACCTAACGATATTAAAAAAAATCTATTTAAAGCTGATTTAAATATGTTTTCAAGAATAAATGGTAATTTTATAATCGATGGGGACTTTAATAGCAGACATCATAGCTGGGGTTGTTTAAGACTAAACTGTTGGGGATCAGTAGTGCACAATTTAATAACAACTAATACTTTCAGCATGGTTTCCCCCCCAGATCCAACTTTAGTTCCCACAAGTAGTACATATCAGGCCTCAGTTCTCGATTTTTTCTTAACAAATATTCCCGAAAAAGTATCCGGAGCACAAATTTTTCACAGTTTGTTTGGGACTTGGATCAAAACCTAAGTCATATAGCGGTTAGCATTGGTACTCTAAAAAATATTATTAAAAAGTTAAAAAACAAAAAATCGCCTGGAATTGATGGCATCTCAAACTTTAGCTTGAAAAAAATTCCAGCGAAAGGTCTAAAAGTTCTGTGTCGTATTTACAACTCATGCTTACAGTTTTGTTACTTCCCATTAATTTGGAAAGAATCAAAAACCATTGCAATACCCAAACTTGGAAAAGACAGCAGCAATCCTAACTGCTATCGTCCAATAAGCTTATTAAACACTATGTCTAAAATACTAGAAAAAATTATTAAAGAAGAACTAGTTTGTTTCATTGAAGACACCAATATTTTACCTCCACAACAGTTCGGATTCCGTTCGGAACACAACACAATTCAGCCTCTTGTTAGAATAAGAAATATTGTCAACAACTCCTTCAATGAAGGCAAGTCCACAGGAATGGTCCTAATGGATATAAAAGCTGCTTTTGATTCTGTTTGGCACGATGGCCTAATTCATAAACTATATAATTGGATCCTGCGATTGTCAAAATAATTAAAAGTTTTTTATCAAAAAGAACATTCAAAGTTCATATTGGAAATATTTGTTCACAGAACTATTATATTCCTGCCGGATGTCCGCAAGGATCATGTCTATCCCCAATTTTATACAATCTTTTTACGCATGATTTTCCAGCTTTACATGGATGTAATTCATCTATTTTTGCCGATGACACAGCAATACTTAGTTCAGAAATATTACCGGATGACATAGTACAAAACTTGGGGGAATCAACTAAAATAGTTACCGACTATTTTAAGAAATGGAAAATAATGATAAACCCCTCAAAAACTCAGTCTATCTTCTTTACAAGAAGAAGGAAAAGTATATTTCTACCACAAACCAACATCATTGTTGGTACCGAAGCTGTTCCATGGGATGACAAGGTTAAATATCTTGGCGTAATGTTGGTTAAAAAACTTTTATTTAACGAACTTATAAAATATATAGTACACAAAATTAATACAACCATTAAAATAATGTATCCGTTAATAAACCGAAAGTCTGAACTAAATACACACAACAAACTTCTTATATTAAAAACAATATTCCACTCTATAATGTTTTATGCGGCGCCTGCTTGGTATGTCACATCCTTTGCACTCTATGTCTAACATAAAATTAGTTAAAGATAAACTCAATATATTGTCTCTAAACTTTAAAAATCGCTGCAGATACTCTACACTATTTACACATTATTTACACATCAATGCATTAGTTTGATAACTTTTATCTCTTGCTTTTACCCTCTAATTTAACTTAAACTGTTCTACTTATGGTTTTTTTTAAATATATTTTTCCCTATATAAATTATGATAAAATAATACATATATATTTATAAAATAATGCTGTAAATGATTAAGTAGAAAAATTGATTATAAATTGATCTCTTAAAATTAAAAGTTAAATTATTGTAAAAATGTATGTTACTGTAACAATAAAATTGGAAAAAAATTAAAATTAAAATTAAAATTAAAATTAAAATTAAAATTAAAATTAAAATTAAAATTAAAATTAAAATTAAAATTAAAATTAAAATTAAAATTAAAATTAAAATTATAATTAAAATTTTAATTTAAATTTAAATTAAGGTTTAAATATAAATAAAAATTATAATTTAAAATTTAATTAATTAAAACTATAATTAAAATTGAAATTAAAATTACAATTAAAATTAAATTTAAAAATAAAATTTAAAATTAAATTAAAATTTAAATTAAAAGTAAAAAACTTAAAATATACGCTAAAGAAAAAAATATAATATAAAAAAAATATAATAAAAGAAGTATAGAAGTATGAAATAATAAAAAAATTAAATAAAACAGGGAAAAATAAAGTAAAACTAAAACTTAAGTATAATATAAATAAAAATATAAAATAAAGTAAGAAAATTAAAATTAAACCGGTTTGTATTCAGTTAAATTAAAAATTTAAGTTAAATGGCGGGTGCATTAGCCGAGTGGTTATCAGTGCGTACTACGATGTAAGCGGAAATTTTGGCGACTAATAATGCAAAAAACTTGTCTTGCCAAGGAGACCAAGGTTCAAGATAGTCCATCAAATCTTGACTAAAAATGCATTAGCTGCAGAATCAGCATACACGGGTAAGTCTGGCATTTGCTCAAAATTGATGTTTGGGTCAGATGAGTTAAAAATTATAATTATATCTGACTAAAAAAAAAAATTAATTTGAATGGTCCTGAACGGCTACGATGGAAAGTCTCGACTATGCTTCATACTCACCAGGACGATTGCAAAAATATATGCATTAAGCGATTGGACTTTCTAGCAAGAAAATTCATATTGTACACAAGACTAAAGACTTTCTTTCATTAAGAAACGTATTTGTTTTGTAGTCGACAGCAAAAACCCCAGATCTATATACAATGAGGATCTGTGAAGGATTCTTTCAAACAGAGTTTTAAAAAATGGCAGACGGTTTGAGATCATTAAACAACTAAAGGAGGCCTTGTTGGTGGTATGGGATAACCCTTTAACAGTAAAGTAGTTGGTTGACTCCATGACAAATAAAATTATTAAGTGGAAAAAAGGAATGCATTCTTTTTATTAAAAAAAAGCAAAGACAAAATTTCCGATACGTCTTCCGCACAGAACCATTATTTTCGAAATAAAATTGCACTATTTGCAAGCGGTGTTCAGGCGTGAGTCTATTCATGATGAATTGCCAAACCAAACTGAGAATAAATCACGTGACAACTGTTAAATCGGTCGCCATCTTGAAAAGTAATGCCAACTAAAAGTTCTATACCTCTATAAAAAAAACACCCTATATATGAATCGTGAATAAGTATTTCCTGCTGTTTTATTTCCAAGCACGTCCTCAAACATATACTTTTTCCCCTTTCCTTGAAGTTCATACTTTCCTTAAAGTCCATACTTTCCTTGAAGTCCATACTTTTACGTCTGCTATTAGCCTAACCGCTTACCGGTCACGGCTTTCTATATCCCATCGGGGTTGTCACTGGTGCAGAGTTTCCTTTCTCAAGTCATCTCTTGTGGTATTGACGATGCTTCTTGCTCCCTAATTTTTTGACTATCCAGTTTTTATTTTCCTTTCGGGAGCAAATAGGTCAATGGTTCTGCTTACTACAGATTTAGATTTGCCTGATACTGTGCGGTAAGCCGACACTACCTTCAAACCTTCTGGTCCGATACACTTTACGCTAGTACCTTTGGCCTCTTATTCCTCCTCAGTGCGTCTGCCCTTAACTCGATTCCGTAAAGAAAAAAAAAGAAAATTTATTTAATGGGACCGTCATCCGAGGTTGGACAGCTAAGCTGAGAAGTGATTTTCGAGGCTTTTTCCGTTGCGTGTTGGATTTGAAGGCAGTAGGCTAGGCTAGGGTTTAATCTTACAACTAGATAGTTAATTACTCTTCTTGACCATAACGTATGTGAGGTTATATGTATATCTATTTTTAGAGGCATATGTTTCATCATTAGTAACAACAGCTTGGTTTTTTTCGTGAGTTTTTTTTCTGCGCTGTTCAAGCCATTTATGTGGCGAAAGAAAAATCATTGTTAGTTTGTGCCAGAATGGTAAAAGTTATCGGGAAATCTCGAAAAACGTTGGCAGATAGTACTCATTTGTCCAGAGAGTAATAAACAACTTCAAACAAACGAAATTTTTTAATCTAAGCCACGTTCTGGTCGACCAAGGAAACTTACAGAAAAAAAAAAACAACGCAACCCAACCATTCTTGTTAAATCTAACCCACGTCTAACAGCAAGCCAACTTTCAAAAGGCATTGATTTAAAGTACCAAAAGAAAGTATGTCCAAATACGGTTCGAAAAATTCTGAAAATAACCGGAAAGTCCTTCATATCGAGAGTAAATCCTCTCAAATGGATGACCTTTACGAAGGAGCACTTAAACAAACCTTCAGAGTTTTGAAATAAAATTTTTTTTAGATGAAAGTATGTTTTGCATTTTTGGGATAAAAGGCCGTAAGATTATTTGGAGGAAAAGCGGAACAGCGCTGGAAAAGCAAAATCTTGTACCCACGGAAAAGCACAGTGGTGGAGGTGCTATGATGTGGGGGTGCATGACAAGTTCGGGTGTAGGAAAATTTCAGTTTATTGAGTCGTTCATGAACATACATGATTATCTGAATATCTTAAAAACAAATTTAAAGGAAAGTGAAGTATTGCTGGGACTCGGTGAGAAATTTATTTTCCAAGAGGACAACGGCCCGAAGCACACAGAAGAAATTTTTAAGCTTTGGTTGCTGTACAATATTCCTAAACAACTGCGTACACCCCCACAATCACGTGATCTTAACCCTATTGAGCACTTATGGAATGCACTAGAAAGAAAAATTACGCAGCGTACTATAACCAGCAAGGAAATGCTTAGGAGCGCGCTTGAAGAGGAATGGGAAGCTATAAGTCCAGAAGTAACAAACAAACTTGTTGGGTCAATGAAAAACCGCCTGGTAGAAGTCATTAAATGTCGTGAATATCCAACAAGTTATTGACTTAATATATATTTTTTCAATTTTTAGCCTTTTGTTTCATTATTCTTAAAGTGAACGCAGACTTTTTCTGTTTGGTTTGAGTGATCTCTTTGTTTATATGTGATCTCATTTTAAAATTATATTAATTATTGCTACCAAAACAATCTTGTAGCAGCAAAAATACGTACCCGCCGAAAAGCTGCAATCACAGCATACAGTCAGCAAGTTTTCTACTCGGCTTGCATACCTGAACTCTGATAGCCCTCATTAGCGACTCGATATAAGGGAGCTGTGAAACGAAATAGCAAATTCCTTGTGTACCGCTGCTTCGGAATCAATTGGTTTTCAACAGTACCAGAAAAACAGCTGGTACGATGAGGAATATGGAACTGCAGTGGTGAGAAAGCAGAATGTCTACCTCGTAACCTTGCGATCGACGCAGACGAAAAAAGAAAGATGCCGATATGCGTTAGTATGAAGAACTTGAGAAGCTGGCCGACAAGGGTAATGCTTGATGAGAAGATGCGGCGACTTAGAGAAGGTTTCAAGACCGGAGCAAACTCGTGTAGGGACCATGGAGGTAACCTGGTAACAGATGTCCAGAGTATACTTAGTGTATGGAGGGAACACTTCTCCAACCTGCTCAAAGGCAGTGAAAGTAAAAGCCCCGGATATGGCGAACCCGAAACCCCAATCGATAAAGATGGTATAAACGATCCAACACCCGACTATGAAGAAGTTCGAATAGCGATTGCCCGCTTAAAAAATAACAAAGCGGCGGGAGCCGATGGCTTACCGGCAGAACTATTCAAATACGGCGACGCAGAGCTGACAAGGAGCATGCATCAGCTTCTTCGCAGAATATGGTCGGACGAAAGCATGCCTGACGAATGGAACCTAAGTGTGCTCTGCCCAATTCAAAAAAGAAGTAAGACCCCACGGTCTGCGCCAATTATCGTGAGGTTAGTCTCCTTAATATCGCATACAAGGTCCTATCTAGCGTATTGTGTGAAAGACTAAAGTCCACCGTCAACAAGCTGATCGGAACTTATCAGTGTGGCTTTAGACCTGGCAAATCCATCATTGACCGGATATTCACCATGCGCCAAATCTTGGAGAAGACCCGAGAGAAACCAATCGATACACACCAACTTTTTATCGATTTTAAAGCTGCCTTCGACAGCACGAGAATGAAATTCCTTCACGCCGCTATGTCTGAATTTGATATCCCCACTAAACTCATACGGCTATGTAAACTGACCCTTGATAATACCGGAAGCGCAGTCAGAATTGGGAGGGAGTTCTCTGAGTCATTTAATATCAAACGAGGTTTCAGACAAGGATACTCTTTATCGTGTGATTTCTTCAATTTAGCTGCAGAGCTAAAAAGACCGGGCACACTATTCTACAAGAGTGTGCAATTGTTGGCGTAGGCAGATATTGATATAATTGGTCATAACAACCGCACCGCAAGTTCTGCCTTATCCAGATTAGACAAAGAAGCGAAGCGAATGGGTCTGGCAGTGAACGAGGGCAAGACGAAATATCTCCTGTCATCAAATAAACAGTCATCGCACTCGTGACTTGGCTCCCACGTCACTGTTGACAGTCACGACTGCGAAGTCGTTGTTCTACCAGGGAACCAGCACTAACAACACCAACAATGTCAGCCTTAAAATCCAGCACAGAATCACTCTTGCCAACAGATGCTACTTTGGAATGAGTAGGCAATTGAAAAGTAAAGTCCTCCCTCGACGAACCAAAACCAAACTACAGTTGCTCAGCATTCCCGTCCTAACATATGGTGCAAAAGTCTGGACGATGTCTACATCCGATGAGTCGGTTTTAGCAGTTTTCGAGAGAAAAGGTTTGCAGAATATTTATGATCATCTGCGCGTTGGCAACTGCGAATACGAAGCTATAATCGCGTAAGCGGTGCCTACGCCAAAAGAGAAGAAGATATTGGTACCAAAGTTTGTGTAGTTAATACTTTTTATACTAAATTAAATAATATAAAAAAAAGGTTATGAATTGTTTTCGACTTTTCATAGTGCAAACAAAATACACTTAAATGAACGCAGACTTTTTCTGCCATGTGTATATATATTTTGAATTTGTGAAATTCTACTATAATATTATTAGAAACTCCATCTGCAACGTAAATTCATGGTTTTTATGTAAAGGTTCCTTTGAGGCCTTTAAAAATGTGATAAGCTACAAATTATCATAAAAATCAGGGCAAAACGATACTTCAATGACATATCGATAAGTACAGATGCCAATAACATACAGGATAGAATGTCTAAAATAAAGTACACACAAAGTAAAACCTCTTATAAAAAAAGAGCAATTTGGAAGGCATTTGATGAGCATAAAGAACAATATAATGTTCGTAAATCCATATATATTTACTTCCTTAAAAAATACTCAACTCATCAAAATATACCCAAAAACAAAAATCACACAAACCAACTGCCCACCGCTACCTCATCGTTTTCGTAGGTAAGCAGATTTTGTAAAATAATGAACGCAATTTGTTGCATACATCAAGGCTTATAGGCATAAATATATATATCCACTCAAGTACTTAATTTTGTTATTGAAAAATATGCATTGAAGCTGTTTCCACTGCACAAGTAATAAAAATCATATTAAGTACAGCTACATGCATATCTGCATATAAGTATGTATCTACACATGGATGTATGTATATAGAACCATAAATATGTGTTCTAAAAATTACAAGCTAATCTGACAACAATTTAATGCATTTGTGTGCCTATAAATATACAAGCATATTTCCTTTTAAGTTTATTTCATAAAATATTGTCCATTCGCATATGTTTACTGATGAGTTGTGCATTTCCCTTCAATGGCTTCAAGAGATTTACTAGATTTATTTTTTACATCTTTTACATCCCAAATCCTTTCGCGCTAAATCTATGCAACAAATATATTATCTATATGTACATTTGAGTATTTCAGTATAAATTTACATACTTAAGTGTATGATCTTTACTTAGTATTTAGTATATTCGTTTAGTATTATTGTCATATATTTTATGAGCTATAAGCCTCCGGTTTGTTGGCTGCAATACATTTTTTGGGGAAATACAGCCCTTCTGTGTTTTCTATTGCTTTATTTATTTGAGTCCTACACTGTGTAACAATTGGAAGATTTAATAATGAAATTTAATAGTAATTTAAAAAGGAGGAATGCAAGGTTACTAGAAAGTAAAATAATAGTAAGGGAAAGGATAATTTATTTACCTTTTTTATTGATTGAAATCTTTTTTATAAATATAAAATAATTTAATTTTTTATTTTCTTAATTAAATATTTAAAATTTAATGCTTTATTTTAATAATAATTTTTTTATATTAATTTTAATAAGTCTTAAATATATTTAATATTGTTCATTTTAGTTTTACATAATTATTTTGATTTTCTTTTAATAATTTTTATTTTTCTTTTAATTTTTAAATTAATTCTTTTTTAATTTATTTTATTTAAAAAATCCTAGTTAATTATTAGTTCAATTTATTTAACATTTTATTCATTTAAGATTATTAATTTTTTTTTTAAATAAATGAATTTATTTTAAATTGTTTTATTTAAATATTTTTATGTATTCTTTTTTAATTTTATCATAATAAAGTTTTTATATTAATTTGTATATTATTTGAAAAAATTTTGAATTTTAGTTAGTTTTATTTTTTTAAATAATTTTTTTAATTCAACATTTATTTAAAAATACTAGTAAATGATGATTGGTTTAATTTACTTAGCATTTTATTAATTGAATTTTTTTTTAAATTAATATGATCAATGTGTAATTCGCCAATGTAGATATTTTTAATAATATTTTAATTTTTGTCATTATAAAACTTTTATATATATTTTAATACTTTTAGATTTTGTTTCAGCTTTAGGTTTTATTTTTTAAATTTTTTTAAAATAATTTTTATTTTTAATTCTTTCTTTTTTATTTTAGTTCATTGCTTATTTAAAAATGTTAGGATTGGTTAAAACTATTTAACTTTGTATTAAGTGATTTTTTTTAATTTTTAAAATAATGCATTTTTTTAATTTTAATTTTTTTATTTTATTTTATTATATTTATCATTATCCAAGTAGAGGTACTTTTTTCAGAAGCCTTATTTTGACAGATCACTCGTGAGTCGTGTCAAGCTTTTATGTTATTTTTGTTTAATATTGTTTGGCATTTCATTATGGAAAGACTTACACCTGATCAACGTTTACAAATCATTCAACTTTATTACGAAAATTCACGTTCTTTAAAGAATGTGTTTTGCGCGCATGGCTCAACTAATGGTCAATATAATCGGCCTACTGAGCGTATTATTCGCAACACCATCACCAATCTTGAGATCCAGCATTCATTATTGACCACGTCCAGCACAGAGCGAAGAAAACATAACGGCCATAGCTGAGAGAGTACACGATGACCGTAAAGAGTCGATTCGGCTCCGCTCGCAGCAACTCGGACCGGCGTGTGGAACGACTTGGCGCATTTTACATCACGAGTTTAATTTGAAAGTGTACAATATACAGCTTGTGCAAGAACTGAAGCCGCTCGACCTTCCCAAGCGACATCGTTGCACTCTATGGGCTTTTGAAAAGTTCCAAGAAGATCTGACGTTTTCGAGCCAAATTTTGTTCAGCGATGAGGCGCATTTTTGGCTCAGTAGGTGCGTAAACAATCAAAATTGCCTCATTTGGGACGAAGTGCAACCCGAAGAGATTCAAGAGCTACCATTTCAACCAGGAAAAAAACAGTTTGGTTCCGGTGAGAACGTAACCGTCTTTGGCGACCGTTATCGCGCCATGATAACCGACTATTTGATGCTTGAAATCAATGGATTCATTTAGAGAACACTTCTGTGAGCAGATAATTTCACGTTTTGGGAAGGCCGATTGGCCACCAAGACCGTGTGATATCACACCGTTAGACTTTTTCCTATGGGGATATGTAAAGTCTAAAGTCTATGCGGACAATATCGCTTCGATTCGATGCAGGCCGTGGAGCGAAACATCAAGCGTGTCATTCCCCAGTTGCCAGTCGAAATGCTCGAACGAGTCATCGAATATTGGACTCAATGGATGAACCATTTGAGACGTAGCCGCGGCCTTCATTTGAAGGAGATAAACTTGGAAAAATAAATGCCAAATAATTTTCTTGCGAATGGTAATACAAATTCCCTATTATATTGGAAATTTCTGTGTTTTTTTTCTTTAAAAAAGTAGGGAGCCTGGAAATGGATCACGCTTTACAATGTTTTAAGATGCTTTTAATATTTTTTTATACTTTTTAAAGCTTTGTTTGATTCAGGGTTATATTTCTTGTTTTAGTTTTTTTGAATTTTTATTTTTAATTTAAGTTTTATAATTTCTTTTTGATATTTTCTTTATATTTTATTCTCATTTTACATTTTATCTTTTTAAATAGTTTACATTGATTTGCTCTAGTATATTTTTATTATTTATTAATTTTTTTCTTCAGTCTCACATTTTTGTTTAATTTTTTTTTTAAACATATGGTATGTTTAATTCTGTTTTATATTTTATTATTTTAAATTTTTATCCTTTTAAATATTTTATATTATATTGCTTCATTTTATTTTAAGTTTAAATATTTGTTAAATGTTTGTATTTGTATTATTAATATATTTTAGAATTTTTTTTTTGGCTTTTTTCATATTTAAATATTTAATGTCTTTTTCATTTTTCTCTTTATGAATATATTTAAAATATTTTTAAATATTATTTTAATATTATTTTAAATATTGTTAAGTTTTGTTTCATTCAGCTTTGTATGTTATTGTAATTTTCTTTCTATTTGTTTTCATTCTATTTTATTTTTATATATTTTATTTTATTTTCACCTTATTTTCATATTTTATACTTTTATCCGTTTAAATATTTTATAATAATTAGCTTTGATTTTTTTTTTGTATTTTAATCTCACATTTTAATTATATTTATTATTTATTAACTTGTTTTCTTATTTAGTTTTTATATTTTTTATGTTATTCAATTTTTTAGGTTTAATTTTTTTTTTATTTTTTATTTTTTATTTATTTAATTTTCATTACTTTTTTGAAATACTTATTTTTTTAATTTTAATAATTGCTTGTATTATTAATTTTTTTAAATTTCTTTTTAATTTTCTTATGAAAATAGTTAATTTGTTTATTTTTTCCTCATTTGTATCTCTATAAAATATTTAAACGAATTTTCAAAAAGTTTTAAATACATTAAAATATTAGTTAAGTCTGTTTTATATTTAAGAATTTAGATTTTTGAAATAATTCTTATAAATTATATTTTTTTTCTTATTTTGCATTATTATTATTATTAATGTTTTGTCTTAATTGGCTTTAAATATTTTTTTATGTTTGTTTTTATGCCAGTCTTATATTTTTTATACTTTTTTTATGAGTTATTATTTCTCTATTTTTATATTTTATTTATAATATAATTTTTTAATTTTTTTTTTTAATATTATATAATAAATTTTTTTTAGATATTTATTTATTTAGTTTTGTTTAATTACTTGTATTATTATAATTTTAGGTTTTTTTTTTGAATTTTAAATTTTTTCTCTCTCTTTTTTTTTTTAAGAAAAACGATTTGGCATAAGCCCTAACGCTCCGAGAATCTTTAATGTTTTTTTTTGTAAATCAGTGTACGATGTACTTTTAAGTTTTATCCTTTGCCTGCTGATGCTTATACGTTGGCATAAATAATCGAAGTATATCAGTTGGTCCAATGCAATACATAATGTTATGTCTATCGCTTATATATATATTTTACAATATAAATATAATTTGTATATTGAAATTGCTCTTCGAGAATTTACGTACAATTACTCCTTGCATCCTTAATGCTCATAAATACACTTCCAACGTAATTTTTCGTTCAATTTGCATTGAATGTTGTTTTGTTTGTGCAATATTGACATAAGAATATATTGAGCGTTGCGAATGTACATAAAATAAGTCAATATATATATCTTAATAAGGAAGTAATAAAATATACTCGCATAATGTGGCCATTAGTTCATAAAAGTCATTTAAGACTCAAACCAATCTTTTGTAGTGAAGTCTTATTTAACTATGTCCTGTTTAATGTCAGTTGTAATAGTGAAGCTCGCATCATGTGCAGAGTTCGTATTAGTTAAGATGTTTCTTTCACTTGAAGCTCACCATCCTCTGTCTTCGTCTTGCCCAATTGAGAATTGCCGTTTGCCTCCGTCAATTGTGCGGCGGGGATGGCACTCTGCATCTCCTAAACTCGTGGAGCTATTCACTGGTCTTTATGTGCCCCAATGGAGGGCTGAATGATTTTCAAACAGTAAGGTTTTGAAACGCACTGCTACCGACGTGTTAACAGATCCCTCGGAATTGTAGCGTAACGTACCACTCGCGCTTAGTTCAGTTGTCTTTCTATGATTTTAACCCTGTCGCTAGGGGTTCCTTACCCTGTTTAGTCTTAGCATTGGTCCTTAAGAGTGGAGTCCTTCATTTGCGACGATTTTATATCGTCGTTGCAAGTCGCGCAAGAATCCGAAAATGGTTTTTTGTTGTTGTTCGTTACATTTGGTTTCTTGACCACCGATTTTGATAACATCTTTCAGTATCCGATGAAATGGATAGAGGAAGAAAATTGTCGACTGCGTAGAGCTCGATAACACATCAAGTCGGTCTTTAGTTCCGGAGGTGAAATTCTCTGTTCGACTGCTAGCCATTTAACGGACATATAAGATCCCAGAAACCCTTCAGATTCGAAGATTTTTTTTTAGATTAGCTGGGTCACCCCTTAAAAGATTCGATCTCTCATCTCGCACTAATGGGTCTCGTATGCCGACTAGTCGCACTGGGTATAGATACCATCGAAGTATACTTTGATTTCTTTTTTTAAATTAAAGTTATTCATTTTTTTCATAAAATTTTCATGAAGACAAGTCCAAATATGATGAGACTGGAACTATATTATTACTGTTATAAAATAAAATGATATTCTGGCCTTTTCACTTTCGTTTTCATTTTCATTATCATTTTAATTTTAATTTTCATTTTAATTATCATTATCATTGTCATTATCATTTTCATTTTCATTTTCATTTTCATTTTCATTTTCATTTTCATTTTCATTTTCATTTTCATTTTCATTTTCATTTTCATTTTCATTTTCATTTTCATTTTCATTTTCATTTTCATTTTCATTTTAATTTTCATTTTCATTTTCATTTTAATTTTCATTTTCATTTTCATTTTCATTTTCATTTTCATTTTCATTTTCATTTTCATTTTAATTTTCATTTTCATTTTCATTTTCATTTTCATTTTCATTTTCATTTTCATTTTCATTTTCATTTTCATTTTCATTTTCATTTTCATTTTCATTTTCATTTTCATTTTCATTTTCATTTTCATTTTCATTTTCATTTTCATTTTCATTTTCATTTTCATTTTCATTTTCATTTTCATTTTCATTTTCATTTTCATTTTCATTTTCATTTTCATTTTCATTTTCATTTTCATTTTCATTTTCATTTCATTTTCATTTTCATTTTCATTTTCATTTTCATTTTCATTTTCATTTTCATTTTCATTTTCATTTTCATTTTCATTTTCATTTTCATTTTCATTTTCATTTTCATTTTCATTTTCATTTTCATTTTCATTTTCATTTTCATATTAATTTTCATTTTCATTTTCATTTTCATTTTCATTTTCATTTTCATTTTCATTTTCATTTTCATTTTCATTTTCATTTTCATTTTCATTTTCATTTTCATTTTCATTTTCATTTTCATTTTCATTTTCATTTTCATTTTCATTTTCATTTTCATTTTCATTTTCATTTTCATTTTCATTTTCATTTTCATTTTCATTTTCATTTTCATTTTCATTTTCATTTTCATTTTCATTTTCATTTTCATTTTCATGTTCATTTTCATTTTCATTTTCATTTTAATTGTAATTTTATTACCATTTTGATTTTAACTTTAGTATTAGTTTTAATTTTAATTTTGATTTTAAATTTAATTTTAATTTTAATTTTAATTTTAATTTTGATTTTAATTTTAATTTTAATTTTAATTTTAATTTTTTTTTTTAATTTTAATTTTAATTTTAATTTTGATTTTAATTTTAATTTTAATTTTAATTTTAATTTTGATTTTAATTTTTTATTTAATTTTTCATTTAATTTTAATTTTTTATTTAATTTTTCATTTAATATACAATTTTATTGAAAATATTTCGAAATTCCTACTGTAACAGCATTCACCTATGTGAAATACCTAATGAATCGAAAAAGTTGTTGTACAAAGAAAAAAAAAAAGTGGAGATGAAAATATATTTATATTAAATAAACCAAAACCGCAAGGCAAGGTAAGCCCGCTGCAATCTGTCAATAACTGTAACGTTACCACGATGAGATTATCAGCAACATTAACTTAGTTGTTTGCTTGCTTACCTCCATTCACACACATACACAAAGCATGCATTTGCACTCACGTACAACAAAATTGTCAGTAAATGTCCGCAATGCCTCTGTAGAATGCCAACAGGAAGAAAGTCCTTGAATAGAACGCCTCTACAATGCTTTTCTACATAGAGACTTGTATTTACAGGCAATGACTTGGCAACCAGTCGTTGGATGAAAAATATATCAGTGGCAGCGGTGTGAGTAGGTACAACGAGTGATAGCAACAATAAAAGTGAAAAGTAAAATAGCAACAAAATATATACAACAAACATAGCAACACTGCGCCAACAAAGTGACAACAGAATCTGTTCAAGCGCTAGCTGCTTGCTGGTTGGTATCTCTCGGCAGCGGCGGAATAGCGAGGAGAGCGGCAACTGTAAAGGATTATGCCTAGCTGTGGGATTAATAAAAGGATTGCGTTGTGGAAAATGCCAGCTGTGGCTAGTAGTAAGCATGCATACCCAAACAACCGTTAGCAAATACAAGTACATGCACATACATTTATTTGCTGCTTCTTGGCTGCTGGTGGTGGCGGCGGACAAGTGCAGCGCGGTAAGCAAGCTATAACAACCAGGCAGCGAGGCAGCCAGGCAGGCAGGCAGCCAGCCAGCCAGCTAGCCATCTACATAGTTATTGGCATTGTTGCCACACAATAGCGACGACAGACGACAAATTCGCCTGTTGGCATTGCAAGTGCTTGTTATTGCCCGCACTCAGGAGTAGAAGGAGTAGTAGCAACGGTGACAGCAAGCTTATGCCTCACAGCTGTAGTCAGATGATGGCTGGCTATGCAGATTTTATTGCAAGCAACAACAAGCATATTCATATACTACTCTCCACCATTGCCCACAGCACAGTAGTGTGTGTGAGTGTGAAATGTGGTTTAGCTTTAACGACAAATAAATCATGAATTTCCTTCATTGCCATCCTGAGCTCTCCCATTAGTGGAGGAGCATCACAAAATCAGGCGATGCGATGTGCGGGTGCGGTGCCAGTGAATGAGTGATGATGGAAAAGTATGCAGATTTGCATCTTCGTTTCTTAATGGCTGCCATCAAACGATGTTGTGCCTCCTGACCGCTCACCTCACCTAGCCAACAACACTAAAGTTGTCGCTATAAACTCGAAGTGTATTTTTTTTTTTTTGTGTAGTTTATTTCCAATCCGTATAATTCCAATACAAATCTGTGTTGATTAAAAAATATTGTCATTAAAAACGCTTTCCGTTGCACGCGTTGGAGGTATGTATGTCCTTTGGCGCTTGACTGCTTCCGCTAATGTCAATAATATATTTTTTGCCCTGTTTAATAACTGATATTTAGGAATTATAATGATTAGGTAATTTGTGGGAATTTAATAATTAATTTCTATTCCCTAAGGTCATTAATCATAAGGTGAAGTTAGGCGGCTGACAGCAGCGCTGCACCAATGGTATCAACCATGTACCAACCATGGGGTCTATTTCACTTTACTTTTTTTAAAGAAAAAAACACAGAAAATTTAAATAAAATGGGGAATGTTTATTAACAATTGAAAGAACATTCTTTGGCATTTATTCTTTGAAGATTATCTCTTTCAAATGTTGGCCGCGGCTACGTCTCAGATGGTCCGCGTGATGTTTTGTTCCAAGTTCCGAATCGAAGCGGGATTGCCCGCATACGGTGTGATATCACACGCTCTTGGTGGCCAATCAACCGGCGCAAAACGTGAAATTATCTGCTCACCGAAGTGTCCTCTCAATAAATCCATTGATTGATGCGATGTGTGGGAAATAGCGGCGTCTTGTTGAAACTAAATTTTGCAGAGATCATGAGATTCAATTTCAGGTATCAAATAGTCATATCATGGTTATCATGCGCGATAACGATTGACGGTTACGTTCTCACCGGCATCATTTTTGAAGAAATATGGACCGATGATTCCACCGGCCCACAAATCAGACCACACCGTTGTTTTTTCTGGATGAAATGGCAACCTTTGAATCTCTTCAGGTATTTCTTCGTCCCAAATGCTCGACAACGTCGGATCTTCTTGGAACCTTTCAGAAGTCCATAGAGCAAAGCGATGTCGCTTGGGAAGGTCGAGAGGCCTCAGTTCTTGCACAAGCTGTACGCTTTCAATTAAAAATCTCGACATACGTCACGCTGCGAACGGCGCCGATGCGACTCATCGCGGTCTTCGTGTACACTCTCAGCTACGGCCGCTATATGTTCTTCACTGCGTCCTGGACGTAGTCTATTCGGTCGGATATTATCCAATAATGAATGCTGCGTCTTAAGATTGCTGATGGTGTTGCGAATAATACACTCAGTAGGCCGATTATATTGACCATAAGTTGAGAGAAGCGCGCGGAACACATTATTTACAGAACCTGAATATTCGTAATAAAGTTGAATGATTTGTAAAGTCTTTCCATGATGAAATGCCAAACAGTACTGAACAAAAACAACAAGACAGCTTGACACGACTCACGCGTGATATGTGAAAAAGGCTATTGAAAAAAGTACCACTACTTGGATCACCCTTTACTTATTATAAAAAATAAAAAATAAAAATTTTTTAGGCTTCATAACTTAATCTGTAAATTTCCTCGAACGAATCTCTTAACTTTATATTTAATTTTGCTAATGGTAATATCCGAAAATCGTCTAAACGTTCTTTGGAAATGTTTAACACTTGCACTAAAATCAGAATTTTACTACATAATTAAAAAAGGCAAACGGCTCGTTTTAACAAGTAAAAGGAAGTGAGATCCAGACAGTCCAGCATACCAGCTTCTCTATATGCTTGACACAACTGACATGCTATGCTTTTCGAAAGACTGCGGAAGTGATGTATAGAACAATCTAGTAAAGTGTTTTCCAATAGGGATGATATGATTTCTAAGTGTCGTTTTGGCCATTTTTAATTTGTCATGATCTGTCATTTTTTTCATTGTATTCAGTAATGTTTACAATTTCATCGTGGCAAGATATACGCAAGAACAACTTTGCTGATTTTGCCTTGGAACAACTTGAAAACGATAACGATTTTTTTAAGAAAATTATCTCCGATGAGGCTCACTTTTATCTGAGTGGTGCGGTAAATAAACAAAACTGTAGATTCTGGTGCGAAGAAAATCCACAAGTTATTCATGAACAATCATTACATTCACCGAAATTGACAGTTTGGTGTGGTTTTTGGCCTGGTGGAATTATCGGTCCATACTTCTTTCGAAATGAAACTGGTAGCACCATTACTGCCAATGGTGAGCGGTATAGATCGATGATAACTTTTTTTGACCACAATTCGAAGAGGTTGATCTTAACAACATATGGTTCCAACAAGACGGGGCTACGTGTCACACAGAAATTGTGACATTGAATGACCTCCAGGAAGTTGTGATTTAACACCAGTGGACTACCAGTGGGTTATTTGAAGTCATTGGTCTTCAGCAATAAACCAGACTCTGTTCAAGCTTTAAAAGTCAAAATTGAATGTGCTATTCATGACATACGACTCGATTTAGTGGGGAAAGCGCTAAAAAATTGAGTTCATCGAATTCGTTCCTGCAAAAGAAGTGTTGGAGGCCATTTGAATGATGCTATATTCAGAACTTAATTGTATCGATTGTACTTCACATTAAATAAAAAAACATTTGAATTTCCTTAACAATTAGTGTGTTTTTTTTTTAAAGAAATCATACCACTCCTATTGGAAAACCCTATACTATGGAAATTGACTTGTCATCCAGGCAATACGGTTTCAGATCTGGCAGATCAACAATCGGTGCAGTTGAGAATGAAATTAGCAGTAGCGCACAGGGGATATCACAAACTCAGACGAGTTGTTTTACTAGCTATTTTATCTTGGATGTACTGAAAAACATGATTGAAGGACTAAAAGAAAACTTTAAAATACCTACATATCTCAGCTACTTGAAAGCAGCATTATTTTGTATAAAAATTCTGAACGACCACGACTCTTAAGGTTCACGTCAGGAGCATCGCAGGGATATATTCCAGACCCAGATCTCTGGAACGTCAGTTACGACGGTATATAAATTTTTTATATAGTTTTTGTTGTTGTAGCGGCTAACTAACCCCACTTGGTCCAGCTAGCTCCAGTCTTAATCATCGAGATCATCTAACAGGAGGCCCAGGAAACGTGCTGTTTTGACAGGTTGGGACCAAAGCAGAGGGGTGTTAGATGAGTCGGGTTGAGTGTGCATGCAAAGAGGTGGTTAGTGTCGCGCGGTGATTTGGTGCATGCAAAGGTGTTAACGGACTTCAGTGAATGGTGTTTAAAGCCTGTCCGTACGCCGTTCTGTCTGTAGTGCTCTACGGAGTCGCGGTAGTCAAGTACTCCCTTCCTGATGTGGTGGTTCGGCTTCTAGTAAGTATCTGTTCCGGTTATTCCCTACGGTAGCATTTCAGCAGATATTGCTTACACAGCATAACATTATGCTCCTTAACTGGGAGCATAGTGTTTCACTGTATAGGTGAAGCGCCGGCACCATCAGGAGGTTGCCTGTCGCGGTCAGAAGGGTGGCGTTTTAACATGCTTTTAACTGCTTCAACTGGTGCAAGTTGTCAAATGTGACTCCAAGTAACTTCGGAATTTTAACATCATCGGTTTTCACTTTGAGTTTTGCCACTTTTCATTCCTCCAGCTGGTGAAAAGGTAAAGGCAGAGGATTTCGATGGTAGTAAGCCTAGATGCCGTGCACTGAAGAGTTGGGATAGATCGGCGAGATATCAGTTTACTTTCGAACAAAGGCTATGAATATCCTGGTAAGATACCAATATCGAACAGTCATCGGCGTATGTCAAGGAGACATCCTCTGTTGGTGAAGGGAGCCTCGAAATATAAAAATTAAACAGCATCAGGGAGAACACCACCCTGCGGAAACCCCTGTTAAATTTTTCGCAGCTTTGACGTTTGTCCTCGAACCCCTCAGGGAATCCATTGTCCACCTCTTCAACCCTGGTAGTAATGAGGAGTTCTCAATGGCGATAGTAGCACTGCGTGATTGACCGTCTTGAAGGCTTTCGACAGGTCCAGTGCTACGAAGAGAGTTCGCGTATAGGGCCGATTTTGGTTAAGCCCATGGGCACAGATGCGAGAGAGACGGAAGCAGCAAGGTTTTAACGGTCTTCGATGCTGTGGAAAGAAGGGATAACGGCCGATAGGACTTTCCTTTAATTAACAAGTTTCCACGGCTTTAGAAGTCGTGTATATTTAGAGTGGTCAAGGACAAATTGAGAATCTTGGCGCCCACTGGACCCAAAAGTTTTAACACGATGGACTTGTAGGCTTTCGCCTTCCGCACATACGGCGGGTCACTTGTCTTGTCGTTCTATCAAGCGAAAGCTGTTCGGGTCCGACAAGGCGTGATCACCGAATGAAATTTCCATGCGATCACCATATCTCGTCGGAGTAGATAGGGATTTGACTGTGACTTGGCTACCCCAGAGGAGAGATTTCAGGACCTTGAGTGTTCCTCTCTCTCTTGTTCCGCTTGTGGAGGCCTACCTTTTGCCGAATCTCTGTATTGAGTTCGCTAATGCGGGGATCTCCGGGATCGGCTAGTCGTAAAGTGTCGCGCCTTTTCGCTAAAACCGCCGCTTCTGTGTTGAAGTTTTGGCAGACTTCCGCAATTCGGACAGCCGGGATAACTTTTTCACCGTGAATGACTTGGGTGGAAGTGGGGAGAGCAATGAAAGCATTCTCAGTAAGTTCCATGAAGCCAGGCCAGTTAGCTTTTTTAAAATTAAAAAAAGGTCTGTTGGTTCACGCAAAACAAAGCATCAGCATTGGTAGCCAATATATGTGAAAAGGGTTGGGAGTCATGATGCGGGGAGTTCCTTTAGGTCGTGGAGGTCTGGGGGGGGGGTCGTCAAGTCGAAGGCTTGAGGCGCAGCTGGGCGCTGGCTGTCTTAAATCCTGAGCAGGCTCCAACCAAAACACAAGTTGCATCTAATCAAGATGGAAGAATGGTGGAGCCGTCTTTGGCACTTGCAGCAGAAATAATCCATCGGACCAGGGTTGAGTTCGACACTAGCCCTGATAAGAAGGATTTGGAACAACCCTACTGCACGGTGTTGTTCCGCTTGAGGACCTAAACGAGGTTAGGTCGCCGAAAGGGTGACAGTACTTGGCCGGATAAATCTGGGTCACCTTCGGTACGTAGAACCGGTTGTCGTGAGAATAATTTAAGCCGTCCCCGAACGGCCGATGGATTTTTATGAGGAGCTGTATATTTCTTGTAAGAAATACACACGGACGGCTCGACATTACCTGCCGGCCGCAATTTGAAAAAATAATTTTCTCTAAATTTGGATGTTGCTCGAACTTGGACTCGAACACAGGCCTTCCGAATTGTAGTATGCAATGCTAACCACACGGCTATTGTTTTATTTTATTATATATTATTTTTATTTTATTTTTAAATTATTTTATTTTAGTTTATTGTATATTTTTTTGATTGTTCTATATTCCAGCTACTTTTATGTTACTTTCTTTTTGTGTTATTTTTTGTAATTATTTTTTTAATTTTATACTATATTCTTAAGTTTATTATAATTTTTTATATTTTATTTTATATTTTATTTTATTCTTTAAAATTTATTATAGTTTATTTTGCTTAGTTAAATTTTTTCCTTGAATTTTATTTATTTATTTTTAGTTTTGTTTATGTTATTTTATTTTATTTTATTATTATATTTATTTATTTTTTTATGGTTTTTTATATAACTTTAATTTTATTTTTGTGTTTTTAAATTTAATATTTAATTAATTTTATTTTACATTTTAATAAATTTTTTGTTTCTTTTATTTGATTTTGTTTATTGTAATTTCATTTACTCTTATTTTCATTCCGCTATATTTTTAGGGAATTGCTACTAGTTAATGCCGATCGCTGGATTCCAGCTTTAATTTATTATTTATATGTTTATTGCGATTATTCTATTGATTTAAGTCATATATGTATGTAAATTTATTTTTACCTTTTACCAGTCTTTACATTCAAAACCCAGATTTTGGCACTTTCACTCTCTGAATAAAAATATGCAAAAAGAAAATACCAATCATCCGCACTTTCTTTCCGTCATCTAAATGTCCTTCCCATTCAAAACTGAATCACCATCTCATGCCAATGAGTTTGTGAATTATTAAGCAGTCACTTAATGCTGCGCACTTTATGCTTTTAATTGCTGTTGCAAACTAAGCATCAGCAAATTGAAAGCTTTTAACTCTACCAAAAATATGTATTTTAGAATTTTTAAGTATCTGTGCTTGAAGTTAACATTTGGACTAATTGCGGATGAATAAAAAAGGTTAAAGAGTGTCAGCGCACGCATTCGACACTCCTTTGCTGATGAGAGCAGAGAGAGGGAGATTGAGAGGGAGGGAGAGAGAGAGTTAAGTGGCAGATAAAGTGGTTCAGAATTCGCAAATTCATGCTTCTAGTTTAGGCTTTAAACTTTAAAAGAGAACATTTTCTGTTTTAACAGGTTGATTGAAAAGTCCTCGGCCTGACACATAGATGGAATTGGGAAAAACTAAATCTACATGCTTTTTAGCCCTAACCTTCAAAAGACGACAGTATAAATTTGTCAGCTCTCGAATCTTTTGCTGTGAATTGTCATATTTTGAGTGAAGCAACTGTTGTTATAGAGAAAAGATAGGTAAAAAGGAATTTCGAGTGTTGATAAAATATTGTTTTTTGAAGGCAAAAAAATACAGCTGAAACACAAGCTTGACTCGATGACCACTGCCCAAGGAAAATCAACCATCAAGTATAGGTAAGCTAAGTTTAGATGTGGTGAAATAAGCACCGAAGATGGTGAACGCAGTGGACGCCCAAAAGAGATTGTTACCGACGAAAACATAAAAAAAATCAACGAAATAATTTCAAATGACCGTAAATTGAAATCGAATTAAACAGAAGGCACTTTAAAGATACCAACTGAATGTATGCTTCATATCATTCACGATTATTTGGGTATGAGAAAGCTGCTCTTTGCACAATGGGTGCCGCTCGAGCACACTTTTGACCAGAAACAAGGACAAGTTGATGATTCTGAGTAGTGTTTGAAGATGTTCAAGCATAATAAACCAGAGTTTTTGCGTCGATATATGACGATGAATGAATCATGGTTCCATCATTTCACTTCGAAGTCCAATCGACAGTCATCCGAGTGGACTGCAACGACTCCAAAGCAAGGTTATGGAGTCTGTATTTTGGGTTTGTACAGCGACGATTACATAGCGTTATTGGACCGTTTGAAGGACGAAGTCGATGAAAAACGACCGCATTTGAAGTAAAGAAAAAGCTGTTTCAACTAGACAAACTACCGTGTCACAAGTCAGCGAAATCGATAGCAAAAATCTATGTATTCCGCATTCTCAAGACCTGGCAACTAGTGACTATTTCCTGTACCCAGATCTCAAAAGAATGCTCGCTGGGAAGAAATTTTTGACGAATGAACAGGTGATCTCCAAAACTGAAGTCTATTCTGGAGCAAAGAACCAATCGCACTACAAAAGTGGTATCGAAAAGTTTGAGGTTCGCTATAATCAGTTGTACTTGAAGGGAACTATGTTGAATAAAAAAATTACAATAATAATAATAATAAAAGATTACATGGCAGACGTTGGCTCAGTTGTTAAAGCACTCGCCTGTGATGCCAGAATCCATCGGTTCGATTTCTGGCAAAATAAGTCTGATGAGGAGATGTGGTGATCTCCGAAATAGCTGTCGCTTCTACCAATTTTTCTTTGTTGTATAACAAAATATTCAATGAAAAAATAACGCTTTCTAACAAAAATAGGCCTTTGAATACAGCTCATTTACTTATAACTAAAAATAAAATAAAAATTTTAACAATAAAATGTGTTTTACTATGGTAGGCTGGGGACTTTTCAATGGACCTGTTATTTTATATTGTTTTTTGCTATATTTAATTTATTTCCAATTTTACTTTATCTTATTTTTTACTCTGCTTATTTTTATTTAATTTTATGTTATTTTGTTATTTTAGTTTTCCTTTCATTTCATTTTTTTTATTCTGTATTAAATAATTTTTTTTTTAATTTTTTTTTTCCAATTTTTATTATTTTTTTTTAAATATATTTTTATGTTATTTTATTTGCGCTTCCTCCATTTTGTTTTATTTTCTTTGATTTTACCTCATTTCCTTTTTAAATAGTTTTTATTGTTAAAGTTTGTGATTTTGATCTGGTTGACATTGGTAGCGTTCTGGATTGGGCTAAACGCCAGTTAGGCATATAAAATATTCCATAGAATTTCCCCACTCTGATAAGAGCCAGAAAGAAAGTTATTTAAATTATGAAAACGTTCAAAGGTTGCCAAATATGTTCACGTTATGACAATTGTTGTTTGTGTGAGTGAGTCTCTTCCGTTACAGTCAGCGCTTGGCCATATTTTAGCAACAGCTGTGGCAAAGCGTTGACAATCAAAAGAAAAAAATAATATAATAAAATACTCATAATAAGAATCGCCTCAGCGCGCTTAGCGCGGAATGTGAGGTGCAGGACTGCTTATATGAAGAGCTTGCATGTTGTCCTTGGTTCTGCTGGCGAAGCATAAAAGCCAAAGTCAATGACAGTAAAAGGTTTTTTTGTATGAAAACAGTTTATAAATTTAATCTATGTTATATATAGGAACTGGAGGGCGAGGAGAATTGGTGTGACATTGACTATGAAGTGCCAAACCTTGACTAAATTTGACTAAATTTTTGTCACAAAGCAAACAAATAACCGTTTATACATTTCTCCTGGCAGGTAAAAGTCGTTCTGACACACCTTTCGGCCAGCATTTCCTTTCATTTTCTAAAGGGAAGTTAATAAACGCCCAGCAGATGTGGCTAATGGCCTGGCACTGATGTTACTGCTTTCGCAAGAAGAATTTTGAAAAATAAGACAACGTTTTTCAATTGCTTTGAATAATGATTTCCAACTGTGAAGTAAACGTTTTGAGTAAGTGAGTAACATAATGATCGAATTGATGCACACATATCCTTAATACAATTTTCAACTGAAATTGAGCTGAAGACAATGCTAAATGGTAGAAAATTGTTGCCCTTTACCAGATTGCATGGTTGGTGCAATGTGTTACAAATAGCTTTTGAATTGGCATTACAAATGATTGCAATTCAAAAGTGTTTGCGGAAATTGATAAGTCATAAATAGATCGCAAACGCCGGAGGGATGAGTAGACAGCTGCGTTTTACATATTTCTCTTGCCTTAGCTTTTCTAGTTTTATTAAATCCATATGCGCTTTTTGATTGAGCACTAATGCATTTGTTTATTTTTGTTAAATATTCCAACAGATGGACATGTTTTCAAATTAATCAGTATGTTAATTGTAATGAAAACCAAATTTCATAGCTCATCAGTCTGATCTAATTTAATTTTTCTTATATTTTCTTCTATTATTATGGGAGTTTGATTTTTTTGTTGATATTTTTGAAATATATAAAATTTTTTTTTTTAGAGTATTTTCTTAATAAGGGTGTTCCATTTCCAGGTTCTCTATTTTTTTAAAGAAATAAAAAAACACAGAAAATTCAAAATTTAATGGAGAATGTCTATTATCATTCGAAAGAACATTCTTTGTCATTGGATATTATCTCTTTCAAATGTTGCCGCGGCTACGCCTCAGATGGTCCATCCGTTGACAATCAATTTTAGATGACTCGTTCGAGCCTTTCGACAGGTAACTGCCGAATGACATGCGTGGTGTTTTGTTCCAAGGATTGAATCAGAGCGGAATTGTCCGCATAGACTTTAGACTCTACATATCCCCACAGGAAAAAACTTTAACGGTGTGATATTACATGATCTTGGTGGCCAATCGACCGGCGCAAAACGTGAAATTATCTGCTCACCGAAGTGTTCTCTCAATAAATCCATTGATTGATGCGATGTGTGGGAAGTGGCGTCGTCTTGTTGAAAATAAATGTCGCGTAGATCATGAGCTTCGATTTTAGGCATCATATAGTCGGTTATCATGGCGCGATAACGGTCGCCATTGACGGTTACGTTCTCACCGGCATCATTTTTGAAGAAATATAAACCGATGATTCCACCAGCCCACTAACCACACCAAATCGTTTTTTTTTCTGGATGAAATGACAGCTCTTGAATCTCTTCAGGTTGCTTTTCGACGCGAATGCTACAATTTTGCTTGTTTACATACCCATTGACCAAGAAATGGACCTCATGTCGCTTCGGAAGGTCAAGCGGCTTCAGCTTTTTGATAAGTTGTATTTGGTGCGCTTTGAATTTAAGATCTCGACATAAACTGCGCCAAGTTGTTCCATATGTAACTCCGAGTTGCTGCGCACAACACCGAATCGACTTTCCACGGTCTCCATTTCGTGTACAGTCTCAGCTATGGCCGCTATATTTTCCTCACAACGTGTTGGACGTAGTCTATTCGGTCGAATACTATCCAATAATGAATGCTGGGCCTCAAGATGGGTGATGGTGTTGCGAATAGTACGCTCAGTAGGCCGATTATGTTGACCGATTGGCCGATTAAGTTGAGCGAAGCGCGCGAAACACGTTCTTTACAGAACGTGAATTTTCGTAATAAAGTTGAATGATTTGTAAACGTTGTTCAGGCGTAAGTCTTTCCATGATGAAATGCCAAACAATACTGAACATAAGTAAAATGACAACTTGACACAACTCACGCGTGATCTATCAGTCAAAGGCTATTGAAAAAAGTACCTATACTTAGATCACACTTTATAAAACAAAAACAATAAATAAATAAAATAAAAAATTAAAAGGAAATAAAACAAAATTATGATATATATATTAAAATAAAATTTAAAAAATAAAAATAAATAAATAATATAAAAAAATTAATTTAATTAAATTAAATAAATTAAAATAAAGCAGAATAAAATAAAATGAGATGAAATAGCCTAAAATACAAATGTATAAAAACAAAATCCAACAGTATAAATTAGCTTAAATAAAACCACTCAAAAAAAAATGAAATTAAATGAAAAATGGAATAAAAATAAAATAGAATAGAAGACATTAAAAATTAATTAATTTAATTTAATTCAGTATAAAAATGTATAATGCAATAAGCCAAATATAAATAAAATTTTATAAATTATGAAAATAAAATAATTGAGTAGATTAATTGAAAATAAAGTGAATTAAATCTTTTTATGAAACTAATTCAAATACCCTTAAAAATATAACAAAGAACAATCTTCAGTGGTAAAAATTTTTTTTTTTCAAAATTCCCAACATGTTGTGCTCTCATTATAAATTATATAGAAAAAAATTTCTAAAGCATTAACTACATACACACTTTTGGCTACAGGAATCACACTCACAAAATAGCTTCATTAAGTACTCACACACCACAATCCTCCTCTACTCCTACTTTGTCGTACTGCTACTTAATAGCATATTAAGAATAAACTTAACGATGCTTGAAACATGAAAGTAAACAAAGAGTCAAATATATAGATATAAAGCATCCACTTATATGTACCAAAACTACATAAATATACTCGAAGGATATTTAATCACTTTGACTTCGCGCCGTGTGAACTACTTTTACCCTTAACATAGTTCGTGCGTTAGTAGCAATTCTAAATAAAAACAACGCATTTTAACATCAGAGGGGGTTAAATGAGTAAGTCATTTGCCAAGCAGATCCTTAAATAAATAAAAAGTAAAAACAAAAAAATAAATAAACCGAATACAAAAAAAAAAGGGCTAAAGAGTAATTTTTAAGCAATTATATCTTAATTTCTCCACCCTTTGAGCGGAGCGAAAGAAGTGTAGAAATAAATTCAATTAACTTGTCTCTGCGCTTAAGCTTTTAATAATAAGCAGTTAAGTACTAGCGGGTTTTCTCTAATTTTTAGTCCATTAGTCGTTTTTTACTTATTTTATTTTATTTTTTAATCCTTCAGTAAGGGCACAACAATTATTATGTAGTTTCAGAAATGGAACGCTTCTGAGAAACTAAAATGGTATTAAGTTATTAAAAATTAAGGGAAGTACACCGAAATTTTTCTCTATTTTATATTGAATCTCCGACTTGGAGCTGCAATTTTAAATTTTTTTTACAATATTTTAATAAAATCTCCAATAAGCAATCTCATCACTATATCGTCAGCTTAGGTTCAAAGCAAAAAATATATATTTTTTCGTACCAAAATTAAGTTTTATGAAATATCAGCTTCTCAAAAGCAATCTATTAAAAATATACTCGACTGAAAAGTCTATCAAGACAAATCTAATTAATTTCGATTTTATTAAAATACAGATTAAAAAAGTAGTAATTAATCGCCCTACATTTTAATTCCCTTCTCTTTTTCGAAAGTAAAACGAAGAATCAAATTTTTTTTTTTTTTGCTAAAATTTGTCCACCCATCACTATAGTCAAATTTCCTTTTCCTAAAATGATCTCTGCTGGTGCTACAAGTTGAGTATGCTCATCCTTCCGTTCCTTCTGTGCGTTACAAAGGCTAAAGAGATGTAGTTGACTCTTGTGTTGTAGCAACTTAGCCAACCGATACTCTTGTATTGCTACCGTTATCCTTGATATTCCACACAATCGCTTGCTTGCTTGCTTGTGCTTATGCTCCGCCTGTGTGCTTGTCCGCACACATACTTATATATATGTACATAATTTGTGCAATCACTCATGCACTCATACAATGCAAATGTATTGTTATGAACTACTACTGTAAATGGTCACTCAAATTTCCTTCCATCCGTTGTCAATGTATTTTAGATTTGAAAAGTGTGTAAGTGTATATTTAGGTGTGTTATGCCCAGCAATTGAAAAAACTAATATTAAAACATTATTTAAAATTCTATTTTCAGTTTTCGTACAGAAATATACTATTCTTATACTGGTTCACAAAGGACTAGTTCGGTTTTAACAAAACATAATTTTATGTAAAAAAAAAAAGAAAAGAGAAAGGAATGTCACGCCGAAGTCTTTGAAAGGTATCACGAACATATCAAATTCGATTTCGAAGATTTTCACTGTCAATATAAACTTTGATTTACGTCTTCCATGCTTTTTTGGATAATTTTCGACCCAAATCCTTATATCTGAATAAATCTGTGTATGGGGGTATATGATATAGTAGTATTCCGATTTCGATAGTTTTCAGTACCAATATGAAATTCACAATATGTATGTAGGATACCGCATTTCACTCTCCTATATGTTTTTTTTACTGAGTTTTGAGTTTTTAAAATATCGGTGTATGCGAGCTATATGTTATAAATGTCCGATTTCGCTGATTTTCAGAACCAATTTCCCAAGATTTCAAATCTGAAAAATCGGTTCTGGCAAATGATCATTTAAACGTTTGGTTGAAATATCTTAAAAAATGAGTGACAAATTTGTCTTCAAGCCGACAGACGCACATACGGGCATGGCTAATCAACTCAGCTCGTCCTTCAGATGCGATCGGCATAGATTTCGGTGGATCTAGTTGTTCTCCTTCTGGTACTTACATACATCGGACCAAAGTTAATAAACCATTTCATGTACACGAAAAGTATAAAGTATAACCTTGCTAAAATTTAGTATTTTTCGGATCACTTATAATATTACATAGTCCTTAACTAGTGCTCTTTCTAACTACTTTGATATTTCACTGCGTGATTTGTATGAAAAAATGTCATCTACTCTCCAACTGCTTGTCAATTGCCAATACAAACCTGCTATTTGGACATCACTATAAATTCCATACATGAGACAAAAGCCAATAGCATTGCGCACTACAGTTTAACTCAAACTCTTCCCGGTTACCTTGTTATTGTTGCAATCGCTTTGTCTTGCTTAACTTGTTCGGTTGATCTGCAATACTTATTTCGGAGGCAGTGGAGTGTGGGTGTACAATGCATACTAGTAGGTATAGTCATCTTACAATGACAAATATGAAATTGTTTACTCTGGCTGTAAGGTGCATATATTGGTAGCAGTTTGTTGAGATTCTTGTTATATATATATACATATATAAATTTTTTTTGTGGAATTTCACTCGATATACTCTATAATACTGTTTTCATAAATGAGATTATTTGTTGTTACAATGAAAATGTTATTAACTTTACAACAACACATAATTTTATTGTTATAATTGGGCTAATGTACAAGTTCTATGAAAACATATGAGGGTATGCACGTAAGCTTGAGCTTACTATGTTGGAAAATGAAACAGCTGACACAACTGAATGTATGCTTATAATCTATTATGTTTGCTATATACCCTGCAGTGGAATTATTGATTAGCATACAAAAATTCGGGTTAAAAACTTGTATGGAATAGGATGAAAGCAAACCAGTTCTTTATTTGTATAGTAGCAGTTCACTAGTAACGGGAATAATATTAATTTTCACCACCACACCACGTCATTCGTAGGTTATTGTTCTTTATAATACACCACGGCTTAACTTTTTTCCAAAAACAAACTCTGTAGAAGGGCGATTTATATCGTCGCAATTTATATCATAGCGATAACCGACTGGTTAGAAGAGGTTATCCCTGCAGCGTATGAGGTTCACGGTTCCAGTGTCGCTGCAGGCAAGCTCCGTTTTTATATTCAATTTTACTTTTGGTGAATTATAAATTCAACACATACTTATACAAGGTTATCCATTTTGTGGTTTTCAAAATAAACGTAAATAAAATGCATTTAAAATATTTTTTTTTCATGACATTTAAAAACTTCGATCCGTTTGAGGTAATTCTAGAGCACTTTTTGGCACATATTAAGCGATGTCTCAGCCATAACCTGACGAATGTTGGTTTTCATATCCTCGAAGCCCTACAAAAAAAAAAAAAAAAAAAAGTTCAGCGGTGTTAAGTCGCACAATCCCAGTGGCCAATTGATATCACCAAGAAGAGATTGCGAGGCCGGAAAACTTCTCTCGCAATAAAGCCATTTGTACAAGTCGTGTCCTTCAATTGCAGGCCAAAAAAGGTCAGTTATCGCACCACCATAACGCTCCGAATTGAAATTGACAGTCTCGCCGTTAAGGTTTTCAAAGAAGTAAGGTCCATTCACACCTCCGGACCAAAGAGCGTACCACACAATACATTTTATTTTGGTGTAATGGTTTCTTTTCAATTATTTGAAGATTTCTACGTATCCACCGAGTGAGAATTGTCGCTGGGGAAAAATTTGTTGAAAAATCGCGGTCCACTGCTTGTTGTTTAAGCATCCAATCGACGTAACTACGGCGTTGTGAATGGTCAGCTAGCTTAAGCCGTTGTGTGAGCTGGACTTCATATGGATATAGGTGTAAATCCAAGAGCAAAATAACCCATAATGTACTAAGAAAGTTCCAGCTCTTGAGTACGTCAAGAAATAGGCACATTCGGGTCTTCGTTTACAATTTCACTTACATCAGCGATATTTGAGGTGGAACTAGTAAAACGATGATGCACATGCCTTACAATATCTCTAACCGTTACAGTCTTCAAATTTCTTTAAAATTTTACCAATTTCTTAGGGAGTTTGATGATTATGTGCACCATAATCTCCACTTAAAGCATGAAATGCGGTAGGTTTCAATAATTTTAACTCGTTGTGCGGTTGTTAAGCGATCGATTTTCATAAATTCCTGACTTCTAACAAAAACAAAACTAATTTGGTTTGACAGTTAAGTTTGACAGAAGTTAAAATAGAGCCTTGTGCTCTCGAAGCCACTAAATGGGTAACCTTTTATATGAAATATAACAACAACAACAAATATATATATATATAGTAAAGGAATTAAATAAAATATAGGAAGGTAGGTAGGTAAGTAGGAGTAGTGACCGAAGGGTCTGCATCTCGATCCCTTTTGATGCACTATGGTACGTCCTTATAATATCTGGTACCATACTACGTTGAAACCATTTAGTGTTTCCAATGAAACTACTGTTATCTGAAATATTTTTTGTTGCTAGTCATTATAGGATTGGTATCAGATGGATAGAAAAAAATGGATATATTTTTTTCCATTCCGTTCTAATTGGAAGCTTCTGCAACGGGTCTTACATGGTTAGCTCATTTTTAAAACAAGATCCCTAAGGTCAATGACCCGTTATATTGGCTCTAAATCTATATAGACTTTTCCTCAACCAATTCAATAGGTCTTTCGTTTTGATCAGTTCATTCCTGGAGCATATCTGTTTCGCTACCTTATCCCTGAGCAGTCGCTCTGCTGAGCAGCTGGATGTTATAAAACATTCTATTCATAAACATTGATTGTATCCATCTGGTAACAGGTGCCACGCGACAAACAGACATTGATAGAACATACTTTTCTGTTATTAAAAGATCCCCTCAAGGCCACCATTGTGCACTGTTTGTGACGTTATGATTTTTCTAGTAGGCTTATCACTTCATGCATTGAAGTATCACTTGTGTGGCCATTTAGGCAAGCATCTTAACAAAACTGCTTTCGTTAGAATCGATCTTATATAAATTTATACTAGCCTCGCCAGAAAATTCAGCATGAAGGAAGAGAGGCTTATAATCTTTTTTCCGGTTCTTTAGGAAGACCACAGATCTTTTCAAGTCATATGTTGCTTTAGTTTCTCATCTCTGAATGCCGCTTTAAATGAAAATAGATTAATAAAACTGTCGGTAGCATACACATTTTTCTCTCCTTCGCGACAGAAGCGTTTCTCTCTTCCTGTTTTTTTTTGTTAGTTTTTTGTGTGTTTTTTTTTTTTGCGAAAACCAGGGTAATGTGCTTTCGTAAGTACATGAAGTATTTCGACGGCTGTAGTTATCTCTTTTCTAATGTAGATCCAATTATAAAGTGAAATAAATTTAAATTTAAAAAAAAATGAATTGTATACATAAAAAATAATATTAAATAAAATGAAATAAGCTAAAATGACAAAAAAAAAACTAACTAACTAACAAAAAATTAAAAATAAATCCCAAAAATAAATACAAAATAAAATAAATATATATATAAATAACAAAAACAGAAATATAAGATCAAAAAATGTAATTATATAAAGACATACAACAATAAAATGAAATAAAATAATAATAAAAAACAAGTTATCAACATAAAAAATTAAAAATAAGATTTAAAAAATTAAAAAATATTAAAAAAAAAATTATATAAAAAAAAAAAAATTCAATAAAATCAATTAAAATAAAACAGCAAGCTGTCATGTAATTTTTGTTCAGTAATTTTTGGCATTTCATCATGGAAAAACTTACGCCTGAATAACGTTTACAAATCATTCAACTTTATAACGAAAATTCACGTTCTGTAAAGAACGTGTTTCGCGCGCTTCGATCAACCCATGGTCATCATAATCGCAACACCATCATCCATCCCAGCATTAATTATTGGATAATATTCGACCGAATACACCACGTCCAGCACGCAGTGAAGAAAATATAGCGGCCGTAGCTGAGTGTGTACACGAAGACCGTGGAGAGGTGATTCGGCGCCGTTCGCAGCAACTCGGACTGACGTATGGAACGACTTGGCGTAAGATGCGTCGAGATTTTAAATTCAAAGCGTACAAAATACAGCTTGCGTAAGAACTGAAGCTGCTCAATCTTCCCATGAGACCCATTTCTGACTCAATGGGTATGTAAACAAGCAAAATTGTAGCATTCGGGTCGAATGGCAACCTGAAGAGATTCAAGAGCTTCCACTTCTGCTGCGGGCCGTGGAATCATCGGTCGATATTTCTTCAAAAATGATGGCGGTGAGAGCGCAACCGTCAATGGCGACCGTTATCGCGCCATGATAACCGACTATTTGATGCCTGAAATGGAAGCTCGTGATCTCCGCGACATTTGGTTTCTACAAGAGGGCGCCACTTCCCACACATCGCATCAATCAATAGATTTGTTGAGAGAACACTTCGGTGAACAGATAATTTCACGTTTGGGCCGGTCGACTGGTAACTAAGATAGTGTGATATCACACCGTTAGACTTTCTCCTGTGGGGATATGTTAAGTCGAAAGTCTATGCGGATAATCCCACTTCCATGCAGGACTTGGAGTAAAATATCACGCGTGTTATTCGCCAGTTACCAGTCGAAATGCTCGAAGGAGTCATCGAAAATTGATTGTCAGGGGATGGAACATCTGAGACAAAGCCGCGGCCAACATTAGAAGGAGATAATCTTCAAGAAATAAATTGAATGAATGGTAACAAACATTCCCCTATAGATTTGAATTATATGTGTTTTTTCTTAAAAAAAAAAAGAGGGGGGGACCTCGAAAAATCTTGTTTCGAGAAAACGCGTGTCAAAGTTTGAAAACAGTTTTTCGTGTACAATTTTAGTTACTACATCTATTTGTCTAAGAGTAAGTGAACTTATAAGTTTCTACGGTGACTAAACACGAATTTGAGGTTAGATTTGGAAAATTCAAAATGGCGCATCCAATATGGCGAACTTAAAAAGTAAAATATTTAACAATTTGAATGAAACTTCGTTTATATTAGTTTTTCGGGTCGCTGAGCACAAATTTGAGGTCAAATTCGACAAATTCAGAATGATGGATCCAATATGACGAACTTAAAAAGTGAAATGTTCATTAATATCAATGAAGCTTTGAGTGCAAGTGTATTTAGGGTCGCTGAACACGAAATTAAGGTGAGATTTGAAAAATTGAAAATGGCCGATCCAATATGACGGCCAAAAAGTAATCTTGAATAATGTATATAAAATTGGATCAAAACAAATGTTTTCGGGAGGAACGAATAAAATTCAAATGATCAACTTACAATTAATCCGCCAACGCTCAGGACATAGGTCCGTTCAAAGCCGTGTAGCGACGGAGCTAATTTACGGATCGGAAAAACATTTTACCAACATATTCTAGACACTTTCACCCTTTGATTTGTAAAATATATAAAAAATCGATTTTTCCAAAAAAATTTTAGAAGTAATTTGTTTTACATTATTTTATTTCTGTTTAGCTTTTTTTAAATTATATAAATTATTTTCCTATATTTCCTTTATTTGATTCATTTTCCTTTTCTTATATCATTTGTTATTGTATTTATTTTATTACTTGATAGGGACATATATACTGTTACAACATTAAGCACACGCATTTCAATAGAAGAATTGAGCATACCACATAATTCCCATATGATTTATAAAATATAACCTGTAAAGCGTTATTCGGTATATCGGCATTAGTCGCATGTTCGTCTACCGGTGCATAAAACGGTTTGGGGAGACTGGGGATGTTAAAGACCGCCACCGGCCGGGCCGTCCACGCACAGTTCGAACGCCGCAAGTCATCAAAGCTGTCCAATCAAGAATCCTGCGAAATCCGCTCCGAAAACAGAAAATCATGGCCTGGGAGATGAATGTTTCGCAAAAGTCCGTAAGTCGAATTACTCGGGACTTGGGGCTTTCAAACGCCGTACCGGACATTTGTTGACTGCAGCTTTGAAAAAAAAATTAGGTGGTAAAATGCAAACGTCTTTTGGCGAAGCACGCTGATAACTTGCACAGAAAAATCTTGTTTACCGATGAAAAAATTTTTATCGTGCAGGAAAAATTTAATTAACAAAATGATAGGGTGTATGCACGGTCATCTAAGGAAGCATCTGAACTGATTGCACGCGTCGAAAAAGGTCATCACCCAGCTTCAGTCATGGTTTGGTGAGGTGTCTCTTCTGATGGGGTAACTGACTTGCATTTTTGCGAACAAGAGGTCAAAACATCGGCCAAAGTTTACCAAGAAACCGTTTTGAAAGCTGTTGTAAGACCACTTAACCATTCCATGTTCCAAAACCAATCATGGCCTTTTCAGCAAGACTCTGCGCCGGCCCATAAAGCTAAAACGACCCAAATCTGGCTCCAAAACAATTTACCAGCATTCATTTCCTCTGAAGAGTTGCTTTCTGTCAGTCCTGATTTGAACCCGCTGGATTACAAATTGTGGACAGTTTTAGAGGACATAGTTTGCCACAAAAGATACTCCAACATTGATTCTCTTACGACAGCTTTGATTCGTGCTGTGGCCAATTTCCCAATGGAGGAGGTGCGTGTGGCTATTGATGATTGGCCAGTCCGACTTAAGGCGTGCGTGAAGGCCAAAGGCGGGCATTTCGAATGAATACTGCTTTTTTGTATACAATATATATCAATAAATATGTAAAAAAAATTGGTCCAAAAACATTCATTATTTTTTATTTTATAGCATAAAATGTGTGTAACAGTATTTATGTCCCTACTAAGTATATCATTTCATCATTTAAGTTTTCCTATTTTATATTTCATTTTATTTTTACTTATTTTATTTTACATTGTTTTATTTTTTTATTTTATTAATTTCTACATTGAATTAGCGTCATTTATTTAAATTTAATTTAATATTTTATATATATCTTAGTTTATGCTATATTAACTAATTTGATTTTCGACCGGCTCATTTTAGTAAGCACTTTAATTATTTACCACATGACCTTTTACTCTTGCAGTTTCTTTGCTCTCATCATGTTTCTGCTACGCTTTCACTTGCAATTAAATCTCCTTTGTGGCTAGTTGTTGCTATTGTTGTCTGGTGCTCTCTATTCGCACATATATCTATTAATTAATTAATTAAATCATTATATTGCAATTAAATGCAAGACACACGACCACTTCGTGACATGAACTCACGCACTCACCCCCACCTTGAGACCTTCAAGGACAATTTGTCAAAAAGAAACCCTATAGCGTTAACGTAATCCTTCTACCCTTACTGCTCTCACACGTACAGATGTACAGATGTGTTAAATAACTTTTCGATTGTTGATTAATTTTGCAAATATCCCTCCTTCTAAGCCATATTTAAAGCTCATGTTATTGTTGTTGGTTTTGTTGTTGTTGTTGTTGTTGTTGTTGTTGTTGTTGTTGTTGTTGTTGTTGTTGTTGTTGTTGTTGTTGTTGTTGTGTTTGTTGTTGTTGTTGCTGTTGTCGTTGTTGTTGTTGTGTGCGCTTGAGTGCAACAAACAATATTTCTTTGTAGTTGTTATTGTTGCTGTGGTTGGGTAACTTTTGCGGTTTATGTTGCACATACATTTATCAACTCATCGTTTAAACATCATTAAGTGTGTTGTTGTAATTGTTTGTAGATGCCACCTATGCTACTACCGTTTTGCAGCAGCTTAATTGAATACTTCATCTGTTCTTCTCGCTGGTAGTTAGGTACTCGTATGTATGTTGGTATGTCTGTCTGTCTGCCTGCGTTGATTTTAATCCTTAAATGAGGCAATAAATTATCGAAGTCGCACAAATCTCAATAAGCATAATTAACTTTAAAGGTTGCACAAATTATTACGCACATGTGATTGTATGCGGCTGTGGCATGTGGCATGCACAATATACAAATGGATATTTATACATATGGCACTGTTGTTTATTGAAATCAGTTCCGCTCACTTACTACATGCTCTGTTGCATATACAAATGTACATATATGAGTTTAACTATATATTGTTTATACATGCGTATGTATGTAGGCGTGTGATGTGGAATATCAATAAAAAAATAATTCAATATAAAGAAAATCTCGGCTTATTCCATTGATCAGACGGTTATATCCGTAACCGTATTGCAGAATGTGCAACTTTAATTGTCCTTAAATTTAAAAACGACTCAATTGCGTCGAGATTCAGAACAAATTTCCCAACATATTGTTGCTTAATTCTATTTCCCGAATCGAAAATACAGTGGGTCAAAAAAAAAAAGTAGTCGGACAAACATGAATTTTACATTCGTGTGCAAAATATTTTAAGAAAAAAAAAACAAGAGTTTTTTAGAGTTTTTTTATTAAGCCAGCTTTAGATTCTTTTGAAAATAACAATAAAAATATGTACATCATTTGTCATTAAAAAATAAAAAATAAAATTTATAATATGAGGAAAATTCATGTCAAAAAAGGATTCGGACATGTGGCAGCTTTGGATTACTTTTGATATTTTTAAGAAGGAAATAACACTGTTTTCCATTGTTATCGTAAAAAGTGCAAGTAACAGACATTTCTGAAACAATTTGAGTATTTAACCTTTAAATAAAATATAAAATTACACAAAAATGGGAAGACAATGTGGACAAAGTTCAATTGAAGTTAGAAATCTAATTGTAAGCTATCATAACAACGGAAAACGGTTCCCGAAATCAGTGAAATCGTTCATAGACATCAATACACTGTTCATCATGCATGTCATCAAATGTTCAAAAAAAAAAAAAAAAAAAAAAAAAAAGAAAGGAAAAAAAACCGTCGAAAATGAGATGAAATCAGGAAGGCCAAAACTGTTTACTGAAGCAAATGAGCGGTGGATAGTGCAGCAAGTAAAAAAAAACTCCTATTCTAAGTACTCCAAAACTGACAACGGAAGTTTCAAAGCACCTTATTATCAACTGTGTTCCTGAAACTATTGTGCTGCAAAAGAATAATTTACTTGGAAGGATTGGTATGAAGAAGCCGTATATTAGTAAGGCGAGTAAAAAAGAGAAGGAATTTTGCAAGAACATATGGAAAAAAGATTTCGAATTTTGAAGCCAAGTTTTATTCTCAGATGAGAGTAAATTTAACATATTTAGGTCAGATGGACAGTCATATGTATGGCGGAAACAAAATGAAGAGCTCTTAGAGAAGAATTTAAAGTCAACTGTAAAGCATGGAGGCGGTTGTGTAATGGTCTGGGACTGTTTGTCCGCTGCTGGCCCCGGGAAGTTGTGTTTCATAGACGGCAATATGGACCATAAAAAATATCTTAATATTCTAAAAGCAAATTTGGTCCAAAGTGCTGGATTTTTGGGAATATATTATGTATTTTTATAGAAGATTTTATAAAGTAAGACACTGAATTATACAGGGTAACCCATTTTGTGGTTTCCAAAATAAGCATAAAAATGCATTTTTTTCATCAAGTTAGTTCCTATTTCATTATAGAGCTTGAACCTTGGCATTATATGTGAAAGAATACAACATTCAAAAAACCGCCTTGTGAAATTTTGCATATTTCGATCCGTTTGAGGTAATTTTCGACCACTTCTTGGCACATATTGGGAGGTATCTCAGGCACAACTTGACGAATGTTGGCTTTCAAGTGCTCAATAATTAAAGGTTTAGCCGCATAAACACGGTCTTTCGCTTAACCCCATAAAAAATCTCCAACGATGCCAAGAGGCGGTATCTCGTTGGCCAATTGACATCGTCAAGAAGAGAGATTACTCGGCCGGGAAATTTCTCTCGCAACAAAGCCATATTCGCTAGTGTTTGTTGGCATCTTCCTGTTGGAACCACACATTTTCTAAGCCATGTTCTTCCTTTCCAGGCCAAAAAAAGTCGGTTATCATACGACCATAATGCTCCGAACTGACAGTGACAATCTCACCGTTATCGTTTTCAAATAAGTAAAGTTCAATCACACCTCCGGACTAAAGAGCGCACTAGATAATATTTTTTTTTTTAGTGTAATGGGCTCAATTCAATTATTTAAGGATTATCGGAGCCCCAAATGCGACAATTTTGCTTATTTACTTACGAAGAAAACTTTATTGAAAAATCGCGGTCCACTTCTTGTTGTTCAAGCACCCAATCGACGTAACTACGGCATTGGGAATGGTCAGCTGGCTTCACTTGTTGTGTGAGTTGCACTTTATATGGATGTAGGTGTAAGTCCCAATTGCAAAATACGCCATAATGTGCCGTAAGAAAGTCCCAGCTCTTGAGAACCTCGAGAAATAGACACATTTGGGTCTCCGGCTACACTCTTACTTACAGCAGCGGCCTTGCTGATCCAATCTCTCCATTTTTTATTTAATTTTACCACTTGCTTGAATGGTTGGACGATTATTTGCAACATAATCTCCTCTTAAAGCACGAAACGTGGCCAAGTTTGAATCACTATTTTTGTAGTAGGTTTCAACAATTTTAACTCGTTGTGCGGTTGTTAAACGATCCATTTTCATAAAAGTCTGACTTTTAGCTAAAACAAAACATGTTTGGTTTGACTAAATGTACAACCCTGTATTACAATAATCTCTTTTTGATATTATAGCTCACATACGTTTTTGTGATTTCAATTATTTGTTAGTCTAGTAATCATAATTATTTCTGATTTGAGTTCCCCAGTCATTTTATTATCTTTACGTTTTCTCAAATATAATGACTTATTCATTATAAAAAATAGTAAGCAATGGAGAGAGCTAATTATCGAAAATCCCAAATGTGGCAAATAATGTCGAATAAATTCATAATGATACTAGAATATGCTGCACAACTTGTTGTCGTTTTTCGAATTTTGTTCAATTTAGATATTATAATTTGATTTGGGTGGGGACTGATAAACAGTCGTATTTATGCTTTAAGTAGAAAGAATACCTCTCATGAACATATCAAATTTACTCTATTACATTTTAGGATTAAATATCAATTTTCACGTCTGTAAAATCGGTTGTAGGTAGCAATGTGATATAATCTTTCAAATTCTATGACTTGGACCGTACCAATACTTATTTGAATTTACTCTTGCAGATACTTTATTGGCGGATTTATGATCCAAGATATTTGATGCAAAATCGGTTAGTAAAGCTCCTGCAAATATACGTACAAATGTACCAGTGCATCCGCGTACCAAGTTTGGAGGAAATACCACAAAAACTGAGGGAACAGTTTGCGTTCAGGCAGATGGACAGACAGACGGACATGGTTACATCAACTCAGCTCGTCGTTCTGATTCGATCGGTGATCGGTCTATCTTTCTCTTTCTGGTACTTACACACTTCGTACCAAAATGTATCATGTCCATGAAAGGTATAAAATGATCGATATCTGACATAGTTCTTTGTAATTTCAAGCAACAGCAAATGCAATTTTTCAGAAAAAAATTAATGCCAACCATTCTCGAATACACTTTAATATAAATAAATAAAGTCATCAAAATTGGTCCACATTTTTTGAATAGGCAATCCCTGGTTGGTTTCTCTTTTCCCTACAAGAATTTGTAGTGACGATGTTATTCTATGTAAAGGACGATTTTTTGAAATAAATCGGCACGTGCTTCCCTTCCCGGTCATAAAATTATTTAAATTGATTTTTGACCCCACTTGAATACACACAAAAATTTCATCGAATTCGGCCCAATTCGGCTATAGTATACAGCGTTGCCGACTTCTCGTCATCGCACGCCGCAATTTTTATGTTTACCTGGAAGCAGCCCGCGTTAGTGACGGATGGCGATTTTCAGGGTTGTCCAATAAATACTTACCACTGCCATTGTGCATTGAGCGCCTGTATATCCGACTGGCTAGCGTCGAGGTAGAATGCTTTCCTTTACCGCATCTGGACATTATGGTCCCTGAGTCTCTTTTGGGTTCCTCACCGGCACCTCTGCTGATCTGTCCAATTTCCTCACCAATGGCGATTAATGCGAGGGTGCAAGACAAAGTTTGGGTTCGCCATAATTGTCCACTAAATTTTCGCCAAGATTTCTTTGACTTCTCTGCTGCTTGCTACGCCAGTCAAATTTTCCGACGTAAGCCTGTTGTTCCTATAACTCGCAATAGTGGGATCCTGACGATAGTCAGGTTTCGGTAAAGCCGTGGATACTTACGGGGACTGCGCACTGGCTACGCTGGTATCCGAGGCAGATCCAGGATTATCCCGATAGAGATCTCCGCCATTCTCCCCAACAAATGCTGAAATTCTTGAGTGATAACTTTAACGGCCTATTAACGCCGCTGCAGAATACTCCATTTTCGTTGAATTCCCCAAGGACGAATCCTCACTGGCGCCGAAGCTTTTGCGCATTTATACTCTTCAAGCTTTTTCTTTAGAGTGCCGGCCCCCTTGTGTTCATGCTGTTTTGTTGTGTTCAATGTTGTTTTGTTGACTTCGCTCATAGTACCACGAGTAGCAGAGAAGAGGTGTGTCCACCCGAGCAGAGATACGCAGTACTCCGGATCTGACGGTGCTAAAAATTTAAAAAAAGGGAACTAATTGTTTGGGGCGAATGCACAACGGAACATTAAAAATCGTTCAAGGATTCCCGATGGAGACTTTCATATAAGTTTTCAACCATTCGGGAATGCATCGGTATTGTAAAAAGAGATCATAGACAAATATTCGCTAAAAATAACTTAAAAAAAAGTGATTGAAATGATAATATAAATAAATAAAATTCTTGGATTTTTTTTATTTTTTTAAATATTTGTTTTGGTGTAGCGAAACACATCAGGATACTGATTGTTCATTTATTATTTTATTTTATATCACTTTATCTTATTTCGCTCTTGATAATATTGTTAATACTTAATTACTCATTCATTTAATCATCAAATATTATACTGATATACTCTCTTCTTATTACAGTGGACTTAAACATCTATAAATTTGTTATCAAGGAATTAAGGGCTAACGTGGCTAGAGCGGAGGATCAAAATTGAAAGAGGTAAGGTTAACATTAACATTGGTTAAGAACAGAAATAAAGAAGCTGTTTTCTATTGCACCCTACCTGGAAAAGAACGCTTTGCAGCTTATCGAATAACATGGAAAATAACAACAAAAAATAATCAACTTGCGTTAATTTAGCCGGCTTGAGTTGAAATCGGTTCAACAATACTCGACCTGATTAATAGTGTTGCTAAGCGGTACTATTCTGAATGGGCCAATGAAAAAACCCTGAGGGAAATTCCCACTAAACGTCAAATTGTTGGGAAATTTTAGTCAAATTTCAAAACTTAGTTTATTAAAAAAATATCAAGCTAAATACGAATTATATGTTAGAATGCAAAAAACGAAGAAAAAAATACAAAAATTACATGCTGGGTTCATATTTATTATTATTTTTAACTAAATATATTTATTTACCCAAGTTTCTTCGTTTGTTTTGCTTTTCGCTAAAATATTTCACGAACAATTTTTTTTATATTTTGACAGCTAACAGGTCAATTGAAACATCCCCGGCCTACCATAGCAGACCACATTTTTTGGGAAAAAAATTTTTTTTTTTATTCAACATAGTTCCCTTCAAGGGTGTTACACTGATTACAGCGATCCTCCAAATTTTCGATGTCATTTTTGTAGTACGATTTGTCCTTTGCTTCAAAATAGGCCTCAGTTTCGGCGATCACCTTTTTATTTGATGAACATTTTTTCTCAACGAGCACCCTTTCGAGATCTGAGAACAGGAAATAGTCGCTGGAGATGGAGAATACGGCGAATGAGGAACCAATTCAAACCCCACTTCATGGATTTTTGCCATCAATTTCACTGGCTTGAGACACGGTGTATCGTCTTGGTGAAACAGCACTTTCTTTACTTCAAATGCGTCTGTTTTCCGTTGATTTCATCTTTCAAACTGTCCAGTAATGCTTTGTAATAATCGCTATTAACGCTCCTTCCTTTTTCAATGTAGTCAATGGAGATTATTTAAAGCGCACCGAAAAATACAGACGCCAGCCGATTTTTGCGTTTTTCCACGCTTTGGAGCGCGCTCATCGTTTGCAGTCCACTCGTATGACTGTCAATTGGAGTTCGGAGTGAAATGATGGAGCCATGTTTCGTCCATTGTCACATATCGATAAAGAAGCTAAGTTTTATTACGCTTGAACATCTCCAAACACTGTTCCGAATCATCAACTCGTCGTTGTTTTTAGTCAAAAGTGAGCTTGCGCGGCACCCACTTTACCCGGAGTTTTCTCATACCCAAATATTTGTAAATTAACGATGTACACATTCAGTTGATATCCTCAGAGTGTCTGCTAAACCATTCAATTTCAATTTACGTTCAGTCAAAATCATTTTGTGGATTTTTCTTTAATGTTTTCGTCGGTCTTTTGGGCGTCCTCTTCACTTTTCACCACTTCTAAGCTTAACATACCCATCCTTGATGATTGATTTGCCTTGGGCAGTGTCCGGAAATTAGTCATCAAGCCAAGTTTTTGCTTCAACTGTATTTTTTTCCTTTGAAAAGGTAATATTTTATCAACACACGAAACTCCATTTTATTCATTTTTCCACAATTACAAAAGTTGTGTCACTCAAAATGCTCTAATTCACAAACTAATGATCCGACAGTATTAAAATTTATACACGCGTCTTTTGAAGTTTAGGGCTAAGTAAAATCGGCAATTAATTCTAGTAGCATCTGCTATGTGTCAGGCCGGGGACTTTCCAATTGTCCTTTTAATAACAGTGTTGTGAAGTAAATGCAAATTTTAAGCGAGTTGGGCGTTCTTTTGCTGGTCGTATGGAAAAGAAAACGCTTAGGGCTTTTAAAAATATTGTAGAAATTATGTTTTCTACACTTGAGTACAATTTACAGTACCAATTACTTGAAGTCTTAGAAAATTATCCATTTTGTTCGAACTCGCCTAAAATCGATCCAAATAGCTTATTAAGCACTGATACAAAAGATCGCTTCTGTGATTTCTTTTCATTTTACTTGCTTCTTTTCACAATTGAAAGTGCTAAATAAGTCATTTATGCTGCTCACATTTTAACACCATTCAACTTTGCGAAAACTTTACTCATTATGCGCCAAGAAGATCAAATAGATTTGAATGTAAATACATATCTACAAATGAATGAACTTGCTAGCAAGGAAGTAGTAAAGGTATGAATAGAAAGAGCAATTGACTTTAACTAAAACTTTTATTGAAATTCCAGTAATTTTTCTAGCAATTTGTTTTTTTTTTTTCGGTCAAAGTTGACTTAAGTGTGTGTATATTCATATGACGACAGCTTTGTCGAATGTGAGCTTCCTTCCTCTTTGCGCAAAGGATACTAATAACATTTCGACGAATCAAGGATCCGCTTACAAGTGTGCATTCGTAAATATTATATGTATGTATGTACATGCGCTTGTGTGATTATACCTTGCCACAGTGTTGATTTTAATTACACCGCAAATTGCACACCTTTTCTGCTGGTTTTCCTTTGGTTTTTCTTCTTCTTTTTTTTCAACATTGACGCTTTTGCCACGGGATAAAGTGTCGGAAAACACTAACCAATGATGGGAAAAGTTTAACTGGTCATGTGTCAGTCAACAAGCATTTCAAATGGATATTAAAGTGTGTATGTGTAAGTGCAAATGAAGGAGTAAATTTTAGTTTTTATATGACATTATATATATATATATATCTATTTGAGTAGTTTTTATTGTTTTTTGCACTTTTTATTGCCCATTGTGTGTGAACGCTGTGTGGTGAAGGAGTTAATAAATTGCAAAAACAAGAAAAATAAATTTTCAAATATCAAAGTTTTCTCGTCAAAAAAGTGTTATAATTGTGAATTGCGAAAAAATGAATTTTGTACACGCATACTAAGGCAAGTGGGATTGCTAAAATATCTCTTTTTGCTTAAATAGTGTTGGAAAATCTAAACTGGTGTGTGCAAACTCTAGTTTTTACCTAAAGGGTGATCCATTTCCAGCTACCCTACTTTTTTAACGAAAGAACATTCTTTGACATTTATTTTTTGATGATTATCTCTTTCAAATGTTGGCCGCACCTACTTCTCATATGGTTCATCTGTTGAGTTCAATTTTCGATGACTCGTTCGAGCATTTCCACTGGAAGCGGGATTGTCCGCATAGACTTTAGACTTTGCGCATATCCCCACAGGAAAAAGTCTAACGGTGTGATATCACATGATCGTGCAATCGACCGTCCCAAAACATGAAATTATCTGCTCACCGAAGTGTTATCTCAATAAATCCATTGATTGATGCAATGAGTGGGAAGTGGCGCCGTCTTGTTGAAACCAAATGTCGCGGAGATCACGAGCTTCAATTTCAAGCATCACATAGTCGGTTATGATGGCGCGATAACGGTCGCCATTAACAGTTACGTTTCCACCGGCATCATTTTTGAAGAAATATGGACCGATGATTCCACTGGCCCACAAACCACTCCAAGCCGTTGTGTCTCCTGGATGAAATGGCAGCTCTTGAATCTCTTCATGCTGCTCTTCGTCTCAAATGCTACAATTTTGCTTTCCTACATACCCATTGAGCCAGAAAGCTGAACAAAATTTGGCACGAAAACGTCGAATCTTCTTGGAACTTTTCAAGAGCCCATAGAGCGAAGCGATGTCGTTTGGGAAGGTCGAGTGACTTTAGTTCTTGCCCAAGCTGTATTTTGTATATTTTCAATTTAAGATCTCGGCGTAAAATGCACCAAGTCGTTCCATATAACGGTCCGAATTGCTGCGAACGGCGCCGAATCGACTCTACGCGGTCTTCGTGTAAACTCTCAGCTACGGCCGCTATATTTTCTTCACTGCATGCTGGATCACGTGGTCCATTCGGTCGAATATTATCAAATAATGAATGCTGGGTCTCACGATGTGTGATGGTGTTGCGAATAGTATGCTCAGTAGGCCGATTATGTTAACCATTAGTTGAGCGAAGCGCGCGAAACACATTCTTTACAGAACTTGAATTTTCGTAATAAAATTGAGTGATTTGTAAACGTTGCTTAGGCGTAAGACTTTTCATGATGGAATGCCAAACAATACTTAACAAAAATAACATGACAGCTTGACGCGACTCATGCGTGATCTGTCAAAAAAGCTATTGAAAAAGATACCTCTACTTGGATCACTCTTTTCAATTTTTGTATACAAAATTATTGAAGATAATTACTTTTTGGGTTCTTTTGTGTCGAATATACATATTGTGTTTTGAGGTTTTTGTTATTTTTGTTATTTGATTAGTGAATATGTAAATGTTATAAAAGTTTCCAAAAAATCTTTTAATGCTTATTCGTCATATTCTTTTTTTTCCCACGTTCGTGCTGTATATACACCTGTTTGATGCGGTGTATTATTTTATTGAATTTAATCATATTCTTCTGGCCCTTTATTTCGAACTGAAAGTAATCACATCCTCAATCACCTTCACAAGCGGACTACCATAAAAAAGTCACTTTAATATTTTAACGAATATGTTAAAAAAAGAAAAAAAAATTAAATATAAAAAAAATGATCTAACGCTCAGCTGTCAGCTCAACCACAATGATCAGTCATCGCCAATGATGACAAGTAGTAGTCAAGGTGGTATGAATACGTAATAATAATAATAGAAAAAATCATTTTGCAAATAACTCAAAACACATGTGTACATACTTACATTCTTTAGGTAAATATTTAAAGAAATAATGGCACAAGCAAAGCATTGGCATAACAATATATTATGACAACAATGCGATCTAAGTTGATCTTCAAAAAATGATTGACTTAAGGTTTATGTAATACTAATGCTGACTGACAATGACGAGTATAAAAAACTGGTTGACTACTTTTCTATTTTGAAACATGTATTTCAGGTAATTCGTTCGAAAAACAGCATCTCGAGGGTTTGACCTGGGACAGACTATAAAATTTGTGTAAGAAAAGTGTCCTTTAGGTGGTCTATAAACGACCAACTGTGACTTGAATGGGCATATTCCACTTGTAGTCTTATGAGCAGATAATGCTAAAGAGAAAAATTCCATTAGGTTGCTAAAAATAAATTTTTGTTTCTTTTTCAAAGCATTTTATTGAATCTTTCTTTCCAGAAACTAATAATAACATCAAAAAACTTAAGCTAGTTCTTATACATAAGTTACTAATAACTACTGTACAGATTAACCAACAAGCAAAAAGCAATTATTTATGAATACAGTGCAGCTGTTTGATAAAAGAGCGACTTTTTGAATAAAATGTTTCCCCAAGTAGTACGTTTTTTCAGGGCCCTCAAAATAGGCGTTCTTTTCTGTGATAATCTCTTCATACGACCCGAATCTCTTACCGTTCAGCCACTTCTTCAGGTTTGGAAAGAAGTAATAGTTGCAGAGGGCTACATATGGATACTATGCTGGATAGAGTATCAGTTGGTAGCCCAAGTTATATAAGGGTTGATCCTTTTCAAGATTCCCTTTTTTCTAAAGTAACAAACACAGAAAATTCAAATTTAATGGGGAATGTTTATTATCATTCGAATGAACATTCTTTGGCATTTATTTTTTGAAGATTATCTCTTTTAAATGTTGGCCGCGGCCTACGTCTCAGATGGTCCATCCGTTGACTCGTTCGAACATTTCGACTGGTAACTGGCGAATGACACGTGTAATATTTTGCTCCAAGGCCTGAATCTAAACGGGATTGGCCGCTTAGACTTTAGACTTTACATATCCCCACATGAAAAATTCTAGCGTTTTGATATCACACGATCTTGGTGGCGAATCGACCTGTCCGAAGCGTGAAATTGTCTGCTCAACGACCTTGTTGACCGACAGACACACCTTAGCCTTCTTTGATGAATTTCATCCGGAGAAACCCACTGCCTTGATAGTTCTTTTGTTCTAGAGTAATGCGATGGCCCAATTTTTTTTTTATCTAAGGTAGCGAAACGGATTCTTTTGTTTTGCGGTTGAACATCGTGGATAGAAGACTTACACCTAAACAACCTTTACAAATCATTCACGTTCTGTAAAGAATGTGTTTCGCTCAACTTATGCTCAACACAATCGGCCTACTGAGCGTATTATTCGCAACACCATCACCCATCTTGAGACCCAGCATTTATTATTGGATAATATTCGACCACGTAGACCGTGGAGAATAGATTCGGCGCCGTTCGCAGCTCTTGAAAAGTTCCAAGAAGATCCGACGTTTTCAAACAAAATTTTGTTCAGCGATGAGGACCACTTCTGTCTCATTGGGTATATAAAAATGCAAAATTGCCGCATTTGGGACGAAGAGCAACCTGAAGAAATGCAAGAACTGTCACTTCTGCTGCGGGCCGTGTAAACATCAATCGAGATTTCTTCAAAAATGATGACGGTGAGAACGTAACCGTCAATAGCGACCTTTATCGCGTCATCATAACCGACTATTTGATGCCTGAAATAGAAGTTCGTGATCTCCGTGACATTTAGTTAAAAGACGGCGCCACTTCCCACATATCGCATCATTGAGAGAACACTTCGGTGAGCAGATAATTTCACGTTTTGGGCCAGTCGATTGGCCACCAAGATCGTGTGATATCACACCGTTAGACTTTTTCCTGTGGGGATATGTAAAGTCTATGCGGATAATCCCGGTTCGATTCAGGCCTTGGAGCAAAATATCACGCGTGTCATTCACCAGTTACCAGCCGAAATGCTCGAACGAGTCATCGAAAATTGGACTCAATCTATGAACCATCTGAGACATAGCCGCGGCCAACATTTGAAAGAGATAATCTTCAAAAACTAAATGTCAAAGAATGTTCTATCGAATGATAATAAACATTTCCCATTAAATATTAATTTTCTGAGTTTTTTTTCTTTAGAAAAGTAAGGAACCTGGAAATGGTTCACTCTTTAATAGTCCATCTAACCAAAATTAATCAAACACCCGAACAACATCGAGGAACACTTCAGTACAGCGAATCAGTTTGCAGCGAATCTATGCACCTGCTCTAGTGCGCTGTGTTAGACAACATAGTAATCTCGGAGAGCTTATGGGCTTCACTAAAATATGCTATTAAACATATAAAGATTGTATTTTAGAGCCAACTGTGGAAGCTCTTTTTTCATACCACCCGCTTTCCTGCTGTATCCCACTATCTTTTTTTTAATGTCGTTGATAATAATTTCCCTGAGGGATTTAAAATTAAATTGCATAAAATTTTCAGCCGAATTTTCAACAAATTCTGACAAAGAATATCAAAAGTTACATATAAAAATATCACAATTTTTTTGGAAGTCTTCTCCAAGTGAGCTTAACATGATTGGCTTATCCTTAATTTCCATCAAACATAATTAGGTATGTAAGCACTATGTGCTGTGTAAGTATGTTGTTCTAACATTTCACAACAATGTTTACTTTGATATTAAGCGACAATTAGCTCATTCACTGTTTGCTTTTGCTGTTTTCCTTGGTTGCTAATGAGCATACCTTTGTGTAGATAGAAATCACATACTTATCTCTGTATGTATGTATCTATGTACATCAGTATAAATGTCTATTCACTATTCAAATATTCAAATAGAGCAAGAAAAGCGGCGGTTAATGAATATTATGATTGTTGGCTTTTGTACGGTATGAAGACAGGAGTATGTGTGCATGCATTTGGCACGGCATATCTTAATTCAACCCCCTGCAGTCAAAGAAATTTCCTTATTACTTTATTTCGAGTCTTTTTGGTCTTAATTCAGTGTACGTAGTCCTTTTATCTGTCTCATTTTCATATCAATTTTCACTTGCCTCCTTACTCAGTCCTCCTCTTTGTCTCATTGTGGTTTACTAATTGATATTTGAAGAATTTACGGTAGTCAAGTTGAATATTTCAATAAACAAAATGTTTTTAAAGCTTTAATTGAATTAAATTCGATAAAACTTAAATTAACTTTAAAAATAATTTAATCCAACAGTATTAGTTCTATGAAGTTTCTTTCAATTTAAGTTAGTTTCAGTTAATTCAGAATACCGTCTTGTTAAAACCTTGGCGGGATAAGTGCAACTTACCTACTGAAGCCCGATCATTGTGCTAATCTGATAAACAAATTCCAGTCAGATGGTCCCATGACCACCCAAATCATATGCAGCCCCCACGCGCTAAAAAGTGCTTCCGCAGTTGAAAACACCCAACTCCTTAAGACTGGCACACTGCATACCTTCAGCGAAATAGTGAATCTGGTCGGCTTGGTCGTAGTAAATATCTTTGATAGGGATATGACCTGTTGGGCGATATCTCGCAAAGATTGTAACAGATGTTTTTTTGTGGGGTGGTCATGTGGAAATCCTGGACCACGCCTAAAGTGAAGAATTTCTCAAAAAATGCCCTTACTGCAACACGGGAGCCAAACTGGTGGTTATTTGCCGAGCAAATCTGTCATTACGTTCACGAGCCTGTTTTCTTACTACATCTGCTTCCAAGTACTGCAACACGATCTTTCTGATGCATGATCTAGTTCGAGAAGTCTGAAAAAGCCTAGCGGCAAAAACGTATATTGCTAAAAGCACGATCCCTGGTCCTTTAAAAAGGTACTAGGGATCATAAACTTTATTTGCTATAGCGTGGTTCTTAAGCTGTTCCCTACTGAGGTGGGGCGGATAATCCTTAACGGAAAGCACCAACAGTGGTAAGGTAGCGGTTGCACGCACGCATGAAATTTTACTCAGACTTCTCAGATGCTGCGGCAAGGCCGTCTTTAATCTTACTCGATTGTTTTATGATGGGATCGCGGAACTAACGTTTATGTAGAGACTGCTGATATCAGGAAGAAACTTCAGACTAATCTCCGCCATTCAAAGACGACCTCCGTGAACCTGATGATTCATCCGGTATAAGACGGAGCCGATTCAGTTCCAGGAGCTATATTTTGTTGATGGCAACAAAACCTTAACCTGTCTGTTTGTTAGAAATATTTTTAGACTGCGTATTTTTATGTATTTTCAGTAACGCATATGTCGTAACTTCGCGTTAAATGAAAAGAAGCACAGGCAAACATTTAGTCAACCAATCAACCAATCCGATGGGTGCACTAATGGTGAGTTCCAAGATTGTAGGAGAATCATTTTTCGTTGAACTGCTTTACAATATAACTGCTGGGAACTTCAAAGCCGATGAACTTCTATGTATGGGTTTTCATTATCGGCGAACTATGCAACAAAAATGGTCTGTTTTTGAACAGATGAGCCTTAAACCGTTGCGAGATCTTTCTGCCCGTGGAATGTCAGGGAAACTACTTTTCATTAACCGTGAGAACTCTGACTGGACATTGTCCCTACTGTTCTATCCTCATTCATTAGAGGATCAGGTTCGCCTTCCCATTAGGCTGGGAAGAGTTCTCTTCTTAAATTTAGAACACTCTGGACATCAGTCTTCTTTTAGGGGGTCTTATCTGAGCTTTTTTTCCACTAAGCCTTCTGAAGAAGTCTTTTCAATCCGCAACCCTCAAATATCAACTCTTCCTATGCCATTGCTGGAAACCAAAAGCTTCGTTGGTAGCTGTGGGTAGGAAGCTTGAAATGCCTTCCCACATGTCCCATATAGTTCATAATTAGTACTCTCAGAGGGCAGCAGTGCAAATCGAATAAAAACCGATCTACTGTCTGTTATAGTTGCAGTATTTCGACGTCTCACCTTCCTTATGCTTGTTGATAGGCATTCTGTGCCGTTGGGTCCTCGGTATGTGCGCACGTCTAGAATACTGGATACATGTCTTCCGTCTATCAAATCAAGATCGATGTGGTGGTTGCGCGATTTTCCATTCAAGGGGAGGCCAAGAATTTGACAAATTCTCTTGAGCTGGAATTTAGTAGTACACACAACTGTATTTTGAGCCCGTCGAAGCTGATCAGCCCCAACCCATTTGGTCGCCTTTATAGCCGTACGTTTCTGCTTTTCGCTGTTTGGCGCCAGTTGGAAATATCAAGCGAAACCAGGTCATCCTGCATCGAAAACTTTTTAAGCTAAACCGCTTCAATTCATTCGCACGACATGACCTAGCCAGCTTAGCCGCTGTCCTTTCATTAATTGAACTATGTCAATGTCGTCATATAACTCGTACAGCTCATTGTCATCTGCGGTATTCGCCGTTGCCAACGCGGGCCATGGGTCATAAATCTTTCGCAAAAGTTTTCTCTCGAAAACTCCTAAAGCCGACTCATCAGATGTCGACATCGTCCAGGCTTTTGCGCCATATGTCAGAATGAGAGTGATGAACGACATGTAGAGTTCGGTTTTGGTTCGTCGAGAGAGGACTTTACTTTTCAATTGCCTACTCAGTCCAAAGTAGCACCTGTTGGCAAGAGTGATTCTGCGTTGGATTTCAAGGCTGACATTGTTGGTGTTGTTAATGCTGGTTCCCAGTTAGACGAAATTATCTACGACTTCGAAGTTATAACTGTCAACAGTGACGTGGGAGCCAAGTCCTCCGATATTCCGTCTTCCCATTCGCTTCGCTTCTTTGTCTAATCTGGAGAATGCAGAGCTTATGGTGCGGTTGTTATGACCAATTATATCGATATTATCGGCATACGCCAACAATTGCACATTCTTGTAGAATATTGTGCCTGGTCTATTTAGCTCTGCAGCTCGTATTATTTTCTCCAGCATCAAATTGTAGAAATCACACGATTTCTCGTTTGGTATCGAATGGCTCGGAGAGGTCCTTCCCAATTCTGACTGCTCTTCTGGTATTAGCCAGGGTCAGTTTACAAAGCCGTATGAATTTTGTGGGGATGTCAAATTCGGACATAGCGGCGTAGAAGCATTTCCTGATCGTGCTGTCGAAGGCAGCTTTAAAGTCGATAAAAAGGTGATGTGTATCGATTATTTTCTCTCGGGTCTTCTCCAAGATTTGGGGCATGGTGAGTATCTGGTCAATGATGTATTTGCCAGGTCTAAAGCCACACTGATAAGGTCCGATCACTTTGTTAACGGTGGGCTTTAGTCTTTCACACAATACGCTAGATAGGACCTTATATGCGATATTAAGGAGACCTACCTCACGATAATTGGCACAGACCGTGGGGTCTCACTTCTTTTTTGGATTGGACAGAGCACACTTAGATTTCAATCGTCGGGCATGCTTTCGTCCGACCGTATTCTTCAAAGAATCTGATGCATACTCCTGATCAGTTCTTCGCCGCCGTATTTGAATAGTTCTGCCGGTAAGCCATCGGCTCCCGCCATTTTTTTTTATTTTTTAAGCGGTCATTCACTATTCGAACTTCTTCATAGTCGGGTGTTGGATCGTTTATACCATCTTCATCGATTGGGGTTTCGGGTTCGCCATCTCCGGGGTTTTCATTTTCACTGTCATTGAGCAGGTTGGAGATGTGTTCCCTCCATACACTAAGTATACTCTGAATATCTGACACCTGATTAGCTCCATGGTCTCTATTATTTTATATTAAAATATTTGATTTTATTCTGTTGTTGTTTTGTTTTATTTTGTTTTATTTCGTTTGATTATATTTTATTTAAATTTTTGCTTTATATTTTTATAACGTAACTTGTAATCTACTTATAAATGGACTAAATTGCTGAAGACTGTTTTGATCTCTATTTTAAATTTTACCGAATTATTCAAGTTGCCAACGACGCACATTTAAATAAATTTGTATGTGTGTATATATATTATAGAAACATACATAATGGATGTTATTGCGCTACTCATGCGCCTATAAGTATGCACTTAAAAGCCGCTGACTCTAAACGCGCCACATTTATTGAAGTTATGTTTGAAGTAAATAAAAATTAAGTATGTGTGTGTGCGTACATACATATGCATGCGTTTTATTAATTTTGATGTTAACGTAAATTTATTATGATTTAGTAGCATACTTTGCTATTTGAAGGATTTGTGATATATTAATGTTGCTACAGTGATGAATTTGAATTATTTTACCTTCAAAATTGTTTTTTTTTTTTTGAATTTGCACCAACGCCAAAACATGTCATTATTTTAAATTAATGAGCGTAATCATGCGTCTAGTTGTTAACATATGTGTATAAGTACATAAATACAGCTGAGACTTACTTAAGTGCGTATATGAGTTTTTACTTTATTGTAAAGAAAATACAGGAGTTGTGCGTGCGCATAGGTAGAATATAATGCTTATGTCAGTTTCATTAGGCTTTTTTTTAGCTTTTTCATAAACATATATTTTAGTAATCTCTTACAATAATCTCTACATACATATTTTTTAAATGCGACTTTATCAAAAATCACGTCATTACCTGTACAATTCGCCTTATACACAGGCGCTTAGTACAATTTATGAGATTTTGTATATTTTTTAAACGCCCCTAAAACGTTAACGAGTACAGTTGGGAGAGACAAAGTCAAGTTTAGAACAAAGACAATGTACATTTGTGTTTTTAAAAGTCGTTCTTTTAGCTCTTAAAATGATATTATGATGATTATTATTTTTTATGATTTTTTTTTTTCAAACAATAAATTGATTTTCTTGCTTGATATACACGCATATACATATTTTCATTCAATAACTCGATATCATTTGAGTATCAAAAAGAGTACTTATGGCGGCTTTCATTGTTTTTACGCTCGCCTGGCGTTTGCTTATCACCCACATGGTCATTATTTTTATTTACGCTTTTGAGAAAGAAAAAAAAAGAAGAAATATATACATATATATATAATACCAACCTTCGAATATTCACTCATGTGCGCACACTTCATATCTTACTGCTCCTTAGCTCCTTTATATTACAGTTTTTTTATGAGTGATTTAAAAAAGAAAATACAAAAAACATTTACCCACACTCTCCAGCTGATGAAATGGTGATGATACTCGTGTAATAATAATTTCGTTATTTGACTGCCTTCTGGGCATTGGACAACAACAAGGGGAAAAATACAAACAAACAAACAAATCATACATCAATACCGTATCAGTTTTTCACGCACCCACCTATATTTATATATAAAGGGTGATCCAAGTAGAGGAACTTTTTTCTATAGCCTTTTTTTGACAGTTAACGCATGAGTCGTGTCAAGCTGTCATGTTATTTTTGTTCAGTATTGCTTGGCATTTCATGATAAAAAGACTTACGTATGAACAATGGTTATAAAGCAATCCACTTTTCACGTTCTGTAAAGATTATATTTCGTCCGCCTTGATCAACTTATGGTCAACACAATCTGCCTACCCAGCGTACTATTCGCAACACCATCACCCATCAAAGAGACCCAGCATTCATTAATGGATGATATTCGACCGAATAGACCACGTTCAGCACACAGTTAAGCAAATATGGCGGCCGTAGCTGAGAGTGTACACGAAGACCGTGTAGAGTCGATTTGGCGCCATTCACAGCAACTCGGACTGACGTATGGAACGACGTGGCGCATTTACGTCGAAATCTTAAATTGAAAGCGTATAAAATTCAGATTGTGCACGAACTGAAGCGCTCGACCTTCCCAAGTGACATCGCTTCGCTGTATGGGCTCTTGTAAAGTTCCAAGAAGATCCGACGTTTTCAAACCAAATTTTGTTCACCGATGAGACCCATTTCTCTTGCTCTATGGGTATGTAAACGAGCAAAATTGCCGCATTTGGGACGCAGAGCAACCTGAACAGATTCAAGAGCTGCTTGTTTAAAATATAAAATTAAAAAATAAAAATAAAAATTTTTTTCGGTATGGTTTGTGGGCCGGTGGAGTCATCGGTCCATATTTCCTCAAAAATCATATCGGTGAGAACTTAACCGTCAATGGCGACCGTTAGAACGCCATGATAACCGACTAGTTGATGTCTGAAATTGAAGCTCGTGATCTCCGCGCTATTTGGTTTCAAGAAGACGGCGCTACTTCCCACACATCGCATCAATGAATGGATTTATTGAGAGAACACTTCGGTGAGCAGATAATTTCACGTTTTGGGCCGGTCGATTGGTCACTAAGATAGTGTGATATCACACCGTTAGACGTTTTCCAGTGGGGGTATGTAAAGTCTAAAGTCTATGCGGACAATCCCGCTTAGATTCAGGCCTTGGAGCAAAGCATCATATGTGTCATTCGCCAGTTACCAGCCGAAATGCTCGAACGAGTCATCGAAAGTGGATTGTCAACGGATGGACGATCTGAGACGTAGCCGCGGCCAGCATGTGAAAGAGATAAACTTAAAAAAAAAAAGTAAAAAAAAAAAAATTTTAAATAAAAAAAAATATTAGGGAACCTCGAAATGGATCACTCTTCACATACCCACATATCCTGATATAGTTAAAAACTCGCCTTCATTTGTAGCTTTTTCACAGTCATACACATACATATATGTACATACCTACCCTCTGAATTTTTGTTTCTACCTGTTTTAACTTTCTCGATTTGATTACTCGCCCCCTTGAGTATAAAATCAACCAGTTTTTGCCATTACTCTTCGTTATTTTTCTTCCAATGATTGCTTTTATGCTTTCTATTTAATCTGTTTACATTTATAAAAGCTATAGAAAATTTAATTTGGTTTGTCAATGAAATCTTGTTATAGTGAATTTCTGTTTTTTCTGTTTATTTTTTTATAATTTTTATTTTTTTTTTTGCTTACTTTTTTCTCATACGTAAAACCAGCATTTAGCTTTGTGCGCCTATCTGTGAAGCACGTTATTAAGTATTATTTAGTGAAGAAAAAAATTGTAATAACCTTATGTCGAGTTGATGATTATTGGTGTTATTGGCTTTCAAATCCATTTGTGATGGTCAAGTTTTCGCTAAAGTAATTCAATTGAGTATTAGTTCTTAAAAAAAAATTCGCCCTTAAGATTTATAAAGGAAAGTAATTCTGTTTTTTTTTTTTGTTTTTTTGTTTTTTTAACAATGTTGGCTGCGGCTACGCCTCAGATCTCCCGTCTATTGATTCCAATTTTCGATGACTCTTTCGAGCATTTCGACTGGTAACTGGCGAATGACACGCGTGATATTTTGCTGCACGACCTGAATCGAAGCGGAATTGTCCGCATAGACTTTAGACTTTACATATCCCCATTGAAAAAAGTCTAACGGTGTGATATCACACTATCTTAGTTACCAGTCGACCGGCCCAAACGTGAAATTATCTGCTCATCGAAATGTTCTCTCAATAGATCCATTGATTGATGCGATGTGTGGGAAGTGGTGCCATCTTGTTCAAACCAAATGTCGCGTAGATCACAAGTTCAATTTCAGGCATCATATACTTATAGTGGGTTATCATGGCGCGATAACGATTGACGGTTACTTTTTGACCGGCATCATTTTTGAAGAAATATGGACCGATGACTCCACGGGCCCACAAACCACACCAAGCCGTTGTTTTTTCTGGATCAAATGGCAGCTCTTGAATCTCTTCATGCTGCTCTTCGTCCCAAATGCGGCAATTTTGCTTGCTTACATACCCATTGAGCCAGAAATGGGCCTCGTCGCTGAAAAAAATTTGGCACGAAAACGTCGGATCTTTTTGGACTTTTTCGCGAGCCTATAGAGCGAAGCGATGCCGCTTGGGTAGGACGAGGGCTACAGTTCTTGCACAAGCTGTATTCTGTACGCTTTCGATTTGATACATCGACGAAAAATGCACCAAGTCGTTCCATACGTCAGTGCAAGTTGCTACGAACGGCGCCGAATCGGCTCTCCACGGTGTTCGTGTAAACTCTCAGCTACGGCTGCTTTATTTCACATTTCACTGCGTGCTGGACGTGGTCTGTTCGGTCGAATATTATCCAATAATGAATGCTGGGTCTCAAGATGGGATATGGTGTTGCGAATAGTGCGCTCAGTAAGCCGATTATATTGATCATAAGTTGAGCTAAGCGCTCGAAACACATTCTTAAGAGAACGTGAATTTTCGTAATAAAGTTGAATAATTTGTAAACGTTGTTCAGGCGTTAGGCTTTCCATGGTGAAATACCAAACAATACTGAACAAAAATTACTGACACTCGCAAGGAGCTTCCTTCTCTGCTGTCTTGAGCCTCCCATATTTAGCAAGAGCCTTGCGATAGCTGTACCGACTTGACTCGCTTTCTCGGTGGCGTATTTCAGATGTTCTTTGAGGTTCAGTCGGCGATCAAGACCAACTCCTAGATATTTAATGACTCGAGTATATCGTGCAGCCACCTACTCTTATTTGTGTAACCTCCACCTTTTTCCGGTAAGTCAATAACAACGCCTCAGATTTGTAGTGTGCTAACTCCAGATCTGCTGTTAAGAGCCATGTTTTCACGGACACTAGGGTTTCATTGCTTATACGTGATACGTCAGTCAAGAGTTTTGCTGCCACTACAATAGCTATATCATCAGCGTAGCCCATGATAGATACACCATCCGGTTTCCTTATTTTAAAAATGACATCGTACATTATGTTCCTCAGTGGCACACCTCATGTTATTTCATACTTCTTCGGGCCTTCGTTTGTATCATATAGCATCACTCTTTCACTAAAATAGCTCATAATTATGCGTATTAGATAATCTGGAATATTAGTGTTTTTGTTGCTGTTCTTATTGCGTCCAAGCTAATAGAGTTGTCAATTTATTAATGTGTGGTCGCTGTAGTACTAAATTAATTCAGCAGAAATGCGATGAAAGGGCAGACGCATTGGTGAGATCTTATGCTTTTACCAGGCTGGAAATTTCTAGCAGTAGCTGACCAAATCGGAACTTTTTCGAGATCAGATCGGTTGCTTTGATCTTAATACTCTTCCCATATTTATTTCGCTGTTATTTACAAAAAAGTCTTCGTCAGAAAAGTAATTCGGCGGCTCACACACCATTAGCTGGTCTAACATAAATATCATATACATTTCATATAGAAGACGAATTATTACCAAATTTACTGTTGGCAGTCATAACTACGAAGTCGAAGAAGGAACTATAACTACCAACACCAGCAATGTCAGCCTTGAAATCCAACGAAGAATCACTCTTGCCAAAAGGTGATACTCAGGAGTGAGTAGGCAATTGAAAAGTAAAGTCCGCGCTCAACAAACACACACTCAACTCTACAAGTCGCTCATCATTCTCGTCCTAACATATGGTGCAAGAGCTTGGCCAATGTCAACATCAGATGAGTCGGCTTTAGAAATTTCCGAGAGAAGAGTGTTTCGGAAGATTTATGATCCTTTACGCGCGAACACCGTAGGCGATATAGACATTGACAATTTTCAGCTAATAAATAGGCGGCGCTACATTGGCTTGGTCATGTCGCACGAATGGATGAAAGCGTTCTAGTCTATGAAAGTAAACGATGCAGTACCAGGTGAACTAGGACCAGATGGAGAGCGATCAAGTTTCACTTGTCATTTCACAATGGTACCAAACAGCGATGAGAAGGAACGTTAGGCGCACTATTACCGATTCGGCTGTAATCGCGGAAGCGGTGCCTACACCTAAGAAGAAGAAGAACTTGAAGCAAGCAACACAATTTTGTAACACACGAGTTCAGAAAACGAAAGAGGCGGAATATGACTATATATATGATGTTCACCGATCACAGAAATCAACTTAAATAAAAGTGAAATGAAAAAGTATTCATTTTACAAAAAATATATATAAAAATTTTTTACATTTAGAAACTGTTGCCCTAAACTGGTTTCATGATATTAGTGCTGCCTGTTGCTCTAACGCGCTGTGTTTTTTATTTTTGGCAGTTGCTCTGCTCTACACGAACTTGAGATGCTCTACGATATTTACAGTTTCAGTAGCCAAACCTATTATTTACTGAAGAAAAAAATTTCAATGTACGAGAAGTCAAATTCAAATAAAAGATTCCGTAACTCAATTCGTTTTCCTAATTCAGGGATCATTTAAAATTCCGTTTTAAGCTACAAAAATAGATTTTTGACCATTGGCTTCTATCAAACTTTTTAATAGTTATTAAATACTTCTGCAATACATATTACATACGAATATAGGATTGTTTAACAATTGTAAAATCCACAATTCAATTATGTGATTACAAAGTGATTACAAAAAAAATTTATATGTTCGCAGATATAATTTACATGAAAACATTTTATTATTAATGGATTCGTAAAAAAAAACATTATTAAGTTTCATGGGTATTAAGAAAATATACTTAATAAATTATATAGGTTATTATATATATATTTTATATAAGTTTAAACAGAATAACCAAAATAGCTTTTAGAACTCCAATAAGATCATAATGAAAGGAAAGCAAGAAAAACTTTACAAAAGTTAAATTTAATAAATCGATGAAAAGCAATGAACCAAATAAAAAAATAAACACAAAGAATGCATTTATTTTTGGCCTAAAAGAGCACTTTTGTTTGGTAAAAAATTAAATTAAATTAAATTAAACAAAAACAAAAGAGTCTTTATTGAAACATATGTTTCAACAAGAGATCATTGACCCACATGTCAAACAATGAACAACCAGAAATTGGAAAGTTTACAATTTCAATAAATGCATTATGGATTACTCATATTTACTAATCGCGGGACTATAAAAGCAACTCAAGTAACAGGAATTATTTTATACCAAAGCACTACTACTCAAATACTACTCAACACCCTTCAAAGTTATCGGAATGACATTAATTCCTTACTTTTGTATTTTGTTTATCTGTTTTTCTATGGGACAAACTCAAGCGCATTGTCCCAATGAGCCTGGTAAGTAATGAGAAATCATTCAAATAAGTGCAAGTGGTATATTTTTATTCTATTTTTTATTTTAAGTATTTTACAGCTGTTTGAGACCACATAACAGGGGCAGCAGTGGCAGAGGTTGCCAGGCCGGTTTAAGATGGTATTATAACGTGGGAACCCGATCTTGTATAAGCTTCTATTATAACGGTTGTGGTGGTAATGGGAACCGTTACTGTTCGCGTGGTGAATGCCAGCTAAGATGTGCACGTTTTAGTGGCACTATTTGAAATGTGTTTATAAAATCGGAACTGAATAGCAGAGAAAAAAGCTAAGTAAAATTAGCTTATATTTATATATATACATACATATATGAAAAATGTAAACTCGATATTTTAACTCTATAAATTCTAAGGAAAAATTAAGAACTTTTAAAAATGTAATGAATATTATTTTTTTTATGAGTATATAGCTCGTTTAAATTTCTATTAAAAAAAAAGAAAAAAAAATTGTAGGATAGATAAATAAATGAAATTAACAAGAAAAAACCAAAAAAAAAATATTTAGGAAAATGTTTACAATTTTCAAAAAATATTTTTAAATCAAAATGCAGAACATATTACTACTTAAAAACATCCGTATTAAAAAAATCGTTCAACGCAAAGGGTTGTAAATACAAAATGTTTGCTAATAAAAATTCAAAAGTTCGCATCTGAACCGCTGCTTGGTCGTCACTGAAAACATTGAATGTCCCTGTCGGTGAAGTTCTCTTCGCTATAATCTGCAGCTTCCATAATAGTTGTAACTTTGACTAGAGAAACTTCGGTTAAAAAAACACCATGACCTTGCTTCCCATGAAATATTTGTATTCATCTCAACGGTGTTGATATGATATGTAAATCGTGTTACTGATCTTGAGATCTTGAAAGCATTGGCATGCATTCTGCAAACACATGCAAACTGTAACAAAAAGAATTTACTTATGAGCAGGCCGTATATAGGTGGCCATACAACGCGACCTGCAGCAAATCTAAACAAACTTCGCCGAAGTGGGATCGGAAGAGGTCACGCGAAATATACGATCTCATAAGGTAGGAAATCACAAAAGTAGGAGTTCTGACAGACACGATTTTTAATTTTGTATGTAACTGCTTTGCCTTGACCCTCTAGGGCTTTCTGGTCCTTCCTTTTTTGATAAATGACATTACAATGATCCTACTTTGGTCCAAGTGTAATGATAATTCCACACAATACACTTTATGTGCAGCACACATACTTAATTAGGCATATTTTCTTTGTCTATCCTACTTATGCCCCTACGCCGCTATGTCTGAATTTTATATCCCCATAAAACAGCATACGGATATGTAAACTGATCCAGACGAGGTTTCAGACAAGAAGACTCCTTATCGTAGGATTTCTTCAATTTGATGCTGGAGAAAATAATACGAGCTGCAGAGCTAAATTGACCATGTACAATCTTCTACAAGAGTGTACAATGACGTATGCCGCTGATATTGATATAATTGGTCATAACAAAGGCACCTTAAGTTCTACGCTCTCCAGATTACACAAAGAAGCGAAGAGAATAGGTCTGGTAGTGAACGAGGGCAAGACGAAATATCTCCTGTCATCAAATAAACAGTCATCGCATTCGAAGTCGTAGATAATTTCGTCTATCTAGGAACAAGCAACACCAACAATGTCAGCCTTAAAAAAGCAACACAGAAACACTCTTGCCAACAGGTGCTACTTTGAACTGAGTATGGAATTGAAAAGTAAAGTCGTCTCTCGACAAACAAAACCAAACTGTAAGGGTTACTCATAATTCCCATCCTGACATATGGTGCAGAAGCCTGGACTATGTCGATAGCCCATGAGTCGGCTTTAATAGTTTTCCAGGGAAAAGTTTTGCGGAAGATTTACGGTCTTTTGCGCGTTGGCAAAGGCGAATACCGCAGACGATGGAACAATGAGCTGTACGAGTTATACGACGACTTTGACATAGTTCAGGGAATCAAGAGACAGCGGCTACGCTGACTAGGCCATGTCATCCGAATGGGTGAAAACGCTCCAGCTGTGAAAGTATTCGTTGGAGTACCCGCTGGCAAAAGCAGAGAAAGACGAAGACCTCTCCGTTGGAAAGATGAGGTGGAGAGCGACTTGGTATCACTTGGTATTTCTAACTGGAGCCAAACAGCAAAGAGAAGAAACGAGTGGCGCGCTATTGTTGATGCGGCCGCAATCGCGCAAGCGGTGCCTACGCGCCAAAGAAGAAGAAGATCATAATTATAATAATTTTTTAGGAACAGTTTTTTTGTGAAATTTTTCTTTAGAAATATTTCCTTTTTTTTTGCAGGTCTTTCTGTTGACCGATATTTTGTGTTGGACGATTTTTTAATAGGGATGGGTTTAAGTAGTAAAATGTTCTGAATTTCACTTAAAAATATTTTTTGAAATTTTGTTGGGATATTTCTGGTTAATACTTTCATTTATTTTCTTTGCTATTTTTATCTATTTTTCTTTAAAAATAGACAATTTATACGAACTATATATTCTTGAGAAAAAAATTATATTAATTACATTTTTAAATCTTTTTTATTTTTCCTTAGTATTTACAAAGTACAAACATCCAAAATTTAAATTTTTCATATATATATGTATATATAAATAGATGTTTATTTGGCTTAGTTATTTCTGTGCTATTCAGTTCCGATTTTATACACATTTTAAATAGTGCCGCTATAACGTGCACATCTCTGCTGGCATTCACCACGTGTACAATAACGGTTCCCATTACCACCACAACCGTTATAATAGAAGCTAATACAAGATCGGGTTCCCACATTATAATACCATCTTAAACCGGCCTGACAACCTCTGCCACTGCTGCCCCTGTTATTTGGGCTCAAACAGCTGTAAAATACTTAAAATAAAAAATAGAATGAAAATATAACAAATGTTTTTTTGCACTTATTTGAATGATTTCTCATTACTTACCAGGCTCATTGGGACAATGCGCTTGAGTTTGTCCCATAGAAAAACAGATAAACAAAATACAAAAGTAAGGAATTAACTTCATTCTGATACCTGGGAAGGGTGTTGAGTAGTATTTGAGTAGTAGTGCTTTGGTATAAAATAATTCCTGTTACTTGAGTTGCTTTTATAGTCCCGCGATTAGTAAATATGAGTAATCCATAATGCATTTATTGAAATTGTAAACTTTCCAATTTCTGGTTGTTCATTGTTTGACATGTGGGTCAATGATCTCTTGTTGAAACATATGTTTCAATAAAGACTCTTTTGTTTTTGTTTAATTTAATTTAATTTAATTTTTTACCAAACAAAAGTGCTCTTTTAGGCCAAAAATAAATGCATTCTTTGTGTTTATTTTTTTATTTGGTTCATTGCTTTTCATCGATTTATTAAATTTAACTTTTGTAAAGTTTTTCTTGCTTTCCTTTCATTATGATCTTATTGGAGTTCTAAAAGCTATTCTGATTATTCTGTTTAAATTTATATAAAATATAAAACCCATAAAACTTAATAATGTTTTTGTTACGAATCTATTAATAATAAAATATTTTCATGTAAATTATATCTGCGAAAATATAAATTTTTTTTGTAATCGCATAATTGAATTGTGGATTTTACAATTGGTAAACAATCGAATATACGTATGTAATATTATTGCAGAAGTATTTAATAACTATTAAAAAGTTTGATAGAAGCCAATGGTCAAAAATCTATTTTTGTAGCTTAAAACGGAATTTTAAATGATCCCTGAATTAGGAAAACGAATTGAGTTACGGAATCTTTTATTTGAATTTGACTTCTCGTACATTGAAATTTTTTTCTTCAGTAAATAATAGGTTTGGATACTGAAACTGAAAATAGCGTAGAGCATCTCAAGTTCGTGTAGAGCAGAGTAACTGCCAAAAAAAAAAAAAAACAATAGAGCAAGTTAGAGCAACAGGCTCCACTAATGTCATGAAACCTTTTTAGGGCAACAGTTTCTAAATGTAAAAATTTGTTATATATATTTTTTGTAAAATGAATTCTTTTTCATTTCACTTTTATTTAAGTTGATTTCTGTGATCGATGAATATCATATATATAGTCATATTCCGCCTCTTTCGTTTTCTGAACTCGTCTGTTACAAAATTGTTTTGCTTGCTTCAAGTTCTTCTTCTTCTTAGGTGTAGGTCCGCGATTACAATGCCAAGTGAAACCTGGTCGCTCTCCATCTGGTTCTAGTTCACCTGGTACTGCATCGTTTGCTTTCATAGACTGGAGCACTTTCATCCATTCGTGCGACATGACCAAGCCAATGTAGCGCCGCCTATTTATTCGCTGAAAATTGTCAATGTCTATATCGCCTACGGTGTTCGCGCGTAAAGGATCATAAATCTTCCGAAACCCTCTTCTCTCGGAAACTTCTAAAGTCGACTCATCTGATGTTGACATTGGTCAAGCTCGTGCACCATATGTTAGGACGAGAATGATGAGCGACTTGTAGGGTTTGGTTTTTGTTTGTTGAGAGCGGACTTTACTTTTCAATTGCCTACTCAGTCCAAGGTATCAGCTGTTGGCAAGAGTGATTCTGCGTTGGATTTCAAGGCTGATATTGTTGGTGTTGGTAATGCTAGTTTCTTCTTCTAGCTCGAAGTTATGACTGTCTAAAGTAAATTAGTTAATAATTCGTTTCCTATATGAAATTTATTTTATATTTATGTTAGCCCAGTTAATGGTGTGTGATCAGACGGATCATTTTTCTGACAATTATAATTTTGTTTTTTGATAACAGTGAAATAAATTACGAACCATCTCATTATAAAATGGATAGTGATGAGACTAACGAAGAATATTAAATTCAATGCAACCGACCTGAAAGGCTGAGGGTATAATAATAATTCATTATTTTATTAAGTTCCGATTTGGTCTATTAATGCAGGAAGTTTACAGCCTGGTAAAAGTATAAAACCTCACCAGAATGTCTGTTATTTCAACACATATCTGATTTCGTACTACAGCGGTCATATTAATAAATTGACAACCGTCAGAAGGCTGAAAAAATAACAACTACTTCTTGGCCGAATATTATAAAATCGTAACCGGTAAGAACGCCTAAATATTTTACATAAAATGCATACAACAAAATGAACTAAAGTATTGGGTAATTATCTAATATGAATATGAGGCCTACAACGCAATAAGGAAAGGTATGGCTTTGGCGCGAACAAAGCCATTTTATACCTCAATAAAATTAATGCTGAGATAAATCTTAGTGTTACAGCGTCCTTCGTAAGAAAAAGGTTGATAAACGTAACACTTTTTGACAGAAGACCAAGAAAGATGCCATTACTTCAACTCCGGCATGTGCAGACTAGAGTTCGTTTTGTTGAACAGCGCCTTCTGTCGACAAACGGCTCAACATATTGTGGTCCGACGAAACGGAATCTTATATTTAGATCCAGAGCATACCGAAAGTATGTAAGAAGGCCAAACAACGCTTTACTTGATCCCGGTTATGTTGCCCGGACAGTAAAACATGAAGGTGGCAAATTTAAAGTACTGGAGTGCTCTTGTTACCATGGTACATGTCCGTTATAATTGATCAAAGAAAACATGGATTCCGAATTATACGTTGAAATAATAGAGTCGACTAGGCTACCACCCACTAAATGCAAAACGCCGCTGAAATGGGTTTATCAATAAGACAACGACCTCAAGCATACCAGCAAGTTGGCAAAAAGTTGGTTATCTTCAAATGTAGTAGAGGTTATGGGCTGACCGACTTAATCGCTTGTCCGCAATGAAATTATGCATCTTTGGGAAGAGGTCAACGAAGCTGCGGGGGAAGAGAATCCGTCAAATATAAAGCAGTTACGGAGCGTTGTGGAGAAGTCATGAAAGGTCATTCCATTATGTGCGCCCCATTTTGTGTATCACAAATTTACATATGGAAGTGTTGCGTGCAATAAATTTCATTTTGGAATAAGAATTTTAAACATATTCGGACGGAAATCCCTAATACGAAGGACAAACAAAAGGAGTAGCAGTGTGACGAGATTTCCAAATAAAAGGAACAGACAAAAGGAGCGGCAGTATTTTGAAAATTCCCCATACTAAGGGCAGACAAAGAAGTGGCTGTATGATGCAAATTCCCCGTAAAAAAAGGCAGAGAAAAATCAGCCTATTCTTGAGCGCGTGAACAGAATGTTTGGGTCATCTACAGGTATAGGGTGTTTTTTTTATAGAGGTATAGAACTTTAAGCTGGCATTACTTTTCAAGATGGCGACCGATTTAAGCTGCCAAGTGATTTATTCTCACGTATCGCGCACTATGTCCAATGATACGGACCAATGATTCCACCAGCCCATAAAGCGCACCTAACAGTCAGTTTTTCTGAATGTAACGGTGTTTCAACATACACTTGAGGATTACCTTCACTGCAAATGCGACAGTTTTGTGTGTTGACGTAGCTGTTCAACCAGAAGTGCGCTTCATCGCTAAATATCGCTAAAATGGACGTAGTGCGCGATACGTTTTCCGCACAGAACCGTTATTTTCGAAATAAAATTGCACTATTCGCAAGCGTTATTCAGGCGTGAGTACATTCATGATGAATTGCCAAACCAAACTGGGAATAAATCACTTGACAGCTGTTAAATCGGTCGCCATCTTGAAAAGTAATGACAACTTAAAGTTCTATACCTCTTTAAAAAACACCTTTTATAAGAAGAGCGGCAGCCACTATCACACTAGGTACAAATAGAAAACGCAGAGGCGTTGATACTGCTGTGATATGGTGTGTTTTGAAAACGGATAAACTGTGTATAGCAGAAATATATGTGTGTTATAAAGAATTGTAAAATAAGCCATTGCGTATAATAAATAATTGTAATTATTGAGGACGAAGTAAACGTTGAGTAAATTCCTGACTATTTAGAGGCCAAACGAACAAATCTTTAAAGTTTTATTTAGCAATCTAGTGATCGGACTCGAAGGATTTGGGAAATCATCGAGGGTAGCTACGCAAAACGTTACAATATAATTAAAGAATGGATACTATCATGTGATTCCTGTGAAGCATCCGCGAACATGAACTTCTACTTTCCGAAAATAATATTCCAGCATACACAGGTGAGAATGTAGAACATTTTGTTTTTCTTTGACAATCTTTCGATCGACCGATATTTTGTGTTGAACGAAGCCTTTAATACGGATTTTTTAAGTAGTTATATTTTTTGTATTTTGACTTAAAAATATTCTGTAAATTCTAAAAATTTCCTCAGTTAATATTTCAAAATTTATTTTTCTTATTAATTTCATTTATTTTTCTTTTCACAATATTTTTTGCTCCCTTCCATTAGAAATAGAAAAAATTGTCACTCAACTCTGCTTAGTACAAATCTAATTTAAAAATTGAAAGGAATCTAGCCTACCATAAAATACACATTTTTTGTGGCAAAATTCATATTTTTAACAACATACATAGTTCCCTTCAATGGTGATACACTGCTTATAACGATCCTCCAACTTTCAATAGCAATTTTGTAGTACGAGTTGTCCTTTGCTCCAAAATAGGCCCCAGTTTCGGCGAACATCTCTTCATTCGGCGAATATTTCATTCCAGACAGGATAGGAAATAGCCGCTGCAGTCCACTCGGATGACAGTCGATTGGACTGCGGTGTAAAAGAATGGAACAATGTTTCATCCATTGCCACATATCGACGCGCAAAATCGGATTCCTTACGCTTGAACATCTCCAAACACTATTCCGAATCGTCAACTCCCGTAGTTTTGGGTCAAAAGTGAGCTCGCGCGGCATCAACTTTGCACAGAGCTTTCTCACCCAAATATTCGTGAATGCTATGATGTACACATTCAGTTGCTATCTTTAGAGTGCCTGCTATTTCATTCAATTTTAATTTACGGTCATTCAAAATTATTTTGTGGATCTTTTGGGCGTTCACTGCGTTCACCGTCTTCGGTGCTCCTATCACGACGTTTAAATTTGGCTTACCAACCCTTGATGGCTGATTTTCCTAGAGCAGTGACGTAAAACTCGTCTCAAGCCAAGTTTTTGCTCAACTGTATTTTGCCCTTCAAAAAGCAATATCAACTCGCGAAATTCCTTTTTATCCATTTTTTTCGCAATAACAAAAGTTTCTTCACTCAAAATGTTATAAACCACACCGGGTACTTTTCAATTGTCGTGTAATATGAACTATATATTCTTACAAAAAAAAATATTATTTATATTTTGAACCGCTCTTTATTTTTCCTTATTATTCAAACGATAAGCATTCAATAGGTAGTTTTTAGATAAATAGTTATTTATTTTACTTAGCTGATTTATTTGCTGCATATTATTCACTGCAATTTCACTTATATAATGGGTCGGAAACGTCGAGCACATCTCCGTTGGCATTCGTCAAGTGAACAATAACGGTTCCCATTACCGCCGCAGCCGTTATAATAAAAGCTTAAACAAGATCGAGTTCCAGCATTATAATACCATCTCAAACCGTCGCGACAACCTATGCCACTGCTGCCCCTGTTATATGGAACAGAACAGCTGTAAAATGCTTTAAAAAAATTTAAAATAAAAAAAAAAATTGAAAAATTATACCAAATCTGTTTTGTACACTTATTTGAAAGGCTTTCTCATTACTTACCAGGCTTGTTCGGACAATGCGCTTGAGTTTGGCCTATGAAAAAACAGATGAACAAATGCAAAAGTAAGGAATTAATGTCATTCCGATTACTTTGAAGGGTGTTAAGTAGTGTTTGAGTAGTAGTGCTTTGGTATAATATAATTCCTGTATAGACTTGAGTTGCTTTTATAGCCCCGCGATTACTTAATATGAGTAATACATGATGCATTTGTTGAAATTGTAAACTTTCCAATTTCTGGTTGTTCATTGTTTGACGTGTAGGTCAATGATCTCTTGTTGAAACATATGTTTCAATAAAGATTATTTTGTTATTGATTTTGTTTAATTTAATTTTTTTTACCAAACAACAATCGATACTTTCTTTCTCTGGTTTTATTTTATTATCTTGGATGTTGCTTTTTTGCGATAACTTAACCTTAACTTTTGTTAAGTTTGTTTTATAGTCATTTCATTACTATCTTATTTAAAACATATTTCGATTATTCTGTTTAAACCTATATAATGGGTCTTATGACTACGAAGATGTTTTTTCTTACATATTAAGTATATTTTCTTAATCCCCATAATAATTAATAACGTTCTTGTTACGAATGCTTTAATAATAATAAGTTTTCATTGTAAATTATATCTGAGAAAATATTTTTTCTTTAATTAAATAATCGAATTGTGGATTTTACAATTGGTAAACAATTGAATTGCATACCTATAAGTATTGTGTAAGTATTTAAGAAGTATTTAAGGGGGTATTCTAGACTAGAGGGATGAATTTTAGGTAATCCGTGAAGATCCGTGAAAAGAAAGCAATCAATATTTTTATTATCCATCTATTTATAAGTTATTTATTGACGTCAAAAATTGTTACGTGACCATACCCACGATGTCAGGCATTCTAGCAATATGAAAAGAAAAAGATTATTAATCTAAGGAAATCTCGCAAAGTCTGGAAAAGCCAAAAAAGAATTTCACAAAATGGCAACTGTTTGAAAAAAAATTTATTTAACCTTTTTTTTTGTAATTTTTAGTATTTTTTAAAAATACTAAAAATTTAAAATTGCTTATGCTCGTAGTTCCAGACATAGAAAAGTCTATAAAGGTGACTCACAAAAATTTTCAAGTAAATCGGGTCCAGTAGAACTTGAGAAATCGTGGGTATCATTTTGAAAAGCATAGTTTCGAGAAAAGCTCATTTAAAGTTCCGACAGACATATTTTTAAATAGTTATACTTTAAAAATATGCAAAAGGAAATAGAATTTTCCAAAATTGTAGACTAAAATACATAACCTTATGTGTTATAAAACTCAATGGTCAAATCAATTTTCGTTGCTTAAAACGAAATTTCTAATGAAAGTTTAATAGGGAAACCCAATTCAATGACAATTTTTTTGATTTGAAATTTACTTCTAATACAATTTAGTGTTTTGTTTTTTTAAATAATAAGTTTGTTTATTGAAACTGAAAATTGTGTAGAACAGTTCAAGTTCGAGCAGAGCAACTGCCGGAAAAACTATAGAACATTTTAGAACAACTTTGAGCAGTAATCTCATAAAACACTTTTCGTACAACAATTTCCCAATGTAAATGTGTGACATTTCTTTTTTAAAAAAATCTAGATATTTATGAATTTTTATGTATATATTTTTTATAATTTGAATATTTTGTCTCTTCACTTTTTTATGTTCTATTCTGTGCTTGGTGAACAGTCATATTCTGTCCTCATTCGTTTTTCAATCGCATATGTCAAAAAAATATATTGCTTGGTCTATGTGACTTTTAAAGAAAAAGCTAGAGCTGAAAATCGTGCGCTAAGTTGCTCTATTTCTGCTTATAGCAAACTCATGAAACAAAAAGTAGAGCAAGTAATAGTAAACAAATTGTCTTAAAACACAATTTTTTTAACCTAGAGCAGCTCAATAAACGAACATAATAGCCCATCATAGCCAAAAAGAATTATTTGAAAGCTATATACATATAGAATAAGGATAAGATTCGTTAATAATATACTCCACATCAGAGTTTTATATATATATTTTATAACCCAAAAAGTGCGATTAACGGGTTACCATATCCATAAAAGATGTTCATGAGGAATATTCAAAAAGGCAAGTTTACTGAAGCTCTCGCTGCCGGAGTGATTTTATTTTTATCATGTTGGCAACAAGGTAGTGTAGCCAGACTTCTCCCCTTTTTAACGAGACCGGTTGGAGGTCAGTCCGTTGAGAACTGTCGAAGCGGAAACACGTTCCGTGAACAATATGAATCCAGTCTCCCTCGCCAAGTGAAAAACACGCGGCATCATACGTTATCTCGTTTTTCTCTCTCAAACCTCCGTTTGAGATTTATTATGAGCTGAAATATGAATATGGTGATAAAGCTATCAATCGAACGAGTGTGTAGAAGTGAAATCGCGAGTTTAAAAATGGCCGTACGCCTATTCATGATGTACAAGGAAGCGGAAATTCTTCGATTGTGGTTGACGAAATGTCTGAAAATAGAGTCCGCGACGATCGCAAATTGACTCTTATTTGCCTTTGTGTGATGTCCCATGTTCCATGTTCGAAGAAGCCGTGATTTTAGAATCGAAAAACTACTCATACGGTATTTACTTCAAACAGTCTGAATCGAAAGTTTTACCATTGTCACTGATGATTGAAGAGAATAGATATAAAGGGTGTTTTTTTTATAGAGGTATAGAACTTTAAGTTGCAATAAAACAACGAGTTATTCATGATGAATTGCCAAACCAAACTGAGAATAAATCACTTGACAGCTGTTAAATCGGTCGCCATGTTGAAAAGTACTGCCAACTTAAAGTTCTATACCTCTATAAAAAGCACCCTTTAGTAGTTGTAAATATAAATGACAATCTCATACTGCTCATAGTGCTCAGAGCTCTATTAATTTTTTTACGAGTTGTAAAGGGTATGTAGGGTATGGTTTTATCACGATGAAACTTACACGACGGCTATTGGTCTGCTCAGAGATTTTTCTCTTTCTTTAACCGTTCAATTTCAATAGCTGATAACAACAGATATTTCGTATCAACAATTTTGTTTCCTGAAACCAGCTCAAAGTAGATTATGTCATTGTAGGGAGAATAATCTTCTTTTGGTCCACTTTGCCTTTGGTTGTCGATAGACCTCATCGCTGAAAAAAATTTGGCTCGAAAACGTCGGATCTTCTTGGAACTTTACAAGAGCCCGTAGAGCAAAGCGGCTTCAGTTCGTGCACAATCTGTATTTTGTATGCTTTCAATTCAAGATCTCGAGGTATAATGAGCTAAGTCCTTCCATACGTCAGTCCGAGTTGCTGCGAACGGCGCCGAATCGACTCTTCACGTTCTTCGTGTACACTCTCAGCTACGTCCGCTATATTTTCTTCACTGCGTGTTGGACGTGGTCTATATTATCGTGGTCGTGGTCGAATATTATCCAATAATGAATGCTGGGTCTCAAGATGGGTGATGGTGTTGCGAATAGTACGCTCAGTAGACCGATTATGTTGACCATAAGTTGAGCGAAGGGCGCAAAACACATTATTTACAGAACTTGAATTTTCGTAATAAAATTGAATGATTTGTAAACGTTGTTCAGGCGTAAGTCTTTACATGATGAGATGGCAAAAAATACTGAAAAAAATAACATGACAGCTTGAGACGACTCACTCGTGATCTCTCAAAAAAAAGGCTGTTGAAAATATTATCTCTACTTGGACTTCGAAATTCGAAAAATCAGCTTAACAATTTGTTTTAGATATGTTATGGAATCAATTTAGGGAAAGAGATCGATTTTTTGAACTCAGCACTCGGCAGAACCTCCATAAGGCCCTACTTCTATGTACAAAAAAATATCGCCGTATATCGAGCTAAAGCATATTTCGGATTTTTTTTGTAAGCAGATTAAAATAAGACTTTGTGGAACGTAGAGCATAAATCTATATAAACTTAATCCTACGTTGGCTATGTACGTACATTCAAATGGACATCATCATTATGGTTTGTTTTTCGTTTCATGTAATTTACCATCCATATCAGCTGTTTTGTTTTGCATGTGTTTCAGTGCTTAAAACTACAACCTGTCGTTGGCTGCACAATCATATGTATGAATGTATGTAAATGCTTAGTTATATATCCTATAAATATCAGCCGCAAGTTGTAGTTCACAAACATATACATACTAACAGTTTGCATACACTCACACACTGGGTTTCATGCATTCAAGAACACACAACAAAGTATTTATTACGAGTATATGTATATATGTACATACAACCGTGTGTGTATAAAAAACACATATGCTTTGTCTTCGCTTTTGTCTGCCTGATTTGATTATCTTTTATCTAAAATAAGAGTGAACAATTATCCTAATACAGCCTGGAAATTACTACCATTTCAAATTTCTATATTTATTTGCATGTATGTGTGTTTATGTATGTGCGTGTGAGCATGTTTGAAACTGAGCTTGTACATTTTATATTGTATGCTTTGAAAAGATATCCCGCAGCGTGAAAACCCCAATTATTGGTCTGACAGCGGGAGTGAGTGGTCAACCTTTTCGTAAGACATTTTCACAGAATTCTCTTTTCAACCTCCCCCACTTGACTAAAAATACATTTCAAGTGTTGATAATGTACGAATACATACGGGTATAAACATATATACAGAGAAACAAGGCATGCCAGCGAAGCGTGTAAAATGTCGGTAAGACTGTGTGAGTGTGTGCGAAAGTGGTTGTGTGAAGGAGCGAGTGTGTGGCGCCACATGTGGGTTAAAAAGTCAATGCAGTCGCTTTGTAGAAAATTGCAATAAAAGCGACATTTAAGTAGTTTATCCCTGTTGCTACATATATATATATGCTTACTTGCATGTGCGAGTGTGTGCAAGTGTTTTATGGGTGTGTGCGCGCACACAGAGTGTCCTTTAAAATAAACTACTTACACCTGCCCACACTTAAATGTTATATTTTATATCCATACAAATTATACGTATGTAATTATGTGCATACATACATATATGTTAACGCCATTGTTCATTTGTTGGCAAACCTGCTATTTTTCGCTCAACCCAATTGTTATTATCGCCAAACATTCATTTTGCCCATTCCCTTACTCTTTGGCAAAGTGGAAAATAATGAAGACAGTCACTTGTTTCATATTTATTTGTGTGTGTGTTTCTTCTATGCTATACATGTGTTGTGCGTAGTTGAGCAAGTGTGACTGCATTTATTTTATTTATTTTATTTTTTCTCGACATTTTCTTTCTCAACAACTGCAGGTACATATATAATTATACGATTTCTACAGACGCCTTTTTTTCTTCTCTTTTCTTTTTTCGTTTTTCTGTTACAATTAAAAACATATTGCTCCAAGCTTTTCTGCAATTAAAATTAAATTTTATCTATGATTCCAAGTGCTCAGCTGGTCGCTTTGCGTAAACGTTCTGCTAATTTTTTTTTCTACCGTATTTTGTGTTTATCATACTTCTTACTTCCAGCCATTTATGAATAACTTATAACAAATTTTTATTTTTTATTTAATTAAATTTTCAGTTTTATTTTCGTAATTTTATTTAAACTATTTTCTTTTATTATATTTTATTGTATTGTATATTATTTCATTTTGTGGGTGATCCAAGTAGAGGTACTTTTTTCAAAGCTTTTTTTTTTGACAGATCACGCATGAGTCGTGTCAAGCTGTCATGTAATTTTTGTTGAGTATTATTGGGCATTTCATTGTGGAAAGACTTACGCCTGGACAACGTTTAAAAGTCATTCAACTTTATTACGAAAATTCACTTTCTGCGTGCTTCGCTCAACTTTTGGTCAACATAATCGGCCTACTAAGCGTACTATTCGCAACACCATCACCCATCTTGAGACCCAGCATTCATTATTGGATAATATTCGACCGAATAGACCACGTCCAACACGCAGTGAAGAAAATATAGCGAACGTAGCTGAGAGTGTACACGAAGACCGTGCAGAGTCGATTCGGAGCCGTTCGCAGCAACTCGGACCGAAGTATGGAACGACTTGGCGTATATTACGCCGAGATTTTAAATTGAAAGCATACAAAATACAGCTTGTGGATGAACTGAAGCCGTTTGACGCTACCAAGCGACATCGCTTCGCTCTTTAAGCTCTTGAAAAGTTCTAAGAATATCCGACGTTTTCGAGCCAAATTTTGTTCAGCGATGAGGACCACTTTCGGCTCAATGGGTATATAAACAAACAAAATTGCCAAATGCGGCAAGAGCAGCCTGAAGATATTCAACAGCTGCCATTTCATCCAGAAAAAACACCGGTTTGGTGTGGTTTGTGGGCCGGTGGAATCATCGGTCCATATTTCTTCAAAAATGATGTCGCTGAGAACGTAACCAATGTCAATGGCAACCGCTATCGCGCCATGATATCCGATTATTTAATGCCTGAAAATAAAGCACCACTTCCCACACATCGCATCAATCAATGGATTTATTGAGAGAACGCTTCTGTTAGCAGATAATTTCACGCCTTGGGCCGGTCGATTGGCCACCCAGACCCAGGCAACTTTTTCCTGTGGGGATATGTAAAATCGAAAATCTATGCATACAATACCGCTCCGAAATGCTCGAACGAGTCATTGAAAATTGGACTCAACAGATGGACCATCTGAGACGTAGCCGCGGTCAATATTTGAAAGAGACAATCTTCAAAAAATAAATACCAAAGAATGTTCTTCCGAATGATAATAAATTATTTTAATTTCATATAATACTCGCGGACCCCAGCATGCTTTGCTACACCTATAAAAGAATTAGGAAAATCTAATTGATATTTTGAATCTTCAATTTTTTTGTGGAACAGGAGACGAATAAAATTGATTTTAAATTTTTTTCCAAACCTTTTATATTAATTTAATTTAATTTAATTTTTTTTCCATTTTCATTTTTTCACTCTTTCTCTCTCTTTCAACACCACATAAAACGTAATATACCTCTATAAAAAACACCCTTTTTAAATTTGCGACACTCATAAATCCGTGAAAAATTGAATGAGGAATTCCAAAAAAAAATATATATATATATATATATATATATATAAATATATATAAAGAAAAAAAATAAATAAATAAATAAAAAATTGTTCCAAAATTTTATCAAAAACCGAACATAGCTTAAAATTCAAATTACAGTAGTTTTGAATATAACCTCGCTTTTTTTTTGCACAGAGTTAACATAGTTCTTAATTCTTTGTCCTAGAAGCTAATAAAATTACCTCGAACACATCCAAAACTTAGATCATTCACTTTAGAAGATGCTGCGAAAAAAATGTTTGTTGATGTTGAGAAAATTTTGATTTTTCGAAGTATCTTTCTAGTATGAAGCTTTTCTGAACTGATGAGTCCTATACCTTTTGATGGCCGATTCACTATACTTACAGTCCTATATTTATAAGTAATATAATTTATTTTAGTATTAAATAATTATATTATTTATTAATTATTAGTTGTATTTTATTTAAATTATTTATTACTATATTATTTTAATTTCATTTTATTTTGTTTTATTTATTGCCAGCAGGAAATATCACACGTTGGTATGGCTTCTTGTAATATTTTGTTAAATTTATTTTGTTTATTTTAGTGATGCAGTTTATCCAATAAATTATATTTTTTTGGCTCAAGTTGGCCACTCTATCGAAAATATCCCAAGACCACAGGAACACTCTCTGGTTTTCAAGTAAGTTGTTCTGAGAGTTTGAACAAAAAAAAAAAAAGACCGGGTTAGTTGTGGAGTTTGCCTATATAGCCTCGATATTTATTTACTTACTTACATATATACTTAGTAGGGACATAAATACTGTTACACACATTTTATGCTATAAAATAAAAAATAATGAATGTTTTTGGACCAATTTTTTTTACATATTTATTGATATATATTGTATACAAAAAAGCAGTATTCATTCGAAATGCCCGCCTTTGGCCTTCACGCACGCCTTAAGTCGGACTGGCCAATCATCAATAGCCGCACGCACCTCCTCCATTGTGAAATTGGGCACAGCACGAATCAAAGCTGTCTTAAGAGAATCAATATTGGGGTATCTTTTGTGGCAAATCATGTCCTCTAAAACTGTCCACAATTTCTAATCCAGCGGGTTCAAATCAGGAGTGCGAGAGGGCAACTCTTCAGAGGAAATGAATGCTGGTAAATTGTTTTGGAGCCAGATTTGGGTCGTTTTAGCTTTATGGGCCGGCGCAGTCTTGCTGAAAACTCCATGATTGGTTTTGGAACATGGAATGGTTAAGTGGTCTTACAACAGCTTCCAAAACGGTTTCTTGGTAAACTTTGGCCGATGTTTTGACACCTTGTTCGCAAAAATGCAAGTCAGTTACCCCATCATTCACAATTAATAAATTGTTAATTTAATTTGACTTAATTTAATTCTGTGTTACATAGTTTAATGGGTTAAGCCGCTCTAGAATTTTCGGAAAATGTATTTTTTTTTCCTTTCAAATGTTACATTATGGTCTCAAAAATATAATGCCGAAAGATTATGACTGATAAAAATTTCTAAATGCCCCATTTTCGTTCTCTAGTCGAAGCATCCTCAAAACTTTAAACGCGTCTATCTCAAAACTCCTTCTTTCAAGTTGGCCGGAAACATAACAAACAATTTACAACCGATTCACTTGAAATTTTGACAACATCTTCAGAAATACTTTATCTACAGAAATAAGATAAGAATGAAAAAAGGCATTCATTATATATGTAATTAACTCCTTATATTTATTGTTTAAGGAAAATTAATTTAAAAATGGCTACTATACATTTTTCGGGGACCACGGCCGGGCACACAGCTCCTGTAATACTTTTATTTTAATAAGTTGTTGAAAATGAGATAGCAATAGCTATAGGAGTGGATAGGGTTTTTTCAATATATCCATTTGACAAAATGGCGGTCTCTAAAGGAAAAACTATGGCCCAAAAAAGTGTCCGAAAAAAAAATCTCAAAAAAGGCCTATTTTGTGGCCCTCTACAGTGGCCTAAAATTTCTGCTATTCTTAAATATTTTTGTTTTTGTGGCTTTATATCATATTATTAACTTTTTTTTTGATTTCATATAACTGAATTAATTTTTTTATTTGACTTAAATTTAATTTTATATTATTTTAATTTGGCTAAATGTAATTTATTTTTATATTATTTCAGTTTTATTTTATTTTAAAGAAACCTCGAGCCCCGTACTTTGCTTTACCTTTCTAAAAAAAAATATAAAATACAATAAAAAACACCCATACGGAGTGAAAAAGCAACCAATTACCCCTAAGGATATGCAACGATTTAAGCAAATACTTTGGGCCAAGAGCACACATATTGGAACTACTGGTTGCACACTAAACGAAAATAAATATTTGATTGTTTATCGTGAAGAGTGGTTGAGATTTTTAACACGCAGCCAAAACATTTACCTCCACATATGTGGCAAGTGCCTAAAGGCACCACACATTTTGACTTTTTTTTATATTTATATTGTGTATGAGTATATACATTTTTTTCTTTACCATTGCAATACATGTTTTGTGTACGCCTTTCACATGGCATACAAATTATTACATTTGTATAGCAAAATGCTTGAAAATGGCATATTTTGTATACGCAATTTTGCTGCTAACAACTTTTTAAGCTATTTACCCAACTGCATTAGCATTTTGCAAAATACATATGTACATATGTATGCATGTTTCGACTGTAAAAACGATAATGCCCGCTAGTCACATTTTTGCTGAAACTTAAATTGGTTGCTACCGAGTACCTATAGTACAAATATAATGTTGTTTTTGCTGTTGTTGTTTTTGTTTTTTCTCACCTTTTAGCCATAAAATTTCTCGCGCAAATAGTTGGTTTGTTATTTTTGACATTACCGCTAGTGGCACTTTTTTGCCGCACCATTACATACGCATAGTACTTGAAAATGCAGAACAGGTGCGTCAACAAATAGCCGTTAGCAATCGCACTCGCAACTCACAACTGGCACACTGTGTGTTTAAGTGAGTGAGTGAGTGAGTGAGTGTGTTGGTGTGTGTGCGTCGTAAACACACCACAAATTATATAACCGTCGGCTATTTGACAATGTGTGTGGCTACAAAAATATGCATACATAAAGATGTATAGATACATACATTTATGCTATGGAACATGTGTTCCCATAATGGCCTACGAGATTAGTGTTGTGTGTGGGTGTTTGTGTCAAAAGTGACGAGACGTGCGTTACGAATTCTTTTGTCACAATAAATTAGCTGAAGAAAATTTGCAAGTAAACGAGTCCAATTTGTGGTAAGTGTTAGAGGTTTTGATTTTGAATGGCGTTGCAAGGTGAATATAGTGGTATTGAACTGATTATTAAGTATACCCGGCTGAATATTACATTATAAGCTAATAAGGATTTGAAACATTCTCGCTGTGAGCCAGATGGTTCAATTTAATGCGAGGCGTAGTGGTCTCACTCATGTCTGCCTCCATATTATTCCTGGAAAAGCTACTCCTACACATAATCCCGACGCTCTTGTTGGCGGTTAAGAGTTTAGAGATAGGCAGTGGAATGAAAAAGTAGAATTTTCGATTGTTATTTTTTTATCATTTTATTTTTTATGCCATACTGCTGCGGCCGCAACAGCGGAGAGGTTAGCTTTGCCCATTACAATTCAGAAGAACTGGGTTCGAGTCCATCGGCCGTTCGAAAGCGGCTTAGAATAAATTGTAGGTTTCTTGCTGGTGACGCAAAAACAACAAATTGGAGGAGGAGCTCGACCAAAAATCGCTTTAGCGGTTACAAACCGCCAAATAACGGGTGATTCATTTCGAAGTTCCCTACTTATTTAAGGATAAAATCACAGAAGATACATATTTAATGGGGAATGTTTATTATCATTCGAAAGAACATTCCTTGGCATTCATTTTTTTGAAGATTATCTCTTTCAAATGTTGGCCGCGGCTACGCCTCAGATGGTCCATCCGTTGAGTCCAATTTTCATTGACTCATTCAAGGATTTCGACTGGTAACTGGCGAATGACATGCGTAATGTTTTGCTCCAAGGTCTAAATCCAAGCGGGATTGTCCGCATAGACTTTAGACTTTACATATCCCCACAGGAAACGGTTTAACGGTGTGAGATCACACGATCTTGGTGGCCAATCGTCCGGCCCAAAACGTGAAATTATCTGCCCGGCGAAGTGTTCTCTCAATAAATCTATCGATTGGTGCGTTGTGCGGGAAGTGGCGCCGTCTTCTTGAAACCAAATTTCTCGAGGATCACTTCAATTTCAGGCATCAGATAGTCGGTTATCACGGCGCGATGACGGTCGTCATTGACGGTTACGTTGGCACCGGCATCATTTTTGAAGAAATATGGACCGATGATTCCACCGGCCCACAAACCACACCAAATCGTTGTTTTTTCTGGATGAAATGACAGCTCTTGAATCTCTTCAGGTTGCTCTTCATCCCAAATGCGGCAATTTCGTTTGGTTTTATACCCATTGAGCCAGAAGTGGGCCTCATCGTTGAACAAAATTTGGCTCGAAAACGTCGGATATTCTTAGAACTTTTCAAGAGCTCATAGAGCGAAGGGATGTCGCTTGGGAAGGTCGAACGGATTCAGTTCAACCACAAGCTGTATTTTGTACGTTTTCAATTTAAGATCTCGACGTAAAATACGCCAAGTCGTTCCATACGTCGGTCCGAGTTGCTGCGAACGGCGCCGAATCGACTCTCCACGGTCTTCGTGTACACTCTCAGTTACGGCCGCTATATTTTCTTCACTGCGTGTTGGACGTGGTCTATTCAGTCGAATATTATCTAATAATGAATGCTGGGTCTCTAGATGGGGTGATGGTGTTGCGAATAGTACCCTCAGTAGGCCGATTACGTTGACCATAAGTTGAGCGAAGCGCGCGATACACATTCTTTACAGAACGTGAATTTTCGTAACAAAGTGAATGATTTGTAAACGTTGTTTAGGCGTAAGTCTATCCATGATGAAATTACAAGTTTCATAGTGATTCCCGCATGCAGTTCTATAAGGCAATTCCTCGTCAGGATCCCGATAATTAATTTTCTGCGTTTTTTTTTTTCTTTAAGAAAGTAGGGAATCTCGAAATGAAACGATTTTACATATAATACCCTGTTCTAGCAGATGGGCATATGGGATACTTCATTTTAATGGAAGGTCTTTGACTTGCTTCTTCGATCAGTTTGAACTAATTTTTGACCTCTTTTTGGCACATATTGGGCTGTATCTCAGCCATAACTTGACGAATGTTGGGCTGGAAGTGCTCAAGTGGCTTTAACATGACGAATGTTGGTTTTCATGTCCTCAATAGTCAAAGATTTCCTTGCATAATTACGATCTGTCGCGTAGCCCCCAAAAAAAAAGTTCAACGGTGTCAAATCGCACGATCTCGGTGGCAAATTATGATCGCCAAGACGAGAGATTACGCAGCTGGATAATTTGAATCATAATTCTTGTAAAACAAAACATTTTTGGTTTGACAGTTAAAAAACAAACTTATTTTATTATTATATGCTTCGCTGATATTTAATTCAACTGAAAATTATTTATTTGATGCGAAATTTGTTACATTTCTGTGACACCTAAACAGTAGATTTCCAAGAATTTATATATTTCGAAAATAAATTACTCACAGACCTAGTCAAATTTCCATTTCCCATTAAATTCTATTTCTTTATTGTCTACTAATATTTCATTTCACCCCCGCACTCCTCAAATGAATATTTCACAAATCGCCCCCATACTAATTCCACTCCTTGCAAAAAACCTTCTTTTTCCTGCTACAACCTTCTTGTCTTACCAGCGCCACGTGTTCTCGCCTCGCCTCGCTGCAAACAAAATAAACAAGTAATAAATATTTGAAATGATATACATCAATAATTCAATATTTATTTTCACTTCCTTAATAAGCACAAAATAAATACAAATAGTAAGAAAAGTCGCAAAAAAAAAGAAGAAAATGAAAGTGAGTTGATAGGAGCATTTTTTGACACGTTTTTCTGAGTCACTCACACCACCACACCCACACATATCCACAACGTAGTTGTTCAAGTGAATTCGCAATAATAACGAGCATTTTGTGAAATTTAATATTTTATTTCATTTGATTCGCAAACATTCATATATATAAACTATATATGTACATATGTAATCACCTGCAACAAATAATATAAATTTTAAATTTTTTGCTCACTCTTCTCACTGACGAAAAGTTGCTTAAGTGCGCCTTACGCTGTGCATATTAATATTTCAGCAATTTCGCATGCAATAAGTCTATATATTGTGTAATAAGTCGAAGCTGCGTTGAGGCTAACGCATCTTACGCAGAAAATGACAGTAAGTTTCTCCCATCTCGGCTATTAACAGCAATAGCGTGTCTCGCGCCCTCTACCCTTCGTTGTTCGCCGACGATTGCAGATACCAAATGAAGCCTGAGCTTTATTCGCCTCATCTTTTCATTGGAGTAAATAGAGGAACATCTATATTTCCAGCATTACAAAGCTGAACCGTTTTTATTCAACCGAGCAACAAGAGCTAGCCGGCGTAGGTACTTTTTTTATCGTAAGTCTGTTCTCATCGTACTACCTCTACGCCGATATGTCTGAATTTGATGTCTGGATAATACCAGAAACGCAGTCAGAATTGGGAAGGACCTCTCCGAGCCGTTCGATACCAAATGCGGTTTCAGACAGGGAGACTCTTTATCGTGTGATTTCTTTAATTTGATGCTGGAGAAAATAATACGCGCTGCAGAGCTAAATAGACCAGGCACAATCTTCTATTTCTTCTATATAATTGGTCATAACAACCGCACCGCAAGTTCTACGTTCTCCAGATTAGACAAAGAAGCGAAGGGAATGGGTCTGGTAGTGAACGAGGGTAAGACGAAATATCTCATGTCATCAAATATACAGTCATCGCAGTCGCGACTTGGCTCCCGCGTCACTGTTGACAATCACAACTTCGAAGTAGTAGATAATTTCGTCTATCTGGGAACCAGCATTAACAACATCAACAATGTCAGCCTTGAAATCCAACGCAGAATCACTCTTGCCAACAGGTGGACTAAGTAGGCAATTGAAAAGTAAAGTCCTCCCTCGACGAACCAACACCAAACGCCACAAATCGCTCATCATTCCCGTCCTGACATATGGCGCAGAAGCCTGGACGATGTCTACATCCGATGAGTCGGCTTTAAGAGTTTTCGAGAGAAAAGCGTTGCATTGAGATTTATGGTCCTTTGCGTGTTGGGAACGGCGAACACCGCAGACGATGGAACGATGGAACGATGAGCTGTACGAGCTATACGACGACATTGACATAGTTCAGCGAATCAAGAGACAGCGGCTACGCTGGCAAGGTCATGCCGTCCGAATGGATGAAAGCGCTCCAGCTTTGAAAGTATCCGCTGGCGGAAGCAGAGGAAGAGGAATTCCTCCACTCCGCTGGAAGGGTCAGGTGGAGTGTCACCTGGTATCACTTATTATTTCTAACTGGCGCCAAACAGCAAAACGAATAAACGAGTGGCGCGCTATTGTTGATGAGGCTGTAATCGCGTAAGCGGTACCTTCGCCAAAAAAGAAGAAGAATATATTCTCATCGTCCTTCTGCATTATATAGTGGTATGGGAACGATGAGTGACATGTACAGTTTAGTTTTTGTTCGTCGTGAAAGGACTTTACTCACATTGTTTGAAACCCGTGGGGCAGAGGTGGTGTGTAGCAATACTTATCTAACGGGTATTTTCCAAAATTTAGTGACTGATGATTATGTGTTCAATGATAGAGTTTCCAGATCTAAAGTTTCTTCAGTATTGAGCAGAGCACGCTCAAGTTAAATCGTCGGGCATGCTTTCGTTTCACCATATTCCGCAAAAAAAAAAAACAGATGAACGCTTAGCCGACAAGCCATTGGCTCCCGCCGATGTGTTATCCTTTAGGGGCGCAATCTCTATTCGAACTTAGTCATATTCAGTTTACGGCACGTCTATTCCCTCTTCATCTACTGAGTATAATGACTATCGTTTCAAATCCTTTTTATTTAATTTTTACTTTTGCGAAGTAGAGCACATTCTTAAATGAACTAGTATGTAGCTAGTATGAAACTGATGCATAATCGTTGGAAGACGTCGCTGTATTAGAATTACGTACACCTAATTCTCTCATGAAATTTTTTTTAATCAAAGACAGTGGAAATAGGGAACCTCCTATTGTTTTGAAATTATCCCTTTAATATCTCAAACAACTTAAATCTCTCTCACGTCGCTGTATTATAATTACCGGTCTCTAGCATGAAAAAAATGGAATTATGTTAGTATAAAATTAAATGTAAAAGACGGATTTCATATTAAATTTTTTTAATATTAAAACATATTTATCAAATAACTCAATTCTCTCATGACATAATTTTGTTTTATTTTTAATTAAAAACTTTCTAATATTTTTATCTATCAAAAAGAAAAAAATTAGTAAAAATAATACTTTCAAATGACTTGACTATCTTTATTTTAAATTAAAAATTTATAGATAAAAAATGCTCTTATCAAGTAACTTATTTCTGTCATGATATAATATTGTTTAATTTTAAATGAAATTTTTTATCTATCTTCATTAACTTAATTCTCTCATGATAATTTTAATAATTTTATTTTTAATCTGAAATCGCATGATATACTTTTTAAATTTTTTTCTCAAAACCCACACAGTAAATATAAAAAAAATTAAATTAAATTAAATTAATTAATTCAATTTATTACAACATTAATTAGCAATCACTTTAATTTAAAACATCTCGAAGAACTTAGTTCTCTCATGACATATCCGAAGCTTTCGCGAATTAATTATTAAAAAATTAGAAATTATATAAAATACAATACAATAACATCAAGTGACAATTACTTAGTGTAAAAATATCTGAAATAACTTAAATCTCTCATGACATCAATTTTTAGTCAAAAAAAAATACTCAAATTAATTTTATAGAAATTTTGTTAAATTATATATTATTTGTATGATGAAAAAAATTCTCTTCACTATCTCAAAAAACTTAAATCTCTAACTCTATACTTTTAACTTATTTGTTTTAAAAGATTTTCTGAAATTAAATTTATTAAACATATAAGAACATCAAATAGAAATTGTTTAAATCAAAAAATTTAATTCTCTCATGAGATAATCTTGCTTTATTCGTAACTAATATTATTCTGAAGTTATTTTTAAGTTTCTAAATTTAACGGCTGATCCATTTCGAGGTCCCTACTTTTTAAAGAACATAGAAAATTCAAATTTATTGGGGAATATTTTCGGCATATATTTTTTGAAGATTATCTCTTTCAAATGTTGGCCGCGGCTCTGAGACGTAGCCGTCCATTCGTTGAGTCCCATTTTCGATAACTCGTTCGAGCATTTCGAGTGGTAACTGGCAAATGCCGCGCGTGATGTTTTGCTCCAAAGTCTGAATCGAAGCGGCATTGTCCGCATAGACTTTAGACTTTACATATCCTCACAAGAAAAAGTCTAACGTAGTGACATCACACGATCTTGGTGGCCAATCGACCGAACCAATACGTGAAATTATCTGTTCACCGTAGTGTTCTCTCAATAAATCCATTGATTGGTGTGATGTGTGGTAAGTGGCGCCGTCTTGTTGAAACCAAATGTCGCGGAGAGCACGAGCTTTAATTTCATGTATCAAATAGTCGGTTATTATGTCGTGATTACGGTAGCCATTGACTTTTACGTACTCACCGGTATCATTTTTGAAGAACTATGGACCGATGATTCCACCAGTCCACAAACCACACCAAACCGGTGTTTTTTCTGGATGAAATGACAGCTCTTGAATCTCTTCAAATGGGCCTCATCGCAGAGCAAAATTTGGCTCGAAAACGTCGTATCATCTTGGAACTTTTCAAGAGCCCATAGAGCCAGGCAATGTTTTTTGGGAAGGTCGAGCGCCTTCAGTTCTTGCACAAGCTGTATTTTGTGCCCTTTCAATTTAAGATCTCAGCGTAAAATACGCCAAGTCATTCCATACGTCGGTCCGAGTTGCTGCGAACGGCTCCGAATCGTTTCTCCACGGTCTTCGTGTACACTCTCAATTACGGCCGCTTTATTTTCTTCACTGCGTGCTGGACGTGGTATATTCGGTCGAATATTATCCAGTAATGAATGCTGGGTGTCAGTATGGGGGGTGGAGTTGCTAATAGTACGCTCTGTAGGCCGATTATGTTGACCATAAGTTGAGCGAGGAACGTGAAACACATTCTTTACAGAACGTGAATTTTCGTAATAAAGTTGAATGATTTTAAACGTTGTTCAGGCGTAAGTCTTTCAATGGTGAAATGCCAAACAATACTGAACAAAAATAACATAACAGCTTGACAGGACTCGCGGGTGATCTGTCAAAAAAAAAAAAGGCTATTGAAAAAAATACCTCTACTTGGATTACCCTTGATGTAAAAGAGCATCAGTAGCAATTACTTAATGGGAAAAATACTTTTGACTATCTCAAACAACTTAAACTTCTGATGCTATAGTTTTTATTTCCTTAATCTCGCATGACATAAAAAAATTCTAATAATATTATTGCTTATCAAGATAAATCAGATAAAGATTGCACTCACATTTTTGTGGATTTCTAATGAAAAGCAATAATTTTAATGGTTAAAACTTTAAAAAGTAATCGGATGGCATAAATATCTTCATACAATTTTCTTTAATTTATATAATGTGGCAACCCTACTGGAATATCTGGAGTTTCAGCTATTATTATGCTATTTACGTGGCAAGAATTGCTTTAAATATTAAAAAAAATATTTTTTTAGTTTACTACGCAATACCTCTTTTGTAGAGAATAAGTGACAACCCTATTTACAAATATTCTGCATCGAATATATTAAAAACATTAAACGAAACTGTCCTTTGTGATCGTTGGTTTTTTTGGTTATACTCATGTGACCAGCCACGTACATATGCAGGTAGTACTTAAGAGCCTAATATAAACGTAATAAAGTATCGATGTAATGCGTATATATGTATGTACATATGTACATTTGCGTCCTATGTGCATGCCTACAAATGAATATTGTGGCTAATTTTGTGACAACATTTTATTTGTTTCGAAAATGTGCAAATGAATAAATGAATGATTGTCTCTGTGCCACTATCCAACCACGCCCTTTACGCATTAAACAACAACAAAAAGTATAAAATGAAAACAATATACATACAAACATACATTTGACAACAAATATACAATATTGCGAACATGAAAATAAACGTTAACAAGAGCAACAACAAAAACAACAACAACTACAATAAGTAATTATAACAACTAGACGCGCCTAAAAGCATGCATACACGAAATATGTGAACATGAACAGCAGGGATGTCATTCCAACAACAATGAATACGTAACTACACAACAAGGAAAATGTCCAAAAATGTAAAAAAAAGACACAAAAAACACAAAAAATGTCCTCACAACAATGCGAACAATTTATTGTATTATTTTTGTAGCGTCGCACAGACATGACGAGAGGCGCTAGGTTGGAAATGGAGGTAATTCATGCGCTTAGAGAATTGAATTTTGCATTAGTGCGCATTTCGGCGCAAAAATGTTGGACACAATATGTATATACGTATTGTTACATGCGTGCGTAAATTTTCTATTAACCCAGAACAAAAGTTTTTCTTCATTTCTGGCGCTGAACACATAATTAGGTTTGACTAATTTTCGTAAATTGTAGCATAGTTTTAGGCGGTTAAAACTGCAGTCTATGCGGGAGGGTGGGGAATGTTCACACAAAGAGTGACCATAAATATGTAAAAAAAAAACAACTGTTGTTGTCAATTGATGCTTGGCTTGGTGGCTAACAAGCTCCGCTAACTGGCGGAAATATTCCTAACATTCCTAAGCTATGGAAAATACCTATGTAGGGAGGCCATATGTAGGCTAGTTTATTAAGTATGGGTGTGGTCAACTTTACAAAAACTTTTCAATTGCCAAATTTCATACTACTCCTAGATGTTCAACAACTATTTGAAATATGTTAATTTGATTTTTTCCATGCAATTATTTGTATAAATATTGGCGCGCCAAATGCCCTTCATAAGTATGTTTAAAATATTTTTGATAACTTGACTTTGTTGTTGCGAAAACTAAGCATATGTGTCACCATTTGTTTTTAAATTAGAATTGTAATTTAATTTATTTTTATATATATTTTTTTTTTGATAATTTCTTTTTTTCATTCTATTTAAATTTTTTTTATACTATTTTTTTTGCTGTTTATTTAATTTTTTATACCCTTTATGTACATATATTAACTTTGATCCGAAGTATGCAAGTACCAGAAGTAGAAGCTTATACCGATCGTATCAGAATGACGAGCTGAGTTGATTCAGCCATATCCGTCTGTCCGTCTTTCTATTTGAACACAAATTAGTCCCACAGGTTTTGAGATATTTAAATCGAACTTGGTAGGAAAATGCACCTACCATCACTTGTCGACGGATTTCTCAGGTTTTTAAGTTTGGGTCATAAAGCAGTCAATAATGTAACTGCGAACGTGAAATTTGGTATACTACACATAAATAACGAAAATCATCGAAATCGGACGAATATAATATATAGCTACCATACATTGATATTTTCAAATTTGAGGTTTTGGCCAAAACTCAGTTCAAAAAATCAGTTCGGAGCATGAAATCTAGTATTATCCACAAATTTTATGAATTGCATATTGGTACTGAAATCGGACTGCTATATCATATAGCCTCTATACAACCGATTTGTTCAGATATGAGGTTTCAGGTCAAAAATCATCTAAAAAATGCATAGAGGCGTGAAAGTTGGTATTTTCACGTACTGCATATTGATAGTGAATATCATAGCACACCGTATTCGATATCATATATCCAAATCCGAAAATCTTCCAAAACAGCAAGAACGTGAAATTTTATATTCTATAGACGTAAATTCTAGTTCATACGAGGTATGTTAAAGGGAAAAGGTGAAGGGTTTGCTTACTGTATTCTTTGATGACAATGATGTGGTGCATCATGGGTTCCTGCCAAGAGGTCGTACAGTTAATAAGGAATATTACAAGGAAGTTACGCAACGTTTGCGTGAAGCAATACGGCTCAAAAAAGCGGAATTGTGGAAAAACGAATTGTGGATTTTGTCTGCATCACGATAATGCACCAGCTCATACATGATAATAATTCACCAACTCGCACATCAATGCTTATTCGTGATTTTTTTTTTTTGGCCAAAAACAAAACCGTATTCATGCCTCCACCATCGTATTCACCTAATTTGGCTCCATACGACTTTTTCCTATTCCCAAAACTAAAGGAACCAATGAAAGGAAAGCGTTTTGCCACAATTGATGAGATCAAGTCAGAATCGAAGAGAGAGCTGATGGCCATACCAAAAAGCGCATTTCAGAATTGCTTCGAGGATTGGAAAAAGCGTTGGCTCAAGTGTGCTATATCCGATGGAGATTATGTTGAAGGGGACAAAATAGATATTGAGGAATAAATAAGTATTTTTCAAAAAAAATCTAAATTCACCTTTTTCTTTGAACCCACCGCGTATTGACACTGAACATGATCAAAATCGAATTTCACAATTTGCAATAAATTTGATATGTCCATGAAGGGTATAACGACTTCAGCATGGCCGAAGACAGCCATTCTTTCTTATTTATATATTATACCAGCTGACCCGGCCACACGTTGTTGTGGCTTTCTGTATTTTCTTAAATTTTTAAACTAATTAGTGTTGCAAAGGGTCACTAAAGTTCTAATTAAGTAATTTTGTTTGTCTGTCGGTGACCCCTTTCCCGTAAAGAAATGTTTCAAGCAAATTGAACTTTTTTCCTGATCCATGGTCTAGTTAGACATATCATCTAACGTTTTAATTAAATCGAAGTGTAAATCAATTTTTTCTCAATTAAATCGGTACAATACCTGGAAATCATCATTCAAGTAAATCGAACCTTAAATAAGATTTCCAATAGATCGGTGCTCCTGCTAATCTTAGGAAACATTTACATTTCAATCAAATCAAACCATAAATACGACTTTCGCTAGGCCAGTCCCTGCTGCACTTCTCGGTATGAAAAATAGATTCGTAGACCAACCGAGTATATATATGAAACTTCACTAAAATCGGTTCAGCCGTTTTGGAGGAGTTCGAGAACAGACGCTGTGAAAGGAGAACTTTATATAAATAGATAAGATTTCGAATAGGTCGGACCATGGTCTACTTCACGGAGAGAAAAGTAGTATCGCCGCTAATCTAAGTACAAAGCAATCTATAAGTCTGTACCAAATTTCGGGCAAATCGAAGTATAAATACGATTTTTCTAATAGGTCAGTCCCTGGTCTACCTCCCGCGGAAATGTGGCTGATGAAAATTTAGATAAAAGAACAATCCTTGATGCGGATTACATATCATGCCAAAATTTTAACTCAATCGATGCACAGCTTTTTGAGTTTTTGAAGCGTACACAAACCAACATATCATTTATAAAGTGTGATCCAAGTAGAGGTACCTTTCTGAATAGCCTTTTTTTTTAAACATGACGCGTGAGTTGTTGCTGTCATGATATTTTTGTTCAGCATTGTTTGGGATTCCATCGTGGAAAGACTTGCGCCTGTACAACGTTTACAAATCATTCAACTTTATTACGAAAATTCACGTTCTGCAAAGAATGTGTTTCCGCTCAACTTATGGTCAACACAATTGACCTACTGAGCATCCTATTCGCAACACCACCACCCATCTTGAGACCCAGCATTAATTATTGGATAATATTCGACCGATAAGACCACGTCCAGCACGCAGTGAAGAAAATATAGCAACCCTAGCTGACAGTGTACACGAAGACCGTAGATAGTTAATTAGGCGCTGTTCGCAACTGCTCGGACTGACGTTTGGAACGACTTGGCGCATTTTGCGTGGAGATCTTAAATTGAAAGCGTACAAAATTCAGCTTGTGCACGAACTGAAGCTGCTCGACCTTCCCAAGCTACATCGCTTCGCTCTATGGGCTCTTGAAAAGTTCCAAGAAGATCCCACGTTTTCGAGAAAATTTTTTTAAGTGATGAAACCCGTTTCTGGCTCAATGGGTATGTTAACATGCGAAATTACCTCATTTGGGACGCAGAACAACCTGAAGAAATTCAAGAGCTGCCATTTCATCCAGAAAAAACAACGGTTTGGTCTGGTTTGTGGGCCGGTGGAATGATCGATCCATATTTCTTCAAAAATGATGCCGATGAGAACGTAACCATCAATGGCGACCGTTATCGCGCCATAATAACCATTATAACCCACTATTTGATACCTGTAATTGAATCTCATGATCTCCGCGACATTTGGTTTCAACAAGACGTCGCTATTTCCCACACATCGCACCAATAAATTGATTTATTTAGAGAACACTTCGTTGAGCAGATAATTTCACGTTTTGGGCCGGACGATTGGCCACCAAGATCGTGTGATCTCACACCGTTAAACTGTTTCCTGTGGGGATATGTAAAGTCGTAAGTCTATGCGGACAATCCCGCTTCCATGCAGGCCTTGGAGCGAAACATCACGCGTGCCATACGTCAGTTTCCAGTCGAAATGCTTGAACGAGTCATCGAAAATTTGATAGATGGATGGCAGATGGACCATCTGAGGCGTAGCCGCGGCCAACATTTGAAAGAGGTAATCTTCAAAAAATAAATGCCAAGGAATGTGCTTTCGAATGATAATAAATATTCCCCATTAAATTTGAATTTTCTGTGTTTATTTCTTAAAAAAAAGTAGGGAACCTAGAAAAAGATCACAAGTTATATACAAATTTTTTTTTAATAAAATTTTTTTTTAAATTTTTTTTTCGGGTTTTATTTAATTTTATAAAAAAATTATGTTTAGTTTGACCCCTTTTTATGTTACGTAATATATTTTATTTAATTTATATTATTTATATTTATTTTTTATTTTTTTAAGTATTTAATAATATCATTATTATTGATTAAATATATATTAATTTTTACTGTATTTTATTTAAATGTATATTACTTTGTGTTGTATTATAATGATTTTTTAGTTTTTTTATATTTATATTTTTATTTTGTTTTATTATATTAAGGTTTTTATTATTTTAGTTTTTGTCTTTCTTTTATTTTATCTTATGTTATATGTGATTTTTTTAATTTAACCTTATTAATTTAATTGCTTTATTTTATTTTTGTTTTATTTAATTTCATTATATTAATCTCTAATTTTAGCTTTTTGTTTAATAAAATTTTGTTATATTATACATTTTATTGCAATTTTTATATCATATTTATTTTTACTGTATTTTATATTAATAATCTTTTAAATTTTATTTTTATTGCATTTTATTTTATTTTATTTTATTTTATTTTATTTTATTTTTTTTTTATTAATTGTATTTTTTTAAATTAATTTTTTTCTTTTTATTTTATTTTTTATTTAAATGTAAAATTCTTTTGATGTTACATATAATTCTCTCTTTCTCTCTCTTTATTTTCATTTGATTTTTCACTAAATAATCGTCAATTAAAGAAAAGTGCTTTCATAAAATTTGAAGAATGTATTGAAAGAATATAAATTACATATCAAAACTTGCAATTGGCGAGCAATTTGTAAAATGCAGGAATCACCACCTAAGCATTTTAGAACTATTATCTACATACCTACATACCTAGAAAATATGAACGCTATCACTTGATGAGATCCTACGTTATGAAATATTTATGTGCATAACTGTGTGTGTGTTTCTTAACAGCCTTTTCATATCGAATGCAATACTAACTGCGCCATTTTACTGCTGCTACTGCTACCACTACTATTACAACTACCTTTGGCAATGCGATTCTAGTCAGTCAGTTATTTCATTTCATGGCAATTATGTACATTTACTCCCAGGTATTTGTAGAATTTCAACTATTCAGCAAAAATTTTATAAACACTTTTTTTTGTGTTACTTTTCCTCTGCTTCTGCTTCGCCTTTTTTTCGGTACACTTTCATCGCCGCAACACAAGCGTAATCCAATTGCTATATACCATTCGAGTAAATGAGCAGCCGATTGAATTGGCAAGAAGTACCTCGGCTATCAGCAGTAGCAGCAGCAGCAGCAACAAGCGTTTACTCAAAAGTAAATTGGCTATAAGGCTACGGAGAGTAGCTGGCTATATACTTGTATATCGGGGATATGAAATGAGGAAACGTTTGGAACTGTTTTTACTTTTTCATACAAACATACTCGCAGCATAATGCCATAAGCTCACTGTGAAATGCATTCCAATGTGTTTATTTTTTTTTTCACTCATCCTGATTGGGTTTACTTTCCTCAGGCACACTCTCGTTTGTGTATAAACATAAATAGATACATATGCACGTCTACATGAATTCCACATTTGATTCACTGCTATTGCTACGCGGTTTCCGCTTCCGGTTTTGCTGTTTTGATTCCCAATACCATTTTTTGCCTCGTCGAAGCAGGATTTTTGAAAATGTAATTTTTTCAAAAATTTTTTCGAAAATATAACTTTAGTTTGATTAGCTGCACTTTTATATTTAATTTAGTTCTACATCACATGCTACTTACGTAGCATTTCTAAGTAACTTCAATTAAAAAATTCCAGTTTTCTGACGGGAAATTATTAAGAAAATTGCAATAAATCGCCAACAGATCAAAAAAACAAACAAATATTATAATATAAAAATAAAATAAAAATAAATAAATTAATAAAAAGTTAAAATATATAATAATATATATTATAAATATAAAGTAGATTAAAATACAATAAAAATTATAATATAATATTTTATGAAAAAAAAATTAAAAATAAAAAAATTTTAAAAAAAAAGGTTTAGTTAATATAAAATAAGATAAAATTAAACAAGAAATAATAATATAAATCAAAATAAAGTTAATAATATAATTTAAAATAAAACAAACTAGATTATCAAAAAAATTAATTAGTTATATATAAAAAATTAAATATATAACTAAATAATGTAAATAAAAAAAATATACTAAATAAGAATAAAATTAAAACAAAATATAATTAAAAATTAAACGAAAGCGCGCCACTCATTTCTTCTCCTTGCTGTTTGGCGCCAGTTAGAAATACCAAGTGATACGAGGTCGCTCTCCACCTGATCCTTCCAACGGAGTGGAGGTCTTCCTCTTCATCTGCTTCCCCCAGCGGGTACTCCAGCGAATACTTTCAAAGCTGGAGCGCTTCATCCATTCGGACGGTATGACCTGGCCAGCGTAGCCGTAGCTATCTCTTGATTCCATGAAGTATGTCAATGTCTTCGTATAGCTCGTACAGCTCATCGTTCCATCGTCTGCGGTATTCGCCATTGCCAATGCGCAAAGGACCATAAATCTTCTGCAAAACTTTTCTCTCGAAAACTCCTAAGGCCGTTTGGTTTTGGTTCGTTGAGAGAGGATTTTACTTTTCAATTGCATACTCAGTTTAAAGTAGCACCTGTTGGCAAGAGTGATTCTGCGTTGGATTTCAAGGCTGACATTGTTGGTGTTGTTAATGCTGATTCCCAGATAGACGAAATTATCAACGACTTCGAGGTTGTGACTGTTAACAGTGACGTGGGAGCTAAGTCCTGAGATATTTCGTCTTGCCCTCGTTCACTACCAGACCCATTCGCTTCGCTTCTTTGTCTAACCTGGAGAACGCAGAACTTACGGTGCGATTGTTATAACCAATTATATCAATATCAACGGCATACGCCAAGAAGTGTACGCTCTTGTAAAAGATTGTACCTGGTCTATTAAGCTCTGCAGTTCGTATTATTTTCTCCAGCATCAAACTGAAGTTGGGTCCTTCCCAATTCTGACTGCGCTTCTGTTATTATCCAGGGTCAGTTTACAAAGCCGTATGAGTTTTGTGGGGATATCAAATTCAGAAATAGCAGCGTAGAGGCATTTCCTTATCATGCTGTCGAAGGCAGCTTTAAAATCGATAAAAGGGTGATGTGTATCGATTCTTTTCTCTCGGGTCTTCTCCAAGATTTGGCGCATGGTGAATATCTGGTCAATGATGGATTTACCAGGTCTATAGCCACACTGATAAGGTCCGATCAGTTTGTTGACTTTGGTGGGCTTTAGGTTTTCATACAATACGCTAGGGCTTTATATGCGATATTAAGGAGACTTATCCCACGATAATTGGCGCATCCCTTTTTTTTGGATTAGGCAGAGCACACTTAGGTTCCATTCGTCATTCGAATTAATATTAAAATAAATGCGAATTAAGTAAATTAAAATCAAATAAAATAAAATTAATTATTTTAAGTTTTTTAGTTCATAATTCGCAATACTACTCTTATTAGTAATATTAATATATTGTACAAAAATGTTTGATTTTTTTTTAATTTAAAATAAATTTTTTATTTTTCGAAAAGTTATTATTTAAAATAAATGTAAATTAAATAATACGGATATATCAGAATATTTGATATTATTTCAATTTATTACAAAACATTCAAAAATTCCAAAATTTTTATGTAATGGTAAACTTTTATGTCCTTCGTTTCAAATTCTTCTAAGAATTTATTATTTTATACATCTAAAATTTTTAATAATTATTATTTTTTCCAATTTTGTTTTCCATTTTTATTGTTTTTCTTATTTTAATTGATTGTATATTATTTCATTTTAGTTTAATTCAATTAACTATATTTTTCATTCCCAAAATTAGTTTTTAAATAATTTTGATTTTCATGCCTTTCAAACTGATAGATCTAATCAATTATTTTATTTATTTCAAATTTGTATTTTAGTCCTTTCAATTTCTTTGAGTATTCAACTTAGTTTTCAAAAAATTTCAACTTTGTTATTTCAAATTTAAGCATCAAGATCCATCTAGCAACCCATTTCTTGTTGTTAATTTGTTGTTAATTTTTCAAAGTTTTGAGGTATAAATCTGTATTTCCCATAGGTTAGGTAAGGTTGCACTAGCCGGATAATGTGCCCTGCATAGGCCTGGTGGCCTTTTGAAGTGCCAGATCAAAGTCCGGTTTATTGCTATCTAAAGTAATCGTCATATAGGACCTCAACGCTTTTCGCGAAAATCTAGAGGGTTTTGATAACCAGTTTGATGCCTCCTCTAGTCTTTTGAACAGCGATTTTCCGAGATATCTAAGACGAGTTCTATATAAGGCCGGACAGAAACATGGGAGGTGTCTTAACGTCCCACTCATGCCTCGCTTCATGATCGTGTAAGCAAAAAATAGTTGCTTGCTTTGCTGCTATTGCAAATGATATTGGTGATTGATCGGCACACATGTCTTTCTGAATTTCATTATAGATCGTTTTTATCGACTTTTTAATTCCTGTGCGGGCTCACCAGCAACAGATGACACTTTTAGCAACCCCATGAAATATTTCGTTGCCCATGATGCCCTTGTAGCCTATAACCCAGTATGTATGTACCCGTTTACCCTTGGCTGCCCTGTCTAGTGCTTCTCTGCGTCTAAGAATATTTTCGGATGAAATACCGTGTGAGATATTAGCCTTGCTTGTGTTTGGCTATCACATGTATATTGATGTTTTTTTTTATAATTTCTTGCGTTACTTACTATCACAGCGGATTCCCCTATAGCGAAGGTATTCACCTGGAATATACTATCGTACTCTAGAAGCTTGAAGCATTGCCTGAATTCAGCTCAACGCAATCGACTCTGGCGCCCACTCCATCAGTCGTCTTTGGTCCATCCGTGCAGATTTTATTGGTGTCATTAGCATATTCCTGGACAACCCACCCTCCTTAACGTAGCTTGAATCCTTCTTTTCCAGATGAAACGTTAGGGTATGTGGTATGATTTGTCCTCCATACCGCTGCATATCGAGCTGTGCCTTAAAGTTGTGTGTGTCAAGGCCCTCAATCGCAAAGCGGACTTCGTTGCAGTGCTCTCTACTGCGATGCCGATTGGAGGTACGTAGATTGTCAGTAACCGTTGGAGTGATACTTAGCGCCCCTGTCGTGCACAGTGCGCTCCACTGATTTTCTATACGAAATTTCGCCGGCTCCGATCTACCACACCAGAGCACCGAAGAGCAATATCGGCTTAACTACCACTGTGTAACATTAATGCATTAGCCTAGGGAAGAGGCCCCATGTGGTACCAAGCAATTTTTAATTAATATAAAGGGCACCACTGGCGAACTCTGAGAGGCCTTGAAACATCGCTACTGCTGTCTTTACCCATAATAGGGAGGTATCGTTCTTGCACTTTATAATGTTTGTACTTTGTTCCCCATCCATCTCCGCAAAAACCGCATCCATAGCTTAAGATTACTGCTCTCTTGAAACATTTCACCCAGTGGATTGCTACGGCCCAGCGAATTGAGAGGTCAATGTCTCCTGTTTCCGAGGTTGTAGATTGTGCGAGCCTGACGTTTAGCTCTACAGCTTTGTCTCTGCATTTCCATCTTATGGCCGGCACTGCTGACTCACTTTCAACAGACTGCTGTTTTTTTTTAGCCACGAGTAATTCCTCGAGCCGATTTGCGAATCTCGAATACATCGAAAGTCACTCGCGCACACCAAGCACACCTTTCCTGCTCTTGCTCCGTCCGTTTGGACTTGCAGCTGGGTCTTTCGTGGATTTTGATGGCCGCCTTGGAACTATCTTTCACCTTTAACTCCTCCATAATAGGGTTTGCCTAGGCCATTGGCGTATCCCAGAGAGCATAATAAGGCTTATTCTTTAACTGTGTTTACGCTTACAATGCTTTTGAGGTCTGAGCCCTCATGAACTTAGGCAACTTTTCGTTGTGAAGCGGGTTCGGCTGTGGCTGCTGGCAATACAGCAAGTAAACAAGCCATGGTCACAGTAGCCAAGTAAAAATTTAATGGAATATGAAAAAAATTAATTAAAATCAAACAAATCTTTTAATTTTGTAATTTTTGTAATTTTGTAATTTTATAAAAATAAAAAATAAATAATTTTTTTTCCTCGATTTTTTTCTAATAATTCAATATTTTAAACTGAAAACTCTTTATCAAACTTTTTATTCATTTAAAATTTCTTCTTAATCTTTTCAATTTCTTTGAGAATTTAATTGAGTTTTTAAGTCTACATTTATTTTGATTAAATTTTTTTGTAATACATTTTTTCACATTTCTTTTATTTTATTTTAATTTATTTGAAATTTTTAATTTATTATGTTTTTCCTTTATTTTCTTGCATTTTAATTCTTTCCAATATTTTTTCGAAATAAAAACATTTTTTCTTATTAAACATTTAATTTTTATCCGAATTAACTTCGCCAAAAAACATTTATGATAAAATTTAAAATTAACTCGAATACAATAGGTTCTTTCTCTTGCCTTTTTCCAGTTTCCATTTCAGTTTTTTCCATTTCTCGGCAGCTATTGTTTTCTCTGACCGCTATTATTCGTAAGTAAAAATTGGCTGTGAATTGCCTTCTGATGCCATATCATCAAGAGCATTATGTTTTCAACCCAATTTTTCCAATTTTTTTCCCAACTGTAACAGTTTCAGCGCTTCTTCTTTTTAGCGCTTCTCATACACAAACACATATACAAGTATAACATAGATAAATTGCCACTTTGGCGCTTAATTATAGGACATTTACATTTTGGGAATATGAAAAAATACTCCGTAGCGCGCAATATCTTGATTAAATTAAATTAATTATGCGCTGATTAAATTTTCGAGTGTCGAGTGTTTTTGTTGTGGCTGTTGGCTGTTGGCTGTTTGCTGACTGTGTGGTGACCGTCTGAAAATGTTCTAATTGAAAGCAAAAATTTCCATTAAACCGAACGCGAAGTACACGCAATCACTTTTGTTTTCGTTCGTAAAAAAAAAAAAAATAATTTCGGAGATGAATAAAAAGGGATGAAAATTAATAATGGCGAATTTTTTTGTTTGTTTGTTTGTTTGCAGCGCTATTCAATTATCTGTCGCATCTGTGTGTACATATTAATTTTCTCCGATTTTGGTATACCGTTTTTGGATGGATCTCTGTGGCATATTTAATTTTTTATTTAATTTTTTTTAGCGTATTTGCGGCCTTCAAAGTTCATCTATGAGTCTATAAACAGTTGGATAAATTGGAAAGCGATTGGGTTTTCTCAAAATTTTTGTTCAGAAATATTTTTTTTTAACTTTCGACGGAATCTTGCAGTGGGGTTGCAACTGTTTGAAATTAGTTAATTTTAGTCAGTAATTTTAGCGACATAAATTCCTTATATATATAATTATATCTAAAAATATATTATATTATTGTATTAATTTTTTGGAAAAATTCATTTTTCAGTTTTATTCTTAATTTTTTTAATTTTAGATTATATTGTGTGTCTAAACGCTAAACAATACTAAACTCTTTTATAAAACTTGTACAAATTTAAAAAATTTTAATTGTAAAATAACTTTTTCTAAATAATATCGCTCATACAATACTTACACAAAATTTTGATTAAAAAATATTATTAAAAATCATGATTCAATAATTTTAGGTTGGATAAGTAGTGACCAGTGAGTTTTGACCATGGCGGAATCACAAAAAGGTGTAATCGATAGCAACGTTAAACACATAATTTTGACAAATTGGGCAGTCTTATTAAGAGTGCTGCTCACTGAAAAAAACTAGGGAAATGGTACTAAAAGTACTCCGTTCAAGTATTTCTTTATGAAAATCTACATAGACATCACTGTCTTTTGATTTTAAATTAACATCAAGCGTTATAATTTTTTTTTATTAAATTGAAAAATATGGAAAAGGAATAAATTTTAAGAAAAATAAGTTCCAAGTAAATGAATTTCTACTATATTAGAAATCTATGAGGACTTACTACTTTGTTTTTAAGCTAACTAATTAACATCCATCGTATATCTTGAAACTCGTTGTTTATGATCATAGGTAGTAAACACCCATATTGGCTATCACAAATAAATCGTAGGACTTTTATTTAGTAATTCAGTGGTCGCACTCAAAGGAATTCGGAAATCATCGAGATTAATTACGAAATTTTTTGCAATATAAAAGGTGTTTTTTATAGAGGTGTTTTTTATAGAACTTTAAGTTGCAATAAAACAACGATGGATTATTCGATTGACATTAATTTTATTTGTCCGAAAGATAATCTTGTGGCATTACATTTTAAATATGATTTCTAGCATATGACCGCCACGGCTGGCGCGGATGTAGTCCAATCTGGACGTCCAATTTTCGATGAATTTCCAACATTTGTGGCCGTATATCGGCAATAACACGACGAATGTTGTCTTCCAAATTGTCAAGCGTTTGTGGCTTATCCGCATAGATCAATGACTTTACATAGCCCCACAGAAAGTAGTATAGCGGTGTTAAATCACAAGATCTTGGAGGCCAATTCACAGGTCCAAAACGTGAAATTAGGCGGTCACCAAACGTGTCTTTCAATAAATCTATTGTGGCACGAGCTGTGTGACATGTTGCGCCGTCTTGTTGAAAAAACATCTCCTGGACATCATGGTTATTCAATTCAGGAATGAAAAAGTTTGTAATCATGGCTCTATACCGATCACCATTGACTGTAACGTTCTGGCCACCATCGTTTTTGAAAAAGTACGGACCAATGATTCCACCAGCCCATAAAGCGCACCAAACTGGATGTAACGGTGCTTCAACATACACTTGAGGATTACCTTCACTCCAAATGTGGCAGTTTTGTTTGTTGACGTAGCCATTCAACCAGAAGTGCGCTTCATCGCTAAACAAAATTCGCTTATGAAAATCGGGAACAACGGTAATCTCGTAATTGCACTATTTGCAAGCGTTATTCAGGCGTGAGTCTATTCATGATGAATTGCCAAACCAAACTGAGAATAAATCACTTGGCAGCTGTTAAATCGGTCGCCATCTTGAAAAGTAATGCCAACTTAAAGTTCTATACCTCTATAAAAAACACCCTTTATATATATATATATGTATATATATATATTATAACCGCTGAAGCAATTTGAAAAAGTGAAAAAGTAGGAATGTTAGTATTTTGTTTTGGTGTGGTCTTATAACATATATTATAGACGGCCGCAATAGCCGAGAGGTTAGCATTGCGTACTACAATTTGGAAAGCCTAGGTTCGAGTCCAGGTTTTCCAGGTTTTATCCTCTGATTAGCCAACAAATATGCGTTTGGAGGCGAGCTTAAATGAGAAGACGTATTTGGGACTTATCACCCGTCCATATGCGTCCGATGAGAAAGCCCCTTTTGATGATGACTGTCGCAAACGCTTTACGGGTCACGCTTTGAGGTCAGGCACCTCAAATGTCCGGTCCGTAGTTGGAAATATACAGCTGTTCAGCTTGACCTTGTGAAATGCAAGGCTGACGTCAACGCCGTCCAAGAAGCGCGATATACCATGCAAGGGCTAAGGCAAGTGGCTGCTCGTGAAAGCTATTGTTTAAGGGAATGAACATTTGATATTGACATTTACTGACATTTACCTCGGCGGTTGAACGTCTCGCCACAATCTGCATCAAAGCGAAGTTCTACAATTTATTGCAGATTTATGTTCATGATCCGAAAAACCATTTTAATAAAAGCCTACTCCACGAAGTCCAAGTTCTGTTTGGCAATTTAAACCAAGATGAACGAAGAAGGCACAACATTCGGAAAATTTAAAATTTCTTATCGCTGCTTTCTTAAAGTGAAAATTCCGCAAACCATTTGATAGACAGAAGGCACTGTAGGCAGTGATCTAGATGTGCGTTCTTTGCGATAACCTCATTTCATAAAATTTTAGAAATCTCCAATATAAAAAACTTACCGGATTGTATGCTGCTTCGAGGAAACTTCTATGCAGGAAATATGTGTATTTCGATTTGTATCGCTGTTCGCTAATTTTTTTGATTTTATATTTAATAATAATAAAAATTTATAAATATAAAAAAAGATTCTTCAACAAAATTTTATGTTTTTTATAAAAATATCAGAAAAGTGTAAAAATATAAAAGAAATAATTTAGCAAAATTTGATAAAAACTTTCCCAAGGTGCATTTATATAGAAAATATAATTGAAACAAATTTTATACTTTTTATTAAAATATCCCAAAGAAATTTTAACTTTATTATTTAACCTTTTTTTCGAAAACATACTTTTAAACATATAAATATAAAAAAAGATCAACAAATTTTATTTTTTTTAAGAAATTATGAAAAAATGTAAAAATATGTAAATATATATATATATTGGAAAAAAATTTCAAACTGTGAAAAAAGTTTATATAAATATAAAAAAAATAATTCATGCAATTTTATGTTTTTTTATTAATACTTCAAAAAAAAAAAAAATTTTATGTAGACTTCATTACTTTAAATGGTAAAATTTTTTGGAAGTCCCTTTTTTTAGAAGGAGTAAAAAAAAATCGTTTTAAGTATTGTCCTTCGAAAGCGACTACTTTTTATATTTATTTTTCATTCCTTTTTTTTTGGAAATTTTCAAATGCCGTCTCTAAAAACTTAGTCCTCTCTGTTCTTCATTCAAACATGGGGTTATTTTTCGATTTCTTTAAACTACCCGAACCAGTGACTCTCCAAAATGGGTTGTCATCCTTTAAAAGAGGCAGTAGTCGGAGGGGCTACAACTGAAGGATACAGCGGGTAGGGTAAGAACATCCGTTTTGGCGTTTCCATGTAGTTTTTTTGTTTACTGTTACAGCTACGTTGGGCCGAGCGTTATCATGTTGTAAAATCAGATCACGGTCGAATCTGGCCGATTTGCGCGCAATGCTCAGCCCAACCGCGTTAGTTGGAGACAATAACGAGTTGAGTTTGCGTATCTAGTAAAGTTTCGAATTCGGCATTTTCAAATTTTTTTTGGTATGGCCAAGAATGTTCTTTGTCTTCGAAGCTAAAATCGTCACTTTTGAAGCATCGAAACCATTCTCTGCATGACTTCTCGGTCGGCGCTAATTCACCTTAAGCGTCCATAAGCATTTGAAAAGCTTCAGCTGCACTTTTCTTCCAATTAAAATAGAAAATCAAAATTTCCCGCAAGTGCTGTTTATTTAACACAAATGCGGACAGTTTTGAAGAGGCAAAAAACAATGTTGTTGTCAGAAACAGACACTGATACACACTTATTAAAGATGACAGATGTGAAACCTTCCCAATGAAATAGGTAATAGCTTCCCGGATCAGCCACAACTTGCAGGTGGTGTCATCTCTTGAGAACGGACCAAATTAATTTTTACACCCAACAATAAATTTTTAATTTGGTTGAACCCAGATAAACCACGCTCCTGTTTAGTTTATTATATTAAATAAATTTTTAATTAATATCTTCCGCATTTCCTCATTTCTCCATTTTCTCTTTAATATCTCTATAATTCTCTTTAATGTACACTCTTATTTCAGATATGTCAATAGTAGAGCTAAATGCATTCAAAAACCTCTTGAGAATTGGCACTTGCCATACTTTTGAACCTAAAAGCCCAAAAGTATGCTGCAATTTTTCATTTCAGTTAGTAAATCGACATGCTTAATTGGGTATGAAATATTTTCACGCTCGCCATGTTTTGATATCTCTAGTTAGCTGAAAAAATCATTTTCCTTTTTTGTTTCTAATCAATTTAATATTTACTTGGTCCGCGAATTTCATTCAACATGAAGCAGTAATTTATGAAGAAACCATTTTTTAACTAAGTGCTTCACGTAAGCTGCTTTGGGCTATGTGGGGGGGGCGGTTAAGCTGATTTGCGTTAATTTCTTGACAAGTGAAGGGATTTTTTTTGCGTTCGTAGTGGAAAATATCATACTTTTTTCGTTTTTCTTATTTTTTTCTTCCTTTTTTTCCTTGTCATCATAGATGAGTAAATTATGGCATTTTTGGGCACAAAATATTTCTCACCAGTGTTTTTCTTTTCTTCTAAGCACTGCAAATCTCTTGGGAATTTCTCTTTGCTCCTTAGCATACTCCCAGGCACTAAAATGCGCTGTCACAATTTACATATTCACATATTTTAGCGTTGAATGAAATGCATAACTGTAGTGATTTAATGAATTTATAATGATTTTGGGTCAAAGAGTGCATTTAAGCTGCTGGGCGGTGCTGCTGCTGGGAGGTGTGTTATGAATTGAGGTAGATGAGGAAACATTTTCTAAATAATTAATACAATCTGCTTTTGAACCCTTCTAAAATTTTATGCACACAATTAACACTTGTTTACTTTTATTTTAAATTTATTTTTGTTTCAAAAAAAAAAATCAATTTTCCTACAATATGCGCGTAAAAGCGCATTAAAATTTCAAAATAGTATTGAAGAAAGGATCAAAACAAAACAAAAGAGAATTGTAACAGTAAAATAAAGTAAGAAAATGTAAACTTCAGTCACAAAAAAGAAAAAAAACTTAAAAGCCACGCTTTTGCCTCAGCATACAGCCGGTGAAATTCGCAGGCTGCGACGCGCCACCATAGCATACTTTTAAGTGTTACAAAACATATATATGACAACAATTATATTTCAAAATGTACTCCAGTGCCTCGCAAGAGCCTTTCGTTGGTATGCTGCTAGCAAGCCAGCAGTCTGTTTGTTAGAATTAAAAATAACATTTCCTGTCAAGTCTTTTGCCGGCTGCACCCACTTTGAGGATTTCGGCAAATTTAATTAATTTTATTCTTATTGTTTTCTATAGTTTCTGTTCTACAAAAATTTTTCTCACGCACTTATTGCAAGTGTATCTGCGCCTGCCGCCGTCTCTGATTGTTCATTTAACAGTTTTGCATTTAACAGTTTTGTTGCATGCTTAAGTTTTCTACTTTCTACTACTTCTACCACTTGTTCTTCCTCGTCTTGGGCGTGTAATTGTTACTTCATGTTCGCGCGTATTTTATGCATTTTCTACTTGTACTATCTTTTATTTTCGTCTCAAATGTATTTATTGTTCAACTCCAAGAAAGCATTGTAACTGATTTTGCTTAGAAAATTTCCTTGTTTTTGCTTTCATTTGCACATTTTTAGGCGTTTTCTTCGTAAAACACTTTTCTTCGCAATGCGTGGCTGCGTCTTTTGAGGAGCAGCACTTTACTTTACTTCACTTGAATTTAGTTTGTTTTGGCATTTGTGGCATGCCTTTAATTTTGCAACATGTTTCGCGTCCAAAAGTATGCAATGTATTTCGAAAATAGCGATTTCAAAGCAAAGTTTTTGCTATGATTGCAATAGAAATATGCAACAGTGAGTAGTCTTTGCCATGTTAATGCTCTTGTGGTTTCTCTAAGAAACTAAAAACACGAGAAAACAATTAAATACGTTTCAAGTAAAAAAGCTTTGTTGAAATATATTTCATTGCAAATAACATTAAATAAACTAAAGTAAAAAAAAAAATGAGTAACATAAAATTAAATATAATTAAATTATATAAAACAAAATTAAATAAAACAAGAAGAAAGAAGTCTTTAGAAGTCTACTTTTCATGAATGTAATTGCAACTTGCACATTCAGTCTCAATAATTATTTGAATTTTGTGTGGGCTTGGCATTCCAACTTTATAACTATTCGAAGTTTTTTAATGGGTCCTTCTCTTTCTGGTATTTTCATACTTCGGACCAAATTTAATATTCCATATCACGTACACGAAAGTTAAAAAGGGTGAAATAAAAAATAAAATGAATTAAAATAAATGAATTAGAAATAAAATAAAATAAAATAAAATAAATCTAAATAGAACAAAATGAATAAAAAAATATTTAAAAAAAAATTAAAATAAAAGAATTAAAAAAAAACAAATAAATATTTAAAACATAAAACTGTTAAAAATTAAAATTAAACCAAAAACTTAATTATATTAACTTAAAGTAAAAAAAAAAAATTAAAAACGAGTAAAACAAAAAAAAGAACATAAAATGAAGAAGCAAGCTCAGAAGTAAAACAAAATAACACAAATACAAAAAAAAATTTACAAAAATTAAACAAAATAAAATAAAATTAAAAAAATATATAAAAAATATTAATAAGAAAGGTTAAAACTTAAAATTGAAAAAGCAAAGTAAAAAAAATTAAATTAAAAAAACATAAAATTACAGAAACAAAAATATTAAAAGAAGAAAAAGCAAATAATTAAAAAGTAAAATAGAATAAAATAAGATAAATACATCGTAAAAAATTAATAAGAATGTTTTAATCTTTAATATTAAATTAAGTAAAATTACAATAATATAATTTAAATTAATTTAAAAAAATTAAAGATAAAGTAAAGTAAAAAAAAAATATGATGAAATACATCGCAAAAGAAAAAACAAATTGGAAATTACAAACCAAAATAAAACAAAGTATCATAAAAGAAAAAAAAAAAACAAATTTTATTAAATGAAAGTAAAATTAAAATAAAATAATTTTAATTAAACTTAAAAAAAAAAATAACAAAACATAATAAACAAACTAAAAAATAAACCAAAATAAGATAAAATATATTAAAAAATTTAATAAAACAAAGCAAAATAAAATGAAATAAAACAAAATTAATAAAGTAGAACAAAATAAATTATAAAAAAAAAAAACAACAACAGGTGATCCATTTCGAGCTTCCCTACTTTTTTTTAAAGAAAAAAGAAAACAGAAAATTAAAATTTAATGGTGAATGTTTATTATCATTCGAAAGAACAATCTTTGGCATTTATTTTTTGAAGGTTCTCTATTTCAAACCTTGGCCGTGACTCTGTCTCAGATGGTCCATCCGTTGAGTCCAATTTTCGATGACCCGTTCGAACATTTCGACTGGTAACTGGCGAATGACACGCGTGCTGTTATGCTCCAAGGCCTGAATCGAAGCGAGATTGCCCGCATAGACTTTAGACTTTAACTATTCCCACAGGAATAGTTATACATTGTGATATAACACGATCTTGGTGACCAATCGACCGCCCCAAAACATGAAAATATCTGCTCTTCGAAGTGTTCTCTCAATAAATCGATTGATTGATGCGATGTGTGGGAGGTGGAGCCGTCTTGTCGAAACCAAACGTCACGCAGTTTCTTCTTCTTTCGGAGTTTCTCGTTTCTTTGTGCTGTTTGGCGCCAGTTAGAAATACCAAGTAATATCAGGTCGCTCTCCACCTGATCTTTCCAAATGAGTGGAGGTCTTCCTCTTCCTCTGCTTCCGCCAGCGGGTACTCTATCGAATACTTTCAAAGCTGGAGGGCGTCACGGAGGTTACGAGCTTTAATTTCAGGAATCAAATAGTCGGTTATCATGGCGCGATAACGGTTACGTTTTCACCGGCATCATTTTTGAAAAAATATGGGCGGATGATTCCATCGGGTCACAACCCACAGCAAACCGTTGATTTTGCTCTTGAATCTCTTCAGGTTACCCTTCGTCCCAAATACAGCAATTTTGCTTTTTTGCTGTTGTGATTTTTATCCGGCCAAGTACTGTCACTCCCGCAATATTCCCCGAATTGCGATTTGGGGAATTTTTAGCGGTTAGAACACAGACGACAACAACAGAATTTTTAAATCCAATAGTTCCCGCTATAGTCGTGTCTTTGTACCGCAGCGACCTGGATTGGGCCAAGGACTGTCACTCCCGTAATATTCTTCTCAATGTCGGATAGTATCACTACGCGGTGGACCGCGTCAAAGACTTTTGACAGATCGAAATTTACCAATTTTTTTTTGTTTAGGTGTGTGCTATTCAGAATAGTGGCGACCGTTTTTAGCGGGACATTGGCTTGGATACCATAAAATAATAAGGAAACTCCGCCTTCAGTTTTGGTAAACACAAATGTGACGGAAAACTACCAGAAGCTCTCAAATATTGGTAGCTTTTAGCTTAAACAACATTAAATGAAACTAAATAAAATACAATGTTAATCAACATAAAATAAAATAAAAGAGTGTAATATATTATAATATAATATAATATAAAATATAAATGAAAATACAATTTTCTAAAAAAAAAAAATTTTTTTTTAAATAAAAAAAATTAAAAATAACAGAAAAAAAATCATTTATATAAATTAAAATTATATGGAACAAAGTAAAATAAACCAAAATAAAATGAAATAAAGAAAAATGAATATGTAACTAAAATTCCAGCAATTTGTTACATTTTCAAGCTTTAATATGCTGTTTTTGTACCTTAATATTGTTTTGGCTCACAAATTAAACTTTTTTACGTTAATTAATAACTTGGAAGCTTGTAATCCAATCTGTCAACAACCTCATACTAAATTTGTAAGTTTAATTCGTCATCTAACCAACAACAGAGCAGCTATTAAACGATTAATAAGTCAAGATGCTAAAGCCATCACTGAGAGCTAAACAGTCAACCAAATGAGCCGCCGCTGATGCTTGCAAGTCAACAACAACACTCACTCACCCACCCATAACATGCTTTGAAACTGAATCCAAAGCTGGTAAAGCAACCTGACAACTAATTATGCTTAGTAGCGTCCAGGGTGAATATACTCGTATGTATAATAACTGGTGTGAAACAAAAAAACTCTCAACATCATTCATTGGCTCTCTTAAAAACTATTAATTATATTCAAACCCGAGGCTACCGCTAATTTGTGGCGCAAATTAAGTTGTTAGCGGTAGTTGTTGTAAGTATGTATAAGTATAACAAATAGTTCTCAGGCTTGTTGACGTTGTCAAAACAAAATGTGGCCAGAAGTGAAGAAAAAAATACACAAACTGAAGCAAATGATTTATGTATGGCAATGTGTATATACGTGGCTTAGAATTAAAAAAAATTTAATTAAAGAGTTCACCAGCCATATGATTTGTGGTTTTGTGAGCTGCATCGATATGAAGAAAAAAAATTATTATTCGCGACAGTGAGAGAGAGGAAAGGAAAATTCTTCACAAAAAAAAAAAAAAAGTAAAAAAAATTAATAATAATAATAATAATTTTTATATTTTTATAATTAGTTTCTTCAATTTGATCATGTGCCATTCTATACCAACACTTTCCTATTATTATTAGTAAGTAAAATTTTTTTTACCATTTTTTTTACTTAAATTTTATCGTTAAATATACACTTATGCTAGTTTCATATATATTCTTCACTTCCTTTTGAACATTTTTCCCCATTTATTCTTCTTTAACGAAATTGCCATTATTATCGAGTTCCTAAAAGTAGACTTCTAATTTAGTTACCAGCATTGTACAATTTCAATATTCGAGTGTGTGCTTGTGTTTTCCTTCATCGACATAGTGTGGGTTTCCAATTTTGGCAAATGTCTGCTGCACTGAAAAACACTATTTACAAGGCAATTAAAATTTTCAGTTTATTATTGTTAAATGCATGTCTCTTGAACTGTCTACTTGTGAGTCGAACATGTCTGGCCTCGGGCGATTTACTGTGATTGAGAAGACAAATACAGTTATGGTGAAAGTTAATGAGAACTATTGATAGCTGTTAGAAAATAAAAGAGAAAAAAATAATATTTGCGTACTACCACTCAAAGGGTCATGGGTTTGAATACTAGCTCGACTTACCACCAAAATTATAAAAAAAAAATGTTATTTTTTAACTGCGGTCGTCCCACGGCAGCGAATGGCACGTCCTATAACTTTTCTGACATTATATTAAAAGTTCCTAATCCATCATCCGCGATAGCCCAGTGGTTAGCATTGCGTACTGCCATTCGGAAGGCCTGGGTTCGAGCCCAGATTCGAGCTACATTCAAAATTATAGAAAATAAATTTTTCTAATTGCGGTCGCCCCTAGGCAGAGAATGTCAAGTCCTCCGAGTGTATTTCTGACATTGAAAAAAAGCTCCTCATAAAAATCCATCAGCCGTTCGGAGGCGGCTTAGAATAAATTGCAGGTACCTCGATTTATTGGAAAAACCCAAAGCTGCACCCCACAAATTGAAAGAGGAGCTCGGCCAAACGAAACTCAGCCTTGTTGTGTGCTTTGCCGTGGACAGAGGTACACCGGCATCGCATCCATGGTTTATGTTGGTTAGAAGGGTCCTCCTCCACATTAGCTCTTCCGCCGCGCAATTGATTGGGATGTCCCTGCATCCAGTCACCAAATTCACAGCTGAGTAAAATTTGTTTGAGAGTCTGTTCAGAGTTGTTCTACATTTTATCGCCACTCTTGACGCGGTATAGTTGCATTGTAGAAGGAGATAGTTTGGGACCGTAGAGCTGACCAGCTTTTGACAACTTCCATAATGCCATAATTTTACACTGCAATAATCTGGTAGTCTCCTACTCATATTTATTATTTGAGAGCACCAGTGAGTAGATTCCACAGCCTTCTCTTTCTTCGTGTTCTCACATTCGTTTCTGTTTGGGATTCTTTTCTTTTCAAAAAGGGATTGTGTAGTCAAGCTCCTGCCGAAAATGTGCGAGAGATAATATTTGGGTGTGTTATAAACTACACACCCTCCGGAGCCGCTGAACTCTCTCTAGTTTCCACCTAAAAGTAGTTTTCTTCGAGTGCCGGTAACTATACGGTGATGCCGTAGAACAGGTCGGGTTTAACTACTGTTTTATAAATCCAGGAGATAATATTCAGTTTTAAAACCCATCTCTTGCCAATAGCCGCTATGCCAGCGTAAGCTACAGTTATAGCCTTCCACAACTTTTCTGACGTTCTTGCGCTTTAGTTGAATTTGCTATCTGAGATTATCAAGAGATATTTGACTCCGAAAGAAGGACAAAAATCTCCTGTCATTAAAAAAAAGTCATCGCATTCCCGACTCAGCCCCCGCGTTAGTGTTGAACGTTATAATTCGAAAGCGATAGTCAATGCTATCTAGCTTGAAACCAGCATTAACACCAACAATAGTGTCAGCCTGGATGTCCAGCGCTGAATTACTCTTGCCTACAGGTGCTACTTTGGACTGAGTAGGCAATTGCAAAGTAAAATCGTCTCCCGACGAACCAAAACCAGACTGCTAGTCGCTCATCTCTCAATGATGACCACATCTGAAGAGTCGACAGGAGGAGCTTTTGAGAAAAAGGTTTTGCGAAAAATTTATGATCCTGTGCGCGTTAGCAACTGCGAAAATCACATGAAGAGATGAGTAGTGTGAACAATGATATAGTTCAACGAATCAAGAGACAGCGGCTACGCTAGCTAGGTTATGTCCTGATGGATAAGAATACTCCAGCTTTTAATGCATTCGATGCAGTACCCAGCAGAGGAACCAGAAAAAGAGGAAGGCCTGCACTCCGTTAGAAAGATCTGTTAGAGAAGAAACTAACTGCATTTGGTATTCATTGGCATCAAACGTCGAAAGGAAGTAACTATTGTGAATTTGGCTGGAATCGCGTAAGCACTGTCCATGGTAAGAAAATAGAATGAAAAGAAAAGAGAGCAATCATTATGTTTTCTAGTATGGATTGCTAAAAAGGGAGTGGCTTTTACCTGCTGCTAAAAAGGACCCGCTTTTGCTGTGTTGACATCCAGTCCACTGAGCTTGCAACAGTTTCCTACAGTGTATATGCGTTTTGAAGCAGAACAGTTAGAGTTTGGGGGTGTTATCTTTACGCTGTTAAATCAGTGTCGTCGGTATATGCCTTTGCGGCCATTTTTTTTTGCACGCAAATGTACTTTTTGTATGTACGTAAGTACTTACATATATCTGCCTCCAATTTGCCGTTGCATATATTGTGGCGCTTTTTGACCCTTATCATTACATTTTTCCACACTTCCCTTAAGGATTTTCACTTGCAACGCCAATTACAAGCAAGTGCTGTAGAAATACATATATATAAGTACATAATAGATACATTTGAATCTTTCACTTCGACTGCCTGCCAATATGTAGTACACAAAAGAGTTCGCCTCAATATAATAGCATTGGTGGCATAGCATCGCTACTAACTAATTGTTGTTTTATGTTGAAAACAAAAAGGTACTTACAGTCGTATGTAGATATATATGCTTGTTGTACTAACATAATATATGTATGTATATGCAAACAAATTGCAAGTCTACAATTGCAATAGAAATATGGTGCGCCTAAACACATCCAAAAGGCATCAAAGCGAAAAGAGGAAGCAGCAATGAGGGAAATAATGTCGAAATTGTAATAGTGTCGAGGGAGTACTGGCTAGCTGAGTATGATGGAGTGGCAAGGAGGAGGGTAACCATCATTAATGTTAGCAAGCGAGAGCATTTAATTGTAAAATTGGCATAGAAAGCGCCAGCAATTGATGTTCATTTGTTGGAAATCGCTAAAAATAGAGTAATGTGGCACGCCACTCAATATAACTACAGTATTTTTTGAAGTGCTTTAAATAGGAGCTTAATTTTTTTTCAATTGTTTGTGGAAACCATCTACATGTTAAAGCGGGACTTGTAGCAAAAATGCCAATTTAATACTATTATTTTAAATAAAAAATCATAGCTCGCCATAAACGAGAATTAAGTTAGTATTTAAAGGACAAAAGTATACTAGTTTATCATAGACTAGACTTATTCTAGTATTTTTTCGGTAATATCTTCACTAGTTTTCAAAAATCCTAGTTTATGATCTAGTATTTTACATACAAATTTATACCAGTACGTCGTTTTGCAAAAAGCAGAACTCATGACTAATGAGAAGATCCGCCTACACACTGTTATATAAATGACGATCCTTTTTTCACAGATCACGCATAAGTCGTGTCAAACTGTCATGTTATTTTTGTTCAGTATTGCTTGGAATATCATCATGGAAAGGCTTATGCCGGAACAACGTTTAAAATCATTCAACTTTTTTCTACGAAAATTCACGTTCTGTAAAGAAAGTGTTTCGCGCACTTCGCTAAACTTATGGTCAACATAATCGCCCTACTGAGCGTACTATTCGCAACACCATCACCATCCCATCTGAGACCCAGCATTCATTACTGAATAATATTCGACCGAATAGACCACGTCCAGCACGCAGTGAAGAAAATATAGCGACCGTAGTTGAGAGTGTACACGAAGACTGTGGAGTGTCGATTCGCGCCGTTCGCAGCAACTCGGACTGAAGTATGGAACGACTTGTGCAAGAACTGAAGTCGCTCGCCCTTCCCAAGCGACATCGCTTCACTCTACGGACTCTTGAACAGTTCCAAGAAGATCCGACGTTTTCGAGCTAAATTTTGTTCAGCATTGAGTTCCACTTTTGGCTCAATGTGTATGTAAACGAGCGAAATTGCCACATTTGGGACGAAGAGCAATTTGAAGAGATTCAAGAGCTGCCGTTTCATCCAGAAAAAACAACGGTCTGGTGTGGTTTGTGGGCGGGTGGAATCATCGGCCCATATTTCTTCAAAAATTATGCCGGTGAAAACTTAACCATCAATGGCGATCGTTATCGCGGAATGATAATTGACTAGTTGATGCCTTAAATTGAAGTTCGTGATCTCTGCGACATTTGGCTTCAACCGGACGGCGCCACTTCGCATACATCGCATCAATCAATGGATTTAATGAGAGAACAGACTGTGTGATATCACACCGTTAGACTTTTTTCACGTAGGGATATGTAAGGTCTAAAATATATGCGGATAATCACGCTTCGATTCAAGCCATGGAGCAAAACATCAGGAATGTCATTTGCCAATTACCAGTCGAAATTCTCGAACGAGCCATGGAAAATTGGACTGAACGGATGGACTATCTGAGACGTATCCGCGGCCAACATTTGAAAGAGATAATCTTAAAAAAATAAATACCAAAGAATGTTCTTTCGAATGATAATAAACATTCCCCATTAAATTTGAATTTCTGTATTTTTTTCTTAAAAAAAAGTAGGGAACTTCGGAATGTATCACCCGTTATTTATGTAATTTTTCCAATTTAAATATTATCATTGGTAACGTAAAGGTGGAGATGGCTAAAGAGTGATGAACAAACGTCTTAATTAAGCTTCAAATACATAGATCGCAGATACCGATTTCCACTTCCTGCAAAAAATAATGTACCAAATATATAGTAAATTTAACCATATAGCCGTTGTTTTTCAAATATATGAGTCCATAGTCCTTGTTTTTACAGTTTTTCAAAACAATTCTCGAATCCACTTTGAATAGAGAATATTATTATTTTAGGTTACTCAATAAGAAAAAATGTTTCTTTATTTAAAATACAAATCAAAATTTTAACTGAAAATTTACAAAAAAAAAAAAATTATTAATAAATATAAAAATATATAATATATATATATAAATGCAAAAGAAATTGCAGACACTGGATTGGTTATAGATATTTGAAGGTCTGTCCATCATTACTTTGCTCGTTCCATCTCAAATATCGCTGCTGTAAGTGAAAGTGAAGCCGAAGACCCGAGTGGGTCTATTTCTCGTATTTTGTACTTGGACTTACTCCTACAACCATATAAACTCCAGATCACACAACAAGTGAAGCCAGCTGACCATTCACAACGCCGTAATTACGTCGGCTAGGCGCTTGAATAACAAGCAGTGTACCGCAATTTTTCCAATAAATTTTTTTTTCTGCGACGAGGCACATTTCTCATTCGACGGATACGTAAATAAGCAAAATTGTCGCTTTCGGGGCTCCGAGAATCCTTAAATAATTGAAGAGAGGCTATTACACCCAAAAAACTTACTGTTCTGTACTGTTATCTGTGCGTTCTTTGGTCAGGAGGTGTTATTGGACATTACTGTTTTGAAAACTATAACGGCGAGACAGTCACTGTCAATTCGAAGCGCTATAGTCGTATGATAACCGACTTTTTTGGCGTGCAATTGAAGAACAGGACATGGATAATATGTGATTCCAACACGGTGGTGCCACAAGCCACACAACACGAGGTAATATGGCTTTATTGCGAGAGAAATTTCTCGGCCACTTAATCTCTCGTCTTGGCAATGTAAATTAGCCACGAAACGGGTAGAAGTTTGCAAAAATTTACGAGGAGGCCATTTGAATGATGCAGTGTCTCACATATAATGTCAAGGTTCAAACTTTATAATAGAAAAGGAATTCCATAAAAAAAATTATTCTAAATGCGTTTTATTTAGGTTTATTTTGGAAACCGCAAAATGAAATTTAAGCAAAAATACAATAGTCACATGTGGACTGACTTGATACGAACTAGTTCTTGATTGAATGTCTGGACAAACCAATATTTTCACTAGTGTACATGAACTGGTATTTAACTAGTGCAAAGCTGATTTAATACCAAAATTATAGAAAATTTATTTCTCTAATTGCGGTCGCCCTTAGGCAGGGAATGTCAAGCCCTTCGAGTGTATTTCTGACATAAAAACCTATCCAACATCCATCGGCCGTTCGGAGGTTTTAGTTCTCTCCGTTTGTTGGTAAAAGCGTCAAGACGCAAAACCGCAAATTGGAGGAGGAGCTCGCCCAAAAATCGCTTCAGCGATTACAAAGCGCCAAATATATATAATGCTAATGTATAAGTATAGACCGGACAATTGACAGCTCGTTGGACATCGTCGTGTTAAGAATACCAGTTCCTTACATAGATGGAAGGTGATCTAGTTGGTACGAATAAGCAAACAAGTCGCATTCTAGGGCCAGTACTGTACATTTCCTTACATAGGGAGTATAGTTTTTTCGCTGAATATAAAATACAAATATATCAAAAATAAATATTTAAAAGAATTTAAAAAAATAATAATAAAAAAATTTAAAAAATTCAACAATTATAAAATGTACCCAAAAAATTAAAAAATTATATTAATTATATAAATATATAAGAAATTAAGGAAAAAACAAAATAAATGGGGAAAAGCTATTTTGTTCCGTTACTTGTTAAGTTTGGTAGGCTACAAAATTCTAAAATGAATTTAGAATTCGCTTTTATTTTTTTTTTTCTTTGAAAACCTAATTCATTTTGTCATATTTAATGAACCAAAAATAATTTACTTCCGAGTTTTTAATTTTTTTTTCTTAATACATAATATAGAAGTTCAATAGTCGCATATTTTTGATTTTGAATTATTTTCCTATAAATTCAACTTACACTAATGTTCATGAATTATCTTTACGGCAGAGCAAGTGCAGATTGCACAACCCACGAGCTGCGTGAAACAAGTCAGAAAGTGTCGCATCAAGTCAACCAGATGGTGCCACTTGATTAATTTTGATTTTTTTTTTGTAATAAACATACATTTTTATATACTTACAGACATATATATGTATGTAAATGGGCTTACATCATACTTTTAAAGCTTTATTTTTCAGATTATGACTAAAGAAAATTACAAATGTAGACATAAATATTAATTTGCTGTAAAATTATATAGGAAACTGCTTATATATATACTAAAAAAAAATTATATAATATATATATGAGTATATATATAGGTAACTAAAAATCTATAAATGTTCATAAAAGCCAAGAGCGCGAATATTATTACAGAAATTGTGCCGCAACGGCATATTTTTCTACTTTTTCTAATTTTTTTCCATATTTTTAATCACATCATCATTTTGGTCACCTATACTGCCTACTACCGTCAAGAATTTTGCTTCTCGATGATTGATGCTGGATTGAGTGCCTGCACTGTGTATGATTGAAAGTTTATGGATTTGAAAAAAAATTAACGCGGGCAAATATGAGAAATACAAACTTTAACCGGTTTCTATTTTTATTTTATTTATTTTTAAATACTTTACTCGACTTGCATTTTTTTAAACAATTTTTTATTTAGTTTTGTTTTATTTTTGAAACTTCACATATTTGGTGATTGATTGTGACTTGAGCTATTGATACCTTTAACTAACATCCTACTTATGAAGCACTTGTGGAGTACATAACGTCGCAATAATTTTGTTTCTATTTGGTTGATTAAAGTATAAATAAGTTTACAGTGCACCATACACAGCTCAGGGAAAGTAGCTAAAATTTTAAACTCACAAACAAATCATCAATCTTGAATCAAATATATTAAAAAAAAATATTTGTAATTTTCCTTTTTAATGTATAGTGGTCCTTAGGTTCAAAAACTTGTAAAAAGGTGTCACAATAATGACTATAAAATGAATATCCTGCAATTTTATTTGATAAGTAAAAAAGTTTTCGCATTCTTCCGCACTAGATGATGTTGATACTCTTATTTCGGGCAACACTAACCCGATTGTGACAAAATAATATGTGCTTTAAGTCATACATTTCAAAAAATATATCTCTTGTGAAGACAGTTATGAAAAGCGTTAGTCGTGTGAAAGATTTTTTTTTTTTTTTCATTTGAAAATTAGTGAATCTTCCGAAGACATAAATTATGTAATGATTTTTACTGGAAAAACGAATTAAAAATCTGTAAAAATATGCGGTAAAATTTTTGGCTTAGTAGGGACATAAATACTGTTACACACATTTTATGCTATAAAAGAAAAAATAATGAATGTTTTTGGACCAATTTTTTTTTTACATATTTATTGATATACATTGTATACGAAAAAGCAGTATTCATTCGAAATACCCGCCTTTGGCTTTCACGCACGCCTTAAATCGGGCTGGCCAATCATCAATAGCCGCACGCACCTCCTCCATTGGGAAATTGGCCACAGCACGAATCAAAGCTGTCTTAAGAGAATCAGTGTTGGGGTATCTTTTGTTACAAACCATGTCCTCTAAAACTGTCCACAATTTGTAATCCAGCGGGTTCAAGTCAAGACTACCATGGGGCCACTCTTCAGAGGAAATGAATGTTGGTAAATTGTTTTGGAGCCAGATTTGGGTCGTTTTAGCTTTATGGGCCGGCGCAGAGTCTTGCTGAAAAGTCCATGATTGGTTTTGGAATATGGATTGGTTAAGTGGTTTTACAACAGCTTCCAAAACGGTTTCTTGTTAAACTTTGGCCGATTATTTGACCCCTTGTTCGCAAAAATGCAAGTCAGTTACCCCATCATAAGAGACACCCCACCAAACCATGACTGAAGCTGGGTGATGACCTCTTTCGACCCGTGGAATAAGTTCAGATGCTTCCTTAGATGACCGTGCATACACCCTATCATTTTGTTTATTAAATTTTTCCTGCACGGTGAAAAATTTTTCATCGGTAAACAAGATTTTTCTGTGCAAGTTATCAGCGTGCTTCGCAGAATTCTTGATTTGAACGCTTTGATGACGTGCGGCGTTCGAACTGTGCGGACAGATGAAATTCTGCAACTAGTGGAACAAGAGATAGCGTAGACATTACTCGCGGAACAGAATGGAATTTTTTTAAAAAGGTTGGCTACTTAACAGGTCAATTGAAAAGTTCCCGGCCTACCATAGTTAAATAAATTTTTTTGGGCAAAATTCATTTTTTTTATTCAACATATTTCCCTTCAAGGGAAATACAGTGATTACACTGACCCTCGAACTTTTCGATATTATTTTTTTTTTTTAGTATAATTTGCCCTTTGCTTAAAAATAAGCTTCAGTTTGGAGATCACCTCTTCATATGACGCTAATTTCTTCACAGCGAATATTATTGTGAGACTTGAGAACAGGAAATAGTTGCTGAGTGGCAGATCTGTGGAATTCGGCGGATGCGAAAGCAATTTGAAACACAATTCAAGTATTTTTACAATCGATTTCACTAACTTGTGACACAGTGCAGTCTTGGTGAAACCGCACTTTCTTTTTCTTCAAAAGCGGCTCTGTTTCGACAATTTCGTCCTTTAAACGGTCCAATAATGCTAGGTAATAGTCGCTGTTGATGGTCCTTCGTTTTTCTTTCCTTTCCTTCCAAAGTAGTCAATGAAAATTATTCTATGTGCTTCCCAAAATACAGACTCTATACCCTTCCCAGTCGACTGTTGCTCTTTTCCACGCTTTGAAGCGGGTTCATCGTATGCAATACACTCGGATGACTATCGATTGGACTTTGGAGTGAAATGATGGAGCCATGTTTCACGTAGTGTCATATATCGAAGCAAAACTTGGTTTATTGCACTTGAACATTTCCAAACACTGCTCTGGATCATGACAGCCACTTTGCACGGAGCTTTCTCATGCCCAAATATTCATGAATGATATGATGTTCACGTTCAATTGAAGTCTTTAGAAGTCTGATATTTCACTTAATTTCATTTAAAAGTTATTCAAAATCATTTTGTGGATTTTTTTTTGCTGTTTTTGTCGGTAACAACGTCCTCTGGGCGTCCACTGCATTCACCGCCTTCGGTGCTTATTTCAGCACGTCCAAACTTGGCATACCATTTCTTGATGATTCTTTTACCTGGGCTGTGTCCGAAACTTCGTCAGCAAGCCAAGTTTTTGACTAAACTGTATTTTTTCCCTTCGAAAAGCGATATTTTATCAAACCGCGAAATTCCTTTTTATCCATTTTTTTCCACAATAACAAAAGTTGCGTCACTCAAAATGCTATAGATCACAAACTTATTAACCGACTGCTGTCAAATTTATACACGCATCTCTTGCAGGTTAGGGTTAATTAAAAATAATATGGATTTAAATCTTCCTAATTCCATCTATGTGTCAGTCCGGGGACTTTTCAATTGATTTGCTAAAGGAGTTCGATGTTTCGGTGCCACATTAATTAAGGCAAACAGTTTTGATTGACGGAGTTATCATCGGTAAAATGCTTCTGAAACGTGACAAAATCGCATCATTTCTGATGCTACTCATTGCGGACGATGAAAATTGAGTAAATGCGAGATTGTAAAATGAAAAGATCATGGTCAAAGGCCAGTGTCGACTTAAAAACCTGAATTGACGGTACACAAGTTGACGCTAACTGCGTAGTGGAACTGGAAGAGAATTTTCCATTATGAGCCGTTACAACCTGTAAAACTATCAATTCTGAGCTCTGTTGCCAACATTTAACCAGGTCGCAAGTAGATTTTCAAAAATGCGTTCAGAATTGAAAAAAAAGATGGTGTTTCACATCATCATGACAACGCCAGACCACAAATACTTTTGATGACCAGACAAATATGTACAAAAAAATTTAGAAGTATTTTTTAACTATTCAATAATACTAGCTTTCGACTTTTAACCAGGTTTTTTACCCTCATTTTACACAAGAATTTTAAATTTTTAAAAAAGCGATATTCCATAGTAGAAAGTCTCTTATTTCTGAAAAAATATCGTAAATTTCGCTTGGAGTTCGCTAAAGCACATTTAGACAAGGGAATGGATTTTTGCAAAAAGTCTTGTCTACAGACAAATTGAAGTTCAATATATTCGGCAGTGATTGAAGAGCAGAAATTTGGAGAAAACACTGCATTTAACTCCAAAAATATAGTACCAACAGTGAAGCATTGTGGCGGCAACGTAATAGTTTGGGGAACGGTTGCGGCATCTGGAGTTGGAAAGCTTGCTTTTATGTGAGGGTAATATGGATCGATTGAAATATAAGTTATTGTTGGAAGCTATTCAGAAGCGTTCGGTGGATAGTTAGGAGCTTCGCGCAGGCTGGATCTTTGAATAGAATAACGATCCAAAGCATACGGTCCATATTGTTAAGGATTGATTGCTTTATCATGCTCCAAGGCACCACCTGAAAGCCCAGATTTGAATGTATTGAATATGTTTGGGAAATTTTTGAACGAAAAATTAAAAAGAAATAGGATTTTTAATCCGGCATAACTTAAATAACGTCTTATTGAAGCTTGAGACAGTATTACTCCCTCAGAATTGACAATATAGTAACTTCGATGCCACAACAGCTTCAAGCTCTTACTGACGCGAACGGTGGACCAACTAAATATTAAAAAGATCATGTTACCTGATACTAATCAAAGTTTTTTCAATATTGGATTTACGTTTTTTTTTGTTATAGCTTTACTGTTTTGTGTTAAAAAATTATATTTTTTGGTTTTTTATGATAAAGCAAACTAATTAAATTATACTGTATCGTTACTTTTGTATAATTTTCCAATATCAATTTTAAACTTTCAATTCAACGAAAACAGGGGGTATATGTAGACTTTTGTCCGCCACTGTACATATATTCGAATTGTTGTCAGTTACAGTGGTACAGTTCTGGGGTAACGGATTTAAATCCTGGACCTGGATGTGTTTAAAACCTAGTAATCCGAAACACTGACTGCAAAAAAAAAAAAGAAAAATTAAATTTTTTTTATTTTTATTTTTTTTATATTTTTTTTTTATTTTTTTTTTTTTTTGTTAGCCATTTTCGAACTATAACAGGTGCATCACTGTCAGTATAAATATAAGTATTTTTTCACTGCTACATATTCATGCCAACTTCACCTGCTTTAGAGAAAAGCTTTAGATTTACATTTCATTAAATCGGATTTTATGATATGCACATAAAAGAAAATTTAACAAGCTATTTTCGAATACATATAAAAATACATATAAAAAAAAAAGTTTTGACAAGTATTATTGCAAAATTTCTGGAGGCTTAAAAAAATTTCGAGAAGAAAAAAATCAAGCGAAATAAATAACTAAACTACGTGTAGCAATGATGCCAACACGTGACAAAAGATTTAACAAAGCAAAGGATAACAAACCAACTCAAGACCACATTCATATGCATATTTTAATATAGAAACATATACTCGTACATATACATATATATATTTAATAAGCAACAAAAAGTTGAGGCTCCTTTGTGGGAAAGCATTAGAAAACGCTTGAGTTGAAAAGAAACATTTGCTCAAACCAAAAATGAAGCAAAAATGTAGCGAGGAATGCTTTTGATGCTTCTTCAAGCAATGATTATTCATGAGGAGAGAGTGAGTGAAAAGAAGAGGCGGAGAAGTGAAAAAAAAAAACACCGGAAGTCAAATACAACAGAACGTAAATTGCCTGCCAAGTAGCTAACAAAACGAAGTAAGCAACTAAATGTTAAGAGACTGGAGGTAAGTGAGTAAGAAAATGTGCACTAAAGCAGAGAGGAGGCTTACACAGTAGTCAAATTTTACAACTGGTTCTAAAATCCACTAGTTTATGGGTAGAACTTTCCTTTTTAAACTGGAGCTAGTTGGAAAGAAACCATGAAATAAGAAAGAAGTGCTCCTTTCGGTCATGCCGAAGTCTTTATACCTTTCATCAATCTATAAAAATGATTGGAAAATGCGAAATTCGATTTGTACGATTTTCTGTGTCTATATCTCTTTGAACTTTCGCTGGTAGCATAACTATTTGCTGCTATGTCGGCGTATTTTTGGCCCAGAAGGATGTATGGGGGTTGTAGGTTATAGTCTTCCGATTTCGATATTTTCGGTGTTAATATTTATTGAAATACTCATGTAAAGCACACCAAATTTCAGAGTACTAAATGATTTTTTTTTGGGATTTTGGCCTAACCCTCACATCTGAATGAATCGCTTGTATGTAGAATACCGAATTTCGTGCTCTTAGATGCATTATTGAAGCATTTATGATCACATACCTGATACTGAATTATACAAAATACACCAGTTTCTTTGAATTATCTCAAAAACTGAGAAACTAGTTTGCATGTAAAGCGACCGAAAACTCAGCTCTTCATCCTGATATGACCTATATAAATTTTGTTGGGTATATATCTCTTCTCCTTCTCGTACTTGCTTCGGACCAAATTTACCACACCATTTTTAGTTCATGAAAGTCTTAAAAAAGGTTTGTTGCTGACTTCTTGTTTCTAACCAAAATAAAAAATAATTCTTTGCATATTTATACAGGCTAGGTAGTTAGGACCCCTGACTGCTGCACTATCGAAAGATCTTTAATTTCATGCTATCTCGTTTCATCATTGCTTTTAAACCATTTGGTGCGTTCAATGAAGCTACTTATATCCATTATGTTTTTTGTAGACAGCTATTCAAGGTTTAGTACCTGATGGTTTCCAAGTGTTCTATATTGGATTCGTGATATATCTGCAAATGTGTAGCACATGTTCTTCAAAAGACCAATGCCACGTTATTGTAGCTGTAAATTTTTATTTACTTTTCCTGAACATATTTAATAATCGTTAGTTCTTGTCTATTTACTTCGTTGACTCGCATTTGGTTAAAGAATTTCATCTGTTCTTATCTATTTGTTTAAATTGTTTATAAATGATTCGTTTCGTTTCGTTGACTTCTATTAAATTAATATTTGGTGACGACAAAGCCAGCAATGTTCCCAGGCTGTCTATAGTAGCTTTCTATATCCTCTTGTAGTTACACAAATGAGCTCCTGATACCTTCTCTATGTAGAGTACTTCCGCTCGGAAAATGCTAGATGCGTTTTTTTAGATGGTCAGAGAGAAAGAGAGAGAGAGAGATGTCAAGATCAATGGGGGATAGCCCCGTCCCTACTCCGCCCCGTCGGTAAAGGTTGAGATGTCATCCCTCCCCTTCTAAACTTCTCCTCGTCTAGAGAGTATCCAGCCTTGTGAGGATATTTAATAAAAGTTGCTATTATTTGGTTAAGGATATCGCTGTGTCCATAACACCTCTGGTTCCAACCACTCTACTCCTTAATTCTTATCTTTCATTATCTCACTGATAGTGGAAGCAAACAGCCCTAATAAAATAAAATTTTGTTTTTCTACATATGCTACTGCTCTCACTCGTTCTCCGTGGAGTTGAAGTAGTATATCGTTTAGTGCCACTACCCATATGAGCGCGGAAAGAACTCCTTCGTGAGTAGTCCCTCCGCTTACGTAACTTACTCGTTGTTGTTATTGTATTTATAGCTGAAATATTCCTCGATATGGCTTTCAGGGAATATTGCGGAAGTGACAGTCCTTGGTCGAATGAAAATTCAAATCGTTCAGGCATAACGACCTGACTTTCACGGGAACTAACAGATTTGAGTCGCTTCTTACGACGGGCGTGCTTTACCGCGGGTAAATTCTTCAACCCCCATTCCGCAGAGGTCTAACTTGTTCGTGTCGCTAATCCATGTAATGCTATAATCGTTCGGTCCGTAAGCATTGATCGTACCCAATTGCACCAAATGTTGTCTTTGCCACTATCTAAGGAATCAATGGCCGTGCTTAATTCTATTGCATGTACAAATTAATACGGTCAAAAGATGGCTGCACCTGCAAGTTGTGGCCGATCTTGGTAGGGATTACCTTTTTCACTGAAAATGCTTCAGGTCTGTCAACAATAATTAGTGTGCATCAACGCCTATTTCTGACAACAGCATTTTTTTTTATTGTTTTTCGGAAATATACTAATTTGTGCTAGATAAACATCAGTTGCGGGAAGACTTGGACTTTCTTTTTTATTTGGAATAAAATGGCAGCTGAAGAATTTTTATGGAAGTTTACGGTGAATCTACGCCGACCGATAAGTCATCCAGAGAGTGGCTTCGACGCTTCAAGAGTTATGATTTGAACGTCGAAGGCAAATAGCGTCCTGGCCAACCCAACAAGTTTGAGGATGATGAATTGGAGGCCTTACTGGATCAAGATCCATGCCAAACGCAAACTGAACGTGCAGAATCGTTAGGAGCGACTCAGCAAACCATTTTCTTTCGGTTAAAGCAATTCGGAATTATTCAAACGCAAGGAAAATGGGTGACGTACGAGTACGTACCAAAGGAAGGGACTTTTGCAGCAGGTTATGACTGAAGAGCGTGGATATACTACGGTAATCTCAAGAAGAAAAAACTTTTATGCGAAGCTTGGTGAATTTGCCATTTATCTTCTACCATCGACGCCAATGAAAAACATGCACGGTTAAAAGGTCCTGCTCTGCATATGGTGGCACCAGACGAGCGTGGTAGTACTACGAGCATCGTAGAGGTTTACGAGTATGGAATCTTGTGTATTTTGCAGGAAAATGTCAAACTTGCATTTGCCTGTCAATCCCAGGGTTTGACTGTCAAATAGAAAATCATAATGACTGCCCGCAAGTTGACAGGCAAACTCGACGATGCGGATATTGTTGGAATGAAATATTTGCGCAATAAATACGGAGGCAATGGAAGAATTAACAAATAACATAATGTTCAACCAAAAAGCAGAGCAAAGAATCTGGCAATGCGAATCAAGATGGAACTAGAGAAATTCAAAATGCAAAATGGGTGGTTAATGAGAGAACAGGAAAGTTTGAAAAATCAGGTGATCTCAGCTGTTTTCGAATGTAAACAAACAAAATGGCGGATTCCATACTTGTAAAGCTGTACGACGACTACGAGCTTCTAAAGCCGAGCGAAACCATCGATGCGAAATGTTGTCGATTACAACAAATGCAGTTAAGCCGGCCGAAAATCGCTTGAGTGGTTACAAAGTGCCCAATATATACATATCTGGTTAAGCCGTGTATTGCTTGAAAAACGTCCAGAAATGACCGATAGGCAGTACAAGGTGATTTTGCAACAGAACAGCGGTTTGGTCTACGGAGCTGTAGTGTTCAAAAACTACCTGAAAACGCAAAAGTGGCTGGTCTTACCCTAACCGGCTGTATTCTGCAGACCTTGTTCCAGCTGACTACTGGACTTTTCGACGGCTGCAAAACAATTTGGAGCTTCACCGGTTCAGATCTTTTGAAGAAAACGAAGATTGGCTTAGTGATTAGATCGAAGACAGAGATTTTAGGATTATTATTATTTTTTTTTTTAATAAAAATACTTCATTGAATACAAAAAAGGGGAGCAAATTAATTTTGCCTCAAAACTTTGACTGTTCCGTTAGTACTAGTTACGACTTAGTTTAATATTATTTTATGTCAAGTAGCCCTTCAAACGAAAAAAAAACTAGGCATTTTGAACTAGTTTCGGTTGGTATTGGTGGGTAGTTAGAAACAGTTCTATTTTGTTAAATTAATCCCCAACTAATTCATTTTGGGTTAGTTTTAGTTAGTGGTCTTGGCTAGTTTTTTTTTTTACCGAAATTCGTCAATTTGCAATTCACGTGGGAAGTCTTTTTTTTCAAAGTCGTTGAAAATAGTACTTACTTTATTACTTGGTATACTAGTTACGCAGTGGTTTTAGTCCGGTTCATTTCACTGCATGGTACATACACACGTGTGCGCTTGCATGTGCGAGAAACGTGTATATGATTTGCGGCTTACAAAACTGTCATATTTTGTGTGTAATTTTTGACGAAACATAATATGCGTCAAATAGCGGTGAGTAGGGAAAGAAAAAAAATACCGTGTGTGTGCGTGAAGTAAACGGAAGTGGTGGGAGTCAAGCGTAGTGTAACCAACAGCCAATCGAGGCAGCAGCAGTCAGTAGGCAGACGAAGGTATACATATAACGGAAGGATATGATGTTGGTAAATTATATGGTTTGAGTGCTGTGTCGTCGTAATTTACAGGCGTGTATGCGTGACAGATTAGATTATGCTAGCGTAAACACAGGCGTATGAGCTTGCATATGAAAGTAAAAACACCTCTACTCCCCCCGTGTATACTACCATAATTTAGAAAAAAAAATATGTCACGGCTGGTATAAGCATATGTGACATATTTCGTTAAAGTGGCTTACACACACTCATACATACAGGTAGATAATAAGGTGCACACGTCTCTTCCGTTGGCTACAAAATATGGCAAACATCAAGATATGAATTTAGATATATTTTATATATGTACATACGTGGGAAAATAAATATATTATGTAGGTGTGCGTGTTCGTGTATCAAATAAATTGCTTCATCCTTCCTTTACTTACCTTCACGGTTCTTCGCTTTCATTTAAAGGTAGGTAGGTTTTCCACACCATACTGTTAATACCAATAGTAATAATAATAATTTTCATGTTTGGTTTTTCCTTCAAATTTGCCTACCGCTCAAACTTTCGTTAATATTCGTATGCCAACATTACATTTTCAATTTTTTTAACCTGCTGAAATTTGCAAGGAAAACAAAGTAATTTATTATGCATAGCATTTAATATATATGTATGTAACAGGCAAATTGAATTGAAACAAATTTTTAGGGAATTTTTTTTTTTATATTCAACATAGTTCCCCTCAAAGGTGATACACTGATTATAGCGACCCTCCAACTTTTCAGTACCATTTTTGTAGTGCGATTGCTTCTTTGCTTCAAAATATGCCTCAGTTTCGTCGATCACCACTTCATTCGAAAAAAATTTCTTCCCAAATAGTCGCTGGGGCTCAGATCTGGAGAATACGGTGGATGCGGAAGCAATTCGAAGCCGAATTCATGAATTTTTGCCATCGATTTCACTGACTTGTGACACGGTGCATTGTCTGACACGGTGAAGGCTCTTCATTCGACGAAAATTTCCTTCTCAGCCAGCATACTTTTGAGACCTGAGAACAGGAAATAGTCACTGTGAGCCAGATCTGGAGAATACGGAAAATGCGCAAGCGATTCGAAGCCCAATTCATGGATTTTTGCAATTGACTTCGCTCACTTGTGACAAGGTGCATTGTCCTGGTGAAACAGCCCTTTGTTTCTTTTTCAAACGCGGCTGTTTTTCGGCGACTTCGTCATTCAAACGGTCCAATAATGCTATGTAATAGTCGTTGTTGAATGCTATGATGTACACGTTCAGTTGATATCTTTAGAGTGCCTGCTATTTCACTCAATTTCAATTTACGGTCATTCAAAATCATTTTGTGGATTTTTTTATGTTTTCGTCGGTAACAACCTCTTTTGGACGTCCACTGCGTTCACCGTCTTCGGTGCTCATTTCACCACGCTTTCACGCTTCTTTTTAAGGTTAGATTTAACTAAATATTTATATGGATTTAAATCTAGTAAATCCATCTTTGTGTCAGTCAGGCTGGCGACTTTTCAATTAACCTGTTATGTACCTCTGTTTGTAGAAAGCTTTTAAAAATATTCAATACTAAGTGATTCATCCGAATAAACACAACGAAATTCTCTTGAATTCCGAACGAGCTCGTTTTATGTGATCAAACAAGCGAGATGATGGATATAGAGAATTGAATTCGAAGGAGACGTGCTTATCGTAAGCGATTCGTGTGCGAGGTGTATTCATTACTCTTCTACGTTGATGCTGTTGCCATCAAGAAAGTCTCCACTAGATATTATGCGCTGATACCCGCGCTCCTTCCAATCTCCGAAACAATTCTTAAACTCAATTGTTGGGATAGCCTTTAGTTTTGTCAACATGCCTTCGGTCTTAACCTGCCAGAATGCCTCTACTGCGAAGATTGAGCTTCAGTTTCGACATCGTTTCCATAAACCTATGTTTCTTCACCTCTTATAGTAAATTTAAACATCTGCATATTTTATTATTTTTGAGAGACATGGGTTAAATAAATTAAAGGTGGAACTTTTCAAAACAAAAAACAAAAAAAAACTTAACAACGAAGTTCTCTAAAAAAAATTTATAATTCCCGATGTTTAAGACAAAGTTGTGTCTGTAATTTTGCTTGGAGTACATAGCATTATTTTCGATAATCGTTGGTAGTACATCGACGCCAGTAATTTTCTGAAAAAACTCGGTTCACCGAAAACACCTGTTTCGTTCCCAAACGGAATCGTTTTCATAGTTTGGAAATTCCTCAATTCTTTCGGTCACATAATTCGGCATGGTGGTACAAACCAATTCATCTTCATTTACTTCCTCTTCCTACACTTACTACTGCGTAGTTAAAATGGAATGACTTATATATATAAAAAATCTACAGAACCATTTTTCTCCGTTCTCCTTTATCCAATCAACGGCCTCACGCATTTCCAAAACGTCATTTTGACCAGTGTAAAATGAAAACCCGGCCTACAAGGTCCCGGATTAGCGAAACACACAATCCAGTCGTGACAAAATTCAGTTCAGACGGGAATACGTCCGAACAAATATTATCCAGAGGCACGAGACAGACATAATCCATATATTTCACAATCTATGCAAAAATCCCGCGTTTTTTTTTTTATCATTTTAATATTTTGTCGGGATTTTTTCTTGTTTGTTTTCCGCTCAAATTTATGCACTAATGATAACTAGAATGTAATAATAAAATTATTGTTTCATTGAATGGATTACCATATGGAAACTTTTGTGGGGCCATAGGACATAATTTTCTACGATAAAAGTAAAATGTGAGTTCCCATTTTCTAAAAAGAACTTTCAAAATATTTGGCTCGTCAGTTGTGGTAAACAACTTTTTTCTTATAAGCCTTGTAATGCAAACGTAGAGAGGTGGCTTAGATTAAACTATAGGTCCATTAGATTAAAAAACTTCAAGGCGCGCACCACAAATCGAAGGAGAAATACGGCTAATAGTGAATTCAGCGGCTCTAAAGTGACAATTTATATGTATACTAGAGGATCCCAACGTGATTTGCTACACCTGTAGACAAAAATTAATAAATTCTAACTAAAATTTTGAATTTTCGAATTTTTTGGAACAGGAAACGAAAAAAAATAGATTTAAAATTTTTTTTCAAACTTTTTTCTATTAATTTTGATTTATATTTTTTTCACTTTTTCACTCCCCTCTCTCTACGGGTATTTTGTAATTTTACATGTATTTGTTGTTGTTGCATGTACTTTGTATGGGTAGCGACCAAGGTTCACTAAAATGGTCATATCTCTAGAACGGCTGCGCCAATCTCATGAAAACTTACACATTAACCTTCTCCTAATATCCCTTTATAACTCCTAATCTGGTGATTCTCAAGTTATAGACGGTCATCCAAAATTGATTTATATATATATATATAGATTGTACATAATGTCTTCTTTTATGTACATAGTTATATTAAAAATATATTTAAATCTTTTTCAGTATATTAATTGAAAAACTTAAATAAAAACGAAAACTTACTTATTTTTCGGGATAAAAGTTTGTCGGGATTTTATATTCCGGGATTTTGTCTTGTCTGGATATAGTGTTATTTGAACTTCCTCTAGTCGGCATTTCGTTATGTCTTTTTAATGTAGTGCCGGTATTGAGACTTGTGTGGGGTTTTTAAAATTTTCTCGATCATGTACTGTCCTGATTTTGAAATTTATGGAGTGCTACTATTTCGACCATTAGAGATCCTACGATTTGCTACAATTTTTTCTATGTTTAAGGTACAGATGTCGATATTCGAATAGGTGTTCTCGCATAGGGACAGTGGGTGGTAATGAACTAAATAAATCCAAAATAACAAGTAGAGACATTTTATTGTTTTTATTTACATAATTCACAAAAACCAGGTTTAATCGAAATATACCCAAAACTACGCTCTAAAATCTCATTTTCTCGAGGTCGACCTGTTCTTATAAAAGTAATAGTTTATGCGAAGCTATGCAACTGCAAATAATTCTAAATTTTTAGCGTATATTTTTGGAAGTGTCTATGTCCCATGCGACATCAGAATAAAATTCGTATTTACTCCGTTTAGTTTAGTTAAGATCGACTTATTCTAATTTATCAATTAACGTGCGTCTTGTTTTTTGAACAACTCGGTAATATTAATAAATCGTTTTCTCATTTTAAATATCAACAAAAAATTTCATGTTTCAAAACATTTTTTCCTTGATAAATATAATGTCATTGTGACCGATAGACTGCAGGGCAACCCTTGAGGAGCTTTATTATTACTAATTATCCTACTTAGCTACGTCAAAATCAACTTTTTGCATTTTTTTTATTATATATGTAGTGTATTGCATTACTGCTTTTGGGAAAAATACAGTTTGAAAGGTTTGAAAAAAAAGTAAATAAAGTTTTTATATCAATTTATTATGCTTAAGGGAATATGAAGGATTTTCCTGGAGATCACTGGATCACTTCGGTTGGGTAGATAGCGGAAATGGCCAGAACGGACCACTACAGCATATACACGACCGATTTTTCAGATTTGATATTTTGAGTAAAAAATGCGTCAAAAAGTATAGGACTGTGAAATTTAATATATTATACATGGATAATGAATTACATATTATGTAGTCATTGAAATCGGTTGGCTATAATATATAGCTCCCTTATATCGATTTAATAAGATATAGGGATATGGTCCTAACTTAGCCCAAAAAAACATTTAGGAGCATGAAACTTGGTACGCTACACACATATTATGAATTTCATATCGGAAGTGAAAATCATAGAAATCGGAATGCTATATCATATAGCCTCTACAACCGATTTGTTCAGATATGAGGTCTTGGGTAAAATTCCGCCAAAACAGTATCTAAGAGTGTTTGTTATTCAACAGACGTAGATTCAAGTTTATATTGACATTGGAAATCAGCAAAATAGAATTTTGCAATTTGCAATAAATTTAATATTTTCATGAAAGATATAAAGATTTTTTTTAGTTTCGATACTAGGGTTTCCGAAGGTTCGAAGACAACTCCATAAAAATTTAGTGGTAAAGTTGGAAGAAAAAATCGATATCCTTACAACAATCTTGGTCTCAGTAGTCAATATGGCAAATTATATAATTAAATAGATATTCAAGAGATATTTCAAATAAAAATTAAAAAAAATTAAATTTTTATTGTTAATTTTTTAAATTACACCTTTAACTTCAGTTAAAATATGTTTTTATATCTCTAAATATTCCGTAAAACAATATCTGGTGCACATATTCCCGTGTATAATATTCTAAATATTTGTTCTTTCACAATAATGCATGTAGCAGTTAAAAAGTCGTAAAAAAGTTTATCAAAAATATATTCTCACGATTCCTCACAGCTATGGCATTAAACCCTTTTATACACTATATGTGTAGTATATACGGAATTTCAACTCGTATATATGCATTTATATATATATATATATATATATTTGTATGTCTGAAAATGTGTCGCAATACAGCAACCACACATGTCTATTATGTGAAATTATGAGTATATGCGAGGAATTGTCTACTCTGATAATATTGTCTTAATTCACTATGGCGAGTGGCACAAATGTGCATGATTATATCATAATATTTGAAAAGTTAGCCAATAAAAGCCAGTCAGTGTATAGTACACCCTACAAAATGAATTTTACACACACGAGTATTTCTAGAGCATACTAAATTATTATTCCAAGATATTTTAAACTCAAATGCCAAATGCAATTATTTTATATACTTATGTACTAGAATTTGAAATTTGAAATTCCTACTTTATAATTATTATTTTTTTTTTTAACCTTTTTTTGTTTTAGGGTTTACCAAGAAGAGTGATATAATTTCTTTAAAACAAAAAAACACACAAATTGTTAAGAAAATTCAAATGTTTTTTATTTCATGTGAAGTACAATCGATAAAATTAAGTTCTGAATATAACATCATTCAAATGGCCAAAACGATACTTAGAAATCATATCATTCCTATTGGGAAACCCTTTATTACTTACCCATCTTGTCAAAAATTAAATTCCCAGAACTACAACTTTTTTAATTTATTTTTAATTTTTTTATTTTTAATGTAAGTAGCTTACGTAATCACAACCATACTGAGCCGCTTTGAAATATATCTTCTTATATATAAAAATTTAATAATTTTTTTTTTTTAAATTTTAGCAAAATTTTATTGAATATACTCATTTTCTTAATTTAATATACCATAAATAGTTGCATTCTAATAAATTTAAATATCTTCTGTAATTATAATTTTATAAAATATTATTCTTGTTAACCATTTTATTTTTATTAACTTAATATTAAAAAAAAAATTTTTTTTCAGTCTAAATAATTTTTTTTTATTAATTTTTTTTGGTATATTTTTTATATTTATCATAATAACAGATAAATTTATCATAATAACAGATTAGTAGTTTAATGACTTTTTCCAAACCTTCGAAAATACATTTTTAGCTGCAAGAGATTATAATAGGAAGCAAATTTATTGTAGTTCCCGACTAATAAACCCAAAAGGTCGACGACAATTATATAACACGGCCATGAGTACCTGACTACCATAAATAGATTCGATTTTATCTCACCAAAACAAGAAAGTTACTGGCCTAGAGATCCAAGGAAACAACCAGATCTGATTGACTTAGCAGCCACAAAAAACATAGATAGGAATTTAGTATTTGCTGAAAACAGTGCAGATTTATCTTCTGATCACTCCCCGGTAATTATTAGGTTGAATGAACAGCCAGCTGAATATTAGAATCTATTTCGTTTTACCATGTCCGGCACTAACTGGATGAAATATAGAAAATACATTAGCCTCAAATAAAGATTTATTTCGAAATAAAAAGCGAAATTCACATTGTTAACGAAGTACTTGTGCTCCGACTTATGCTGACAGAGAAAAAATTAAAAATGGTATTAAGAAACAAAATAGAAAAAAAATATATAAAAAATTTGCTATCATCTTTGTCTCCCAACGTTTCCACTAAAAATCGCCTTGGAAAGCTAACAAAAATCTTAAGCCACGCCGGTGAGACTACGTAATGGTTCCTGGGCCAGAACTGAAAAAGAAAAGGCAACTTGTTTTGCAGAGCACCTCAGTATGGTATTTTAGCCAAACACTGCTACAGAAAATGCAGCTCTGCCACTAAAACATATTGGTCCAAGATATTATGCTTCTTGCGGAATATCTGTTTCAGTGCTAAAAAAAAAAGATTATTGTCGTCCCAGATCCAAAAATGTCACCTGGATACGAGCATGTCACATCAAGCATGCTAAAATAACAGCCCAGCATTGCTCTCGTGTTTCTCTCAAATCTTTTCATTGTCATATTAAAGCTATGATATTGTCCACAAACATGGAACAAGTGGCAGATAATTATGGTAGCTAAACGAGGTAAAGACGCTACCCTGACGTCATCATATAAACCAATTAACCTCTTGCCTTGTCTTTCCAAACTTTTCGAAAAAGTGCTGCTATCAAAAATTTCTCCTTTTCTTTATGAAAAAGACATGATTTATACACATGAGTTTATATCCCGCGAAAAACAAGGAACAATTGAACAAGTTCATCGCATAATTAATGAAATAATAAAGGCTTTTAATTTCAGAGTATTGCTCATAATGATCTAGTCCATAAAATTGAACAATCATTACCTAACATGTTTCACAATATCCTTGGATCCTACTTGTCCAACAGGAGATATCAATAGGAGGAGGTAGAGATCGTTACACAAAAATACATGACAAAACTGCTTCACCGTCCGAACCCTCTGATTAACACCCTAACCTCCGCAACAAGTCATACGAGCCTGAAGAGGTGAGATTTATCAGCCTTCTAAAGAGCGACTTTGAGTCAGCAGACCATTACTGTTAATGGGTTATATTATATGTTGATTTAGAATCTGAAGATATTTTCACTTATTGTGAATCTTCCGAGGTGGAAGCAGATTCAGTAAATAAATAAAATGTTAAAAAAAAAAATTATATTTTTTTATTGTCTAATCTTTATTTTGTTAATTTACTAGAGTTTATTTTTTCAATTATATTTTGCATTTCATTTTATTTTTATTTCTCTTAATATATTCCATTGTGATAAATTTATTTCAATTTATAACAGTTTATTTCGATTTTATTTTATTAATTCATTAATTTTTTTCTTTTACTTTTTTCTATTTTATCTGTTTTATTTTTAATTATGTTTTATTTCATTCTACTTTGCATTATATTTCATTTCAATTTTAATTTAATAATTTTTTTTCTTTATATTATTTTCTATATTTTATTTTTATTTTAATATTAAAATTTATATTTTCCTTTATTTTCTTTTATCTTAATTTGCTATATTTTTAGTTACTTAATTTTAATTTGTTTTAAAGTCCCAAATTTCTTTTTTTTTACTTTTAGTTATTTATTTCTGAAAGTTTTGTCAGCTGCCTGTAATTAGTTTAAAAATTCAAAGCTCACTTTTTAAGCACATTAATGTCCAACTTTTCTTTGGCAACCGTTTTCGTTTGGTGTAAATATTTTATTTGCACTCGTGATTGTTGGTAAGTTTTCTGGCAAGACTCTTAGCCACACTTTGGGTGTTGATTGCTCGGAGAACGCCCAGAGAGGATGACATAGGCGCATATACGTAGCCAAGTTCAACTGAAAATGTATTTAAAATATATTTATTTGTTATACATTGTGGAGAAATATAAATAATTATTATGTAATCCTCTAATTGTAAATATAATTTTTTTTTTCAATAAATTCAAAGAAGAATTCCCTATGGGGAAGAACAGCAAATTTTTAAGATTATAAAACTACATTTTTAGGATGTCTTTTTTAAATTATAATGTTTTGTTAACAAATTTTTTTAATATTACTTTCAGAGTGCCTAAATGGAATTTTTTCCGCTGAGGGTGTCAAAGCAGCAGCACTTTCAGACATATTAATTATATTTAACTTGTAAGTATTGTTAATTTTTAATTAAAAATTAGTATTGCCACCATTTCACCAAAATACTAGTAGCAGCTAAAAATAAATAAATAAATAAGGCAAATTAAAATTATTATTAAATAATTATGTAAACTATAGAAAAAAAGTAATAAAAAAATTAAAAAATTAAAAAATTAAAAAATTAGAATAGAAAATATAAAATAAAATGAAATAAATTATATTAAACAAAAAAAAAATGAAATAAATGATAATAAGAAATAAATTTAAAATATTATAAATTGAAATAAGAAAAAAAAAATAAAATAAAATACAATAGAAGAAAATAAAATAAAATAAAATAAATTAACAAAAATAAGATTAAATAAAATAAATAGAAATGAAATAAAATAAAATAAAATTTAATAGAATAGAGAAATAAAATAAAATAAAATATAAATAATTAAAATAAAATTAAAAAACTAAAAATTAAATAAAAATAAAATAAAAAAAATAATATATAAAAAAATAAAAAATAAATAAAAATAAAATAATATAAAATAAAATGAAATAAAATTTAAAATAAAATAAATTAAAAACAAAACTAAAAAAAAAACAATTAAAAAATAATAATCAAAAATAATATATAATAAAATAGAACGATAAAAAAAAGTAAAATGAAAAAAATTAAAAAAAAAAAAATTAAATAAAATGAAATAAAATAAAATTTAAAATAAAATAAATTTAAATAAACTTAAAAAACCCACAATAAAAAAAAAATAAATAAATAAAATAAAATAAAAAAAACCAAAATGAAATAAAATAGAATAAAATAAAAATAAAAAAAATAAAATTATATTAAATGAAATAATATAAAATAATAAAAAAAGCTAAAAATAAATAAAATATAGTAAAAAATTAATGAAAATATAATTAAAAAAATTAAAATAAAATACAATATTTTATTATAAAAGAAATAATAAAATAAAGTAAAATGATATAAAAAAAAACATAAAATAAAATTAAAAAACTTAACATAAAAAAATAAAGTAAAACTAATTAAAATAAAATAAAATAAAGTAAGCTAAGAAAAATTAAATTAAAAAAAATTACGCAAAGTTTAAAATAAAATTAATAAATAATTAGAATTAAAATAAAAAATGCAAATAACTAAAATTAAATAAAAAGAATTTAAATGAAATAAAATTAAATAATTTAAAAAAATTAATTACAATAAAATAAAAATTAGTACATTTTTTTTTGAATGAAACAATATATTTAAATTTAGAAAAATAAATTAAAATAAAATACCAAACCAAACATTTAAAATAAAATGAATTAATATAGAAAAATTAAAATAAAAAAAGTAAAAAAGAGGAAAAAATAAAGTAAATATAAAAGTAAAATAAATATAATAAAAAAAGATAAAATAATTGTTTAAAGTATCGTAGATAGATAACAGACCGACATTAAAAAATCCAGCGCCGGCCCCAATATATGATTTAATATCATTCGTATTCTTTTTCCTTTTATTTTAGAAATTTAACATATTGTATATAAAGTATATTTATGTATAAGGGTGCTATCTAAGGACAATAAAATGGTTAAGAGACTATATAGAGAAAAAAAGTCATAAACAAATCCCAGTTAACTTGTTCCAATTTTTATTGTTCTGCACTTTAAGGCGTATTGCAGCTGCAATAGCATCAAACGTATGTAATGTAAAAGTTTTCGCACATACACCCACACATCAAACGGAATATAGAGAAGTGCACAAAACTATTATTTGACTAGGGAATAGTACAAGAAGGATGTTAGGAAAAAAATAAAGTTCTTGAAATAAAAATGAAAATAAAATCATAAAATTGTTGCTAACAAAACAGAGAAATAAAATAATAATAAAATATACTTGTAGGTAGATATGTACACATGCGAATATGCAAGATTGTGTTACGATTGAATTGAAGTTGTACGAAGTGGTAGTGGCGACTACACATTAGCATCAAATGTAGATTTCTACACAACTTACATACATACATACATATATACAAATGTACTACTATTAACATTTGCTTTATTTATATGTGTGTACTCTTTGTTGTATGTATGTGAGTAGCCGTATGCCGCAGCGCTTGTAACTTCATCCGCATTTTTATGATTTCCTTAAACATTTTTATTGCATAACAACTGGCGCACACATATAACTGATGCAATAACAACAACGCAAAGTTTGCTTGTATATTCATTGTATTTAACCATGTGTGCTCCTACATATATATTTACATACATTAAATTCTGAAAGTGTTAGCTGTAAGCAATTGGAACTATTAACTCACAATCAACACTGCAAAGCAGAGAATCAAAAGCGCTACTACTTTCGCTTATTTTATTTTAGTTTGAGTGACCAGTTTTCGGTGGTAAAATTTTTTTTTTTCAAAGTATATGACGGTTTTGGGACTTTGGGTAAGGAATAGTTACTATTTTTGTGTTTTATAAAATTTTAGTTTCACAATTTTTTGTTACATCTATATTCTATAGCATAGAACCACATTTTTGGTTTTTATATTTAAAAATAGTTATTTTTCATATTTAAAATTATTTATTTTTAGTTTCTATTTCCAATTATTTTTTCGTTTATTTTAAAGTTTTTTTATTGTATTTTATTATATTTTGTTCTATTTGCCGTACTTTATTTTATTTTACTTTAAATTGTTTTAGCTTTTTTATTCTCCTTTTATTAATTTTATTTTTATTTTTAATATTTTAATCTTCTGTTTTAATTTTGTCGGTATTATTTAGTTTTATTTAGTTTATTTCATTTTATTTCGGTTAACCTTATTTTTTTATAAATATGTTATTTTCATGGTATGGCATTTTTTAGTTTGTTTTATTTAATATTACCTAATTTTATTATATGCGAATTTGATTTTTCTTTAATTTTACTAAATATAATTAAATTTTAGTTAATTTAATTAATAAAATATATTAATTTCATTTCATTAGTTTTTGTATTATTTCGTTTATCTTATTTTATTTTATTTAATTTTGTTTTTATCTTCCTTTAATTTAATTTGAATTTTATTTTATCTTATATATTTTTTTCATCTTATTCTATTTTATATTAAGGGGAGATGTTGGTCTAGAGTTCGTAAATTTCCGGCATTTTCAATATTTTTTTAAGGTGATAATAAAAAACAACCATATTTAAATTTTGTAGGTACAATTTACAACTTACAGTGAATACAAAACCATTTAGATAATAAATAAAATTATTTAAAATTTTTTAAAATTGGTCCTGAAATTGATCTTCTTGTACCTTTGTAAAACACAAAAACCAAGAAGATTATTAATTTGTACAAGTGTAGCTTAGCTATATCCTTTAACAATATTATAATTTTTAATTAAATAGTAAACTTTTGAATTTCGATAACCGAAACAGTCTGATTTTTTGTTAGTTTTTGAGCTATAAAAGTAAGAAGTTGTGGAGATAATAAAATTTTTATGCTGCGGGGCACAGCTACTAGTGAACTGAATAACATATCCAAATTTGAGATAATTCGTATAAATATTTTTTTTTTACCTGCGCCGTACAGAAAAAAAGCTGTACTGTGAGAATCGAGTTTAAAGTTTGAAGTATATGAGGTCGAGCGTTCGGCCGCTAACTGCTCGTGTCCTGTGACCTGTGTAACCGAAAATACTGTAGATGCCATTCTAGAATTGAAATAGTATATTCTTAAGAGACTATATTTTCGATATATTAAAAAAAATCGATATTTTCATTTTATTATTACTTATGTTTTATTTGTTCTACATATTTTATATATTTTTTTTTATATTTTGATTTAATTCCTATTTAATTTCCTTTATGTTATTTTGTTATTTTTTTATTTTTTATTTATTTAATATTAATTTACTTTATTTTATTTTTTTAAGTATTACTAATTTATTTAGATTAATTTATTTATATTTTGTCGTACTTATTATTTCATTTCATTTGAATTTTTTTTATGGTTTATTCATATATTTTTATTTTAGTATTTTATTTTTATTGGATGTACAAAATTGTTTCGGTCCGTTTTCAAAAGATGACTCCACATTTAAGTTGTGGCCAATCTTGAAAGCGATTACCTATTTCACTGGCTTCACACCTGTCAACAGTAATTACTGTGCGTCTATTTCTGACAACAACATTGTTTTTTTTTAACTTTTCGAAAATGTCCGGATTTGTGTGTTAAGTAAATAGAATTTGCGAGTTTATATGACGCCAACTGTTAAGTCAATGCAGAGAGTGGATTCGACACTTTGCAAGTTTTGCGTCGAAGACAAAGAGCGTACAAGACCAAAAAGGTTTGAAGATGATGAATTGGAGGCTTTACTGGATCAGGATCCGTGTCAAACGCAAACTTAACTCGCTCTCGATTACAGCTAATGCGCGAAAGACGACAGACAACTACATGGAAACGCTGAAATCTTACCCCACACGCCGTATTATAAGAACTTACTTCTTATTTTTTTCCGACGGATGCAAAACTATTTGAGGAGTCACTACTTCGGATCTAATGAGAAAATCGAAGAATGGCTCAATGATGAGATCGAGGACAGAGAGGACTAATTTTTTTAGAGATGGGTTTGAAAATTATCTGAGAGTTTTTTGAACACTAAAACCGACTTAATATGCACTTTCAATTCTTTATTTTAGTTTTATTATTATTATTTAATTTCGAATTTTTTTATCGTGTTTTCTTTATTTGACTTTTGCTTTACTTTTATTTTATTATATTTTCTTTCATTTTGTTATTTTATTTCATTGAGTTTTTTATTTTATTACATTTTATTTTACTTTTTATTACTTTAATTAAATTTTATTGTGTTAGTCTTTTTTTAATTTTACTTCTTTTTTTGTATTGTTTTATTTAAAATTATCTTATTTTTATATTTTCTTTTATTTAATTTAATTTTAGTTATTTTAATTTTATTTTATGTTATTTTATTTTTATTTTTATTTTTTAAAATTTTTGTTATTTTTTATTTTTTATTTTCGCCTTTTAATTGGCAATTTTTTTTATATATTCTTTTATCTATTTTAATTTTAGTTAATTTAATTTTATTTAATTTATATTTATTTTTATTTTTTATTTTAAGTTTTCTTTTATTACTCCATCAAATTTTATTTTAGTTATGTAATTTTATGTTTACTAATTTAATTTTATATCTAATTATAAAATTATAATTAATTTTTTTTTTTTTTTTTTAATTTTTTTTATTGAATCCTTTTTTTTTTTTTTTTGTATAATTTGTCTTAGTTCAGTTTATTTAAATTTTATAACGTTTCTTTTATTTTACTTCTTATTATTTAAATTAAATTTTATTATTTTAATATATTTTTTGATTTAACTTTTTTTGTATTGATTTATTTAAAATTATCTTATTTTTTTTTATATTTTCTTTTATTTATATTAATTTTAGTTATTTTTCTTTCTTTTTTTTGTTATTTTATTTTATTTTTTGTCTTTTAATCGGTTCTAATATATTTAATTTAATTTAATTTTTATTTTTTTATTTGAATTTTTCTGTTATTATTCCATCAAATTTTATTTTATTTATATAATTTTATGTTATACTAATTTAATTTTATATCTAATTATAATTCATTTTTTATTATTTTATTTTTTATTTATTTATATATTGAATTAAATTTTTTTTTTTATAATTTGTTTTAGTTCAATTTATTTAAATTTTATAACGTTTCTTTTATTTATTTCTGATTTTGTTTATATTTTTATATTTTTGCAAATAATTTTAAAAGTATCATACTAAAAATTAATAATAATTAATTTTCTGATGGAAAGATTTGTGCCGTAATGAAGCGATTGAAACTCTGCGTTCCGAAAATTATGCATTAATCTTTGAAAGGCCAGTTAATAATTTAATTTCCTCTTGAACAGTTTTCGCAAGTTTCGATTCAATTAAGGTATTATGAACTAGTCTCATATTACTCAAATTCGAACTAGACCAACTTTTGTAAATATGGGACCAGTTGCAAATTATATACTTTGCATACAAATGTATGTGTGTATTTTTAGCTGGTCACCCAGCATTTAGTTTACTTCAATTTTCTTCTTCTTTAATTTTAATTTTGTACTCACGTAAATGAAGCGAATAAAAGTTGCAAAAAAAAAAATGTTGCCCTCTCATCGCCGTTGTCTTCTTCTTAACCACCTCAAATTTGCTACACTTATACGGGTTCAAACATGAAGTTTTATTTGTTAGCTAGCAACCAAATGTTTGATATACATACATATATATATAGAAGTATAAGTTTGTATGTAATATTTTTATATCTTTCTAGATTAAATCTATTACAACGGTACTTCTGTGTGTACTCGTATGTATGTGTGTATTTGTTGAGTTAGTAATGCAGTGAAAGCTGTTGGTGTTGTTTTTTTGTTGTTGCTGTTGCACATGAAACTTTTTTAATTAAGCATCCAAAGCTCAAAAATTTCATAACGTTGCTGCAATGTGCGTTTTTGCCACATTTATTTTTGTTGCTGTTTTTTTTATTAGAACTGGCGTTGGTGTGTGATTGGCGCGTGCGTGGTATGAACTGGTGAAGTAGACTTAGCGTTCGGGACGCATATACATAGCAAGCTTTTAGGTGCAAGACTCAATGCTACACTTGTACACACATACAGCATTTATGTATGGATGTATGTATGTACACATACAGCTGTGCCTGCAACGCCTACAAATGTTTTGCCGCAATTTTATAACTGCCACATGGCACAAAAACAACTGGATAACCGGAGTTATCATATATATTTGTAATATATATATATATATATATATATATATATATATATATTTATTTATTTGCCTGCTGCGCTTGCATTTGTTGTAAATAACATGCGCTTGAAGTCTTCTTTACTCATCACTCACAAAAACAACGTTGTGCCGCTCAAGCGCTTGCAACTTTTTAACCGCATTCACCTCGCTCCGCCCACTTCCTAAGAAGCATATGCGCATATTTTAAGGCGTTTCTTACACCCACATTCATATTTGCTTGTTGTTGCTTTTGTGTCATCTTGTCGTCGTCGTTGGCTATATTATCTATAAGTTGTTTGCGCTACTTGCCGCTAATGAAAATATTAATTTCTGCATTTATTGCATTTATGTTATACGCACATATTTGTTCGTGGCACTGTTGCTTGTTTGTATGTATGTATTTTTGCATGTTTACGCGTAGGTTTTTATGTTACATTGAGGCAAAAACTTTGATCAGTGTTTATTTGAAAGCAATATGCTTTTTGTGTCTACTTATGCTCTACGGTTTTGTCTTAATTACATTTCTTGTTGCCTACAGTTAGGCGGCGCTGCAAATATTTTATGATCCCTGTTTGCGTATGTTAATCGAAAATGAGTATTTTTGTAGAGTTTTATTTAAAACATAAGAAAAATGCAACTTTAAAATTTTAATTTCGAACTGGAGCAGAGAAAAGCAGCGATGAAGAGATTTTTTTTTTTGATTTATGCCTAAAAACCTATTATAGAAAAAAATTAAAAGAAAAAAAAAATTAATTAAAAAATAAAAGAAAAAATTAAAGAAAAAATAAAATAAAAAATGAAATATAAAAAATTTAAATAAAAGGAATGGTTACTAAACTGGGCTTCAACTATTTCTTAATAGACTTTTTGTTTGGGAAAAGTCTACATTTTTTGAGGTTATAATTATGATGTAATACAATATTCTTATATTCGGTTATGCTATGGGAAGTAACACAATAAATTAGTTAAGTTTAGCTAACGGTTTTTTGTAACGGTATAAAATAATCGCTATATGTCTGTTTAGTGGTTTCGAAAGGGCAAGGCTATATTTTGACATCTGTCAAACTTAACTGTCAAACCAAACATGCTGTATTTTAGATAGAGATCAGACATTTATGAAAATGGATCGCTCAGCAACCGTAAAATTCCTTAAAATTGTTGGAACCTACAACAAAAATGGTGATTCAAATGTGGCCCGGTTTCATATTGGTGTATTTTCAAATTCTGATATTTCAATTATTATATATTTTGTAATAAGTGGCAACTCTTTCTTATAGGGGCAATTTATTTTTTCTATCTTAAAATATTTTCCGTCTTCCGCGTTTTGAGCTTTCATCAGTTACATACGCATATTTAGAGATATTTAATTTAGTTTAATAATATTTAAATTAGAAAATGGTGGTAACTCTGTTGTAATTTTAACCCCTTACGACTTACTATATATTTTAGGATGAAGTCCATTTTGAAAAATTCAATAATTTTTAGTATTTGCTGTCTCTTTCTTCTTGTTCTTTATACTCGGATGTGTGTATATCCATCTAACAGTGAAAAAAATTAGGCAAAATTTTAGTCCGTCCCAGTGGCAAAATATACACCATATGTTCGAAATAAGAGTCATATTGATTAATCTTACCATTTAGTAGTTTCCTGCCATAAGTTATAAAATGAAAGTTCTGAGAACGTCAAGTTTCAAAGTTTTAGAGAATAAATATTCAAAAATTTTTGGGCCAAACGGACATATAAAACAAACACCATCGCTTTAAATTTAAGTCAGACAGCTGTGCCGATAGATCAATCTTTTTTCAGGGCTTTCAGTGGCATATCTATTAAGAACACATTCAAAAGAAGCAAATAATCTGAGATAATATGCATAGTACCAGCGAAACATCTGCAGTTTAGAAGCATTCAAAAAAAAAATAAAATAAAAAAATAAATAAAAAAAAAATTTTAAAAAAATTAAAAAAAAATTTAAGTAGGAGATCGCTGAAGGAGAAAGCTGAATTTGTTGTCTTTTCTCGCTAAATTATTTACTCCTGAATTGTTGTCTTTTGTAGGTGAAAATGTGTGCCTACACCTAACTTACGAAAAGCCAAACATTTACTAACTGCATAAATAATGGATTTAAAAAAAAAAAATTTGAAAAAGTAAAAGAACACGCGTCAAGTATTTCGTCCAGAGTATTAAAAAAAAACAACAAAGGCAGCAAGAACTGTCATCCACTGTAAGGTTTGCTCGTTATTAGACTACGGTTAGTTGGTGTGTCATACAGTTATATTTTAAATTATAAATTAAAAAATTTAAAAAAAAAATTTTAAATGCTTACCTTGATGTAAGTATATATTGATATCTCCTTCAATGGCCACTTTTAAATTCCTGTTCATTTCCCTGCTAGTATGTTGTACTTCTCATTCACTTTATTCATCTTGTTATCCTCAGCCTAAAAATATGCAAAGTTTTTATATTTATCATTTTATGTTCTCAATGATGACTTAAGTAGTTGAGTAGGACATGAATTATATTTTTAATTGAATTAAACATTCCGTTCATATATTAACTGTTTACTCTCTCTCCTTATCAACTAAAGCATGTTTTCTGGCTAATATAGAATAACAAATGCTCCCCTTCACTTAGAATGAACGTTAAAATAATTTAACTAAATCTGTTAATATGTACAGTTTATATTTTTAATAAACAGAGAGAGATTGAGGCAAGTATAAAAATAAATGTTGGAAAATGTTCAAAAAAACACAACAAAAAAATACAAAAATAAAATATTTATCTCACATTTGCTCCACTTAATCTTTCCATGGAAATTGCGCACATTTTCGTAAAATTAAAATAGACAGATATGATGATGCACTTGTAAAATGCTACGTGTAGTGCATAGTGCCTAGTAGATGCCTAGTAAAAGTAGGTCGTCTTGCATTTATTTATGCAATTGCTCTCGAAATGTTGACATTACACAGCATAGATGCACTTACTGCCCGCGCTCAACTGCTTGACGTTAGTTTTCCATATACACGTACGTACGTACCTATGTATTTATGTATGGATGCATGTGTGTGTATGTAAGTACCGCCTTCAAAGCAATCTCTAACTGTATTTTGCCATATTTCTGAATTTCTCTCTTTTTCACATTTTTGCATTAAGCTGTAAACATTTGACGTTTGGCACACATACATACCTGCACAAGTTGACGGTAGAAAATTGAAAATTTTATAATGCCTACAAGTAGGCCTCACAACAACTATTTGCTTGCAATGAGTATTGCAGTTGAAGAGCTGCGGAGCTGCGGAGCTTCGGAGCTCAGGAAAAGTAGTCAGTTGTGGGCTATTGCTGGCTGGCGCTGCTTTAAGGCCATTGAGGGGAGCAAACCCAAAAGGTAGGAATGTAAGAAAAGGAACTTGTAAATACTATTATTACTACTAACTGCTACTATTACTATTACTACTACTACTACTATTACTACTACTACTACTTGTTAGAAATTTAATTTTCATATTTTTTAAAATTTGTAAATAAAATGTTTTTTTTTTTGTATTTTTAAGAAATTATTTTTCTCAAATAAAAATTAATTAAATAAATAAATTCTTTACATCTGTATGTACTATAATTTCGCGAAAATCCTCTTGTAGACGAATTTATGAATAAAATGTTCAATTGAAAATGGCTTTGCGCTCTTATGGAGATGAAGATATGATTGAAAAAAGAAAATCTCTAGCAATATGACTATGACTGTGCATTTTTGATATTGATAGCTTGTGCCGTCGCATACACATTTGTATGTTTGTATTTAAAAACGAGTAAAATCTGAAATTTTCTCCACTTCAAAGATTGCTTAAGACTTCAAAATCTTCAGGCAAGCATAAGAAATTTTATTTCAGTTTATATTGTCTCAAGCCGTAGGATTAAAAGGATAATGACAATATTTTTGAGCTCGTTTAACGTAAGGTAGAGCAGAAACTCTTTTAGTAGGCTTAAAAGAAAAAAATCTTTAAAAAAATTACAAAAAAAAAAAAATTCGTCTGAAATATTTACATTACTTTTAATATATTTTAAGCTGGCTACGTGAGATCTATTTTTCAATTGATTTTTTTTTTCAAATTGCATTCAAATTTGTTTTACTTGTTTTAAACTAGTTTCAAAGTAGTAACATTGCGACTAACCCATATTGTACCTTCATTTTTTGACTTCCACTTATATGTACTTATATAGCAGATCTCTAAAATAAAAAATAAAAAAAATAAAAATACGGAAGTCTAAGTACTGGTTGATACTCGGTAGTTATACACAATAAACCGAAGCATGCTCAGCTGACGTTCATAGACGAACTAGAGTCCAGTTATACGAAACAGAAAGTTTGTTTGTCAACAAATGTTGGTATTTTTTGGTAGCCGGATTAAGTTTTTATCAATAAATTCCTTAAATATTCGGACTTAAGTCCACAGGTCAATTAAAAGCAGAAGTTCTGTTATATGGGAGGCGAGTCTATTTCTGAACCTTTGACAGCAATTTTTGGACAAGACTTTAATCATCATTAGTCATCTTCTTCGAGTTCTGTGTATGAATACCTTAAATATTCAAATATTTGAGTCAAGCGGGGTGAATAGTACAAAATCCATTGCATGGCGCATGAGCGTAGCTGCTGCTCTATGGAATTCTCTCCATTGAGTTCCACTTTTTGATCCAAAAGTAGTTGGTGCCAAATTCATCAAAACTCTTTTCAATCAATGCGATCGTTCCTAACAGATGTGACTTTAGTTGCACGCTGTATAATCTCGATTTTCGTACATTTCAAAATAACCATTATATGGGAGATTGACGTGGACTTGGTACGATTTCAGCCATTTTCGTTAGCGTCCCTACTTTTGTCAAAATTTTAGCAAATCGTATCAATCCTTATATATATATATATATATATATATATGATATATATATATATGTATATATTGTAACGTTTTTCGTAGCTACCCTCGGTGACTTCCCAAATCCTTCGAGTCCGATCACTAGATTGTTAAAAAAAACCCAGATTTGTTCGTTTGGCCTCTTACTCGTCAGGAACTTACTCAACGTTTATTTCCACAATAAAATAAAAATTCTTCACTATACACAATGTTTTACTTTACAATTCTTTATAATACGCAATTACTTTCTACTCCACATAGTTCATTCGTTTTCAACTCGTCTGGCTCTGATAGCTGCGCCGCTCTTGCTATACCTGAAGGTGGCCCAAACATTCTGTTTACGCGCTCAAGAATAGGCTGATTATTTGTTTGCCTGCGATTGCTGATTCAGCTCCGTTTATGCCTAACGATAGTCGAAACATTCCGTTCATGCGCTAACTCGTCTACCTGTGGTAGTTGTTGCTTTTTTTTCTCCTTTGTACTTGGGATTTCCGTCACACTGCCACTCCTACTCTCTGTACTTTGTAATTAGGATTTCCATCACAATGTGCAACTACCACGATTATTGTATGTCGTTATATACAACCGTTAGCCGAAAACCCTAATGTACTTTCTTTATACAATACAATCGAGTATAAAAAACTGGGATGTGTTTACATTAAAACACAACAGTTTTGAAAATTTACTCGATAGGTGGTGCCATGGTCGAATTATAACAAAAAATCGTATTTTCGGCTCTATTCGTCATTGTTTTTGGTCAAAAGTGAGCTTTACACATAGCTTTCTCGTACCCAAATATTCGTGAATGATATGATGTCTGCGTTCAGTTGATATCTTTAGAATGCCCGCTATTTCATTCGATCTCAATTTACGATCATTAAAAATTATTTTGTAAATTTTTTTTTATGTTTTCGTCGGTAGCAATTTTTGTCCATTTTCTTCACAAAAGTTTATTCACTCAAAATGCTACAATTCAGGAACTAATGATCTGGCAGCTGCCAAATTTATACACACGTCTTTTGAAGGTTAGGGCTAACGTAAAATATATTATTTTTGTTGTTGTTGTATTTTTAGGAGCCAATTCAGGAACGCTGTAATAACCGAATGTGCGTGTATAAAATCGAAATTCTTTAGAGTCGTCACACAATCAAACCGCATATTAAAATTTTGGAAACACCTCTAAGAGTTCGAACGGGGTAAATATGCTTCATTTTCGTGTTATCCTTTGCACTAAAATAAAAAATAAATAAAAAAAATAAAAAAATAAAAAAATTAATTTCCTTTTAAATTTTTTCTTCCACTAGCTATGCCCGGCCATGCGCTGCTGTCGCTCTTTCCTATTTTGTTGAACTTAGATATCACAATTGACTTAGTATAGAATGATGCAATTAATCCAAAATATGAAACTTCTTGTTATATTATTGACCTATCTGTATACCTCTATTTACTTGTATATGATTGGTATATCTGGCATTTTCATATTGCAGCGGTTGAGTAATTCCTAAAGGTAATCAGAGATTAGGGCGGCCGAAATTGCCGAGTGGTTAGCATTGCGTACTACCATTCGGAAGGCCAGGGCTAGAAAACAGTTTCGACCAACGTCGAAAATTATAAAAAATTATTTTTTCTAATTTCAGTCTCCCCTCGACAGCGAATGCCAAGCCCTCGGAGTGTATTGCTGACATGAAATAAAAGCTCCTCATAAAAATACAACGCCCGTTTGGAGGCGGCTTAGATTGAACTGTAGGTCCCTCCATTTGTTGGTAAAAGCATCATGACACAATAACGCGATAGGAGGAGCTATGACAAAAATCCCTTTATCGTTTACAAAGAGCCAATCATATATATATATATATATATATATATATATATATATATATATGTATATATATATGTATATACATATAACTGTCAATTGAAAAATCCCTAAGCTGACACATAGACACTAATTTTCACAGCTGTCGGATCATTAGTTTGTGAATTATAGTATTTTTAGTGAAGGAACTTTTGTTATTGTGAAAAAATGGATAAAAAGGAGTTTCGCGTGTTGATAAAATATTGCTTTTTGAAGGGCGAGAAATAAGTGAAGCGAAAACTTGGCTTGATGACGAGTTTCCGAACACTGGCTCAGGAAAATTTACCATCAAGCATTGTTATGCTAGGTTTTGATGTGGTGAAACGAGCACCGAAGATGATGAACGCGGTGGGCGCCCAAAAGACGACGAAAAAATCCAAGAAATCCACAACATGATTTTGAATTATCGTAAATTGAAATTGAATAATATCTAAATGATATCTTTAGACGTCTTAACGTGTACATCATATAATTCACGAATATTTGGGAACGAGAAATAATATGCAAAGTGGATGTCGCGCGAACTCACTTTTGACCAAAAACAAGGATGAGTTGATGATTCAGAGCAGTGTTTAGAGATGTTCAAGCGTAATAAACCCGAGTTTTTGCGCCGATATGTGGATGGGACATGGCTCCCTCCTTTCACTCTGAAATCCAATCGACAGTCATCCGAATGGACTGCATACGATAAACCCGCTCCAAAGCGTGGAAAAACGCAAAAGTTCGCTGCCAACGTTATGACCTCCGTATTTTGGTATGCGCATGGAATAATTTTCATTAAAGACTTTGCCAAAGGTAGGACCATCAACAGTGACTATTACATAGCATTATTGGACCGTTTAAAGGATGAAATCGGCGAAAAACGACCGCAGTTGAAGAAAAAGAAAGTCAAAGGACAAATATTACTACAAAAATGGTATCGAAAGTGGGAGGATCGCTATAATCGGTGTATCACCCTCGAACTCAAAGCAGACTTTATACTAAGGTGATTCAGCCATCTACGAACGATTTGTGTTTTTATCCGAATCATGCCCATTTTCGTCGATCTGTTGATCTGTGATCCCCTTCTCGAAAAAAAGTCTATTATTCTCGCCAAAAACATATTAAAATACTCAAGCAAATTGAATTTGTCCCGACAAAGTTATAATTATAAGTTTGCCTAGGCAAAGTTGTACAAGAATTAAACAAAATTAAAAAATGAAAATATTTGTTTCAAAAAGGTCAGTAGTACTATATGGTTGCCTCTCAAAAAATAAAATGAATTTCAAATATATTGAACTAAAAGCTTGATTTTTTGTTTAAATAGAACAACTTGAAATCCCATCTCCCGTAATAAATATTGTTCTCTGTGTTAATCTAAGCAAATTAAGTATCAAGCGAATCAAATAATAATTAAGATTATGTATATAGAATTGATCGGTCCCGCGTCAAAATTTTAAGTAAGTTGAACAGTACATGCACTATTTTGAGCTATATCGGTCCCAGGTTCACTTTCCAGAAAGAAAGAAAACTGTACACTAAATTTCGAATAAATCGAACAATATTTAAGGTTTCTTCAAAGAAATTATTCTTTGTTCACTTCAGCTAAAAATTTTTTTCAAATATCCATATCCTGGCATCTATATACGATTTAAAAAAGATTTTTGCCAAATCGGTCCTATAATTCTCAAGATGTGAATTATTTATATTTAAATAAATTTTAATTTTCTCACAAAATGTTAAAAAATATCCAAACATCACAGGAGCACTTTTCGGGTTCAAATGAAATTATCCTTTTAACAAAATAGGTCTGATAGTTTCTGAGTCAAAAGCCTACATAGCTATGTACATACACCCCTTTTATATAACAGGCCATTTAAAACGACCCCGGCCTACCTAAGTGAAACACATTTTTTTTGGCAAAATTTTTTATTCAACCTCTTCATTCAAGGAAAATTTCTGCCCAGCGAGCATTCTTTTGAGATCTGAGCACAGGAAATAGTCGCTGGGGGCCAGATCTGGAGAATATGGTTGATGCGGAAGTAATTCGAAGCCCGATTTATGGCTTTTTGCAATCGATTTCACTGACTTGTGACACGGTGCATTGTCTTAGTGAAACAGAATTTTCTTTTTCTGCAAATGCGGTCGTTTTTCGGCGATTTCGTCTGTCAAACGGCCCAATAGTCGTTGTTGATGGTCTTTCCTTTTTCAAGGTAGTAAATGAAAATTATTTTATACGCTTCCCAAAATACAGACGCCGACTGTTGCATTTTTCTACGTTTAGAAGCGGGTTTTGTCGTGTGCAGTCCACCAGGATGATTGTCGATTGGACTTCGGAGTGAAGTGATAATGTCTAAGCTTAGTATACCAATCCTTGATGGTTGATATTCCTAGGGCAGTGATGGGAAACTCGTCACCAAGCCAAGTTTTTGCTTCAACTCTATTTTTTCACTTCAAAAAGCAATATTTTATCGACATGCGAAATTCCTTTTTATCCATTTTTTTTTCACAATTATAAAACTTGCTTAACTCAAAATGCTATAATTCACAAACTGATGATCCGACAGCTTTCAAATTTATACACGTGTCTTTTGAACATTAGGGCTAATTAAAAATCATAGGAATGTAATTCTTCCTAGTTCTATCTATGTGTCGACTTTTTAGTTGGCCTGTTACATATATTTAAATCCAACTTTTGAGCAGGTGGCAACATATGCGTAAAAATGTTTTTGGGTTCTTAATTGAATATTAAAATATCTGTTTGTTTTCTATTCCAAATTTTTTCACTTAGGCGCATACTTAAGTAAATTTTTTTTTTCGATAAAACGCTTTCAATGAAACGCTCTCCAAGCTCCAATGAAGCCATGCTGAAAATTTGAACAAAATGAGTCAAGTGGTTTCGGAGCCTCTAAACTACATACTCGTACATACATACATCCTCTTTTATTAATATATATTTAATATGGTTTATTTTATTTAAATTTTATTTGTTTTACTATTATTTAATTTTATTTTTGTTACTGAATTTTAGTTTGCTTTATTTAATTTAATTTATATTTTGTAAAATTTTAGCTTATTTTATTTAATTTTGTTTTATTTTATTTTATTTTATTCTATTTTATTTAATTTTATTTAATTTTATTTTATTTTATTTTATTTTATTCTATTTTATTTAATTTTATTTAATTTTATTTTATATTATTTTGATTTATTCCATTATTTCATTTATTTTAATTTTTCGTTATTATTTTTATTATTTGTATTTATTAAATTTTTCTAAATTTTATTTTTTTATTTTATTTCACTTTTATTCTCTTATAAACTTTTTATAAGTCATCGTAAAGCATTTCGAATATCATAACTTTATGTAGATTTCGACGTTTACGACTCTAATGCATCCATAAAACCACCAGAAACAGCGACATTTAATTAATTCACTCACATGAGTGTAAGCAATAAATTATGTGGTGAAAAAATAAAATAAACGTTCACAAACTTTATAAAGCCGCTAAGTAAACCCTGCCACACGCATATGCTGTCAGAGTCAGCGCTGAGCAATGAATGTGATGCAGTGTCACTTGCCTCTACTGCTACTGCATGTGAACATCAATGCAATTTCCGTAACAATTTAATCAACACTTGAGTGGGTGATGATGGTGATGTTAAACTCCTCTTTTACTCCTTCTCCCTCCCCTGTGTCTTCGATAATACTCATTTTGCTAAGTTAAATCACGCATTTCGTTCGGCTTGGTGTTGTTAGTAGATACCATAAGCAACACTTACGTGCGTTCATTTCGTGTTTTTCTCTCCCCTCTTACTGCAGTTGTTGTGTTACCCTGCTGTTGAAAACCGCGAAAATTAATAAAATTCATAAACGCCACAAAGTATGCAACGCAGACGCCACTTCACTCATTGAATATACAAGTAGCTGAGTTTAACAAGTGCACTTGTTGTTTTTATTTTTGAAATTTTGAAAATTCGTTTTTTTTTGTTGTTGTTGATACTTTTGTTGCTATAGGTTATTAAAACGCCCATACCACTAAATGAAATTAATAGATTTTCATGTTTTCATCTCTTTTTTTGGTTGGACCATATTTTGCTTTCGCCCCTCTGAGCTTGATTTTGTTGTTGCTTCTTGTAAGTTATATTGTTGTTAGTTGCTTTTGCATGGTTAGTATTGTGGTTGGGTATGCATGCGCAAGTGCAGCAGCGAAATAGTTTTATAATGTGTATGTTGGTGTGGAGCAAAAACAAAAACAACAACAACATTTATGCACACTATGGCGACTATACTGGTGTGCATGTGATGATAAATAATTTGCAATTTTTTTTAAGTTAAAAACAATTGAAAGTAAATAAAAATGAAAAATATCGGAAAAATATTTTAAAATAGTAAACTTTATTATATTTTTTTATTAATTCCTTTAAATTTTTTAATTTTTACTCTTTTTTTTCTTAACATTTTTTCTTACAAAAGTTCTTTATTTTTTACATTTTTTTATTTTATTTTACATACGAGGGTTTCATTGGACATTTCGGGACTTGGCAAACCAAATATTGCAATCTTGCAACTGAAAACTTTATCGTAAAATTGTACACTTTTAATGCTACCCACTCTTAGAACATTTTGGTATACGAGCGCTATGTGGGTTGTTTACAGTAACTTAAAATATTCATCTAGGACAAAAATTTTATTAAATTCGCGAACATTTTCTAATTAACTCAGCAACAGTGCATCGATGTACTTAATTAAATTTTTGGCTATGAAGCTGCACCAGTGTTTATCGATTGTATGATAAATTCAGTCGAGGTCGTAGATCAATCCAAGACGAATTTCATGAAGGTCGTCCAAAAACAGTTGTTATTCCGGAAACTTTTTATTTTGTGCGCCAACATTAATGGGACCAGCATATATTTAATATTGCATGAAGATTTGATTTTAAAAAGGATTTTTTTCACTTTGGTACCACACATTTTGTCATTCGCTCAAAAAAAAATTGATTATGTCGATTGGTCGAGAGAAATGTTCAGAAAAAACGATAGTGGTGCTTCGAAACATGTTTATGACATCATCGTAGAGGATAACAGCAGTCGGCTAGTTGGTTGAATCAAGATGAGCCGAATCTAATCTGTTCGCGCACGAAGCACTTTCAAATAAATGGTTGTCTTTTTTTTTTTTTTTGTTTTTTTTTTAACTGGACATGTAACCGTAGAACTGGAGCAAAGCAAATCACCACGACAATGCGAGCTCTAACACATCGACTAAAACAATTGCATTTTTGATGTAGCCCTAACTTGGTAACAAATGACTTATTTTTCTTCTCATTCGTAAGAAATAAACTTAGAGGTCAACTTAGGGGATTTTCGTTACATGAAGAGGCGGTTGATGCGTACAGATCGCCTATTTTGGAGATACCTCAATAGGAGTGGCACAAGTGCTTCGGAAACTGGTTCAAACGCATGCCTAATGGAAAATACCTTGGAAAACAACAAAATATTTATTTTTCTACTCTAATCCCCAAATATATAATGCATTAACAGATCTTAGCGGATGTGATGAAATTCGCCTAAGATCCGCAGCTACTCCCTTTTTTCAAAAAAATTTCTTGCGAATAAACAAACTACTGGAACTAAAAAAATTTGGAAAAAAAGGGAAATTGTCTCTATTACACCTCTAGATACCCGGGTATTGAGCACTGCGAGCAGTTCGATTCTCGCTCGATACTCGATAAAAAGTTTTGAGAAAAAAGTCCTCTAAATGCTCGTGCTCGGATCGAAAAATTTGCGAGTAATGAGCAATGAGCAGGTGTGCAAGTGCAAGTTGGTTAGGTGCTCGCACTGCTCGAAAATGTTTGAGAAAATCTGTCTATAGGTTTTTTAAACTTTTCATTTAATTATACAGTCACCGTCATAAGTCTACAAGCAGCTAAATACAAAAGTTTGTTTGAAAATATTTTTCAAACTAATAAATTTATAGAAGTAAAATTTTATTTTTATTATGCAGTATTGAAGGTAGAATGATGACGGAAACTTTTTTCGCTTCAATTCACCAAACAGACGGGATAGCGATACTTTTATTTTTCTAGTTAACAAAAGCAGCGATCAAAAGTCTACAAGCACTCAGTATTTTATTGTATTCACTACGGTAATTATCCCTTCAAAACCGCTAAGTGGTCGCCCACCGAAATTAACGCTCCGTGAAACACGGTCAATATTGAATGCGGTAAAGAAAAATCCGCGGTTAACAACAGTGATGTACAAGAATGGTTTGCGAAAAGCATTTCAGTGGTTACTTCGCGGAGAATTTTGATACGGGCAGGTTTGCTTAGTAGAGTAGCACGAGGAAAACCCCTAGTTTCACCTATTAACCGAAAAAAGCGCCAAATGAGTTTTGGAACAATATGCTTTTCTCCGATGAATCGAAGTGCAGAATTTTCGCCATAACGAGGCGCAAGTTAGTATGGCGCAAACAAGGTGAAGAATACAACAAAGGTAATATTTATCCAAGTGTGAAGCATGAAGGTGGTGGTGTGATGGTCTGGGGTTGTATGTCAGCCAGCGACGCAGGCGACTTGGAATTTGTGGAGACAATAATGGATAGGAATTTATATTTTAAAATGTAATTTGTGGTCGAGTACTGAAAAATTGGGTTTTAAAGCTGGATATTATTTTCAACACGAAAATGATTCTAAGCTCACAACAGAAATTGTCCGGTTTTAATTGCTCTACAATGCCCCCAAGCAACTAACTCGCCTCTACAGTCACCAGACTTAAACTCAATTGAGCATTTCGATAACGAGTACACAACAGCTAAAAAACGTGATACTTAAAGAGTGGTCTGAAATAACAACTCATGAGACCACCAAACTTGTCGATTCAATGAAAACCCGTATGTCAGAGGTCCTTAAGTGCCGCGGTTTCCCGACCCGTGATTAAAGTGCATAAAAAGTTTTATTTTTACACAGTAATGTCTTCACATATTTAGTGCCTGTAGACTTTTTTTCGTTTGTTTTGTTACCCCGAAAGATAAAAGTGCCGTTATCTCGTCGGTTTGGCGAACTGACATCTTCAATCTACGTGCAATAGTGCATAAGAATAAGAAAATCTTAATTCAATAAATTTATTAGTTTAAAAAACATTTTCAAACAAACTTTTTATTTTTAGTTGCTTGTAGTCTTATGACGCTGATTTTATCTAAAAAATTGTGCAAAAATCAGTTGAGTCAGTTCTGAGAAAAAAAATAGCATAATTAGCGTCATAAGTCTACAAGCAGCTAACTACAAAAAATTTGTTTAAAAACATTTTGTAAACTAATGAATTTAGAGAAGTAAAATTTTATTTTTCCAATGCCGTATTGAAAGTAGAATGATTTTTTTTGCTCCAATTCACCAAACAGACCAGATAGCGGTGCTTTTATTTTTCTTGGTAGCAATAGCAGCGATCAAAAGTCTACAAGCACTCAGTATTTTATTGTATTCACTACGGTAATTATCCCTTCAAAACCGCTAAGTGGTCGCCCACCGAAATTAACGCTCCGTGAAACACGGTCAATATTGAATTCGGTAAAGAAAAATCCGCGGTTAACAGCATCATCAATTGCACGTGATGTACAAGAAAGTTTTCCGAAAAATATTTAAGTGGTTACTTCGCGGAGAATTTTGAAACGGGCAGGTTTGCATAGTAGAGTAGCACGAAAAAAATCTCCAGTTTCACCTATTAACCGAAAAAGAGCGCATTGACTTCGGAAATAAATATATAAAATTGCCAAATGAGTTTTGGAACAATGTGCTTTTCCCCGACGAATCGAAGTACTGTATTTTCGGCACAAAGAACGCAAATTAGTATGGCGTAAACAAGGTGAATCATAGAACAAATATAATATTTTTCCAACTGTGAAGCATGGAAGTGGTGATATGATGGTCTGGGGCTTTATGCCAGCCAGCGGCAGAGACAACAATGGATGGGAATATATATTTAGACATTTTAAAACGTAATTTGCGGTCGAGCACTGAAAAATTGGGTTTAAAAGCTGGGTATTATTTTCAGCACGATAATAACCCTCAACAGAAATTTTCCGGCTTTGGTTGCTCTACAATGCCCCCAAGCAACTACACACACCTGCACAGTCACTAGACTTAAATCCAACTAAGCACTTGTGAGCACTTTTAAAAAGAAAAATACGCAACACACACATTATCGAGTACACAACAGCTAAAAAAACGTGATACTTAAAGAGCGATCTGAAATAACACTCAGGAGACCACCAAGCTTGTCAATTCAATGAACGAAAAACCGTGTGGCAGGGGTCCTTAAGTGCCTCGGCTATTCGACCTGTTATTAAGTTGCATAAAAAGATGCAACTATACGTTTAAACGATCATTTGTCGAAACCAGTCAGGTCGAACCACTATAGCATTAATGAAAAGTACAAAGACTTCGACAGTCGTTCCTTTTTGTTTTAACTAATTTTCTGCATTTATTACGAAAGTTTTTTTGACGAATCGGTTTTTTAATATTATTTTATATATTATAAATTAATATTATTATTTATTTATTTTTTATTTAATATTTATATTTAATTTTGTCAGTTATTAATATTATTATGTTATATTTTGTATTTCATTTTTTATGTTATTATTTTTTGATTGCTTATCATAATGTTTTGATTTTCACTTGTTTAAACATTAATTAATAAGACAACAATTTTGTATTAATATAATTTCTCGAATTAATTTTTTTTTTTATTAATATTTATTTATTATTATTATATGCTCAGCATGATACATTATACGGATACACTTCTTCAACGGTTGCCTAGTTGCAAACGATGAATTTTGCAAGCTCTTCACTCAACTCATTTGCTTTTTCAAAATTTTCATGAAGTTCATAATTATTAATGAGGCACGCTGATGCTGACAATTACCAAAATTTTCAGTTGGCTTCAACTCGTTTTATTAGTTTTTCACTGTCGTGTTCTTCATATGTATTCTGTAGTGTTGTTACTTTTTGGAAATCAAAATTTTATGAAAATTTTCAAAAATACCACTGCAACTAGAAAACGCATGGAAACCCTTTGTATGCGTGAGTTCACATAAACATTTGCACAGACCTATATATATGCGATGTATACATGTATATGCGATTATATGCATTCACAGATACTTAACTCATTACCCCATGGCAACCTGCCCTTGTTCTTGTGTTTTTTTTTTGGTTCTGTGCATTTGTGTAACAGTTTTGCGGCTATTTATGGTGTTGCATGCCTCATTATTTTTTGGCAAGCGGTAAAGTTTTGATTTTTTTTTAGTACTTTTCTCCAGAGCTTCTCCTCGCTTTTTCTCTCCCTCCATACGCCGCACATAGTACTTTTAATGCATAAATGCAGTTTTGTGCTCATTTGTAAGTTGTTAAGCATTATTACATGTACAGTTATATTATTTTGTTACATTTCATATTATGTTGTATTCTCCGAAATATTTTTATTTATTTATTTTTCTTAATTTCTTTCACTTTTTGTTTGGAATTTCAGTTGTAACTACTTTTCGCTTTTCAACTACAACCCATTGGCAACACTGCCACAATGCGTTGCCAAAAATTTTTCTTTTAAATGTGTCACTTTGAAAGCTTGGAGCGTGTTGCATGTTATAATTGAGGTAATTTACTGGAATGCGGAATTTGTTTAACTGGGTGATAACTCTGTTGAAGAGGCAGCTTAAAACTTTATGTATAACAAATTTTGAAAATTGCTATTCCTAAACGCCTCCTAATTAAAAAAATAAAAAATAAAAAAATTATAATAATACAAATGTATTTTCTAAAATTCATTTCAAATTTTTTTTTCCAGTTTTTTTCATAAATTTTTTTTATTCTCAGAACTATTACGTATAAATATCTATAATTAATGGGTGATCCAAGTAGAAGTACCTTTTCCAAAAGCCTTTTTTTGGCAAGTCACGCGTAAGTCGAGCGGCCATGTTATTTTTGTTTAGTATTGTTTGGCATTTGAACAACGTTTGCAAATCATTCAAAAAAAAAAAAATCAAAAAAAAAATTCACGTTCTGAAAAGAATGTGTCTCGCGCGCTTCGCTCAACTAATAGTCAACAAAATCGGCCTACTGAGTATACTATTCGCAACACCATCACCCATCTTGAGATCCAGCATTCATTATTGAATAATATTCGGCCGAATAGACCACATCCAGCACGCAGTGAAGAAAATATAGCGGCGGTAGCTGAGATTGTACACGAATACCGTGGAGAGTCGATTCAGTGCCGCAAGGCATTGACGTACGGAACGACTTGGCGCATTTTACGTCGGGATCTTAAATTGAAAGCGTACAAAATACAGCCGCACGACCTTCCCAAGCAACACCGCTTCGCTGTATCGCCTCTTGAAAGGTTCCAAGAAGATCAAACGTTTTCAATGGGTATGTAAGCAAGCAAAATTGCCGCATTTGGGATGAAGAAAAATCTGACGAGATTCAAGAGCTGCCATTTCATCCAGAAAAAACAACGGTTTTGTGTGGTTTATGGGCCGGTGGAATCATCGGTCCATATTTATTCAAAAATTATGCCGATGAGAACGTAACCGCCGCTATCGTGCCATGATAACGGACTACTTGATGACTGAAATTAAAACTTGTGATCTCCCCGACATTTCGTTTCAACAAGGCGGCGCCACTTCACACAGATCGCATCAATCAATGGATTTATTGAGAAAACACTTCGGTGAGCAGGTAATTTCACGTTTTGGGCACCAAGATCGTGTGATAACACACCGTTAGGTTTTTTACTGTGGGGATATGTAAAGTCTAAGGTCTATGCCGACAATGCTGCTTCGATTCAGGTCAGTCGAAATGCTCGAACGAGTCCTAGAAAATTGGACTCAACGGATGGACCATCTGAGACTTAGCCGCGGCCAACATTTGAAAGAGATAATCTTTAAAACATAAATGCCAAAGAATGTTCTTTCGAATAATAATAATTAATGGGGAATTAAAAAAAATTATTATTATAATTTTTTTTTTTTTTTTTTTTTTTTGTTAAGTAGGGTACCTGTTAAATATTAAAATGAATAATTTAAATTTTTTTAAATTATAATTTTAATTTTAATTTTAATTTTAATTTAATTAAATTATTAAATTTTAAATTAGTTTAAATTTTAATTTTTTTTATTTATTTTAATTGTAATTTTCATTTCAATTTTAAATTTTAATATTTAAATTTAATTTTAATTTTTATTAGTTTTAATTTAAATTTAAATTTAATTTTTAATTTTTATTTATATTTTAATTTTAATTTTAATTTTAATTTTCATTTTAATTTTAATATTAATTTTAATTTTAATTTTAATTTTAATTTTAATTTTAATTTTAATTTTAATTTTAATTTTAATTTTAATTTTAATTTAAATTTTTACTTTAATTTTATTTTTATTGTTAATTTTAATTTTAATTTTAATTTTAATTTTATTTTTAGATTTAATTTTAATTTTAATTTTAATTTTAAAATTAAATTTAATTTTAATTTTAATTTTAATTTTAATTTTAATTTTAATTTTAATTTCAATTTTAATTTTAATTTTAATTTTAATTTTAATTTTAATTTTAACTTTATATTTAATTTTTTTTAGTTTCAATTTCAATTTTGATTTTAATTTTAATTTTAATTTTAATTATAATTTTAATTTTAATTTTAATTTTTATTTTAATTATAATTTTAATTTTTATTTAAATTTTAATTTTAGTTTTATTATAATCAACTTTTTAATTTTAAATTTAAATTTTATTTTTTAAATTTAATTTTAATTCTAATTTTAATTTTAAATTTAATTTTTATTTTAATTTTAATTTTACTTTATTTTAATTTTAGTTTTATTTTAATTTTTTAATTTTGGTTTCAAAATTAATTTTAATTTTAATTTGGTTTAACTTTTAGTTAAATTTTTTTATTGTAATCTTAGTTTTAGTTTTTAATTTTGTTAATTTTTTTTTAATTTTTATTTTAGTTTGATTTGAACTTATTTTTTTTTCGTTTGAAATTTATTTAGTTTTTAACTCCACATCTTACTTGTTTCTTAATGCAGCTAACTCATTATGTATGCAAGTGCGCACATATTCTTCCTTGGTGCACCCACTCACACATACAACCATACCATTCACATCACGAACGCACTACTTGCTTTGCCCACAGTATGATTTCATTTCTTTTCACAACTTTTGACCAATTTCATTCAATTGACATTCTACCACAGCACGCATACACACACGTACACAGACCAGCTTCACTAACAGAAGAAATCCATAACCAAAGTGAAAACGTAAGGGAGTATCATACGAACAACAACAACACATGCCGGGCAACTAATTCTAAGTAACTGTGTGCTCATGTGCCGGTATGTGTGTGCGAGCGTGGCAGTTGCAAATAGTGCAATCGTCAATTTCAATTTCAAGTCAAGTACATCCATACATACATATGTATATGCATGTGTGTGGGTACTTGAATGTGCGTTTGCCGTGTTAGTTGGCCACAAGCAGACGCGCACGTCAAACCGCCACACTTTCGGTTGGTTTTGTAATATCAAAAGAAAATTCATTGAGCGGAATTCTAAACGAACTCGATGACATTCAAGTAGTAGTTGGAACTTAACATAACGGTGCGGATGGTGGCATAAGAAGCTGCTGGTAGGTGAATGGCTTCATATAAATGTTCTGTTGTGTATATATGTGTGTGTGAGCTGAGTGCCAATATATGTAATAAGCAGAAAGATGCTACAAAGGTTACTTTCCTGCGTTTGTGTGTGTGTATGTGTAAATGTATGTGTATGCGTGGTGTGTTGCAATAACGGATTTACTATTTACTTACGAATGAGGTAATGTGAGACGTGTAACCAACGGACCACCACGTTCATTTCAAAACTACTGTTACTCGTACTCATACACACAAATATACATTTATACTTATCATTTGGTAACTTTTGCAAATTACACAAAAGATGGTGTGTGGACAGGAAGCTGGCGTTTCTCAGGATTTTGTGCACAGGGTGCGAGCTCTGAGCTCTTTGAACTTAAATGAAGCTATGAAATCGGTTGAAGGAGTTTTGATCGCATTTCTTCCTGTATGAATTTTTAAAACCGATGCTATTTCGTGCCCGATGACCCGTTTGAAAAATATATTTTTAAATTTTGCTCGACTAATTCAGCATATTACGCTGTGATAAGCAGCAGACCCCACGAGCCTTCGTCGTATAACATTTGCCTCTAATGGAAGCCCCTTTATTTCTACAAATAAGCAAACAGTTTAGCAAAGCCTTTGTGTAACTATTATTACCACCTCCCAACCTCCCTCCCTACCCCCTTACAACAAAATGCAAGGCAATTGAACACTGTGGCAATTTAATTTGTTGGTTTTCCTTTGAGCAAAAAAAAAACCGAAGTAAATTTAGAAAATTTCTTGTCTGTCAGGAAGATTGTGGCAGGAAATGATATGACTGATGTACTGCAGCGCACTCACACAACTTTGACACTTACACTGAGACATTTCAATAAACTTTAATGTAAGGGCAGAGAAATTGAAATTTTTGGGCATAGAAAAAAAAGGGTCACAATTCATTGGAAAATTTCGAGATAGTGGTGACAGCTGGAATTAACTATCCACCAGCATGTAAAATAACAGAGAAAAGGATAAAAGAGAAAATCGCTACAAAAAAGTTTTGCTCATACACTTACAACCGTCAATATAAATAAAACAAAATAATAAAATTAAATAAAAAATAAAAATTAAATTAAATTAAAAATTAAAGAAAATAAATAAACAAAATAAAACATATAAATTAAAGTAAGGAATTATAAAATAACCAAACAATAGAAATTAAAATAAAACGGAATGAAAAAAAAATTGTATTAAATTAAAAAAACAGTAGTATCAAATGAAATGAAAAAGGTTAAAATTAAAAAAATGAAATAGTATCAAATAAAAAAAATAAAATAATATTAAAAAAATATAAAAATAAAATTAAAAAATAAAATAAAATACAATTAAATTAAATTAAATAAAAAATAAAAAATAAAAAAATATATATAAAAAAAATTAAATTAAAGAAAAATAAAATAAAAGGAAATGAAATGTAAAAAAAATGAAGAAAAATAAACTAAAATAATATTAAAAAAATTAAAATTAAAATAATAATAAAAAAATTAAGAGAAAATTAAATTAAATGAATTGAAATGAAATAAAATGAAATAAAATAAAATAAAATAAAATAAAAGAAATTTAATAAAATAAAATAAATAAAACAAAATAAGATAATTTAAAATAAGTTTAAATAAAATGAAATAAAATACAATTAAATTAAATAATATTAAATTAAATGAATTAAAGTAAAAAAATGGTTATAAATGAATTGCATCATTGTTTCTAGAGATATAATAAAATGCTTGAAAAAAAACAACAAAATTAAATGATTTATTGTAAAATTAAATAGAAGTGATTTATGAAGAATAGAAATTAATCCAAAATAAAGAGCAAAAAAGTAAAAAAAGGAAACAAGATTTAAATAAAATTACTCAAAACTAACTAAATTAAAATAATTAAAAAACAATGAAAAAATATTATAAAAATAATTTAAACTAAAATAATCTCATATATTATAAAAATAATTTAAGCTGAAATAATCTCATATTGGCTTTCAATTTTTTTTTTTGTTTTTTTTTTTTTGGAGTTTTGGATCAGACCATATTTTATTATTGGGTATGTACAGCAACAGTCTGAGTAGTAGGAGTTATAGCTATTTCAGAAACCTCTACTTCTCCTTTCCCCTGTTCGAATTCGATCCGAACTTGGGACATCCACAGCAAGGGTCTATGGTTAAACTATTAGGCTGCGTGTGCGCCGGGTTAACTTATTGTTGATTTCCACCTCCCTAGCTATCTATATAATCAGGATGAAGTGCTCAGAATTCTATAGCTATAAGCTGGTCGCTAAGTTATTAGGGTTATTGAAAATTTTATTAGCAAAAGGCAAGCCTTTTTTTATTGTTTAGAGAAAGACTCGGCCTTATAATTATTTTTTCACTTTCTCAAAAATTGAATATGGCCGAATTCAGTTAAGAAAAAACACTAGTTTAATTAAATTAATTTGAATAAAAATTATATAAAAATTATAGAAATAAATTTGTTGGGGGCAGAGCCGAGAATCGTAATTCAAGTAGACACTTTTAAATGCAATGACGTTTATTTAAAGACTGAAACTATACAATGTACATAAAATGAAATATACCATAAAGGAGAACTTAAACAGGGTTGTATTATTTGGACGAACTAATCGTGTTGTAAAATGGAACCGATTACTTTTTCGACAAAATTAATTATAGATATAAATTAAAATAAATAAATCAGAATAAATTAATGTCAGCTAATATAAAACTAAATTAGTTTAAACTAAATACAAATACTAAACAACTACCGAAACAAAACAAAAATTAAAAAGAAATCATAATGAATAATAAAAGGTATGAAATTCAAAATTAAAAGAAATAGAAAAATAAAATAAATAAAAAGTTAAATGAATTAATACAAAGTTAAATGAAATTTAAAATTAGCGCACTTAATAGTTGTTAGTTGGTAATGAATTGAATATTACTAGAACAGATTACATGGCTGACAGATCTGGTAGAGCTCTCGTCTGTGAAATCGGGATCCTTTGGTTCGATCCGTGGCAAAAGCAGTCTGATGAGGAAATGCTGTGATTTCCGAAACAGCTGCCACTTATACCATTTTCTTTGTTGTATAAAAAGGTATTTGATTCTAAATTATTACAAGTAAGCCTTTTGAATGAACCTCATTCACATATAACCACAAGACAATTAAATTAAATTTAGTTGAATAAAGTAGTATAAAATAAAATTACAAAAATTAACAAAAAATCAATTAAAGCACAGGAAAAAATACCTTTAATAAACATATCAAATTTATCAAAAATTTCAAAACTCGATTTTAATAATTTTCAGTGTCGATGTTAAATAGAAAACCAAATTTCGTGCTTTAAATTTTTTTTGACCCAAAACCTCATATCTGAAGAAATCGGTTGTATTTGGGCTATATCATATAGTTTTCCGATTCCAATGATTTTCAGTACTAATATGCAATTCATAACATTCGTGGATAATACCAAATTTAGTGCTCCTAAATGCTTTTTGGACTGAGCTTTGACCAAAACCGCACATCTGAAAATATCGGTGTATGGGAGCTATATGTTATATTCGCCCCTTTTCGATGATTTTCAGCAACGATGTACAATTCATTATGTAGGTGTAGTGCACCAAATTTCTTCTTAGATAATTTTCTGATGGATTTTTCACAAAATTTCAAATCTGAAAAATCAATCGCATATATGATAAGTGGTCCAATGCGGCCGGTTTCGACAAAAAATTAAGGGGAAAGTTTGCATTCAAACAGACAGACGGCTAAATGAACTAAGATCGTCATTCTGATACTATTTGTGTAAATTTCGGTAGGCCTATCTCTTCTCCCTCTGGTACTTACATACTTCAGACCAAAGTTAATATACCATTTCATACACATGAAAAAAATAAAATTAATTAAGATAATTTAAATTAAATTAAATCTGCCAAAAGATCTTTTTTGCACTAGTAAAGTACAAATTTTTTCGACCCACAATGTAGTTGGGTTGTCTATATAGAAGAGATTTTTTGCGTCACTTCTTTTCAACTAGGCTTTTTAGCGGACTGTGCTTCGAGTTATATTTTTATATAATGCCATTTGTTAAATTTTTTTCGATAATTTTCAGTAATTACAATCTTGAATGTGAGAAAACAGTTCGTTCAAGTGATATATATAAATACTGATGTATGTGTATCAAAGAAACCTGACAAATTTTGACCAAATATATACTTTGCTTAAAATTAATTACCCTTATCACCCAACAAAATATTTTGAATTCTTACACAATCAAAAGATTCCGTTCAAATCTGCCTATTTAACATGCATACATATAAAATATATGCACATGTGTATGAACATACATGGAGAAAAATATTTTCATGCACATTTTTGGATCTATAATTTGTTATACAATACAGCCGGTTATGTTGCACTTTTGCACATTTGACATTCATAACATTTCTTTGTGGTCTACCTGCGACCGGCTGAAATTTTAGGCTAATATCCAGAGTGTGTGCATGCAGATTTTCGGGTTTTGAAATATTTCGTATACAGAAATGAAGAGGTTAAAGTAATTAGAAATACTTTGTTATTGGCACTCAAGTGCAAAAATTTCTTGGCAGACAATATATTTTATATAAAGAAGAGTATGCATGACTGTGTTAGAGATTTCGTTCACAAGAATGCTAAAACTAGGCTTAGTAGAATGTGCATGAAAATATTTTGGTTCTTATTTTATTGAAGCAAATGAAAATAATACAAAATAAAATAAAATAAAATAAAATAAAATAAAATAAAATAAAATAAAAATATTAAAAAGAAAAATAATAATAAAAATAATAAAAAATTAAAAAAAATTAAAAAAATAATAAAAAAAATTAAAAAAATAAAAAAAAATTTAAAAATAAAAATTAAAAATATTAAAAAAAGATAAAAAAAATATAAAAAATAAAATAATGCAAAATAAAATAAAGAAAAATAAATACAATCCAATAAAATAATATAAAATGAAATAAAATAAAATTAAAAAAAATAAAATAAAATAAATTAAATGAAAATGAAATAAAATGAAAATAAAACAAAACAAAAAAAATAAAACGAAAAAAAAATTAAAAAAAAAAAATTAAAAAAATAAAAATAAAATAAAATAAAATGAAAATTAATAAACAAAGTGAAAATTAAAATAAAAATAAAAATAAAAATAAATAAATAAATATAAAAAAATAAAATTAAACAAATAAAATAAAATAAAATAAAATAATGTAAAATAAAATAAAATAAAATAAAATAAAATTAAAACAAATAGCCAAAAAAAAAAAATTAATAAAAAAAAATAAAATAAAATATGAATCTATGCAGGATTGCAAAATGCTCGCTAACCCAACATTAAGTAAAAATAGCGGCTAAATATTAGTGCAGTTAATAGTTGTTGGTTAGTAAAAAATTGAATAATACAACAACAGATTACAAGGCAGGCGTTGGCTCAGTTGGTAGAGCACCTGCCTGTGATGCCAGAATCCGTCGGTTCGATTCCTGGCAAAAGAAGTCTGATGAGGAGATGTGGTGATCTCCGATACAGCTGCTACTTATACCATTTTTCTTTGTTGTATAACAAAATATTCAATGAAAAAATAATGTTTCTAACAAAAATGGGCCTTTATACAGCTCATTTGCTTATAACCTAAAATAAAATAAAATTAAACAAAAAAATTAAAATAAAATAAAATTAAAAAAAATAAAATTAAATTAAAAAAAAAATCAAATTGAAATCAAGTAAAATAAAAAAATGAAATAAAATAGAATTAAATTAAAATAAATAAACAAAAAACAAAGAAATTAAAAAATAAAATATGCTAAAAAAAATAAAATAAAATAAAATAAATTAAAATAAAACAAAATAAAATAAAATAAAACAAAATAATTTAAAAAAATGAAAGAAAATAAAATAAAGAAAAATAAAATAAAATAAAATCAAATAAAATACCAGATTTAATTTTTAAGTTTTAAGTTAAGTTAAGTTTTAAGTTATATACAAAAAAGAAAGCGAAATGAAGAAATAAATTACATAAAAACATAACATTAAAAAAAAGTAAAATATATTGAAAGAAATTTGATTAATATATATATAAAGGGTGTTTTTTTATAGAGGTATAGAACTTTAAGTTGCAATAAAACAACGATTATTCGATTGCCATGAATTTTATTTATCCGAAAGATAATCTTGTGGCATTAAATTTTAAATATGATTTCTGGCATATGACCGCCATATGGCTGGCGCGGATGTAGTCCAATCTGGACGTCCAATTTTCGTATATCGGCAATAACACGGCTAATGTTGTCTTCCAAATGGTCAAGCGTTTGTGGCTTATCCGCATAGACCAATGACTTTATATAGCCCCACAGAAAGTAGTCTAGCGGTGTAAATCACAAGATCTTGGAGGCCAATTCACAGGTCCAAAACGCGAAATTAGGCGGTCACCAAACGTGTCTTTCAATAAATCTTTTGTGGCACCAGCTGTGTGACATGTTGCGCCGTCTTGTTGAAACCACATCTCCTGGACATCATGGTTATTCAATTCAGGAATGAAAAAGTTAGTAATCATGGCTCTATACCGATCACCATTGACTGTGACGTTTTTGAAAAAGTACGGACCAATGATTCCACCAGCCCTTAAAGCGCACCAAACAGTCAGTTTTTCTGGATGTAACTGTGTTTCAACATACACTTGAGGATTACCTTCACTCCAAATGCGGAAGTTTTGTTTGTTGACGTAGCCATTCAACCAGAAGTGCGCTTCATCGCTAAACAAAATTCGCTTATGAAAATCGGGAACAACGGTAGTCTCTACGCCTTACTTGAGTCTATTCATGATGAATTGCCAAACCAAACTGAGAATAAATCACTTGACAGCTGTTAAATCGGTCGCCATCTTGAAAAGTGATGCCAACTTAAAGTTCTATACCTCTATAAAAAACACCCTTTATATATATATCTATATATATATATATATATATATATATATATATATATATATATTGAAATGAAAGAAAAAATTAAAAAATTAAATCCAATTTACTAATTGAAATGAAAGAAATACAAAATGAAAAGTAATAAATAAATTAAAGTAAAATAAATTGAAAAAATATAAGTCGAAAATTAAAAATATTAATATATAGCAAAATAAAAAAATATATGTAAAATAAAAACAAAGAAAATTTAAATATATTCAATTGAAACAAACTAAAAAAGAAAAAGAAAATAGAATATATATATAAAATAAGAACTTTGACTGATAAGAATGAAAGGAAAAAAATATTAAATACCTAAACATAAACTTTAAAAATTAAAAAAAAAAGTGGTCAAAAAAATTAAAGAGAAAAATATTAAATAAAATAAAATTAAATAAAAAAATGAAAAATTAGATAAACTTAAATTAAATTAAATAATACAAAGAAAATTAAAAAAAGTAGAAAAGTTAAATTAAAATAATAAAAAATAAAACAAAAAATAATATTGTAATATAAAACATAAAAATATAAAAATACATTTAAAGCCGAAAAATTCTTCATTTGACAATAATTTTTACTTTCAATTTAAAGTTTTTCGCCTACTTTCATTTAGATGTGTTGCTCTCCATTTTGCTGCGGTTTCAGATCTGTTGCCCATTATTATTATCTCTCGCGCTTTCTCTCCCTCAGTACTTGTGATTTTTCATTTAGGTTTTTATTCATTTGCTTACGGATATTGGTTACTTGTAATTAAATTTTTTACAGTTGCGCTGCTATGTATCTATCTATTCTCGCCTGTTGGCCTTTCATTTTTTTGAAAATGAAAATAAAAACACAAAATTGGTACTATGTCAGCTGCGTGTAATCGCAGTTTTTCTTTAACGAAATTTGTTTTATTTTTGTTTTTCTTTTTTGTTTTTTGTTTACTTTTATTCTTTAATCCCAATTGTTTGTTGGTAAAATGTCAAAAGTTGTGCGCCATGTCGAACATAGCTTTCGAACCATTCATTCATCTGCCATGGTGCTAGTAATACTGCAATCCATCTGCACATGCTTACTTACAAACCAACGACCGCTGCCATTTATTGTACTACACTGATGTGTGCTTTTCCATTGGCTATATATAGACATAAATCCACATACAAGTCTACATATATACACGTTCATGCATACATACATATATGTTGTATTCGTTTTCTTTTTTGTTATAACACTACTAATTTTTGTCTGCTATAACTTTTTTTACTAGTCTAAACCTACATACATACTCGTACATATAAAGCTTCGAGAGTAACATAAATGTTAACGGAAAAGTGTCACAAGGACCAACAATAAATTTGCACGTTAAAAAATTTGGCCACTTTTTATACCCGCTTTCAAACCGAAAATTTACTATAGTCTAGCTGCATTACTATATATTTATTAAAAAAAAAATTTAAAGGAGTAAATTCATAAAGCTTTGTAACTGCTGATTGCAGAAAATTTGTAGAAATAAATTCGCAGCCTTTTAGGTTATGAACAATTTTTTTTGCTTACAAATTTATTCATTTGAAAACCACCGCAGTTTTTGAATAATTTTCTAAATTCTTTTAGGTGTTATAATTGGCGTGATACAGTTAAGAGGGGGTCCTCTTCTAAATTTTTTTTGAAAAATCGATTTTTATTTTATTTTACAAACCGAAGGCTAAAAGTGTCTAGAATATGATGGTAAAATGTTTTTTCGATCCGTGAATTAGTTCCGTCGCTACACGGCTTTGAACTGACCTATGTCCTGGGCATTGGCAGAATTTTATTCATTCCTACCGAAAACATTTGTTTTGATCAAATTTCATATACATTATTCAAAATTACTTTTTGGCCGTCATATTGGATCGGACATTTTCAATTTTTTAAATCTCACCTTAAATTCGTGTTCAGCGACCCTAAATATACGTCTATTCAAAGTTTCATTGATGATTAATAAATATTTCACTTTATTTTTAGTCCGCCATATTGGATCCATCATTCTGAATTTGCCGAATTCGACCTCAAATTTGTGTTCAGCGACCCGAAAAACCAAGAAGTTTCATTCAAATTGATTTAATTTTAAAGTTCGCCATATTGGATCCGCCATTTTGAATTTTCCAAATCTAACCTCAAACTCGTGTTTAGTGACCGTAGAAACCTATAAGTTCACTTACTCTTAGACAAATAGATGGAGTAAGTGAAATTGTACAGGAAAAACTGTTTTCAAACTTTGCCAAGCATTTTCTCGAAGCAAGATTTTTCGAATCTGCTGCCATTCTCGTTTTTGGACCATCTAACCAATCAACTTCTCGTTTTCCCGTATAAAAGAAGACAAAATCCTCCTGCGCAATATTTTGATCAGTAATGATGTTTTACAGCCGGCCAAAGTGGAAAAATCATTGTTCATAACGATACTTAATTTTCAAGTAGTCGCAATTTTGTTTCTATAACGAATTTTTTAATGTTTTTTAGGTTGGGGTGCCTCTATGGAATGTAGTCTTCAAGATGGTTTCGATTTTCTGTTTGTAGACGACGAATTGCGACCCGTATCGTGCCCTCAGATGAGGACGGTTTTCAAAACACCTTTTGCTGGAGCCGCCATTTTTGACACCTGACACTCAAAATTTTCGATTGTATAAAGGAAAGCTAAATAAATATTTTGCAGAACAGCGGATATGTCTAAGTTATTTAACTTCTTCAAAAAAATTATCAAACATTAGGTAATTTTTTCACAATTATATAAGAGGAACCCCTTAAGGTTAGGCCACTCTAGAGGTCCACAATATAGGCATTTTTTGGGATTTTTTTTTTTTTTGGGAAAACTATTATATAAATTTGATTTTTGACAAAAGGCATTTATTATACATAGAATTAACCGCTTATAACTATTTTCTAAGAAAATTTAATTAAAAAATGGAGGCTATACAGCGTTCTCCCTAGGATGTCTCCATTTTTTCGGGAACCACCGCCGGATACACAGCTCCTGTAATTTTTTTAATTTTAATAAGTTGTTGAATGGTTTCCGCTTGTAAATAGCAATAGCTACAGAAGTGGGTAGGATTTTTTCTATATATGCATCTTTGACAATGTGAAGGCCTCTAAAGAAAAAAGTAACAATTTGGCCCAAAAAATGGTTCGAACTTTGTTAATAAAAAAAAAAAAACTATGCAATATAAAAAAGGAAATCCTACGTACTTCTGTAGATAATGTATTTCTAAAGATGTTTTCAAAAAATCAAGTAAATCGGTTGCAAATTGTTTGAGTTATGTTTCCGGCTTGAAAAAAGCAGTTTTGAGATAAACGCGTTTGAAGTTTTGAGTATGCCTTACTGACTGAAACAAACGCTTCAACTAGATAACGGAAATGGGGCATTTATAAATTTCTATCTGTCATAATCTTTCGGGATAACATTTTTGTGACCGTAATGTATCATTTGAAAAAAAAAAATCCTTTTCCGAAAATTCTAGAGTGGCCTAAGCCCTTCGCAATCATTCGTCGATCTGTTGATCTATAACTCTCTTCTCGTAAAAATAGTATCGTCTTTGCTAATCTTATTAAAAACATAGCAACGTACTAAATTTCAAACAAATCGAACTTGCCTTGTGGCCGATATCCGGCATTTGTTTGTCTGGACAAAGAGAGTCAAAAAAGTTCAGTTGTGGTCCATTTCCTGAAAAAACGAATTTTAAGTAAAATAAGCCAATCGGCTCTAAATCCACCACCCGCAAGTAACACTTTTCCCTATATTAATTTCCGAAAAAGCCTAACATACTTACGAACACGACTTTGTAACGATCGGCATTAATGGCTTCACGATAACGGCAGCTCCTTCCTAACTTTCGAAAAAACGAATGATAACGCCGTTCCCTTATCTACTATTGTTACGTGTGTGTTTTCTGAGCGCTAAATGTAGTAGAATTGCTTTCTAACGTAACCACATTTACTGTGTTCAATATGTTTTGTTTAACTAATATTCCATCTGAACGAAATGTGTTTTTCTCAGAACTGACTCAACCGATTTTTGCACAATTTTTAGATAAAATCAGCGTCATAAGTCTACAAGCAGCTAAAAATAAAAAATTTTTGTTTGAAAATATTTTTTAAACTAATAAATTTATTGAATTAAGATTTTCTTATTCTTATACACTATTGAATGCAAATTGAAGATGTCAGTTCGCCAAACCGACGAGATAACAGTATTTTTATCCTTCGGTGTAACAAAACAAGCGATCAAAAGTCTACAATCACTAAATAAGACATTATTGTGTAAAAACAAAACTTTTTATGCAATTTAATAACGGGTCGGGAAACTGCGGCTTTTAAGGACCTCTGCAATACGGTTTTTCATTGAATCGATAAGTATGGTGGTCTCCTGAGTTGTTATTTCAAATCATTCTTTAAGTATCACGTTTTTTAGCAGTTGGTACTCGACATTGTGTGTTTGCGTATTTTTCTTTCTAAAAGTGCCTATAAATGCTCAATTGTGTTTAAGTCTGGTGACTGTGGAGGCGAGTTAGTTGCTTGGGGGCATTGTAGAGCAATTAAAGCCGGACAATTTCTGCTGTGAGCTTAGAATCACTATCGTGTTGAGAATAATACCCAGCTTTAAAACCAAATTTTTCAGTACTCGACCGCAAATTACGTTTTAAAATATAAATTCCTATCCATTATTGTCTCCACAAATTCTAAGTTGCCTGTGCCGCTGGCTGACATACAACCCCAGACCATCACACCACCACCTTCATGCTTCACACTTGGATAAATATTACCTTTGTTGTATGCTTCACCTTGTTTACGCCATACTAACTTGCGCCCCATTATGCCGAATATTCTGCACTTCGATTCGTCGGAGAAAAGCATATTGTTCCAAAACTAATTTGGCGCTTTTTTCGGTTAATAGGTGAAACTAGGGGTTTTCTTCGTGCTACTCTACTAAGCAAACCTGCCCGTATCAAAATTCTCCGCGAAGTAGCCACTGAAATACTTTTTGCAAACATTTCTTGTACATCACTGTTGTTAACCGGGGATTTTTCTTTACCGCATTCAATATTGACCGTCTTTCATGGAGCGTTAATTTCGGTGGGCGACCAGATCGCGGTTTTGAAGGGATAATTATCGTAGTGAATACAATAAAGTATAATCAAAAATTTTAGCAAATAACTTATAAAAAGGACCAATGCCGCGACAATACTGAGTGCTTGTAGACTTTTGATCGTTGCTATTGCTACCTAGAAAAATAAAAGCACCGCTATCTCGTCTGTTTGGTGAATTCGAGCGAAAAAAATTTTGTCATTATTCTACTTTAAATACTGCATAGGAAAAATAAATTTTACTTCTATAAATTTATTAGTTTACAAAATATTTTCAAAGAAATTTTTTGTATTTAGCTGCTTGTAGACTTATGACGCTGACCGTATATTTCTCAGATATGGAACAAAGAAATAAATTTAAGAAAGGCACAAGATTTTGTTGCCATAATTTTTGGCTAAAATTAAAATTTAATTATTCCTCCTTTCAATACTTTCATTAATCTTTCGTTTAAGAGAATCTCCTTATTCTTCTTCTTATGATCCACATCAAGGAAGCAGAGATCACGAACCACGTTGTTTTCTGAATATTATACTTTGTTTGAATTACCTACACGTCTAACTAGAGTTTCAGCTAGCAAAATATGAGGGTTGAATTAAATATCTCGGAATTTTGCAATCCTAGTGTTGCAATCTGGCAACTGTCAACTTTATCGTAAAGTTTGACATTTTTGATGTTATACATACTCGGAGCAATTTGACATATGAGCGCTATTTGTATTGTTTACAGTAACTTAGAATATTCATTTAGGCTAAAAAATGAAATTGAATCTCGAACATATGCGCGAGATTATTTCTAACGACGTGGATTAACTCAGCAACAGTGAATCGATGAACATAATTCGATTTTTGGCGACGAAGCTCCATCAAGCACCAGTGTTTATCGATGGTATAGTGAATTCAATCGAGGTGGTAGATTACTCCAATTAGAATTTCGTCAAGTTCGTACAAAACAGTTGTTGTTCCAGAAAATATTGTGCCGTGTGCATACTGATATTGCAAGACCGCCATGTGATCTATCGTGAGATTTAGACAACTATAAGAATTAATGTGTCCAGCATATATTTAATATTGCATGAACATTTGATTTCAAAAAAAAATTGTTCACGTTGGGTCCCACACAATTTTCAATCACTTCAAAAACGCTCGTGCTGATTGGTCAAGAGAAATGTAAAAAAAAAAATTACGATATCGGTGCTTAGAAACATGAGTGTGTCATCCTGATAGGTGATGAATCAGGGATTTACACGTATGAGCCCTAAAGTAAACAGCAGTCGACTGTATGGGTGTTTCAAGCAAGAAGTGCAGAATTCAACAAAAGTTGTTCGGGCACGAAGCACTTTCAAGCAAATGGTTGGCTGTTTTTTTTTTTTTTTTTTTTTAATTTGACACGTCGCAACCGTACCACTACAACGCACTCAGTTGTCGTGTAAGAAATCAGGAAAAGCAACCTCCGAAGACGGATCATTCTTCACCTCGACATTGCGAACACTCACACATCGACTTAAACAACAGTATTTTTGGGCACTCAAAATCTCGATTTGATGACTCATACACCGTATAGTCCTGACTCGACACTGAATGACTTCTTTTTATTCCCGTGGCAAACTCCGTAGTTAAACTAAAAAATATTCAATGAATTTTGACATGTTTTAAATCGATTTCAAAATCCAAAGCATTTTATAGCCACTTCAGAATTATATAATAAAACAACTTTACTTTTTACCCAAAATAAACTTTACTCTCTGTATGGTTCTGAAAACCTTCACTGTGATAAAAATAAGTAACAACAACTTACGAGACAGAGAACGAATAGATTTATATTCGTTATAAGCGATACCAAAACCAACGACCACGAAAATCCGTATAGCAAAATCGGGAAAATTCGGTCAATTAAAAGAATCCCAAACATTGTATGAAATTTCGAATTAATATTCTTCATTAGAAACACTTGAGATCTCCGTATGATAATTAAAAAAAAAAAATCCAACAAACTTTAAAAAAAAATCCGCCATATTGGAACCGCCAACTGGAATTTTAAGATATAAAGGGTAACCCAAGTAGAAGCAATTTTTTCAGCGGCCTTTTTTTCACAGATCATGCGTGAGTCGCGTCAAGCTATCATGTTCGTTTTGTTCAGTATTGGTTGGCATTTTATCATTGGAAAGACTTAATCCTGAACAACGTTTTTGAAATCATTCAAAATTATTACGAAAACTCACGTTCTGTAAAGAATGTGTTTCGCGCGCTTTGCTCCCCTTATGATCAACATAATCGGCCTACTGAGTGCACTATTCGCAAGACCATAGTATAATTGAAACTCAGCATTCATACTGTATAATATTCGACCGAATAGACCACGTTCAGCTCGCAATGAAGAAAACATAGCGGCCGTAGCCGAGAGTGTACACGAAGACCGTAGACCGCTCGCAGCAACTTGGACTGACGTATGGAACGACTTTGCGTATTTTACATCAAGATCTTAAATTGAAAGCATGAAAAATACAGCTTGTGCAAGAAGTGAAGCCGCTCGACCTTCCCAAGTGGCATCGCTCCGCTCTATGGGCTCGTGAAAAGCTCCAAGAAGATCCGACATTTTCGAGCCAAATTTTGTTCAGCGTTGAGGTCCATTTCTGGCTTAATGGGTATGTAAACAAGTAGAATTGCTGCATTTGGGACGAAGAGCAACCTGAAAAAATTCAAGAGCTGCCATTTCATCCAGGAGAAACAACAGTTTGGTGTGGTTCGCGGGTCAGTGGAATCATCGGTCCATATTTCTTCAAAAATTTCCACACATGGCATCAATCATTGGATTTATTAGGAGAACACTTCGGTGAGCAGATTATTTCACGTTTTGGGCTAATCGATTGGCCACCAAGATCGTTTGATATCACACCGTTAGACTTTTTCCTGTGGTTATGTGTAAAGCCTAAAGTCTATGTGGACAATCCCGCTTCGATTCAGGCCTTGGAGCAAAACATGACGCGTGTCATTCGCCAGTTACCAGTCGAAATGCTCGAACGAGTCATCGAAAATTGAGCTCAACGGATGGACCATCTGAGATGTGGTCGCGGCAAATGTTGTTCAAAAAATAAATGCCAAAGAATGTTCTATCGAATGATGATAAATTTGAGTTTTCTGTGCTTCTTTATTTAAAAATTTAAGTAGGGAAACTCGAAATGCACCATATTCGAAATTATGGACCCCATAACCTCAAAAGTGGGTGGTTTTTTGAAAGTTATTAACGTTAAAAACCGTTTTTGAGACTAGGAAAAAATTCTGACTTCATCACAAAACGGGCTTCAGATTCGTGTTCAGCACATCAAAATACATATAGTTCAGACACTCTGATCGGCAGACCCGAAACATTTCTTTTCTTGTGTGACTATGTAATCAACAAATTTCGACGTATTTTTAATCGATTTTAAAATTTAGAACATATTCCAAAAATAAAAATAAAATTGTTGAAAAATTTTAGTATAATTTTCTCTCTCGAACTTAAAAGCCTTCTTTCTTTGTTTAAGTATTAAAGTTTTTTCTTTGAACACAAAAAAATGTAAATTTTTTACGTGTAATTTTTTACCTATTTCTGTACGTCGACCTGAATTGCTAATTAATTAAGTAGTAGTCAACTTAAAAAAAATTTGCCTTCATTTATATCAAATTCCCATCATAATAAACCAATGAGATCACTCGAATAACGCAACAAACAAAATATTCACCACTAATTGGGCAAAAATTTAAAGCACGCCACTGGGACCACAACGTACAGCGTCAACAGCAGTCTGTGTATTAAAATCAACAATAACAACAACCTACATTGACACCACCCAGCCACAGAGGCTAACGAACGCTACTACATACTTTCATATGAGCATTACTTATACAAATTAAAAATAATTACTTAATTTTAATATTCTGACACTCACCTGCTCATCACACTTGCAGTTGATGTTGTTTTTATTTTTGTTGTGGTACCTGAACACGTCTATACGGTGCTTGTTGTCAAACGCTTGAAATTATATTATGACAACATAATAAAGGTGAAATGGCGTTGAGCGTCAAACACATTAAAAATGACATTTCTACATACGCTCATCGTCGTGTGTATGTGTTGGAGTGTGTGGAAAAGAATAGCTGACACCGCTGTTTTGTCCTTTGTCAATTGCTTTTGGACAACGCACATACACACTTATACAGACACGCAGCAAGCAATTCAACTCGTCATTTGGCATTTGTTTTTGTCTGACAGGCACTGCTTTTTTTTTTGTCTGTCCATACATACACACACTTAAATACCATACAAAGGTTGGCTTGCTGCGTCAACTTGCTTTGCGAACGCACAGAGAGCAGACTGGCGCTAACACGTTCGCATTATGTTAAACGTCTCACGGGGCTATGCGCCTAAACATATGCAACAAAAATTTTCACATATGTTTTTTCCCTTTTTTTTTCACTGCTGCATGCAGGAACACACACAAGCCAAGGCTTTAGTACGCCTTTGTGGTTGCGGTGGTGTTGAGTATGCTTGCCTCATGAGCTTGTTGTGCTTTTCTTTTAATGATTACATTTGTTTCAAGTACTCGCCTTTAGTGTTGTTGTTGTTGTTCTCGTTGTCACTTTTTGCGCTTGTTTTACTCACATTCGTTTGTTTTTCTTTTTTGCGTTGCTGCTTTTTAAACAAATGTTAGCTGTCACTGCATGTCAGTGTCAACAAGCGACGAACCTGCGCGCACACACACTCACACTCACATCTGCTTTGCCGCCGGCGGCGTCAACCATAATGGCAAGAGGGTACCGTACTCATCTCATAGCAGCAGACAAGTGGCGAAAAAAAAATTCTAATATTTTCCAAAAATAAACACAAGCACGCATCAAGCTCAGTTCGCAGACACTTTTCACTCGACCGCTACAAAGCGTGCTTTCCTCTATTTCTGTTTTCACTGTTTATTTACTATTTCAGCAGCATATCGCTGTGTATACGCTACTGGGTTGCGCGCCAAAAGCTATGCTACATGTGACGTCTTTTCTTTTTCGAAACACTAACAAATCTTTACTACACACACGTCAGCGTGGTTATGCTGTCGCTGACGAGACGTTGCCGCCGCCGAGCACTTTGCATTCGGCGCTCAACCGCCACTCGGCCGCTGCTTCGGCCACTTCGTTCCGTACTCGTTGCTGTACGAGTTGAAACTGAATTTGAATTTGTTGGCGGCGACACAGCGAACACGGTCAAAGTCAATGTTATTTGGCAGCGTTGAAGCGTTCATTAGTGGCTGGGTTCGTAGACGATGTGCTTTCGTGTAGTGGAGTGGTGAATACTCGTATTACAATGCAAGAGCACCTGGTAGGCGATAGAGCATGAGTTATTCAGCGCTTTTATACTCTGCTCAGGTTGAGAAACATGTTTTAAGAATTTCACCTCCGGTGTGGTGAGTTTATTTAACTCATATTGTAGCATTTCAAGGAAAGTTAGGCACTTTTTGCGAATTTCACCACTAGGGGTGAACCTGTTTGCACAGTAATTTGGTGGTGGGTTAAAAATGCTATAAACCTCAAACTAACATGTTTCAAGAATTTTACCTCCATTGTGGTGAGTTTATTTAACTAATATGTAGCATTTCAAGGAAAGTCATGTACTTTTTAATAATGTCACCACTATAGTGGTGAGGTGACTCGGATTACACAGTAATTTGGTGGTGACCTACAAGTGCTATAAACCTGAATTTATAGCAAAATTAAATTGTTTTATATGCATTTTGTACTAACTGAAAATATACTTTTGGTGTAAGACCGTTTGCATTTGTTGGAAATCAATAAAAAAATATTTTGCTAATCAAAGCAACACATACCCCTCCACCATTAAAGGACGCATGGTGTGGTGAGGTAACTATAGTATTTTTTAATGGGACTCCCGTTAAGAGGAATTTCTACTACTACACCGACTTAACAGTATGCACGACTTGTAACCTCACGACTGCACCGATGTTCATACTAAACACCTCTCCGCTCACTGCCACTCTCCCTGCGGAACTACCAATAGAGTATAACCTCATGGAGCCAGTAATCACTTTGGCACTTATGCGTTACTAAATGCTCGAAATTGACATCCGCAACGAGCTATGATATACAGGCTACCTGAATAGCCGGAGAGGCCTAGTCGTCAGTCTACTATATTCTACTATGGGAGAAAAGCCCTTGTTTCAGCTCCTTATTCTTTTGGTGAGTATAGGTTCAATGTTAGAATGGCCTTGTTGCTGCTCCATATTACCGTTACATAGAGTATGCGACAAATCAAAAGATGACAGGCGAAAATATATTGTATCCGCTCCGCTCTGCTAATAGACTATTATGTGTAGCCGCAAAGGACGAGTTTTTGATCCAAGCTAGCCAAATTTTCAATTTTTCGCGAAGGGCACTAAATTGCAAGTTCTTTATACCTTAAAATTTCGGCTTGTTTTGAATTTTTATATAGGACTTTTGAAATCCGACACATTCTTTGCCGTTTATCCGGGGAAAGCAACATAAAGCTTATTAAATTGCTTTCATTCAAAACATTGGTGACGTCTGACTGGTGTCTTTTACAGAGAAACACTTCTGGTTATATTGGAAAAGATGCAGAATTTTCATGACCAACTCTGTTGAGGTATTTTCTGAAAACTTCATGTCCTGAAAGGAATTGCGTCAGAAAGAAGTCGATGTCCCCGTATCTACTACGCCCCATCCATCTACTTAAGCAAGGCATGAACTTCTAAATCCATCTATCTTTCGCTGGGTTATTCCAGTGCTCTTGCAAGTCACTTACAGACCGGCGTCTCTCTTCGGCAACGATTTCCCGCCGATTAAAGAGCTCATTTTGTAGCGAGAGCCTTAAATACACCCTTTCCACTGCCTCTGTGATTCTGTCAACTGTCGTTCGAAATCCACAAATAACCCTAATCGAGCTCAATCGATATAGTGCAGTCACCTTTCTCTTAAGCAATTTGTTGCCCAAAGCATAATATGAGATAGGCGAGTGTTAAAAAAGATAATCAGATATTGATTATGACTCTAAGGGGTCAGTCTAATTAGAGGCCCAAAAAAATGTTTTTTTTTGAGTTTTTTTTTTTCAAAAAGAAAAAAGGGTATAAACATTTTATTTTACACGTACATTTTTTTTAACCTTACAACAAAAATGTTTAAAAATGTCGGAGTAATCGATGATCCAACGGAACGTGTCGCCGCTGACATTATCCGATGGCGTGCGTGATAGCGTCCGTAATTCTTATCTGAAATAGAAATAATTCACACATTGTTAATTTGTATACTTTTTTACTCTATATGAACTAAAAATACCTGCTAGAAACGTTAAATAACTAATTTTTTTCATAGTTTGAACTTAAAAATCGATTTTTGACATAAAATTTGTTGATATTTTTGTAAATAAATATGTTATTGAAAAAGTTGGACATAGTTTTAGTTCTTATAGAGCAATATTAAATATTGTACAAAATAGAAGTTGAATCAGGTCTGTAGGTGCAATAGTTTTTGCGTAATCGTGCACGCCATTTCAAAAAAGATGGTTTCGAGAAAACACGCGCAGCAACTCAACTAAGGTTAACGCGGCAGAACATTTTCTGCGATATTTCCGGTTCTTTTTCGAATTAGAGGTACAATTTTTTACACATTTTTTCAGATAGATTTTTAATAGATTAAGCAAAAAAAAAAGTCGATTTTTTTTCGATCTAATTGGACTGACCCCTTTAAACACCTTTACTAACTTTCTGCTGCCAATTAAAATTCTGTTTAGTACGCAGCCAGTTGGTTCCTTGTTGATGGTTCATCTATAATTATTTTATCGTTTCGTTGGCATTGGCTTCAACTTTGGTTAAAGTTTTTACCACTATTACTACAGCGATGTCGTCTGCAGGACATATTACATTGTTTCCATACATCAAATTCCAAAAAGCGGACCAAGACCTTAAATGTTATGAAATAATATTGTTGTGTCTTGAATAAAATTACTGTCATGGTCAGTTCTAACATAACTATAAACAATAAGGGAATAACTTTGAATACTGTTATGTTGAATTTTTTGTACTAAACTTAAATGTGTTGTATTGCATTTGATAAATTTGAATATTTGGTCTTAACAGTTCGTGTTCTGGTTAAAACTCTAATAATATGTGCAAATTTATTATTAGAAATTAAAAAAAATCTGATTTTGCTATTAAATATAAATATACAAAAGTTTGTATGAAGTTCTTCACTAAAGCTTGGGCGAAAATATTAAAAAAAAAAATTTTTTTATACGAAACAAAATATTTTTATTCCTTCCTTATAAGTTTTTCTTAAATCCTAATCAGTATTTCTAATGCTGCGGTGGTGAATATTCACGGTAATGGCAAGTTTCTTCTTAATTTCTCTCAATTCTCTATGTTGGCAATTTCAACTCTGTTGAATTTCCAAACTACTTCCACTCTTCTAACCTCAAGCTCTCTACTGTGTTTTTATAATTTCTAGCTCTCCAAATCTCACCCTCTCTCTCTCTCTCTATGTAACTGTTTTCACCAAAATTCACCTGTTGTAATTTTGTTGTCGTTTTTGTAATATTCCCTTTTTTACACATTAACTAACCATTATGAACTTCCTGCTTGAAATTCCATTAGTCGTCACTTCGTAGGATACATAATCATGTAAAATGCCTCTCGGCCGCAAAACGGAAATAACTGTAATCGTACTCTGTGGTGAATTTTCAAAGGCTTTAAATAAAGCATATAATACCATTGGAGTACACTCAAATGTCGAGTATCTCATTGCCGACTTGACAGAAGATGTGATAAATAGGTATGCATGTATGTATGTATGTATGCGTCTATAGGAATTTCCATACATGTATGTATGTTCCTATAGCGAGCCACATATCCTTATGCCGAGTGTCATTCCTTGGTTGACGGTGGGTTATAAATGCGGTTTTAATTGCTCTTTAGCTAAAGCGTTTACAACAGCTTAATACATATGAAAATTCGAAATCGAATTTATGCGTACAACATTGTGCTGGTAAAATGAGTCAAGTGCTTTTTAATGCACAAAAATATAGTCAATTAACAGTAGATTAATTTGAATTTTACAGCAAATGAAACCCTAAAATTTCTTACGATTTTTTTATTATTTTATAAGTAACTGGTATGTTGACTGTTGCGCAAGAATTTAATATTTAGGACGAGTGTTATGCATTTCAAAATAGGCTGGTGCAAAGTATTTAAAAAGAGCAAAGGGATGATGGGTTTCTTTGGGTTAATGGAGAGTGTCAATTTCTTATGAGTATATTTTCGAATGATTTTCTTATTCCACATTTTTTTATATTTTTTATGTATTTTTTTCTTATTTTGTTTCCTGTATTTTCTTGTACTTCATTTTATTCTAGTTCAATTTATTTTGCTTTTTTATTTAAATTTGTACTTTATTGTATTTTATTTAAGTTTTAAAAATGTTGTGTTTTTTGTTTGTGTTGTAATTTATTTCAATATGCTTAGTTTCAATTTTTTTTATTTTAAGGAATTTTTTTTACCTTATTTACTCGTATTTGTTCCATATATTTTTTATTGGGTGTTCAAATTAATTTGCTTCGCATTTTTGTGTTCAAAAAGGTATTTTTTTATTGAAAGAAGTAAAAAAATACATCATTCTAAGTGTTGTCCGTCGAAAGCCACTGCTTTTTCCTCTTTCCTATAAATATTGTTCCTTTATCAGCACCAATTAATTCTACTATGGGCTGTTAGAAACTAACCCTTTCTTGCCTTATTCCTTCTAGGAATTATTTTAGAATTTTATTCCTTTTAACCAGAATTATATTGCAGGTGTAGTGACCATAGTGACCATATTTGCTTTCACTTATCCTATGTGGGTCTTCGAGCCGGTTTCCATTCAAACAGGCTTACGAAGGACACTAGCGTAAACACTATGCCTACATGCGACTATTAGCTTCAAGCTGTTCCGTTGTGCCCAGTAAGCTATTGCGATTGGGCTTTCCGCAGCTATTTCCTCTTTGTTCGGTAGTATGTTTATTCCCAGTCTGTGCATAAGGAGTTTCAAATACCTGTCGTCTAGCTGAGTCTTCTTCTGCTGCTCTATTTCCCATTCCCCGATGGTGTCGTTGCCATTAGCCGAACGTCTCTTAAGTCTTTTTTTGAGTTCAGCTTTGGAGCAGTATTTATATTCTAAGCTGCTCCGATGTTTTGTGGAGAAATCATAGAGAAAATCTCTAAATCCAGCGAGCTAATTATCCATCTGGAATTTAAACCGCAGTAAATATTTGAGCGTTACGTGATCTGTTCGAGCTCTTTGGAGCTCTTCGGAATCTCTTTATGCATAGGTATTTGTTAAATTACTTGATGGGCTCGACCAAAGCCAAAGGCTCTCTTCGTGTTTCATAGTAAACATTTTCCCGTCAATTAACTGCGACAATATGCTCTCTATTCAATAGTTGCTGGCATCAGTATCTAATAAAAACATTTCACCTACAGCCGGGTACGCATTCAAGATCTGGAAAGCTTCCTCTTGCTTCTTGTTTCACTCAAAAGTCTATATTTTTATTCGTGCTCTATTGAAAGATGTAAGCTGCGCTGGCAAAATTTAGTTTTATTTATTTTTATTTTATCTGTTCGAGCTCTTTGGAGCTCATCGGAATCTCTGTATTCATAGGCATTTGTTACATTGCTTGATGGACTCGACAGAAGCCAAAGGTTCTCTCTCTTCTTCTATACATAGTTGCTGGCATAACTATCCGATATAAAAGTCTCACATGGAGCCGGGTACGAATCCAAGATCTGGAAAGCTTCTTCTTGCTTCTTGTTTCACTCAAAGTCTTTATTATTATTCGTGCTCTATTGAAAGCTGTAAGCTGCGCTGGAAAAATTTATAATGAATCGACGATAATAAGTCCAAAAAACCTGGGAATCCCGTTAGGTGGTTGTCAATCCTTAACAGCTTCAATATTTTTCTCTACAGTTTGAACGAACACTGATGCAACTTTGAGCTCCAAGGAGTTAATTTACCTTAAAATTAAACACTTTTTAAACTTGGTTCTAAACCAGCTCTAGTTATGCTATGGAAAGCTTTCAAATTCTTTAAGTATTGTGACTAAAGAGTGATCTATGTAACTGAACTTGTTTGAAGTGGCTGGTTTCGCTCTTACAAGCTCAACGAATACATAGCTGGAAAGTTCTTTAATGAAATATTTGGGATTACGAACTTTCATCAAACATTCGAAATTAGCTTCTTCTCCACAGTATATTTTTTACATTATTTTCTAATTTTATTTAATTATTATTTGAATTAACTTTATTGAGTTGTAGTTTTTTTTTTAAATTCTATTTTACTTAATTCACACTTCCCGATCAAAGAGCGCACGAGACAAGAGCAAATGCGACAATTTTGCTTATTTACACATTCACCAGAAATGTTTTAGTCGCTGAAGAAATGTTTTTTTTATTTTTTATTTTTTATTTTTATTATTTTTTTTTGGATTATTTTGTGTAAAAATCACGGTTCACTGATTGTTGTTCAAGCAGTCAGTGGATGTAACCATGATGAAGGTTCTGAGGCTTTTGTTGAGAACAGCCTCACCAGCGCCAACCAGATCTTCAGCCTTTTCATTACCGTGTAACCTGGGATGCGTGGTACTGTCAGTAATGCTCACAATCTCTGCCTGGAAGACTTAAGTTGTAGTCATCGAGTTCAAAACTACCTCACTTATTGGGGCCTGACACGCATTCAGACCCGTCGGTACAGATATGGATATTTTCAGTATTATCGATTGGCTTCCGCTCATTCTACTCGTCTATTGAAGGAGTAAGTGGCTTGCAGCTAACCTCCAGCGCCTTTGTTGAGGTATCTTAGCGCCTGATATACCCAGTAAACAGTTGCGTTGCTACAGACTCTCACTCCCACTCCAACCTCGTTAATTTAACAAAAAAATAAAAATAAAAAACTTTGAATTAAAACCTACCAATATAGAGTCTATATGTAACAGCGCAATATACTACGACACCTTCGAATCACCAATCGAAGACAATGGATAAATCTCTATCTCAAATTATATCAAGCTGAGAAATACCTCATATTTATGGTTATAGACTGTGTATTAACAAATGGATAGACGAATATTGAGTTTTCCAAGTTAGTTCCATGTCCAATGTCAGGTAGGTCTAGCGCTATAATCTACCGCAAGAAAGACCCAGCTTTTGAGAACGTCGAGAAGACGTTCGTGTCTTCGGCTACATCTCCACTTAGTGCAGCGATATGTGAGGTGAAACAAACAAAACGATGATGCAAAGGCCTTACAATATGTGTAGCCAAAACAGTGTCTTCAAAATTCTTTCAAAACTTTCCAAGCAGGAAATGGAGCCACTTTTAAATCACCATTTTTGTAGTAAGTTTCAATAATTATAACGCGTTGTGCGGTTGTTAAGCAATCCATTTTCATAAATGCCTGACTACTAGCTAAAGCAAAACATGTTTAGTTTGACAGTTAAGTTTGAGATAATGTCAAAATAGAACACTGCGCTCTCGAAACCATTAAATGGATAACTCTTTATTTTAATTTATTTAGTTTAATTTAATTTAATTTTTTTTTTGTGCTTTGGTTTTATTCTTTAAGTTACCGTTTTAAATATTTAATTCTTTTGTTTGTCAAAATAAAATAAAATTTTGCTAGATATATACAAAAAAAATTTTAATTATAATAATTAAGTTTTTCTATTTTCCGTCTTTTCAGATCAATTGATTGAATATTTCGAAGTTACAATAAAGGCAGCAGCAACTAAAAGTCATAAATCGTCCTTTGCTATGCGTGAGTATTCTTCCTTTATTACAACTTTCGTATAAATTGTGAGAGTAATGCTTAAAAAATTAGTAAAACTTGTTAAAACCAAATTTTTTTTTATATATTTCAAATGAGTTGAATTTAGAAAGAAAACCAAGTGATTGCTTCAACGATAAACTAAAAAATTAAATAAAAAAGTTAGGCAAAAAATGCAGTAAATAAAATATTGATTAAATATCCAAAAATCAAAAACTTTCGTAATCAATAAAACTGCTTGATAAAATTACTTTAAAAAAAAAACAACTAAATTCTTTGACGCTGACTAAAACCGGCAACTAATTAATTAATTAATTGTCCGGCCTTACTAAAATTTAAATATTTTCCCGTTATTAAAATTTAAAAAATAGTAATAAGAACCTTAATGAAGCGGGATTTTATATGAAAGCCTGGAATTGATAAATATAAATCAAATGTTTTAAAATTTTGAAATAAATTCACCTTTACCGCGAATTCTTTACAACTTTCCGCCACACAGTTTCATTACCACTTAATAAAGCTTTCAACCTATTCACCACTCTACTCTTCTTTACTTCTCTTAAAAAACTTAAGTTGGTTACACTCCAGCTGAATTGACAAATTCAACACGCGTCCTTCCAACACAATTACTCCCGGCCGTGTTCAAAATTTTACGCTCAGCGCTAATATGCTCTCGCTACTATTACAAATTTGACCACGGAATTGCATTCGTGAGCACGCGACAAAAATTACCTTTCGTGTTGAATAGCCGACGACACGAAGCATGCTCATCACCCGTGCCGTTACAAGTTATGCCGTTAGCCACCGTTAGGCATCGTGTTGGTTTTTTGGGACAAGTTTAGTAGCATTTCGGGTTTGGCCAGGATGTAAAGGATAATAACGCGAGTTAACGATACGCTCGAGTCGTATATTTTTTTTGTTGTGAAAAGAGCAAGTAGAATACCAAAAGAAGAAAAATAAAAGAAAAATACAACTACGAAAATTAAAAAAAAAAAATTGGTCAAAGTGCTTGTGCGTATGTGTATGTGGGATAACGCGAAATGCAAGTGTTTTATGATCAAGCAAATTTTTGTTTTTAAATGCGCTTTTGTATAAATTATTATTAATAGAAAATCACGAATCAATTTTCTGCCCACTTCGTGCATTTGCACGAAATCATACTTCCTGACCTACACTATATTTACGTGCAGTAAGTTCAATCTTCCTTCCGCCCCTTACCGTGCGAGTGAATTACAACGGATATACGAGGCAAGCGTGTGTTACAGCTCTATTTGTGTGTAATGTTGCATTTTTTAAATAATTTTTTTTTCGGTGTAATTTTTTAGCGATTTCCGCACCTCCTCAGTGTGTACGTAAAATTTTCGCAGTCGCTGAATCCTGGCTTCCTAAACTCCGGTTTTTTTTTCTCAGCAGTTCATCGACACATTCATATCGCATAGATATATAGTTAATATGTAATTTTGCGATATCTTTTAACAACAGGACTTCAAAAAAATTAACCGTGTAATATTAAATTAAAAACAATGCATTAATATTGAAAATTAAGTGGTTTTAAATAAATGATTGAAAATATATCTCAAAAATATTTAAATTAATAATATATCGCACAAATAAAAATTCAAACCTCCAAAAGAAGGCATTTACATACGCTGAAAACTATCAACGGAAGGAGCATCATCGTATCAATCTGTAACCAGTAGAAGCTACTTATAAATTAAAAATGGTAATAAAAACTCAGTTTCTTAGAACCAATCTCAAGCCTCGTGTGGAAATCGTTGTTACCTGTATTTAGGCTAACCCGACTTAAAAATTGATTATTAGAGTTGGTTAAATATTAAAAATGTTTCCGTGAATATTTAAAAGAGGGTTAGGTGTATAAGTTGAACATAAAATAGAATAAAAATTATATTAAATTATATTAAGTTAAATTAAATTAGTTTAAAAAATAACCAAAAAAAATTAAATTAATAAAATTAAATAAAAGTAAGAAAAATACAACAACAAAAAAATGAAATAAAATTAACTTAAAATAAATAAAAATATTATAATAATATACTTTTAATAAAAAACACAATATTTTTTTTATATAAATTTTTCTGAAGCCGTCTACCGTCGTACAACCGAAATATATCGGAAATTTATATAAAAAATATTGGTTTTTTTTGTTTTAAAAGTAACATTGACCTCGAGCCAGTTGAATTTTTCAAGACAACGGAAAGTTCGCAAAAACCATCAATTAAAATAATATAAATATAATATAAAAATTAATAAAATAAAATACAACAAAATTAAAAAAAAAATATATTAATATTATATAAAGTAAAAAAAGGAAAAAACAATAAATTGATACAAAACAAAAAATAAATAATCCAAAAACTGAACAACTAAATAAATAGAAATAGATGTAAATTTGACTTAAAAATTTAAAATAAACCAAAATAAGAACGAAAACTCAAAACAAAAATAGGTTAAAGGCCAAAAAATGAAACAAATTAAAATAAATAAAATAAAATAAAGTAAAATAAATAAAATAAATTAAATGAAAAAAAAAAAATAAAAAAATTAATTGAATTAAAATATAATTAAAAATCTGAAAAAAATGAGAAATGAAATACAATAAAATAAGATATTAAAATGAAGTAAAACTAAATTAAATTTCATTAAATATATTGAAAATAAATAAGTTAAATAAAACTAAATTAAATTAAATAAAATAAAATTAAAATAAAATAATACAAAAATAAATAAAATAAAATAGACCAAAATGAAGAAAAACCAAATAAAGTAATTTAAAAATTAAGTTAAAATAATATAAAATAAAAAATTAAAAACTGTATAAATAAATAACTAGAAATAGATTAAAATGCAATATAATAATTAAAAAAAAAAAAATAAGAATAAAAAAGTAAAAAAAAATTAGTGAAAAATAAAAAAAATTAAAAAAATTAAAATAAATGAAATAAAATAATTGAAACAAGCGAAGTGAAATAAAAATAAAATAAGGAAAAAAAATAAAAAGAAAATAAAATAAAAATAAAAAATTAAAAATAAGGACACCTGAAATAAAATAAAATAAAATATTAAACAAAATAAAATTAAATTAAATTTAATTCAATTATATCTAATAAAAGAATAAATAAAATAAAATAGTATAAAAGCAGTAAACTGGAACTAAAAATAAATATAAAATAAAATTAAAAAACAAAAATTAAAAAACACAAAACTATATTTAACTAATTGCTTAATGTAAATGTTTGTGGTGATAAGTAAATGAGCTTTATATTCAAAGGTCTTTTTTGTTAGAATTTTTTGATTTGAATATTTTGTTATACAACAAAGAAAAATTGGTAGAAATGAAAGCTGTTTCGGAGATCACCACATCTCCTCATCAGACTTCTTTTGCCAGGAATCGAATCGAGCGATGGATATTGGCATCACAGACCAACGTCTGTCATGTAATCTGTTGTTGTAATATTCAATTTGTTACTAGCCAACAACTTCTAAGTACCCTAATACTTAGCCGCTATTTTTTCTTAATGTTGGGTTAGTGAGTTTTTGCAATCCTGCATACATTCATATATTTAACTAAGTTACTATAAATTGCAAAAAAAATAAAAAATAAAACAAAAATAAAAAATTAAAAAAGAACAAAAATAAAATATTTGAAAACTTAAAATATAATAAAAAATTGTAGTAAAAAAAGATAAAGTGAAACCATTTTATAAAAGATATGAAGTTTTAAAATTATTAAAAAAAAAAACCATTTAAATAAAAATTATATGTATTAACAATAAATTTTGTAAACTGATACAAATTCATATTTTTTAAACTATTATTACCCTTACAAATTATGTCCTGGTAACTTAGTCCATACACCTAAAATATCTTCCTACAATGTATTTCTCTATCTTAAGTCCTTAAAAAAGTCCTGCACATACGGTCCTGACCAAATACCTTATTGCTTTCTTGTAAATTGTGCTGAGTACATTTTCGAACCTTTTACGCATTTATTCAATTTATCTCTTAAAGAGAGTAATTTTCTAACTGTATGGAAAGAATCTTTTATTATACCCCTTCATAAAAATGGAAACAGATCTTTGGTAGAGATCTACCGAAGTATAGTTAAACTCTCTGCGATTCCTAAACTATTTGAATCACTCTTCACTGACCATTTGACTCTTCCAATCTCATCATTTATATCTCATTTACAACATTGATAACAGTTTTCTTGACCTGGGTATCGGTGTGGAACATAAACTGTACTTTATGCATCACATTGTTGTGATAATCAACAAAGCCAAAGGCATCTTGGCTTTTATAAAACGGTGGTCGAAAGAGTTTAATGATCGTTATGTTACTAAAGTTTTGTATACAACATTAGTAGGACCTATTAAGGAATACGGCTTTGTGATTAAAATAATAACAGCCTCCATTTTCAGCCCTCTTATTCTCTCCGAAATCAAATTTAATTTTCCGTTCAGAATGTCCTGACATTTCCCCCCATTTTTTTCTGAAAACTTGAACATGTAAAACGAATTTTGAATTTCACGAGCCTTTGCTTGCGTCTTGATTTCAACTCTCATTCAACTCTCATTCAACTCTCATTCAAGCACATTTGACATATCTGTCTCACTTTTTCATATTGAGAAAACTATTTTGTCGGCTCTCAACTAATCATTAAATAAAATTTTATATTTGAATTAAGTTATTCTTAAAAATCAGCAGATGAATTTTGTTATGTAGCTGAACTTTTTTAGTTCTCGACACTAAACAAACTCTTGCTCTTCGCGACTTGGTATTGATGACAAACAAACAAAACAAATCTTGCGGATGGACGGGAGGTGTATAGACCGTTGGGAATAATAATAATAATAATAATAAACAATTTAAATTAATTCAAATTATATGAAAAAAAAATTCTTAATATAAACTTACACAAAAGGAGACAAATAATCAAAATAAAGTAAAATATAATATAAAAAAAATTAACCCGGACACGGAGTGAAATCCTGAGAATCAGCATAAGCTACCATAATAAAAAAGATAAATACACAAACAAGGTCCTTTAGTTTCAAGAATTCTTTAAAGGAAATTTTGTGCCTTCGATTTTTTTTTTTACTTCCACTTATCTCGAAGCTAGCTACATAAAAAAAATTACTAATCTCTTATAACCACCAAATAACTTTACTTAAGGAGTTTTTACTCCGTTTTTTTTTTTTAATTTTATATATATATACTTATATATATATACATATATATATCGTCGCCCGGATAAATTAATGTCGTATGTTGCATTTAAAGACTTTTGGGAAATCAGATTTAAAGTTTGGAATTGTATTTCTTCAAAACGCGTCAATAGATTTTCTCCAAAGTCTGAGAGAATACAACTAATCCACGAAATTCTAAAATTATTTTATTTTTCTTATTTATTGTTTATTATTTTGGAATTTATAAATTCAGTAAAATTTTGTTGTATGTTATCATTAGCAACAGTTTTACAGGAATATGTATAAAATACGGAAAAACGTGCTCTCAATTTGAACTAAATTAAAGATTTTTTAAATTAGTTAAATTTTGTATTTTATTTTTCATAAAAGTATTATAAATTCATTAATTCACAGCAAGTAAAAGCACATTAGAATGCGCATCTTTACAAAAAATATCACATTTTGTTTAAAAAAAACTAAAATCTATTATAATCAAACAACTTAAATAAATAAATAAATATGACAATTCAGTTTTTCAACAAAAATAAAGTAAACAAACAAAATTAAACTAATAAAGAAATAATAATACTCAAAGCGGTTCGGTATATACCTAAGCTGTTTAAATTTTAAGTAAAGCTTGATAAAAAGCTTTATCTTCCTGGTTTTCCAGGAATGAAATGGCAGTTGTTAAGTGTTTTTTTTTATTTTCATCAAGTGCTTTTTTCGGCACAAGACGAAAGGGTTTCTCCCAAATGTTTATAGATTTTGAAAATCTAGTTTTTTTTTTAATATTTGTGAATGAATAATTTACATGTTCAAATGAAATTTTCGTTCCAATTTGTTCAAATGAAATTTTCGTTCCAACAAATCATCTCCAGAATATAATAACGATTTGCATTTAAAAAATTGTACATCTTTGAAATTCATATTTTCCGATTGTATAGAATAGCACTTAATGTCACTATCAATCATTTGTAACAAACAGAGTTTTGTATTTGGAAAGTTCGTGTTCTTAAGCAGTCCTAATTATGTCAGCTGACTAGGAATTTCGACGTTCCGTAAGTATCTTTCAATTACGCTGTGAACACAATCAACCAGTTGTAAGCAAGAATGTCCTGGCTCACTGAATTTTTGCTTAATTTCTATAATATGTGGATGATCGTGTAAGAATTGTAACAAAGCAGTCGCTGTTATAAGATTCCTGTTTTGCGGAACCCATGAGTCACTCCATAATAAAGGGTGTTTTTTATAGAGGTATAGAACTTTAAGTTGGCACTACTTTTCAAGATGGCGAGGATATTATAAATATATATATAATTTCTTTTTTGTGTAACGTGCTCGCCGAGGGCAATATTGGCTATTAGTTGGAATTATTACTGACTTAAGTAATTCCAAAAAGTCTGCGTAGAATAAAAGTGTCATGGAAATGATTTTCTAATTTTTGGAGTTTTTCTCCTCTGAAAACTATCTAAAGAAATGAATTGTTAAAATATGGCTAAATAGCTAATAAAGCAAATTTGTGTATGCTCAAAGTATTTTTTCAATCCCAGAATTTCTCAAAGCTTTAAAAATTCTGTAAAGTAAAAACTAAATGAGTGTGAGCTTTTTGTACTTCCAGGGCTTGGTAGATATAAAATCTCTAAAAAAAAAGTGAAATAGTAAAAAAGTTCTTAAAGCTTGTATTTTTATTAAGGCGTTGGGTGTGTTTCAGAGGTTAAAAAAAAGGAATTTTCACAATTTTTATCTTTATATTTACAATCATATATTTTATGCAAATAATCTGCCATATCAAGGATATATTTTTAAACAATACTTTGTGAAATTTTCTTTCAAAAATTCCGAAAACTCAGCCTACCTCATCTCCCTAGACGTGCCAAAAGAAAATGCTCTCGCCGTGGACAGCAAAACTCATTCTTGGTTTATTTAAAATAAGAAAACCAAAAACATTTCGTTGGTCAATTAAAATTTAATTTTTTTGACAGACTTTGGAAAAAAATATTTTTTTTTTGGATCAAATTTTCGCCATGCATTACCTCGAAAAAATAAGTTGTAAGAACCAAAAAAAAAAATCCTTCGTTCAATGACTAGTTAATATTATTACAAAAATGTGTGCCAAATTTGAACAAAAGCTCTTCAAGAAATCGTGTCCACCAACTTAAATAATCGAGTTTTGAGATAAACGCGTTTAAAGTTTCAAATTGACCAAGAAATGGCCTGACGGGCGGAACTTCCAAATGGTTTATATTTTAGAATTTTACTCCGATCGATTTGAAATTTTTGGAAGAATATTTTACAATTTTTACAATTTAATAAAACAAAAAGAAATGTTTTTTTTTTAATTTTCAAACCCTCCTAACCCCTTAAAAGTGGTTGAAAGGCATGAAAAGTTAAACAGAATATATATTTAAAATTAAGAAAATTCCAAACTAATATATTAATGACGAAAAAAATTTTTTCATTCATAATTTTTTAATTATATTTATAATAGTATTTATATTGAATATGAAAATATGTTTTTTAAGTTTTATGTGCTTTAATTAATCAATTAACTCATTTCACTATGTTGCTTTTTTAAAAAAAAAAAAAAATATATAAATAAATATAATAAAGTCTTCTTTAATTATCCGAAAAATCCTACCAGTCTCAACTACTCATCTACGCCACGTCGCTTTTCATTTTACCAATTTCACTATGCCACTTAAGCGCATCAACCTTTTTAATGCTGTGACCTGCATAAATAAATAATTCAATCACCTGCTGTCAGTTACAAATGCAAACATAGCTAGCTATACATATACAAGTACATATGTACGCTTATTACTATATACAAAAAAATTTGCTTATTACGATTGCCAGCAAAAGTGGCAGCGCCACCGTCGAAATGTACATACATAAATACATATCTACGCGCACAGGATAATTTACATGCATGTACTTGTGTATGTATATTTATATAGTAATAACTATATATATATATATGAATATTATTTAGACTGTCTGCTTACTACCGAATAAGCATGGCCAAAAGCCCTCCCCCCAATAAAATCCGTTGCAAACCACAAAAACGAAAATCTTCAAACATTCAACATAACCTAAAATCGAGACAACAAGTCGATGGCTGTAAGCTATAAAAGTTGTAGAAGAGTAGGAGAGTAGGAGAGAGAAAGAGTAGATATTTACTTTACATAGGTAGGCAAACATACTATAGATGGACTGAGCGTACGCCACTTGCATTGTGGCCTAAAATATACTTTGACGACGGTACACAGTGTATTATCTGTTGTTGTTGTTGTTGTTGTTGTTATCTTTGTACTTGCTGCTGTTGCTGTTGTTGTTGCTGTTGTTGCTGTTACTGACTGTTGGACAGGTGGTCTATATTTGCAAGTACCTCAGTTTATATGGTGCAAAATAGACATTACCGGTTATCCGGTAAATGATTCTACTGCCTTTTCGTCGGTATCTTTCACCATTCACCTTTCAGCTTCAACTTGTGATATGTGTATGTTTTGTATATGTGTACATATCTACATACAATCAAAATAATTCGGCATACCGGTAAACCTTTTCACACTTTCGCCTTGCCTTGGGTAAGCTAAGAGTATTTTAATGCAAAATGAATATGAATGAATACTATATATGTATGGACGTACATACGTACATACATGCTTTTATATTTTAAGCATACATATGTATATATATAGTATTTAAGTATGTAAAGACGTTCGTACATGCCGGAAAATGGCTCCAAAATGTTACCGGCATATTTTAAATTGAAAGTGGCATAACTATGCTTTCATCTATAAACATATGTACATATAACATATACATACATATTTACACTAAAATAGCTTACAAGCGAAAACAAGTTATTTTCTTTCTATTATACATTTAAATACCCATATCAACTTCACACTTAACCACGTACTGTCAAGCAAAAAACACATTCTACACACATATGCTCACAGTATATAGGTTTGTGTGTCTGTATAGAGCAAATGCTTAACTATTTAGTAATATGCATATTTATACCTATATACATACATATGTGTATTCATATGTGTTTGTTGCTTCCGAAACACATTGGGATTTTATTCATCAAATATTTAAGTGCTTACCGTTAGTTGAGTTGGCTGAGCCAGCATGGTGAATTAAGTAAGTTAATAGCTAATAGCATACAGTTAGGGAGTAGTAACTGTAATATGTAGTGGTTGAGGTAAAGGATGACAAACCCAATTTTTTTTTTTTTTTTTTTTTGGTAAAAAACACGTTAATTTAATAACTGTTTAAAATTGGTATCTCCTTAAAAAAGAAAAGGTTTTGCTGTTGTTTCTTGCGTTTGATTTCATGCTAATTTTAATTTCTAAGAGTTTTATCAAATATTTTTTCGCTAATCACCTTCATAGATATTTGTTGTTTACAGAATGTTTTCTATTAATGCATACAGACGTACACAATACTTCAGTTAAAGGCTATAGGTGTGTTCTGCCAATTTATTGCTTTATTTATTTTAACTCAAAGTTTGTGTATATATTCATATTTATTAAAACTTAAGTATTTCTTCTGAGATTTACGAACTGTTCGACCATTTACTTATTACTCGAAATTTTTTCAACTTTTTTTCCACAGCAATTTTCCAAATTTTTCGTTTACATTTGCAATGCGTAAAAAACTGTGAAATGCTAAAGAAATTTTCTATAACAAAATTGAACATTTTTTGTATTACTTAAAAGTTTTTCTAGGACCAAGTATTTGGAGTTTAAAAAAAAAATATTTTTATTACAGAAAGCGACTTTTAAAAAGGTTTTATAATATATTTTTTTTTAGTTTTCTTTTATTGTAAATTTTGATTTTTTCTGAATGTGTTAATGTAAGGATTTTTTTTGAAGTCTGTATGGCTCGTTCTCAATTATTTTTTTTTTTTATAAATTTGCTTACATACAAGTATAAACGTTTTGCTTTTACTTATGTAATTTTCTGATGGCTTTAGTGTGTTATATGTGCAACAATAAATTTTTTTTATTCTCAAGGATTTTCCTCTAATACGAAACCTTTTCCCCATTCACGTTATCCTCATCTGGAAGTATGTCATTATTAACATATAACTTTCGGAGTAAAAACATAGTATGATTTACTTAAAGGTATTGTTATCTAGTTTATTGTAATGTCCAAAGCGTTGGTTTCAACAATCCCACTCCATAACTCTGATAGCTGCTGCCATTTTGAGAAATAATATGCCTATTGCCAGCTCATGCGGGAGCATATTAACAATACCTTTCGGACACAACTTAATGATTACCGTAATTAAAGACTTTACTTACTTTTGAATATGCTATCTGGAACACCTTGAGCTAAATAGACCAGGTACAATCTTCTACAAGAGTGTACAATTGCGTATGCCGATGATATTGATATAATCGGTCACAACAACCGCACCGTAAGCGTTCTGCGTTCTCCAGGTTAGACGAGGGAAAGACGAAATACACTTCTACATACAGTGCATACATAACTTATCTTAGCGAAAACAAGCTTTGGTTAATCATCGCATCGCATCAATAACAGCTTGAAGCCATCGTGGCATCGAAGCTATTAATTTGTGAGGGAGCAACACTGTCCCAATCTTCAATAAGACGTTTTTGGAGTAATGCTGAGCTGGAAATATGATTTTTTCTAATTTTGCGATCAAAAATCTCCCAGACATATTCAATAACATTCAAATGTGGGCTTTGAAGTGGTGTGTGCCATTGCTTTGGAGCATGATAAAGCAACCAATCCTTATCAATGTGAACCGTGTGCTTCGGATCGTTATCCTGTTCAAAGATCCAGCCTGTGCCAAGCTCGAAACTGTCCACCGAAGACTTCAGATTAGCTTCCAACATTGACTTATATTTCAATCGATCCATATTACCCTCACATAAAAACAAGCTTTCGAACTGCAGATGCCGCAACCGCGTCCCAAACCATTACGTTGCTCCCACCATGCTTCACTATTGGTATTATATTTTTGGTGTTAATTGTAGTGTTTACTTTTCTCCTACCTTTTGCTCTTCCATCACTGCCGATTATATTGAACTTCGATTCGTCTATAGAGAAGACTTTTTGCAAAAATCCATTCCTTGTCTAAATGTGCTTTAGCGAACTCCAAGCGAAGTTTACTATTTTTTGTTCCAGACAAAAATGAGGCTTTTTACGTGGCGTTCTACTGTGGAAGCCGTTATCGTTCAGAGCTCTTCGAATTCTTCTTATATGGGCACATTTTCTTGATGAGCTTGCGATGTTTTCGGCTAATTTTGGAGCAGTAACTTTAGGATCATCATTCACTTCCTTCAAAATAAAGCTGGTGTCTCTTCGAGTTAGTTTCTACGGTTGGCCAACATGCGCCTTTTTTCGGTGGATAAATTTTTTTCAAAGTTGTTTTACAATGTTCTGCACTGTTGGCCGACTTAAGATTAAAAAATTTTAATTTTCACCATACGATTTCTTCCATTTTCTGTGCCGAATAATCAAGACTCGTACGTCAATGGATATTTCTTTTCGCGGAGCCATTGTTGTTGCTAATGTGTTTAAACCACAACTAAATTCAATACTTGTAAATTAGAAAACATAATTACAAAAAAAAAAAAAAATGGAAAGAAATGGTACCTAACCGCCATAACAACAAAGCATATCGAAATAACTGCTAGTAAACCCGTGGTGCTTGTAGACTTTTGTCAAGGATATTATTGTGTTTTTCTACGATAATTGTTTTATTTTATGTTACAAAAGGGTTTAAAATAGAATAGTACTCTCTATACAACGAATGCATGCGGTGTATGTAGAAGTTTGTCCGCCACTGTATGTGTTGTATGTGTTTATAGTTACCGATTTAATTTTTTTTGTTAAGAAAAACAATTTCAAGTTTTTCACAAAAAAGTTAATTTTCAATAAGTTTTTTTTCTATTTTTGATTTATTTTATTTTATACAGCTCTAAAATTATGTACACTTCTCTTCGAACTCTCATCTGTAGTCCCTCCAAAATTCATATACTAGCGATATTAGAAATAACCTTAAGCTATATGCATTGATGTGTGGGTAAATAGTTTGTTGAGCTTTTGGTTAGTTTAATTTTTCTAAAGTACAATGCAATTTTTTTTGGCATTTTTTTAAATTTTATTTTATATTTTTTTCACCATTTTGTAAACCTTTTCAGTTTTTATGGCTTGTGTATTTGACTTTGTTTTCCTTTACCAAAGCAAACAAGTCACTCCGTTTTGCCTTCTAGTCGATATATAAAGTAATTACAGGGCCGCAAAGTATGCTACGCTTCTTAACCCTAAAATTACAGCTAATATTTGATGCATTGCTATTTGAGCTTTATTATTTATTTTCCTTTGCCTTTCCTTGCGATTTTTGTGCGCTACATGGTCAATGCTGCGAACGCGAAAATTTAAAAGAAGATGAAGAAAAAATCCCAAGAAAATATGAACATTAATCAATTTAATATATATTTGCAGAAGCACGAGGAGGGGAAAAATATGAATTAAAGTACAAGTAATACTGCAAATAGCATGCTTTGCCACAGCTCTTATATCTTTAATGTAAGGCTTTTATTAATATTTAATATTTCAAAGTTTGAAAATAAAAATAAAAATAAATGTTTTCCATTTCTTTATGAAATATAAATTTTTTTTTGCAAATATTTCAAGATTTCCTTGACTTGCAACAGCCATTGAAATTTATAATCCTCTAAAACAAATAAAAGCAAAATAACTTTTATACAATATCAGCGCAGCCACAACTGTGAAGCTGTGTGTTGTGTGTACAACCATAGAAATAAATAAATACAGATAACATGAACCGTTATCAAATTAAATTATACGTTGAAAAGCTTACCCGTTGCTTACACTGAACCGCCTGCCCGAAGGACTTCTTCACTCTGTGAGTGACTGACTAACTGACTGACAGACTGACTGACTTCTCTTTGGGTGACACAGAAAGAGAAAGAGTGAGAGTGTGTGGGGGTGAAATGTGGGAGTGAAGTGTGGCAATTGGCGTGAGAAAGTTGTCATGTTTGCGGTTTGCCTTTGGCTTTTCACACACACACACACACACACACACACGCAGTAACAGAATGAAAGCGCGCGTGGGCAAACACATATTTCAAATCCTTTTACATGCACATACACACACACACTCACAAGCTAAGTAATACATATTTCTATACTTCGTAAAAGCGCTAACATCATAATATTGTATTATATTTTGTATGCGTTAAGGTTTTTTATCTTGAGTTTTCATCTCTTTTTGCTTCATTTCATACACATAATACATACGAGTATGCATATGTACATATATAGAATGGCCTGAGTGAATGCACATAATTTTTAATCGCCTAAAAGCATGTTATAAAATTTCTCTACTACTTCTCTCCTATATTCAGATGTACATATCTATGAATCTTTGCGCTGGAATCTGTTCTGGAGCATATCTCTGCGTATTATGTAATCTCATTTCACAGTAAAGTTAATCTTTACATTTCTTTGCTACTTAGAATATGCTACTCATTTTTTAAAGCAATTTGTAAGCTCTTATCATTACATATATTGAGGCAGATAAGCAGGTAAATAAATGCTGAAGTAAAAAAGATGGTTAAGAGTGCATTCTTCGAATTAAAATTCTTTTCAATTCGGTATCTAACGTGTTTTTATTGTAGCCAAAAATATATGTATGACAAACAATTGCAGAAATGTAGTAAAAAAAAAATTGTATATTATTTTATTTGCGGTTTCCAAAATAAATGTAAATAAAATGCATTTAAAATAATTTTTTCCCTGAAATTCTTTTTTTTATTACAAAGTTTGAACCTTGGCATTAAATGTGAGACACTACACCATTCAAATGACCACCTCGTGAAGTTTTACTTTGAACTTTGCTCGATTTGAGGTAATTTTCGATCACGTTTTGGCAGATATTGGGCGATATCTCAGTCATAACTTGACGAATGATGGTTTTCAAGTGCTCAAGATTTATTATTATTAATTCCATTCACATGAGGGCGCTGTCCGCATGACGTACGGAACTTGTTTAGTTTTTCATCAATGCCGAGTCACGATGAAGAGAGGCTTGTTTAGTAACGAGAACTAAAACATTTTAGCTACAGAACAAAATTCATCAGCTGATTTTTTAAGAATTAATTCAAATATAACATGCAATGATTAGTTGAGAGTCGACAAAATAGTTTTTTTTTATATGAAAAATACATATCTGACACCAAATGTGCTTGAATGAAAGACACAAATAATTCAACGGCTCGTGAAATTCAAAATTCGTTTTACAAGTTTTCAGAAACGAGGGACAAAAGTGTCCGCACATTCTAAACTGAACATTAAATTGATGGAGGGTCTAGGAATTGGGCCCGTTATTATTTTAACCATTAAAATTACTTCAAGCGTTTCCCAAAGACAGGCGAAAGTAGGGAGATTGGTAAGAAGGAGTACCAATGCAAATAGGAGAATAGTATAAGAAGGAGTACCAATGCAAATAGGAGAAATTTCTATCATGTCAGAGTATATTTGATACCTCGGGCTCCAAATCACCGAGCTGTATTCAAGAATAGGTCTGAATAATATTATATACAAAGTTTTAGTAACATAAGGATCATTAAACTCTTCTGATCACCGTTATACAAAAGCCAAGATGCCTTTGGCTGTGTTGACTATCACACCAAGGTGATGCGTGAAGTACAATTTAAGGTCCATATTGATCCCCAGGTCAAAAAAAAACAACAACAACAAAAAAAAAAAACGGTGAATCTGTTCCAAATTGTAGTTATCTATAGTGTAAGTAGTTGTCTGTAAGGCTCTTCGGGAGAAACACATAACTTTATATTTCTTAAGATTTAGGGCCATCCGATTTATTTTACACCATTCAACCATTATGTTTCTGTCATTTGTCGAAGTGTACGATTTATAAAGTTAAAGGTTTATCCGCATAAACACGGTTTTTCGCGCATCCACACAAAAAATGGCCAACTGTGTCAAATCGCACGATCTCTGTACGCAGGTGAGGGATTACACGGCCGGGGAATTCGCCTCGCAATGAAGCCGTATTTGCTCGTGTTGTGTGACATGTGGAACCATGTTTTTGGAGCTTGTTGACTATTGTCCAAGACGTGTTCTTCAATTGTAGGCAAAAAAAAAAAATACTGTTATAATAAAACCATAATGCTCCGAATTGACAATAGTTCTCAAAGAACTAAGGTCCAATAACACCTCCGGACCCAAGAGCGCAACAGGGAGTAAGTGTTTGCTTCGTTACGTATCCACTAAGTGGAAAATTTGGCTCGTCACTGAAGAAAATTTTGTTGAAAAATCGTGGTCCACTGCTGATTGTTCAAGTGCTCAATTGACGTAACTACGGCGTTGTGAATGGTCAGCTGGATTCAGTTATATACCATAATGTGCCGTAAAAAGTCTCAGCTCTAGAGAATGCCGAGACTTAGACATATTCGGGTTTGTGCCTACACTTTCGCTTGCATCAGCGAGGTTAGAGGTAGAACGAGCAAAACGATGATGCACAGACAGGCCTTACATGCCTGTAATCGATTCAGTTTCTTATAATTTCTTTAAAATTTTACCAATTGCCTGAGTAGCTGGACGATTAAGTGCACTAAAATCTGGTTTTAAAGCACGAAACGTGGCTACATTCGAGTCACCATTTTTGCAGTAGGTTTCAACAATTTTAACGCGTTGCGCGGTTATAAAGAAATTCATTTTCGTAAATGCCGGACTACTAATCAAAAAAAAAAAAAAAAATTTTTTTTGGATTGAAATTAAGTTTGACAGATGTCAAAATACTGCCCCGCATTTTCGGAACCACTAAGTGGATAACCCTTTATAAGTTCATAGGTATGTAGTAGTGGGTAGGTCAAGTTATGTCCATTATGATACCACAGAAAACCTTCGGGCTTTTTCCATCCATTTAAATTTTTTTTTATAAATTTTATTAGATCACTTAATCAAAATTCTGTCCAAAGTAAAACGCTATCCATAGCAGCCACTTCAAAACGTCGTAGTTTACTTCTGCTTAGCATGGGGCATTCACATTCCAGCTGTTGGAATCCTGCCCGTCAATCCTTGTAGCATCTTTTAAGGAGACCCCTGATCTATCGGCTTGCCGTTCTAGAAGACGGTTTTCAATATTCAAATTGCCTTTGAATTGTCCTTGGCATCTTAATTTTGTTGTTGTTGAATAAAGGCCATTTAACTATCTTTGTCATCCTTTGTCTGGCAAGTTTGCCTGCATTGTAGGTCAGGTCCTCCTATGTCCCTATGTCCTTGGGACACATCTGCTGTAGAGATCTGCGATTTGCTGCATATTTTACAGCTTTAAAACTACAGAACACACTGCCATGACTGGGTAGCTTAAATAAGAGTTCTCATGAAGAAGGGTTTCACAAAACATCGCCCTTCCTTCTCCTATCCACACTATCTGTGAATACCGCAATGCTACTGACCAATGCATCGTATTTGTTTACCCATTCTTTCCAGTCGGGATTCAGTGTCATAAAGTTGGAGAAGGTGTCCAAACTAAAAACTAAGCGGTAGAAAAATATAATATTCTAGAATTCTTGCGTGTGTTGTTGGTTGACAGCTAGACTATTTCGGTTCCTTAAAGGCGAAGTACCCTAGTCGATATACCACCAATTTTGCGTTTAGAGTTTCATTTGAAGTGAGTTTAAGCACTCCACTAATACATATCAACGCAGTGTTTTGAATCGTACCAACAAAATTTACTTATATGCTTGTTTTCCACACTATCGCGGTCTAAATATGCCACCACACCATGTAAGAGTATTGGTTTTACTACGAATACGAAAAACCAGCGGCAAATTCTGGAACTTCAGACCCATTTTTAATGATAACTTTTACAGTCATATAGAGGGAGTGGTGGCGTTCTCATACCTCTGAGTTATATTCTCATACCAGCTCAGTTTCTTGTCTAAAATGGCTCCAAAACCTTCCATTTAGCTCCCACACTTAGGTGAACTCCGATTGGAACTGGTACACTGATAGACGGAATTCTCTATTTTCTGCAATAGAGAACTAGTTTCATTTTAAGTGAACGAACATCGCTCTAAGGTGTGCATTTGTGAACACGTCTGTATACCTGAGCTCTTCCCAAGCTAGCTATCAGTGTACTACTGAATATTGAAGTCTGCCCGTGAAGTAGTTATTCACACCTAAGTTGTTTGACGCTGATGCTACGGCAGCTGATAATTAGTTATTGATAGCTTTTTCTATGCTCAAGAAAGCGACGAGCGAAAAGTAGTCTTTATTATCGAAGGGATTCTCAACGAATGGAACCAGTTACCAGAAACCATATGTATGAAACATATTTTAAATTTTGTAAATTTTATATTTTTTGTCATTTGCCAAGATAAAATTTACAATTAAAAAAAAATTAATTTTACTTTTTTCATATTAAGTAATAATATAAATGTTTTGAAATAATATTTTCATCAATAAGAAAAGTCATATAAAAAGAGGAATTCGGTTATATTGCTGCCTAAAAGTATGCTTTAACCAAATTTAAAGTATAGTTTAACCTAGCAGCTCGCTAATATAATTCTCCACTTAAGTAAGAAAATTAGGAAATTGCAGATTTACTCCTTTTTCTACCTGCGCCAACTGCTGCCAGCTAGCTACCTTTATTTACAAATTTTCACAAAACCTTTCGCTTTTCACTAACTTTTTGTGCACAAGAACTGAAAAAAAAAATTACAAAAAAAACAAAACTCGTTATAGAAGGCAGTGTATTAAAACTTTACTTGCATACTGAAAACATAATGAACTTTTACGAAATTTCACTGCACAATAATAAATATTACGACGGTGGAGCTGAGTGAACTTCTTCATGGCGGTGGCTAGGCATATTTTTAGGCGCATTAAGTATAATTTATTTACATTTTGCACAGCTACCTACTAATATGCATGCAGCAGGTGGTGAAGAGAACTAGAAGAGAATTTATGTGGGCATTGAATGTAGTACTAACCATATGCAGAAGTAAAAAGGGAGAGGAAAGTGACGAAGCAGCAGAAGAACTAGTGTGTGTGTGTGTGTGCGGTAATGAATGAGCTCATAAAGAAAACTAAAATTTAGTTTGCCATTCTCTCTCTACCAACGTCGTTTCTTTGGTTACTCATTTACCTCACTGCGCCTTATTTTCTGCCCGGCCTAGCCTTATTTTGTTGGTTTACTTGTTTACATTTCTAATTTTCAAACACCTTTTAAGCATTAGCACAGCAAAAGAAAATCGCAAACAAGTCTGGTAAACAAAAACAAAATCAAAAGTAGTCGTAAAAAAAGCAGTCAACGAAAATGAAAAATTAAGTTCAACCAAAAGAGAAAAAAAATTACAACAGGAAAAAAAAGTAAAATGAAAAAAATAGCATTAAAAAAAATAAAAAATAAAATAAAATAAAATAAGCTAAAATAGTATTATATATAAATGTCAAATAAGCGATCTAAACACGAATTGGCGCACTGGAAGGTAAAATAAACGTTGGCCCTAAGAACTACAACGTCCTTGCTTGCTTATAAACTGTCTTTTAACGGTGTCGTTTTTATGTTTATACTAAATACATAGTAATGTAGTATATTTTTAGGCATTGCATTTAAATTGCAATGCTGCTCCGTAGGTACAAACATACTTATATTATTATTTTTATTTGTAATTTTTTTTATTTGCCACAAACAAATTATTTTACTTCATCTTATGTGGGTCCTAACATGCACTCGCATTTAATTTGTATTGTTTTCTGCACATTTGTGCCCTTTTCCACTTACTTTTCACTCTACTATGCTTTTATTATTGCTAGAAATTTTATTAATTTTTTTTCTTAATGACTCAGTTCTCCCCTTTCTTGAGAAAGTCACAGAATTATACGACTTAATGAGAATATGGTAATTAACATACTTATAAACATACATTTAGGCGTATTTATGATTTTAGATAACGAAATTGCTATATAGATTGGAGAAGACTGAAAAAAAATTAACAAAATTCCTAAACACTGTTTATAATATTGTACTTGAGCTCTGCATAATTTTTTTTGATGCTCGGAGGATGTAGTCAGCCCAAAAGTATGCTACAGGTTTACTTAGCAGCTGAATTACACAGTGCAACGTTTTTCAAATCATCGTCTCGGACGTAGTTTTTGGCGATTATTGTTGAAAGTACTTACCAAAACTATAGATTCTGCATCATTACTTAAGCCAGTTTAGCTACTGCTCGGATTTTATGAACTCATACATTTATGGGCTCAAAGTCGATTTTGCGCATTTTTTTCACATATACATACATATTCATATATAGACGTTAACTCCCTAACGATTAGGTTTTTAAAAAAGGAATTTTTACTTATTTGATTTATATATATATTATTCAAACAATTCACCATATCAAACATACATATTTAACCAATATTTTGTGAAATTTTTATTCAAAAATTCCGAAAACTCAGCCTTTGCTACCCAATCTCCCTTGACGTCTCAAAAGAAAATTTTCTCGCCGCGGACAGCAAAACTCATTATTGGTTCATCTAAAATCAAAAAACCAAGAATATTTTGTTAGTACATGAATAAATCTCGTTATTGGACGAAGGAAAATAAAAAAAATTAAAATTTAAGTTTTTGACAGATTTTGAACAAAAAAAAACACATTTTTTGATCAAATTTTCGCCATGCATTGGCTCGAAAAAATTAGTTGTAATAACAAAACAAAAGTCATCCGTTCAATGACTAGATAATGTTATTACAAAGATGTGTACCAAAATTGAACAAAATCGCTTGATAACTGCTCGGGAAATCGTGTTCACCGACTTAAAAAATAGAGAAAGGATATATCTCTTAGAATTTTACTCCGATCGATTTGAAATTTTAGGAAAATATTTTAAATTATTTTCAAACCCACCTAACCCCTTAAGAATATTGTTTGAGGTATTCAATAAAGTTATAGATATGAGATGAGAGAAAAAAAAATCAAAAATAGCTTATTCGGAAAAAGTGTAAAATCGCGAAAATTCTTCTTTTTTTTAAACAATTTAGAGTGAATAAATATTTGGAAATATTGAGAACTATTATTGCAAATTTCAATATAGAAAATAACAAGTGCCCAAAAATTGTTATGTTTGTGGTCTTATATGGTCGAAAACATACAAACAAGAACGAATAAGCAGAGTTAGTGAGGATTTCAAAGCAGCATATCATCACAATTTCGATGAATCTGAATTTAGTAATGCAGATTTGACACCGAACACGGTACGCAAATTTGCTTTAATACTCTTGTTGGTGGAATACAAAAATGGAGTACGTTTTATTTTTCAATGCAAGAGATTTGGGTGAGCGACACAATCGAGCATGATAACACCAGGCGTTACATATACTTTAATTTTGATGTTAGATTGAAGATAAAAGTGTCAAGAACAAAAGTATATATTCCATTCTTTACTGCCACACTACCAGTACAATGCCCTCTGGGTATCGAACCACCTAAACCACCGAATCCGGTTAAGGAATCATAGGCAACAACAACTATTTTTACTAATCCGACTGAAGTGTACGATGCAGAGTGGATATTCCAAATGACGCGCCACAAATCACTCACACGAAACAAAATGCATTACATTGTGACAAAGTTGTGTTTATCGCAACGGAGTTCAGAAATAGGTACACTCAGGAAGATGTTCCTTTGAATCTCTTATCTTGCTCAGATGATAATGTGATGATGATGCTTATTTACAACCAATCACGAAACGGTTGAGATTATTAGAACCACTGGCATCATCTTCAAAATATGTGAAAAATTCACATAGTTTTATCTTGTTCCCATACATACATATCAATCGTAAACTCATACGACAAAATTATGATTTAAAAGCATTTTTTAGAGGCAAGAGACAAAAACGCACTAACAAAAAACTGTTTGAAGTGCTAGTGAATGTCATGAAGTTGCACCCGGACATACCGAAAAGATTTTCGCAAGGAGTACCATGGACAAAACTGGATATAAAAATGTATAAAAATCACAACGTGTAAATACATACGTAAACTAATACTCTTGTATAGGAGAGTGCTTCGCTAAGTCAGTGACCTTTTGAATAAAATAACTTTTTTTCTTCACGCTTGTTTGTTTTGTTTCTCAAAATAGTTTCCTTTTAGTTTTAGTTCTATAAATTTAATCCAGCGTCTTTTTTTTAATTTCGGATCTCTCAAATAATAGGTTTTTTCTAGGCCCTCAAAATAAGAGTTTGTTTCAGTGCTGACCTCTTCATTCGACCCGAATCTCTCAAAGGCAATGCCCTTGTAGGTGGTGAAATGAACTCTCTTGATTGTTCTTTGGTCTGTGGCGTAGTGTGGTTAATCCATTTTTCATCTACGGTAACGAAACGTGGCAAAAGCTTGTTTGTATTGCGGTTGAACATCGCCAAACATACCTTTGATCGTTGTGCTTTTGCCCCTGTGTGAGCAATAGCGGCACCCATCTTGCGGATGGCTTTTTCATGTCCAAATATTCATGTAAATGTGATGTACCAGCTCAGCTGAAGTCTTTACAGCCTCAGCAATCTCACGCATTTTATTTTCCGATCGTTCAAAATAATTTCACAGATTTTTTTCGACGACGGAAGAAGTAAACCTTTTCCTAACCATTGAAATTGATGGTGCAGAGCTCAGATGGTTTTCATCTCCACTAACACTATCACTTGAATAAAAAGCGATTTTATCTTTTCAAGTATTTACAGAAATGAAACAAAAAGCTCAAAAAGTTTTATTTTTAATTTTTTTTTTAAATTGCCAAAAAAAATTTTCTCAACAAAAACTTAATCGAAAGTCTATCGAACTCGTTGATTTACGGGTATTTTTACATAACACCCAGTTTTCGGTGATATTACAAGTAGTATAAATACAGAAATTGTCATCTGCTGATAGCATTGGCTTTAAATCCAATTTCGATTTATCAATTAATATTCTATTCACAATTTAACTTCAAGTAGACGACACTGAGGCACTTCATGAGAGTTGAGTGGTGTCATTTTCAACACAATAAAATTTTAATATAACATCAAGTGGCTGCAGCTAACATTTCTGATCATTTAAGTACGTTCATACACATGTATATAGATAAGTGCAACACAATATAACAATGTATATTTTTATTATTTACAATAAAATGCCGAAATGTTAGCAAATGTGTTCGCAATTGCCCGCAGCAACAAACAGTTTTATGTTAAATTTCAAGTGTACTTTAGGTATTCGCAATCAATATCAAAAACATTTTAGGTTGTTCAGGGATATATTATTGTTTTTATTATAAAACATTGTATTTTCATTTCACTTAAATTGCTTTTAAAATTATACGTCAGAGAGAGAAAGTAGTGAAAGGAAGAGAATGAAGACGCATGCAAGACGTATTATTACTCATGAAGGGTTTGAACAAAAGCGAAATATGAAAAGAAAGCAAAAACGAGAAGTACAATTTTTTGCAATTTTAATTTTGCTTAAATACTTTTTGTTTCAATTAATGTTGAAAAATAAAAAATAAAAATAAAAATAAATAAAAATAAAATAAAATTATACAGAGGCGGACATACATCTATTACTTTCGTTGAATGGAAAGTCCAAAATATTTATTTCAAAATTAAACGACACTGTTCATTTCAACTATTTTCCCTTGTCATAAAATAACAAAAAAAAAAAAAAAAAAAAAAGTTAACATGAAAAAGTGAAGCTATGCAAAAAAACGTAAGTCCGCATTGACAAAAGTCTACATACAGTACATATGTACATTACTTATCTCAGCGGAAAACTTTGGTTAATATCAGGTAACATAATCTTTTTAGTATTTAGTTTGTCCACCGTTCGCATCAATAAAAGCTTGAAACCGTCGTGGCATCGAAGCTACTAAAGTTCTCAATTCTGAGGGAGTAACACTGTCCCAAGCTTCAATAAGACGTTCTTTGAGTAATGCTGAGCTGGAAATCTGATTTTTTCTAATTTTTCGCTCAAAAATCTACCACACATATTCTATAACATTCAAATCTGGGCTTTCAGATGGTGTGTGTGTGCCTCGGTGCATGATAAAGCAACCAATCCATAACAATACGGATCGTGTGCTTTGGATCGTTATCCTGTCCTAATATGTAGCCTGCGCCAAGCTCCTAACTGTCTATCGAAGGCTTCATATTAGCTTCCAACATTGACTTATATTTCAACCGATCCATATTACCCTCAATAAAAACAAACTTTCCAACTCCAAATGCTGCAACCGTTCTCCAAAAAATTACGTTGCCGCCACCATGCTTCACTCTTGGTACTATAATTTTGGCGTTAAGTGCAGTGTTTTTATTTTCTCCAAAATTTTGCCCTTCCATCGCTGCCGAATATATTGAACTTCGACTTGTCTGTAGACAAGACTTTTTGCCAAAAATCCATTCCCTTGTCTAAATGTGCTTTGCCGAATACCAAGCGAACTTTAAGATCTTTTCAGAAGTAAGAGGCTTTTCACGTGGCGTTCTACTATGGAAACCGTTATCGTGCAGAGCTCTTCGAATTGTTCTTAAATGGGCACACTTTCTTCATGAATTTGCGATGTTTTCGGATAATTTTGGAGCAGTAACTTTAGAATCATCATTAGCTTCCTTCAAAAAAAAAGCGGATATCTCTTCGAGTTAGTTTCTTCGGGTGGCCAACACGCGCCTTTTTTTCGGCATACATTTTACTTTAAAAAAATGATTTACTCAAATGTAACATACTCTCAAGCAAATATTTAATAACAATGTTATAATAGTTGTTAAGAATATCATACATTTAAAAACATAGTATAAAACATAATTCAATATGCCATCAAATTTTATTCCATTAATTATTAATAAATTTTTTTCCTCAAAACTTCTTTCTATAAATTTTTTTATTTGTTTTTGTTTTTCAAAAATGTGGCCTACATTTTGGCGTTACTAAATGATATCAATTTTTATAATTTGAAAATAAAGCATACTTTTAGGATTTTTTAAATCCGCAAATTTAAAATAAATAGTTAACTTGATCAACGTTTGTTTTGAAATATTTAGAAAAAATACCAAATCGATTGTATTTAATTTTTTGTAAACCTTAAGCAGACTAAATATTTCTTCCCTTTCCTGACAATAAATGGAAAAAAATATTTTCAAGAAAATGTACGCTTTTGGAAACTAATTTACTCAAATATAGCATATTTTCAGACACATTCTGAATGGACAAATAAAATCAATTTTTCTGTGTATTTTTCTTTTACGCAATAAAAAATAAATAAAGTAATAAAAAAATGAGTAAAAATTAATCAGAAATAACCAAACAATAAAATCGTAGAATTTTAGCTCGACATATCAAAATTAAAAACTAATTAATATAAACATAAAATTAGTATATTGTATTCTGATAAAACATTAAAAATGTAACAATTATAGCGATATTTAACACTGTTCAAAAATTATTTATAAATATTCTAAAAAAAAGTACTTAAATTTAAAGAATACTACAAAAAATATAGCGCTTTCGTATTTTAAAGAATTTTCACAAAATCGATTTTTTTAATATATCAAAAGCTTAGTCGTTTAGGAATATAGTGTTAAAATTTTATAATGATATCTACAGTACGTTCGGTTCTACAGAAATTTGAGCAGGTACCGCTCGAGCTCATACACTTCAAGCTTTAAGCTCGTTTTTCTCAAAACACTCTCTTTTCTGCATGACGCAGTTAAAAAAGTATTTAGCCGAACGATCTAAAATTTGAATATCTTATTCTGTACACTCCCTACTTTTTTTTAGCTCAAAAAGTGATAAAAAATAAGCCTGTTTCGGTTATCTAAGTAAGTAAAATAGTGAGTTTCAAAAAAAAAAATTTTTTTTTAAATCTTGGTACAGAATATACACTTGTATTAATTAATAATCTCCGTGGTCTTTGGGTTTAAGATAAATACTAGAGCCTTAATTTCCTGCTCCATCCACATCCAATTTTTTTGAAGATCAAATTCAGGACCAATTTTAAAATATTTAAAATTATTATTATTATTTTTTTTACCTAAAAGTTTTTGTATTCAATATAAGTTGTAACAAAAATGTTGTTGTATATTATTATCACCTTAAAAAATTATAGAAAATGGCTGAAATCTACGATCTCTAGAAAATCATCTCCCCTTAAATATTTTGCTATAATATATATAAATAATATAAGAATATTGCAAATGTTATTAACAAAACATAAAAGGTTTAAGAATTAGAAAATTAATAAAAAATTAACGTGAATATATTATCAAATACTTAAAAAAACATTGGATTTTTTCTTAATTTCCTTAAATTTTTTATGCGAATTTTGCATATTAAAAAAAAAATATTAAAAATATTATTAGAAAAACATCCAGAAGTTTAAATTGAATAAATTGATTCGAAATTAACTCAAACCAAATATTTTGTGTTTTTAATTTACCTTGATTTTTTTTTTAACTCCAAAATTATTTTATCGAATTTTAGAAATGTTTGAAATATTGTTATTATATTATCTGAGGAAAAACTTTCACCGTCAGCATTTTTGAATGCAGAAAAAATAAATAAAATATATTTATAAAAAAATTTATGTGACGAGCTAGCTTTAAAAAAAAAAATAAAAAAAATATATTATTTAAAAATTATTTTTCAAATTCTTTAAAAAAAATACATAAATTTGACCGCAATTAGTATGAGTTGTTGCTTAAAGTTTCTTATTCCGGTGTTGGGCATTTCTTCAGCTTTTTGAAAACCTATTCGATTTCGTGCCAGTCACTGTGTAATCTTAAGCCAAGAAGTCCCCAAAACTCACACCAAATTATAACAAAAATGTAAACAGTCATAACCTGACCATAGTAAGAAGCAGAAAAGCAAAAGGAAAGTAATAACGACAATTCCAGAAAATAACTTGAATAGCAATTATAAAAACCATTAAGAGGCTTTCTGTTGCCAATCTAAACGGCTTGCGAACAAGCGCACTCAAGTTGAATGCGAAACAAAACGAAGCCAGATACCGAATGTCTTATCTTCATGACAAAGTATGATGAAAAAAGTATACTGCTTTTAGGCGCACACACGGCTTATCATATACTACTTTCTATATATGTATATACAATGAAATAGAACACAGCGCCGCCCATATGAATGTACTGACTTTTGTATAAAGCAAAATAAGAATTCGCAAACAATGTCATAGTTATGTACAAGTACAGTTAAGTAACTTTGTGTGTGTGTGTGTGTGCAAGAGTGGAAAGAGCAAATAAATATGCGCCTCCAAGGTAAACTAACATTTTATTTTCCTGCAACTCTTTGTTGTTAGTCGAAAATATTTCGATGTTCACATGAAGAAAAAGAGATGCTATTTACTTTTATGGATTCCATGAAATGAAAGTGTAACACTTTTCAAAATAACTTTATCGAATTCTGTGTAAGAATGTATTACACAAAGTATGCACATACTGGGAAGTTTATAAGCCAATTATTTGATGTGAATACATATGCACATATACATATTTATATGAATATAATGAAGAATGAAATGAAAATTCTTATTGGCATTTCAAGAATTCATCTTCATCTTATCGTTAGTTTTGGTATTTCCAGGCGTTTGGTATACACTTGTGTATGCCAAGTATGTTGGTATGTACATATGTAGGTTTTTACACAAATTGAGTGCGTATAAAAATTTTCTGAAAGTTCTCTGTTTAATTATTGCTCGATATGTGGAATATTTATTGTTATTTTTTTAAATCGTAAATGTATTTCGATTTTTAGGGTTAACTCAGAGCAAAAAGGCATTAAGTAATAATAATACGAAATTATAATTTTATTTTTTTAATATAAAACTTAAATTTATCATTTTTAGAGCTCTGTAGAAGTAACTATCAATATGAATATACTATGCATCTATATAAATTAATATATTTTTATTAAATGAGGGTTTTTGTCTTTATAGTTTATATTGATTATTCGATACTTATAGTAACTCAGAGAAAAAAAAACTTCTAAATGTGTGGTTTTATATAAGATTTGTGCTAACCAAAAGAGAAATGTATTTTTTATCAAAAATAATTATAAAGGGTGATCCAAGTAAAGGTACTTTTTTCAACAGCATTTTTTTTTTGACAGATTACACCAGAATTGTGTCAAACTGTCATTTTATTTTTGTTCAGTATTGTTTGGCATTTCATCATGGAAAAACTTACACCTGATCAACGTTAACAAATCATTCAACTTTATTACGAAAATTCACGTTCTGTAAAGAATGTATTTCGCGCGCGCTTTACTCAACTTATGGTCAACATAATCGGCCTACTGAGCATACTATTCGTAACACCATCACCCATATTGCGACCCTGCATTCATTATTGGATAATATTCGACCGAATAGACCACATCCAGTTCGTAGTGAAGAAAATATAGCGGCCGTAGCTGAGAGTATACACGAAGACCGTGGAGAGTCGATTCGGCGCCGTTCGCAGCAACTCGGACTCACTTATGGAACGATCTGGGCATTCTCTTCAGCATTTGGAAGCAAATAATCTTTGAGCATGTCACCGTATGGCAGATCCTTCCTTTTTTACGAAAAAAAAACCGAACCGGATAATATCGGTGGCCCATATGCTGCAATATATAGCAGTTTTGCTTATTCATAGCTAACATTGTAATAAAACAGATTTTTTTGTAAAAAAAAAAATACTTATACGAAACTTCATACACCTTCATATTGAGATCTTTCTGTATCTTTTCGGCAATGTATTCCTCAGAACCCACTGGACTAGTACGTACTTGAATTCTGTCCCTGATAATGAAGCAGTTGGGAGAACTTCCCCAACAAATTGTTCTGATTCATAACTTTCTGGAAGGCAAATTATTTCGGACGATTTTCGTGCATAATTTTCATTGAGTTGTGGTTTAAGACTCACCATTTTAGGAGTTTTTTTTTTCAATATATCCCAAATTTTCTCAAGCGTAAACTTAACAATTTTGTAAAACGCAAACGTTGTACTGAATATTTGACACATTGGGAATGATATTGCAGTTGTCATAGCTCATATTAGACATACTTCAAAAAGCAAACGGTAGAAGGGCCTACATTGTACTAGATTTATTTTTTATTTTTAAATAAGCAAACCAGTTGAAACAAGTTTAAAACAATAGATTTTGAAATAAAATTATGGGTTCGGTAGAGGCTTCCACCAGTTGTTTCGCTTATATTAAGCAACTGCTACTACATCACCCGCCGCTGTTCCTACATATTACGCTTAGTTGGCTCAAGTTTAGAACTTATAAAATAAAGGAAATATACACGACTAATACGAAATTAAAAAAATTTGTTTTTCAGCTCGATTGAAAATCGCTTGATATTTGTCGATTGGATGTTTGCCCTTTTGGTTTCGATAAACTTCCTTAGCTCCCCCGGCGGAATAAACCTCTTGGGAAATTATTTCCCAAAAGTTAAGTCAGGTTTATAGCAGACCAGACTGAAATCAGCCCAAACCATGGGCAACACTCCCTGTAAACTTCTCATCGTGCTTCGACTGGTAGTCGCTTATCTCTCAAAAACTATGGCATCGAAGTAGGAATCATCTAAAATTTATCTTATTTTTTCACTAAAAAATAATTATTATCCACTTTTTGTCCCAGAACAAGTGTCTTTAGGCATATTGCCATTTTGTCACACAAAAAAAAAAAAAGAAAAAAAATATATTTGACCTTATATATTAAGTAACTCATATACATAACTTTTAATTCTTTATTTTAATGTTTTCAATTAGAAATTTTTTCATATAAGCTGACAACAAGATTTGATCAATTTCGAGATTCCCTATTTTTTTTGGAAAAAAATAAAAGAAAATTCAAATTTAATGGAGAATGTTTATGATCACTCGAAAGAACATTCTTCGGCATTTCTTTTTTGAAGATTATCTCTTTGAAATGTTGGCCGCGGCTACGTCTCAGATGGTCCATCCGTTGAGTCCAATTTTCTATGACTCGTTCCAGCATTTGACTGACAAATTGGGAATGACACGCGTAATGTTTCGCTCAAGGCCGTGATAACAGTCGCCGTTGACATCTACGTTTTTAACGGCATAATTTTTGAAGAAATATGGACCGATGACTCCACCGGCCCACAAAGCACACCAAATCGTTTTTTTTTTTTTTTTTTTTTTGTTATATGAAATGGCAGCTATTGAATCTCTTCAGGTTAGCCTTCGTCCTAAATGTGACAGTCTTGCTTGTTTACATACCAATTGAGACAGAAATGGGCCTCGTCGCTGAATAAAATTTAGCTCGGATCTTCGTGGAACTTTTCAAGAGCCCGTAGAGAGAAGCTATGTCGTTTGGAAAGGTCGAGCAGCTTCAGTTCTTGCATAAGCTGTTTTTTGCGTGCTTCCAATTTAAGATCTCGACGTAAAATGCATCAAGTCGTTCCATATGCAAATAAATTAGTTTAATAATCGCAATCAATGGTTTTTGGACTTTTGGCAAGAAATCTTATTACTAACATTTTAATTAAATTTTGAGTATTCAATTGAGTTGATGGAAAATAGAGTATATATTTTCGTTTAATGTTTTTCTTCCGAAATATTTATTGTCTTTTCAGCACGTTCTTCGAAAATTATTACATAAATTATATTTATCTCAACAAAAATCCATTGCATTTTTTTCTTTTAGCTAAAGTTCGATTTCTGAAGGATAAGTCACGAATAAATTTTTAACTCTTCTTTTAAATTTCATTTTATTTTATTTTAATGTTTTTTGTTTTATTATATTTTATCGTTTTTTGTGTGTGTGTGTGTTTTTATCACATCAAAAAATAATGATAAAAAATGTCTTTAAATATCTGCTTCAAATTTTGACATCTGTACAATTTTTCTCCGCTTAAGCACCTACATATGTATGTGTAACTATGATATAATCACAAACGCCTCGGGCTTTATTTTGCATTTCTTTCATTTCTTTACTAACAATCATTTTACTTGCCACACAAATTCCCACCAACTGTTCTCTAATTCAGCTAGTTTCCTGTTTTTCTGCACATACATATGTATGTACATACGTACATACCGAATGCACAAATTGCGCAAGCAAATACATGTGAACCTCCACACAAAAAGGAAACCAGCAAAGAATCAACCGCAAATTTGTGCAATAACCAAGCAACAACAAAACACACACAAAAAATGCTAATACAACAACAATGGCATCGTAATAACGTTTGCCAGTAGTTGATGGTGGTAGTGCGGATGATATATATCCGTGTGTATACGTGTAATATTGCCTGCGGTGCGCCTGAATGTATGCAAATAGGAAAGGAAATCTCTACAGAAAGCACATGCACACAGCCACATGCGCATGCATACATAGTCAATTTAAAAAAAAAAAAATTCAAAAAATTTAAGAAAAAAATCAAGCAGTGTCGTATTCAAGAATAGAATAATAGTAACAACAACAACAACTTAAGATGACAACAAATCAGTGTAAAATGGAAAAAAATTGTATGAAAAATGCAAGCAAACGAGAAAAGTTCGAAGTACAAAGGAATGCCGCAGAAGAAGCTAAAAAAGAGAGCAAGCAGTAGTCGCAGAAGACTAGGCGAGACGAGGTGTGTGCCGGTTGGCTGGCTATAAAATCTCATACGCACAATCAAACTGCACATAAGCGAATTTTGTATGTCTCTTTAGTTTTCTGTATGCAGGTGTATGCGTGGGTGTGTGTGTATGTGTGTGTCTTGTTCACTTGCAATCATTTCAACCACACACAGTCAGCCAGCCTGTAAGTATGCAATGATTACTATGCACTACTCTCTCCACTGTCTTCTACTCTGAAGCGCACTTCTGTGCGGCTTGTGTATATACATGTGTGACTGTGCATGTGTGCATGGAGAAAAGTCGATTGCGGTAAAGGTAAATTTCACATTGTGAAGCCCCAAAAGTGAAATTGCTGGAAAGTGCAATTCTTTGCACTCGCTTCTTTTTAGTTTTATCTGCTTTCCCATATTTTTTTTTTCTTTTTTGTGGCATCAAAGGATGCGGGCGGCTTCTTCAAATCTCTTTAAATGTGACCTGCAAGCAATGCTAGAAGATTTGCAGTGATGGAAGTACTCGTATATGGTTGTTGTCATATGAAAAGCACAAAAGAAGGTAAAAAACGAAAGAAAAAATTTTGATGTAAAAAAAAAATTCAAAAAAAAGAAAAAAAAATTAAATAATATCAGATAAAAAGGATAAATCAGTAAAATGAAACAAAAAATAAAAAAGGGTTTAATGAAATAAAAAAATAAAAGTTAAGCCATATATATATGTATATGTATGTACATAAATATCAAAGTAGTGTAGAGGAGAATATGCGGGTATATATAGTGGAAGAGCAGGAGTAAAGTAAAAAATTTGAGCAGATAAGCCATCGTAAGAGAGAATATGTACATAAAAACGACATATTGTTACCTTGCTGACGCGGAATGTGGCAAGGTACCTCAACTCCCAGGCAGTAAGTTACATTAGAGTCGCTGCCACGCAACTTCTGACTGATTCCTGCTCTAAATCGTTTTGCCATATCTCACTCTATACATAAAATTGCTTTGATTTCTAGCCATTTTATATATATTATAAGTAAATATATGTATTTTCCCAATAGAGAGCGGCATCCTAAAAAGCCATGCACGGCAGCTTATCTCAAGCTACTTGTACTCCTCCATATCCATGGCATTACCGTTACTAAAAATATATATTTTTGGTGACTTTGTTCTTGTTTTTTCGTAACCATGCTCTGCTTACTTGTGATTTTCTTTTGCGACTGAGTTCTCGAATATTTGTCAATCAATCGAATTTTCAATTGTAACAACTGACAGTGAAGTAGTGGGTGGTTTTTACTTCTCAATTACAACCATACTCCCATACATGCATACAAAGGCACACCAAGCATTTATATATCTACATACATAGAATTATTCTTAGCTTATTCTCTGCTCGAATTTTGTGGAAATTTTCCTAACGAATTGATAAGTGTCGCCATGCACTAGGGAATAACTACTAAGAAGCTCGTAAAGTTCTACTGTTACAGCCATTGGCATTGCCCAAAAACCTTGTGAAAATAGTTTTTTTTAGTAGTGCATAGGTAGTGGAATTGTGCTAGTAAACGTAAGACTTTATAGTTTATTTTAAAGAGCTGGTTGTAAAACAAGAAAAGTAGAATATGGAATGACGGACATGGAAATATTCTACTAACTAAAGACTAACAATAAAATAAAATAAAATTAAATAAAATAAAAAATAAATAAAGTAAAATAAATTTTAATAAATGCAAAAGCTTAAAATAAAATAAAACAAAACTTATATAGAATATAAAAAATAAGAAAATTAATTAAAAAATATATAAAAAGAGAATAAAATAAAATACTAAAATAAAAAATAATAAAGAAAAAAATCTAAATAAATATATATATATATAAAACTAAAAAAATATATAAAAAAAAATTAAATTAAATGAAATGAAATAAAATAAACTACACTCATGTAAACAATTGAACTATCAAATGAAATAATAATAATACATAATTATGTAATATAAACATATTAAAAAAAAATTACGACAAAAAAATAAAAATAAAATTAATTCAAAAAACTATAAAACAAAGAAAAATTTTATGTAAAAAAAATTACAAGATCAAATATAAAGTAAAATAAAGGGCAAAAATATTAAATCCAATATAATACAAAATAAAATAAAATTAAATAAAACGAGATAAACAAAATGGAATAATATTAAATAAATGAAAATAATATAAAATAAAATAAAATTAACTAATCAAAATAAATTAATCTCGAATAGAATGAAACAAAAACAAAACAAACTAAAATAAAATAAATTAAGTTAAGAAGACAACAAAGAATAAGAAAAAAAATAAGACAAAAAATAAATTCAATTAATATACATAAAATGAAAAAATTAAAATTTAAAATAATGTAATATAAGAGAAATAAAAACTTAAATTAAATTAAAAATCTTCTTCTTTGGCGTAGGTACCGCTTATGCGATTATAGCCTCGCCAACAATAACGCGCCACTCGTTTCTTCTCTTTGCTGTTGGGGGAAAGTTAGAAATATCAAGTGATACCGGGTCACACTCCACCTGATCCTTCCAGCGGAGTGGAGGAATTCTTCTTCTGCTTCCGCTAGCGGATACTCTATCGAATATTTTCAAAGCTGGAGCGCTTTCATCCATTCGGACGACATGACCTAGCCAGCGCAGCCGCTGTCTCTTGATTCGCTGAACTATGTCAATGTCGTCGTATAGCTCGTATCGTTCCATCGTCTGCGGTATTCACCGTTGCCAACGCGCAAAGGACTATAAATCTTCCGCAAAACTTTTCTTTCGAAAATTCCTAAAGCCGACTCAACGGATGTTGACATCGTCCAGGCTTCTGCACCATATGTTTGGACGGGAATGATGAGCGATTTGTGGCGTTTGGTGTTGGTTCGTCGAGGGAGGACTTTACTTTTCAATTGCCTACTTAGTCCACCTGTTGGCAAGAGTGATTCTGCGTTGGATTTCAAGGCTGACATTGTTGATGTTGTTAATGCTGGTTCCCAGATAGACTAAATTATCTACAACTTCGAAGTTGTGACTATCAACATTGACGTGGGAGCCAAATCGCGAGTGCGATGACTGTTTATTTGATGACAGGAGATATTTCGTCTTGTCCTCGTTCACCATCAGGCCCATTCGCTTTGCTTCTTTGTCTAATCTGGAGAACGCATAACTTACGGTGCGATTGTTATGACCAATTATATCAATATCTGTCTACGCCAACAATTGCACACTCTTGTAGAATAGTGTGCCTGTTCTATTTAGCTCTGCAGCTCGTCTTATTTTCTCTAGTATCAAATTGAAGAAATCAAATCTCCTTGTCCGTAACCTTATCTGAAACCTCGTTTGGTATCGAACAGCTCGGAGAGGTATCTTCCCAGTTCTGGTATTATCCGGGGTTTTGCGCTTTTGGTATTATCCGCGGTCAGATTGCAAAGCCGTATGATTTTTGTGGGGATATGGCATATCAAATCCAGACATAGCGGCATAGAGGCAGTCTCTTATCGTGCTGCCGAAAGCAGCTTTAATATCGATAAAAATGCAGCATCATTTTCTCTCTGGTCTTCTCCAAGATTTGGCGCATTGTGAATATCTGGTCGGTGGTGGATTTTTTTTTTGCATGTGAGGAGAAGAAAAATGCCTTCCGCATCATCATTTTGTCGTCTCAAGCAATGATATGTGCCACTTGCAGGTCACTAAAAAACTCTCCTCTAAGGACCCTTCAGGGTGGCGTTGCATTTTTGTCGTAGTGAGATTACATCTTGTCACCTGCGTCCAGGTCCCGCTTTTTCTGACGTAGTACGATCTCTACGTAGTTTGATATATTTTTCCAGTTTGCTTCACTCACATTACGATGTCGTCCGAATCCAGCGGACCTACCAGGTTCCCTAGTGTCTCTCGTTCTGCTAGCCATCGTTCGGCGGAACTGTCCTCGATAGTGTCATTGTATATGCAGGACGGCTCTTCTGCTTTGCCAATTTTGTGCAGGTATTTTCGGAAATATCCGTGTCCGAATAACATCTGAGTGACAAAGTAGTTTACATTCCCGAATTTTATCTGTGGCCAGAGTTTCACGTCCTTAATTAGCCTAGCGGTCGATCTGCCGCAATTTCCTTGTTCCCAGCGGCTGTGCCATCGATTGTAGGTATCCAGTTTTAGATCGCCTCTTGCGTTTTCCCGTATTCCTTGGTTCTTAGGTCCCTCCCCAATTTTTTCTCCTAGTGCCAGGAGTCCTATAGGTACACTTTCACGGGAGCGTGTCATTATTCTATATTAGAAAATTCTGGGTGACAAAATTCTGTAAATTGCAAAAAAAATCTGCTTGAACAAAATTCTGCTTTTTTACAATTCCGCTTTTTAAAATTCTGCTTTTTAAAATTCTGCTTTTTAAAATTCTGCTTTTTAAAATTCTGCTTTCTAAAATTCTGCATGTTTAATGCGAAAGATTCTGCTTTATTCAAGTTTTGTGATTTTCGTCATACAAGAAGTATTAAAATAAACATTTATTCCATAAATATACATATATGTTTAAGCGATAACAATATTTTAGTTTGGCCAATTACAATATTTTTTGCAATTCTTTTTAAATATGTCGTGTGACTTAATTCATTTCTTTTCTTAATAATTCTTTGTTTGTTTTTTTTTAATTATTTTCCTTTTTTTTCTAACTCTTTCTCCATTTTCTTTTCTTGATATTTGAGTTTTCGCTAAAATAAGTTCCTTTTGCAAACTTAGCACAAGATGGTAAAATTGCGAGTTTCTTCTTCCAACAATAACTTTCAGCCGGCGATGCCACGCTTCAATATTGTTTTGTGTTCTAGGAAACGTTTCTGTTTGCGATGCATTATGGTCATGCACTGACCAAAACTCGGGAGAATATTTGGAATTATTATTATTTATATCAATATAATTTTTATCAAACCAAACTAGTAAATTTTTTATACTTTCCTTATCGCAGTTATTAAGTGATGTTTGAAAGTAATTCGGTATTTCGCTTGGCGGTACGAAAGCTAAGCTTTTAATCATTCGGACTTGCAGTGCGAATTCCACTGAAGTCCCATATTTTTGAGCCAGCCTATACATAAAAAACATATTACTTAGTATACATAAACAACCATAAAATAGGCTTTAATTACCTCTCCTTCTGAACCTTTCGCCATATTGTTTGCCCAAAATGGAACAAACAGCCGCGTAAATCACTATTTGGAAAACATTGCTTAATTGCCGATATGATACCCATTTCGAAATCGCAAATTATACGCCGAGGGCATAAATTTAGTTCATGGTTACTTGCAATCGTCAGCAACTCGTTAAAACAGCGACATATGACTTCAACGTTTTTTTGCTCATCAAGCAAAAAACGAGAGGCACGATTTCGCCATTTACTACTCTGCCACGTATGGAAAAAAGTTGCCTCATAACGCGAGGAACAACATGGAAAGTTCAATCAACAGCTCAGCAGTCACTGCTATTCAGCATTTCCAATGAAGATTTTGTCCCCAATATTATAAAATAATCATCATCGACCCACTTTTCTGCTAAGACAAAAAGCTCGCCTTCAAGGACATATAAATTAAGTGGCATATCAATATCGTCTACAGTTTTTGGTTCTTTCATGTTCCATTTCTTTTTTCTAGTCCGCATCGGGCCATTTTAGAAGGTAAAGCATCACGGCTTTCGCTCGGTGTTAGCACAATGGTTTCTCGAATTATCTGGCTAGCCGGCACGCATGTTTTTTTAGATAACTCTTTAAGCTTTATATTAGCATCGCGAACAAAACCTTCCACTGCCTCAGGGCTATGGGTATGTACACCGGACCTTTTAATCACACAATGGATACCGTCTTTTAATTCAGTCACCAATCGAGATTTACGCGAGATTTACGACACGCTATTCTTTTGGAACACGACCAATTATATGTCCTTCGTTTTGTTATTCTTTCTAAATAATAGAAATACCCATCAACACCCAACATTTCCTTATTTTTATTTGTTTTAAAAATTCTCATTTCGGACATTTTTATCAATATAATATTAAAACACGCTTTTTCACAAAAAGTCAGCACTTAACAGAAGGTAAACAAACAATATAAGAACCATTGTAGACAGGTGTGGTGAAATTGTAATTCCTCATTTGTGTTAGAAGTTCTCATCTTCAGGTAATATTTGATTGCAAACATATGTACATACCAATGTATAACTGTTGTCAACTATAATTAATGTAGGTATGTACATATGTACGAATATGTTAAAAACAATGGGGCGCATATACTAAATTGTGTGAAAAGTTTTACTAACTAATAACCATACCTAAATTTGACAATGAATCGCCCACAATGTTCTGTATTACGAAATTCTGTATTAAAATATAATGTTAACAATGTTAAAGAGGTCATGTAATTATTTTGAAAAAGTGCGCACAACAAAATAAAAAAATTAGATTAAATTATATACAGAAGTTAAATATATTTAAAAAAATAATTTAAATTTAAATTAAGTATGATATGATATGAAGTAAAATAAAATAAAATAAAATTTTAAATAATTATAAAAATAAAAAATATAAAATTTAAAAAAATAAATTAATATAAAAAAAAAAAAAAGAAAATAAAAATGAAAAATATAAATTAAAAATAACAAAAATAAAAATAAGAAAAAAATTAAAAATTAGATTTAAGATTAAAATTTAAATATTAAAAATTAAAAATTAAAAATTAAAAAATAATAATTAAAAATTAAAAATTAAACATCGAAAATTAATAATTAAAAACTAAAAGCTAAAAATTGATAATTAAAAATTAAAAATAAAAAATTAAAGATTAAAGATTAAAAATTAAAAACTAAAAATTAAAAGTTAATAAAAAAAATTAAAAATTAAAAATTAACAATTAAAAATCTAATAATGAGAATTAAAATTAAAAAAATTTATAATTAAAAATTAGAAATTAAAACATAAAAGATTAAAGATTAAATATTAAAAACTAAAAATTAAAAATTAAAAATTAAAAATTTAAAATTAACAATTAAAAATCTAATAATAAAAATTAAAATTAAAAACATTAAAATTAGAAATGAAAACATAAAAGTTAAAAATTAAAAATTAAAAATTAAAAATTAAAAATAAAAACTTAAAACTTAAAAATTAAAAATTAAAAATTAAAAATTAAAAATTAAAAATTAAAAATTAAAAATTAAAAATTAAAAATTAATAATTATAAATTAAAAATTAAAAATTAAAAATTAAAAATTAAAAATTATTTATTAAAAATTAAATATTAAAAATTAAAAATAAAAAACTAAAAATTGATAATTAAAAATTAAAAATTAATAATTAAAAATTAAAAATTAAATATTAAAAATTAAAAATTAAAAATTAAAAATTAAAAATTAAAAATTAAAAATTAAAATTTAAAATTTAAAATTTAAAAATTAAAAATTAAAAATTGAAAATAAAAAAGTAAAAATTAAAAATTAAAAATAAAACTTCAAAATTAAAAGTTTAAAAATTGAAAATAAAAAAATTAAAAATTAAAAATTACAAATTAAAAATTAAAAATTAAAAATTAAAAATTAAAAATTAAAAATTAAAAATTAAAAATTAAAAATTAAAAATTAAAAATAATAAAATAAATATTAGAAATTAAAAATTAAAAATTAAAAATTAAAAATAAAAAATTAAAAATTAAAAATTATAATTTAAATTTAAAAATTAAATATAAAAAATAAAAAATAAAAAATATAAAATTAATAATTAAAAATTAAAAATTTAATTTTTAAAATTTAAAATTTAAAATTAAAAATTAAAAATTTAATATTTAAATTTAAAAATTATAATTAAAAATTTAAAATTAAATATAAAAAATTAAAAATGAAAAATTAAAAATTAAAAATTAAAAATTAAAAATTAAAAATTAAAAATTAAAAATTAAAAATTAAAAATTAAAAATTAAAAATTAAAAATTAAAAATTAAAAATTAAAAATTAAAAATTAAAAATTAAAAATTAAAAATTAAAAATTAAAAATTAAAAATTAAAAATTAAAAATTAAAAATTGAAAATAATAAATTAAATATTAGAAATTAAAAATTAATAATTAAAAATTAAAAATAAAAAATTAAAAATTAAAAATTATAATTTAAATTTAAAAATTAAATATAAAAAATAAAAAATAAAATATAAAAAATTAATAATTAAAAATTAAAAATTAAATTTTTAAAATTTAAAATTAAAAATTAAAAATTTAATATTTAAATTTAAAAATTATAATTAAAAATTTAAAATTGAATATAAAAAATTAAAATTGAAAAATTAAAAATTTAAAATGTAAAATTGATTTTTAAAGATTTAACATTTAAAAATATTAATTAAAAATTTAATATTAAATTTTAAAGCTTTTAAAATTAAAAACTTAAAATTAAAAATTAAAATTAAATTATGGAATATAAAATTTAAGAAAAATGAAACAAAATTTAAGTAGTTGAATAATAGTATTATTTGCTTATATTTATTAAAATTAATTTAAATAAATAAAATTACGTTTCTCTCAATTATCCCAGAAAAAGAATCCTCAACAAATTTACTAAAAGCACGAATTCCTCAAAGTAAATTGCTTTAAAATCCTGCACTTGAAAACAAAATACCAAACAACCCAACTGATATTGAAAATACCGAATGCGGACTTTGTCAGCGAACTTAAGTCAAGAAGATTTTCTTTACTCTCTCAAAATGAAGTTGTGCAAATAGTTTCAGTCTACTTTGTTGTGTGCGAAAGTACAAATTCTACAAAATTTTCGGTGCGTTGCCCGAAATCAGCAGAAAAATTTTTTACAAAAAAAAAAAAATATATATATATATATATATATATATAAAATTAAATAAATAAGTAAAAAGAAGCCAAAAAGAGCGTACAAAGCAGACCAACTACCGCAACAAGCAGCTTAAGCAAGGGAAAAAAATAATATAAAATAAAGAGATGAAATGAGTGCAAAAATATATGTATGTAAACAAAATGAAAAGAAAGTAAATTAAACGAAAATGAAATTTTTCTGCAAAGCAACTAGCAGGCAGTAGTGGTGCATGTAGCAACTGAGAGCAATAATGGCGGGTGCAGATAGCTTCGCATTGCACTACAGCAAGCAGCAAGCAAGCTGGCAAGCAAACTATTACAATTTAGACAAAAAAAAAACACAAATTTCTACGAAATCGTTACACAAGCGAAGAGAATTGCGCTGCATTTGTAGTAAAATAAACAACACACACACCACACATACACACGCAACAGCCATGCAGGTATGCATATACGCGGCATACTTTTGGGAGCGCTACTACAAAACAACAGCAACAACAAAAAAACAACTGTGTGTAGTTTTTAAATCAGCACACCCCCATGTAGTCGAAAAATACACACTGTACACACTGGGCCAAATAAATAAACAAACCAAGTGCCACAATACCTATGCCAGCGCTGAGCTGAGGTAAACGAGTTTACAAAATTTTGCCAGATTTTTCAACTAAACTGCAATGAACAGAAGCTTGGCCTAAGGCAATGCGGCTGTGGCAGTGCAACAAATTTCATTGGTTGCAATGGTGGCCTCTACGTGTGTATGTGTGTGCCTGAGTATATATTTTCGCCTCGCATATATTCATGTGTAACTATGATATATATGTATATGCGTGGGTAGCGCAATGCTGTAGGTAAATAATTCTAAATATCCAAAAAGCCTGCCGCATCTGGAATACGAGCTTGCTTCTAGGTCAACTCTCTATTACTTTGCCGCTAAGAGCGTAGAGCATATGTATGCATATACATGCGCATCTACATATGCATTTGGGTAGAGTCGTGTGTCTGCAGAGTCTATGCTTTTATGAAATGTTTACTTTTCTTATTACTCTGCCATGGGACAGTGCTTTCGGGTGACATTTTTGGCTACGCTGCAGTGGCCAAATACAACAATGCTTCAGCATGATTGTTTGCGGTTGAAGATATTTGTTTACGGTAGGGAGGAGCAAAAAAAAAACGAAAAAAATTTTGTTTTTAAATATCTTTTGCTCATTGAGTAATTTTTTTTTTCCTTTTTTAGAAGTTAATTTTTTTCTTCGTTTTGTATTTTACATTTAATATACTTTACGTTTATTTTATTTTATTTTGTATTAAATTACCATGTTATATTATATATATATTTTTTAATTTCTATTAATTTTATTTTATTTGATTATTTTCTTCATTATATTTATTTTTATTTAGCTCAGTTGAGTTAAGTTTAGTTTAGTTCAATTTTAAAATATTTTTTTTTATAATTTTGTTTCATTATATATTATTTATACTATTTTATTTTGTTTACTCTTTAATTATTTTATATACAATTTTTTTTCTTTATTCCATTCTATATTATTATACAGACAGGGAATGAGAAGCCCTCCGAGTGTATTTCTGTAGGTCTCTCCATTTGTTGGTAAAAACATCAAGACGCAAAAACCACAAATTGGAGGAGGAGCTCGGCCGAAAATCGCTTCAGCGGTTACAAAGCGCCAAATATATATATATTATTATACAGGGTTATCCATTTTGCGATTTCCAAAATTAAACCTAAAAAAATGCATTTAAGATAATAGTTTTTATGAAATTCCTTTTTTACTATAAATTTTGGGTTGAAATTTCCTTCACATGCTAGTTTTAGCCGAAGGTAACGAACCAACCTTTATGAAATTTACACGAGCTGTTGTAAATGTTAGTTACGTTTATTGGTTACAATTTACTTATTAATATTGGTAAATTATCAATAATTTGCTGTTAAACTATTGTTACGATCTTGCTGATTAAGTTCAGTTTCTTTATTTATAAATAGTTTATTTAATTTCCTTTTATTACTCAGTAATTCACAATTTAATTGCAATTCACTTTACTGTTTACAGCCACTTGTATACAACTTTCACAATGTACTGTTTTTAATACTTTTCTGTAATGTAATCACCAACGCGTTTACTTTACGACTGATTACTTTTGCAGTCGTGTGTCGCCCTTATATACTTGTCTGCTGCGTGAAAACGAAAGCCTGGAATAATCGAGTCATTAAGATAACGTCTCGTTTTACGCTCTAGAACAGCCAGTTGTCGGCCCCTCTCTTTCATCTGACATTCGCTTCACATTTTCGCCACGCTATTCACACATTTATCATTAAATTTCAACTAACTAGAAATATTATGTTTACTCTTATTTAATTTTATTAAGTAGAAAACAACAAATTTAATCTTTGCATATTTTTATCTTCACAAATTGCAATAGAAATGACCGACAATAGCAATAAATGAGTATTGCCATACGGCATAAAAATAAAAATACTCTGCCATACACGGTTGTATGTACTAACTCACAATTATATTAAACTTATTTTATTCATGATTAAGGGAGCTATGCAGAATTGTATGCAGGGCGTAGCCGATGTTGGACGGGCTCAGGATTATATTTGTAGAGCGCGGCCAAAGGTCGCCATTTTACAAAGTTGTTTAACTTAAAAATACTGTGCAAGGTGAAGCTGTTGTTGGTACGTCCCAGGGTTATTTTTTTTTAATTGTTAGTTTTAAGGGCTCAAGAATTAAAGGTTTATCCGCATCGCTGGCCAAATGACATCGCCAAAACGACACTTTTTGTCCAAGCCGTGTCCTTCAATTGCAAGCCAAAAAAAAGTCGGTTATCTTACGACAATAACGCTCCGAATTTACACTGACAGTCTGGCTGATATCGTTTTCATAGAAGTAAGGTTCAATCACACCTACGGGCCATGAAGTGCACTAGAAAATAAATTTATTGTGCTTATTTACGTATGCACCGAGTGAGAAATGTGCCTCGTCGCTGAAGATAATTTTGTTAGAAAAATCGCGGTCCACTGTTTGGTAAAAGCACCCAATCGACATACTTATGGCGTTTCGAATGGTCAGCTGGCTTCAGTTGGGAGAGTTGGACTTTATAGTGATGCAGCTGTAAGTTCAAGTGTAAAATACGCCATAATGTGCTGTAAGAAAGCCCCAGCTCTTTAGGACGTCGAGAAACAGACACATTCTGGTGTTCGGCTGCACTTTCACACACGGCAGCGATATTTGAAGTGGAACAAGCAAAACGATGATGCACAGGCCTTACAATATCTGTAGCTGATCCAGTCTCTTCTTCCTTAAACGTTAACCAATTTACTGAGTAGTTGAACGATTGTGCATATCACAATCTCCACGTAACGTGGGAATGTTGGAAGCACCATTTGTTTAGTATAATCAAAGAATTCTGTTCATCGAATTAGTTCCTGCAAAAAAGTCGTGGAGGCCATTTGAATGATGTTATATTCAGTATCGACTGTATTTCACATTAAATAAAAAGTACTTAAATTGCCTTAACAATTAGTGTGTGTGTTTTTTTTTTAAAGAAATCATATCACTCTTTTTGGAAAACCCTATATATAGATTAATTAATTAAAATTATTTTTACTTCGTTTAAATAATCTTATTTTTCGTTATAAGTAAATAAGCTGTACTCAAAAGCCCATTTTTGTTGGAAAAATTATTTTTGATTGAATATTTTGTTATACAACAAAGAAAAATTGGTAGAAGTGACAGCTATTTCGGAGATCACCACATCTCCACATCAGACTTCTTTTGCCAGGAATCGAACCGACGGAGGCGAGTGCTCTAACAACTGAGCAAACGCCTGCCATGTAATCTGTGGTTGTATTATTCAAATTTTTTTTACTAACCAACAACTATTTAGTGCGCTGATATTTAGCCGCTATTTTTACTTAATGTTGGGTTAGCGAGTTTTTGCAATCCTGCATGCATTCAGGCAATAATTGTCTGAGAAATGTATATAAGCAGGATTGCTTGTCGGGCTCGACATATATGTTATGAATTTTATTTGATTTTATCAGTTTAATTTTATTTTATATATTTAAATTTATAATTATTTATTATAATATTCAAATATTTATTTATCTTAATATTTTTGATTTATTTTGCTTTATTAAACGGCACTGAATTTTGTTGTATTTTATAGTACTTCATTTAATTTTTAAATTTTGTTAAGAATTATATTTTTTTATTTGATTTTATATTCTTTATTTTTTAATATATTTTTTATATTTTTTATTTTATTTTATTTTAAATAATTTACTTTTGTTTTATGTCTATTTTTATACTATAATTTATTTTATTTTATTTATTTTTATAATACAAGAATTTTATTTTTATATATTATTCTATTTTATTTTAAATTATGTTATGTTATATTATTTTTATTTATTATATTTATTTATTATTTTAATAATAATTTATTTGTTTTGTTTTATAGTATTTTATTTACCTTGATTTGTTTTACTTCATTTAACTTTTAATTCTATTAGGAATTTTTTTTTTACTTTTATTTTAGTTTACTTTCATTTATTTCTTAATAATTTTTTTCCCTTTATGTTATATCTTATTTTCAATATTTTTTTATCTTTAATTGAAATATTTTATTTTGTTTTGTTATACTTTATTTTTATTTTATACATATATTTTTTGTTATTTAATTTTGTTTAATATTATTTCATATATCTTAATTGGTCTTACTTTATTTTATTATCTTTAGTTTTTTAATATTTATAATTTTTTTATTTTTCTATTTTTGAATTTTTCTTTATGTTAGTTAATAATAGTTGTTTTTTATTTTTTAAGTTTTCTCGTTTTTGTTTGCTTATTTATATTTTATTGTAGCATATTGTTTTATCTTATTTTATTTTGTTTAAATTATTTTGTTTCATTTAATTTTAATTTATAACTTTATTTATTTAATTCCATTTGTTTTATTCAATATAGTTTTATTATTCTTTTTTAATTTATTTTCTTTTCTAGTTTTATTTTAAGTTAATTAAATTTGTTTAGTTATTCCTTTTTTGTAGTTTAATTCATTGCTTTTTAATTTTATAGAATCCGATTCTGATTTCCAGTACCAAAAAAAAAAAAAAAATTAGAAAATGTTACGGAAATCCTACTTTTATTCTTCTAGTCTCCAACTCAAATTTCCGACTATTAATTATTGCTGAAAATTAACTTCTGACCAAAAAAAGCTGTTGGCAATTAATACGAAATTCAAACTACAAATCGAAACAATCAAAAGTGAAGTGGCAATTTCAGAAGTTATTTTTTCGCTCGCCATTTTCTACTCTCTTTTTCCACTCCACTGCAACTCATTTTTCAACTCATACATTGGCCTTTTCGCAAATAAACATTTGGCGCCAAATCGCTTTGCATTGTTTTAAAAAAAAAAAGTAAAAAAAAAATTACGAAAATTTTAAGCAAGAAATTGAAAACCAATGTGAAAAACAATGTGGCGAAAAACTTTTACAGAGCAAATGAAGGAAGTAAAATTAAAATGAAAGGCATAATTAAAACGAAAAGAAAAGTAAAACGAATTGTGAAAAGTGTCGCTGCAATGGCTGCAGGAAGAATATAAGTGTAAAGAGAGGAGAAAAGAGTGGTTATAGCGAACTACACACAGCATGTACGAGTATGTACGTCTCTAAAACAAAAGCCAACAAGTTAGAGCTGCTCCGAACCCTGCGGAACACTGTCATGCTGCCAGCAACAAACTTTCAATTCAAGACGCATTTGTCGTATGACCATTGAAGTAATTACCAAACTTGGCTTAAGTGCTCGAAAGCTTGAGATGTTGGCTGACAGTCGCTACGGCTGCTGCTACTGTTACTGCTACTGCTCCTACTGCTACTGCTGCTACGGCTGCCCCTACTGCTGCTCCTACTGCTACTCCTACTGCTGCTGCTATAAGAGTCATAAAATTGGTTTCACTCGAACTTTGCGCCATACCATGTCTCGCGTACCACGTAAAGTGAAAGCGGGTGGCGTTGAAATTTTTTTTTATGTCAAATGCAGTTGAAAATTTACACCAGTATGCTGAAGCTGCGTTCTCAGGCAGCGGAGAGTTGGTTGTTGGCCATAAGAAGAAACACACTTTTCGCTGGAAACCAATACTTTTGTATATGCACAAAATCACACACACACACAAATTTCTTGCTTGCGAAGCTCATGTTCTATTCTTTTTCTTTGTTACCGGCCACGCTTATATATCTGCCGCCGTTTGCTTGCTGCTTCAACTAATGTAAATATTTATTAAAAAGTAATAAAGTTTGCCATGCGGTGCCAAGAATTAACTATGTTTGCTTTCCCGGTGCTTTTAATTCAAAAACTTTATGATTTTCTTGGGTGTAACGGAATGAGAGAGTGCGAGAGAAAGAGTGCTGCGCAAGGCAGGCGTAACGCCTAGAAGTATACAAGACATTTGTATACCACCAAACCTTCGACATAACTTTTTTTATAAACTTTCATATCTATACACATATGTACGTTTGTGTTTGTGTGCATAATAAATAAAATAAGAAAATAGTTAGCAGCGTAAGTTAATAATTTTCTACTTAAAATGTTTGCTCTTATAGCCGACACAACTTTTCAAGTGCATACCCGTATGTATGTGTGCAAGTACTTAATAGTGTGTGTATATGTATATGCTAAGATTCTTGTTGTACGTTAACTAACTGTTATACTGCAAGTATGCGTATTAAGTATATTTGAGTGTTTGTAAGACAAGTCGTACTTGACTTCAATGAAAGGTTTTAACTGAAGTATTTCTCTTTTTATATTAACTTGTAGTTTCTGTTACTACTCATGTCAAGTTAACTTGTATTACTGCTATTATAAACCAGTTTCAACCGTTGTTTTGTTGCTAGTTAGATAGTGAATTCCGATCAAGTGCGCTTAGGACTGCTGACCATTTGTAATAGCCATATTGTGCCTGGGAACTGCTTAAATTCTCAAACCATCTAGTTCGTTTTATGAAATCCTCAAGATCGCTGACACTTGCTGAAGCCAATTTTGCAAGACAGCCGATATAAAAATTTCCGAGTAACTGATTTCGAGCCACACTGAAGGCTGGACAAAGCAGAGCTAGTGCTCAACGGACTCCACACTGCGACAGAAGTCGTTAAAGAAGTAATAAATCTAAAGGAGATCTGGTTTTGAAGGAGTAGAGACTTTTTTACCCGTCTTCCATGGTTTTTTCCCGCCATCTTCTATTAGCCCTACTAGTGCATACCGACCTGCGCAGGTATTTTGTGAAAAGAAACAAATATGTATGGACAAGTCATGTTCAGAATTTGCCGTAGTTAGGAGTGTTCCAGCTCGCCGGCTGCTCAGTTCTCTGGAATGTCTGTATCCTTGGGCCCACACTACACACATATCACAAACAGTCGAGAGTTTGTTTTAGTGTTCCTTCATCTTTGATGCGTTGTGATTGCTTTGGAGAGACTAAATGAGAGCTTGGCTGTTCAACTTAATTTTGATAGAGTTAGCACTGCATAATTGAGTACCCACGAAGCGTTTCCTTCAAGAAGTATCTTGCTCATATCAATTACGTGTGGCACTCAGTGGACTACGCAGTCCAGTCTGTCAGCATTTGAACCTTAGATAAGTATCTCTATGGATCTGTGATTCAAAAGCTGTTACCTTCTGTTATTAATTTCACTCTAGTAATTTTTTTGGGTGGGTGTAGTCAATATCTTCCAAGAACGGTGTCGAGCTTGGTACTTTGGTGTGTCCTGGGCTGTGTTCCGTTTAGGCTTATAGTGCAAGATAAGCTTTAAGCAGAGTTTCAAAGGCCGTCCCTTAAATTTTATTCAGTTTGTCCTTAAAAGAAACGCCTCATCCTTTACAGATCGTCACTTTGCAGGCGCAGATTGCGGTGATTAGTTGCCCTGGTATTTGCCTTTAGTAGAAATAGCGATTTCTATGACTTTGAGTGTGGGGTGGCTTAAAAAAAGATGGGTTGGACCTTTAGATAAAGATTATCGTTTTCGTCTTTGCATGACTCTCATTCATATCTCAATTACTGCATCAGTTGCTTCCTATGTAAAAGAACAGATTACATAAATTCTAGATTTGAACCGTGAAACTTCTTGTCTGATAGAGTTTTCTAAGTTGGCTCCAAGACCAAAATGTTTTTTTTTTTTGGGAAAAGCATTTCGACTGCTACCTGGCGAATTACAAGCGTGAAGTTTTCTTCCAAGGCCTGAATCGAAGCGCGATAGTCCGCATAGACTTCAGACTTTACATACTCCGACTGGAAAAAGACTAACGGTGTGATATCACACGATCTTGGTGGCCAATCGACCGGCCCAAAACGTAAAATTATCTGCTCACCGAAGTGTTCTCTCAATAAATCCATTGATTGATGTGATGGGTGGGAAGTGGCGCCGTCTCGTTGAACCAAATGTCGCGGAGATCATAAGCTTCAATTTCAGGTATCATATAGTCGGTTATCATGGGGCGGTAACGGTCGTCATTGACGGTTACGTTCTCACCGGCATGCTTTTTGGAGAAATATGGACCGATGATTCTACCGGCCCACAAACCACACCAAACCGTTGTTTTTTCTGAACCAAATGGCAGCTCTCGAATCTCTTCAAACTGCTCTTCGTCCCAAATTGGGCAATTTTGCTTGTTTACATATCCACTGAGACAGGAATGGACCTCATCGCTGAACAAAATTTGGCTCGAAAACATCGGATCTTCTTGGAACTTTTCAAGAGCCTAGAGCGAAGCGATGTCGTTTATGAAGGTCGAGAGGCTTCAGTTGTTGCATAAGCTGTATTTTATACGCTTTTAATTTAAGATTTTGACTTAAAATGCGCCAAGTCCAGTCCGAGTTGCGGCAAAGAGCGAAGAATCGACTCTCTACGGTCTTCGTGTACACTCTCAGCTACGACCGCTACATTTTCTTCACTGCGTCCTGGATGTGGTCTATTCGGTCGAATATTATCCAATAATGATTGCTGGGTGTCGAGAGGGTGTTGGGGTTGCGAATAGACCGATTATGTTGACCATAAGTTAAGCGAAGTGCGCGAAATGCATTCTTTACAGAACGTGAATGTTCGTAATAAAGTTGAATGATTTGTGAACGTTGTTCAGGCGTAGGTCTTTCCTTGATGAAATTCCAAACAATACCGAACAAAAATAACATGACAGCTTGACACGACTCACGAGTGATCTGTCCAAAAAACCACTATTGAAAAAAGTACTTCCACTTGGATCACCCTTTACTACCACTACTACTACTACTCTTCTACGACTATCTGCTACAACTATTTCTCCTAAGCTGATTTCCGACATGGAAACAAGTTACCACCAAGAGGTTTTTTCCGAACATGTTGGTGTGTCGCCACATGCAAACTGCTACTAAAAGAAAAAAAGCAAATAGAGGTCCAGTCAAGTTAGTAACAAAATTGTACCATCGCTTCAACAGGCGCTGGGGACACTTCGCTTGTGGGGCTCGACTTCACCCACGGTTGCATGGCTCCTTCTTAACCATAATTCCCTTACGAAGGGCAGGTGAGAACACAGCCATTTCAGAAAAGAAACACTTAATTTCTTCACGGATGGGTCGAAGCTTGATCGAAAATTCAGCGCGGCATTCTTTTGTTGAGAATTATTGTCTTCTAGACAATTAAGGTGTTTTCCAGGCGAAAGTAGCTGCTATCAGGGTTAAGAGAAGCAGTCTAGCGACCAAAATATTTTTTTTTACTATTTGCGACATTACAACCTTCTTAAAACCAACCACTTCTACCAAATTTAGTCTAAATAGACCTTGGCTTAAGAGCTTCTATCATTCTCATAACATGTGCTCCTCTCATTCGTCATCCTTTTCTCAACGGATTAATTTAGTTTCCTAAATTTATTATTATATACTTCCGCAACACATTTAACCGGCACCAGCTGGTCGAAGTATTGCTTAAATTTCGATTTTCTATTTACTTTTTATTTATTTTTTATTTTTCATTTAAAACACTTATTGTTTCGTTGATAATGTTAGTTCTTTTCGATTTTTAATTAGCGCGAAAACCCAAAATGTTATTAAAATTGTTGCTGGCAATCGAAGAAGAAAGTTTTCGTTATTGCGGTGACCGCCGTAGATAAGTTTTCGCATCGCCAATGCGCCACCTTCAAGTGCAACCCGCTGCGTACGTACTTGAAATAAATTGCCAACAAACCGCTGTCCCGTTACCAGCAGTTGGTGTTGCACTTTTCTATATTCTTTTTTTTATATGTATATTTTTTGTTTTGTTTTGTTGCAGTTTTTGTTGATTATTTTGTTGTTATTTTTATTTTTGTTGTTTCTGTTGGATTTTTTGTTTTCACTATTTCGTTAAAATCTCAACACAAGCAAACTTCGGTTTAGCCAGCAGAAGCATGGCGTTGTTTTTGTTGCATCCTTACTACCACTGCTTCGTCTTTCCTCGTTTCCTGAATTGTACTTTGCTTTATGTTGCTTTGCATCTTGCTTTACTGTGAAAATTGCAATTTTGTCATTATTTATTTTCGCATTTGTGTGCGCAGTGATGGTCGCTAAGTCCACCTCGCTCACACATACACAACTATACATACAAAAAAATAAAAACACAATACATGCTCAGTTTAATTTACAGCAAAGCAGATTTCTCATCGAAAATGTACGAAAAGCAGTATGCGCTTTCAGAATTTAAGAGCACCCAAGGCCATGCTCAAACTTCAACATTTGGAAAATTTGTGGGATTTGTTGTTGTTAGCGTTGCTGTAGTGTAGTGACTCGCCACGAACGCAAATTTCCGAAAATTTCACTTCCGCTAAAATTTTCATTAACGGCATTGACGCAGAAGCGGGGCGTGGTCGGCAACACTGTCTAGCAACAACTGTAACTGCTGTTCATAAACTTACCGCCGTAGCACTGCACTCTCACCAGCTGCGTACTGCGCGTTGTTTGAAGTTTGCCACACGTTTTGACAATGACAGTGTGTACGATGTTTCGCTGGCGCAATGTCAACACGCAAATTCTATTCGCAAAAAAAATTGCTACAACTCAATAAGCTTAAGTTTATAATTTTTATTCCTAATTTTTTCATTGCTCTTTTCGTACTTTATTTTCGGCGATGCTTCTCGCTTTTGTTCTGTCCACAACTTTTCCCTCGCTTTGTGTTTCTATCTACTGCTGAATGCTACAAAATTGTTGCAAAAAACAGACATTCAAGTTTTAAAACATATTTTTTAAAACATTTTTTTTTGCCATAATATTATATCAAATTTAAGGTAGTTTGGAGCTAATATATTTTTTTAAAACAAAAAAAAAAACACGATAAATAAAAGGAAAGAAAAATGGCACTTTACCTTTTTGAACATAAAAAATTTCAAAAGTTTTACAATTAAAGCAATGGTAGCATTGAATTTCGAAGTAAAAAAATACAAGAAGACTGAAAATACCAAAAATAGTGAAAAAAGAACCGAAATATAAAGAAATTTAGAAAAAAGGTATTACAAAACAAAACTACTAAAATATAAAAATGGAGAGAAATAAAAACAAAATTAAAAAAATTAATAAAAAATTAAATCAGTTAATATTATACAAAATTAAATAAAAGAATATAAAAAAAATAATATAAAAAAATATAAAAATAAAAAATAAAAAAATATATAAAAAATAAAAAAATTATAATAATAATTAAAAAATAAAAACAATAAAAAATAAAACAAACTAAAATTTAAAAAATATAAAAGAAAAAAAGAAAAAAAGTTATAAAAAAATAAAATTATAAAAAATATTTCACTTAAAAACTAAACAAAACAAAATAAAATAAATAAAAACTAAATTAAATTTGAAAAGCTAAAGAAAGTAAACTAATCAAATCGAAAGAAAAAAAAATTATAATAATAAAAAGTCAAATACAGTAAAGTTATCTAAAAAAAATTATGTAAAAAATAAAATAAACAAATAAACTAAAGCAAATCAAAATAAACTCAAAAAAATGTATATTAAAATAAAGTATTAAGCAGAAAAAAAATTATGTGAAATAAAACACAATAAAAGATAATAAATGAAAGTAATATAAAATAAAATAAAAAAGGTAAAATAATCTAGTGTACATTATTTTACCTTTTTTATTTTATTTTATATTACATTCATTTATTATCTTTTATTGTGTTCTATTTTACTTAATTTTTTTTTCTGCTTAACACTTTTACATGCAAGAAAATAATGTTAAAAAAAAGAGAAATTAAGACTTAAAATAGATAAAAATAAAATAAAATAAAGGTTGATCCAAGGAGAGGAACTTTTTTCAATAGCATTTATTTTTGACAGATCACGCGTGTGTCTTGTCAAGCTGTAAAGCAATTTTTGTTGAGTGTTGTTTGGCATTTCATTATGGAAAAACTTACGCCTGAACAACGTTTACAAATCATTCAACTTTATTACGAAATTTCACGTTCTGTAAAGAATGTGTTTCGCGAGCTTCGCTTCACTTATGGTCAACATAATCGGCCCACTGAGCGTACTATTCGCAATACCATCAACCATTTTGAGACCCAGTATTCATTATTGGATAATGTTCGACCGAGTAGACCACGTGCAACATGAAGCCGCTCGACCTTCCCCAGCGACATCGCCTCGCTCTATGGGCTCTTGAAAAGTTCCAAGAAGATCCGACGTTTTCGAGCCAAATTTTGTTCAGCGATGAGGCTAATTTCTGAATCAATGGGTATGTAAACAAGCAAAAATTAGCGCATTTGGGACGAAGAGCAACCTGAAAAGATTCAAGAGCTGCCATTTCACCCAAAAAACAATGGTTTGATGTGGTTTGTGTGCCGATGGAATCATGGGTCCATATTTATTCAAAAGTGATGCCTTGAAAGAGCGTAACTGTCAATGGCGACCTTTATCGCGCCATGATAACCGACTATTTGATACCTGAAATTGAAGTTCGTGATCTCCGCGGCATTTAGATTCAACAAGACGGATTTATTGAGAGAACACTTTGGTGATCATATAATTTCACGTTTTGGCGCGGTCGATTAGCCACCGTGTGATATCACACCGTTAGGCATTTGCCTGTGATGATATGTAAAGTCTAAATAAAGTCTATGCGGACAAATCCGCTTCGATTCAGGCCTTGGAGCAAAATATTACGCATGTCATTCGCCAGTTACCAGTCGAAATGCTCGAATGAGTCATCCAATATTGGACTTTTTGGTTTTCCGTCTTGATGTTTTTACCAACAAATGGAGGAGCCTACAGTTTATTCTAAGCTAGGCTTTAAAACAACGCTAAAATAAGAACAAAATAAAGTAGAATAAAAAAATTAAATAAACTATTAAAATTAAACAACAAAAAAATATGTCGTAACTTAAAATACAATTAAAAATTATAAAAAATTACTAAAAATAAGTAAAAATGAAGGAATAAAAATAAAATAAAATGAATACGGGATAAATAAAATACAAAAAATAAAATTAAAAAAAATATTAGTAAAAATAAATAAGTAAAAAAGTTAAAATATAATAAAAAAGTAAAATGAAAAATAAAATTAAAATAAAATAAAATAAAAAAATGAAATGAAATAAAATAAAATAAAATATAATTCATTTAAAATAAATAAAAAATTTAAATAATAAAAATAGAAATTTAAAAAATTAATTAAAAAGTTATAAAAAATTAAATAAATTGAAGATAATTAAAAAGTATAAAAAAAGCAAATTGAAAAAATATATAAGATAATTTTCATAAAATAAAAATTAATTTAGAAAAAAAACTGAGTTAAAAAAATATTATAAACTTGAAATAAAGTAAAATAATATAAAGTCATAACATAATTAATATAAAATAAAAAAATGAAAAGAAATGAGCTGAAATAAAATTAATAAAAGTAATTTAATTTAAGTTTATCTCGATACTACGACTCCCACAATCACTGTTGAGTGCTATTGCTCTTCTATCTAGTTCCTTCATAAACAATTAGTGTACCGAAGATTCTTACGAAGAGTCTAAGCACTAAATGCTTGGTGGATATGTTCATCAGAACATAAATGAGCTTAGTTCTCTGAAAATATTTTTATAAATTCAGACAGACGGCACACAAAAAATCGAAGACAATTCATCGAGATTTAAATATGTGTATATCTAAATAGCATAAATGTATGTAACTCTCTTGAATCCTCAACAAATTAAATCCCTAAAGAAAATTAATGGCAGGTTGACGAAATGGAGATATTTGGATCTAGGCTGTAGGCATCGTAATAAATACTAATATAATTCCCTTTAAAGGCATACCGCGGACTTTACGGAGACCACATTTCTGGTGCTATTATAATCTATATAAACTTAATTTCTTAAATTTTACTCTAAATTATGTTTCTTAAAAATTCTCAGAACTCCAGATTGTCTTTCGTTCATTCGAGTTACAAAGTACTTCTTGTCCTCGTCACACTAATCTCACCAGCATACAAGCGTACCCCCATGACTTGTGATCGACTAAGAATGTGCTCCAACTTTAGCTTAACATAATTGTGCACACATCTTGAAGGAGCCTCCATGTGTAGTGAACTCTTTTACCCAAAGCTTCTTTTACTCCTTTGCAACGTTCTCTTTGTTTTCTTTCACAAAGAGAAAAGTGTCAAAGAAAAATATAAAGACGCACAATGGCTACACAGGGTACAGAGGCATAAAAACAGGCATGAAATATAAAAGCAAGGGGGACTAGTTAAAGTGAAACAAGATAAAGAAAAAACAAGTTGAACATAAAGAGTATAAATGAAAACTAAGAAAGAAAGCAGTTAACATTAAAGGCGCTGCAGGAAAAACTATAGTGGTGAGAGTGTACGTAGGAAAAAGTTTTACAAACACCCACACATATCTCGAAGTGTACATATTTAACTAGAATACACACATAAATATAGAGTACATTTATATAACATCACACATTTCAATGCATATGTGCATGGGCGTTCACGTTCACGTTCATAATAAAGCTTCACAATCGGAGTCAAAGAGCAAAACAATGAATACCGTATGTCGTTGAATGAAATTATACGCACACATTCCATAACATCCGACGTAGTTCTGTACAAACCTATGTACGTTAAATGTACGTATGAACACAATCACAGCCAAAGACGAAACGTTTACAATGTCAATGAGCAGTAGAGTGTATGAATGCTTGCTTTGTGTTGAACTACGCGTTCATTATGTTGTACGTTGCTCACGTGCTGGTTGCGATTTTATACGTGGGAGTTATAGTGGAAGTAAAAAAAAAAGCAAATACAATAAGATAAAATTAAAAATAAAAATAAAGTAAAATAAAACAAATTATATAATTATATAAAATAATATAAAACCAAAAAATTAATAAATTAAATAAAATAAAATAAAATAAAATATAATAAAATAAAATAAAATTAAATTAAATTAAATTAAATTAAATAAAATAAAATAAAATAAAACAAAATATATTAAAAGAAAACGAAATGAAATGTAATGAAATGAAATGAATTAAAATAAAATAAAATAAAATAAATAAAATAGAAAAAAATAAAATAAAATAACATAAAAGAACATAAAATAATAAAACATAAACATAAAATAAAAAAATTAAAAAGTTAAAAAAATAGAAAAAAATTATAATAAAATAAAATAACATAAAAGAACATAAAATAATATTAAAAAAATAAAATAAAATAAAATAAAATAAAACAAAATAATATAAAAGAAATTAGAATAAAATTAAATTAAATTAAAAAAATATAAAAAAATAAAAGAAAAGTAAATAAATTTAAATAAATAAAAATAAAATAAAATAAATAAGTTAAAAATTAAATAAAAAAATAAACAAATAAAAATAAAATAAAATGAAATAAAAGAAATTAATTCAAAATAAAATATAATTTGAAAAACAAAATAAAATCGAATAAAGAAAAACAAAATAAAATAAAATGAAAAATATAAATAAAAATAATTTAAAATAAAAATAATAAAATAAAAAAATAAAAAATAAAATAAAATAAAATAAAATGAAATGAAATGAAAATTAAAGTTAAATATACTAAAATAAAATAGGCAAAGATAAAATTAAATCAAATTAAAAAAAAAATAAAGCAAACTTAATTTATTTAAAATAGATTCAAATAAAGAAAAATAAACTAAAATAGAAAATAAACATAACATTGTAAATAAACTAAAAAAAGGAAGGGCAAACGATAATTAAAGAGAAAATACCACATTCTTCATAAGTTTTTTGTAGTTTTCAACCATTTTTATCTCAATAACTTTTCTGTGCTTAATTTTTAAATCACTTTTTTATGTTTTTATTTTATTTCGTTTTTTATTTCATTAAAATTGAATATTTTGATATATTTGTATTTGAATTCTTATCTTTTTGTATTATATTTAAAAAAAAAAATTTAAATTGAATGATATTAAAACAAACAAACAAAATAGCACAGGTCCAAGAATTATTGAAAAAAATTTGAAATACACTATTTTATAAATTTCATCTGATGTGAAAATATTGGCAAACACCAAATATTTTTATAAATGCCTTTTTTTCTTCTTTCTTTGGTTTGTAAAAAAAAAAATGATTTCAATTTATTATAGAAAAAACATCCCCTAAACTTTTTAGAACAGATATTTAATTATCTTATGTAGATCTCCGTATTGTTTTCGTTTTTTTTTATTAATTTCTAATAAAAAAAAAAATTAGTATAATTTTGAAGTTTTAATTATTTTTAAGTCGTTAAATTTTAATTATTCAGTTTTTTTAAATTTTTTTTTAATATTTTTATTTTATAATATGAATTTAATATATATTTTTAACATCTTTTACTTTTGAATACATTATCGGCTTAATTTTGGTATTTAATTTTATTGAGTTTTTTATATTTTCATTTTACTATTTTCTTTTTTGTATATTTTTATTGCAAAAATTTGTTTCTTTAAATTTTTTGCAGACATTTTTAAGTTTTTATGTTATTTTTATGTATTTTATGGACTCATTTATTTTTAAATAATTTTTTCTTTATTGTTTGTTAGGGGGCTTTATAATTTATAATTTTTTTTACTTTTTAGTTTCATTATTTTCTTATGTATTTCGTGAATTTAATAAAAAATGATAATTTATCTGTTAGAAAATTCATCAAAGCTCATAGTGAAAAAAAAATTTTTTTTTTCAAACCAAAGATAATTGGATGAGTGTGGTATATTTGTGAATTTTTTAATTCGTTTACGTAATTTCTAAAAAAAAATTGATGTTTAAATTTTATAATATGTTTTTTTGTTTGTTTTTCTCTCAATGCTATTTCTGATACTCTTCTAGTGAAATCTTTTCTGCTAACCCTGTTTTAATAATTGAAACAGTTGCAAATCGTATATGTCCACCATCAACCAAACTCCACCGCCTTAGATTTCGATCCACCAATTTCTGTTAGTGTTGAATTAATACAAAATAGTCGCTCTTAACCATTACCCGAATTTCTCATTAAATTCGAGTGTATATTGTTGAAATAGTGTATAACAAAAGAAAGAAAGCACAGCATCAAAATTCATTTAGAAGAGCCTAGCCAACACACACACCCACACACACACTACGTACATGCACACGAAACAATGTACAATACAAAGGTCAAATATAAAATGCAAGTGAACTCATCCATATATATATATTTAGTATAGAAAAGCGTTAACCCGAAAAACTACAATAGAAAAGAGTACAATAAGCAAAATAAAAGATTCGAAGAGTAGAAAAGTAGAAAAAGGAAAATAGTCTGAAAAGGAAACGAATAAGTTGTGAACGACGCAATCAAAAGCACAACGATTTGTGAACAAAGAACAAGTGTTTCCCTTTCATTTTATGCTTTTATTTTATTTTCTTTTATTTTTTTCTTTTATATTTATATATTTTGTTATAATTTTGTTGTTGTTTTTTTTTCCTTTATTTATTTTATTTTTTTGCCTTCTGCGTGTTGTATTTTAGTATTTGACGATAATGAAATGTGTTGCTGAATAAAAGCTAGTGGCGGAAATGAAAGTGACGCTAACGCATACAAAAATACCGACACTCATTTGGCATATACCGTTAAAATGCGTGTGCATAGTTTCCAGCAGCAGGTTATACTGGTGTACGTTATGCATAGGCGTGTCAAGGCATTTATAAGATTTTAACTAAAGAAAAGGAAATGTATAAATTTCTATTGTATTAATATATGCGTTCACTCGTACACATATGTATGTATATGCCCATCATTTAATAATGCCAAGCTTACGAATTGTGTAACAAAGCGCTTTATATTCAATTTTCATGCATTTTTCTCAATATAATAATATGCATATGTGTTTCCTTTCAACCTTTTATACCTTAATTCGGCCGATTGTGCCAGTAAAACGCTTAGTTGGCAGCAAAAATCAAAGCTTTTATTAGTTTTTTTGTACGCGAAAGTCCATTAGGATTTAGCAAGTTTAGCCATTTTATTACTTTTGCAAATACTTAGTACTGCCAATGTTCATTTGTTAAAATACATATATGTATATATATGTATGTAGGTTAAAATCTACCAAATTTAATTTTATTACGGCAAAGTGATTTAGGTAAAATCCGTTGAATAAATGGAATTGATATTTTTTCTCTAAAGAAGATGAACGAAAAGAGGTTCATACCAAGAAGTCGGACATAAATTTATCGGCATATTTTTCAATTCTGCTACTAACGGGAGATCCATTTCGAGATTCCCTACTTTTCTAAAGAAAAAAAATACAGAAAATTCAACTTTAACGGGAAATGTTTATTATCATTCCAAAGAACATTATTTGGCATTTATTTTTTGAAGATTATCTCTTTCAAATGTTGGCCGTGGCTATGTCTCAGATGGACCATCCGTTGAGTCCTATTTTCGATGACTCGTTCGAGCATTTCGACTGGTAACTCGCGAATGAAACAGATGTTTTGCTCCAAAGCCTGAATCGAAGGGGGATTGTCCGCATAGACTTTAGACTTTACATATTTCCACAGGAAAAAGTATAACGGTGTGATATCACACGATCTTGGAGGCCAATCGACCGACCCAAAACGTGAAATTATCTGCTCACCGAAGTGTTCTCTCAATAAATCCATTGATTGATGCGATGTCTGGGAAGTGTCGCCTTCTTGTTGAAACCAAATGTCGCGGAGATCACGAGCTTCAATTTCAGGCATCAAATAGTCGTTTATCATGGCGCGATAATGGTCGCCAATGAAGGTTACGTTCTCATCGGTATCATTTTTGAAGAATTATGTACCGATGATTCCATCGGCCCACAAACCACACAAACCGTTGTTTTTTTTCTGGATAGAATGGCAGCTTTTTAATCTCGTCAGGTTACCCTTCGTTCGAAATGCGGCAATTTTGCTTGCTGAACAAAATTTGTTCTTCAGTTCTTGCACAAGCTGTATTTTGTACGCTTTCAATTTAAGATCTCGACGTAAAATGCCCCAAGTCGTTGCATGCGTCAGTTCGAGTTGGATCATCCTTCAGTAGTTTGTCGTCAACTCGAAAACTCCGAACGAAACCAAGCTCTACTGAACTTGATCTTTCCAACGGCTTTCATTTGCGAGTACTGCATCGGAAACTTTCAAAGCTGGTGCACTTTCATCTATTCGGACGACACTAACTAGCCAGCAGAGCCCCTGTTTTTTTATTCGCTGAACTATGTCAAGGTCGTCACATAACTCGTACAGATCTTAATTCTATCATCAGCGGTATTCGCCATAGCCAACGCGCAAAGGGCCATAAATCTTATTTGTCGTCCTCTACTGAACTTAAACTTAAAGGCTTGTGATGCCTGTAGTCAATGACCCCTTAATATTCCTACTAGCTGTGTGGTGTCTGGTCTTAATTTCGCTAGTAATTTTCTCGATTCTTCAGGTCCTTGCATTAAATGTTTTCGCTGGCGAAATAATATTGTTTCTTGTGGGTGTTTCACTTCCCTGAATGAAACTGATAAGTCACTAGTTAGGCTTGCTCGAAAAGGACCTCAACTTTGGTCAGTTCAGCGGTGATCTCATTGCTTTCGATAACCTTATGCCATGGTACCCAAAACAGATGTACTTTTCTTTTCTCAGTCCGTCTTTTGATCCCTCCTTATATACAGGGTTATAGATTTTGAGATTTGAAAAATAAACAAAATGCATTTAATGTAATTTTTTTCATAAAATGCCTTTTTTATTTTAAAGTTTGAACCTTTTCTTTATATGTGAAACACTTAATCATTCAAATGACCGCCTTGAGAATTTTTGCAAACTTCGCTCGGTTTGAGGCACTTTTGGACCACTTTTTGACACATAATGGGCGGTATCTCATCCATAACACAACGCAGGTTGGTTTTCCACAAAAAAATGTCCAGAGGTATCAAATTGCACGATCTCAGTGGACAATTGACGTCCCCGAGATGATTAGGAGGCCAGGAAATTTCTCTGGCAATTAAGCCTTCTTCGCTCGTTTTGTGTGACATGAGGCACCATCTTATTGAAACCACATATTGTTGTCCCAGTCGTGTTCTCCAATGGCACTCCAAAAAAAGGCGGTTATCATACAAATTGACACTGACAGTCTCGCGGTTTACGTTTTCTAAGGAGTAAGGTGGTCCGGTGTACCTTCAGCCCAAAGAGCGTACCAGACAGTAAGTATTTTTGGGTGTAATGGCCTCTATTCAATTCTTTGAAGATGCTCTTAACCCCAAATGCGACAATTTTTCTTATTTACGTCTCCACTGCACTCAACCAACGTACCTACGACGTTGTAAATGATCAGCTCGCTTCAGTTGTTGTGTGTGATAGATTTTATATAGATGTAAGTCTGAGTCCAATCGCAAACTACGCAACAATGTACCGTTAGAAAGTCCCAGCTCTTGAGAACGTCCAGAAATATACACACTCGGGCCTTCGGTTGCACTTTCGCTTACAGCATCGAGCAGAACGATGATGCATAGGCCTTGCAATATCTGTAACCGATCTAGTCTCTTCAAATTTCTTGAGAATTTTACCAATTGCTTGAGTAGTTGAACAATTACAAGTACATGCACCATAATCTCCTCTTCAGGCAGGAAACTTGGCCACGTGTAAATCACCATTTTTGTAGTAGATTTCAACAATTGAAGCGCGTTCGTTTTTTTTTTTTTTTTTTTGAAAGTAAGACCTAATAGACCACTTGGTTATCTACATAAATGTGCATTCTCATTATATGAAGACCTGATCCATGCAGTAGCTCGGGCTGCATTTTTAAAACGAATATTTCGGCTTGAAATATCTTGTAATGGTCTGTAGCCCCCACACAACAATTTAATTTAGAGTCTTATGTAAAAATATTTGGAGGTTTTTTTCCTGCGAAACTCAGTATCTTCCCTACTCAAACCATTCGCCTCTATTGTGGTTATCTGAATTTCAGCCGCGGGACTAACGTAGTATCATCGTCTCCTTAGGAATAATAATTTACTAATATATCCGAATGACCTGTTTTGTAACTGACTGAAAATTTATAATCTCGTTGCAGTTATGATCAGCGCCCAATTTTCCGCCACGAGATTCGTTTGCAGTTCATTCAAAATAGCTTAAAATGCTTTTACTACTTCATAGTTGCTGATCAGCCGGTCGAAAATCGCTTCAGCAGTTAGAAAACGCCAAATATATATATATAAATATATATATATATATTTATATGCTTATCATTGTTAGTATTGTTGGATGTTTTCTTAGTAGCTTTCCCCCTTACTAGAGCATCATAGAAACGCATTGGCTGAGCGATCGCACCAAAGTAGCTATGCGCCGGATCCAAGCTAGAATTTTCCTTTTCGATCACCAAATCTCCATGAAGCCCGGACTTTCATGTAGATTAACCAGTCCCGAATAATCTTATTGATTTTGACCCGCCCATTAAAGCTAGGTTAAAAAGGTTATCAAACCCAAGAATATTACGGCAAGTTCAAAAGATGCTTCCTTCTGTTGTCGCAAATAATTCCAATCGAAATTACTGGTTGATTTAAATTATGACTGCTTCAATTAGAAGGATATCATTCTTTTTTCTCTTCTTTATTATTATAAATTATAAAAAAATTTTTAAACAATATCGCTAACACACAACTCAGCAATTGATCTCAAATTCGTTGAGCTGCCACCGTTGTTGGTGTGGCGCACACAGACTAATTGATGAATTTCCAACGCTTAATCCTTAAATTGAACTATGTGACATTTTGTCTTGTCATCACATTGCGTATAAAAAACGATTCCTTATCACGACATTAATGTGAAACCAAAATGTTCGGCTTAAAGGGCTTAACACACTTGTATTCGGCTAATCAATTGAAAAAGTTAATACGCTAAGACGTGCGAGGAGGCGAAGGAAAATAGAAAGTGACATTAAATACATACATATGTACATTATGGATGTATATTTTAGAAACACACTGGAGTGAATTTCGTACGTAATGAACAATTATGTACATATATCTACACATTTATAATACAACTATGAGTATATCACATATGTTACAGCACTTGAAGTGTTTTCATGGCTTACGCAGTAGAGCAAAAGGCGTGAAATTTCGTCACAGCTTAGGGCTGTCTTTCTAATGCTTCATACATATGTGACAAACGGTTACTGCGCACATGTCACATATTAACTTAATGATTGGGATATACGTAGTTGCCGGCAGCAGAAAATGTTACTTATACGCACATACTTATGTATGTAGATGTAACATGCACATACTTGAATATTCATAAGTACAATAAATGCTAGTTACACATAAATATTACTCTCAATGTTTGTATAAATACATGCATATTTGTGCGACTTAATGCCTTGTAATCGTTAAAATATGCTTGAAGCACAGATTTAGGCGTTTGACAAGCGATATGTATTTACGTCTATTTTTGTGCGTGGGCATGCTCTTAAGAGGTCTTACTAGCGATTACCGAAGGCGAAGGCATTCAGGATAAAATGTCCCTTACATAAGAGTGGTAATATCAGTATAAATTTCCATTAAAAAAAATATTAAAAATAAATAAATTCCATTAAATTCAATTAAATAATAAAAAAAAGGTTAAAATAAAACAAAATAGAAAATAAATTATATTAAATTGATTTAAATTTAATCAATTCAATTCAATTAAATTAATTTAATTTAATTTAAATAAGATTTTTAGATTGACCTGCAGCTAAGCTGTCGCGAGCAAATGAAGTTTACTCCCGGACGAGATGCAATAGCGGAAAAAAAAATAAAATAAAATAATACAAAATGAAAAAAGCAAAAAAAAAAAAATAAAAAAATGTAAAATAAAAAAGAATAAAATATAAAAAAATAAAAAAATATATAAATAAAAAAAAATGAAACGAAAAAAAAGTGAAAAAAAAAAATTAAATGAATAAAAAAAAAATAATAATAATAAAAAAAATAAGATAAAATAAAATAATATAAAATAAAATGAAGTGAAATAATATAAGACAAAAAAAAATTTTTTTTTAAATTAAATAAATAAAAGATAATAAAAGAAAATAAAATGAAATGAAATGAAATGAAGTGAAATGAAATGAAATGAAATGAATTGAAATGAAATGAAACGAAATGAAATAAAATAAAATGAAATGAAATGAAATAAAATAAAATGAAATAAAATAAAATAAAATAAAATAAAATGAATAAAATAAAATAAAATAAAATAAAATAAAATAAAATAATAATATAAAACAAAATTCAAAAAAAAAAAAAGAAATGAAATGAAATAAAATGAAAAAAATAAAATAAAATAAAATAAATAAAAATAAAATAAAATAAAATAAATTAAATTAAATTAAATAAAAAAATATAAAATAATTAAATAAATAAAAGAAAATAAAATGAAATGAAATAAAATGAAATAAAATAAAATGAATAAAATAAAATAGTATAAAATAAAATTTAAAAAATAAAACAAAACAAAATAAAATCAAATCAGATCAAATCAAATCAAATTAAAAAAGTAAAACGAATTTAAAAAAAATTTTATTGAAAAAAAAAATCATAAAAATTTTAAAATTAAAAAAATAAAAACAAAAAAATAAATAAAGTTATATAAAAAGATAAAAAATACAATAAAATAAAGCAAATTAATAATTAAAGTAAATGTGATGAAACAAAATAAAATCAAATAAAATAAAAAATAATAAATAAAAAATCTAAAAAAATATGTTTTTTTATTTTAATTAAAATTTTATATTTATTTTAAATAAGACAATTAATTAAAATAAAAAATAAAATAACATTTTATAAAAAAACGAAATGTACAAAAAAAGTAAATGAAATGAAATGAAATTTAGTACCGAAAAATTAAATAAAATAAAATAAAAAGATTGACCAAATTAAATTGATTTCTATTTGCGATTTTATAAAATTTAAAAATAAAAAATTTATGCGAAATGAAATTAAATTATAGAAATAAAAACTAAATAAAATATAATTTAATAAAATAAAAAATTGATAAAATGAAATAAAAATAACAAAAACAAATAAAATTATATTATTTTATATTATTTTATTTTATTTAAAGAAGGCAAACAATTAAAATAGAGAAATAATTTTAAATAAATAAATAAAATAAGAAAAATAAATTGAAATAAGACAAAGGGGAAAAAATTAAAAATTAAATAAAATCGTATTTTTTATTTTATTTCTGAAATAAAAAAATAAGCCAAAAAAGGAATTTAAAAAATAAAAACAAAATAAAATATTAAAGAAAAATTTAAAAAAGTGAGAGAAAAATTAAAAAGCATAGAATAGAAAAAGTAGTATGAAATAAAATAAAAATAAAGAATTACTGAAAAATAAAAGAAATAATATAAAATATTATATTAAAAAACTATTTAGTAATAATGAAAAAAAAATTAAATGAATAGAATAAGGTAATAATAAAATGTAACAATATAAATCAAAATTAAAATAAAAATTTGAAAAATATTTGAGCAATGTGCAGTGCAAGTGCACTAGTGCTCGTTTGTTACATGTTTCGAACTGCTCGAAAACGTTTATGCCAAACCTAATTTTTTTTGAAAGATCTCTCAATTTTGTAAATTTTTTTAAATTGAAAACTCAATCAATTTTTAATTAGTGCACTTGTCTAAACTTTATATATATATATATATATATATATATTATATTTATGTGTAGACACGCATTATTTTTATGCGTGTATGTGAAACTATAGTTTTCTTGAGTAATTTATGCGCTGTCTGCGCCCCTTTGAAGAAGTCATAAAAAATTTGTTGCGTGCTTATAGGCATTATGCATTTAAAATGTATTTTCTTCAAACGTCCTTGCTGTTCTTGAACACATAATTCCCACGGAATTATGTACATATATGCCTACATTATTTTATACTTATGTATGTACGCACATATGCATCGAGATATGCTTATGGCTGCTATAAAGCAACACATTAATAATTTGTTGCATATCTTTCAGGCGCACAATATGTAAAATGTTATTCAATGAGGATTGGAAGGTCGTCTTAAGAGAAATATAATGTACCACAGTAACGAGATATATGAATGCGTATGTTCAAGCCTACATAAATTTGCGTACATTATATAATTTCAAGTATACTGCCTATAGCACGAAATTACTGAATAACTTTCCCTCATATGCGTTGTAATTTAAGGCGTACACACAATCAAACATTTAGTAAGCAATTTGAATGCTTTTGGCTTTTATCGATAATCGAAAATGGTAAGGAAACACAAATTTTCCAATACGGCTTTATTGTTGTTGGTGTTGTCGCCCTTTTCAGCATTGAATGAATTATGCCTTTTTCTGATTACCTTCCAATATATTAGGTTTTATTATACAAATTGTAATGTTGTTGTTGTTATTGTAGTTATTGTTGTTTTTCCTTTTTTTTTTTTTGGTTGTAGCTTAACTTATTGTTGCATATGTCTGATGCACAGCTTCATCATTCGCGTAGCTTATGGTTTTCTCCCTCTTAAGCTCAGCTGTACAACAGATAAGCATTTCAACACTCACAATCAATTGGTGTTCGCACTTCTCGAGGCACAGTTCACATGCGACACACCACTTCAACGTTCATACCTATTTACAAATAATGCTTCTTTTGACATACGTGTGTGGCGTCTCTCGCCTTAATTGTATTATTTTGCAATAAATTGTGTTGTGGCACTGAAGGTAATTGATATTGTCAGGAGCTGCTTTTAATCTTTCTTATCTAAGCATCTAATTCAGAACTCTCAACTCAGAATTGCTTTTGACAAACACGCGTAACTTACACAAAATAAAATAAAATGAAAGAATATTAAATATATATTAAAACTAATTAAAAGTAAAATAATTTAAAATAAAGCGATATAAAAGAAATAAAATGTAAAATAATATAAATAAATTTAATTAAAATGTATATGAAATAAAATAAACTATAAAACTGCATAATAATAATAAAAAAATATAAAAAAATTAAGTAAAACAAAGAAAATAATATAAAATAAAATAAACTGTAAACTATAGCTAAATATATATTTAAAAAAAAAAAATTAAATAAGGTGAAATAAAACAAATGTAAAAAAATTAAACAACAAAACAAAAATTAAGTAGAAAAATTAAATTAATTAAAAAAAGAAATAAATAAACAAATTGATATAAAATAAAATATAATATGAGCCATAAAATCCAAAACGAATTGAAATAAAAATAACGGGCGATGTTCTCTACTTTTTTAAAAGGGAAACAGAAAATTCAGGCTTAATGGTGAATGTTCATTATAATTCGAAATAACATTCTTTGGCACTTATTTTTTAAAGATGATCTGTTTCAAATGTTCTCAGATGCGGATGGACCGTCAGTCCTATTTTCGATGACTCGTTCGAGCATTTCGTCTGGTAACTGGCGAATGACATGCGTGATGTTTTGCTCCAAGGCCTTAATCGAAGCGGGATTGTCCTGGCGAATGACATGCGTGATGTTTTGCTCCAAGGCCTTAATCGAAGCGGGATTGTCCGCATAGACTTTAGGCTTTACATATCCCCACAGGAAAAAGTCTAACGGTGTGATATCACACGATCTTGGTGGTCAAGCGACCGGCCCAAAACTGTCAATTATCTGTTCACCGAAGTGTTCTCTCAATAAATGCATGTCATTGGTGCGATGTGTGGGAAGTGGCGCCGTTTTGTTGAAACCAAATGTCGCGGAGATCAAGATCCTCAATTTCAGGTATCGAATAGTCCGTTATTATGGCGCTATAACAGACGCTATTGACAACCCGTTTTTCTAGATGAAACGGCAGCTCTTGAATCTTTTCAGGTTGCTCTTCGTCCCAAATGCGGAAATTTTGCTTGCTTACATACCCATTGAGTCAAATGGGTCTCAAATTTTGGCTCGAAACCGTCGGATCTTTTTGGAACTTGGGAAGGTCGAGCGGCTTCAGTTCTTGCACAAGCTGTATTATGTACGTTTTCTATTTAAGGTGGGGCGTGAAATGCGCCAAGTCCACGGTCTTCGTGTACACTCACTCTCAGCTACGTGGTCTATTCGTTCGAATATTATCCAATAAAGAATGCTGGGTCGCAAGATGGGTGACGGTGTTGCGAATAGTACGCTCGGTAGGCCGATTATGTTGGCCATGAGTTGAGCGAAGCGCGCGTAACAAATACTTTACAGAACAAAAAAAAATTTACATAACACACGTGGATCTGTCAAAAAAGGCTTTGGAAAAAGTACCTTTAGTTGCATCACTCTTGATTTGATATGAATTACAGGAAAAATATTTGAAACAGAAAAAAAGCAGATAAAAGGAAATTAAATAAAAAATTAAGATTTATTAAGGGGAGTTCGTGGTCTAGAGATCGTAGATTTCAGAAATTTCATATATATTACAACTTATAGTGAATACAAAAACATTTACATAATTAAAAAGGAATAATTTTAAATATTTTACAATTGGTCCTGAAATTTATCTTCTCAAAAAATGGGATGTCGGTGGCGCAGGAAATTTTTGCTCTTTTACTTAATTGAAACACATAAAATGAGAGGGTTATTAATTTGTACAAATATAGCTATATTCTGTACCAAGTTATACAATTATATAAAATTTTTAATTCTATTAAATAAACTAATCAATTATATTTAATTAATTGAATATCAATTTATTTCAATTTATGATTGATTAAGTTAACAAAAGAAATAAAAGTTAAATGGCATGAAATTTTTTTAAATAAATAAATAATAAAAATTGCAAAAGTTTTAAAATAATTGAAAATTTTATTTTGCTATCTCCATTAAATTGCTAAATTCAATTATCTTAAATTATATTAAGCTAAATATATAAATTAATTGCAATTGTATTAAATTGCGTTTAATAAAATTTGATTATATTGAGATAATTAGATTGGAGTATTAAACTATTTATTTAAACTGAAAGAGTTAATTATATAAAGTTAATTAAATTGCAGTTATATTAAAATATTAAAAAAAACTTAATAATACTTACAAAATTAAATATTAAATTATTTGAACCTAACTAAACTATATTAAATTAGTTTTATGTTTAATAAAATTTTATTAATATAATTAAATTTAATTGTATCAAATTATATACTTTAATTTAATTCAATATTTTTTTATATTATTTTATTACTGTTATTTTTTAATTAATTTTTTTTTTTTCGTTTTATGTTATACAAATTTTTTTCTATTCCATGTTATTTATTTTTGTTTTTATTTTTATTTTGTCTACTTTTTTATTTAAATATTTTGTTTCGTTTTTACTTTTTAAATCTTGTTTTATTTTTAATAAAGTTAATAATATTATCTAAAAAAAATGAATGGTTTGAACTTGAATAAACTAGACTAAATTAATTAATTAATTTATAAAAAAAATTTAGAAGAAAATTAATTATGTTGCAATTATATTAAAATATACAAATTTATTAAAAAGAAAGTTAAATCGAATCGAAGTATTTCAAATTAGATAAACAAAGGGAACTTAATTAGTTTTTTTTTTAATTAAATTTATTTATAACAAAATATAAAAAAATATATATTATAAAACAAAAAATTTTTCAGTTTATAAATCTTAACCAAATAATCCAAAGCGAACAGTTTGAATTTAGGCCATACCATAGTACAATGCACCAGATTAAACATATCTCTTCCCATGTAAAATCAAATTTTATGTACAAAAATTCAACTAGTCTTATACTACTGGATGTATATATAAATTAATTAAATTTATATATAAATTAATTAAATTTCATTTTCCATCATATCTTGTCAAAATAATTCATAGTTTCCTGATCAGTCTCTACTTTTGTGTGAAAATTCCGACATTGTCTACCTACCAGCTGCAGTTCCCCAACACACTTTAATGTTTTGATTTCATTATGCTATGTACGCTGACGATATAGGTATATTTGATTCATATAAATAGGCAATGATATCGTCATTAAATTACAAAGTGCACTAAACAGCTTTTCAAACTACATGAAAAAATCGAAAATTATCATCCATCTTTTTCACTAGAAAACGAAGTCCTTGTCACATTCCAAGCTCTAGAATAAAGCTAGGAAATATGAAGTGCTGTGATCGACCTCTGTCAAGTACCTTGGAGTAGTTTTTGATAAAAAATTACAAACAGTGTGCACATAAAACAGGTATAAGAAAAGGTAAATATAGCGATAAAAATGTTATACCCACTGATTAACAGGCGAGCTAGCATGAAAAAAGAAAGCAAATTGGTAATATACAAAAAAAATTTCAAGCCATAATTTTATATGGTTCTCCAGCATGGAACACTGTTGCCAAATCATATTAAATAATTGCAGGTTAGTCAAAATAAAATCGTAAAAATGATGCTCGGACTTTCCTGTATTTCAAATAGAAAACCCATATCAGATCAAATTCTGACAGATTCAGGATTCATTGGGCTATGTCTGAAAACTCATTAATTTCTAATATGCACCAGAAATTGCATGCTTATACATTTTATTAAAAGTAAATAGTAGTATTTTTCCACTGAAATTACATTTATTAAAATATAAGAATTAATAAATTATAAGCATATTAAAGAATTAAGGTTAAAAAATAATATTCTGTAAATTGTGAGAAGCTTAACTAAATAATGTAATTGATTTTTTCTACTTATAACAAAATATATTAAATTAATTAATTACATTAAATTAAACGAAGTTAAATCAATTGAATTAATGCTGACAGTCTCTCCAGGCTTATTATGTTATGTTAGAAGGCTAATATGGTTACTAAATAATTTAGTAAATTTAAAATTGATATTACTAAAATTTTTTTTAATATTTTTTTTTCTTGAATTTCGGCTCAAAAGATGGCATAGAACTAATAATAATATATGATATCTTAAACATAAACATTTAAAATTATGCTTAATCTAGCCTTAATTTCTATTGAATTTCCAATAATATTTATTTGAACTTTTCTATTACTGGCTTATTTCTATTACTGGTTATTATTTGCATATATAAGCATTTTTTTTTAATTTTCACCAATAATCAACCTCAAAGCTGTCACTAAGACTTCATTATACACAAAAAAAAAATTAAAAAAAATTAAATTTTAATTGCACTCCAATCATTTGAGATAAAATCCCCAACTTACTTTGTGGTCTTCTCAACACATGCAATAAACCTAAGTGGATATTTTGTAGGATTTCTGCAATCTTCACTTGCACCACAACCACCACCACCACAAGCATTTGCCTTTAAACATTGTTAGCCTACATGCCACCATTATGTTTTTTACCTTCCTGCTAAGCTTTATAAACTATTCGGTACATATTCTTGTTACGCTCAAGCTTTTGTTATAATCCACAATCTCACATTTCCAAACAAATTGCAAAAGTTTTAAAATAATTGAAAATTTTATTTTGCTATCTCCACTTGCCGTCGCCCGCCCCTTTCTGAGCGGTTTCTTTGTGTGTCGTAAGCAGCTACATACACACCACATATGTATGTGCATATGTACCCAAAAGCCATGTTGCTGGTGGCAACGGCTTAAGTGTAGGGGCTGGGGTGTGGTGAGTGTACTCACAACTCGTTGACTGGTGGTATGACTGCCAATCTCTTTATTTGCCACTCTTCACTAAGGACTTTTTCAATTCATTTTCACTATTGTTTACTTTTGTTTAACACTTGCGTGTTCCTTTTAAATATATACCAGGGAAAAAAAATTTATATATATATATGTATATCTATATATGTGTGTGTGTGATTATCACATGTGTAAGCCGCAGGTACTACTACTTGCTGGTTCAATGCAACTTTACAACACTTGGCAGTAGTATTTCCACTTTGCAATGCTGCTAGAAATCGCCTGCCAACCGCATTTTTCAACACCATTTTAACTCTTCAATTTTCTTCTTTTGGTTGTTACTGTTGAGTTACGTGTTTGCTGAATGATTTTCCTCCTAAAGCGTCCTCCTCCTCTCTCTTTCTTTCTCTCTCTCTCTCTGTGTCATACTGACAGCAAACCCTTCTGTTCGTATTTTCACACTTTTAATTTTGTGCCTTTAAAACTACCTCACCACTATTCGCTACTCAACCAACGAACTCAGCATGTGTGTTCACACAATTGAGTTGAATAAAGTTGAAAGACCGCCTGCCTGCCTGCCTGCCACACAAAGTTCAACAGTTCACTGACGTTTTGGATTGGCAAATCTTTTTGGGTTATCAACACCAATTGTAAACGTCAACAACACGTTCCAACTACTCCATATGTTTATGTGCATATGTTTGTGTATGTGTTTTTTATTTGGCGTCAATGCTTTTATATAAATAGTAGAGGCACCACATCGATGACAACATCAACAAAAGCAACATAATAGTAACTACATGAAGTGCCTGTTAAGAAATCGGAATGCATCGAATATTGACCGGAAAAATACTTTGTCATCTCTATTGGTGTATACAAAGAAATTGGTGGGCTATTCAAAGAATTTTGATTTGAAAAATGTTTTCAGCTTCACCATTAACATCATAAAGTGATTTTACAATACACTTATATCGAATCCTTAGTAGAAAGATATTTTTAATTTCACTGTTTATTTCTAAAAGTGATTTGCGATTCATTTTGTATATCAGGGAGATGTTCGTAATTTCAAAACTAATGCTTAAACTCAATTTAAAGATAAATTTCATTTACTAGTGGCTTGAATACTGACCAGAAAGATGTTTTTAATTTTACTGTTTATGACTAAAAGTGATTTGGGGGCTCATTTCCTATATGAGTGAACTGAATCTTGACCGGAAAGAGGTTTTTGATTTCACTATTTATGGCTAAAAGTGATTTGGGGACTCATTTTCTATATCAGTGAACTAAATTTTGACCAGAAATATGTTTTTACTTCCACTGTTTATGACTAAAAGGGGTTTGGGGACTCATTTTCTATATAATTGAATCCTGACCAGAAAGTTGTTTTTACTTTCACTATTAATGACTAAAAGTGATTTCAAACTCATTTCCCATATGAGTGAACAGAATCTTGACCAGAAAGATGTTTTTGATTTCACTATTTATGACTAAAAGGGATTTGAGGACTCATTTTCTATATCAGTGAACAGAATCGTGACCAGAAAAATATTGGTAATTTCACTATTAATGCTTAAAATCAATTTAAAGATCAATTTCCTTTATGAGTGACCTGAATCTGGACCAGAAAGATGTTTTTAATTTCACTGTTTATGACTAAAAGTGATTTGGGGGCTTATTTCCTGAACTGAATCTGAACCAGCAAGATGTTTTTAATTTCACTATTAATGACTAAAAGTGAGTTGGGGTTCCATTTTTGATATGAGTACACGGAAACCTGACTAGAGAGATGTATTCGACCACACTTTTATTGACTATCAGCTATTTGGTTGTATTTCCAATAGTTTTGTACTAAATCCATACCAGAAATATGCATTCGGCTTCCCTAATGATGGCTTAAAGTGATTTAGTGATCCGCTTCTTATATGAATATATTGAATTTTGGCCAGTAAGGTACTTCCAACGGCACTATTTATGGAAAAAGAGATCTGGCGGGCTATTTGCATTAGAATAGTAATGAAATTTTACCAAAAATTTTATAAACGAGTATCCAGCAACGAACACCTTTTTCGCGAGCCAGATATGGCTTTTACTAAATTGAATGGCTAATCCTAGCTAGGTACTCAAAGAATATTTTTCTCTAATAATATTCAATCTTTACTTAAGCTCTCTGTTAATCAAACTAACTGAACTTTTAGATTGTTCTAATCTGGTTTTGACAAAAAAAGAAAAAAAAATGACATCTATCAATATTCAACTGGTCCTCTACTAGTTACTTTAATATGTATTTCTAAATATGCTCTAGTTGCAAACAAAAAAAATTATTAAATTAATAATTATTAGCAGACATTTTCCTATTAGACTACAACAATTGTGCTTTAGATAAGAAAAAATTACGCAAATGAAAGAGCACTCTTTTTGGTATGAGAAGAAATGAAAAGTAGCATAAAAACTCGAAAAACTCCCTACTAACAGCTCCAAGTTGTTGTATGTGCTCGTACAATGCAAAAGTTATTTCATGCTGCCTGATGGCAAGCGGTAACTTTTTGTTATTATTTTGTAATAATTTTCCTGAGATTGTTGTTATTTTTGTTGTTGTCGTTCTTGATGATTGCATGACAGCGTACTCATTCACTCACTTAACCAACGTTTCACTTACAATTGCAATCATCAACGCGCTCACTCACCATTTTTCTTAACCAAATATGTACATATATGCATTTGTTTAACAATTCAAGCAGCACTTGTTCTTGTTGTTGTTGTTGCTAATGGTTTTAGTATGAAGGTTTAAGTAAAGCATAAGTTATTATGCAATTGTTTCTACGTCCATGTACATGTATTTACACTTAGCTTTCATAAATATTACGTTCGTCCTTTAATAAGGATCTGGTTTATTCATGTAATATTGAAAACCTGTTAGGTTAATATTTGCATTTTCTAAAAATAATTTTAAAAAAGCGTAAAATAAATTTTAATATTTTCTACTACATCGTTCAAAGTATTATCCGTCGGGAGCAACTACTTTTTCCCATCTCTCTGTTAATTTTCGAATATCAGCTGTATAAAATGAGTCCACTCCGTCCTCGATAGAGCCATTATTCGATTCCTTTAAAAGACCCGAACCCTTGACTGCCCAAATCGTTTTGTATCCGTCGAAAAAGGTAATTGTTGGAAGGGACAAGATCTGCAGAATACAGCAGGTAGGGTAAGAACAGCCGTTTACGCAATTGAAATTGATATTATGCACCTTTAGTCAACGTTGCTAATTTTCCCAAAATATAATTTATTTTTTCTGAAGAAATTCGCATACATTTTGACTATTATGAAATAAGCGTTGGTTGAGTAAATTTTTTCAGTATATTTTCATTAAACTTTAGTGTTATTTTCACAAATCTCACGCCTGTTATATACCTTTGTTATTTCTGGCAACGTTGCCAATTTTCTTAGTGACTAACGTAATTTTTTGAAAAAAAAAATAACGTTTCTTTTATTTTGAATTAGAAGTTATGTTGTCTGTTTTGAGATTTGTTAGTCGTGTTAATCTGAAGAGGTTTTATTATAATGGTAATACTGAATGTTTAACAACGTTACCAATTTTCTTCGAATACTTGAAATACTTACATTTCAGACTGTTTATAACGTGTTCGTATTTATTTTTCATCAGTGCCAAAGGAATAGCTTTTCAGTTACCACTGTAGCGTTGAAAATTTGTCCTAGTCTCTTGAAAAATCTATTTTTGTCATATTTTCATAGTATAACCCTTTAAGAATATGTCCCTGAAAGAATTTTTGAAATTTAAATGGTTTTTGGTTATAAGTAAATGAGCTGTATTCAAAGGCCTATTTTTGTTATAAATATTATTTTCCATTGAATATTTTATTATACAGGAATCGAATCGACGGATTCTGGCATCACAGGCGAGTTTTGTTTTTGGTGATACAGCAGTTTTGCTGACGCGGCATCCAAACCAGCTCGGCTTTTACGCGAAATTTTAAACGAGTTTTACTAGAAACTGTCTTTTTTAAAACGATAACCACGATTTCTCATTACTTAACCGAATTACTTGAAATTTGGTGTAAGTCTTCTTTATATACTTCTCTGTTGCTTAAACTACGCTCATAAAAAACGGTTTTTTAAACAGCTGCCTCTTTCTAGAAAAAATTTTCTTAACTATTCTTTAGTTCATACCATAGCGACATTCATCTAGATTAATAATCTTTTTTTTTCGTATTACTAGAATGGTTGAAATCGTGGTTATGGCAGCGCGCCAATATTGTTTGGATCCCCTACTTCACCAGCTGCAGACTTTTTGAATTGTGAATATTTGTAAAAATTTTTTCTGTATTCTTGAGATATGAATAAATATCTTATCAATAACTGGCTAGTAAAATTGTTGAATGCCTCATCTTTACTACACTTCTAAAATTATTTTAAATTCAGGCGTCTAAAAAAGAATAAATACCGCATTTAATTTTCCTTATACATTATAATGCTCTCATGCTTTTGCGTATTCGCAACGTTGCCAATTTTCTTCGAATACTTTTGGTAATATGTTTTTAAAACTTGTCTATAAAACAACGTTTCATTTACAAATGTACTTAGCCTCGATGATTTCCCAAATTCTTCGAGTTCGATCATTACATTGCTAAATAAAAATCCAAGATGTGTTTCGTTCGATAATTGCCAAAAACTTACACATTTTACGTGTTTATCTAATTCGCCATATATTATAAATTTATTCACTGTACGCAATGGTTTATTTTACAATTATTTTCCGCTGCACCTTGCACCAGCGTTATCACTATTGAGTCTTCAGCTCGATTGCCTGCAATAGCTACTGCCATTCCTTTTATACCTCTGGATGGTCGCTCAAGAACATGCTGATAATATATTTGCCTGCGATAGCTGCTGCCACGTCGCTTATCTGTCCTTTGTACTTGGAATTTCCGTCACAATATTTTCGTTTCCACTACGGCGTTGCCAATTTTCTCTTCACTAAAGCATCAGCGTATGTCCCTTCAATTTTAAATTGTAGTCAAGCTTTTTTTTTGACTTGGACTACTGTTTTATGTTCCTTCAAATAGAAATGCGTGAAATTGGTTTGGGTCAATTTGATGCTTTTTCTTTATTAAGGAGTTAGGCCACTCTAAAGGGCCACAAAATAGATCGTTTTTGAGATTATTTTCGGCAAAACTATTAAATAAATCAGATTTTTGACAAAAGGCATTTATTATACATGTAATTAACTGGGAACCACGGCCGGACACACAGCTCCTGTGATTTTTTTATTTTAATAAGTTGTTGAACACTTTCCGCTTGTAAATAGCAATAGCTACAGAAGTACGTAGAATTTTTTCAATATATGCATTTTTGATAAAATGCCAGGTCTCTCAAGGAAAAGGTAACAATTTGGCCAAATTTTTTTCGAAATTTGTTATAAAAAATATGCAGGATAAAAAATCCTACGTACTCCTGTAGGTAATGGTAGGTTTCTGAAGATGTTGTCAGAATTTCAAGTGAATCGGTTGTAAATTGTTTGAGTTATGCTTCCGGCTAACTTGATAAAAGCAGTTTTGAGATAAACGCATTTAAAGTTTTGAGTATGCCTTACTGACTGAAACAGACGCTTCAACGAGAGAACGAAAATCTGGCTTTTAGAGATTTTTATCTGTATCATGTTTCGGGATAACGGCCTGCTTTAGGCCATACAAAGATTTATTTAATTTGCATACCTTTTCTTTTGCATCTTTCTGAACAAACATTTCTGGTTGGTACATGTACACTTCTTCATTTAATGTGCCGTTTAAATAGGCTGCTACTATATCAATATGATTCACCAGCATTTTCTTTTGCACGGCAATCGCCAAAATTAATCGTATTGTGGAGTGTCTAACAACAGGCGCATACCTTTCATAATAATCGATATTGTGTCTCTGAAAACAATCTTGTGCGACCAATCTAGCTTTATATTTCTCTACGCTGCCGTCACTTCGCAATTTCGTAGAAAAACCCATTTACAGCCAATAATGTTTTTTTCCAACAGGCTTGTCAACTAATTCCCACGTATTATTTTTTATCAATGCATTATACTCTCTTTTCATTGCCTCTTTCCATTGAATGCCTTTTGAACCATTTAACGCAGCTTTTACGACATCGAACTACCAACAACAGCATTTAAAACTTCCGAATTAACATTCTCTTCTACAAGAAATATTGTTCTCGGTCTACCAACACAACCAGTGCGATCAATTTTCGGTCTGCTTCTCTTCCGCTTTCCACCCATGTCTGCTGATTCTGCGTCCGCTTCGTCTGCTGTGCTATATTCAGTTTCATTTTCAGTGCGTTCCATATTGACGACGTCAACAGCACTATCAGAAGGCATTACTTCAACTACACTTGCACTTTCAATGCTGTTATCCGATGCATTAACATAATTTTCAGCAACAATAATATCATTTGACTTCTCGACAGTAGCTCTTTCTCTGAATTCGTCTGCTGCTGTATTAGGCATGTAAGCACTCTGAAACGAATCGGTTTTTAGATTTTCTGAGAAAGAATTTTCAAAAAATTTCACATCACGTGATATTACTATGGTTTTTCTGTATACATCATACAACCTGTAAGCTTTGCTTTGGTCTGAATAACCTACAAAAATTAATTTGCGACCTTTTGGCATAAATTTTCCGTGATTCTGTTGCTTTTGCAATACTACAGCGTCGCAACCAAACATTCTGAAATGAGACACAGATGGTTTCCAACCAAACCAACATTCATAAGGCGTCTTGCCTTGTAAAACCTTAGTAGGCGCACGGTTTCGCAAGTATGTAGCTGTATTCACAGCTTCTGTCCATAAGCTTTTGGACACCTTTGACTCTTCTAGCATACATCGACTCATTTCGACTAATGTTCTATTTGCTCGTTCAGCAATTATTTTGTTGAGGTGTGTAAGCTACGGTCGTCTGATGAGCGATTCCGTTCTCCTTCAAAAATAAATTAAATTCAGAACTAAGATATTCTCTACATTATCGCTACGCAAAACTTTTATAAAAGCCCCAGTCTCTTTTTCGGCTTGTATTTTAAAATCTTTAAATGCATTTAATGCTTCCGACTTTCGTTTCAAAAAATAAGTGCTCATACACCTTGTAAAATCGTCTATAAAAGTAATGAAGTACAGAGATCCACTTTGAGAAGCATTTCGCATCGGCCCACATATATCGGTGTGGATTACTTCCAGTTTACCTTTACTAAGTACAGTACCATATGAGGAAAATGGCTTACAAGAAATTTTACATAAAGCGCATATAAGACAAGAAAAACCATTGGGCATTTTAATATCTAACCCACGGACCATTTCTTTACTTGACAATATGTGTAAATCACGCATATTTAAATGGCCAAATCGCCGATGTCATAAATCGAATTCGTTTGTCTTAGCACAACTCATCATCGCATACTCTTCGCATTTAAAATTTACAACAAATATACCATATTCTTTTTCCGCTATAAAAATTAGAGCACCATCTTTGGTGTATGCAAACGCATTGTTCTTGGTGAATTTTACTAAGTTGTTTTTGTCAATAATTTTTCCCACAGACAAAAAATTTGATTTCAACTCGGGCACAAAGAGAACTTCTGATAGATTAATGTTCGCATGAGCTGATTTAACTTTCACATTGCCTCTCCCCTTTGCTAAAACGCTCTCACCTGATGCTAATGTTACCTTCTGAGTATATACGAAGTAAATACGTTCTTGTTGTTGCAGATGTGTGATGACGCTCCACTGTCCAAAATCCACTGCTTACGGTTTCGTACCACGCCATCATCGAATACACAAAGCACGACTTCGGAATTCGCTGTCTGTCTACATTGGGCTCGCATATGCCCTCTCTTTCCACATGCATAGCACTTAACATTGCGTTTGTTGTTAGAATAGTCACTGTTTTTCGGCTTTCGCGTTGTACTTGGCTTGACCTTCACGCCATTCACTGCATCAACTACATGTTCATCTTCACTGACCTTCCCGTTGCGCCGCTCTTCTTAAAGGGGTTAACTTTTCTGGCGGGTCCTCTAGCGCGATATGTTTCTGCTATTTGAGCCATGCACCATTCCCTGACACACAATTTTTAAGATTAAATAGCTCTGACGGCTTCACGTTGAGGGTTATTATTGCAAGTGCTTTTCGGTCGACTGACAACCAGGCTGCTTTATGTTCTGCATTTGCAGTGCTGCTACATGCCGTTTCAATCACATGCCAATAATCTAATGTGATTAAAAGACTTTTCATCGGGACCGACCAGACACCGTAATTCTCTCCATCCAATTTATCTATTTGCGTAAACGTATTCGCCATTATATCGACCAACGATTTTTATCAATTTAATAAATTATATTACGAAATTCAAGACCACGTGCATTTTATGATGGAGCCTAACTCTGGGCCCATAACCAATATTAACAGAATTAGAAGTCCGAGAAATTAAACACACGACCGTATTAATATAACAAGGTTATTGGATGGATTTCAGAAACAAAGTGAAGTAGTTAATATTAGCATATTCATAATGAACTCTAAGAATAAGGCATAAGTAATAGAAAACAATTGGAAGTTAACAGCTAGGTATGTAGTTGAGTTGTACAGGGTTATGAGCATAATTTGCACTAACCCCCTTCAATAAAGTATATGTGTGTGCCCCTTCAATTTAAAAAGTTTTTTTGTTTTTTTTTTTTGAAAAATTATAAGTGGAGTAGCAACTATTTTTTTTCTACTATTTTTATGTTCCTTCGAAAAGAAAAATTAGCTTAAAAATATTTTTTTTGCGCACATTGTTAAAAGTGTTACATCCTCAATAAAAATGAAATAGTAATTAAATAAAAAATAATGCCGAAATATGTCTCTACGATCAAAATTTTGAGATTGAAATTGAAATATTGTTGTTCTTGTTTTTGTCAACTTGATGTTTTCATTTCTATTTATTAAAAGATCACAAATTTGCTTTAGATCATCATAGTAATCAATTTTCACTCATCGAGGACAGTAAACTACATTTTTCCTAACTGTCTCTCCTGAAATCGGATAGTCCTAACATTTTCCTTGGAGTACCACCTTCATCGACTCAATTATATTTGTTGTTGTTCCACTTATTATTACATTTACCTGATTTCATTTGTTATTACTCTACGTATTAATGCATAGGAAGAGAGAGAGAGAGAGAGAGTAAGCAAAACATTCACCTTTTCCTTTGAGTATAAAGGGTGTTTTTTATAGAGGTATAGAACTTTAAGTTGCAATAAAACAACGATGGATTATTCGATTGACATGAATTTTATTTATCCAAAAGATAATCTTGTGGCATTACATTTTAAATATGATTTCTGGCATATGACCGCCACGGCTGGCGCGGTTGTATTCCAATCTGGACGTCCAAATTTCGATGACTTTCTCCAACATTTGTGGCCGTATATCGGCAATAACACGGCGAATGTTGTCTTCCAAATGGTCAAGCGTTTGCGGCTTATCCGCATAGACCAATGACTTTACATAGCTCCACAGAAAGTAGGCTAGCGGTGTTAAATCACAAGATCTTGGAAGCCAATTCACAGGTCCAAAACGTGAAATTAGGCGGTCACCAAACGTGTCTTTCAACAAATCTATTATGGCACGAGCTGTGTGACATGTTTCGCCGTCTTGTTGAAACCACATCTCCTGGACATCATGTTATTCAATTCAGGAATGAAAAAGTTAGTAATCATGGCTCTATACCAATCACCATTGACTGTAACGTTCTGGCCACCGTCGTTTTTGAAAAAGTACGGACCAATGATTCCACCAGCCCATAAACCTCACCAAACAGTCAGTTTTTCTGGATGTAACGGTGTTTCAACATACACTTGAGGATTATCTTCACTCCAAATGCGACAGTTTTGTTTGTTGACGTAGCCATTCAACCAGAAGTGCGCTTCATCGCTAAAGAAAATTCGTGGACGTAGTGCGCGATACGTTTTCCGCACAGAACCATTATTTTCGAAATAAAATTGCACTATTTGCAAGCGTTGTTCAGACGTGAGTCTATTCATGATGAATTGCCAAACCAAACGGAGAATAAATCGCTTAACAGCTGTTAAATCCGTCGCCATCTTGAAAAGTAATGCCAACTTAAAGTTCTATACCTCTATAAAAAACACCCTTTACATATATTCATATATATTATGATTTTTATTTGCTTCGATGTTTGTAAATTATTTTCTTAACCATAAGATTGCATAAGCATACAAAGCCACACTCACGACTATACTCGTATATGTGTGCAAACACAATAAATAATCAACCATATAAACTACTTATGCTGTTTCCACTTTTCTCGTTGTTACTACAAATCCCTACAAGTGTATGCCGCCTGGTTAACTAAGCTTGTTTGTTTCTTTGGTGATTGCGATCATCATCGTCGCCGTCATCGCCATCGTTTGCCGTCAGTCAGTTCAAGCAAATTGTAGTTTGTGCTTGAATGCTTTTCTTTGCGAGAATACAAAAATTGTATATAAACCACCCACTCACATATTCACATATAAATCCTCATTACTTCTACATGCATGTGCATTTGTGTGATACTGTATGTATGTATGTATGTTTTTTACATTTGTGTGTGTAGTTTGACTCCACTTACATAGCTTGACAGTTGCGCTTAAGTGGGTTTTTGACATTGATTATTGTTTTCCGAGGACTTCGCCACTGCTCAACCAACGTTAATAGTTAGTAAGAACAACAACAGCGGTAATAACAAAAACACATTGCAAAATAAATGTTTGGTTTGAATGATGGGACTTTTAGTGTGTGGTCGAGATTGGAAAGTTACGCGCGTGTGTGTGTGTGTGTGCGTGTGTGGTTTACTGTCCATGCTCTGTTTCTGTAGCAAAAATAAAGTTGTGGGATTTTTAACCCCAATATGTATTATATATTTTAGTATATTTTAGTTGAAATCTTATTTTATTATTATCAAATAGCTAAAAGCTCTTATTTTGTAGAATATTTGAAAAAGATGGTAATGTTTCTCAAATCCTCGAAACGGTGATTTTGAATAGGGTGAAGAGGTTCAACTGAAAATTTCGTTACTGTATTTTTTTTTAGATCATAAAATATAAAGATTATAGATTTGGTATTTTCAGCCCCCAACTCTAACCTCGCAAGCAGATTTCTAATATATACTTACCTTTACACAGTTGTAAGTAAGCTATGTATGTATATACATACATCTAAACACATTGGCCGCAATAGCAGAGTGGTTAGCATTTAGTTACCATTCGGACGATCAGGTTCCGAGTCTTGGTGTGACAAACAACCAAAATTTTACAAAATTAATATTCTTATTGCAGTCGCAATTGACATTGAATAAAAGATTTTTAATAATAAGGAGGAGGCGGAACAAAATTAAGGCGCGCACAACAAATTGGTAGAGGGGTTCGACCAAAAATCAGCAATTAAAAAGAGCCAATTACTTATAAGTATACCTCGTGTTTCCAATCAGGAATCGTATATGCTCTTATAAAAAGTCCGCTTTATCGGCATTTATCTCTATGCTGACCGATAACGCCCATTGGAGCGTCACCTTATTAGGGAGTTGCTCATCATTAATATAGCTATGCCATCTGTCTAGGCAGTTAGCTTAGGGGTTTTCCATGTAAACTTTTCTAACCGTTTGAATGTTTGAAACAAGTGATCCCATGAACGGTGCAAAATACCCAATTAAAAAGTTCCTGAACAAACAGGTTCGTAAAGTGTCACTTCATTCCACTTCGCATTAGTCGTGCTGCAGCTCAGTAGACTTTTTGGGTGTATAATAAAATCCCGACACACAAAATTCGAATTAAAAAATTCCGAAACATAAAGTCCGGACGCGAAAAAATTCGACTCAGACTATTTTAGACAAAACATAATCCAGACACGACACCATCCAGATAAAAAAAGAAAATCATGTCAAAATTCCAACAAAAATCCCGAATTTTTTTCATTATTTATTATTATTCTGTAAAAATTAAAAATTTGTCCTTAGTTCCAAACAAAATTTTTATAATATTTGGCTCGGCAGTGGTGCTTATTAAAATTTTTTTCTTTATAATCCATGTGATGCGTTCCGTTCGGGGGCGGCTTAGAGTAAATTATAGATCCATTTGTTTGAGAAACATCAGGTCTCATATCACAAGTCAAAGGAAGACCTCGGCTAAAAATTGCTTCATCGGCTATAAAGTGGCAATATGTATATATGTATATAATGTCCAATCTTATGTATATTGAAAACATACTTTCATTTTTTTTAGTATATCAATGATTTTAATAAAAAAAAGAATAGTAACTTATTTGACGAGATAAAGAGAAGAAAAATATTCCATTTAGACATATCATATAATATATTAACCAAATCGAAGCATAAATCAATTTTATTCTCAACTAAATCGGTCCTCATGCTGGAAATCATCTTTCAAGTAAATCGAACTATAAATAATATTTCGAATAGGTCGGTCTTTGACCCACTTCCCGGTATGAAAAATAGATAAAAACCTATTCACAGACTTTACTTCCCGGAGAGAAAAGTAGTGTGCGGACTAATCTAAGCTTTTACCTACCTAGGAACAAAATTTTACGCAAATCGAACCATAGATACGATTTTTTCCAATAGATTCTGGTACACTTTCAGGTATGAAACATCGATAAAACCCTGCAGACCTAACGAATAAGTATACAAAATTTTATGAGTATTAGTTCAACGGTTTTGAAGGAGTCCGAGGACAGACTTGACAAGATAATTTTATATAGACAGATTTTTTTTTTTAATGCATACATATATATATACGAGGTGTGTTTACCACTTAAAACACTTTGTTAAGACAAAAAGGACTCACCGAATGCCACAGTCAACAATTCAGGTGCCTTTGAGTACTTTATTCCAATTTTAACGCAAAATTTAATACATATTCTTTGATCCGTTTCTTTCAAAATTCAAAAATCGAAGAGCACACAAAAACGTGATTAAAATCTGTTGTCAAAAACAAACTACTAATCGAAATTGGCTCCTAAGGTAAGCACGTGATAAACATATGTGTCCGATTATAACAAAAACAAAATATCGATAATCGAATGTACACAGCCAGCGAAAAAATCAAAATTCACCGTTCTCTTTGAGCATACCTCATATGTATTTTATTTTGAAATTGTTTTTTATTTCATATTTGGCATTCACTTCCTAATAAGTAGTACTGTCCATTTTCAATATGTCCCAAACTAGTTATATTTGCATTAATTACTTAATGAGTTCCTACCAATTTTTGAAGCTCAATTTCTCGTTTATTTTTTCAATAATTCTACTACTTTGGAAAATTACAATTTTTTAAATATTTTACTTATATATGTATTAAACTGGCCATATTGGAGCCACATGCAATATCGCAGTTTTAAGTATTTTAAAACTTATTTTTGAAAAATCTCAATACCATATACGACTTAACTCTAAACTAGCTAAACGCTAGCTGTATGTGTATAAAGCTCATTACATCAATAAGCTATTTGTGTTTGTCAGCGAATAAGTAGATGATAGAAAATTTGTTGTGACAACGCGCGAATATAGCGGGATGGTGGAAATAGAAGTAGAGTAGTAAAAGTAAAAAATAAATACGCAAACATGCACATATAAAAGAGAAAAAAATTAAGACAATTTTAACACAGAAGAATCTTTCACAAACAAGATTTGACATGCGCGTTGTCTCAAATATCAATTGCAATTAAATTGATTGCAAGTTGCAGTGACAGACACGTTGAAAATGTGGGTAAGCGCCACAAAAGAGGGGCATACGTGTATATATGTTTGTAAGCATAAATATGTATGTAGATATTAGCAACACTGGTAATTTTCCAAACAAATTAAAGTACGAAAATGAGTGCAAAAAGGAAATGAGTGTGAAAGAAATAGAGAAAATCTTTTGAAAAAAAAAAATTTTTTTTTGTATGCTTTTATATACATACATATTTCGGCAGTGCACGAATTGGCAAAGTTTTCTATAACAAAGTGATAATAGAAAATATTTAGAAATGCGAGCAAATTCGTTTTTCAAAACCTTGCAAGTATCTTGTTTGTATGTCTTCACTTATACTTGCCAACACCATTGGCATTAGAGGCAGTAAATGGATATTTTGCCAGCGAAATTGCGCTCAAACTGTATACACGCTGAAGAGCCAGACTACGAGGCGCATGAAAATTAGGAGTAGGAAGAGTGAAAAATCGTATACAAAAGTAAAACAAACTACAACTAGTACCAAGTACAGTTCTATATACTTCTTTACACTTTTTCAAGATTCAATTTGTAATTTACTAAAGCGCAAATTTCATTTCGTTAATCGAATCGATTGTATCGTCAAACACGCTACAGTGAACGTGAGCGTCCTTTTAGCAACAACGAAATTTTTCTGTTTTATAAATTTTTCTTTTTCTGTGTCACCAAATGAGTTGACATTGCGCAGCGAGTCCTTCAACTACAAGCAACATACATATACATATGTAGGTATGTATGTGATGTCAAAAACAATAGTAGCAAGAACAGCAGCAACGTTGGTGTTCGGTGTTCAGTTAGCAGTCGTTGGCACATCCATTTCAACGTCCTTGCATTGCACTGTCGAAAGGTGTTTGGAAAAATTGCCAACCAACACGTTAAATAGGTTGCATTAACGCTACGCTAAAGCTAAGCTGGTAATGTTTGTTTAGAAATATATACACTTGCGTATGTGTATGTGTGTGTGATTTTGTATTGTCAACATCATGGTATTTGCTTTGTCGTGCTTGACTTTTGGCCAAAACGATTTTGCCTGTCCTTTGGCCTTCAGCTTAAGCCAAAAGCGCTTTGTGGCGCTCAATATACTCGTACCTCCCCAACCTTCCACCAATTTTCGCTAGTTTTTTTTTTGTTTTGTTTTGTTTTGCCTCTCAATCTATTTATTTTTTACACCATCAATTTTTAGGTACTTTTTCTTACATTATTTTCTTCGTTTATTTTTTCGCCCTCCCCCCATTTGGCATTCCGCCATTTAATTGCTGCTTGTTGAGTTTATATGTTAGTTGTATTCTAGCTTCTTTTGCTTGTAAGCAGTGAGTGCTGTGCAGTAGGGTGTGTGCTTAGCGCAAAAAAGGAAATAATTGCTTCAACCTCCTCGGCTTTTGCAGCTGAAACACTTTAATTGACCGAAAACCTTTACCCTCAACCAATTTGGAGTCCTTACCAATATCCCTTAGCTCTTAGCGCCTCCCTCACCCTTGTCAATTTATTGCCGGCTACATTTCCGGTTATGTCTGCAATTTCGGCGATTTGTTCAAATTTTCTTTTCATTTGTTTTATTTTCATAGATTTTTTTTTGTTTTGTTGAATTTTTCTCATTTTTATTTCTATTTGTGGCACTTCAATCTCGCTGCGCTCACTCTTAACTTTGGTAATTTTCGGTTTTTCGCTTTGTAACTGATTCTTGGCGGAAATATATTTTGATTAAAGCGAAATGTGATTGCGCGGTAAAGGATAATAGATATAGATAACCATGAGGAATAAAAAATAAAATGGAATAAAATAAAATAAAATAAATTAAAGTAAATTATTTTACTGCGAAGCAAAATTTTTATATGTATAATTAAACTAAAAAAAAAGAAATAAAAGTAAAAAATTAAATTAAGTAAAATAAAATAAAAAAGAACAAAATAAATCATATAAAAAAAAAATTTCAAATAAAATAAATATATATAAAATAAAATAAAATAATAGTAACAGCGGTATGTGAATATCCTTATCATGCTGATGTATGTCCACTACCTTCCTCAAGTGCTCTTCCAGAGTTCGGTTGAATCGTTCTACCATGCCATCTGATTTAGGATGCAGAGCTTTCGTTCGGGTTTTTCGAATACCAACTGCCAGGCAAATCTCCTGGAACATCGCTGATTCGAAGTTTCTTCTTTGGGCTGAGTGCAGTTCTATAGGCGAACAGTCAGTATCTGGTAACCCAATTGTGAGTGAATGTATCCGCAACTGTTTTGGGTTCCTGGCTTGGAATTGGGTAGACTACAGGCCATTTACTAAAGTAGTCCATAACCCCAAGAACGTATTTGTTTCGTTGTTTGCTCATAGGGAATGGACTGGCTACATCCATGGCAACCCGCTCAAATGGTGCACCTGAGTTATACTGCTTCATCTGACCATGACTTGAACTGCTGCTTGATCTTCTCCAGCGTTTTCGTAATGCCTAGGTGCCCTCCACTAGGTCCATTATGGAATTCATTGAGAACATCTGGAATTATAAGCTTTGAAGCTACTATTAGAGTTTGGGAACACCGACCATCTCTACATTCCCACACTCTATGCAAACACCAAGTTATCTATTTTAAACTGTTCCAGTGGGGCTAGTATGACTTCGCGATGTGACTTTTAGCTGCCATTTGTTCCTTACTTGGCCGTCTGTTCACCTCCAATCCGTGCATTACCGTGCATTACCAGTTCTTCGTGCTGGCATTGCTTTAAGTGGCTTGCCTCCCACTCTTTGGCTGGTGTAATTGTCGTTAACAGGACGTCTATTATGTCTTCCTTACCCTCGGCTTTTGAGCAGTGCTTACATTCCAAATTACATGGTCGGCAGGACATAGCGTCAACATTTCCCTTGCGGTGCTCGATGGGGAAGTCATAACTTTGCAGTCTCTCAATCCTCCGAGCTAAATGCAATTCGGGATTCTTGAACTGTAGTAGCCACTTCAGCGCTGCATAATCCGTTCTAACTCGGAAATATTGACCATACAGATATTTGTGGAAGAGTTTGATGCAATCCATCAACGATAGTAGTTCTCTCCGAGTTACGCCCATCAATCACATGCGAAAGTACATCTCCTATGCCATAACCTCTATCATTTGTATCCAGATAAATGTTGCACCTGGAACCGGGTACGTTAGCATAGGCGCAATGCATGGCCGTTCTTTCAAAGCTTGGAAGGCCAAACAAGTGTTCCAATGTAGTCCTTTGAGCACATGGTCCATTAGTCTTTCAAAAATGGCAGGAGCGTTGCATAATTCAAATGGCATTACCCTGAATTGCCAAAGACCATTGCTAACATTAAAGTATATCTTCCCTTTATCTTCTTCACTTACTTCTACTTGCCAATAGTCGCTCTTGAGAGGAGGTATCGTCAGTCCTAAATCTTGATAATATCTCAATTATTATCCTTTGGGATCTATTTAAAAATCCCACTTCGGACACTAATTGTTACGATTTTGCTAAATCAACCTCGATGATTTTCCAAATCCTTCAAGTCCGATTACTGGATTGAACGTCAACAACTATGTTTGCAGCTTCTTGATTAAAAAAAATATACGAACAATTCATTTCACTATTTACAATCACTTGTATTATAACTTTCACAATGAAATATTTTTACTTCCCAGTAGTGTTATCACCAACGCGTGACTTTAAGACTGGTTGACTCTGTGGTTGCATTTCGCTCTTATATAGTCAAACGATTGTTCGCAAGTACCGCCTGGAATGAGCGAATTGTTCTTGATAACGAATTTTCTCGATTTACGCTCTAGAACATGCCAGTTATCGGCTTCTCTTTTTCATCTGACATTCGCTTCGCATACTCGCCACAATATTACATAAAAAAGGAATTAGAAAAAGAAAATAAAACAAAATAAAATAAAATAAAAAAATAAAAATAAAATGAAATAATTAATATGAAACTTAAAAAAAAATGAACCAAAAAAACTAGAAAATTTTAAAATAATATAAACATATAAGCAAATTGTAAAAAAAAATATAGAAAGAAAACAAAATAAAATAAAATAAAATGAAGTCAAACCAAAAGGATTAATTTTTCATTCGCTACTTGCTACTATTTACTCCATTTCCAGTTCCGAAAAAGAAATGCCATAACCTTAAATTGACATTTTTGCTTCAAAAAGTGTATTTCCTTCAACAACCTTCTGCGAGCCTGCTACCACTGCATATGCAACTCCTTCCACATTTTATCGTCGGATCATACTTATAGGTTAGGTGCACGTTTTATTGTTACATTTCGTATTTCTTTTGGGGATATTTAATACTTCGTTTTTTTCGACTATTAAGCAAGCGCGCAATGTAATTATATGAACTTAATTGATTTTTGATCTAATCGATAATGTTGTTAGGATTTAATAGGCGATACGAACATAAAGTGACGGGTGTTCGTCATGTCATGTACGAGCACACTTCAAGGAGTGGTGGGTGTACTACAGCACGGAAATGTAGGAGCAATGAATTTTGATGGTTATTACATTTATAGTGAACAGTTGTAAAAGTTTGGGTGTCGAAAACTATTTAACTTGAAAAATCGATTATAAATAAATGTCTATGAACTATGCTTGTCGTAAATTTCCGTTTATTAAATTTGATGGCTTAGATACGAGTGCTGATAGCGTAGCAAAAAGCCTTGTATTAAGAAAAATAAAGTAAATAGGTTTTTTTTAAATTAAATGGATTTGCTGGAAAGTAGCAAGAAAAGAAAAGCATAGTTTGCAAAAACAAGAAAAAAAAATAAAAATAAACATATAAAAATTTAAATATAGAAATGAAAAAAAAAAAAAAATAAAAATAAAAAAAAAAATAAAATAATATAAAAAAAAATTAAAAAATTAAATAAAATAAATTAAAATAAGAAAGAAATGAAAAAAATAAAATAAAATAAGAAAATAAAATTAAAAAAATAAAATAAAATAAAATAGATATAATAAAACAAAATAAAATAAAATAAAATAAAATAAAATAAAATAAAATAAAATAAAATAAAATAAAATAAATAAAATAAAATAAAATAAAATAAAATAAAATAAAATAAAATAAAACAAGCTAAAATCAAATAAAATAAAATAAATAAAATAAAATAATTTAAAACAAAATAAAATAAAATAAAATAAAATAAAATAAAATAAAATAAGATAAAATAAAAAATGAAATGAAATAACATAAATTAAAATCAAATAAAATTAAGTTAAATTAAATTAATTTAATTAAATTAAATTAAATTAAATTAAATAATATATGATAAGAAAATAAAATAAAATAAAAGAGAATAAAATAAACTAAAATAAAAAGAAAAAAAAATAAATAAAGATATAAAATAAAATTAAAAAAAAAAAAATTTAAAAAAATAATAATAAAATAAAATTAAATAAAATAAATTAAATTAAAATAAAATAAAATAAAATAAAATAAAATAAAATAAAATAAAATAAAATAAAATAAAATAAAAGAAAATAAAATAAAATAAAATAAAATAAAATAAAATAAAATAATATAAAATAAAATAAAATAAAATAAAATAAAATAAAATAAAATAAAATAAAATAAAATAAAATAAAATAAAATAAAATAAAATAAAATAAAATAAAATAAAATAAAATAAAACAAAATAATATAAAATTAAATTAAATTAAATAAAATAAAATAATTTAAAACAAAATGAAATTAAATAAAATAAAACAATATAAAATAAAAAAAATATAAAAAAATGAAAAAAATAAAAAAATAAATAAAAAATAAATAAAAAATTAAATTAAATTAAATTATATTAAATTAAATTAAATTTAATTAAATTAAATTAAATTAAATTAAATTAAATTAAATAACATAAAATAAAATAAAATAATTGAAACTCTTAGTTTATTGGGGAAAGCGCGATGATGTCGGTGCGCTGCTGCTCCTATCGTCGTCATCTTTACAAACTTAGAGATTCGACAACGAAAGTCGTCCTTGTAAACTTAGTCTATAATGTTAGATTATTTCTTTTTAAGTATTTAGCTAATATTTCTGTGCTTCAAAATACGAAATTAAATTTACAAGTACAAAATGCAAGTGCTGTTTTGATGTTCTGTTAAAATGTCCTTAACTTTATTATTTTCCTTAAAAACATTGTACTACAAAAGGATATAAAATTAAATACATATAGATATTAAATACATAGAACTCTAAAAAATTTAAGTTAAGTAAAAAATAAAGAAAAAAACTATAAAAAAATTTAAAATGCAATAAAAATAAAAAAATTAAGATTAAAAATTAAAAAAAAAATAAAAAAAAAAATAAAAAAATAGAAAATAAATAATTAAAATTTATAAAAATAACAATGCAAAAAAAATTATAAAATACTTTATAAAAATTAAAATATTTAAACGAGATAAAATATCTGTTAAATTAGCAATTTAAGTTCCGTAAATTTTTTTTACCTAAAACAGCTAGATTTTTTAAGAAAAATAAATTCTATATTTCAAGATTTTCCACACGAGGTCACTTCGCAATAAAAAATCTTCTAATTTTTAACTAATCAATAAATATTTTTTTCTTTTTTCAGATAATATAAAAATATATGTATTTAAAATAAATAAAAAGCAAAATAAAAATTTAACCGAAAGTAAAATATTTTAAACCCAAAAAAAGTATATATATTAAAAATATCAAAAAGCAATCACTTGGTTTAAGCTACGCTTAGCAGTTAGGAAATCAACAAAAATATATATTTTAAATTTTTTTAAGCGTTACTACCGCAACAAAAAAAGTTATATGCCAAACAGGTAAAAGTATTTTTAGCTAACGAAAAATTTCCCTCCAATTCTTTTCACTACGTATACGCACACACACACACACATCAATTACTTGCAACGCCGTTGATGAAAACGACTATTTACAACTGGATGTGTGTGAATGTGTGTGTTGCTGCGTGCACGTGTGTGGCTATGGCGTAAAATGCAACAAAAATGCTGGCTGGCAAAAATCGATGAATTTTTTCCCCGGCTGGAAATTCAACACACACCATCCATGTCCAAACCAACAACAACAATAACAATAACAAATGATGCAAATTGTCATACAAATGCAAATGCAAATACAAATGTTTGCGGTCACTAATTAAAATGTCAAAACGCACAAACTGCTATGCTTCGAACTGTTGTTGTTGCTCGTGTAAATACACAAAAAATAATGCAATACGACAAATGTCCAATGTTAATGCGTTTTTTGCATGCGCGTGGCCGCATTCCTGCAACACTGCTCACCTCCACGCCGTGGCAACGCCGATGATGGCCAAATATAATTGACAACAAAATGGGAAACGCTTGCGACGGTCACATTTAATACCAATAATACTAATGCAATTAATATTGTTGTAACTACGCCGACGACGACGACGGCGACTACTGTAACTAATACTATTTTAATGATTTCCACTACCAATTTTGACATATCATTCAATGCACTTCATGCCAATGCCAATGATGATGATGACATCGCATCTACTGACACATCTCGTTATCTCCGATGATTTTCGGCTCACGCGGCATGTCATGTCATCCACGAATGACTGAAATGTCGGCAAATAAAATAATTAATTTAAAAATAAAATGAAAAAATAAATAAATTGTCCTGGTAAACGGAAAAAATGCATTTACTTTTTTTTTGAAATGAAATAAAACTATAAAAAATAAAAATAAAAATCAAATTAAATGAAATAACGCGCAACGAATTGAATTGTCAAATAAACGCACGAAAAAAATTAAATATATATAAACAAAATAAATGAAATAAAAAAATTACACAACCAAACTGCAAACGTCGCAAAAATAAAATTTTACCAAAACTTAAAATAAAATAAAAATAAAATTGCACATTCACCCTTGCGTCTTTTGCGACTGACAACTAATATCTCTACTTTTCTCCCCGCTCAATGCACTGCCGGAAATGTCATTGCACTTGTCTGTCTGCACTTTTACTCTCATTTATTATTACGAATTTTGTTGCCCTTCTCTGACTTGCTGCATTCTCATGCCACCAATAAAAATATAACGAATGAAAACAAAAACAAAAATAATTTCGTTGCTCGTTAACTTTATATTCGTACAAATGCTGGTAACGGTTTGTAAATTGTAACGGTAAATACAACTGTCAAACTGTGGCAAATGTCAACTGTCAAATTATTGATGTGTCATTGTAGTCGTTCGCATGCCAACAACAGCTAGCTAGACTTGACAACTGAAACGAGAGCAAAGCACAAACGATAGCTGTCATTTAGAGAGGAGTAAAGAAAATAAAAAAGCAACAAAAAAAACCTAACGAAACTCGAAAGCAGTGAGTTGAAGGGAAAGCGAGTAAGAGAGAAAAAGAGAGAAAGATAGAGATGACAAGCTAAATAGTAGAGTTGAAATTTAACAAAATAAGTATAAAAAAAGTAAGCAAGTTCAATTGACAAGAGCAGCTTGCAGAGAAAATAGTCAAAGAAAACATGCACCGCATGAGTACGTTCAAAGTGAGTTTAAATATGCGCAAGCAAAAGAAAGAAAGCTGAGAAAGCTGAAATTGAGAAGAAATTAAAGCGAAGTCTACTATTAAGAAGACATAGCATTGAAACGAACAGTCTACGAAGTGTAAAAGCATTTGAAAACCGAGAAGATTAACCCACAAAAGCTCAAAGGCGAGATTTAAATTAAGCTTTGTCTGCTATATTTAAAAAAAAGTAAGCGAAAGCATTGAACAAAAAAAAAAGCTCTGGAAAATTTGCAAGAGTTTCCGAATTGAGCTTTCACCTGAAAAAAGAGCTTGCACCAAAGCCTACTACTAAAAAACTACGCTAAAGCTTAAAGCTCATATTGAGCTTTCATGCGAAAAGCGCGAAGGATAAATATATAAAAGAAATTCAAATAACTGCAACGAATGGAGTTGTAAGAGAGTTAAATGGCACAAAAGCTGCGCAAGTTTAAGCGTAAAGTAAAATTGCGAAAATTTTAAGAAAAAAAGTTCGTAAACAAGATCGTAAAAATTCCATACAAAAAATAAAAAATAAAAAATCAAGCAAACATTCACATGCTATCTGAAAGCCGACTACCAACCAGCAGCGAGTAAGTCTTGTTGTAGCGGTAAACTAACGATAATTTCGTAGAAAGCTCATTAAAAAGCTGCAGCTATTCTAAAGAAATCATTAAAAGCACTCAGCAACAAAGAACATCCATCCATCTGTCAATCAAAAACGTTATTTTTTCCCTACGTTTTTGTCCTTGTCGCTTCCATTGCTATTGTTTGAGCTGTTGTTGCTGCTGCTATCGCCCACAACAGCTTAACTTAAAATCCAATAATATGGGGCTGCAAATGGCAGCATTGCCAGTAGCCAACAATTATGTTGCAATCAACCAAAAAACACTCTCAACAGCAACAACTATAAATACACGTTGCCACCAACGCCGCCGCACGCCCACAATTCAAGCCACATCTATAGCCGTTGCCATAGCCATAGCCATAGCCATAGCCAATGTTGTGCGAAAACTTAATAGCACAATTTCGGTTAAGTCGTCCAGCATTTCAGCAACAACATTATTGTTGTTACTAATATTGCTGACCTGGAATCCAGCAACAATTGGCGTTGATGCAGTCCGTGAGTACAATTACTTATACTTATATACTACGTACATTTTTTCTTCATATTAATTATAGATATCTGATATATGTGTATATGTAGTTTAGGTATATGTGCATATAAAACGTATATACTTACGTGTATGCACTTTTTTGTAATTTCTTTACGAAATAATTTCATTATTATTTGCATGAACAAGTGATTTTAATTGAATTTCACTCAGTTATTGTAGGGTAGAAACGTAAGTTATTGATTGAAGAGACGATATCACGCATAAAAGTGTGTATTTTTTTTATATACATATATACGATATAAGATTTATGCTGCAATTTCTATAAAATTTAATTGCACAAAAAACTGTGAGGTATGCTGTTAAAACTGTAAAATAAATTAATCCCTTTATTAAATATTCAAAATAATTAAAGAAAATTCCCTAAAGGGTTTAAAAATTTTTTTTTTTATATATTCAATTTTACAGCTAAGGTTATCCTGCGACAATTTTTCACCCAATATTTATATACATTATATTTTACTCCGATGAGAAAAAATAAAAATAAAAATAAAAATATTCCACAGAGAGCTGCGGCTGTGAACTTATTTTGTTCAATATATTTTGTAAAACTCGCACGCCAATATTTAGCAAATATATAGATGTAAAAAAATTTTTTTTTAAATATTTTTTTAAATTTAAAAAAAATTTTTTTTTTGATGAAACCTTAATGCCAAACAAGGTTATCAATTTTGCGGTTTCCAAATTTAACCTAAATAAAATACATTCAAATTAACTTTTTTTCATGAAATTCTTTTTTTATTATAAAGTTTCAACATTTTCTTTATACGTGAAGCTCTACATCATTCAAATGACCGCCTAGTGAGTTTTTGCAAAATTTGAGGTAATTTCGACCACTTTTTGGCATATATATATGGCGATATCTCAGCCATAACTTGACGAATGTTTATTTTCAAGTGATCAATGGTTTATACGCATAAACACGGTTTTTCGCGTAGCCCCTAAACAGTGTTCAACGCATTCAAACCGCACAACGTGAGATTAAGCGGCCGGGAAATTTCTCTCATAATAAAGCCATATTCGCAATAAAGCCATATTCGCACGTGGTACCATTGGATTAAAAGCTCATATTATCCAAATCGTGTTCTTCAATTGCAGATTAAAGAAAGTCGGTTATCATACGACCATAACGACCGATGGCCACGATAGCCGATTAGTTAGCATTGCTATTGCCATACAGAAGGCTTGGGTTCGAGCCCAGTTTCGAGCAACACCTTAAATTATATAAAATTAATTTTTATAATTACGGTCCGCCCTCGACAGGGAATATCAAGCCCTCTGAGTGTATTTCTGACATTAATAAAAAGCTTTTCATGAAAATCTATTGACCGTTCATAGGCGGCATAGAATAAACTGTAGGTCCCTCCATTTGTTGGTAAAAACAACAAGATGCAAAACCACAAATTGGAAAAGGAGCTCGGCCAAAAGTCGCTTCAGCGGATAAAAAGCGTCGAATATATATGTACGACCATAACGCTCCGAATTGACGGTGACTGTCTCACCGTTATCGTTTTCATAGAAGTAAGGTCCAATCACACCTTCGGACCAAAGAGCGCACCAGACAGTAAGTCTGTTTTGGGTGTAGCTGCCTCTCTTCAAATATTTGCAGCTCAAAATGTGACAATTTTGCTTATTTACATATCCACCAAGTCAGAAATGTGCTTCATCGCTGAATAAAGTTTTTTTTTTTTTGGAAAAAACGCGGTCGACTAACTGTTGTTCAAGTACCCAATCGACGTAACTACGGCGTTGTGAATGGTCGGCTGGATTCAGTTGTTGCCAGAGCTGAGTTTTATATGGATGTAGGTGTAAGCCCAAGTGCAAAATATGCCATAATATGCAGTGAGAAGGTCCCAGCTCCTAAAAACGTCTAGAAATAGAAACATTGAGGTCTCCGGCTAAACTTTCACATAAAGTAGCGTTTTTTTGAGGTGAAACCAGCAAAACGATAATGCATGTGCCTTACAATATCTCCCATTTATCCAGTCGCTACAAATTTCTTTAAAATTTTACCAATTGCTTGAGTACTTGGACGATTATGTGCACCAAAATCTAGGCTGAAAGCGCGAAACGTGGCCTCATTTGAATCACCATTTCTGTAGTCGGTTTCAACAATTTAAACGCGTTGTGCCTGACTTTTGGTTAAAACAAAACATTTTGGGTTGACAATGAAGCTTGACTTTCGAAACCACCGTTTGATGTTTGACTGGGGTGAAAACTGCATATGCTGATCTATTGTCGTTCGTCTGTGCGGAATTCTTAGATGAGCGGAAGATCTTCAATTGTGACTAACGAAATGCCTAAAAAAATCGATGTTTCGTAAATTTTTAGATCTCTACTACACGGAACAATCATAGAAACATTTGGATATCATGAACTGTCCTAATTGTAGGGTTGGCGAGAAGCGACTTTGAAAAAGGCATCAAAATTTTAACACCACGCTTCAACACTCGCATAGAGGAGAATGGCGACTATGTTGAAAACTAACTTGCATTACTGCTGAGTTATCACGTAAATTTTTTCTTTTGATAAACAAATTTTAGATGCTACAAAAATTGAGTTCACTTACCTCCTGGATATGCCTCATATATTAGCATAATAATAATATTTTTGGAAAAAAGTACTCCCTTGTGTTCATCTAAGGATTTAATTGTACAAATAGTCGCAATTAGCTAAATCTGTAGAATATGCTGATGATGGGGTAGCAGTTCGTAGCCCAATTCATGAATTTTTTCCAAGGCGACTACACATGTGCATTGATCTGATGGAGCTACACTTTTTTTTCCATCAAATTCGGTCATTTATGCTTCAATTCAATAACGAATATGTCCAAAAGCTCTAAATAATATTTGCCGGTGATCGTTTTACCCTCATGAATGTACTCGATTTCATTTACATGAATCCAAAAAAAAAAAAAAAAAAAAAAAAAAACTGTAGCCATGACCTTCTTGGCCGACAAATCCACCTTGACCTTCTTTGGTGCACGTTCACCCGGAAAAATCTTCCGTTTTGATTGTTCATTGGTCTCTGGTGTGGTGTGGTGTGTCCTTGCTTCGTCTACGGTAACGAAATGAAGCAAAAAATCGTTTGGGTTGCGGTTGAACTTCGCCAAACTCTTCTTTGAAGTGGTTACACGTCTGCGCTTACGGTCATGTGGATTAATCGCTGCCCCCATTTCGTAAATAGATTTTTCTTTTCCAAATATTCATGTAAAATGTGATGTATCCACTTAGTTGAGATTCCTAAAACCTTAGCCATCTCACGCACTTTTGTTCTCCGATCGTCGAATATCCGACTTCAAATAACCCCACAAGAAGTAGTCTAATGGTGTTAAATCACATCTTCTTTGAGGCCATTCAATGCCACAATTTCTTAAAATAATCGAATCTTCAAAACTTTATTGCAATAATTCGGTTGTTGCACGTACTGTGTGACACGTAGCCCTGTCTTGTTGGAACCAGATGTTGTTAAGATCAACTTCTTTTTTTAATTGTTGCCATAAAAGGTTGGTTATCATCTATCTATACCGCTCTGCATTGACAGTAACGGTGCTACCAGCTTCATTTCGAAAGAAGTACGGACCGATGATTCCAACAGGCCAAAAACCACTCCAAACTGTCAATTTAGGTGAATGTAATGTGGGTTTTTCATGCATAATTTGTGGATTTTCTTCGCACCACAATAGACAGTTTTGTTTATCTACGCACCACTAAGATAAAAGTGAGCCTCATCGGTAAATATGATTTTCTTGAAAAAATCGTTATCGTTTTCATGTTGTTCCAAGGCAAAATTAGCAAATTCACGTAGTTTATGATGGTCCAATGGCTTCAGTTCCTGAATGAAAACTATCTTATACGGATTCAAGTCCAAATCCACCAGGTTGTGGTTTGAGACAGTCCCAATTCTTGAGAAAGTCTTGGGATCGATGAATTGCGGTCTTCAGCATTACTTGCCTGAACGGCAGCGATATTTTCATTGCTTCGACCGGTTCTTGGTCTTATTGGCACTTGAACATTATGTAAAGAAAATGTACGCTCGAAATTTTCAACAATTCGTATATCTTGCCATGATGAAATTGTAAACATTACTGAATACAATGAAAAAAAAAAAGATCAGGACATATTAAAAATGGCCAAAACGACACTTAGAAATCATATCATCCCTATTGGAAACTCCTTTATTTATCAAGTATTTAGTTGGTTTCGGTGATCGTTTTTTACGCAAAAAATGATGCTTAATCAGCACACGAAACTCACATTTTTTCATTTTTGTTAAATTCACGAGGTTGTCTGCTTTCAATGGCTGTCAAACACCAATTGAATGGCGCAGGGAGCTCAAAATTTTACAGCAGTCTATTAACCGATAATAGTTGACGGGAACAGTTGTATTTAGAGTAAATTCACGGCAAATTCAAAGTCAATGTCTTATCAAACAACCCTCGTATTCAATTTAAACACACTTTAACCATTTGTTTATCAAACCTACAAGGTTTGTGACGAAAATTACGTTAATTAAACGCTTCAAATATGCCAAAATTCTATGTTAGTTATGAAAAAATATTAAAAAATATATTGTAAAGGTCTAATAAGGCTAAAAAAAAAACAAAAAATAAAAGAAACTTTTGTGCTAAGAAAATTAAACTTAACATTTTGCGGTTTTACAATTTTACAAAATAAACAACCGAAAGAGTACGCAACTTCTTTACACCATTATTTACACAATCTCACAACAAATCAGAAGAAATGTGTATGTAGTGAACAAAATTAAAAAAAAAGTGAAAATAAATGCCCTCGAAACACAAAAGTCAGCAATATAATGTTAGCGAAAAACGCAAGTTACTCCACAGAAACATATTTTCTTAAAAAAAAAAAAAAGTTCAACTATAAAATGCAGCTATACCGCAAAGTAATTCTGTTGTAAAAAATGCGAAAAATAAGAAAAAACAACAATGAAAAACAAAACCAAACCAGCGCACAACAAGTTTCGCAGTTTCACAGCTATTTAGCATACTTTTGGGTGCATTTATTTATGCCACAAATATACTCTTTTCCCTCTACGTACATGTGTGTGTGTGTATGTTTGCTTGAGGGTCGACTGCCATACACGCGCACACTGACTGACTTTTGCGCCACTTTTTTGGCACTTCATATTTTTCTGACTTTTATTAAGCGGAAAACAAGAGCGTATAACCGCAACAACCAACAAAAAAAATAAAATAAAAATAATAGCAATCACAACAAAAATGTGGAAAAACAATAGCTGTTGGTAACGAAAACAAAAGAAAAAGTAACAACTATCTGTTGTAAAATGGCAATTTTCATATTGACTGTGTGCGTGCGTTGGTGCTTACGAAGAGCTGTTTGTGCGCGCGACTTAGCCTAAAGTTATGCTACATTTTTTTTGCGTGTGTATACAAAATTTATAAATGTTTATGTGTGTTTGTGTGTGTATATAAGTGCATAGTTCTTGGCTTATGTGCCTATTTGTCCACAACTAAAGTGAAGTTAGTGAAAATTCAACGACTTGATTTTTTTTGCGGCCGAATAAGCGCTTTATAAAATATTTTTTCCAACATTTTTTTTTTGCTGCGGCTCAAATTTAGGCAAAGGCAAAGAATTTTAGCTATTTATGCACTATGTTGCAAACCCCACGGGTGTAGTAAATAGTGTGTTTGTGGGAAAAGATTGGAATGTTTGATGAAGAAGTAAACAGACATAGTGGTTGTTAGTACAACAACAACAACAACAACAACAACAAAACTCTATAACAATTGTGTGTGTGTGTAAAATCCTCCGAAAATTACCGCTTTGTTCTTGAAAGTTTTCTACACACACAATTCTTCGTCAGCTTACTACCGTCTTCACACTCAAGTCATTTGGGGGTTATAATGTGCTGAAGTTGTTGTTTTTGTATCATTGTTTGCTGAAAAATGAAATTTAATGGAAAATCTCGTAAAGTTGAAAACAAGCTGTGAAGAAAACACTGACGACATGCATACATATGCACATACATCTATACATACATCTACAGTCTCTCTCTGTGCAGTTGATAAACCGGCGTAGATGAAAGTCTGTTTGCTACAAATTCCCACGATAATTGTTTATATTTTTCACATATTTTCAACATTTCAGCCTCAAAGTATGCAATGTGTATCTACTCGGCTGCGTATGAACTTATAGGCATTTTTCATTTACTCTACGCACTAAAACAACTGCTTAGCCGTGCTCGGTTAACTCGAAGACATGAGAATTTCATTCGAAAGCTAAAATATGCGCAGTTTATCCCCTTTTGTGTCTCTTATTTTGTTGTTACAAATTTGTTACGATTTCAATTGTTAGCTGCTTCTTCTTCTTGTCATTCTTCTTCTTGTAATGCATTGTTGTTGTAAGTTGTAAATAAGCAGCCTTAAGGTGTTTCGTCGCTTGGTCTATCATTTTTATCACTACTTAACTTCGCTTAGCTTTCACTCGTTTCGTTTGTTATGCAGATTTGTACACTTTGAAATTTCCAACATCAAGTGCCTGGCTGGCTGGCATGTTAAATTTCTGCGTAAGAGATTTAGTGTATGGAGCTTTTTCCCCCTTAATTGTGCACAAACTGCTTGAAACTTAGTAGGATGGAAACAAATTTTTACGCAAAACGTAAAATTCTTTTATTGGAAATCACGAAAATAAACAGCAAAGTATTCAAGCCATCCTTCAAGCTATTAAATTTATCAAGAATTAAAAAAACTTTAAATTTATCATGTATTTGTGCACTTTTTTTTGCTTTTTGAAGCTAAATATTAACTTTGCTTTATTACTAGTTAATATAATTTACTTGTTTTTAGTTATTTTAATGAAATTTAGTATCTGTTTCTAAAATTCAATTTCGTTCCGCAGCCAAAATTTACATTTTCCAACTATGTCCTTTTAATTATGCAAAAAATACTTCAAGCTTAGCATACTGGAGATAAATTTCTATGAATAACGAATTTTTTTTAATAGAAATCACGAAAATAAACACCAAACTTCACTCAAGCTATTTAATTTCGTTCCGAAAGAGAAATTTCCACTTTCTTACAATTTCATTTCGTTCGTGCTACTTGGAACTTAGTTTGCTAAAAGCAAATTTCTATGCAAAGCTTCAGTTTAGTTTTTAGAAAATCATGAAAATAAAAAACAAGACGTTGAAGTCTTCACTCAGGCATTTTAATAGAAAAGAATGGAAAAAAATCTGATAATGCTTTTGAATGTAGTTAACATAAATTGAAGCAAAAAAATTATGTTTACTTTATAATAGTTTTAAATAAATTTATTGTTTTTAGTTATTTTAACGATATTTAGTATTTGTTTCGAAAATTCCATTTCGTTCCGCAACCTAAATTTTCACTTTCTAATTATTTCCTTTTATTTGTGCCAAAAAATACGTGGAACTTCGTATGCTGGATACAAATTTCTGTCACTTTCTTTAATATATATAAAACAGAAAAATAAACAACAAACTTTTAAGCCTCTTCTTAAGTTTATAAATTTAGCATGAAATAAAAAACAAATCTTGTAAAATACTCGTGTACATGAGCATATTCAGTGTTTCTTTTTTATCCTAAATACTAAGTTTATTTTATAATAATTTTATAGCAATTACGTGTTTTTAGTCATTTCAACGTTTTTGTTTCGAAATTTCCTTTTCTTTCCGCAAACCAAATTTTTTTATAGGTTTTATGCAACGCACGTCCGCTTCCAAAATGTTCTATTGAAAACAGATGATTTAACATTATTCCGTATTAATATAGGAAATTTTTTTTAAACTCTAAAGTTATAGCGAAGTTATGGCATTTTTAAAAATATAAAATTCCGTAGAATTCTGAACGCAGTGTTGCTAGATGCTTCATAAAAATTTGTTGTTGTTGTAAATAACATGCGTCATTAGTCTCTATTATCATAGAATATATATAGAACCATTCTCAAAGACATTCTACTTTACCCAAAATATAAAATAATTAATTTTTCGAAACTTTCGAATTATTTAAATATTTTATTTGTTGCCAGTAACTGCTATAAAAGTACCCAGTAGCACAGTAATTTCTTAAAATTAAGGTGTTTCGAAAATTCCATTTCGTTCCACTTGCTTAAATTTTGTATTTTTTTGTATTTTTAACTTAAATATTTCATCAAGTATTACAGTCGCTGTCTCCATAGTATCTGATGCATTCTTTAAGCATTTAATTAGTAGAAGAAAAATTTTTCCGCTTTACTAACTAGACACAACTTTATAATTTAACAAAGTAAACTTTTTGCTTATTAATCAGCGCTAGCAACTCCTTTACCACACGATTTTATCTCTTGCAATTATGACAAGAATCTAGTAATTAATTACTATATATCAACTTTAATGTCTACGTGCGCATAAAGCGCACACACATACATACACACACATGTATAGGCGGCTGCCAGTTGCTATGATATTTGCGTAAATTTTATTTGTGAGTAAACTTTTGCAAGACGATTTATAATAATAAAATTTTATTCGCTGCCTACCACAAAGCGCTCACACACACACACACACACATACACACCCTTGCATACATACATACGTAACTGAGGTAAATCATCTCATATTCCAACTTATTTGGATTGTTAACCAAAGAACTTGCGAAAATTCTAATTTCACGAGTACAACTTTTCTTAGTTAATCCAAAGAGCAGGAGAGCAACGAGTATGAGTGTGTGATGATGTGTAGTGATGAGAAAAAAAGATCTGATCCACGTGCACGTGCGAGCGCTACCATCACCCATACTAATCCAAATTTATTCGCATAAAAAGTAAATTTTCCAAAGCCATAATTAACATATAGGAAAAGTTTTCCTTAAGCCTTTGGCACCAGCAGCACCACCAATATACGCTATACGCACCAATAGCAAGGAAAACTAAGTGTAATATTTGATGCAGTCATTGGCCTAGTTAGTATCTACTATATGCGTATATATGTACATATATGAGCTAGACGCTCTGCATATGCACTACTTAACTACTTTGAGCAGCTTATGAAAGCATATGGGAGACGGCAGCTGCAGCAAAAGGGCGATGGAAACAAAATTACAATTATAGTAGTTGCAGGTTAGACTACTATCTCCATATATCTCTCTCCCCCTTTCTATCTCTGCCTCTCTCTCTATCTCTTATTCATTCTTGGCCATTTTTATTGCCATTTTTATCTAACTGCAATATTGCGAGTTCAAGCGTAACGGCAGCTTAAATGAGCTTATGCAAACAAAAGTTTGTGAATGAGTACGAGTTTTGCGTAGCGACCTGATGGCAAGCAATGATTTTAAATTGAATTTACAGTTAGGTAATGGTAAGCTTTATGAAGCCCAATAATAGGTGGGAATTTATATGGAGTTTTGTGGCATGAAAGTGCTGGAAATAAATCGAAAATGTGAAATGTGGAGAATGGTTATTAGTGGTTACTGCTTCATCAATGGCGAAATTTTGTTTTAAAAGCTCAAAAGACTTATTGTATCCTGCATGTGATGTTAAATTTAATTTCGTAGTTGCTTCATTTTGCATAGGGACAAAATGGAATATTCGAAACATTACTCAGTAGGGATCTAGCAAAGTTAGTGCCAAGATATTATTGCGAAATATAGCTAAATTGTGGTCGTAAAGTTATTATTTTTTTATTTTCTTATATTTTATTCTACTGTAAGAAATTTCGTTATTCATTAAAAAAATTTTTATTAAAAATTTGTATATATTCCTCTTTATATATCGGGATTTATTGTTTTTCAAAAAGATCTTTACAGTTTTTTGCGTTTGAACCAATTGTCAAAGCACTGTTGCCACTTTGATTGAAGTACCTCCAAAATATGCATTCTGAACGCATCAACCACCACTTCAGGTACCCTAGAACGTTGACCTCTCAATTTATTTTTTGCGTATGGGTACAAAAATGAATCATTTGGTGCCAAGTTAGGACCATATGGTTGACGACTCATCAGATTGATGTTTTGAGTGCTCAAAAAGTTGTTTCAGCCGATGTGGTCGTTGTGGCCCTTGATCCATCTTTGACGGGTTTCCTGATTTCTAGAAAGACACCTGGCACGTGGTTGTGTATCATTAAGAATGTACTGTTCTCTGATGTTCTAGTGGTATGGTTGCGACATATGAAGTTTAAGACAAGAAAGAACGACTGTCTACGGTACGTAACAGTCCATCTTTTCAAAAAAAGAAAAAAAAAAAAAGAAAAAAAAACACCATTTGATTGGCTGTTCTTCGTGCGCGAACATCTTCTGTCGGATTCGGCTCGTTTTATTTTTGTTTTGTTGGTGTAAATCCACGATTCCTCACCTGTCACAAGGTAATAGACGTGTTTCGAAACACCAACGTGAGCAACCTTTTTTCGATCAAATGTTCATTCAATATTGAAAGTATGCTGATCCCACTAAGGCTTATTGTTGTCTCAATCTAACGTTAGGGCACATGACGATCTTGCAAGTCATCATCTTGTTAGACATCAATAGCTCCTCGAGCCAAAAGGTTTTTGGACGACCTTTACTAAATTTGTGCTGGAGTGATCTAAAACCTCGAAAGAATTCCCATACGATCGGGAAGAACTGGTCCTTGATTGAGCTTCTTTGTAAAAAATTGAACTAAGCTCATCAATACACTCTTGCTGAGTTAATCCATTTCGCGATTTAATTCTATTTTTTACTTTAAAGCCCACCTATCTGTTAACAGACCACACTAGAAGAACGGTTAATAGTGCGTACTGCCATTTTGAGAGCCCTGTTTCGAGTTGAGGTTCGATCAACATCCAAAATTATAGAAAATACATTTTCTGATTGCGGTCGCCCCTCGGCAGGGAATGTCAAGCTCTCTGAGTGTATTTGTGAAAAGAAAGAAAATCTCCTCATAAGAATCCATAAGCCGCATCCAAAGTTCCATTCCAAAAAGGAAGATGGAATCCCCCGGGGCCCACCGCTGGGTACAGAGTAAAATTTGAATCGAACATCTTGGCCTAATCTATTCCGAAAGAATTTCCTTGACGTGGCAGCTACTTGATTGCAGGTTACTTGTCATATTGGACCTGTTTATTATCTTTCCGATCATGGGATCTGTTGAATGCCGTGTGGGTATAAAGAGGTCGTGGCGTCCGAGGCAACAGTCTGCAATGCTGGGCAAACTACGACAGATAAAGGAATATCCCGCAAAGGATCCGTTTTCTTACTCCCATCAATTTTGGCGTTGGTGTTATTATTAAGTGAACTATGTGCCCCTGAGTTTGTGAGCCTCTGCTCCTACGTGTTTTTCTTTAGAGTTCCAGCTTTTGTGTGTGTTGTTGTTTTTGCTGCTTTTATTGACTTTTCATGACTCATCACCCAAAATGTAGCTAAGTAGAAGTGTGTCTTATCAGATTTCCGCATAGCTCGAGTAAGATCAAGACCGTCCTGGTGTGGTCTGGTTTCGCGACTGGGATAGTTATGGGCCTCACACCAAGTTGTTCTCCGCATGTAAACGCATGACACCTTGATCCAACCCCACCTCAAACATATAATTAAAAGGCATATCTATATAACAGAGCTTCGGAACATCAGAAGCACATATCACTGATTCCCGGCCTTAGATTGATATATTTGTTGAGAAAGATTCGATTGAATATATACAAGAATGAAAGAAAGACTGTATTCGGTCTTGCCGAAGTCTTATTAAATTATTAAATAAAATAAATTTGTGTGGCTGTATCTCTTTTACTTCTACTTCTACATACTCCGGATCAAAAATTTTGAGTGGACGTGGCAACACACACAAAAAAGAGTATATCCTAGAGACCACTGCCCGTTCACTACTCATTTCACCCATATAAATGACTTTTTTACTTTCCACCTCCCGCTCGATTCAATATCTACTAAAGCCTTACAAAGAAGGACGGTCCAAGGTTCAGAAGCAGACCATATAACATAGCTCTATTTTTTACCGATCTGTGAATTTAGGATCGAATATTTAAAGAATTTATTCAGAGAACTTGATCTTAATGTATATGATAGTTATTCTGTGAGTTCCAAACAGCTGCCAAACTACTAAGATGGTTCCACAAGCAAAGCTACCTTCCATATAACTGCACTAAAGCCTTTCTGCGGAAGTTATCTGGCGTTTAATACAGGATGATCCATTACGAGAAATGTTTATTATCATTCGAAAGAACATGATTTTGGTTTTATTTTTTGAAGATTATCTCTTTCACCATCCGCTGAGTCCAATTTTCGATGATTGGTTCGAGCATTTCGACTGGTAACAGGCGAATGACACGCGTGATGTTTTGTTCCAAGGCCTGAATTGAAGAGCAATGGTCGACATAGACTTTAGACTTTACATATCCCCACAGAAAAAAGTCTAACGGTGTGATCTCACATGATCTTGGCGGTCAATCGACCGGCCCAAAACGTGAAACTATCTGTTCACCGAAGTGTTCTCTCAATAAATCCATTGATTGATGCGATGTGTGGGAAGGGGAAGTGGCCCCGTCTTATTGAAACTAAATGTCGCGGAGATCACTAGCTTCCTTTCAGGCATCAAATAGGTGGTTGTCATGATGGAATTTTTGATGAAATATAAACCGATGATTCCACCAGTCCACAAACCACACCAAACCGTTGTTTTTTCTGGATGAAATGACAGTTCTTGAATCTCTTCAGGTTACTCCTCGCCCCAAATGCGAGAATTTTGTTTGTTTAAAAACCCAATTGAACCAGAAATGGGCCTCATCGCTGAAAAAAAAATTTGACTCGAAAACGTCGGATATTCTTGGAACTTTTCAAGAGCCAATACAGCGAAGCAATGTCGCTTGGGGAGGTCGAGCGGCTTCAGTTCTTGCACAAGCTGTATTTTGAACGCTTTCCATTTAAGATGAGGTCTGCGTTGCTGCGAACGGCGCGGTATCGACTCTACACGGTCTTCGTGTACACTCTCAGCTACGGCCGCTATATTTCACATTTCACTGCTTGCGGGACGTGGTCTATTTGGTCGAATATTATCCAATAATGAATGCTGGGTCTCATAAGTTGAGTGAAGGGCGCGAAACGCATTCTTTACAGAACGTGAATTTTCATAATAAAGTTGGATGATTTGTAAACGTTGTTCAGGCGTAAGTCTTTCCATGATGAAATGACAAACAATACTGAACAAAAATAGGGTGACAGCTTGACACGACAGACGTGTGATCTGTCAAAAAAAAAAAAAAAGCTATTGAAGAAGGTACCTCTACTTGGGTAGAATATCAGCCGATTGGTGAATTCTCAATTTCAACCGAACTTGTCTTCGTTATTTGCTTTATTAATTTTTTTTCCACTAAACATTTTTCGAAACTAATGTTGTGTGCATAACCCAAGCAGATCCTTTTGCACTGGCATATGATTGTAGCTTATTTCTTATATTCACGTTGATCCAAGCTAAATTGGATATATTTATCACCAAATTTGTCACACCTTTTTCTTAATTTTCTCATCCACATTATTTATGCAGCGCTGCCCTTTGACATTTTGCTTTCAGAAGGGCAAGTTATTATAGAAATGAATTTATAAAACAAATCTCGATGATATGGCAAGTTTTATTGCCTCTTTTGTATAAGTGAACTGACGCATATATGCAATGTATTTTACTTTAGCCTATATTTAGGCGCGTAAGCGGTCATAAAAAACTAGTAATCTCTACTTGTGACTATTATGGGAGTATATGTATGTGTGAGTTACATATAAATGCATATTGCATATGCTTAAAATGAAATATGCTGATTTATTTTCCAACATATTTCTCTCACTACTGCCCCCATAGTTGTTAGCGAGTTGTATTAGTGGCTACATTAATGGACATAGAAACCGCATGTAGGCTTTAGTTAGAAGAAAGAAAAAAAATGAATACCAAAAACCGACGAAATATACAAACCACTAAATGTTGAGAAGTCAAGTAGTGGCACAACGAATGTTGAAATGACGACGTTGAAAAGCTGAAAGTTGTGACTGCCTCTGTGGAAGGCGGATGCTGTTTGGCATGCATATATGGTTACAGTGAAAAATTACTTTTCCCTTTCCTCTTCCCCTTATTTTGCTATGCCATGCTTCTACTACACTTTTTATCTGCCGCTCGTTTGAGGAATTTATACAATTTCTTTTTCTTTCTTTCTCTCCGACAATTTGTTGCTAGCTACCCTAGATTTAGGACGCTTCGAATCGTGTAATGAAATGTAATAAAATAAAATTAACACAGATTCAGCGGAGAGAGAGAGAGAGCGAGAGGAAATGAAACGCTGTACCAACAGTTATTTTTCTTACTTCAAAATATTGTTGTTACAAAAATTATATTGTGCTCTTGATGGAAGGACGAAAACAAAAACAAAAACAAAAACAAACTCAGCTGCCTCGCACTAATTTATGGTTATTTTTAGTAGCTTTGTGTAGTTTGTTCTTTGTTATTTAAATTTATTGATGCTAAAGCTCAACTTTCTGACCTACAATCAGTCAAGCGTTTCCAAGCTGGTGGTAGCTAGTAACAAATTCATACATAGTCATATATATACCAGTATATAACTATAAAATTACAACAAACGTAGCATTTCTTCTGTCTTAAGCACGAAAATGGGCCAGAAATTTTGAGTTTGTTGTAAAAAAAAAAAAAAAAAATTATGTAATGCAGTGTTAGGACGAAAAAGTAACGCTAGAGATAAATTGAGATTAATTGCTGAGCATGAATTTGTTAACAATCAAATAAAGTTGCAGTTAACTGGTGATGATGCCGTACGTAGGATTGAAGTGTATTAACTTAGCATAATTTGCACGATTTCAAGCGAAAATCATATTAATGTTGAGCTCTTGAGTTTTTATACTGAAAAAGTGATGAAATTCTTGAAAATTACTGCTGTTTCGCATATTACATTTCGTTCCATGTTAATTATTTGAATAATCAAATTAAAATAATATTAATGTGAATACATTTTCAGCTTTCATAGTGAAAACTTCATAAATTTACAGAAATTTGTAGTTGTTTCACATATTCCAATACATTTCATGTTATATGTTTTCAAAGTAAACGTTGTACTGATATGTGATCAGCATTTACAAGTTATTTATAGCAAGTTATATACTCAAGAAAAACGCATTTCGCAAATTCCATTGCGTTTCCTAACATATTTTCTTCTGCTTTAAAGCATAAGGCAAGTTATAGAAAACATGAGGTTTAACTTTAACCTTTTAAAAAATTCATTTAGTTTTTTCCTTGCTATTTTAATTTAGCATATGTAAACATGTTTCGAAAATACCCCGTTGTTTCATAAGAAAGTTTATTGTAACAAAAAACGAAATCCGCAAAACTATGAAATATGTCAGGAAAGCATTAAAACCGCATACTAATCACTACGTATGTTGTAAGTTCTTGTTATGTGTTGTATATGATTTTACTATTCTTTCAGTTTTTTCCCAAATTCTATTTCGTTTCGCTCCAAAATTTGCATACATATTTACTTTATATTTTTCCTAATTGAGTGTTTTTTGGAGTGTTATGAAAATTCCATTTCGTTTCTTATATGTTATATATCTATATGAATTACATATATATTATATATCTAAATAAATTACATATTGTTTTCTATAAACTAACAAATTTTTGTCAATATATTTAGTGTTTCGAAAATTCAAAATCGTTCCAAACTACATTTAACTTAAATTTTTCTGCATTTCATGGCTTTGTATCAATTTGAGCTTAGCTTTTAACCTCAATTATTATATGAGTAAAACCTTTGTGTTTAATTTTCTCAAAACCACCATTCAATCATCAATTAAATGCATGCAGCTAACTCGTTTTTTTTGCGTTTACTATACTTCTTGGGCTTAATAGCCTGTTATTGTATAACTTGGCAGTTTTAGTAGCCCACCTTTCAGCGCCAACCAATTTCTCTTTTAAAGCCTGCGCAATTTTAATAAAATAAAGCTTTAAGCAACTAACCATTAATGAAAGTAGTAGTAGCAGTACAAAATGCCGCACAACATGCAAACTTGTCTCACTTTTCTGTGAGTTTTCCATCTTTTTTTGTTTTTTTTTTTTTGCACACGCGCGAAATAAATATTTTTGCTTTCGTTTCATATACAAGCTTTACTTACGCTTTTCGCAAACTCAACTCAACTCAACTTAACTCGTACACAACTTTTACCTTTCCAAAATAATTTATTTATTTTGTCTTGCTCTGCTATTTGCTTTCTTTATATGCATATATGCTTATGTATATACTTATACATATACGGAGGCCATTAGCCTTTGCTGCACAGTTGCAAATGTGAAGTTTAAGTTTGCTGCCTTGGCTGCCATGTGACCTGCTTTTCGGCATCAACTTTTAAAACTTTTACTTAATTCTTAGCTGCATGCCATGAAGAGTAGAATAAAAGGATGAGGAGAGAGGGGAAAAGTTACCTCTCTTGCTTATTATGCATATGGTACTGCTTTTCCATGAGCACAGGCGTGTGACACGCAATTTTTTGTTTGCCTTCATCTAGGGGAAAACTTAAAATTTTTGTGTGGGTCACGCCTAAATGTAGGCAATATGAGCCGAGCATACGTAAAATGTATTTAAGGAGTCATAAAATCAATATGGTGGCAATTGAATATGCAATGTCTTCAGAGTCTCAGAAAAAATTTCCAAATCTTAGGCATTACTGTTAAATTCTTTTTTACGAATTACGAATTGTCCAAAAATGCTATGCTTTAGTATATTTTAATTTAAACTTTAAATTTTTGTATTCATAATTTAATTTTTAACAAGCTGAAATTGAAATTATTTCAGTCAGTTTTCAGTTCTGGTTTACTATTCTATATATTTAAAATATATTTGGAATATTTGTATTTCCGTAAATTCACAATAAAAAGGAATTTTTTATGAGTTATGGTTGTAGAAAATTAATTTTCTCTTAACAGTTGTTTTTGGAACGACTTGGAATTTTCGAAACACTAGAATTATATAAAATCTCTAAGTGCCAATAAAATATATCGCAACTACATTATATATTTGCCAAGAATTAAACAAATGCGTATAAGGAACAAAATGGAATATTTGAAACACATGGAATTTTGGCCATATTTTTGTGGTTTTGAAAGACTTTTCCAACAGAAAAGCATATATGTATTCAAAATCTCGGAGAGATTTTAAATGCATATTCAAACTTAAGATTTTAAATACGAAGCTTCCAACAGAGTTGACATAAGAAAGTCATTATTATCTTGTTTCTAGCATATTGGACAGTTTTTAATGTACCTTATACTTATAAATTAGAATAATAATTTTATTCACAATGTTTTTCGATTTTTCTTATTTTTAGGAATTTTAAAACATACTAAATTTTTTTTGGATACAAAGATTTAAATAGAAAATATAAATATATCACAAACCAAAACACATAATTTATAAAAAATAAAAATAGAATTATTTTTTTGGGAACGGACTGGAATTTGCGAAACACAAGACAAATTAAAAATGATTGAAATATTGTTTAAAAATTAAAAAATGCACCCTGAAACCAAAATTTTAAGATGGATGTTTAAAAAAATTAATTCATATCTATTTCTTCGAAATTGTGTTCTGGAACGATTTGGGATTTTCGAAACACTAGAAATATATACAATTATTAAGTGTTAATACAATTAAAAACACCCGTTACGCATTTGCTAAATGTGAGGCATTTTTTCATGAGAAACAAAATGGAATTTTCGAAACAATTAAAAATTTACTTCGAAATAATGAATTATTAAGCACATAATATTTTTCTACTTTATTTTAAAAAAATTGCAACAAAATATTCACAATGGTTTTAGTAAAACTGAACAATTTGATTGTATGTTGGAAAACGCTTTCGTCTGGTTGAGAGAAAGATCAACCAAACACTTGGTTGCATTTAAGGGTCAAACTGTTTCTATTTTGTAACAAAAAGCAAATGTAAGCAATGCTGTTTTCTATTAGTGTTTTTATTTTTATTTATTTTATTTATTATTATTATAATTTTTTTTTGGGAAATTTGTATCGTTGACAAGAGTTAATAAAAATCGTTCATTATAAGTACAAAAAAAATTGTGTTTGCTTATATTATGTAAGCAAAAAGTAGCAGAAAATTTAATAAAAAGCTAGCATGGAACGAAATGGAATTTACGAAACACAAAATATTTTGTACCTATTATCTTTTGTAGGTTAAGGTAACGTAAAAAACCAAATAGAAATTTATATTTTATGAAAACTTTTGTACTCCCGAACACCTAAAATCTCTAAACATGACGATAAAAAATTTAAAATCAATTTTAATTTTTCGAAACTTCCTTTGATTTCGCAAAATTTTATAAGTTTTCTACAACAGATTTTTTTTTTGTTTGTTTGTTTGTTTGTGACCCAAATATAAAGCTTTGGTGATTAGAAAAAGTTACTGCAAAAAAAAACAATAATAAACAAACATTTCAAAATTGGAGGGGAGCAAAATCACAAACAAGCAAAAGTTACTAAACAGCGCTTTGTGAAAATTGTTTTGAAAGAGTGAAAAGTGCTTTGTGTCTAGCGAGCTGTTTTGTGGTTTTACTACACGTCCTCACATCCGCCGACGTCTGTGCGTCTCGGCTTGGTAGCTAACAAACGATTGATTACAAAGAGGATGTTATAAATGTTTGCAAAACAGCAAGAGTAAAAAATACGGAAAAAGAAAAAAAATATTTTTTATGAAAAAAAAAGAAACTTTCTTGCGGCGTGCCTCACACATATTTCACTTTTGTAGCATACTTACAGGCGTGCATAGTCAACGTATGCAGCCTGTACAATCCTTTGCACCCTGTGGTGACAATAATTCAGGCTTATACATATTTAAGTGTCACGTAGGCTTGGCTGTGCATTTCCGCCATGCCTCATGGGCTTAAAGTAGCAACAATAAACATGCCGACCTTACTTTGAAACGAGCATTGTGAATGAATGCCGTATTTTCAACGCATTTTTATTGCTGAGACCGTTTCTCTCTCTCTCTCTCTCTCTCTTTCTCTCTCTTTCTCACACACACTTTCTTTGTTATGTGCTCAATTCCCCTTTTTTCATTGTCATTACATTGCCCACAAGCAATTTCCAACACTTTCACTAAACAATTGCATATCCTTAGGCGTTGCAAGCCAACAAATTGCTACAAGAGAAAAAGCACACTCAGATAAACATAAAAAGTTAATTGCCTTTTTGACTTTTATTTGCAATTGTAGTGAATACAATGTGCGCAATCATGTGGTGGCAAGTATTTACTTGTTACACTTTACACGCACATACATACATACGTACATGTATGCACCTAAAAATATGTCAACAATGCTCCCACCCAATACTTGTCCGGTGTGGCAAAGTTCACAGGTTGTGACATTTATTTTGCATTATTTGCAATGTTTGTGCTAAAACATGAAAACAAAGATAAAAATTACAAAAAAAAAATTAAAAAGTCAAAATAAAATAGCCACCAATTTTATGTAAATATTTTAGTATACATTTAGGTGTTGCATATAACAAAAATGTGCGCTAATATAGGTTAAATGTGCAACAGAAAAAAACTATGTATACACATATATAAATCACATTTATTTGTTTGTACATTTCGGTTGCACGCAAAATGTTGTTTTCACTAATTGGATTTATGTATGAGTTGATTTTGCCACAAATGTTAGTGCCTATTTTTACACTGTGTGGCACACACACATATTTGTGTACAAATGTAGTATTTTAAGGGTATTTAGGTGAGGTTGTATTCATTTATTAGCAACTATTTTATTTGATTTGGCAATTCGTGTTTTAGGTTAATGATGGAATTGCATTTTTATGCAATTTTTATTTGCATTTAAAGTGTTGAAGCATTAAATTTTTATTTAAATAAATTTCTACTTGTTTTTAAATAAACCAAATGATCACCGCAGAGAGTAAAAGACAGAAAAGAGGTTTTGTTTAAATTTAAATTACATAATTATTTAATTACATGCAAAAAAGCAAATCCACTTAACAAAAGAAGTCAATAAAAAGCCGTTTTCCTTTTGTTTTTGCGCTCAAAAATAGAAGCATAATTGGTTGTTTGCCTTTATATTGCTTTCAGGATGCTTTTTCGTTTCATGGAACGATTTGGAATTTGCGAAACAGTGATTATTGATTAAAATGCATAATTTTAATAAAAAAAGTAAATCTATCACTAATTGTAGTGCAAAAAAGTAGTTTTTTTTTAAGTAGGAACGTAAAGGAATTTGTGAAACCAAGACACTTTTTTACATTTTTCTATGAAAGTAAAGCTTACAAAATGACTGAGGATATTCCAGATATAATTTTTGTAAAGATATTATTCTAAAACGCATAAAAAAATATATGTTTTCTTTAGCCTGTATTAATTAAAAAATAAAAATTAAATTAGAAGTGAATTCAAAAAAATATATGTTTAATAAATAAAATTGTTCTTCTCCTATTTGCTTATACAAAAGGGAAGCATGTACTTTACTAACGTGTAATTTGTGTTTCCAATGTTATAGGCTGTTTTTTTTATGCATTGGAACGATTTGAAACTTCTGAAACAGTGGCTGTGGTTGATATTATGAAACAATTTGTATGAACAAAGCTTAATTAGAGCTTTTTGAAGTATGCAATTTTTATTTTTTCATAGGAACATAATGGAACTTTTGAAACCAAATCAATAATTAATAAAAATTAACTGATTTTAGACATTTCCTTTAGTATTTAGTTTCGTTGGTTTTTAGAAAGTGTATAAAATACTTATTTATATTAAAGTTATGATTAAACTTATGTACATATTAAGCTTATGTACATATTATCATAAAATGTTTAATCAAGTTCACATTATAAAACTCGAATTCGCTTTTAAATATCTATAATTTTGTAAGAAGTTTCTTTCCATTTTAGAACCAAAACAGAAACTTAACGCTTTTTCCTTGTTCAGGGGTTTTTGTAGGTACTCGAACGATTCGGAAAATGCTTACTGAGTTTAATTTTACGAAAACATTCGCACAAAAGTTCAGTTAGAGCGAGTTTTTGTGCAAAATATATTTTTTTCTCAATAGGAACGTAATGGAATTTTCGAAACTATTATTTCTAAAGTTATTGTTATGCATTTGTATACTAAATAATTGCTTAGCAAAGAACTTTTAATTATTTATATTCTACTGCAAAGATTTTCATATCCAAAATACATGCTGTATTCATCATTCATCATATCTTCAGTATAAGCATGCCAATTGTTATTGGGAAACAGTTACTGAGTTTAATGTTACGAAAATATTCGAATAAGTGTTCAGTCAGAGCGCGTTTTGTACAAAATATATATTTCTTGTCAATAGGAACATAATAGAATTTTTGAAACGAAGCTATTATTATTCATTTTTATACTAAATAGATGCTTAGCAAAGAACTTTTAGTTATTTATATACTTCGGCAATGATTCTCATACCCAAAATACATGCAATATTCATCACATCTTCAGTATAAGCATGTCGGTATAAGCATGTCAATTGTTTTCAAATGTCTGAGGTAAAAATGTTTATTTTACTAATTTTATACCTCTGTCAACAAATTAACAACTTTTCAATGTAATCAAAGTGTGCGTCTTTCTCAAGTTGGATTAAAAGTTTTAGCTTCATCATTTGTCAACACAGAAATAACAAAAAGTTTACGCAAAGTTTTTTTCCCTTTTTAAATTAATCCAAATTCGAAAATAATTAAAACAAATTTTGCACTTGTGTTTATATAAATGTAAACAAAACTGTTTGTAAAAAACAACTACAACTACAAACACACATATGCACTTATATTTGGTTTCAAATGCTAAATAAACTTTGCATATATACATATGCATATATATGTATAGTCAAAAGGATAAAATAAATATTTACTTGGCTTTGCAATATAGCCTTTAGCTAAGCTGGAAGTATGATGCGTTTATATTTATGAGCACATATAAATATATTTTATATTTATACGTAAAAGTGTATTTATAGGTGTGTGTATTAGCTTGTTAACACTGCTACCAAAACTTTTGCTCATTTTACTTACTCGAATATTGTTCTAAGGTATACCCAAAACCAAAACAACATCCAAAAAATCAAAATCCCTTTGGCTCGCACTTACTTCGATGCCAACAAATAAATTAAAAAACAAAAAAAAAGCAAATGATTTACTTCAAAATCCCAATGAACCGAAAAGTTTAGTGTACGAATATAAAGCTGAAAGCTAGCAGTCTGACTAGTGTGCTTGATGAGAGCAGGTTGCTTAAGGTCTCATGTGACTTGTCAACAACACAACTCACAGCTCAAGCATTTCAAAAGGGATCTCAAAACTATTTTCGTGTTTATTTATTATTTTAATTTTATTTTCATATACATATACATACAAAGGGTGTTTTTTAAAGAGGTATAGAAGTTTAAGTTGCAATAGAACAACGATGGATTATTCGATTGACATGAATTTTATTTATCCGAAAGATAATCTTGTGGCATTACATTTTAAATATGATTTATGGCATATGACCGCCACGGCTAGCGGGGATGTAGTCCAATCTGGACGTCCAATTTTCGATGACTTTTTCCAAAATTTGTGGCCGTATATCGGCAATAACACGGCGAATGTTGTCTTCCAAATGGTCAGGCGTTTGTGGCTTATACGCATAGACCAATGACTTTACATAGCCCCACAGAAAGTAGTCTAGCGGTGTTAAATCACAAGATCTTGGAGGCCAATTCACAGGTCCAAAACGTGAAATTAGGCGGTCACCAAACGTGTCTTTCAATAAATCTATTATGGCACGAGCTGTGTGACATGTTGCGCCGTCTTGTTGAAACCACATCTCCTGGACATCATGGTTATTCAATTCAGGAATGAAAAAGTTAGTAATCATGGCTCTATACCAATCACCATTGACTGTAACGTTCTGGCCACCGTCGTTTTTGAAAAAGTACGGACCAATGATTCCACCAGCCCATAAAGCGCACCAAACAGTCAGTTTTTCTGGATGTAACGGTGTTTCAACATACACTTGAGGATTACCTTCACTCCAAATGCGGCAGTTTTTTTTGTTGACGTAGCCATTCAACCAGAAGTGCGCTTCATCGCTAAACAAAATTCGCTTATGAAAATCGGGAACAACGGTAATCTCGTTTTGGGTAATGCCAACTTACAGTTCTATACCTCTATAAAAAACACCCTTTATATATGTATATATTTCTGTCTTTATTTTAATAAAGTTTTCTTACAAATTCACTACTTTTTGTTAACGCAAAAAAAAAAAAAATATTGCAAAAATTATACGCTCAACAAATGTCGTGTGTAAAAGAAAATTTTTGCTCTCAACTCCACACAATACTCACGTTGCTTTTCCATCAGACTGCGGCCTGTTGTTCTATTGTTGCAAAATAATCAATCAAATCGTTTAACTAACGAAGCTATTGAAATGCACTATCAAATCGACAAAGTTGCTTTGCCCTCCCATAGGGTGCGCAATCACCCATTCACTCACTCCCTTATTCACTAACGGGCTAATGTTGCTGTCGTGTTGCTTTTTCTTTCCTACATTTGTTATATACTCTACTAATATTTATATGATATATTGTTTGTTGTTTAATAATTGTTGTTGTTGTTGTTGTTTTGGTTCGATAGGGAATCGGTTTTGCGGTTGGTGCACACAAAAAAACGGTAACAAATCTAGAGTAAAAGAGCGAATCATTCATTGTTTGTGAGTATATATATGGCCACTCAGTTGAGTCTATTGCTCCCACCCAAAACAGACAAAAAAAAATAACTTTTGTTGTAACTAAAAATCAAGCTGCGTTCTTAATAAATGTTGAAAAAGTTGTAAAACGAAAAATACGAGTACTAAAACAAATAAATTGGAAAAAATATAAGCAAAAATAATAATAAAAAAATGAAAATAAATTCAAAAATAACCTCTCAGTTAAAATAAATAAGGAAAATGTAATATATTACGTATATATAAAAAATAAAAAACTAAAACAAAAAAATAAAAAAATAAAAAAAGAAGTTTATAAAAACTAAAAAATAAAAAATACAACAAAAAATATAAAATATAAATCATTAAAAAATTGAATTTAACCCAATTAAATTAAATAAAACTAAATGAAATAAAACAGCAGGAAATAGAAAAAAATAACATATAAAAATAAAATAAAATAAAAAATAAAAATAAAAAAATCGCACAAAAAATAACAAAATTTAAATAAAGAAAAAATTATGAATAAAATAAGGAAATTTTTAAACAAAGGGTTTTCCAATAGGATGATATTCTATGTGTCGTTTTGGCCATTTTTAATATGTCATGCATGATCTGTCTTTTTTTCATTGTATTCAGTAATGTTTACAATTTCATCCACGGACCACCATAAACGTCGTGAATTTGCCTTGAAACGACTTGAATACGATATCGACTTTTTTAAGAAAATCATCTTCTCCGATGCGGCTCACTTTCATCTGAGTGGTGCGGTAAATAAACAAAACTGTCGATTCTGGTGCGAAGAAAATCCACAAATTATTCATGAACAACCCACATTACATTCACCTAAATTGACAGTTTAGTGTGGTTTTTGGTCTGTTGGAATCATCGGTCCGCACTTCCTTCGAAATGAAGCTGGTAGCACCGCCGTTACTGTCAATGCAGAGCGGTATAGATCGATCGAACCAACTTTTTATGGCCACAATTGGAAGAAGTTGATCTTAACAACATCTGATTCCAACGAGGCGGGGCTACGTGTCTCACAGCACGTGCAATAACCGAATTATTGCGAGAAAGGTTTGAAGATTCGATTATTTCAAGAAATTGTCACATTAAATGGCCAACAAGAAGTTGTGATTTAACATCATTAGACCACCTCTTGTGGGGTTATTTGAAATCATTGTTCTTTAGCAATAAACCAGACTCTCTTCAAGCTTTAAGAGTCAATATTGAACGTGCTATTTCCAACATTCCTTAATCCGACAACATTCCTTAAAAATTGGGTTCTTCGAACCAGTTCCTGCAAAAGAAGTCGTAGAGACCATTTGAATGATATTATATTCAGAATTTAATTGTACCGATTGTACTGCACTTTAAATAAAAAACATTTGAATTTCCATAACAAATAATTTTTGTTTGGTTTTTTTTTTTTTGTTTTTTTGAAGAAATCATATCACTCTAATTAGAAACCCTATATATAAAAATGTTATGTTGGTTCATAAACTCAAAAAGTTCTGCACCGATTGAGCATGACATATAATCCGCTTCAAGGATTATTTTTCATATATATATTTTTTTTTTGCATCAGTCACATATTCGTTGAAGGTAGACATGGGACTGGCCTATTCGAAAAAATCGTATTTATGGTTCGCTATGGTTGAAGCTTGGGACATAGGAGCCTCTTGCTTACGTTAGTCGGAACACTACTTTTCTTTCCGGTAAGTGGACCATAGTTCGAATTACCTGAATGATGATTTCCAGGCTGTGAGCTGATTCAATTGAAAAAAAAATTGATTTTTGCTTGGATTTGATTAAAATTTTAGATGACATGCCTAAATGAACAGCGGATCAGGAAAAAATTTCAAATTACTTGAAATATTTCCTTACGGGAAAGGCATCGCCGCCAGAAATACAAAAATTAGAATAATTTAGATGTAAGCATAGGTCCGCGCGTATTTTTTCCGCTGCGTCATGTAACTTTTCTGTGACCGAAAGCTGCGTTCGTTCCACGCACTTACAAATACGTAGCTATATCAATATTATAAATATTTGCAACAGCAATTAGAATAAAAATTGTTGAAAATACAGAAAGCCACAACGACAACGACGTGGGGCCGGGTCAGCTAGTATTATGTAAATAATTGAAAGTAAGAAAAAATAAAATAAAATTAAACAATGCAAAATGAAAATTAAATTAAATTTAGTAGAATAATATTAAAAAATATTAAATTACTTGATACTAAAAAAAAAAATTAAATGAATTAAAGTAAAATGAAGTAATAAAAATAAATAAAAATAAAATATTAAATGAAAGAAAGAAAAAAAATAAAAGAAAATAAAATGAAGTAAAATAAAGTAAAATCTAATATAATAAAATAAAGTAATACAAAATCACATGGAATCATGTAAACTAAAATAATGTCAAATAAATAAAACAAAATAAAATAAAAATAAAACCATATATATAATATATGTATATAAATAAAATAAATAAAAATTTAATAAAATTAAATTTAATTTAATTAATTTCAACTAAATAAAAAATAAGAAAATATAAAATTAAATTATGTAAATAAAATAAAATTGATTAAAAATATTAAAACAAACTAAATAAAGTTAAATAAACTAAAACAAAATAAAGTAAAATCATATTAAGCGAAATACACCAAATAAAAATGAAATAGATTAGAAAAAATAAAAAATTAAAGTAAAATAAAATAAATAAATTCAAAAATTTTAAATAAGGGCTTAAAAGTTGAAAAATTTCATAAAAACAAAAAACAAAAATCAAGAAGGTACGAAAAAGAAATTAAATTAATTGATATAACGTGTTATTGTATGTAAATTAGGGCAAAAAATAATTATTTGCAAAATAGAAAAATAATCTAAAACTCGAAAGCAATTCTTAAAAAAATTATTCAAAAAATAATAACTAAATAGTTAAATAAAGTAAAATAGAAATGTGAGTAAAAATAAATGCGAACATCAAAACTATATACATATAAGTATATTTTATAACAAATAAAAGCAAATAAAATGAAAAACGAAAAACAATCTAAAACTACGCTTACCCAAAAACCTAAAATTTTTTGATCTACTATTTTCTGCTTGACTAAATTACTTTGTATTGAAAAATTGTATCCCATTTAGAACTGTTGCTTTCTGCTTTGTTGATTGCATTCTACCCAGAGTTGATGTTGTACTTTTTTTTCGCAATTGCATGTCTATATAGTATACCGCAAATGATTGGTTGAATCGATAAATTTTGAACAAACAAAAAAAAATTTATTAAAAAAAGTAAGCATTGCAATGAAAAATGCACTTCAACTAAATTTAAATTGTTAGTTATTTACCAACTTTTGTAGTTGTTACTGTTTATAAAACAACCCAGTTACACGGTAGTTAAATATTTGTGCAAAAATAATAAAATATCTATGTACATACAAATATGTATATGACACTCAAGTGGTGCTTGTGGCATTGCGGCTTTACAAGTTTGCCTATAAAAACTAAACCGTATAAAAGTGTTGATAAATGGTTTTCCATTAGCGTTGTGATGTTTTGTAGGAAAATGAATTGCAGAATTTTTGCCTTTTCCCTCCTTTTTGTGCTGTTGTTATCAATGTTTGATTTCCATTTAAATGGCAAATAATAGCTGATTTCAGTTTAGTTTTTAGGTTATTTGTTTGTTGTAATGGCAAATACGTATGCACCTGGGTGTGTTTCGAAAATTCCAAATCGTTCCGCGGCTAGAAACATGTTGTATTTTTTTTTTTGAAGACTTCCTTTAAACCGTGCTATTAATGTTTTTCTTTCATCGCTCTATTTAAAAGTTTGATGAACTTAATACTTAAGATGGGTGCAATGGAAATAATTGCGCTACTTTTTTTGCTTAAAAACTATGCTTTCGGCAGTAAAACGCATATTAAAAAAAAGTTTAGCTAAAAGAGATGATGCTCAATTAGGTTCAAAGAAGGGTGAACATAAGAAAACTGAATTTTAACCATAAATGTTGTCAAAGCCGAAAATTATCAACTTCAATTATGAAATTTTTTTTCTCCCATAAAACTTATTAATTTTTTATTTTTTAATCAGCAGGTGAAGATTTTACATAATTTTCACATATTAAACCTACGCAAGTCTAAGCATAAAAAATATGATATTCATATATGCGTTACCTTTTTGACTGCTTTTCCTCTAAGGTCAAAAATATAAAATCTTTGTCTTAGTTATTTATCACTTAAAGTTTTAGCTCATAAAGCTTTCTTTCTCACATACAAATTAGCAGACCGATAAAATTATTTAATATTTTTTACAATTGCAACAATTCTTAGTGAAAATTCATACGTTGTATACTTTAATTTATTTGTTTCGCAAATTCCAAATCGTTTCTGCAGCATTTAAATCTATTTGTAGCATATGCAAATGCGTTTGAAAGTAAAAATTGGTATTGTTTCGAAAATTCCAAAACGTTCCCCACAAAAAAGTTTCATAAAACTTACTTAAATCTTGTTAAGTGAATTAGAAATATTACTTAAACAAATAAAAATGCTTTAATTTCATTCCTGTTCACCTCATATGCTTGTCATAACTTTTAATAAATGGCACGGTTGCTAACTTAAGTCAACCGAATAGCTATGGCAACAATTTTCCAAGTCGCCGGACTGATTAGCAGCCACAAGTAGCTTGACATGTTTATACTTACATATATACTTGTATATCTACGTATGTACTTATACATGTACGTTAAACATCCAGCTCATTTACCCGCCCATAAGTTATCTTTTAAGTCCCCTTGAGTCTGCTTTATGCACAACAAAATTATTGTCTGCTTAAATGAGAAATTATTATCTGAGCTAACGACGGTGGTGATGGCAAAAGCGATAGAACATTGCGCTGTTGTTTTTAGAAATATTGTATGTCTACAATGTACCTCGCACAAGATGCTTGCCATAGTTAAAAGAATTTTTTTCCTTTCAACACATACGCACACACACACACACAACTATATGTGTATGTATAACTCTCACTGGTCATATTTAAATAATTACTCAATCGCACAACAGCTAGTCACTACTACTGCGTGGTGGCGCAAATTTTTTGCTTGTTGTCATTGTTTTTACTGCATATACAGTGGTGAATGTATGTGTGTGTGAGTGACACTATTATTGTGTGTATGTGTATGCAGGTTGTTGCATATTATATGAGCTTACCTGAACGTCGTCCACACTTTTACCACTGAAGTTATCTCTGTGTGACTACCAGCAAAAACCAACAAACAACTCCGCAAAAACCATAATTACGGGCGCCCAGACGTAGTAGGCGGTGGATATGCGCATAATAAAGCTGCGGGAGTTCTGACTAGCAGACAGGGCATACATTCGTATGGCTCAAGCTTTCATTACTTTTTATTTACTTTCTTCTGTATTACCTTAGCTGCTATTTTTGTAAGCATAACTGTATTTTTTTTTGCGACACGTGGCAGTAAAAGCAATAAATATATAAACATATACCTGATGAAATAATAAAAGAAAAGCAACAACACTAAAAAATTATATTTTAAGCCAAGTCCTTTGTGAAGTGTAGTGAGAAAAATTAAAGCATACTTTCAGGCACTTCCCACCACAATCTATGTCTCAGCGGTGCGTTTAAAATAGCGTCGCATGCTGAAATATGAGCGCGTTGATAGTCACGCTTTGTAGCATATATATAGCGCTGTAATCTGGGTATTGCTCTACTCGGCAAGAAACGAAGTACTTCTGGACTGTGAGGTCAACTTGTAAAGTTGCGTGGCCTTGTGACCAGTGTAGCAGCAGCAACTTTATCAAAGTAATTGCCTTCAACGCAAACTATTAAGATAAATATGCGTTTTTTTGTTTGGAGGAGATATGTACAAATAACGGTTATTTGTTATATTATTTTGTTTTCAGCCACAACATTTTTTTGTCTCCTATTTTTCATCATCCGCTATTTATACCACCCAGACAAATTAAATTTTCGGTTATAGCAGAACGAGAATAGGTTAGAATGTAGCATGAAAAAATTTCAGATTTTTTTTTTGGACAGTAATTTGACCAACAGATCATGATTTGGCAGTCAAGTGTGTTGCAAACTCTGAGCAAGGGACATGTAAATATCTTTTTACAAATAATTGACCACAGCTCCATCTGGAGGTTATTTTTGTATTAAAAATTTGAAAATTTCTTCCATGCCTTTTGTTTAATTCGCGTAAAAGAAGAATGTAAGAAGCGACTATCGTCATCTTCTCTTAGCCAGGTCTAGGACAGTAGAGATCCTTCCCCTTCACGGACAATAAATTATATCACATATATCAGTGTCAGAGTATGTCTCATATATCTTATCATTCCATCGTTTTCGTATTCGCCATCCCCCATACCTAGATGACCATTTAGACGTATCGTTCGCTAAAGCCTTCCTCGACTTAAGTATCGACTCATTAGATTTGGTCAACGTCCATGCTTTCATACCTTATAGCAGAACGGAAATAATATGTTTTTTTTTGGAGGAGAATACTTCACTTTTCAATTTTCAATTCAGTACATAGCAGCACCAATTCGCAAGAGTAATTCAAAGCTGACTTCGTCGTTTGTAATGATGCTGGTTCCATGATAGACAACTTCAAAGTTACGACTGTCAACAGTGGAATTGAAGTCGCGATTGAACCGTTTTTTTTTTTTTTCTTGATAATCTGAAATAATAAGTCTTGTGCTTGTGTTGAATGCAGAAGGATCGCCTCTTATAGAAATTTGTTTTCACCATCATTAAGTTAAAGAGACACTGTTTCAAACCTTGCCGAACATGAAATGACTTAGTAAGGTCTTCACAATTCTCACTGAGATTCTACTTTTGTCCAGCGTTAGATTAGTTACGTGACCATGAAAGTCACCCTTAAGTCGACGCAGAGATAGCGTATTCCGCTAGTTTTCTGGCTGTTATTTTCCCATATTTTATGCATGGGGAATTTCTGGTCTTAAGTGAATCTACCAGGTGTTAAGACACGCTGATACTTGAGATAAGACCTTATATGTGAGATTGAGCAGGTTTGTTCCAACCCTTCTTTTCCCTTGTAATCGATTTGCATTTCTGGTTAGCTTTTACAGGGTGTTTTCCTTCCACTGTCATTCAGCTGGCTGAAAAAGTGTTTCTTCTATAAACTCAGTTTGCTATGGATATCGTGCACTACATCCTTTTCCTCGTTCCCTCAGAGTATATATCTCTGTTTCTGTCTGCAAAACAGCCTCGAGAGTGCTCCTGTGTTTTTATGCGAGTTTCAAAAGCTTAGTTATCTGAATTTAAATTTTTACGTATTTAATGTTCTACAAGTTCATTTGTATGAATTTTAAGAAGAGAGGCAAAGGTTTTTGGTGTTTCACGAGCTCATTTGTATGAAACTTTAGAAGAGAAACATATGTGTTTGGTGTTTCACAAGTTCAGTTTTATAAATGTATTGTTTTTTATTTGGCGTTTCATAAGTTCATTTGCAAGCGAAACTAATTTGATTTTTTACATATTCAATTGTATAATTTTAAAGGTTTTTCATTCATATATCACAAGTTCAGCTGTGCGATGTTGAAGGTGACTAGCACATTTAATCTTTCACAAGTTTAGATTTATCTGATTTATGAATAATGTCTCTATCCATCATAAATATTTGCTTTTGCAAGAACTTGACCACAGCGTCACCTATCGGATTTTTTAACTTTCTTATCTTTTTGGTATTAAAACATTATTATATATTTGCAAAGTCCGAAAACAAATTGGAATTTAAACAATATATGATTTTTCAATTTAGTTTGATACCAGCAAAAGCTAACGGCTAAATTTTTTTAAAGAATTCTTTTTGCATCACATTGTGAAGCCAATTTATTACATCCGGGAGTACAGAAAATTATTTTTGAGCAAAAAATTCCTTGATTTGGGCTCAAATCAATTCGTAAGAGGTATATAGCATTTGACTCACCAATTGTTTTCTCATTTTGTTTTACTTTTTCTGCTTTTTGATGTATTGATGGTAGCAACTCCTACATTCATTCGTTGTTTGCTCCCTACCTGGTCTGACTAGCAGTGGTATCGGTGAAGTTCGTTATAGTACCAAATACGCTTTATTTCATCGCTACTACTGGCTCTACTTTACTTTTCTTTTCTTGCCATAGGCAGTTGAGAAGCGACTGCCACGGCGGTTGAGTGAAATAAGTGTCCTTTTTGATGGTGGCCATCACAGCAGCTCCTCATTCGTTTGTTGATTTTTATATTCCAAAACGCCCGTGTGCCATTAAGTGAAGATGTAGTGTTTGTGTGTTTGTATGTATGTATGTATGTATGTATGTATGTATGTATGTATGTATGTTTGTATGTATGTATGTATGTATGTATGTATGTATGTATGTATGTATGTATGTATGTATGTATGTATGTATGGATGTATGTAGTGCCACGACTTTGCCGCCCAACTTCACTATCAACAGCATTGCATGGCATGGTTATGGTAATAAAAATAAAGCGTTATTATTATTTTATGTGTATGTGTGTATGTATATATGTAATTGGGGAGTTTTGTCCATTGCGGTTAATGCATAAGATATTGTACACGCACATACACACACACTCAAACACACTCCTATCATATCGTCCAAGCAAACAAATGTTTCTGTCACCGTTGTGCCACTTGAATTGACAGCTGCTCCTGTGTTGACGCTGTGCAATACAAAACTACCAACCTAACTGACTGACTGACCGGCTGTCTGTGTGGTCCACTTTCGCAGTTTTGAGCGCTGCGAGTTGGCAAAGTTGAAACAGCACTGGCATTTTTTTGCGATAAGGAGAAGAGCACAAACAAAGGTGTATGCATAAAATATAAGATATGTGTACGGAGTATGTATATTTATCTGTAGTAGTCTGTCGGGCTATTCGGAATTTTACGCCACTTTGTTTTATGCTTTATTTCACAGATATACAGACAGCTTGTGTTTATGTATATATGTAACATATTTATTTTCCTTTGCTTCTACCCTACTATGTAGATGTTCGCCTCTTATTGTTTGCGATAAAATTTATCTACGTCAAGCATGATGAAGTGGTAGATAAGCATTGCAATGGACAGCAGCCGCATGCCTCATATATGTATGCCACAATCACAAATATAAAAAAAATCTTTACACCTATATAAACATTGTTCTACTTGCCACTCTTCTTGCTATGCATTAAATAGCGACTTTTCATTGCGTAATGTAATTAAATGTCGTGCAAGTAATATATATGTGGTTGTGCAAGTGGAAAGAGTCTGTTCCTTATGTTTGTTATAAAAGTAAGTGCACTACTCCTATTGCAAGTTTTATGAGGATGTCGGTGATCAAAGTGGTCACAGCAGAGTATTTTGCAATTGTAAATCGCTAATTAAGGTTTTGTGTAATTTTTTCGAGCGAGCAGAAATTGTGATTGCGTAATAACAAAATGGTTTCGAAAATTCCATTTTGTTCCAACACCATATTTTCATTAAATTTGGTTAAATTTATAAATATGTGAGTTTCTATGAATTTGTAGATAAAAATATGAAATGTTTTGAAAATTCCATTTCGTTCCCTATCAAAAACTTTTCGTTATGTTTAGACAGTTGTTTGTAATTAACTATGCGCCGACCACTGACAAACATCAGCGACGTGGGCAGCTGACTAATATGGAAAGGCTATGCCTTGACTTGCTTGTATAATTATGTGTTAAGTTTTCTTGGAAACACAAATTTATTATTATTTATCTAGCTATGACGTTGTCGTTTAAATATTATAAGTATAATATGGACAGCAGCTACATGCGGCATATACTTATATATCTACCACAATCACATATATTAAAAAAAAAAACTGTACACCTATATAAACATTGTTCTACTTACCATTCTTCTTTCTATGCATTAAATAGCGACTTTTCATTGCGTAATGTAATCAAATGTCGTATAAGTCATATACTTGTATATGTATATGCATATATGGGGTTGTGCAAGTAGCAGGAGTCTGTTACCTATGTTTGTTATAAAAGTAAGTGCACTACTACTATTGTAATCACGTGTTTTATGAATATGTCGGTGATGAAAGTGCTCGCAGCAGAATAGTTTGGTAATTGTAAACCGTTAATTAAGGGTTTATGTAATTTTTCCCGAAAAGCAGACATTGTAATTGTGAAATAACAAAATGGTTTCGAAAATTCCATTTTGTTCCAACACCATATTTTCATTAAATTTAGCTAAATTTATAAATATGTAAGTTATTATGAATTTGTAGGCAAAGATGTGAATTGTTTCGAAAATTCCATTTCGTTCCCTATCATAATTATGTTCGCAATTGTGACAAAGCACATTTTTTATTCGATATCTTTGTGTTTCGATAATTTTTGTAATATCAAGAGCAGTTTTAACTATTCTCCAACTACTTCGCAGCTGACTAATACGGAAGGGCTATGTCTTGACTTGACTGTAGAATTACATGTGATAACTTCGCCGTGAAACCACGACTTTTTCGTCATTAACTTAACTGTGTCATTGTCCTTTAAATATATATATTTTTTAATTTTTAAACTCCTTTGCAAGCATCAAATAACTTCAAATGTCATTATGCGAGTAGCTGTAGAAATCGTGTTCAAGTTCAATATGAGTGTTTCGCAAATTCCATTTCGTTCCATTCATTTTTTTAAATGCTTTACTTTCTATGGATTACCAACATTACGCTTAAAATAATTCAAATCTGGCATTCTAAAACTAAATTTTGTTACTTTTTATATCTTTCTCCGCTTCTCCCATTCTCTCTTAACCAACTAAAGTTATATCCCTACATTTTCTCACATTTATCATAATCACAACTACTATATGATTTATCACTTCCGCACTTTTTCTATTCAATTTCACAATTTAATCGTATAAATGCGCTCTCGCACGAGTAATCACTTCCGCGATTTGCAGCGACTGTGTTTTATAAATGAGTGAATGGAAAAAAGAAGGCACCTACGCGCTGAAGAGTAAGCGTTAAAGTAAGGCAGGAAAATTTAATATGCAGCTGCATGAAATAGTAGTATTGCAGAAGTGTAATATAAAAAATTTTAGCTCAAAATAATAATTTTTCATATGAACTGCATTTTATATATTAAAAATTTTATATATTAAGAAATTCGCTTAGAAAATTAATGCTTTGCAAATTTATCGCTAAGTAATCGTAGAAGCTCCCCTAAATGCTATACAGATGAACAACTGAAACGGTGCAATATTACTCATGCATTTGAACTTATGAAACACCAAAAGTCTTTTTCTCCCTTGAATTCATACAGTTGAACTTACGAAACGCTAGTAAAGGAATATTGAATTTAGCTGACTAACCTAGTGAAACGGAAATTTTCAACTAATTGCGTTGTTTCCTATCAAATTCATAAATATGATCTTGTGAAGAAGTGATAAATTCATAGAGATGAAATTGTCAAACATTAAATACAAAATTTTAAATTCTAATTACTGAACAAAATAATGTATAAAATATATATATATAAAATTGAGCTTTCGAAGTACAAATTAAGTGTATCTCTTATGAATTCATACAAATATATATACAGAGATGAACTTGTGAAACACTAAAAAAATACTATATGTTCCGATGGCTGAACTTATGAAACACCTAATAAATAACAAAATCATTAAACTGAACTTTTGGAACATCGCATGTTTTGTTCGCCCTTAAATTCATACAGATGAACTTGTGCAACTCCAGAGAAGAGATAAGTTCACACAGATGAACTTGTGAAACAGGAAACCCATTGCTTTGTTTTAAATTCATACATTCCCCTCAAAAATTCTCACAAATGAACTTGTGATACGCCAAATAAATGAGAGCAACCAACTACTTTAATGCCTTTACTCATTGAAGCGCGTAACACACATGCGATTTCATCATCTTGACATGCAATTAAGTGATGTATGCGGGTGTGTAAATTTTTAAAGTATCTTGGCAGTATATAAAACTGTTGGTTTTGTGCGTGTGTGTTTGCGTTTATAGAGAATCTGGTAGCTGTAACACTAAGTGTCGTACTTCATTATGTTGATACAGTTTTAAGTGCATTTAGCACTTAGTGTTGCGAGTGATACACTTTTCTGTAGCTCGCTGTAGCTGCTTTGCTTTATTGCTTGCTGCTCGAAGAAGACGCCCATATATACATATATATATATATATATTTTGAGCACACACACAAGCATACATATTTATTTATTGGGCTTGCTACAATAAAGCATGCCACTACCACACTTATGTCTCTTGTGCTCAACGCATAATTTTTTCAATGAGCTTTACTGCAAAAAGTGCATTGAATTTGCGTTATTTGGCGCTTGCTGCTTAGTAGCGTAAGAAGCAAATATATATATAAATGCATACATATGTATACTTAAAAAAAAAGTACTTCACTTTGCTGCTTGAGTAGCTGGCAGTACATATACTAACTACAAAGCAGTTAATGCATGTGTAACTAGCAAAATAGAAAGATGAAAAAAATAGTAGTAGAACTAAAAAAAAGTAGTCACTCGGAAGGCGTTTGTAGAAGCAGGATATCACGAATACTTAGACATGCTCAAGTGGATTTTTAAGTGGTGTTATGTGATTTATTTTAAGTGAATTTGTGCTTTTTTCGACCAACACACTGAGGAAGCAAGCAAGTACAGCTGAGAGAGAAGACAAAAAGCGGAAAATTACTAAATAAAATGTAGTGAAAAAAAACGTATGAAGAGCATACAAGCTCTTAAGAAGTGTAGAAATGTTTGTGCACATTCTTAAATGAGTCTTGAAGCAGTAAGAGACAGCCAACTGCTTAAGAAAATTTTGAGAATTTAAATTTTAAAACTTCACTTATTTTTAAATTTTTTCAAAAGAATTTTTAAGGTCTGAAGTTGTCAAAAATATTTGGAATCCCTTTTTTCGTATTTTATTGAAAGGTTTATTATAAATTGTGCCTTCTGAAACTTTTTCATCGTATTATACTTTGCAAAAATATAATTCTTTTAAGAAATGCCACTCACGGAAATTTTTTTCTGCAATGCTTTTGCAAAAATCTGAACAAAATATATATATTTTTTGTAGGTGTTTTAAATTTGAATATATTTATATTTTTTAAATTAGATTTTTTTTGAATGTTGCTTGAAATTTTGATAAAACAATCCCGAAATTCGCCTTTTTTTAAAGGTTTTCAACGATTTTTTAAACAAGAAGTTTAAGTTTATTTACCTTTTTTCTTTTTGTGAAACTGACCTCAAAGTGTAATATTTTTTTATTTAGTATTTGTTTTTTTTTTTTGTTAATTTTTTAAAAATTTTGCGATCGTTTTTTTTTTGTTTTCTGGAAAAATCGCGTTTACTAGTAAATTTTAAAAGTTTTTAGTGTTTTTTTTAATGAAGAAATTCCCAAATATATTTGTTCACGAAATTATTTTGTTTCCATTTTTTTTAAGTGGTGGTTTCGAAAATTTATTTTAAATTTAATAAGTAAAAGTTTACAAGTTATAATAATCAAAAATGTAGGTTTTTTGCAAATATATTTTGAAAATTTTACCTTTTTTAACTCCGATCAGTTTTAAATTAAATATTTCGTTATCTTTAGAAGGACAATTTTTTAAAATAATTTGTAGACTACTATTTTTTAAACTCGAATGTTAGATGAAAGTGTATGAGAAAAAGAAATGCAAGTGAGTAAAATTAAAATGCCATAATATTAAATATCGGGACTCCGAAGTATTTTGAAGTTTTTTTTTTAATTTATTATTATCTAATTTTCAAAATTTATAAAAAAAACCCGAAAACATGATAACTGTAGGAAAAATTAAAAAATATATTGTAATTTTACCTTTTTTTAACTCTGATCAGTAATATTTTTTATAGCATAAAAAACAATTTTAGGATTTTCAATATTTTTAAATTAAATATTTCGTTATCTTAAGAAGGGTGATTTTTTTTAAATATTTTTTAGACTACTAAATCTTCAAATCGAATTTAAAAAAAGTGTATGAGAAAAATAAATGCAAGATAGTAAAATTGAAAAGCCATTATGGTAAATCTCGGGATCCCGAAATATTTTTATAGTTTTGTTTTAAATTTATTTTTACTTTATTTTTCAATATTCGTAAAAAAAACTCGAAAGTATAAAAAATGTAGGAAAAAATTAATAAATTTTTTTACTTTCGTTACTTTATTTCATAGACTTAAATTTTTCCGTGTTTTAATAAGACACTTTGAGAATTTATGCGGAGAAAAAAAATCCCGAAATGTATTTAAGACAAATTTTTCTAATCGTTATTTTATTAAATATTTATAACAACGCAAAAAGTTGGGGGGGGGGGAATAAATATTTTGAGCTACGAGATATTTTTTCATATTTTTTTATTAAGTTTTTTGAACTCCTCGCTATTTTTCAAATTGGCTTTTTTAAATAACCATTTCGAAAATAAGAAATGTGAGAACGAACAATACAAAAAAATTATAATTTTAAATACCGGGATCCCGAATTTATTTATAATTTCTTGATATTTTTTTTTTTTTTTTTGCAACAACCGTATATAGAAACAAACGCACTTGCTTCCTTACTGTGTGCTGTGTCCATGCTTTTATAAAAATATGCAGCATGCCAAAGCAAGTAGTGAATTATTTGTTAACGGTAAGCGGAAGAAATTCTCAAGTGCTCTTCTACAACTGCCACTCTTCGAGCACTCAGCAGCAAGCAGCGTGTTGCACAGTAGAGTAGTGCTTGTTTCATAATTAAAAACTTTTTCAAGCATGTAATGAGAGTAAAGCATTCCGCAGCTGCCACCTACCTAAACCCCCGCACGGTCTCTCCGTTTATCCTTTCCACCGCTGCGACCCAAAGTGTGTGCGTATAAGTAAGGAATGAGTGTGGAGTTTCAAAGATGCAAGTGCGGCGGTGTGCTGTATTATATATTTGTAACATTAAACGAAGGGTTGTTTTACACGAAAGCCATAGACGTTGACGATGTCTCCACACTCGCCATGCTCACCCGACGCCCTCGTCCACTTGACGCGCGTTGTCCACTTGTGTGCAGAGCTAAAGTGTGATGAAGAGATACGAGATTTATGTAAGGAATTTTCTTGTAGTAGATAAGCACTTACCGCGCTTTTAAGTGTGTGCCTGCATTTGCGTCAGAGGTGTGTGTGTCTATGTGTGTATGTATGGAGTTGTGTTTAGCAACAACATTTTTGTCGTTACTCAAAAGTATGCAACACAAGTAATTTTTATACTTTATGTTACAAGCATATATAGGTGTTCACAGGTGTCTGTGTGTGTATGTATAGCTACAAGTTAAGCAAATTGTACATTTTCACGTTGGAAGCGTTGTGAATTGAAAGTATGCATGCTAATGCTTTGAGAAAAAGGCAGGAGCCAAGAATGGCATTTGCTATGGTATTTGTTAGTTAACTGAAATTTAATGCGCGTTGTAACGGAAACAAGTGTTGAAGTAGGTAAATTTTGATAGTGAACTTGAGAAAGTGCTTTTAGCAATAAAAGTTGACTTTGGAAATATAACCTTCCTCGTTCCGTAAATAAAGCTCAATTTTCTTGGTAGTGAGTGCCAGGGCTTTAGTTTAAGCTTAGTGAGTTTGTAACGGGAGTTTCTAAGTTTCTAATGCCTATTAAGGGCTTCTAAGCCGAATAAAAAAGAGAGAGAGGGAGAGTTGCGAAGGCGATCGTCTCCAAGCGACCATACCTCAGCCATCGATAGATTTACTTATATATCGCTCCTTAGGTAGGCCAAACAAATAAAAAATTAATGCCTGCACATTTTTTGTCAACGAAAACTCATATGGATGTCACTTTGACTCACCAATCCGGTTGCTAGAAAATTAGTTAACTTAATAGTTTGACGATATCATTCTGGTGACAGTTGTGAATAGATATGATACCACTCGACATCTCTCCATGGTACCTCCGAAAAGTATGAAATAACGCCAACTCCGGGTGATCCGGATCCAGATGCCACCCCCAAATACGTAAAGTATTGTACTACCAAATCGTTTAATCTTTCTTCGCATAGGTACCACTTTGAAGCGCAGAAGACATATCACCTAAAGCGTGACATGGCAGTCAAAATAGGCGAATGCGTGCTCTCAAACAGTATCCATTGTAGAAACCGTTGTGAGTTCTGAGATACTCTTAGATGTCTGATTTACGAGAATAAAGCACCAATAACGCGAAGGATGGATATAAGTTTTTGAAGGACACCTCCCGTTGATACACAATCATGAACCTCGCAATTTATATGTGGATGGATGGCATGGGTAATCTTAGTTTTTCCCAAACATTTTTATGCTCGAAGCATCATAGTTTTTGTTCTTATACTTGTTGTTGTTGTAACTGAGATAAATGCTTTTTTCCACATAAGGATCATATCGTCTTAAGAATACCTGAATTTTTGTCGCCTCTTTGAAAACTCCAGCCTAGCAATTGAGTTGAATTGATGCATCTACTAATCTTGAGACTGGTACATTTACCATACCACTGTAAGGGTATCGTCACCTTCCGAAACTCTCGAACTATTTAATGAGATTTGATGACTAAAACTAGTATTTTCCAAGAAACTAATGTCGACTGGACAATGACAGAGATTGTTTTTAACTTAATCTTCCTCTTATACGTCCATACTGCAAAAGTCACTAAGAGTGGTGTCCCATCTCTTATCCTGAGGCTCTATCAGGCAATGCACTCTTCCGCACCAGTTTCTCTCATCAGTATAGATCTGTTTGACCACGTTGCACGTGGTTTAGTGAAACCTTCTGATATCAACATTATTGGCGTAGGTCAGTGCTATCATATGCTTTGCCGTGGGCAGATGCATACCAACAACGTTTGCATGATCGCTCCTCTCGCTAGAAAGTCAGCTATGCAGTTGACTAGGTTATTCCTGTATCGTGCTGCCCATCTCATGAGGTCGTGTTGTATTTGTTCGAGAGTTTCTTTAAGAATAATTCCGCTGTACTGGTTCTGACAGTGGTTCTTTCGAGTGTCTGCGACCAGAAGGTTACGCCAAAGTTTAAGAACCTTCGAACTATATGTATGTATCTGCCATATATTATGTAAACAATGTTCGGGTTTAGATTCTATCTCTGGCCTGTAACCACTTTGAAGGGGTAAAGTGTAGTGCTTTCCTTGACTTTCAGCATTGTCCCGCCTCTAGTGAAGTTTACTGCGTAGGATTATTTCCAGATACATATCGGTAGAGAGAGTTATCTATATGCCATTTAGGAGGGATGTTTTAAAAGAGAACAGTTTTTATTTCCAAGTAAAAGTGACCATTTCTCTTTTTGCTGAGTTTATTTTCAGCACCTACAAATGGTTAGCGGTGAGTCATGGGTTCGAGTGCTGGCTTTACCAACACCTAAAATTATAAAAAAATAATAATTTATAATTACGTTCACCCTTTCAATAGGATACAAAAAGTAAATATCTCATCAAATATCAAGTCCTTCATACTACCTGAACGCTAGAAGGTAGTATCAAAGGTTAGATACTCTAGGTGACCTCTATTATTCTCTGTGTTCCAGTAATCTAGTTGTATGTATGGTTTTTCGGTAGATTTCTGCCTGAGAAACATACAGGAATCCAGTACATTATATCTGACTAACAATCATAGATAGTAAGAGTACGTACAGTACATAACACCACAACAACATTACAACACACCAAGGCGTATGCTTAAGTGTTAAGTAAGCGAAACATAACTGACAACGTAAGCTGACGATGTAAGCGTCTGCGGCTAAGAAAGATATAAAAAGGGAGCAGCAGATTAGGACAACAAGGAGCCATCTTATATAGGAGGCAGACCATTTGAGTTAGGTTGCATTAAGTGCCAAAATGCAATTTCGATTTTTACGCTGACGAACGGCATTAACACACAGCTGATTTGACAAAAAATACCAGCTGAAAATGTAAAGGAGAAATAAGGAAAGGATTATCAGCTATTTTATAGGCAAAAATTACTTATTTAACACCATTAAACAATATCTAAATAATTAATGCATTTACAAGCATAGGCCTTAATGCGATATTTACTGATTCTGATAGCATTAATTTAATTTACATTAATATAATGAAAATGCACTAATCCTTAGAGAACCAATACAAGGATACAATTTCTCCTCTTCACAATAGTAAAAAGCAGTCAAATGTGGCAGCGTTGCCATATTAAAAATCGCAAAAGCTTTTCAAATATATGAGGTGTTTTGCATTCATATCTGCATTTAGAGGAGGATAATTCACGAGTTAATAAAAATAAAGCCATCTAATGCAGATAATACTTGTCTTTCTCCCCCATTACATACGAAAAGGTGATGCATTCCTCCGTATTTTACTGAACCAGGATAAATAAGGTGATATGCTACTCCTTTTCCTATTTAACATTAGATCAGGTATTTATAGGCATTGATAAATTATATTTTCTCTGAGACTATCGTGACGACTAACTATTCCTCCTATAGTTAGATGGTGTGAGGCACTACTCCCCGCCGTTACGATGCTTGAGTAGTACTTAAAGGCTGCAAATGCACTACTTCCTTCAGGAAAGATAATTGCGGAGCTCTCGACGTCTATTTTAAGGATCCGTATAAAGACGGACGTGTGCAATAACAAATCTAATCGTTGCAACAGCCGGTCATTTAACCTCAGTTCGTCATAAGATACACTTCTCTGAGAGGATAAGAAGAAATTATATCACCGCAGCAGTGCAAGAAGCTTGTGGGCTCATAAAATTTAATTAATTTTTTACCACCAACTGTTTTAGATATTTTCATACTTGTTTTTCACTCATGTACGCCCACTGACTCTACTTTGGAATGCCTAAAAATAATGGCATTCTTCTACCAGTGACTGTGCATGTTAGTACGAGTATGAATATATGATGATTACCAGCAAAAAACGTAAGATATTCTGCTTTAACATTGCAAAAAAAAAAAAAAAATTGATGAAAAAAAAGTTTCGAGTTCAAAAATGAAAGGTTTTTACAGCATTTCAAGAGCTCAAGTGTGTGTTGCCTGCGTAGTTAAGCAGTGGAAAATGGCAGTAGCTTACAGATAAGATGCGGCGAAAATACATCATATTTTATATAGAAGTGAGTATGCGACATTAAAGCTAGTTAGTAAGCCGACTCTCGTCATGTTTTTCTGTCTGTTGTGCATCAAGTAATAAACAGCATACAAATTATGTGTATGTGCAGCTGAAAATTAAGCAAAACATTTTTAGAAATATTTTTTTTTTTTTTATATTTTTTATTTTTTTTTATTTTAATTTTTTTTTTTTTTTTTTTTTTTTTTTGGGCTTTTTTGCCTACAATTCTCACACAACTAGCAAACTGCTTAACATTTGGCTGAGTTTTTTACTGCATTTGCTTTCAAAACACCAACATGATTTGTTTGTGAGAAAATTTCGTTTTTGCTGTTTGCTTTTGCTGCTGATGTTGTTTGCAGATTGTTTTTTTTTTTTTGCACGAGTAGGATGTATCACTTTTTTTAGGTCGCTTCAAAATTTCTGTTTGTGCTCCTTCTACAGCCACTGAAATAGTTATATTATTGCATACTTCAAGGCAAAGTTTGCCTATGTGCACATGAAAATATGTATATACACTTTTTTCATGTGTAAAAAATTGCGCTCGCATTATATGCAACAGCAACACATACGAGTATGCTATGTATGTTTTTGCGTAGTATGTGGCATGTTGGCCTCATTATCGCCCATGGTTTTGTAGGTAATGTTGCAGCTGCTCGCAAGTGTATATGAGTTTTTGTTGGATTTTTTGTGTTATTTTTGAATCATATTATTTTTTACATATTAGTTTTATAATGTTTTTAATATTTTTTTATCTTTCTAAGCCTTTTTTTTAATTAAAAAATTTTTTTTTTTAAATGTGCTTGAGCTTTTTATGTGGTTTACGAATTTGTGTCATACGGTGAAAGAATATGTGAGCACTCTCAACAACAACAAAAAATTCAAATTTTGTTTGAGGAATTTCGGTAGACATTTGGTGGTTCTGAAGCATTTCAGCAGAAGCTCAAGTTGATTTGCAATTTATTTGCACTCGTGGTGAAAAATACTTTAATTTTTTTTGGTGTGGATAGTTATTAGAATTTTAATATAAATATTTTTGTTATCTTATCGCATTCTCAATATATATTTCTAATTTTGTATTTATTTATTTATTTATTTATATTTTTTTAAAGAAATTTTTTATTGAAAAAATCAAAATTAAAAAAAAAATGCAAAAATTAAAATATTTTGGACAGCTAAAAATAAAGAGCGTGAATTTTGTGTTGCATCTGCTCACTCATCCGTGTTAAAAAAAAAAAAAAAAAAAAAAAACCTCAAATATTACAAATCAAACTCATCCTAATAAGTCTGCCTGTCTGTTCGCGATAAACTCAAAAACTTCTTAACGGATTTTAATATAGTTTTCGAACAATATATAGAGTGAAACCTTCAGAAAGGTTTATGAAAGTAATCTGTTAAGGTTTCTGCACATTTCTCACATTAGCTTTTTATAAATATTCACTTACTATGTAAAAGTGCTGACATTTTGACTCAACTCAAAATGTACTTAACCAATTTTTATGATTCCTTTTATCTTCTCTATAAAAGCGACTGGCGTTTGAAATTTTACCCCTTCATACTTTCTAAGGGGATCTAAATTGGCCAAAATAGAAGAAAACCACAACAGCGTGAGGTCGGGTAAAATTTTTTATATTTTTTTAATTTTAATTTTTCTTTTTTTTTTCAATTTCTACATAGTAATTTTTTATAATAAATCTATATAAGTTGAGAAATTTTTTAAGTTCGCATTTATCATTCACTGGCTAGGTAAGGTTACACTTAGCCTTGGTGTATTGAGTCGAATTCTTACGGAAGACAAAACTTGGGTTCATTAGTATTAGAGCGACAAAAGAAGCCGTTAAAGAGAAAATACAGGAAAAATTGACGAAAGGTTGCTGCTTTTGGAAGACAGTGTGCACGCCCAGCGATCTCAAGAGCAGCGTTGCGTTAACTACCCTGCATATTTGGGCTACGATATTTTGAATCACCTACCCTACTGTCCAAACCAAATAAACCTGGCCAAAAGTGATTATTACCTCTCTCTAAAAATGGCAAAAGAGCTGAGGAGTAAAAAATTTGTCACCTACGATGAAATCTAAGAGGCGGTTTCGGTGTAATTAAAAAATAAAGAGAAAACATTTTTTTTTATTGCTGGTGACTATATTGAAATGGAAAAATAATTTGGTTTTTTATTTCCACCCCTCATTCCGCGAACAAAAGTAGTTCAACCTTTAGCATCAGCACTTTCTGAATCATAGCTGGAAAAAAATACCGCCTGTCTGTACACACTGGAAAGTTTTTGTTTCCCAGCTTTATCAGTGAATCCTCACGGCATCCAGTCAACTCTCCATACTTTTGGCATATTAGCCTAGATTTAGTTGTTTTAATACTCTCATTCGTATTTGTTTGCTCTTCAGGTAAATAGTGATATACGAGGCGTGTTCAAAGAAAAAAGGTGAATTTTCAATTTTTTTTTAAAGAACTTATGTATTCATCAATATCTATCTACTTTCTCCCATTCAAAGTAATCCCCCTCGCATATAACACACTTGTGCCAACGTTTTTCCCAATCCTCGAAACACTTCTGAAATGCGCTTTTCGATATGGCCATCAGCTATTTCTTCGATTCTGACTTGCTCTCATCAGTTGTGGAAAACCGCTTTCCTTTCATTGGTGTCATTGGCTTTGGGAATAGGAAAAAGTCGCGGCAGCCAAATCTGGTGAATACGGTGGTTGAGGCATGATTACGGTTTTGTTTTTGGCCAAAAACTCACGAATAAGTATTGATGTGTGAGCTGGTGCATTATCGTGATGCAGACAAAATACATGATTTGTTCTTCCATAATTCCGTTCGTTAGATCAATATTTATTCACGCAAACGTTGCGTAGCTTCTTTGAGTGATACTAATGCGACATTGCTTTTGCTCACAATTTAGCTATTTCGAAACATGCTTCTCTGCCGAGCGTTTCAGGCCAAAAAATTCAAGAAAATTGATTAGCGAAGGAGATATTGGCTTGAGCCGATTGATATGCCAACATCCTTTGCAACTTCCCTAATAGTGATTCGACGATTTTCAATAATAATCTTTTCACTGTTTCGATGTTTTCTTCGCTTGCTGACGTGGTCGCATCTCCAGGACGCTCATCGTCATCAAAATCTTCTCGGCTTTCTGTAAAGCGCTTGTACCACTTATAAATACCTTTTTTTCTGGACAAAGTGGACTCACCGAATGCCACAGGCAACTTTTCAAGTGCCATGGAGCCCTTTATTCCATTTTTAGCGCAAAATTTAATACATCAAGAGCACAAAAAACACGTCACTAACTTCTTCTGTTGGCAACAACAAACCACAAAAGCACATGATAAACATATGTGTCCAAGTATAAAAAAAAAAAGATATTGATAATCGCATAAGCACAGCCGGCGAAAAATCAAAATTCACCTTTTCCTTTGAATATACCTCGTTAGTTAAAAAAAATTCAATTTTATGCTTCTTATATACTCGCTTTTGATATTAAAAAAATATATATAATTATGTATTTCATCATTTTTTTTTTTCAAGCACACGGTAAAGCACATTAAGCTAGCCAGCCACACCTACGATATAATATGATAAATTTTTATATTAGGTAATGTCATGAAATACAATAATATTTTAATGCGCTCATTAATATAATATGCTTTTATATCAAATCCAAAAAAAAAAAAAAATATAAAAAAATTAAAAATACAAAATGACACAGCAAAACTTTTGCTTTTTCCTTCAAATCGCACGTTGTTCGACACACAAAAGCTTTAAAAATATTGCTTTTGTTAAAAAATTTTTTTTTTAATTCTAACGAAAAACGTAAAATTGTGTAAGAAAATCCCAATGAAATTTCATTAAGTCTTCAAATATTTGCTTAATCATGGCGTTAGCGTAAACGCCCAAGTTTCAGCGCCTAAAAGTAGGCTAAAAAATTGTACACTTACAGCCAAAAAAAAAATATTTTTAGACGCCATACACTTTCAGTAGGAGTTTAAAGCGCAAAAAAATCACACAGTTGAAAAACTTTTAACGCCCTGGTTATATATATTGCGTATCTTACGGTCAACTGTTGCCTACTTAAAGGCGTATGCATTGGCATACTCGTTTTCGATGACTTGGTCGCATTTTAATTGGTTTGTTACACGCTAATAAGTGAAAGTTACTACATTTACTCAAGACAAAACATGACTAATGACATTTAATGGGCGATAAAGCTGAGGAAGGAGAAGACGAGTAAGTAGAAGAAACACTCTTTGCGTGAGACAATGTGCACAATGTGGGCGTTTCTTTTGTTTTATTGGTATGAAAGTGTAGAAAGAAAGGAAAGATATCACTCACATATACATGTGAGGAAAGCTATTAATTGATGAGTTATGTGTGATATGATATAAACGACGGTTCTTCAAGGAAAGAGCGTACTCTCACAGTAGTATATGGTTGATTTGTCTGTATTGTTGCCAGGCATATTGCGTGTACATTGAAGGAGGGCGTAAATAATTGCTTGTAATTAAAATTGGAGTGTTCAATTCGAGACATAAATGGAAAGTTGAAGATAAAATATATTAATAAATATTTGATACCACAAAAATATTAAATTTTGAACTAAATCAAAAATGCTACACCACTGAATGCTACTACTAGCTTGACCTTAAATGTAAAAAACACAATACTAAAACAAGAAATAGCCTCTACTTAATCAATTAATCAATTTTATATGGCATAAAAAGTTACTAAAATTTTAAGTGTCTTTAATTGTTCCATAAAACTGGCGCTACAGCTGCTGTTCGTCGTGCGCGAAACTAAATCTAAGTGTTGTAAAACCGTCATTCCTCTACCTGCGCCCTAAAATCGTCCGTTTGTCGCCTTAATATTTACTTTTACTCCCTCTCTCTCTCTCTCTTCCTACTTTTATAATTAACAAAGCGCAGCTGCTCACAACTGCTTACCGCCACCTCCTCGCAACGTACTTAAAATACAATATAATTTAAATTTTCCCCAACTGACCCACATTTCTCAATTAACCCTTCAAATAATAAATATCAACAACAACAAAGTACAGTAACATTAAAATCATAAGTTTATTACGACAGAAGTTCAAAATTTATTAGTTCAATATTTTGTATGGCATAATTTGTGGGGGGCAACAGTACGGTGTACAGCAAATAGTCGTGACAGGATATCACTTCTACCTACTATTTATACGAAAAGCGTGCGCTCGCGCTATATTAAACTGCCGTTAGCATTAATAGTGGTTACAAAATTTTTGCTTTGCGAAATGTTCACAATAAATCACACACATTTATTTTATTGCTTTTAATATGCGCGGTAGTAGATAAGTGAGTTGACTGTGTTGGTGACTGTTTTTATAGAGTTAAAGCATACATTTAGGCGCTTGTTTGTAAAGCAAAATAATATAATTGTATTATTAAGATATTCTGGATGGGATACACTGTTGTTCATTACAAATAAAATTGAAAAAATTAAAATAAAAAATTTCGCAAAATTTGTGTTATATGTTTAAGTATTACAACGTAACCAAATCAAGAAAAACTAATATAAGTACTATATTAGACGTTATTTTCAACTCTTTTACGATTTGTACCTTACTTTACACCACTGGTACTAGCTGTAAAAAATTAAGAAAATTTGCTGTCCAATATTTAAGCGAAAAGCAAAACAAAATGAGTTATTCCGAAGTATCCTTCGTAAATAAATGTAGTAACTTCCTTTTTCTCCTGAATTCTGAAATATAATTTAAATGTTGGCCGCGACTATGCCTCAGATGGTCCGCCCGTTGAGTCCAATTTTCAATGACTCGTTAGAGCATTTCGACTGGTAACTGCCTAATGACACGCATGATGTGCTTCAAGACCTGAATCGAAGCGGGATTGTCCGCACAGACTTTAGACTTTACATATTCCCACAAGAAGGAGTCTAACAGTGTGATATCACACGACCAAGGTGGCCAATCGACCGGCCCGAAACGTAAAATTATCTGCTAACCTAAGTGTTCTCTCAATAAATGCATCGTTTGATACGATGTGTAAAAAGTGGCGCCATTTTGTCGACAGCAGATGTCGCGGAGATCGCGAGAGTCAATCTCAGGCATCAAATAGTCGGTTATCATGGCGCGATAACGGTCGCCATTGACGGTTACGATCTCACCGGCATCATTTTTGAAGAAATATGTACCGATGGTTCCACCGGCCCAAAAACCACACCGAACCATTGTGTTTTCTGGATGAAATGGCTGCTCATGAATCTTTTCAGGTTGCTCTTCGTCCAAAATGTGGCAATTTTGCTTGTTTAGATACCAATTGAGCTAGAAATGTGTCTCATCGCTGAACAAAATTTGGCACGAAAACTTCGGATCTTCTTGGAATTTTTCAATAGCACATAGAGCGAAGCAAGGTCGCTTGGGAAGGTCGAGCGGCTTCAGTTCTTGCACAAGCTGTATTTTATATGCTTCTAATTTAAGATCTGGACGTAAAATGCGCCAATTCCGTGCCATACGTCAGTCTGAGTTGCTGCGAACGGCGCCGCATCGACTCTCCACGATCTTCTTGTCCACTTTCAGCTACGACCGCTATATAAGTATTTTCTTCACTGCGTACTGGACGTTGTATATTCGGTCGAATATTATCTAATAATGAATGCTGGGTCTCAAGATGGGTGATGGTGTTTTGAATAGTACGCTCAATAGGCCGATTATGTTGACTAATAAGTTGAGCGAAACGCGCGAACGTGAATTTTCGTAATAAAGTTGATGTTGATTTGTGAACGTTGTTCAGGCATTAGTCTGTCCCTGATGAAATGTCAAACAATACTGAACAAAAATAACATGACAGCTTCACACGAGTTATGCGAAATCTGTCGAAAAAGGGTATAAAAGAGTACATCTACTTGGTTCACCCTTTATTTTAACTGGCTGATGAAATCTTCAGTATAATGTAGTATATATTTAGTAGAACTACAAAATCAAATAAAAATGAAAATAATACATTTTGATTAAACTCTACCGCAGATAAATTTTCAGAAATTCACAGTATATCAAAAAAAAAAAACTATATATATGTATATATATAGGTATATATTTTAACATCATACTTTTAGGATAGGGGATTTTGAATCTTTATAGCGAAGCCGCACACCTAAAATTGCCTACATTTTAGCTGTATATATTTTGCTAAAAAATAATGGTAATATTTTGAGGGAAGATACTCATTTAAGAAATAATAATAATAAATAATAATAATAAATAATAATAATATGGGAATCAGTAAATAAAATGGTGAAGAAAATCATAAAATTTTCATTGAACTCGTTGGCAAATAAGTGTTTGAAAACTAAAAAAAATAATCGCTGTTTTATTTACAATTATTACTCAAAAAAAACAACTAAATTTCTAATGAAAACGGTTTTTTTCCTTCAAATTTTGCTGCCTAAATTTAGGCGTATATTGTAACAGCTGGTAACTGTGGACATTCCTCCACTTAGAAAAGTATAATTTTTGATTAATATTGAAATCAAAACGGCCAAATTAGTCAAAAAATACAGGCTCATTTTGTTGCCTACATTTAAGCGCGTTTGAAAACATGTTCTTTTAAAATCTAATGCCTACATTTGGTCGTATTTTAAAATTGAGCGAAATCTACTACTAAAAATTTTATATGATTTTGTGAATGGAACTGAGAAATACGTGTTGCGGCAGTATAGACATGCTCGTGGTGTTGCCTGCCTTTAGATGTGACTAGATTTTAAATTAGTTGCCTACGTTTTGGCACGTTTTGAAAAATTTCATATTTTTCTCAAAAACATATGCTAAGAAATATATATTTGTGCATATAATTAAAAACAGACATACTCCATATTAAAGAGGAATGGAATTTATTAGCGTTGACATGCATCGGATGTTGCCTACATTTAGGCCTATTTTAAAAACAGCTGATATTCGTAACGAGTAAGAAATTTTGTAAGGTATTAAAAAAAATAACTTTTTTTTTTAATATTGAAATAACCATTTTTTCTTACTCTCGAGCTATTGCAAAGCAAATAAATAGAACATTTTAAATTCCTGAGTTACTATACTTAATGAAGGAGCTGCAAACGGTTTTGCTGTTGTTATCTTCAATATTTATTAAATTTTTTTATTTCATTTAATTTTTTTAAATTTTGTTTTTAACTTTTTTTACATGCCACTGTGAGTAACTACCTTAGCGTACGTAGTCAGAAAACGTTTTCATAAAGTATAAAATCATAATTACGCCTAAAAGCAGTACAAAGTAATGTCATTTCGTACACCAGCCACTTTCAACTTTTTATGACTCCTACGCTTACTACTACTACAATTCCCCTCATACAAACCTACACATTTCCTGCACACTACTGTTGTACTATACTTATACATGGTAAGCGTGCACAGGAAATATAAGATGTATTAATCCTCGAGTAAGGTGAACGTGTTATAATTTTTAGTAGCGCACTTTAATACCCAGCTGGCTGATTTCTACTTCTGTAATGAAATAATAAAGCAAAAGACGACGATGACGTTACAGTTGACTTCGTGAAAGTTAGAAATTCGTATATCAAGGCAGCGGTGTTTAGCTTAGCCGAGCTGTGAGTGTGGCATACGTATGTGACTACCTAAAAATGCTAATCGCTGCACACAAGTAGCCGCCTCATGAAGTACTCGCTGAAGTTATTAAAGCTAAAGAAGAAGAAGAAGAAAAAGAAATAATAAATTTGTGTGCTTGTAATAAAGCATAATAAAAAGCAAGAGTTGTTATATATTTTTGTTGTGTAATTATAACAAAAGGCATGAAAAGTGAGGTAAATATTCATTCAGCCGCCTAAAAATATGCTACGAAATCTTAATGTTCCTTTTTTAGACTTTATTGATAAAATTTTTGCTTGCGTTTTTAACGTTTTATTTTTTTTTTAAATTTTATTTTTATGTTTTTTTAATGGAAATACTTTTTATGAAAATATTTCGTACATTTCAAGGCTTCTCATGAACACGCATTTCGTGCCAGACTGTTTTTAATATCAATTTTTTTCACTGTTTTCGCAGCGAACCCTTTCTTTATGTGACTTTTTGCCGCGCGTAATTATTTTGTATTGACATACAGGTATTAAAAGTGCAATACCCATTTCCTTGCTTTTTATTGTCGAGCACTCTGGTGTAGACGACGCACTTTGTTAATGGCTGGGTAATTAAAAAATGTTTAAATTTTTCTTTGATATTTATTGTGCCATGCTGTTTCTTGTTCTGTTTTCTTTAATTTTGTGCTGCCTACTTTTAGGCGCTGCTTGTGTTGTAACTTTGCCAGGGATGTTTTGTATGATTACAAAAGCAATTGTAATGATTCTTATTGGTTGTGGCTTCATATGAAAGAGTAGTTTTGCTTAGGATTGAAATTTGTTGCTAATGTCTGGCATGTGCGCATAATTTTTTATGCCTCAACATCAGTTTTATGTACTACAATTTTCAATACACTCAGAAGCATGCTGCTTTGTTGAAAATTTAAGGGTTTCAGCGGTAAAAAAAAAGTAAAAAACTAGACTCCAAATTTTTTCAAAAGAATTACAATTTTAATTGTGATTCAGCCCAAAATTATGCGTTGTTCAAGGAATTTTTTAAATGTATCTAAGTTGGCTTTTGATAAATTTTTTCCAATTTTTTTCAGTATTGTTGTGCTTTTATGGAATGAAGGATTACAGCTATTGCGCTTACTTTTCGCTATTGCATTTAAATTTTATTTTATTTTGTTTGAATTAAAAAGATCAACAAGAAAATTTATCTAATGTTTTTTTTTTTATTTTAAAAATGAAGACAATTATTAAAAAAAAAAAATTAAAGGATGCGTGAAAAAAAATTGCTAACATAATTTTTTTGTTGTTGCATTTTTATTATATTTTATAACATAAAATTTGTGAAGAAAAATAAAAAAATATATTGGAAACAAAATTAGTTTTAGGTTATAAATAAATGAGCTGTATTCCAAGGCCTATTTTTGTTAGAAAAATTATTTTTAATTGAATATTTTGTTATACAATAAAGAAAAATTGGTAGTGACAGCTGTTTCGGAGATCACCACATCTCCTCATCAGACTTCTTTTGCCAGGAATCGAACCGACGGATTCTGACATCATATCCAAGAAAAGAATATCAAATTAATTTTATTAAAAAAGTTATTAAAATGAACTGACTTTTTGTAGAAATCTGCAAGCTTTAGAGAATGTCAGTAACTTTTTCCAAATTCCGAAAATTGTATAACCTAAAAAGATCTAAAAAAAAATAGTTTAAAAATTAAAATAATTTTAACTTAATTATTAAATTTTCACTTTTTCTTATATGTGTAGTTATACAAATAGTCAAAAACTCTTCCAAATTTTCTGTTTCGTCTCAACTTGTAAAAAATAACTATTTTCTACAATTTCTTTGCCTTCTCTTTTATTATTTTTGGTTTGACTGAATGAGTTAATGAATTTAAATAAAAAATTACAGGTCCAAAATTTCGAAAAAAATAGTAGAAAAATAAAAAGTTTTATTTTGAAGAAAAAAATTATTTTTTCTTTAAAAATTAAGAGTTATCCTTATCGCGGTTTCCAAAATAAACGTAAGCAAAATGCATTTAATTGTTTTTTTTTTCATTAAATTCCCTTTTGATTATAAAGTTTGAACCTTTGCATTAGATTTAAAACAACATCACTCAATGACCGCCTCGTGAATTTTTACAAACTTCGATTCGTTTGAGGTAATTTTTGACCACTTTTTGGCGCATATTGGGCGATATTTCAGCCACAACTTGACGAATATGGGGTCTCAAGCGCAGATTCATCCGCACAAACACGGTCTTTTGCATAGCCCCAACAAAAAAGTCCAGTGGTATCATGTCGCACGATCTCGATGGCATATTGACATCTCCAAGACGAGATATTACGCCGTCGTGAAATTTTTCTTGCAATAAAGTTATATTCCCACGTGCTGTGTGTCATGTCACACCGCCTTGTTGGAACTTGTTCAATTGCAGCCCAAAGATATGGACAATGTAGTTGTTATAGTTTTCAAAGAAGTAAGATCCAACTACTCCTTCCGACCTCCTCCTGTAGGTATTTTTGGGTTTAGCGGCCTCTCTTTTATTATTTGAGGATTCTCAGTTTTGCAAATGCAACAATTTCGCTTATTTCCGAATCCATCAAATGAGAGTTGGCCTTATCACTGAAAATCATTTTGTTTAACAAGCCGTAACTACTGTGTTGTGAATGGTCAGCTGCTTAAGATATTGCATGAACTGGACCTTATATGGACGTAGGAGTAAATCAAAGTGCAGAATGTGCCATAATGTGCGGTAAGAAAGTCCCAGCTCTTGAGAAATTTAAGAAATAAGCACATTCGTGTCTTCGACTACATTTCTACTTGCCGCAGCGATATTTAATGTGAAATGAGCAAAACGACAATGCAGAGGTCTCACAATATCTCTTTCTGAAGCAAGAAAAGTGTAAATATTTTTTTTTTTTTTTTTGGTGTACGTTTCAACACAATTTTAACGCGCTCTGTGGTCGTTGAAAAAGGATCGCTTACATTTTCATAAATCTCTAAAACGAAACATATTTGGTTTGACAGTTAAATTTGTCAGGTGTCAAAATACAGTCCAGCACTTTGAAAACCCCTAAAGGGATAACCCTCTAACTGCAAGTTTCTCTGTATCATCTCAACTTGGAGAGATTTTTTAATATTATTATTTTTGGTTTTGATTCTTTCTCTTTTATGAGAATTTATTTTTTCGTTTTTATTTTATTTTATTTTTAAATTAGTTTTATTTTAATTATTTCGTGAAAATAAATAAAAATAATTGGTTTAAAAAAATAATTCAAAGACTTTAAAAATTAACAAAAAGAATAGAAAAAATTCGGACCATTTTGAGTTCCTTTTAGTTAAAAATATATATTTTTTCGTAATAATTTTTTTATTTTAAATGATTACAAAAAAAAAACACAGTATAAATATCTGATTTTCCTTTAAATATTTATAGTAAAATAAATTCTATTTTAAGCACACAACTGCAGGATGTAAACTAAGTTTACGTTAAAATGCCAAAAAGTATGCAACATATCTTGCAAAAGAAATGTCAAAAGAAAGCAGTCAAATGAGTTTAAGACTGTGTTTTCCAAGATTAAACTGCAATTCATCAGCAGCTCATAAATACATACTTATATAAGCACATACATGCTAGAGTGAGTGTGCATATGTCACGTTTACATACAAACATATCATCACTTTCAAAGTGTATGCAATTTGAGTATGCTGAGTGACTGACATAAAGAGTTCAAAGATGAAAGATGAAATGAATTTCAGTAAACTTAAAGTACAATTTGTATTGGTCTACTGAGGTTGATGCCAGCAAGTCTCGTTTGATGCAGTCAAGCAGGTCAGTTGGTTGGCTTGCTTGCTTGGTTGATTGTGAGCGACAGCTATAAGTGCTTAACACTACTACAAGCGTAGCTAAGAGAAATCAAAGATGCACACAGATGCACATTTACACGCATACACGCATACAAAATAATAACAATAATTTTACGAGCAAACATGCTTAAGAGAGAACATCGGAAAAGCAAGAAGAAAAATGCAGACGAAAACAAAACTAACAAACCATAAAGGAAGTTTGTCTTGCACATATATCTTATAACCTGTATACATACATAACATATATATGAGTTTGGAGTTTTGTGTGAGTGCAACGGTGCCTGCATGTGGCTCAGTTTGACTAAAGTTTACTTTACTATTTTGCTGTTGCATACTTTATAGCGTGCATGTGAGGCAATAGACACTAACTGCCAAGAGGCTACAGTGAAGTTTCCTCTCTCATTTATTCTGATGTAAAAAGTGTAAGTATGTTGCACAGTTTTAGATACATATACAAATATATATGTGGATAAACTGGTGATCAGGAATGATGCATAAATATTTGAAATATTTGAAATTTTTGGTTATAAAGTAGGTTTTTTCGGTGCCCGTATACCTCGGACTTTCATTTATTGCTACAACTTGGGGCCTTGACTTTGTTTTGTTGTTCTAAATTTTCCGTTTCAATATTGCATTTCAAAAAATTGTAAAATATAAAAAATATAGTTTAAAAACTATATTTCAATCAGAAATTTTTTGAAAAAGATTTAATTGAAACTAAAGTCTTTTAAAATAATAAAAACAAAAAAATTTTAAATTTTTCAATGCTTTAATTTAAAATAATTTTTTAAAACAATAAATATATTTAATTTGAAACTTTATATTCAAATCAAAAACACATTAATTTGAAAAAAAATTTTAATCTAATGGAATTTTTGCTAAAACTAAAAACTAAGTTAATTTTAAATTGTTTAACCTTAAGGGGTTAGGCCACTCTAGAGGGCCACAAAATGGACCTTTTGAAATTTTTCTTCGGGAAAACTATTAAAAAAATCTGATTATTGACAATAGGCATTTTTTATATATATAATTAACTGCTTATAACTATCTTTTATGAAAAATTAATTTAAAAATCGTGGCTATACATTTTTACCATTTTTTGGGACCCACGGTCGGTCACACAGCTCTTGTAATTTTTTTATTTTATTAAGTTGTTGAACGGTTTCCGCTTGTAAATGGCAATAGCTACAGAAGTACGTTAGATTTTTTTCAATATATGCATTTTTTTTGACAAAATGGTCTCTAAAGGAAAAATAGCAAAAAATCGTTCGAAATTTGTTAATAAAAAAGCTATGAAATATAAAAAACCTACGTACTTCTGTAGATAATGTTTTTCTGAAGACGTTGTCAAAATTTCAAGTGAATCGGTTGTTAATGGCTTAAGTTATATTTCTGGCCAACTTGAAACAAGCAGTTTTGAGATAAACGCGTTTAACGTTTTGAGTAGGCTCCCTGCCGACCGGACGGCCTTCAACTAGAGAACGAAAATGGGGCATTTAGAAATTTTTATTTGCCATAATTTTTCAGGATAACATTTTTGAGACCATAATGTATCATTTGAAAGGAAAAAATCCATTTTCCGAAAATTCTAGAGTGACGTAACCCCTTCAATTTTAAAACAATTCTTAAAAAGAAAAAAAATTTGAAACTCAATCAATTAAAAAACCATTTAAAAAATCAATTAAAAAAACCTTGGGTAAGATTGTGATTAAAACAATATTTATCTAAAGTCAAAAAAAGAAAACAATTTAATTAAAAAAAAGGTTCAATCTTCTACTATAAAATAATTGGAGAAAAATAAAGTCATGAAAGATTTTTAAATCATATTCATTGATTGATATTTAATTTAAAAAAAAGGTTCAATCTTCTACTATAAAGTAATTGGGGGAAAATAAAGTCATGAAAGACTTTCATCAAATCATATTCATTGAAGATAGTCCCTAAAGAGACTTTTCACTTTAAAAAATACTATGCTAAATTCAAAAAACAAGTTAATTTTAAGCTTCTCAATATCAAATTTAAAAAGAAACTCGATTTGAAATTATAAACAATTTGTTTTATCAAAAATCATTTTTAATTACAAAAAAAATTCTTTGATATAAAAGCTTTATTTTTTTAACCTGTATATAGAAAAGAAATATTTATTTAATTTATAAATAATGTTTCATTTATAAACAGTTTCTTGAAGATATTTGAATTTTACAATAAATAAAGGAAAACAATAAATTTCAATTCAGAATTTGATCTTCTAAGTATATTTTGTTTGCACTATGTAAGGTCGAAAACTTATTGCTCCTTAGCATTTTCTTGCTGGTTATAGTACCGTGTCCATATGTGCTCAATAGGGTTAAGATCAGGCGATTGCGGTGGTGCACGCAATTGTTTAGGAATATTGCAGAGCAACCAAAGCTTAACAATATCTGCTGTGTGCTTCGGGTCGTTGTCCTCTTGGAAAATAAATTGCTCACCGCTACACTCTCTTTTAAATTTGTTTTTAAAATATTAAGATAATCATGCTTGTTCATGATCGACTCAATAAACTGATCTTTTACTACACCCGAACTTGCCATGCACTCCCACATCATAGCACCTCCACCAACGTGCTTAACCGTGGGAACAAGATTTTGCTTTTCCAGCGGTGTTCCGCTTTTCTTTCAAATAAACTTACTGCCTTTTATCTCAAAAAGCTAACTCTAATCTGAAAAAATAACTTTATTCCAAAACTCTTAAGGCTTGTTTAACTGCTCCTTCGCAAAGGTCATCCGCTTGAGATGATTTACCCTCGATATGAAGGGCTTTCTTCGTGCGACTCTGCCATGAAATCCGGTTCTTTTCAGAATTTTTTGAACCGTATCTTGACATAATTGCATTTAGTATTTTAATTCAATGCCTTCTGAAAGTTGGCTTGCTGTTAGACGTGGGTTAGACTTCACAAGAATGATTAGGTTGCGCGATTCTCTTTCCGTCAGTAGTCTAGGACGTTCAGAACGTGGCTTAGGCTCATAAGGTTTTGGTTTTTTGAAGTTGTTTATTACTCTCTGGACAGAGGAGTACTGTCTCCCAACAGTTTTTGCGAATTCCCAATAAATTTTACCATTCTGGCACAAACCAACAAAGATTTTCCTTTCGGCAAATTCCAATTTCTTTTCGCTTTTGGTTTATGGTCAAAAAAAATTATAAGTTTCTCCTATACGCTTTAGCTTTTTCCTAATCGCGATTACTATCGTGTATCATTTAAAATTAAACTAAACACAAATAATTTGGATTTTTAATGCAACAATCCATCGTTTTTTAAAGTGAGCGCACACTTTTTCTGCTCAACTTACTTAAGTAGTGGTACTACAGTTCCGTTAACTCAGAACGATGCATCTCAAATTCTAAAAAGTTTCGCTGGAACATACTTCAGGTAATTGCATTTAAGTTAAAAATAATAGTTCGACAAAGAAAACTACTTATTTTTTTCAAAATTTCATGTATAAGATTTCTTTCTCAAATAAATTTTAATATGAGAAAAAAAATTAAAATTTTATTAAATTATAAAGTTAAACAGAAACTTTTTAGTTTTTTTCTTAAAAAAAAATTGGGGGTATCAAGATTTTATTTAATACAAAAATGCCTGCCTGTTTTGATTAAGCTTTACAAATACGATTTTCTTTTTTTTTTGTGGAACTATAACTAAAAAACCTAAAAAATTTAACAAATTATTTTTTTTTTCGGTAAAATATTTGTTCTTTCACTATACTTATATATGCATATTCTAGATTGAAGAACATTTTATCAAATTCTCTCAGTCTGTTTTTTTTCGAATTAATATTAATTTTTCCGTAAATTTAAAAAAACTATTAAATTAAAAAATAGCAATATTGAAAAAAAAATTTATTTTTAATTCTATTTACAGTATTTTGTACTTAAATAGGTTTTTTTTGCCAAATCCTCTGCTTCTAATCGATTTGGACTCAGAGACCCCTTCTTCAAATTAAAATTTATTTCATATAAATTAAATTAAATTAATTTTATTTAAAAATGCTTAAGTAAAGTTTAATAATAAATTTTATCTTTACAAAATTGAAAATTTTAAAAAATTACAAAACGTACCTAGCACTGCTCGTCAGTGTATATACCGACATATACGAGTACATACATTTATACAATTTTTTAGCTCACTTTTTACCAAAGAAAAACTTAAGATTTCCACAAGAAGTTTAACAACGACAGGCAGCAGCAGTAGCAGCAAAGAAAGCCAAAGTCCTAGAACAGCAAGTCGCTGCTGTTCTAGAAGAAAAATCTAAGAAAAAGATAGAAACTTTATCCTCAATACGCTTGTCACAAACAGTACAATCGCATATGTGTGCACATGCATGTATATTTGTATGTACATATGTGGAGGCATAAATGTGTTTGGTGATCATAAATTTATGTCTGCCAGTGTTGATAGCATCGGAAGTAGCTATGCGGGTGTGCTATCTACACCGCACATAATTACATATGTGTGAGTGCACTATTGTATACATTTACATGTGTGTGTGTGTGTGTGTGTGTGGTGAAGAGTGTACATCTGCATCGCTGACTTACATAAAGTTTAACTTGTTTATAGTTTTCTTTAGCAAAAAGTTTTTTTGAAGCAAATAAAATGGAAAATATTATATACAAACATACATACACATATAATGAAAACTATAATAAAAAAAATAAGAGAATAGAGAGAAAATTGAAAAAACATATTTTTCCCATTCAAAAGAATAATGCACATGGCAAATGGAAAGCTAAGTAGAAATCGCTAAGCATAATCAGTGTGTCTTTTTACAGTATTTGTGTGTGTGTGTGTGTGTTTGTGTATTTTGAAAGAAAAGGCCAACATACCATCAGCTTTGCTTGCTTTTGTTACACACTTATCTTCTTCGCTTTGTATAAGCATACACAATCATGCATACATATATATTTTTATATCCTTTATTATTTTACATATGTATATGCATTATACTACACGCACACTCTTACATAACCGTAACATACTTTCTTGTGCGTTGTGCTAAAAGGGCATTACTTACTTGCATAAATCGCGCTGATGTGTAAGTGTTTGACCTGAGTCTGAGTAGAGTAGTGTGGGTAGCTGAAAGGAGAGGATTTGAATTTTAAATTTTAAAGTCGTAAATGTTTTATGCATTTCATTTGTAAGTAATTTTTTACTTACAGCGCCTAAAGGTATGCTATAACTACCTCATTGGCTAGACTCTTAGCTTTACTTATTTCTTAAATTTATACCTTACAATAGCTGCGAGCTGAATACTGAAAAAGAACAATCGAAAGTTTTGCAGGTCTCAGAGTAAGTTCTCCCTCCATTACCCACACCAGAGAAGGCGCAATCGCCTTCATTTACCCCAGAAAATGAAATACTTCCCGAGACAAAAGTCTGAAACTCTCGCACCTAATGTGAATGAGCTCAGTGTGATTTGTTCTGATGCGAATTCACATGGTAAAACTTTAGACTTTTCTCTGATTCGCATTGAGTAGTTGTCTGGAGCAGGGGTGGAATCATCTAACCACTAATCTATGAATTGCCTATCTTGCGTTTGCGCAACCGAGAACTCTAGAATAGCAAACGTTTAGCAATTCAAAAGCATTAATGAAAACTTTTGTAGATTTGTAAAATCTTTTACGATCTTCTAAAGGGTTATCCATTTTGAGGTTCCCTACATTTTTAAAGAAAAAAGCACAGAGAACTCAGATAAAAGTTTTTTTTTTCATTCGAAAAAACATTTTTTTGCATTTAGTTTTCGAAGATTATCTCTTTCTGATGTTGGCCGCGGCTACGCCTCAGTTGGTCCATCCACTGAGCCCAATTTTTGATGACTCGTTCGAACATTTCGACTGGTAACTGGTAACTGGCGAATGACACGCCTAATGTTTTGCGCCAAGGCCTGAATCGAAGCGGAATTGTCCGCATAGACTTTAGAATTTGCATATCCCCACAGGAAAGAGTCTAACGGTATGACATCACACGATCTGCTCACCGAAGTGTTTTCTCAATAAATCCATTGATTGATGCGATGTGTAGGAAGTGCCGCCGTCTTGTTGAAATCAAGTGCCGCGGAGACTACGAGCTTCAATTTCAGGCATCATATAGTCGATTATCATGGCGCGAGAACGGTTGCCATTGACGGTTACGTTCTCACCGACATAATTTTTGAAGAAACATAAACCGATGATTCCACCGGCCCACAAAATACAACAAACCGTTGTTTTTTCTGGATGAAATGGCAGCTCTTAAATCTCTTCAGGTTGATCTTCGTCCCAAATATAGGAATTTTCATTTTTATATTCCCATGCAGCCAGAAATGGGCCTCATTGCTGAACAAAATTTAGCTTGACAACGTCGGATCTTCTTGGAGCTTTTCAAGCGCTCATAGAGCGAAACAGTGTCGCTTGGGAAGGTCGAGCGGCTTCAGTTCTTGCACAAGCAATATTTTGTATGCTTTTCATTTTAGATCTGGACGTAAAATGCACCAAGTCGTTCCATACGTCAGTGCGAGTTGCTGCGAATGGCGCCGAATCGACTCCACGGTCGTCGTGTACACTCTCAGCGGAGGTATATTTTCTTCACTACGTGCTGTACATGGTTTATTCGGTCGAATATTATCCAATAATTAATGCTGGGTCTCAAGATGGATGATGGTAAGCTCAGTAGGCCGATTATGTTGATCATAAGTTGAGCGAAGCGCGCGAAACAGATTCCTTACAGAACGTGAATTTTCGTAATAAAGTTGAATGATTTGTAAACGTTGTTCAGGCGTAAGTCTTTCCATGATGAATTGCCAAACAATCTGTCAAAAAAGCTATTGAAAAAAATCTTCTTGGATCACCCTTTACCTCTACCTTTTCGACACAAATATAAAATAAAATAAAATTTATTGAATTAAATAAATAAATAAATAAAATTAATCAAATCAAATCAAATCAAATAAAAATAAATCAAACCAAATCAAATAAAAAAAATTTAAAAAAAAGAAATAAAACAAGAAAAAAATCAAGAAAAAGTAATTAAAAAAGAAAATAAATGAAATTAAATAAAGCAAAATGTAAAAAAAAAATAAAAAAATTAAAATAAAAAAAATAAAACAAAAAAAAAAAATTAAATACAATAAAATAAAATGAAACGAAATGAAATGAAATGAAATGAAGTGAAATGAAACGAAATGAAATGAAATGAAATGGAATGAAATAAAATGAAATGAAACGAAATGAAATGAAATGAAATAAAATAAAATAAAATAGTAGTAGTAGATCACTCGTCTGTTAAGTCAGGATCCGTTGGTTCGATCCCTGCCAAAAGACGTTTGATTAAGAGATGTGGTGATCTAGGAACCAGCTGTCAGTTCTACCATTAAAAAAAACGAATAAATATAACTTAAAAAAAATTTAACAAACTAAAAATAAAATAAAATACAAATTAAATTAAATTGCTTTAATATAAGAGAATTAAATAAATTACTTAAAAAATTAAAATAAGAATTATAAATTAAAAAAAAAAAATAAAAAAATATTAAAATAATAAATTTAAAAAATGCAATAACTTAAAATAAGAAATTAAATAAAGTAGAAATAAAAAAATCAAATATTAAAAAATAAAATAAAATAAAAAATAAAAATAAAAATTTAAAAATAAAATATAATTATGGATTGTTTAATGCGGCCTGTAATTGTTTTTGGTTATAAGTAAATGAGCTGTATTCAAATGCCTATTTTTGTTAGGAAAATTATTTTTTTCATTGAATATTTTGTTATACAAAAAGAAAAATTGGTAGAAGTGACAGCTGTTACGGAGATCACCACATCTCCTCATCAGACTTCTTTTGCCAGAAATCCAACCGACGGATTCTGGCATCACAGGCGAGTGCTCTCCCAACTGAGCCAACGCCTGCCATGTAATCTGTTGTATTATTAAATTTTTTACTAACCAACAACTATTAAGTGCGCTAATATTTAGCCGCTATTTTTACTTAATGTTGGATTAGCGAGTATTTTGCAATCCTGCATACATTCAGGCATTAATTGTCTGAGAAAGGTATATAAGTAGGATTGCTTGTCGGGCTCGACTTATATGTATGGATTGTTTAATGCGGCCTGTAATTGTTTTTAGTTATAAGTAAATGAGCTGTATTCAAAGGACTATTTTTGTTAGAAATATTATTTTTTCGTTGAATATTTTGTTATGCAACAAAAAAAAAATGATAGAAGTGACTTAAAGAAACAAGTGCGTTAAATTTAAATGAATTGGAAAAAAGCAAAGTCAAAAAGAAAAAAAAAAACAAGAAAGATATAAGAAAAATTGAAACACTCATGCGTGCGAATACATTTGCACAAAGAAAATAATAGCGGCACAAAGAAAAGCAAATAAGGGGTGATGGCGGTGCACCTAACACAAAAAAGGCGCTGTACAAACATGCACACCGCATACTTCATTCACACCTCAGGCAAATGGCAACTGTATACATATGTATGTATGTACATATACACGTACATAAAGTTTCCTCTACTATTCTTTGTATTGACAGACGACAAGTGAAGCGAAAACCGCACTTCCTTCCGTATTCGAACTTCTTTTCTTGCACACACACACACACACATATATATATATATATATATATATATATATATATATATATATATATATATATATATATTATGGAGAAGTACATACATACTAACTCACTTGCCAAAGCAATACATCGCACTTCATTTGCCGCACTGTTGGCCTTTGTTTTTCTTAGGCAGGCGTTAGTCTAGTTTGTTATTCTTCTATATATATTTTTTCGCCTTAGTTTTTCCCTTCTCTTGCAATATTTTTTCCCTTATTTGTTGTTAGTATTTTACTTCGCTTTTACTCAACTCCCATATACTTTTAAATTTTTCATTTTTTTTTTAACAAAATTTTTTTTTCGCTGTTTTTCTGTTGGTTTTACAACATTTCTTCCCTTTTTGATTGTTGTAAGCTTACAAGTTTGTCGTTGTTATTATTTATGCATTTACTCATACTTGAAATTCCCGGAGGATGTAATGTTTTATACATAGAAATATATGTAGTGTATATATGTATCTAACTACATGTATATAGTGAGGTCTCAGCCACCCGCCCAATACAATTTTTTTTTTTTTTTTTTGGTAATTTTAAAATTTTTTTTATTTTACAACTTTTAACAATGTCTCTGCATTTTCTTTTAAATTTTGGTCTGTATTTTTCTTCTCAAATGTGCATATATAATATTATACTAGATGTGTGTGTGCTGTGTGTGTAGGTAGGTGAAGTTTTCTTAGTTTTCATGCGTCGCTTGTGTGCCTTTGTTTGCTGGGTCATACCGACGCGCTCGAAAAGAAAATATATATACTAACATGTATGTTCGTACGAGTATATACGGCATGAAATGTAAATCGCTGAAATGAAAAACTTTCGTACAATTGAAAACTTTTTCGATGACGGTATTGGGGAAAGCATCAAGCGTTGTCTGGATTTGCTGTACTTAAAGTTGGTGCAGAATTGCAAGGAATTTGTGGCTGACAATAAAATTGTATGCCGATGTTATATAAATACGTATTTCGGTATATTTTAGTATTAATAAGAATTTATAGTTTTACACCCAACCGCCTGTCGAACTTCTTTTAATCGGCGTATTTAAATTGCTGCGGCTGCTTTCTCTTAAAGTTCCTCATTTAAATTTTATTTTTAATTTGATTTTATGTTTTATCTGTTAGATTTTTAAAACATTTTTCAATTTATCTTTTATGTTGGCAGCTCCCTTTCCACAGATAACAACCTTGCGGTGATTATCGGCTGACATAATAGTTACTGCGATTCAGCAGAGCGACTGTCAACCTTTCTACAGGCGTTAGATACCCAAGACCGATAAAATTTGCCTCTCTTCATCGATTATCGGTCCCACTGTTACTCGTGGAAATTCTCTGCTGCTTTTCGGTCAGCTTATCCGACTCACTCGAGAGCTGCTTTTTCAACTCACATTTCGCTTGTCTCTCCTTGATACTGTTAGGGTTTTTGTAGTTAGCTGCACTTAAGCGCTCGCCCATGAGCTGTGAACGCGTCTTGGCTGCGTCACTCGGCCACGCCAGTTCCTCTCTATCTCTCTCACTGCATGTTAAGTCTACAACAGCAGCGAGTTTTTTTTCCTAATTATTTCTAATACAGATTTTCTTTCTTCTAGTGGCTTACTGAATCCCGCCTAAAAGCAGGCCAAATCTAGTTTAAGTCATCAGGGACATCTAATGGGAGGCCCAGGAAACGTGTTGTCTCGACTGTTTCAAACCTGAAGGGGAGGGATGTTAGATGAGTTGGTTTAAGAGGCATGCAAAGATGTGGTTTTTGTCGTGCGTAGACTCATTGCATGCAGGGCATACGTTGGATATGTCAGGTTCGAGTCTGGATAGGTAGGAATTAAGTAGTGGATAGTAGTTATTATGGTGCAGAATGTCGAATCGTCTGTCTGATCTTCCAGCCCCATTCCTATCCGGGTATCTGAATAGCGCATCTATATCAGGACGATATCCAACCAGGCAAGAAGTAATTGAAGGAATGTATATAGCTCGATGTCGCCTGCCCGGAAAGCTGTGCCATGACGTTCTAGAGCAGTATCCTAGGATGAATGCCAAGCCACTACCATGATCTCGCTCGTGATCCTTACATATGAGATTATATCCGGCCACTTTCGTTTCTTGGACTGGCGCTATTGACAGGTGCTCCCGGCTCTTAAAGTCGACTATCCCGTCGATCTTTCCCTGAAGTCCATTGAAGTTAAAGTGTACGAGTCGGTAATGTCTCGGATGGATGTTCGTAATATGAGTAGTGACAGAGCGATGCGTTGGTGTAGTTTGTTGCTGCTGTGTAACCCGCTTGGGAGACGCCGCGCGTTGGTGGTAATCGGCGGAGGTGTAGCATTTGCTAGCAGTGCAGATTCCTACAGCATAGAGAAACTTAAGCATCAATCCACTCACGGGCGGTGCGCTGGCCAGAGCATGCCCGAAAGTGGTACCAGACAGTGCAGGAATTGCATCTGACGGATGCCACGTTCCGATACGATATGGTCTGGCACATGGCGGAGACAGTGTATGGTACGAAGAGCAAATCTCATGGCAGCCGGTTATGTACACCTGATTTTATCCGGCCAAGGGATGTCACCCTTTCAGCGACGTAACCTCGTTTAGGTCACTAAGTAACTTTATTTCTCGTCTTTCTATCTACTGCGATCTCAATCTTTTTCCAGGGCTCGCGACCCTACTAGCTTCGTCGTAGCCATCGCCAAACACAATTCACTTAGGGACTCCAGTGGGCGATAACCTTGCCAGCTTATACTGTACTTGGTGTTGTTGTTGTGACTTTTTTGGTTTTCATATTTTCCATAGTCTTTATTAGCCTCAAACTGCATGCCGGGTAGGCAGGGCGAGAATAGCTACCTCACTCCGCACTACGTTAAGGTGTCTGGCCTTGCCCTGGCTGTTAGCGACTGGTTTATTTTAACGGACATTGCAGTTATTCATCAGTTTCATACTAGTTAAATACAAGTTTATTTATGCACCACATATTTTTTCAGGTCATAAATACACTCACAGGGTTTGTCATTCCTTGGCGAGGGTGACTGCAATTAAATTTTTAATAAATTAAATAAATTTTTGTTAATTTTGAATTTTTTTTCCTACCAATGACGGTATATTACACTATGAACTTTCCTTTGAGTTAGTGGTTTTGGGACTATCCCCCGATAAGGCAGGTCGTTAGTCCTAAGATGTGTCTAAAATTCATTCGTTCTCCATATAGTCGAGTTTTTTTACCACCACAATATTATGAAAAACCAATTTTGGAAATGCGTTACGCGTGGGCGCCCAAAGATGCATCAGAAATTAATTTTCACTATTACATTCGCACAAGTTTATTTATTTTACTTTTCGTGTAGTTTTTTTTTTCTTACATTTTATTATTTCCTTTTCTTTAATATATTCTCCTTAACAGTAACTTTAACTCATTCACTGTGCACGTGTGCCTCATTTTACATTTTTTAGTGTAAATATTTAATGATGTGGAAATTCCCAGTAGCAGTCAATGTCAAGTTGTCAATTTTTTCCGTGGCGTACACTTAAGGATAACAGAAGCAATTTGGTGAATAGAAAAAAAATTTTTTTTTTTGGTTGTGAGGATCTTAATGTAGCGCAGTTGTTAAGGGAGAAATGTAGAAGATGAAATTTGAATTTTAACAAGAATTTGTTAAGAATTCATCGAGATAGGCCTTACCCATTTGGTCAGGAATATTTTTGGTGCATTTTTTTAAATGAAAAACCATGCACAGTTTGATAATCAACAATATATTTAATAATTTTTTTTTTTTGGAGTTTTTTTTAGAAAGCTTAGTTTGTTTACCCAGTGAGAGCATCGCTCTTTTGTTAATACTTTTATGTATTTTTTGCCCATGTCGAACTGTTACATGTTTGCCTGCTTTTGGTAGTCAGTTTTTTGTGATACTTCTCAAACTCCTACCTCTACTAAAAAGACAATATTTGATAATAGTTTGACTGCTTTGCTTTCACTTGATTTTGAATTTTTTTTTAATTTTATACCTTTTTCAATTTTTAGTTTCTGCATTTTTTCACTTTGTTCAATTTCTTTATGTTCATTTCTTTACCTTCTTTGTCTGCCATTGAATTCAGAGCTGTCTCTCCTGGCTCTCTTGTCTCCAAGTGCCTTTCTTTATATATTAGCGTGTTGCATGTTAATTCAGCACTCCTTGTGGTTGACACTTTTGTCTACAAGCATTGTATGTATGTAACTACATAGTTTCTTTGGCTTTCTCTTGACTGCTCCTCTATGTTGCTTATACTTTTTTGTTTTGTTTTTTCTCCGCTGCGACTTGCAATTGTCCGTCTATCGTGCAACAAGCGAGCCTGACTCAACCTCAACCTCCTCGGTTTGTATAACACACCGACTAACCGTACATAGGGTTCGTCTAACAACGAGCAAAACGTATAGTGGATGACAGTTTTGGCTGGCTTTTTTTTTTTTTTTTTTTTTTTTGTAATACTCTGAGCGAAATACTGGTGTACTTTCTTTGGCTTTTTTTAAATCCATTTTGTATGCAGTTGGTAAATGTTTGGTTTTTCTTAAGCTATTTATAGGCGCCTTTTGGGGGTGGTATTCTCACTCATCGCCACCTATGTTACATAAGTCAAGACAATAGGAGTAAATAATTTAGAGAGAAAAACAAAAACAAAGTCAGCTTTCTCTCTCAGCGATTTGCTTATGTCAAATTTTTCTATAGGTTTTTTTGTCTTTTCTGCCTTATTTTGGAATTATTTTTTATTTTTTATTTTAATTTTATTTTTATTATTTTTTTTAATGCTTTCAAACCTCAGATATTTTGCAGTTTCTTTTTTTTTTCTAATCCTAACTTGTTATTTCAGAATTATTTTCTGCTTGCTTTTGATTGCTTTCCTAATAGATAAGTCTCGAAAAAAAAAATGTATGCATGGAAATATGTAGATTTCTGAGTTAAATTAAAAGCAATGGCCGTAGAAAGCAAAGGATTATAATAATTTTTTCTGTTCTGTTTGGAAAATTTTCCAAATAGTTCTAGCGTTTTTTTTTTTTTGTGGACAAAACATTAAAAAAAAAGTTGAGACTTATAATTCTCTGAAGATTTTTGATTTTTGTAATCAATTTATGTCACCAAACACTAAACAGCTTGATTAATAAAACCTTGAAAAAAAATATTTAGACCGAAAATTCTTCCGATATTTAGGCGCGGCGATCCGAAATATTTCCAAGCACATTCATAATATGTTCAATGTGGCTCATATTTGGAACATACACGATAGATGGCGCTGTGTGTAGTTGTATCTTCAAAAAATTGATTCACTATTAAATGGCTACACATACATCTTTAAGATAAAAGTAACAGAAAAACATAAAATTAATGAACCTTTACAATATAGATTTCAATCCCAAATATATAATAAGTCTTATGGGGCAAAAAGTAGCAACAGAGTCACCAGATGTTTAATTTTTTTATTTATACATTATTAAGCTAAATGAAATTGTTCAAAGTATAAATATGAATCTGAGGAAGACTCAAAACGCGTTAGAAGAAAATATTTTAAATTAGAAAAAATATTTTAAATTGCACCTACAAAAGGGGTTGCCACTTATTAAAAATATATAATATTTGAAATATTAAAATTTGAAGATATACCAATATGAAGTGTTAAAAAAGCTTACGGAGTAAATTGTTTTTATGAATGGTCGCCACAAGTTTAAAATTGTTAATTTAAAAATTTTACAAGATAATTGAAATATTTTTTATACTAATAATTTTAGGAATATTTAAGAAATAACAAACTTTTTTTTGAATAAAGTTACCACTAGTTTCATATTATTTATTTAAAAATTCTCATTTCATATATTTTATATTATTTTCAGAATTGCAAAATAAAACTATTTATTATTATAGCTTACACCAGGTTGCACTGGCTGGCTACTGCATCATACTTAGACTTATTGGTTTAAATGTGATGCCAGATAAGGGTTCAATGTAATTTGAGATAGTCATTATATAGGACATCAACGCTGCTACTTCTACTAGCCATATAGCTATGTTGTATAAGGTTAAAGATACTAAGTGCCTGGTACGTCATCCATAGACCTTGTTAGTCCTTTGTAAGAAACGTCAATGCTTTTTTTTTTTTTTTGAGTCTTTGAACTAAAGCAATGCCCCTAAATGTATCAGTAATTTTCTTTTGCGACCGGGCCGGACAGTGGCCGTGATGGTGCCCTAGCGTGCCGCTCTTGTTCGTCTCCCAAATTTTCTTGCTTGCAACACTGTTATTAATATCCATTTTACATCCATGTGATGGGTTTTGTCTGGTTTTAGGCCTACAGCCATCCTGCAGTCGTTTCGAAATCGCGTGTGGAAGAACTGAGTGTATTCTTCTTCCTTGCCTTTACACATGATTTTGTCGATCTCACAGGCTGGTGTCATTTCATCTCGCTTTCATAAATTTTGCATTTTTGGCAATTTCATCAACTATTTAGTTCCTTACAGTGCACTTTTGACTTGGAACCCTGTAACTATGCACTTACTTCTGCGCAGGAGATGATGCCACCGCTTTTCTGCTTATGCAAACATTTTTTGTAACAAAACTCAGTGAGATTAATTAAGGCTTTAGTTGCCGCCTGACTATCAATGTATATATATATATTGGTTTCCTAGATTAGTTTCAGCGATATTGGTTAGCTTTCCTTACAGCGAAAGCATCTGCGTAGAACATAAGGTTGTAACGGGTAAATTGAAAAGTCCCCGCCTACCATAGTAAAACTATTTATTTTTTTTGGCAAAATGATTTTTTTTTTTATTCAACATAGTTCCCTTCAAGGTTGATACACTAAGCATAGCGACCCTCCAAATTTATGATACTATTTTTGTAAAACGATTTGTTCTTTACTTCAAAATATGTCTCAGTCTCGGCGAGCACCTCTTAATTCGACGAAAATTTATTCCCTGCGAGCATTCTTTTGAGATCTAAGAACACGAAAGAGTCACTGTGGAGAAGATCTGCAGAGTACGGTGAAGCAATTCGAAGCCCAATTTATGAATTTTTACCAGCGATATCACTGACTTGTGATACGTTGCATTGCCTTGGTGAAACAACCCTTTCCTTTTCTTTAAATGCGACCGTTTTTCGAAATGATGTAGTAATGTCTCATTAATTATCACATATCGATGCAAAAACTCGGGTTTATTACGCTTGAACATCTCCAAACACTGCTCCGCGTCATCAACTCGTCGTTGTTTTTGGTCAAAATTGAGCTCCCGCGGCACTCACGTTGCACAGTCTAAACGTAGCATACCAACCCTTGATGGTTGATTTTCCTGGGGCATTGTCCGAAAACTCATCGTCAGCCAAATTTTTGTTTCAACTGCATTTTTTCCCTTCAAAAAGCGATATTTTAACAACACGAGAAATTCTTTTTTAAACAATTTTTTCACAATGAAATACATTGCTTCACTAAAAATACTTAATTACCTAATTCTAGTAGAGTAATCTATGTGTCAAGCCGGAAACTTTCCAGTTGACCTGCTAATCTGACAGTTTGAAAGCTTATGCGAGCTTCAATTCAGCGTAATAGATTCCGACATCTAATCCCTCGACCATATGCGTGTGTTAATGTTGTAAGTTCCACTGTGTCCAAAAGAGAAAGGTACATAGAATTCACCTGAAGCAACAAATTTTACAGCGGATTTCATGGCAATTATTCCCAAAGCAATGTCCATTAGCAGGAGGTAGAGTAAATTTTATAATACAAAAGTTGAAGCAGTTCTGAGCGATCTGGCTATGAAGTGAACGATGAACCGGTGTATGGTTGCCAATGTCCCATAGAGCAAGATTGGGTTTGCTAAGCGGGGAATCCGATGTCTATCTCGAGCTGGAGTAGAGATAGTTGGTGTTGTTATTTCGTAATATTCCACTCCGTTCACTATTTCTGATAGTTAAAAATTAATTTATTTTAAATAACAATTTTTTGTAGCCAAAGTTTTTTTTTTTTATGAAGAAAACAAAAATATTCTTTTGAAATTTAATTTTAATTTAATTGAAACAAAAAAAAAATCAAATAATCTGCAATTAAGCAATCTTCATGTTAGAGCGCATTCCATGCAATTCATATCAAATCATTTCAACTAAATTCAATTACGCATATAACATTAAATCAACTATATTAAATCAGGAAATCCTAATGCACATTTCCTTTACCCATAACTGATAGCTAGAACGCCGGCTGCTTGCAATATAAAGCACCTAACTAACCAAAAATAGTAGTAGTTGTATGTAGAATACAGAAAATTATGTGTTTCATGTGCACCATACACTTTCACTACATTGAACAATTCGGCAATCGACTAAGGTGCTTGCACACACACTGACTGTCTGGCTGACTGCCTCCTGCCTGAGTCAATAACTTGATGCCCAAAGCGCCTTTGTGGGTATTCGATATTGTAGTTTTTTGTTTGTTTTTTTGTTGTTGTTGTGATCCAAATTTTTATTGCATTCGGTTGTTAAACACGAACCAATGCTGTTCGTGCGTCCAGCGCAAAGTAATAATTTTCAGTGAAAATACGAATGTACAGAGCGGGTGGTAGAGTGAGAGGTGGTTTCTTTAGTCATGCACACGTATGCAGCTAAAAGTATGCAACACATTTTCAAATACATTAAACGCTCGTGATGTATCCTCCTATGTTCGTATAACGCGTGCAACTTTAACAGTTTCAAATGGAAAACCAGGTTATACTACTAAGCATCGTTTGCCGTTGGAAATGCCATGCAGGAGCTGCAAGGTTTATTGTATGTAGTATGTTTGTCGCAATTCGGCGCAACGCAACGTGTTTAATTATCAAATGAAAACTCCTTCACTGCCGCACAACCGTGTATTTCCAATAAAATTCTAAAATTCCAATATCTGCTTGATTACCTTCGAAGTTGGTCGATTTCGTAGGCAGAAGCATGCTAAATCGTATTTGATTTTGTCTATATGTGTCTGGATGTGTATATGTGTTATCATTGATTAAGCGTAGAAGTATGAGGAATTGACATAAATTGCAGTTGGTCGTGCGTGCGCAAAGGTTTGTAGAGAGACAAAAAAAACTTAATGGGTTACCGATTTCCCGGTTTCCAAAATAAACGTTGAAAAACACATTTAAAATGGATTTATTTTCAGAATTTATTTTTATTTTTATAAAACTTGAAGCTTGTCATCATATGTAAAGCTCTACATCATTCAAATGACCGCCTCGTGAATTTTCGCAAATTTCGATCCGTTTGAGGTAATTTCCGGCCATTTTTTCAAATTCAAACATTTAACCACATAAACACGGTCTTTCGCACTGCCCCACAAAAAAGGTCCAACGGTGTCAAGTCACACGATCTCGGTGGCCAATTGACATCGCCAAGACGAGAGATTACGCGGCCGGGAAATTTCTCTCGCTATAAAACCATATTCGCTCGTGTTGTATGGCATGTGGCTCCATTTTGTTGGAACCACATATTGTCCAAGACGTTTTCTTCAATTGCTGGTCAAAAAAAGTCGGTTTTCATACGACCACAACGCTACGAATTGACAGTGACAGTTGCACCGTTATCATTTTTAAAGTAGTAAGGTCCAATCACACGTCCGGACCAAAGAGCGCACCACATACTAAATTTTGTTGGGTGTAACGACCTCATTTCATAAATTATTTGAGGATTCTTGTAACCCCAAATGCGACAATTTTACTTATTTACGTATCCACCTAGTGCGAAATGTGCCTCGTTGCTGAAGAATTTTTTTCAGCAATCGCGCTCAATTGCTAACAACTGTTCAAGCACCCAGTTGTAAGTTCAAGTGAAAAATATGCCATAATGTACCGTAAGAAAGTCCCAGCTCATTCGAGTCTTGGCTACACTTTTACTTACAGCAGCGATATTTAAGGTGAACGAGCGAAATGATTTGGCACAAATCTATCACCGATCCAGTGTCTTCAAATTTCTTTGAAATTTTATTAATTGCTTGAGAACACCATATATACACAGTCATAGCCATAATAGCCGTTTGGCTATCGGTGCAATAACGCTGCAATGGTCTGGAAGCCTGAACTACACGTCGATGGATAATTGTTGAAACAAGACTCGTTCGCCAATCTTTCTGTAAAACATCGACCCATCTATCCATAATGAACTCCACCAATGGATTCGCCCCGCCAAAACTCTCGTGAATAAATCACGTTGTGGAGGTAACAATGGAATTACAATTTTAATTAAAAATTCACGAAGAGTATATCTATACGTTCTGGTAGAACACTTAAGGTCTCAATCAGTCCTTAGGACCTTCTTGACTTAGCCATACGTACAAAACCTCCTGTCCAGGATAATTAGTGAGTGTTCACTTTTCCTGCGTTGGGGTTTGAGAGCAAGACTAATGTGAGAGCGGTATTGGGCCCTCTCGACAAATATATTCCTCTCTCTGTTCCAAAGCAGCGGTTGCATCAACTCTTCTGTGCGTACTAACTGGAGTATACCCTAGGGAAGAGCGATAGCTCATATTTGGCGCTAAAATTAATGATAAAATGGTGGTTTTCGCATTTGGAAATTACTTTAGCGTAGAAATTAAAATGTAAAAGTATATTCGATTTAATACAGTCCTTACTGTCTTGTGGTTTTTCGGTCACTGGTCCGGAAAATTCCGTTGCTCTACATACGCGCACCTCTGTCGATAGTCCGATAAGAAATACAGGGTCTCGTCATTCCATTTCTTGTTTCTTATCGCTGTTTCTAATTAGAATGAAACTCTGTATCAGTTAATTCTGGATCAGCTGAGAAATTTAAATTGCTTTTATTTAATTAATTTTTATTTCATTTTTAATTTTTATTTAATTTTTTTTTTGCTTGCTCTTTATGTGTATGGCTCTACTATGCCCTCAAGGTCTGTTAGGTCAGCTAATGGTTGTATGTAATGGCATAAGATATATCAAATTTCTTGAAATGAGGAGACGAATCGATTTAGTCCTGTCTCACTGTCCGTCCCTCCTCGTGCGAAAAGGTCCTTCGGGAAGACTAGTGATGGCTTTGGTTTATACCCAAGCGGAAAGAGTAGGGCTTGTCAACTCGATGTGAACCGGGCGCCGGACCCATAGAATGGCAGAACCTTACGAAGGTGGCTAGTGTGTCCTTTCCACACTGGTAATTGGACGGGACGCTGATCAAAGCATTGTTTTGTGGTCCGTTGTGTTTTGAACACTGCGAAGTTGGGCCGACGGCGGCAGGTACTCACGTAAACCATATCGTACTACTGTCCGTCCCTCCATATATGTACACGATAGCTCAAATAAGGATGAATATATTTCGAGGAAACTTGATACACACATACGTAGGGGCACACTTACGATCGCTTTTAACTTTGGCATGAAGTATATACAAGTAAATACCAAAAGGAGATAAAATAGATCCATCAAAATTTATACCGATCGTATCAGAATGAAGGGCTGAGTTGACTTAGTCATGTTCTTCTGTCTGCCTGTCTGTCGGTCTGCGCGTCCGTCTGTATGAATTAAAACTAGTCCCGCAGTTTTTGAGATATATGAACTTGGTGTACGGGTGTATTTCTGTAACTTGTCAGAACCGGCCAGATCGGTCTGACTATATTATATGGCAATTTTTTCATATATGTGATTTCGAATCAAAAATACTTTATTATAGCATTTAAGAACATACAATTCAGTATTCTACACATATATAACGATGTAAATATGGGTACTGAAAATCATCGAAATCGGACTAATCCATAGAATAGTCTTCATATAACCTCTTTGTTCAGATATGAAGTTTTGGAAGCATGAAATTTGGTATTTTACAAATGCAAACTAATATCATTGAAATCGGAGAAAGATGTCCTATAGTCCTCATACATAAGATTTTTTCAGGTATGTGGTCCTGGTACTGAAAATCGTTGAAATCGGAGGAATATATCCTATAGCCCCCATACAAATGATTTGTTCAGATAAGAGGTTTTGGGTGAAAAAACCGCTAAAAAAGCATCGAATAGTGTGAAATTATTTATGCTTCCCACATAAATTCAATTAAATTTAAACTGAATACCATCAAAATCGAATTCTGCATTTTGCAGTCAGTTTAATCGGTTTATAAAAGGTGTAGAGGCGTCGGCATGGCCAATGACAATACTTTTTTCTTGTTTTTCTTATATTTTATTAGGGAGAGGTCAAATTCTTTTCACTGACTAATTCTCATTTTGGTTATTCTTCTCCGCATAATATACTATTTCATAGCGTATGTATTTATTTTCGTCCATATCTACCTCACACCGCAAATTATATATATCACTTACTACTAATCATTTTATAAAGCTCAACACATATACATAGATAGAAGCATATAATTTCATTAAACTACTCCCAAAAGTATAAAAAATGTAAAATGAGGACCAAAAATTAAAATTATCGACTGTAGCAGCGGTTACAACAGCCACTCAGTGAGTCACAGCAACATCAAAATACTCATACTTCCTCATACAACCACCTCAGTCAGCCTTCAAATTCAAATTCGCCGCTACCTACATCGACACCAAACATGCATGCGAAGTCAAATGTTTCAAAGTCTCACGTGGCTCACGTAAAATAGGATACTGTAAATTTCATTTGTCGCATGACAACATTATTGCCAACAAAAAACACTGCGCGGCGTCACTATGTACTATATGAAAGGTGAGAGCAAAAATGGTGACAGCAGCAATGGCAATGACTGAAAATATACACTTAATATAATAACTAAAATGTATATATGTGCATATGTATGTGTGTATACACGTGCTATGTATATTATACATAACTATGTATGAAGGGATGTGCGAGCAAAACCGCGTTTGCGTTCACGTCAACTGTTTTTGTCGTCATCATCAACTTTGCCGCCGTCGCTGTTACCGACGCCGACGCCGACGCCGACACGCTATGCCACGACAAGGTGTTAATGCTACTAAAAGCCAAATTTAATTAGCTTCAAAATTGGTTTCATTATGTGGCGGTCATGTTATGTGACGCCTGAAAATATACTACATATAACATAATTTCGCATACATATGCATTTATATATATATATATATATATACATATATATATATTACGCTATATGTGTATTTATTTGTTTTACATGCACAATACGTTTCATGTGAAGAGCTTGCTGTGTAGCTTTTGATGAAATTATTCTACTTTTTTCTTGTATTGCATAATATTTTGGCATAATATAAAATTTTACAAATTTTATTATAATATTTTTTGTTGATATCGTTGAAAAATTAGGAAAAAAATAAATTTTGAAAAAAAAATGTAATTTAAAATATTCGCAGACATTTGCTGTGTTGGCTTCAGGTAGACGCTGAAAAATTGTTCGTGCATGCTACAACGAAATACCACAAAAGTTTTATAAAGTCATGCAAAATGAAAATATGCTAAACATAGACGAGACAAAGTTGCACGACAACACGTAAAATTTAAAAACAATTAGCATAACTTGTGATAACATTTTTTAACGTCTACTTACCACAGACAGACTTTGCTCGAAAGTATTTTTTACTGAATTTAATTTTTTTTTTTTTTTTTTTTTGGAGACTTGTTAAGTTAAGTTAACGAGGGAGTAAAATAGCATGATCGTCATATTTTACTATATTTTGCCTGCCACTTCCACTTTTTTGCCATTGGTTCTACGTACAAAAAATAACTAAAAAAAAATTATTTTTAAATACACTAATAATTTTATCAATATTTGCAGCTTTATATAAAGTACAGTGCACGTAAAATTCACCTCCGAAGATTTGCTTAACATCGCCATCCCTAAGTTTTTTACTACTATTGTTGAACCTCCCTCTTAGTAAATAACATTCCCAAATGTATATCTCAACTTTATGCAAACTTTGTCCTCCAGCAGCTTTTCTGCTTCTTTATACAAAGTCCGTTGGACAACTTGTGTTGTGCTACTTTTCTGGATATAAACTTTTGCCCAAAAAAAAACAACTTTATTTCCCAGGAATTATAATGTTGAATTAGCAGCAGCAGACTGCGTGTTTATATATTCAAACAATATTGATTTCCATAACTGTGTACGCCGTTAATGTACTCATTCCCAGTTGATTTAACTTGTTTTTGGGCATAGCGAAAACTTTTAATGTGTGTTAGTCAATATTTATTTATATTCTATCATTATTAGTAAAATCTGCACATGTCGTGCAGCTTATTGGCTAATACTTTTAAAAGTTGGCTTAACTGCTTATGTAAAGACCAAAGGACTGACTGCTAATAGTGGAAAGCAATTGCTGTTTTTTTTACTTCATATTTCATATTGTTTTTTTTTTTTTTGTTCTTCATTTAAATAATTTTTGTTTTTTTCATTTTTTTCTTATTATGTTCTGTTTTATAAAATTCTTTAAAAAAAATTAAAGACTAAATACCATAAAATAAAAAATGAAATAATAAAATAAAATAAAATAAAAGGAAATAAATATTTTATTTTATTTTATTTTATTATTTCCTGTTTTATTTTATAGTATTTAGTTTAATTTTTTAGCTTGATTGTATCGTATTCTATTATTGTATTTCTCTATAAATTCATTGTTTTATTTTATTTCATTCAATTTTAATTATATTTCTTTATTTTATTTCAATCCACTTAAGGCATGAAGTATTTAATGTGTGATCTATTTCAATGTTCACTACTTTTTGAAAGGAAAAACACCCAGAAAATTCAAACTTAATGGGAAAAGTTTATTATCATTCGAAAGAGCATTCTTTGGGATCTATTTTTTGAAGATTATCTCTATCAAATGTTGCCCGCGGCTACGTCTCAGATGATCCATCCGTTGAGTAAAATTTTCTATGACTCGTTCGAGCTTTTCGACTGGTAACTGGCGAATGACACGGGTGATGTTTTGCTCCAAGGCCGGAATCGAGGCGGAATTGTCCGCATAGACTTTAGAATTTACATATCAACACAGGAGAAGGTCTAATGGTGTGATGTCACATGATCTTGCTGGCCAAGATCCTTTGATTGATGTGATGTGTGGGAAGTAGTGGCGTCTTGTTAAAACCAAATGTCGCGGAGATCACGAGCTTCAATTTCAGGCATCAAATAGTCGGTTATCATGGCGCGATTACGGTCGCCATTGACGGTTACGTTCTCTGCGGCATCAATTTTGAGAAATATGGACCGATTCTCAGCTACGACCACAGTATTTTTCTTCACTGCGTTTTGGACGTGGTTTATTGAATATTATCCAATAATGAATGCTGGGTCTCAAAATGGGTGACGGTGTTGCGAATAGTACGCTCAGTAGGCCGATTAGGTTGCTGTTGAGCGAAGCGCGCGAAACACATTCTTTACAGAACGTAAATTTTCGTAATAAACAAACTGCTGGAGTAGTTGGACGATTATGTGCACTATAATCTCTTTTTAAAGCACCAAAAGTGAATCACCATTTTTGTAGTAGGTTTCAAGAACTTTAGCGCATTTTGAGGTTTTTAAGTCATCCATTTCCATGAATGCCTGCCTTTTAGCTAAAGCAAAAAAAAAACATGCTTGGTTTGGCAGAATCAAAAATACTACAGCCCTGCATTTTTGACACGACAAAATGGATGAACCTTAAATGGTTTTTTTATTTTATTTGATTTTTTGTTATATTTGGTTTAATTAATTTTTTTTTATATTAATATTATTTATTATCTATTTTTTTCATTAGTTTTTATTTATTTCTTGTTTATTTAGGTAATTTTAGAATATATTTTATATTGTATATTATTTTATGTTATTTTATATCTATTTATTTAATTTTTTCGAATTTGGTTTAATTTAATTTATCCTATTTAATATTTTTAATGTTTTTATAAAATTAATTTGATATTCTTTATTTTATTTTTTTTTCGTTCATATTATTTTTAGATTTATTTAATATTATCATCCTGCTATTTCAATTTATATTATTTAGTATTCTATTTTTTTCAGTTTTATTCGGCTTTTCTTTTTTATGTTAGTAATTTTTTTTTTAAATTTTTTTTAGATATTTTTATTATTATTATTATTATTATTTGGTTTACATTTGTTTTATTATTTATTGGTGTAACACACTTCGTTTTATAAAGTTTTGCCTTGTACTGCTCTTTAATGTATAAGAAGAAGACCACATGATCTTATTAAGAAACCATCGCTCATAACGGCTTTACTATGCTGTCAAAATTGAAATGAACAGCTGTCAGTATCTATCACCTTTCATGTCCAGTGCCAGGCATTGCTCAAGTAATGATTGGCATTGACACTATGAAAAAAATAGAGGCTAAAGGAAATATAGTAAATTTGCGAAGTTGTAGAGATATATGTGTGTGTGTGCGTGTGTGTGTGATGAGAGTTAAGTAACTAGACATGGCAAAGTGAGGGCATTAACATAGATGCTGATGTCAATTTCGAATCGAATAAATGTATTACCTGTAATCGATATTAACGTATGTAGTAGTAAGTATGTGCCAGATAGAAGAAATAATAGATTGTAAATATGTAGAGATGTATTATTGCAGTAGTCAGTGCTTATATAAGCGATGAACAGAATATATATAATACAACAAGAAGAATAAGTCGAAAAAAGTAGGAATTTGTTACTCATGATTGAAATTACGATTTATCCCAATAATAATTACTGAAAAAAATCGTAAAATCGCTTCAGCGGTCACAAAGCGCCACAAACATATATATATATATATAAATTTATTTTCTTCCTTCCAACATCCATCAGCAGCGCAGTGATGCTTTTGGTATTATATATATATATTTATATATATTTATATATAAAGAAATTCTCATTGCATACTAAGAGGCGCTCCAGCACATAATGCAACCCTTAAGATATAAAAGAAAATTAAGCCCATATAACGGGAGTTGTATGAAGAAAAAAAAACAAACAAATAGCTAGAATTTATTCAATTTCATGCAGGTCTTTGCAGTTTTTATAAGTACACAGGTACTCAACAGTGCTAGCAATTTTTTTTTGTTGTAACGTATAATTTTCTATTACTTTTTCTTCTTCAAATGTTAAATTTCTGTCGTCAATTGAATTTGTCAAACCAGTGAAGAGTGTCGAAGAAGAACGTTTAAAGTAAGAGACAGATTGAATTACGTTAACGAGCGTCTCAGAGGATGATGACGCATAGTATACTTATATGTTACGTGCTTATGTTTATATGTATATTTTATTGAATGTACATACTTGTATTAATCCATTATTGACAATGTCTGCCTTCTAAATGATGAATATTTTATGAGCAAAAATGGTTTTACAAAGATTGCTATGCCAGAAGGTAGCTACAAGGTAGTTGTAAGGAAAATTTAGAGTAAATTAAATTAAAAAAGTATTTGTTAAAATTTTTTGGCTTTAAAAACATTTTAGTTTAATAAATGCATAAAATTTAAATGAAATTTATAAGCCTTTGATATAGTAAACAGTGTCTAATTCATAATCGTTTCTGTATACATATATATATATATATAATTTACAATTGCCATTTGGTTAATATTATTTTGACTCGGCTAATTTGCGCACCCACATAAACTAAATGACACATGTTGGCGTGCAAAAAAAGTAATACGACCACACCCAGTCGGCAAAACACGCACATACATATGCAGACAAGTTTTTTTTATGCAGAAGTATATCAGACAGCAAAAATTGCGAAATAAATAACTTGTTCAGGTAATGACAAAGCAGGAGAATAATAATAGTAAATTTATTTTATTTTACTTTATTTCTATTTTTTGATAAAATTTGTTCTATTTAATTTAATTTATTAATTTGTGTTTTTGTTCACGCTGTTCCAGCACCATCTGGTAAATTTGTCTCATTTGCTCACTACCATATCGTCTTTCTAGGGCTCGCATTACTGTGCCTTAGTTAGTCCTCTCATATTCGGTAATTGTCAGCGAAATTTCCGCTGCAGGTCCCTTCAACGCAACAAATAGCTCAGCGGATTTTTCCTCGATGGACCAATTATTTAACTTAGCCGTCTTCTCGAACTAGAACCTGAAGATCTGGAAAGGAGCTGTGCTGTCAAAGGATGGTGCTTCTACCTAAGGGGCCGTTCATCAATCTGGTTGGAGGATTTAAATGCAAATCTCGGACACGACGCTCGAGCTCGTTGATTTTGGTCGTAATTAGCTCCTCTATTTTGTCTTGCCGACCTTTCAATTCGTTGATTTTGGTCTCAATTAGCTCGTCTATTTTGTCTTGCCGCTCCTCGATTTTTTCCTGTCTTTCCTTAAGTTCTGCGTTGTCTCTCACTAGCTTTGCTGTATTTGTGCGATTGTTCCTTCTAATCCATTCAACTTTTGTGAAATCTTGGCATCCATTGCAGAATTACGGGCGTCCTGTGCATCCAACTTTTGTGTCATGTTGACATAGACTTGTGACATGTTGGCATTGATTTGTGAAATTGCAGCCAACAACATGTTCATGTCTATACTTGTAGATGAGCCAGCAGCCTTTTTCTAAATCTGACTTGATGGCTGCCCCAATTCCTTTGCGGAATTAATAGCCTCTTCCTTGTCTATATCTCTCAAGGATATATCTTCATCACCGCGACGGAATTCGCATTGACTCAAGTCGATGCCTTCGACTTGCATTGCTTCTCGCAGCCGTGATTGCAGCTCTTCCGTATTTCCTGTTGTAGACAATCCTCGCTCTGCCAATTCCCTCTTGAGAGGAGGTATCGTTAAATCCGGAATTTTGACCATTTTTCAATTATTATCCTTTGGGATTTATTAAACAATCCCACTTCTGACACCAATTGTTACGATTTTGCTGAATAAACCTCTATGATTTCCCAAATCCTTTGAGTTCGATCACTGGATTGTTAAATAAAAGTCATCGACTATGTTCGCAGTTTCTTATTTTATAAAAAAAGAAAAAGGTTGGTTGTTTCCAACCAATCGCCTGGAATGATCGAATCGTTCTCGATTACGAATGTTCTCGATTTACGCTCTAGAACATGCCAGTTATCGGCTTCTCTCTTCCATCTGACATTCGCTTCGCATTTTCGCTACAGTATATTAAATTTATTATTTTATTTAAGTGTGACATATAAACTAATATGCAAAGAGACTATAAATTAATGGCACTGCCTGCTTAGGCCTTTGGTCCAATAACTGTTTTATTTTTGTTTATTTTATTATATGTATTTATTTATTTATTTATTTTTTTTTTAATTTTAATTTTATATACTTTAAATGTTTTTATTTTGTATTTAATTTAAAAAAAAATTTTTTTGTCTTTAATTTTACTTTATTTTCGTTTATTTTATTTTTCAGTATTAGTTTATTTTATTTTATATTTCTTAAACTAATTTTAATTTATACTCTTTAATATTAATATTATAATATTTGGTATTACTTTGTGTTCTTTAAGTTCATTTAGCATTAAACTTCTTTTATTTTATTTTATGCTATTTTGCATGGACTACAACGACGAAGCCACGTTCATGAATAATTTGTGGAATTTCTTCGCACCAGAATCGGCAGATTTTTATTTACCGCACCACTCAGATGAAAGTGAGCCTCATCGGAGAAGATGATTTTCTTAAAAAAGTCGATATCGTATTCAAGTTGTTTCAAGGCAAATTCACGACGTTTATGGTGTGTCCGTGGATGAAATTGTAAACATTACTGAATACAATTTCTTTTTTATTTTATTTTTTTATTTTTTTTTATTTTTATTTTTTTTTAATTATTAATTTTTAAAAAAAATTTTTAAAATAATTTTTTACTTATTTTTTATTTGTCTATTTCAATTTGTATTAATCTATGTTATTTTATTCTATATATATATTTTTTTTTATTTGCCTTATCAAATAATTTTTTTTATTGTTCCTCCATGTAATTCAATTATTTTTAGGAACTTAGCAGCAAATTTTTGCTTCTCAATTAAAGTCTTCCTTTGAATATTATTCACATAAATTTTTTTTTTTGTAGAGAGAAAGAATACAACCGCAATACATATACAGGCAGCAGCAGCTTAAGACTTAAACAAACACTTAAGTTTAAATCCCTCACAAGCCATTTAAATAAAATGCAAACATAATAAGTTTCCTCTCTTTCTCCCACTCTCTCTCTCTCTCTCCCAGCATTAAAACCAAAGCCAAATAGCAAGAGTACATCACCACTTCACTTAACACTTGTGGGAATGTCTTTGTCCACTTCGTTGTGTGTGAGTGTGCCTCTGTGTGGCTCGCGCCTGCAAACAACCAACGTGTTGAAAGTTTATATACTTTAAGCACCACAAATTGTAAGCTCATTGCAAATTTGCTACTAAAAATTCTGCTGCCGTTATTTCGAGACATCAGAAGCAACATCTCTTGCTATATACTCGTATGTATATTGTGTGGCGCCATGCTATTGCTGAATCATGCTTTTGGCGCTTGCTACTGTTCTTGCAGCTCGGCAAATCGTCAGCGCTTTTGTCTTACTCTCTCTCTTTCTCTCTGACTCCCCGCACCGCCTTTGGCTTCTTTTATTTTAAGTTTTGGTCCATTGTTTATTGTTTTCTCGTTCAGCTAAGCGTGCTTGCCAATCTCTAGTTGCATTTTGGTTTGGCGAGTGTTGCTTTAACTACATACATACATATATTTCCTAAAGGCGCAACAGATTTACTGCTTTCCCTCCATCGGCTCCGCGTACCTCTTTTATGTTTTGTTTTGTATTTTACTTTCAACTTTTCTCTGTTTATTTTTTCCTCCATTTTTCTAATCCTTCTTCAATCTATTAAGACGCTTAAACGAAGATTTACGTCGCCTTCGCGCTCATTTACGCTTTTCTAAATGCTTATTTTAGCCGCTGATACACCTCCCTACCTGCCTGGAGAGATTTCTACTTGTTCTCATTTATTTTATTGCTTTTTGCTTCGCCTTAAGCCTTCGCTTTCGTTATTTGCCGTTGGTAATCTTGCTTTACGCTGTGTTCACACTTTGTCCGTCAATACCAATTTTGTTTGTTTATATATTCGCAAATTCTTGTTGCTTCTGTTGCAACAACCATTGTTCTTAACGCGCTTTGTTATTGTTGGCGCTTTGCTATGCCTCATTTCACGTATTGTGTACACATTGTGGCTTCCTCCTACTCCATCTAGTTTAATGCGATGTGTTCTTTTACTTCAATTTGTGTTTCTTTGTTAGTTTTTTTATTCTTTTTTGGTGTTTCAACATCATATAGTTTGAAATGCTCTTGGGTTGTTTAGCTGGTTGGCTAAAAAGTGAGCACGAGATGGCATCTGTCGAATGAGATTATACTTCAGCCATTAGTATGCTTATTGTACCAGCCAAAATCCCTCAGCTGAAGAAAATCCATTGAATCGGTTGACTTAACGAATGATTTAAGCTTCTTCCAACCTAGAAGCGCCAAACTTTGTTTGCTTTGAGATGTGGTCTTAGTGGCGGCCGCAATAACCGAGTGGTTAGCACTGTAAACTGTCATTCGGGACGACAGTTTTCGAGTCTTTATCCTAGCAACAGCCAAAATTATAGAAAATAGATTTTTCTAATTGCGGTCGCCATTTAGGGAGAATGTGAAAGCCCTATACCGTTCGAATGTTTAATCAAACTCGGTGATTCCTCTATTGTGCCTATATTATTTTCTGTACCAAAGTTACCATTACCTTTATGTTAAAATCGTTTTTTAGCCCATCCATTGTATGTCTACTGTGAAGTTATTTTGTATAACTCCCTTTGGTGTTTGCTGTTCTACGATCCAAGATGTTCCCCTATCGAACTTTGCATTGAGTGTGGTTCCACTTAACCTTCTTGCTTTTTTTGTAAAGTCCGGGGAAAGTGTTTAAGCTTTGTTGCTTTTAACACAGTTCGATTGACCAGTGTGCAAGGAATTGTTTGAACTCATTCGTTAGATAAAAATCGACGACGAAAATAACAGTTAGAGTTAATAGTAATAATTGCGACAGCTGACACCCTTCTCCGTCATAATTTAGGACACCACATAGAGGAATAATCTGGCGGTACAAAACATCGTACATCGGGTATATCGATATAACAGTAAGTTCCCAAGTTCTATATTGGAAAATTTCCTCCTCGAAAGCTACCATTAATAGTAACCATCCACTTCAAGTCTAGGGATGAGTGCTACGGGAGTTGTTCGATAAACCAGTGAGCTGTTGAATAAAATACTTTTTTTTCCAGCAAATAGGCATTTTATTTTTCAACATAGTCTCCTGTATAGAACTATACATTTAGTCCACTGTTTTTCCAAATTTTTTATTCCTTCAAAATAATTGTTTTTTTTTTCAAGACCCTCCAAATAAACGTTCGTTTTTGTGGTGACCTCTTCATGCGATTCGAATCTCGTACCGCCAAGCCATTTCTTCAGCTTTGAATACAAGAATTAATTGCAGGGGGCTAAATCTGGAGAATAGGCTAGATAGCGTAGCAGTTTGTAGACCAATTTATCAATTAAAACAGCTCTTCTTTCCTCCAAAAACGATTGTTTCTGCTTCAAATCAATATCGAATATGTACCTTAAGCTTTCAATTATCTTCTCCGGTGATCGTTTTACCCTTTTCAAGGTAATCGATGTGAATGAAACCTCGCGCATCCGAAAAATTTATATCCATAACCTTGTGGCTGGCCTTGGCCTTCTTTGGTACAGGTTCACCCGGAGAGACCTACCGTTTTGAGTGTTCTTTGATCTCTGGTGCGGTGAAGTAGATCCATTTTTCGTCTACGCTAACGAAATGGCGTTAAAAATCGTTTGGTTTGAACACTCCTTTGAAGTGCTTACAGTCGCGTGTGAGTAATTGCGGCACCATTGTCGCGAATAGCTTCTCCATGTCCAAATATTCATATAAAATGAGTTGAGATGCCTAAAGCCCCAACCACCTCAAGCACTTATATTCTCCGATTGACTAATATCATACCATGGATTTGATCGACGATTTCTGTCGTGAAGACCTCTTTTGGGAGACCTGAACGTTCGGCGTCAGTTGTACTGACACGACCACAACGGAACTCAGTAAGTCATTTCCGAAATAGATTGTGCAGAGCCTCCATAGTATTTATCAAATATTCCCTTGGTTTCGCAAAAAATAACGCTTAATCAGCACATGATATTAAATTTTTTTTCATTTTCGTTAAAATTCACTGGATCATCTGCTTTCCATGACTTTCAAACACAAAGTGAATGGCGAAGCTTGCTAAAAAAAATTTACAGCATTCTACTAATCAATAACAGCTGATGGAAGCAGTGTTGTATTTACAGTAACTTCACGGCAAATTCGGAAAGTCATTGACATATCAAACAACAGTCGTATAATAAAAGAGAACATACAATTAAGAGAAGCAAAATTGACGCCACATTGAGGGGATTGTTTTAGCTATCTCGACTCTCGTCGACGAAGTCAGTGTTACCCATCTTCTCGCCCAACCGACCGAATGGCACGCCTGGTTGATAAACGTAAAATCCAACAGAACGGTAACCGAAAACATGGTACAGTCCGAACTGTCTTGAACCCAAGAGCAACAGCGGAAGATTACGGTTACACTTGCCTCTTATACAAAACAGTTACCGATTTGCTCATCAGCGCCATGAGTTGGATCGCTTTGAATTCCTTAAATGTTAAATAATCAAATGCCTCTAGCTTTTCCTATTGAAAGCTTTTTTATAAATATTGGTTAGATAAAGTTGAACAAATATCCGTCGAAAATATCGCAAATTTTACTTAATTATAATGTTTTGAACTTATATTTAAATTTTTTAACTAGTTAAATTCGATCTTATTGGCAACAAGTTCGCTCACTTACTGAAAAGTGGTGTATTTCCTCCTAGAGTGGTTAAATTTACATAAAAAGCTAACTATTTAGATTCGATATAGTTGGCAGCGACAGTTATGTATAATATACAAACTCAATACATTTTAACTAGTTCTTAAATGGTTACTTAACTCAGTAAGATTCCTAATTTTGAAAAATCCAAGAATCGTTTGCGCAGTGCTAAAATTCCAAATTGGTTACAAACAATCTAGTCAATAACTAGCTTTTTAACCTGAACCAAGCTTGGTGTTAGGATTTTTTTTATATGTTCAACCTTTGTCAAAAAGTCCTTAAAACACTTAAAAAATGCAAACCACTTGCATACGATCTAGTTGGAAACTAGTACTTTCACATTTTCCAAATTCAAAAGGATGAATAAGTTTTGAAACCTTTTTAATGACTTCGTCCAAAAATTCTTCAAACAAATAAAAGGCTCCAACTAGTTACATATGATCTAGTTGCTTTACTTACCCAAAACTCAATATGATGGATATCAATATCAATATCAGTATCAATATCAATATCAGTATCAGTATCAATAGCAATATCAGTACCAAAATCAAGATCAAAATCAAAATCAATATCAATTTTATATGATCAACTATTGTCAAAAACTTCTTAAAGTAGTTAAAAAATGCAAACTACTTGCATTCAATCTAGTTGGTAACTAGTACTTTCACATTTTCAAAATTCAATAGGATGAACAAGTTTTAAATATTTTTTAATTACCTCTTCCAAAAAGCCTTAAATCAGGTGAAAGGGCTCCAACTAGTTACATATGGTCTAGTTACTTTACTTACCCGAAACTCAATGTGATAAATAGTTTTTAACACTCAATTAGTTATATTATTCAAGAATTACTTAAGCATGCAAAATCACAGGCTGGTTACATGCAATCTAGTTCACAACTAGTCCTTTTACTTAAACCAACATTTTCTATTTGATTTACTCTTCATCGGTTAACTTCCATTTCTATCTATCTATCCTTATCTATGTACATATCCCCTTGAGTATTTGCTGCATACATACTTATCTAAGAGCTTACCTTCTTCAATTGTTTATTTCCGTTTTTAGTTGTGCGTTATGTACATACATATATATATATATAAGTAGGTCTAGTATTTGTTGTTGTTTATCTGTTATTCAACAATGGCGGAAATTTCAATTGTTTATTTATTTGAAAAACAAGCGGTGAGTTGACGTCGCAATAATTCTATTAATGCTTTATATACTTGTATATGTATATATGTTATGTACACTTGCATAAATATTTGTAAATACGATTAAGTGCTTGGAACTTAATTAAATTAAAATCTTCTTGACACACTTTTCATAGAAATTATTTCATATTATTTATTTAAGATATTTGCCGTAATTAATATTGTTCAATTGTGTATTTGAACTAACGCACTAGTTTACATATATACTCGTATGTATGTCTAAAAATAGGTTTGCTTTGATTCTATTGTACGTGTCAATTACTGATTAATTTTCGTCGCCTGATTTACACATTTAAACAAATAAGGAATAAATGAAAATGAGAAATTATCAATAAATTACGTTGATTGAATTTGGAGACAGCAAAAAGTGTGTGTTGTAGTAATTGATGTAATTGATATGTACTTTTGGGTTTTTGAACTCTTCTTCTTCTTTTTTCTTTTTGATTAGCCTAAGCACCAGTTACGCTATTTGAGTAAAATCAACAAAAGCTCACTACTCGTTTCTTTCCTCTTCTCATTCGTTGGAGACACCAAGTTCTGTCAGAGGTTCCTTTCCTTTCCAATGAGTGGATGTGCTTCTGCTCCTCTGCATCGGAAACTTACAAAGATGGAGTGTTGTTAGCCAGCGTAGCCGCTTTCAGTTAACTGACATAATTATGTCAATGATGTTGTAAAGGGTGATCCATTTCGAGGTCAGGTTCCCTACTTTTTTAAAGAAAAAGCACAAAAAAATAAATCTTAATGGGGAATGTTTATTATCATTCGAAAGAACATTCTTTGGCATCTTTCAAATGTTGGCCGCGGCTATGTCTCAGACAGTCCATCCGTTGAGTCCAATTTTCGATGGCTCATTCGACCCTTTCCACTGGTAACTGGCGAATGACACGCATGATGTTTTGCTCCAAGACCTGAATCGAAGTGGGATTGTCCACATAGACTTAGGTCTATATATATACCCACAAGAAAAAGTCTAACGATCTTGTTGGTCAATCGACCGGCCTAATACGTGAAATTGTCTGCTCACCGAAGTTTTCTCTCAATAATTCCATTGATTGATGCGATGTGTGCGAAGTGGAGCCGTCTTGTTGAAACCACAGTGTCAGTTATCATGGCGCGATATCGGTCGCCATTGACGGTTACGTTCTCACCGACATCATGCTTGAAGAAATATAGACTGATGATCCACCGGCCCACAAACCACACCACACCGTTGTCTTTTCTGGATGAAATATCAGCTCTTGAATTTCGCCAAGCTGCTCTTCGTCCTAAATACAGCAATTCTACTTGTTTGCATACCCACTGAGACAGAAATGGGTCTCATCGCTGAACAAAATTTGGCTCGAAAACGTCGGATCTTCTTGGAACTTTTTAAAAGCCCATAAAGCGAAGCTATGCCGCTTGGGAAGGTCGAGCGGCTGCAGTTCTTGCACACGCTGTACTTTGTGCGTTTTCAGTTTAAGATTTCGACGTAAAATGCGCCAAGTCTTCGACTCTCCAAGGTCTTCTTGTGCACTCTCAGCTACGGCCGCTATAATTTCTACACTGCCTGCTGAACGTGGTCTATTCAGTAGAATAATATCCAATAGTGAATGCTTGGTCTCAACATGGGTAATGGTGTTGCGAATAGTACGCTCAGTAGGCCGATTATGTTGTTCATAAGTGAACAAAAATATAATGACAGCTTGGCACGAATCATGCGTGATCTGTCAAAAAAAGTCTACTGGCTAATTGGATCGCCCTTTATAGTTCGTACAGCTCACCGTTGCATCCAGCTAAGGATCATGCTTCTTGCACAAAAACTATCTCTCGAAAGAACAGAGACTTTTTCCGAAAACTCCAAGCTCCAAATCATCTCAAATCGACAACGTTCACAATTCTGCACCACATAGCAGGACGGGCAAGACTTGTAGAGTTTGGTTTTAGTGCATCGAGAGAACACTTTACTCTTCAGTTCATTGTAGTACCCCTTCACAAGAGTGATGAATTTCAAGCCCGGCATTATTGTTGATATTTATGTTGGTTCCGAGATTAGATGAAATTATCTACGACTTCAAAGCTGTATCACTGACTACAGTGGCGTACTGACTGTCTGTTTTGTTATAGAATATTCTATTCTGTAGCTCATGTTATTCTTTCAGCTTTATTTTGAGGAAATCACATGAAAAATTTACTTTGTCTTAAACCCCGTTTAATTTTCGGTTCGGGCAGGTCCTTCTCGTACCCAAAGAGACTTCAGTTTTCCTCGACGTCAGTTACACAACCAGAAACGGCTCCTATTCAAAGGTCCTACATGAGAATGCTTCGGTCTCAATCAATGGCCTCTGTAGCCGCGCCATGCAGGGTGTTTAACATTCCGTTCCAAAGTTTTCTCATATCGATTGCTGACGAGTGCTCTCAGCAAGCAGGAGTGCAGGTTTTGTAGAAAACTGTTCGGCTATCTGCCGTAAAGAAGCGTGCCGTGCCGTGCAATCTTTAGTGTATTGGTTGACAAGTTCTTAACTGCACAAAGTCGGGTGCGTATTTTCGGTGCAGCGAAAAAAAAGTGGACCGAGTCGCTGGTAGGTGCTTGGAGCTTAGATAACAGCTTCTTAGCTCTATGAATTATCTTATACCTGAATCTTGTGCTAGAGACAACAATATTTCGGTCCCGTACGCAGTAAATCAACATCAATCCATTTTGGAATGTTTCGGTATGGAAAATGATTTTTCCGAAAGGGTGATCATTTCTCACCCTGGCTTTGATGATGATAGCCAAGCACAATTTTCACATAGTGACTGAGGCGGCGCATATCGGTGCTTTCTAGGTACGTTCATAGAAAGCAACTGCATATCGTCTTCCTCCGTAGGGACATGCGGATTGTGGCTAGATTTTCATCCACTCATGTGATTACCAGGGCTTGACGATGAAACATCTGTACCATGTGTATAATACCTGTAGTTGATTACACTCAGGCCCACCTGCTTCCAACCTACTTCCGATAAACGCATTTATTAGACGGCGGGGATGTCAGCCCTTAGTCATACGAGAATATAAACCAACTCAGCAGCGACACCTTTCAAATTAATAGGCCGGAGATCTCTCATTGTTTGATTTTCATTTTTCAATGAATTATTTTCTTTATATATCTTAAGAAATTATCTTATCCTGTGAGTAATTATTTTAAATGGAAAAGAAAAATCTGAATCAGATAAAATCATCAAAAAACTTGCGCGTGCAGAAATCTACACAATGAACAAATATTGATAAGTAAATATAAAGAAAAAGAGCCTGAAAATATGCTGCTGCCTTCAACTTACTTTTAATTTTATCCTGTCTTCCTTGTCATAGCAAGCAATCAATGCTAAGTAACAAGGTAGACCAAGAAATATGTGTACGTACATTCGAGTATACACACAATCAAGGCAACTCTTGACACAGACTGTAGGGCGTTAACGGTATCGAACGTGAAACCCTTTAAGTCGACAAGAGCTCATTATTTATTACTGAGCTAAAGTAAGCTTTACTTAAAATTTCCATTACACACACACACTTACACACACACACACGAGTACATACTCGAGTATGAGAGTATGGGTGATGAACGTTAAGAGCTTACAGTTGGCTTGTAAACTTTGGTTGTATTGATTGCCACTGAAAATGGCTAGAAAATCAACAAACCGTAGCGAGTAGCTCTAGTTTATGTGGAAGTTAATGAATGACTAAAGTCGGTGAATACTAGTGATGGTTGGCTGGCTGGTCAGTTGGTTGGTTGGTTGCTTGGTGGTGAATGCTTGCGAGCCGCCTCTTTATGTTATGCGAACGATGTAGGCTCGGAAAAGCGTTGGAAAAACTGTGCGTTAAATATTTAATTATCGCAATGTTCTTGCTGTTGTACAGCAGCACTTTTGCTTTTAATGTTTTCATTGCAGAAAAAAAAGAGGAAGAAAAACTCCTTCCTTCCTGCGTAATCACTTATTGAGTTGTTGAGTTTGTAAGTAGTCGTCGTGTAGTCTAACTATAGGCACACAAAAGTTAAGTAGCCACGATTTTCATGACGAGTAAAAGTTGAGTTGAAATTAGAAAGAAAAAACAAATTTGCAAAGAAAACTTGACTAATATAATGCATAAATAAATAATGTATAAGCCTGCCGCTCAAAAACCCATGAAAGTTAGAAAAATTAGCCCCTGAATTGGGGGTAACTTATCAAAGTGGCAAACAAAATATTAGCGAGTTGAAAGCTCGCTAGCGTTGCGGTAAATTACCCTGTCTTTTTCCTCCTTTTTTTTTTTTTTTGTATTCCACGCCTTTGTTTTCTTTCATTCATTATTTACATTTGTTACGCTTTTGATTTGCTTTCGGTATGATGAAATTGTATTTATTAATTCATTTCAAAGTAAGTGCCGACATTAAAGGTCCCAAAAGTGGGTATTTGTTATAAGTTGCGCTAGAAATTGTGTGAAAATTGGCGTAACAAATGTCTTTTAAGCAAAATACTGCCAAATTTATTCGCTGTAATTATCAACATTTATTAGAATATTTCATGCTGAATTACGCAGAGTTCTTGGGTGTTTTTTTTGTGTGTCTGATTATTTTGTACATTTGACGAGCGGAAAATGTAATGCATTAAGTTTTGCAGAAAGTATCAAAAATATGAGGCTAATATCTTAGATATAAATATATTAATATATAGATATGTATATATATATATATAAATTTAATTAATCGCTGAAACGATTTTTTGGCCGCAATCAATTTGGAATTGAAAGTCATTCAGAACTTTTTCTTCATTATAGCTGAAGTTTGCTCGTCGGATGTCGGGGTCCTTCCCAAAAATTGAGAGAACTGAAGTTTTGTTTGTATTGATTTTGCAAGTCCGTCTTCGTACGGGTTCTAAAAGTTGAGGAGTAGATCCTCACTATTACCTTTTCAGGGAGCCACTAGATCTTTTCCATCTTTTATTTTTTGATCTGGATTCGAACGCAAGTCTTCTGAATTCTGTTGTTCACTCGACTATTTGATTTCAGTAAGGAAATGTGACGTGGTAGAATAAGTTCGATTAGGTTGAGCTTTTCTGAGTCAAGTAAGCCTGACTATTTCCTGCCGAACTTCGAACTTTGATCTTCTATATTTTCTGAACTTCTCTACCTCTATCAGAGCTAAAGTGAAGGTACGTGAAAATGACATTTATTGCCCCTACTAGCTTTTCTTTTCCGCTATTAAAATTTTTGTAAGTCATTTGTTTTCTATGTAACTTTTACGATGGTGTAATCGTGTGCTCGTTCCTAATAAAGGGTGTTTTTTATAGAGGTATAGAACTTTAAGTTGGCATTACTTTTCAAGATGGCGACCGATTTAACAGCTGTCAAGTGATTTATTCTCAGTTTGGTTTGGCAATTCATCATTAATCGTCGACAAAATCGTCCATCAGAGCAGTTAATTCGATTAACCATGGAACGTTTTCGCACCACGTTTACTCTTATCCCCAGAGACGCCGTACGGTTTGTACAGAAGAAGCTATTGCTGCTGTACAGCGTAGCATTGAGGAAGACCCGAATGCGTCCATCCGCCATCGAGCACATTAATTGGATCTGTGTCCATCCACTTTATGGAAGATTTTGCGGAAGGATCTTGGTTTGCGTGCTTACAAAATCCAACTCGTGCAAGGATTGAAGCCAAGCGATCATCAAGTAAGGCGTAGATTCGTCGAATGGGCCCAAAACGAGATTACCGTTGTTCCCGATTTTCATAAGCGAATTTTGTTTAGCGATGAAGCGCACTTCTGGTTGAATGGCTACGACAACAAACAAAACTGCCACATTTGGAGTGAAGGTAATCCTCAAGTGTATGTTGAAACACCGTTACATCCAGAAAAACTGACTGTTTGGTGAGGTTTATGGGCTGGTGGAATCATTGGTCCGTACTTTTTCAAAAACGACGGTGACCAGAACGTTACAGTCAATGGTGATTGGTATAGAGCCATGATTACTAACTTTTTCATTCCTGAATTGAATAACCATGATGTCCAGGAGATGTGGTTTCAACAAGACGGCGCAACATGTCGCACAGCTCTTGCCACAATAGATTTATTGAAAGACACGTTTGGTGACCGCCTAATTTCACGTTTTGGACCTGTGAATTGTCCTCCAAGATCTTGCGATTTAACACCGCTAGACTACTTTCTGTGGGGCTATGTAAAGTCATTGGTCTATGCGGATAAGCCACAAACGCTTGACCATTTGGAAGACAACATTCGTCGCGTTATTGCCGATATACGGCCACAAATGTTGGAAAAAGTCATCGAAAATTGGACGTCCATATTGGACTACATCCGCGCCAGCCGTGGCGGTCATATGCCAGAAATCATATTTAAAATGTAATGCCACAAGATTATCTTTTGGATAAATAAAATTCATGTCAATCGAATAATCCATCGTTGTTTTATTGCAACTTAAAGTTCTATACCTCTATAAAAAACACCCTTTATATCTGTTCGCTTGACGAAACAAGTTTGCTACTTATAAATTATTAACTTCTCTTGGCTGATAGGTCCATAGTCGTGTACTAAAGAACACCCCCTTTAGCCAGTTCATCATTTCATATGATCAGGGCACCAGTAAATGTGAAAGCTTTTTTATTTTTTATCCACCAGTATTTTGATCGCCTTCTTACATAGTGCAAAAGCGGCCGACTATGCGTGCTGTGGGAAAGTAGGGCTCTAATCGGATTTAATGGGCTATTTGGCATAATCATCATGTATTCGCCTTTCATGAGAGCCTGCAAATATTTCGGAGGGGAAGATACTGCAACGATGTGACAGCTTGAAAGGCTTTGTTGTTTTTAGTTGGGTCCGCATTCATGTTGAATCCATCTGTGAAATTCGCAGCCATTCGCCATTACTGTAACTGTCAACAGCTTCTTGAAAGTGAGGCGCGGGACTACGTAGTATATTCGTATACTTAAGGATAACACTCAGCAGCACAATGCTTGTGTGTCTTGATTTTTCTCAGCCGAATTGAAACGTATAACCTTTTGCTGCATATTATGTACTTTGGAACGCTCCAGTGGTGCTAATGACTTAGAGTCTGAATATCATATCCAGTCTATTCAGATATGTTCTTTTTTCTGTTGCCTTCCATCATTAGAGAGCACCGTAGAAAAGTATTGGTCGGACGATGGCAACGAACATCCAATGCTGTCGTCCATTTCTCCACTCTGAGCCTCCGCAATAACTTGCCATCTAACTATGGATATGACTTCGAGTCGGAAAAATTGATTACTCCAAAACCATTTTTTGTTTATTTACAGATTAATCGATTTGTGAAATATCGATTATTTGATACCTCGATTTTTATGCCAGAAATGCATATTTGCTGTATTAATAAAAATATATTATGAATAATTAATTTAGATTTAATTCAAGTGAAAATAATTTAAGAAATTATGTATAAAAAATAAATAAGCGGACCATTTTCAAATTTTATTAGTTCACATTCAATATTCAATATACCTTGTGCAGAGTTATTATGCTTATTTATTGAAAATTACTTACGCCAGTAGCTATGAGGCGTTTTACTATTGGAGGACATTTTTATGGTAAACGATAATTATTTTGACACCTCAAAACTTCAAAGTTGAAAATAAAAACAAAATAGAGCTCAACTTAATATTTATTAGTAAATACAGATGGCGCTGATTTTTTGTTGACATATTCTGTGAGCTTACGCAACCGTTTTTTTAACCATCGCACAGATAGAATTATATAAAAAAATTAAAATAACGGTAAAAAAATGTGTAATTCTTATAATCGAAAATATCTATAATTGAAAATAATCGATCTGAATAAAAATCTGTTATTTATTCACTTCCCCTATATCTAACGGAATTCAAAGTACTCAATGTTAAGTTTCGGCTTTAAGGTGACATTTTCCAGCTTTAGTTTGATGCTGATTCTTTGTAATTCTTTGTGAATATATCCTTGTCTCTTCTGGGAGTTCTTTTTCTTAAGTCCCAGTGAATTATTCCAGTCAATTATCGTTCAAAATGTTTGACTTGCCTGAAATCCCATCGCTCATGGTAACAGCAATGCTATCCGACCCAAGAGTTATAGAAAAATCAACAGCAGAAAAAATGCCAGAAAAGTCAACGATTTCGGAGATCACAAAATTCTTCGAACAGACTTCTTATTTTTAAGTTTTTGGGCTTCAGTAAATTTCTACTCATTTTTTTTTAATTTCCAGAATATCTAAGATTTCTTCAGTGTTTTTTTCAGTTCTGATAATTTAAAATAAAATATTTATCCAAATCGGAGGATTTGCGAGTAAGCAGTGAATTCTGTAGCGTCAGCCGCAAATGCAGTTATTTTTGTATTATTAATAATAAATAAAATATTTCTTTAAAATTATTATTATTTTTTAAATCGTTTTATATTATATATTTCAAAAATTAAAAAAATCTAATTTGTAAAAAAATTTAAAAAAAATTCAAAACAAGTTTTTTTCAAAATATTTTTTTTTAATTTTTCCCAAAAAAAATTTTTTTTAATCTAATTTGTAAATAAATAAAAATTCAAAATTTTTTTTTTCAAAAATGTTTTTTTATTTTTTCCAAAAACAAATCTATATATTTTTAATTTTTTTCCAAGAAATAAAAAAGGTTTATTATGGCATAAGCCATAAGTCCAAAGTTATTTTGGTATTATAAATAATTTAAGAAATGATTTTTTAATTTCTTTTTTAAAATTTTTTTTTTGTTAATTATATTTCTCCAAAAATTAAAAAAATATTTTGGAGAAAAATTCAAAACAATTTTTTTGCCCAAAAGTCTTTAAAAAAAATATTATGGCGTTAGCCATAGGATCAAATTTATTTTTGTATTATTAATAATAACAAAAATTTTTTTTTCAAATTCTTTTTCAAAATCTTTTTTATTATATTTCTTCCAAAAATAAAAAAAAATATTTTGTAAATAAATTTAAAAAAAAATTTTCTCAAAAATTTTTGAAAAAATTTTTTTTTAATATCTTGGTGTTGTTAATAATTTAAAAAAAAATTGTTTTCTGATTTTTTTTTTCAAAATCTTTTTATTTAGTTTTCCATAAATTAAATTGATTTTTGTTGGCTATTTAACTGCAAGGTATTATTAAGTTTTGCAAAAAGCACTGCACCACTTCTTTAATAATTTAATTTGTTGCTAGTGTAAGTCTAATTTCCACCATTGATCCTACTTAGCCGCTTTAAATAGACTAATTTTTAATGCAACCCTCAGCCATTAGAAAAATCGCACTATACTATTTCATTTATACTACGTATCCAAAGTATTATATATGCAACATAATGTACAATATGCTTCTAACTGCAAGGCACTTAAAAAAAGTATGCAACACTTTCAGTAAGATTTTTCCAGCGTCTTGGCATACTCAGCTGCACGTAATTTTTCTAAGATTTCCTTTCAAATACACATTTTTTTTTTACTTTTATTTTTATTGCTTTTATGCAAAAAAAAGGGTAAAGTAAGTAGCAGGGAATAGAGAAGTTGTATGCAAGTGAAGATTTGAGCTTGCTTGACTGCTTGGCTGATTGGTAACGAGCAGTGCTGCCTCTGTGCTGCTCGCTCTACTGCTGCTGATGCTGCCAAGCCTGAAGAAATGCTAAGCACACAATGACAGAAATAAAATGACAGTAGTTGTACGATTGTTTGTATGTGTATTATGTAGTATTGGTATTTGCGTTTGTGATAGCTTCAGCAAGAGACAGTGATAATTTTACATATATATTTTCTTTTCCATTGAAAAACTTTCCAAATCAGCGGACTAAAGTGGAAAAAGTACAAATGGAAAAATTGAAGGAAGAAAAGAAAAAAAAACAAAAGAAAAATAATAATGAAGTAAAAAGTAACGTATAAATAAGCAAAAAAATACTAAAAATGTAGGTGCAATAGACGGTTGAAGAAAGAATTCTTAAGAAAATAAAATTAAAAGTAAAAATGTTTAAAAATGCGTCAGTCAGTTTACTTGTAGCGAAAGTAATACATATAAAAATGACAAAATGACACGCTACTCGGATTTTAATTTAAAATTTGAGTGCACACAGGAAACGAAAAAAATATAAGAAAAACGCCACGTAAAATGCGCAAAAAAAAATTTGAATCATAAAAAACTGAAACAAAAAGTCAACTGCAAAACTATGGAAAAAAGTATTATTATAAAAAAGTTGCAAATGCGCATAAGAAAAATTCAAAAGTTTTTACGAGCAGCCAACGCAATGTTGGCATACTATTAGATACAGCAAAAGCCTGCAGCGTATGCTGCTGGCAGACATTCATTCATTCATTCATCCGTCAGTCAGCTAACACCTAATGAGGATGAGTAGTAGTAGCAGTAAGTAGTCTGTTGGCGCTAATGATTGTGTTGATTATACTCCCACCAGCAAGCTATTCGATTTTCAGCTGCAGAGTACGCACATGTATGTGTGTGTGTGTGTCGGATGGTAATGCATACCATGCCGCCAGGCGCACCATAGTATGCAATAGCGCGCCAAATATGAGAAGCTCACACAGTCAAATGCAGGCGATCTACTGCACAAAAGTAATTTTTTTTTTGTTCTGCGCTTCATTTCGCTACACTCACTTTGTTGACACAGTAATAAATTAGGGAAATTAAATAGAAATCAAGATGATGATGATGCTCGGATTATACTTGTTTGCTGAGACGGCATATACAAATACATCTGGTATGTTTGAAAGTTAAAGCATATTTTTGTTTTCTGAATAAATATATGTTTAACTATAGTTTATTCTTTAAAAACTATTAAATTCGTGCTATAGACATTTTTTTCCTTTGCTAATCTGGCTTGGGTTCCTAATATTAATTTCCAAATATTTGAATGTAATTTTTGTATAGTTAAACATAAATAATTGCATACTTCTAGGCAGTTGTATATGAGCTAATTAAACGAGTTATGCAAATATTCATGATTTTTTATAAGAGCATAATTAGAAAAATTTATATTAAAGAAAATTTCTATAAAAAAAATGAAATTATGTACTAAATTTCTATTAAAGTTTATACATATTTAATTGGTGCTTTGTAGCCAATGAAGCGATTTCTGGCCGATTTTTGATGAAATTAATATGACACCAATTATGTTTTTTTTTTATTCTAAAATATACAGTGTGGTTTTTTGAAATAAATAATCTAATTTTTTTTTTTCAATTCACAAAAAAGATTTCGGTGGCATATTTTGGGTATACTAAAAGTACTTCTTCAATTAATAAATAAATAAAAAGCGTTTTTTTATTTGCTCCTTATTTATATTTGATTTTTGACATTTTTCAACTGCAAATTAACATTTAATTTTAATTTTAGTAATTAATACTATTCCTTAATTTTCTGCCAAAATTTTTTTTTTTTTTTTTTTTTTTTTTGAAATACAAACTTTTTCCATTTATTGGAATTATTTGTGATTTTTAGGTAAACGGAATTGGTAAATTCAAGCATAAAATAGTTTACAGGTTCTGGAATTTTTATTAATCGCAACGCATAAATACTCGGCTTTTTTATTTTATTTTTTTTTAAATTATTTTTAATTTTTTTATATATATATTTTTTTTTTTGAGTGTTCCGATTTTGTTTTTATCCCAGATTGTTGCAAAAAAATTTAGTTTGATATATTGTCCTTCGACTAAAAATGTGAACCTCTTCCCTTTATATTTCTTACATAAAATAAAAAGCTCCTAATAAAAATCTGTCAATGGTTCAAAAGCAGTTTAGCAATTACTCTTACTGTAGGTCCCTCCATTTATGCAGAGCTTATTTTTCTTCCAAAATATTTTTTTTTTCTTCAATGACTAACTATTCGGCATAAAAATAGATGTGAAAACGTTCGTACTTAAAATAAATTAATTTAGCTTAAACATTTTTATGGTCATTGTTGCCAATTTTCTCGCTACAGGAAGAAAATACGCTTTCATAGCAAAGTTTTGTAGCCACTCATAAAGATATATTAAAAAAACGCAATGCTGCCAATTTTCTGTCTATCAATTGATTATGTAAATTTAAATACCTTTTGAAAACTTTGTCTCATGGTTTTGCTTTCAAACTCCAATATTTCTTTTTTTCTTCAATTTTTTAACAACGTTGCCCAATTTCTACTTAAAAATTTAGTGTAACCTCACAATGCTCAAATTGTATCACTAACAGCCCATTTTAGATACAAAACTTTTTTCTTGCCAAATTTCTTAATGTTAAAACGAAGTTTTTAAAGTAAAAAATTTAAGCAAACAATAAGTCAAAAGGGGATAAGTCAACGTTGCCAATTTTCACGCTATCAATGGCGTTTTCAAATTATTTTGTGGTTGTTGAAATTGTTTACACCTAGTTTTGTATTAAAACAAAAATTAACTAACTTCGTTGAATTTCTGCCTCAAGATTGTTGCAACTTTCTTCAAAATGTTAAAGAAAAAAATAACATTTATTCCGACGATTTCTTTCCAGAAACTTTTAGTTGCAAAATTTTTTCTGGCAATACTAACTATTTGGGTGAGTGCAAAAGGCGCAATCAGACATTAAATATCTAAATTAAATTTAAAAAAAAAAATATACGCACATTTTCTTGCTACTATTTCCACAGTTTATTTCCATTATAGAATTTTTTTGTTGCCAAACTGCTTTACGGCGAGACTTACTCATCGATTAGAATGCAAATAAACGGGAAGCAGTCGCTCCTAAAAAACATGATATTATGTTTAATAAAATTTTAAGCAATGTTGCCAATTTTCTCGCAACAATTCCTTCATTTTGAATTCCTTAGCGCTGTTTTTTCATTGCTTTAAGCAATGTTTAATTTTCTTGTTTAATCTTTTTTTCATTTAATATCAGTGAAATGTATTGCGGCATTGTTTTTCAGAATATATTGCAATCCTCCTGTACTAGATTTAATTTGTATAGCTTTTTACACTAAAATTCGGGCAACACTTAATAGTATCTTAATATAAGCAATTTTTTTTTTTTTTTTTTGAAACCAGTTGATGCTTCTGAAGAATTTTTTGATTTTAATTGGTCTAATTGAGAAATTTTTTTAGCAAGAGTTTTCACGCCTTCTTTCAGTTGGAAATTATTTTCAATTTAACAAAAAAAAAAAAAAAATTGCAGCAGCGTTGAAAATTTCCGTGTAAATTCAGTACATTCTCTTCGACCATTTGAGGCTTTCTTAATATTCCGGAAGGTAACAGAGGCAAATATCTCACGAAACTGAACTAGGAAGGTAGCATATTTTTCTTTGGTAACGTTAAGCATTTCAAACAATTTCACTTTTGGAAAATTGCCAATTTTCTTCCTCTTCTTCTTCTTCTTCAAAAAAAGAAAGAAAAAAAACCCGAAATGATTTGCACCTTTTGTCACAATGAAATTTAGTAATTTAAAATTATTTCGTCAGGAAATCAACACATGAACTCTGTTACTTATGGTATCCGCTTTCCATGTACAGTATCAACCGAATTAGACAATGAAAAATAAAAGTAAAAAATTAAAATGAACAAAAACGTGTAAATTGAAAAATTCCAATTTTCCCGCAATGATGACTTTTTTCGCTTTGACAATTTGTGATTTTTTTGTAACAAAAACAGTGTTATCCATTTTTTGTTTCCAAAGCAAAGGTAAACAAAATGCATTTAACACAATTTTTTCATGAAATTCTCATTTTATTATACATTTTTAACCTTAGCATCATATTTGAAGCACTACATCATTCAAATGACCGTCCCGTGAATATTTTCAAAAGTCGATCAGTTTCAGGTAATATTCGACCACCTTTTGACATATATTAGGCGGTATCTCAGTCATAATTTGACGAATGTTGGCTTTCACGTGCTCAAATGTCAAATATTTATTCGCATTAACACGGTCTTTCGCTTAGCCCCACAAAAAAAGTCCAACGGTGTCAAATCGCACTGCCTCGGTGGGGCCAATCGACATCGCCAAGACGAGAGATTACGTAGCCGGGAAATATCTCTCGCAATAAACCTATATTCGCTCGTTTTGTGTGGCAAGTATCACCATCTTGTTTGAACCACATATTGTACAAGTCGTATTCTTCAATTGAAGGCCAAAAAAGTCGGTTTTCATACGACGATTGACAGTGACAGTTTCTCCTTATCGTTTTCAGAGGATTCAACTCCAATTAAAACTTCGGACCAAAGATCGCACCAGACAGTAAGTTTTTCTGGTGTAATGGCCTTCTCTCAATTATTTGAGGGTTATCGAATCCCCACCTGCGACAACTTTACGTATCCACCGAGTGAGAAATGTGCCTCGTCGCTTAAGAAAATTTTTATGGAAAAAATCAGGGTTCAATACGGTCAAGCAATCAGTTTTTGTTTAAGCTGGCTGGATGTAGGAGTAAGTCCAAGTGAAAAATACACGATAATGTGACATTTTAAGGTTCCAGCTCTTGAGCACATCGATAAATAGACGTGTTCAGGTCTTCGGGCTACACTTTCACTTACAGCAGCGATATTTGAGCTAGAACATGCTATGAGTTATATGTAACCAATCCAGTCTCAGTTGGGCGATTACGTGTGTCATAACCTCCTCTTAGAGCACGAAATGTGTCCACGTTTGAATCACCATTTTTGTAGTAGGTTTCAACAATTTTAGCGCGTTGTGCAATTGTTAAGCGATCTATTTTTATAAAGACCTGATTTTTAACTAAAAAAAAAGACATTTTGGTTTGACGGGTAAATTTGACAGACATCATGAGAGTTTTTTCAAGATTGCCGAGTTGCCAATTTTCTATAAAAAAAATACATACCTAGATTTGTTTTATTTTTGTAATAAATACTTACAGAAATTATGTAAAGCGTTTCAATACTTACCCTCAACGTTGCCAATTTTCCTCGAAAACTGTAGTTGACAGTACGATTTATTTATTTATTTATATTTCTTTTTTACTCAAAAAAGAATTTGGAAAAAATTAAATATTTTATATTTTCTAAAAAGATTTTTTTTTTTCATTCAAACAGATAATAACAACAAACAAAATAAATAATGGAAGTTCTCTTCAAGTACAGTTTTTTTAAACTTATTTAAGGCAAATTGATAAGTCGAAGATGGCAGGGGGTTTCGAAATACACACCCACCATATTTATAAGTATATGGTACAAAATAATAGATGTTTTACCTATATTTATATGTATATGAGTATATCTGAAAAACTTCAATAGAAATAAATATGCCACAATAGATTTGTGGTTATGTGAAGAGCACACCTGTCGTGACGACAAGCCTCTATTTGCTTAAACCCGGCAGAAGTGATTAACTGCAATAACATTTTTGTGTGTGTACTCGTATGTACATATGTATAAGTGGTTTCGAAGATAAAAATTATAATGTTTCTCAACATATTTGATGTCTGTTTGCACTAATTTATATTATTTATTATGTTTATTTTGCTGCTGCTGCTGCTACTTGTTGTTAATTTAATGACTCTGTGTTGTTGTTGTTGTTGCGGTGTTGGCTGTCATAAATTCAACATTACTCCCTTTGGTATGCGTACATACGTATATTTGGTTTCTGACATTTTCTTTTATTAGAATTTGACATGCCACAATTCATGACACAAAATTACTTGAAACTATTCGGGTGCCACCTCCTCAAATTGGACGTGAGTGGCGGAATGCATGGGAAATTTTGATGCGTAATTTTGGTGGTTTTTTCCTTTTTTTTTTTTTTTTTTTTTTTGTGGAAACTTTCGTTGGGTTGGTCAAATTTTTTACTATCATTTATTTGCTTGAAGCTACACGCTGTTAAAAAAAAAATATATATATATATATGTATATATATATATATGTATGTATGATTTATATATAAAATAAATTAGCATAAATCATTCGCTTGTCAAAATTGAATATTAGTTAGGCAAAAAAAAAATCTTACCGAAATTTCTGTCACGCAAAAATGTTACCTCATCAGCATACCACCGCAAGTTGGGCGCATAATTCTCGATTTTTTTTTCTACTGCAATTATAGTGAAAACAAACTTTTTCTTACTAACTTTAAATTGAAATATTCTCAGTTCAACAATGAAATTCACACCTTCTTCCATTCCAACAGATTATGTGAATTTTTTCGTTTGCTCATGGCATTTTTCGTCTGCAAACCTCTTTTATGCCGTAAAGTATGCCGCGTGTCCTTTTTTCTGGTATCCCTTTTATACTTCACAAGTTAATATACATATATACATATATAATAATTTTTCAATTTGCCTTGCCTTGCCCGAAGCTAAGTTGAGTCAACATTTATTTTTGAATTTGAGCTACGCATAAAATGTCCACTGAACTCAACACCCATCACGTATGCATACAAATCGACATATGTACTTGCTTATACCTCTGTTTCTCACACCATAAATTCTCACTTCCGTTTGTGGACTTTCCTGCAAACATAATTTTCGGTCCCCCAACTTTTGTGCGTGTAGTAAATTATTTTTATTTTTGTTATGCTCATTTCATTTGATATTTAATTTATAGGTATAAACATACATACACGTTTTATTTCTCAATTAATTTCCTAATTATCGTAATTATATGTTTTTTTCTTTTGTGTTCAGTTTGGAAGCCCCAACAGTTTGTGTAGCAAAAAAATATATATATTCCTTTCTCACTCCCCTTCTCAGCCACCGCTCGCTGGTATTTTATATATGTATGCCTGTTGGTAATATAGTTAAATGAACTGCTGTGCTAGGGCTTACTTGCGGTCAACCACCTTTTGGTTGCTGCCATAAAAATGCGTAAAAAAGTGCTTCTACGTGCCATTTCAGAGTGTAGGCACAATGAAAGGTAGTCGCCTTTTAGGCGTTGTAATATAGTAAACGGATACTATAATTACATTAAATACAAATTGTTTACATGCGCTTAATGTGTGTTACGCCTTTTATATATATATTTGTATGTTTATCAAATGTAATTTATGTAGCTATCTACCTCCTTCCAAATATAAATATATTTCAATATAAAGCGAAATATATACATACACACAACAACTGTACATCTCTTTATCCATTGCCATTTTATTTAAATCAACTTCTCAATTTTCTATGAAAATATACAGCAGATATATGTAGGAAAGCAGCTCTTTATCATCTTCTACACTTCCGTTCTATCTCTTTACATTTAACCCATTTCCATTAAATATTTTTGCTCGAGATATCTGCGCGCGTTTATCTCTTTGCATCTACATTTACTATTTACTTTTCAGGTGAAAGCAAATTTCACTCCCATTTTCTTACTTTCCTTCATTTCCTCTGGTTCGTTTTTACATCATTAAATGTAATATTTTAATTTCGTTGTATTCTCAATGTCTGCCTTCTCCACGCTGAGCAGTTGGGCCAACATATATATATAATTAGGTCGTCCGACAACTTGCTTTTATAATTACACATAAAATGTATAATAAACAGATTTGATTTCCGTTACACCTTTTAATGTGCGCACAAATTGTGCTCTAAGCAGTACCAAAGATGCTTAAAGATAGCATATATTCAAGTAAATTTAAATTAAATAAAATGAAGTAAAAAGAAATGAAATGAAATGAAATAAAATGAAAAAAAATTAAATTAAAAAAAATAAAAAAATAAAATAAAATAAAATAAAATAAAAAAATAAAATAAATAAAAATAAAAATAAAAAATAAAATAAAAAATAAAAAAATAAAAAAAATAAAATAAAATAAATAAAATAAATAAAAATAAAAATAAAATAACAAACTAAAATTGGAAAAAAAAAAAAATTAAATCATAAAAAAAATAAAATAAAATAAAATAAAATAAAATAAAATAAACTAATATAAAATAAAATAAAATAAAATAAAATTAAATAAAATTAAATAAAATAAAATAAAATAAAATAAAATAAAATAAAATAAAATAAAATAAAATAATATAAAATAAAATAACATAAAATAAAATAAAATAAAATTATATAAAATAAAACAAATTAACATAAAATTAAATTAAATTAAAATAAAATAAATTAAAATAAAATAAAATAAAACAAAATAAAATAAAATAAATTAATACAAAACAAAGTAAAATAAGATAAAATAATAAAATAAAATAAAATAAAATAAAATAAAATAAATAAAATAAAATAAAATAAAATAAAATAAGATAAAATAAAATAAAATAAAATAAAATAAAATAAAATAAAATAAAATAAAATAAAATAAAATAAAATAATATAAAATAAATAAAATAATAAAAAATAAAGTAAAATAAAAATCCAAATAATAGATAAAATAAATATATTATTATATTATGGTAAACGTGAAAATCCATTTCAAGTTTCCTTACTTTTTTTAAGAAAAAAATACAGAAATTAAATTTTCGATGAACCGTTCGAGCATTTCGACTGGTAACTGGCGAATAACACGCGCGATGTTTTGCTCCTAGGCCTGAATCGAAGCGGGATGATCCACGTAGACTTAATACTTTACCTATCCCCACAGGAAAAAGTCTAACGGTGAGATATCACACAATTTTAGTGGCCAATCGACCGACCCAAATCGTGAAATTATCTGCTCAGCGAAGTGTTTTCTTTATAAATCCATTGATTGCTGCAATGTGTGGGAAGTAGCACCGTCTTGTTGAAACCAAATGTCGCGTAGATCACAAGCTTCAATTTCAAACCACACCAAATCGTTGTTCTTCTTTTTTCTGGATAAAATGGCAGCTCTTGAATCTCATTAGGTTGCTCTTCGTCCCAAATGCAGCAAATTTTGCTTGTTTACATACCTATTGAGCCAGAAATGGGCCTCATCGCTGAACAAAATTTAGCTCGAATATATTGGATCTTCTTGGAACTTTTCAAGAGCCCATAGAACGGAGCTTGAGAAGTTGAGCAGCTTCAGTTCTTTCACAAGCTGTATTTTGTACGTTTTCAATTCAAGATATCGCCGTGAAATGTGCCAAGTCGTTTCATACGTTAGTCCGAGTTGCCAAACAATACTGAACAAAAATAGTATGACAGCATAGGGCACAAAAATGTTAGGAAACGGAAGATAGACTCTGGGGCAGGTTGCCCAATACTAGCTTGAACATTAGGGACTCTCGCGGGTGGAGGTCATACTTCAGTATTAACATAGTTTTTTCTTGCCAATTAAATGTGAAAAGCAGTTAGTACCTACTGAAACGACATAATTTTTTGACCCAATACGTGTAGAACCCCAGATATATCGAGAGTAAAATGATCGTTTTCTAGGCCGGAACCAGAACCGTTGGTGAAAATAGTGGACCACTTCGAGTAAGGTGATAACGAAAGTACGGAGTTAAGGTAACTAGTGGTCGTGACATTCCAGGCTATGTTGGAAGTTGAAACCATTTTTTTTATGTAAGGCCAAACCTAAAGTAGAAGTCTCATCTGTCAAGGAGAGGTATTAAAAGTGGTATTAGATGTAGGAAGCACATGCTTGAAATGGTAGCGAGAAAGTTTTTGAATATCACTATTAGTCATGATCAGGAAGAAAGACAGGATTTTATGATGTAGATTATAGCATTTAGAGCAAATGTACCGCTTGCATTGTTAAAGCAAAAGCACGCTAGGCTAAAGTGTTGTCTGAACCTTAAGTCAGCGTATTGACCCTTTGGTGGCACAGAATTTAATGCTTAAAAACAGGTTGCTTTAAAAATTTAAATTCAATCAGAGCAAAATTTATATACAACGGAATTAGCAAGAGCATTTATACTGCAAAAGCAAAGTATAAAAATTTATGCGATCATAAATTGAGTACGCATTTCTATTCGCACATTTCGACACACACTTAAATTTTATGCATCAATTTACAACTATTTACTTACCGCATTTGTGCATTTCACGCCTCTTTTCTCGCCCTAAAAAACAATCACTTACAACATAGTGATAAGTGCGTGTGTGTGTGTGTTGTGTGTAAGTGTGAGTAGCGTCCTTCATCGACACAGACGTTAGTGCAAAACGTTGCATATTTATAAGCTGACATGCATAATTTAGCAATTTCATTGCAAATACAATTGTTGCCATGGTTGATTGTTTTCGCAGCGGAAGTGTCTATGCTCCACACATACATAAATACTCGTATAAACGCTTACAACGGAACGCATTTTACATAATATTACATGCATACAAATATATATATAAAATGTAAAAATTTATGCTACACAAAAACAAGAAAAAAATTATTGTCTATGCACAAAGTGAATGCAGTTAAGGCGAATTTTCTTTCAAAAAAAAAGTAGTAAAATAACATAAACAAAAGTCTTGCACATGCTTACATACATATAAATGTTGAGGCAATGCCTTCAATAGCGGTAACATCTAAACAAGAAGCGGAAATGCAAGGCATACTCAGCCATTTCCGCAACAACAATGTGCAAATACACACACACACGCACACATGCCTACACATACACTAGCATTTGTGCTGAAGTAATGCGATGGACTATTGAAGGACTTCCATAGGCCATATATTTACTTACGCATACACAGCCATGCAATATAAGCAACTATGTAGTGTTGGGCTTGAGCTCTGCCTCTACCATGGCTGGTTAGTTTTTTTTTCTTTTTGCAAAATTAAATCAATTCGCTTTAACAAGCTTTGCAACCCACCGGCCAAGGTTGGTTGGGCTATAGTCATTTGTTATTCCTTACATAGTTGTTCTATGTACTGTTGTTAATTGTAATTGCTGTTCTAAGGGATATCGTCGTATCTGTGTTGTAACTAGAGGTAATGCAAACTAGACTGTACAGTTTATTTGGGTTTATACTATATTACTATATATCTATGTATATTTTCATCAATTTCTGCATATTGTGTACGGAAAAGCAGAAGATTTGCTTTCATCATTGCTTTTAGGTGCATGAGCCTGTTATTCATTCATTCAAGTGAGATATAAGTGATTTTTTTTTTTGTGAAACTAGTCTTAAGTAAAGATTTCGAAAGTGCTCGAAGAAAGAAATTTATAAATACGTCGGGGAAAATATATTCATATATGCAGTTATTTGCGGAAAGGAGGGATTTTGTAAAGAAAGTTTGCTTACTCTAATAATGGATATATTTTCTAGGTTTCAGTAGATGTGAAAAAAACAAGAATTTAAATTAAAAACGATTTTGAAAAAACTTAAACAAATAAAAGGTAGTAAATTCATAAGAAAAATCACTGCTCAAAAAGCCTGCAATTTGAGTTAGGAATTTCTCTCTATACTAGGACAAGCAAAAATAAATGGATTAATTTAATTTATAGTTTTTAATTTTTGTTTGTTTGTTTTGTTTTATAGTATGCTAATTAATTGGTTTTATATTATAATTTTAATATTTTAAGTGTTTTTTTTAATATTAAATTATTTTTTATTTATTAGCATTGGAAAAATTTTACTATCCATTTTTTTATCATTTGTTTATTTATATTTCAAGAGTACACAAAATTAATATAAAAAAAAATTTCATGGAGTAATGAGTCCCTGAAGTAAAGAGGAAAAAAATAACTTGTCCTCGTCGGCATGATTTCTACCCCTGTGGTAATCTGAAAAATAAAACAATAATGGATTCTTAATAAGTTCGAATGTCGCTATCTCAAGAACGTGCAAATCGAAGTTTTCACTAATATTTCAACTTTGTCCAATTTTTTTTAAATTTTACAAATTTCAAATTTTAGCGACAGAGAGATATCTAGAGAATATTTATGCCAAATTTCAAGTAAATCGACTGATTAGAACTTGAGATTTTGTGGTTACTGCATCGAAGAAAGTAGTTTCGAGAAAAAGTTTAAAGTTCTGCGTAAAGGCCGAGCCGATATGGATTTTTCAAATTTTATTTAAATTTTTTATTTATTTATTTTTTTTATATTTATTTTTATTTTATTTTATTTTTTCTTCTTCTTTAATTTTATTTTTTATTTATTTTTACATTTTTTTGTTTTTTTTTAAATAATATTTTATATTTTATAAATTTTTTTTTGAATGATATTATATTCAGAACTTAATTGTATCGGTTGCACTTAACATTAAGTAAAAAACATTTGAATTTCCTTAAAAATTAGCCGATATGGATTTTTTAAAATTTATTTTATTTTTCATTTTTTTACTTTATTGAATTTTTTTAATATATTTTTATTTTTTTATTTATTTTATATATTATTTTATTTTTTTAATTTAATTTTTCATTTCATTTTTTTTTTTTTTATCCTTTATTTTATTTATTTTAATTTTATTTTATTTTAGTTTATTTTATTTTATTTTATTTTATTTTATCTTAATTTATTTTATTAATTTTTACTTTATATTATTTTATTTTATTTTATTTTTCATTTATTTTTATATTTTATTTTATATTATTTCTTTTAATTTATTTTTTTTATTTTATATTATTTTTATTTAATTTCATTTTTATTTTTATTTTTTTTTATATATATTTTTTTTTTCATTGCACTTTATTTTATTTTATTTTATTTTATATTTTTGTATATTTATTTGCACCTTGTAACCGCTGAAATGATTTTTTGCCTAAATGTAACTTTGTTTAAATTTGATTTGATTTATTTCAAACTAATTGATTTTATATTATTTTGTGTCCTTGTATATATAGTGTACAGTTTTCTTAAAGTTCAAACAGTAGAATGTATTGAACAAATTTTCTCGGAATTCACGTCAGGTCCACCTTTTTCTCACTTTTTCACTAATCGCTTTAAAAATGTTAAATGGTACAAAATAGTGCATACTCATGCATGTACGTATATATTCACTTACATATATTCATATACAATTATGTATAACCTCATACATGCTCATAAACTACCACCAATAAGCCGCCACCTTCGCAAATCGCATTCTTTTGTCTTTCTTTTCGCACAGTAAATTACAATGAGTGCCCGTCGGTTGCTGCTGGCGATACTCTTACCACTCTCCTTGCCTAACCTCATCATCCACTGTTCATGAAACCCTTAGCATACTAGCATTACCACAAACGCCATCATCAGCGGTTGCATGGCAAATATCATTCATCAGCACTACTTATACTACCTTCCGGGCAATTGATGGGGAGGTGTGTGTTGGTTGCTGGCTGCCGGTAGGGGTAGTAACTGAAAGGCCGCCTACCTGTCGTAGTCTTTTCCCTGTTATTTTACAAATTAATGTGTGTTTGTAACTTCATGCGGGTGTGTGTGTGTGTATAGATACGTGCACTCATAAACGCGCCAACGCGGCAGACGCGCATACACAGCTTTGGCAGCAGGCTGGCACGTCAGCACTTTACATTTTTACAATTTCGCCTAAACAAGATTTATGGTTCACTAGCATTTTTCAAATGATTTTACATACTATCATTTGTTGTATATATATACACACACACAGATACGAACGTATACATATCCATGCAGTAGTGTTTGTGTGTGCCCGCCAACATTTGCCTTACGTTATGGTTGTAAAACTCACACGTTTCGCCATCGAGCCTAGCCCTTCCAATGTAGGTTTATATCATGACCTGCTGCGCCTACAAATATGCAATAAAAGTTCTGCATTACAATTTAGTACATTTCCTAAGAACCGCAGTTACATGCAGTTAACAGTTAGCAAACACATCAGAAAAATGCATGGTAACGAATCAGCCCCAAAAAAGAGGTGAGAGAGAGAGAGTGCTAGCGTGATGTTATTGCATGGTAATACCATAGACGGCAACGCTGTATTAAACTTTAATCTCAAAATGTCTATAAATGATGCATTTTCAGAAGAGTTACTGAATTTTCAACTTAGAGTAAAATTTAGATACTTGCTGGGGACTATTACGAATAAGACTCTGTTGTTACGTAATATGACGGGTAACTATGCCTACTGCAACATCACTGCGTCCTCACAACAATGGTGTGTGCCTCTTGCAGGTCACTAAAAAATTCAGCTCTGAGGAATCGTCGCCCCCACTGGAACCGCAAGTAATGCGAACTTCAAGGGGGCTTCCCATATTTCTGGTCTGGAGATTTACATCTCGGAACCTGCGCCCGGGACCCGCTTTTACTTACGTAGTACGATCTCTACGTAGTATGATATATTTTTCTAGTTTTCTTCGTTCTGAAGCATTGCTGGTACGATGTAGTCCGCGTCCAGAGGTCCTAAAAGGTTCCGTCGCTTCTTTCCGTCGCTGCTTTCCGTCGTTCACATTTAAAAAATGTGTGGTCGGGACAGTCTTCGCTAGCTTCATTTTATATGCAGGACAGCTCTTCCGCTTTACCAATTTTGTGAAGGCATTCTCTGAGGTCTGAGGTAATACCTAAGTAGTTCACTGTGTCCAGAGTTTCAAATCCTTAATTAGCCTAGCGCTCCATCTGCCGCAAGTTCCTTGTTATCCGCGGCTTTGCCATCGATTCTATCCAGTTTTAGATCGTCTCTTGCGTTTTCTCACATTCCTTTATTCTTAAGGTCCCAAATTTTCTTTGTCTCTAGTGCCAGGAGTTCTATAGGTGCACTTCCACTTATCACTAGAACGGCTTCACTTAACACCGTACGGTATGCTGCCGTACAATAAACTTTAACTATGATCTTCCGCCGGTTACTTTTCTTTAAGGTGTCTGCCCTTTGTTCTGCACAATAAAGTGCACTAATAGTTGCCGACATCAGTAGTTTCATTTTCTCCCGCGTGGGTACCCCGATATTGGACATCAGTCTGCTGAGTCGAGATCTATATTTCCATTTTCATTTTCGTAATAACGGTATCGAAGTGTACCAACTTGTAAACGTTCAGGTTTATAATTATTTATAAAAGTATTAAAAATTATAAAGAAAAATTAAATTTAATATTTTGCTTGAGCAGACGTTCTAAGCTGTCTAGGGGCATTTTTAATGAGGCAAAGTCTGACTATTTGAGCAGTATGTAAGCCTAGATTCTGCGCACTTTTTTCAAGTTTCTTTTTAAATGTTTAAATATGCCCATTTATTCATTGTCGATTCGATAAATTCAAACTGACCCACTCCACTAGCCACCGCAATGTTTCACTGTACCAACAAAATTTTGTTTTTCAAGGACAGTTCCTGATTTACGAGGCACAAATTGGCGGCTTTTTATGCCGAATATATAATATTTGCTCTCATCTGAGGAAAAGATTTCTTTCCAGAATTCTGGAGACTTATTTATATAATATAATTATGAGCAAATTTTATGCGATTTCGTTTGTTGGCAAGCGATATGTAAGGTTTTTTATTAGCGACTCCACCATGATATCCAGCTTTACGTAAAATTTTTCTAGCAGTTTCTGCACAAATTGTTTTTTTTTTCAAACGTTTTATTTTCGTTTTCAACTATATTTCTTGACGTAATTTGCGGGTTAACTTTCATCAGAGTTGTTATTTTGCGTTCTTCCCGTACTGATAATCTTTTGGACGGCCGGATCGGAGTTTCGACTTTAAAATACCGGTTTGTTTGAAATCATTTACTATGTGCTGGACGGTGGAATACGTTCTCCCAATAGTTTGTCCAATTTTTCGGAAACATTCGCCATCCTTTCACAGTTCAATAATTGTTTCTCTTTCTGGCACACTTAGTTTCTTTCTCTTTGGTTTCCATTTTTGTAAACTAATACTAAATTAGAATAAATGACAATAGAAAATATGCAAAAAGAAGAAACATCTTCATGGAAAGTAATGGTATTCTCAAATCAAGCACACTGAACGAAGGCTTTGTGGTGCCTATGTTTACTTGTTGCTGCACTTAGATACCGTTATTTCGAAAATGAAAATAGGAATACAGGTTTTTGTTTTTGCATTTTGAACTGAGAAATATAATGAATAAATATTTGTAAAAAATTTTAACTGAATTAACTATTTCAATTGTGTTTGAACTTTACTTTAAAAACTATGTTGGTTGGACGCATACTTTGTGGTCTATGTGTATGTACCGACATATATTAGTTTTGTATTGTTTGTATAAAAATTTTTTTTTATTTTCTATGTGTAAATTAGAATGTATTAAAATAAAACAAAATGCAATAAAATAAAATTAAGTAAAATATAATTAAATGAATAAATGAAATTAAAATGAATTGAAAAAACTCCCAAAGGAAAAAAATTAAATAAATTCAATAAAAAATCAAATTAATTGAAATAATTAATTAATAAGTTACAAGTACTAAATGATAAATAATAAAATAAAACAAAAAATATTAAAATGAAAATCAAATAAAATAAATTTTTATTTATTAATTTAATGCAAAATTAATTAAACAAAATAAATGTAAATTAATTTTAATTAAATAAAATGAAATAAAATAAAATGAAATTAAATTTAATTAAATTAAATTAAACTAAATAAAAAATAAAAACAAAAATATAAAATAAAATAAAATGTAATAAGGTTAAACTAAATTTAAAAATTCAATTCAATTACAATTAATAAAATTAAAAATATTTAAATGAAAAATTTATTTTAATAAAAAAATAATAATAATAATAATAAACAAAAAATAATAAAATAAATAAAAAGATGAAATAAAATTAAAATATATTCACTAATAAAAATAAAAATTTTAAAATTATTTAGAAAAAAACAAAAAGTAATTAAATTTCTGTAAAAAAAAACTAAATTATTTGAACAAAAAATTAAATTAAATAGGAAAGTAAAATAAAAGAAAATAATTTAAAACATAAAAAAATTGGAAAAGTTAACCCAAATAAAATATATAAGTTAGGATGATATAGAATAAAACAAAATACATCAAAGAAAAGTAAAAAAAATTAAATATAGTTAAATGTAACAAAAACAAATAAAATAAATATAAAATTAAAAAAATTAAAATTAAACAAAATTAAATGGAAAAATTATAAATTCATATAAACCTCTAAGAAGGAAAAATGAATTAAAATTGAAAGAAATAAAATAAAGTGAAATGATTTTTTATGATATAAAATGGAATCAGAAGAAGTAAAATTTAATAAAATTAGATAAAATAGTGGAAAAATCGATTAAAAAATTAATTAATTATAGTACAGGAATCGAGTAAGTTACGGTTTCGGTTGGGTTTTGAGTTTTTGCTTACCACTTGTACTTTGAAAAATTCGAGTAGCTTATAATTTTGTCGTTAATTGAAATTCTGAAAACTTTTATAAGCAATTTATTACGATACAGCTTTTGTTTCCCTCCTAGAAGCTGAGAATGAAAAATTCCATTTTTAAACATACAATAAAAAGTACCAACCAACATTCTCTAAAATAATGGTCTTGATAGTCTGCTGGTACCGAGAAACTATAGAAACTTGCTACATATATATATTTTTTATTCAACAATTCGAAATTTATACCACTGTTTCTGAAATACCCTTGATTTTGTCGAGACATTTAGAAAAAATGTAGTAACTGGAGCTCTTTCCAAAAAGCTTACTCTCCTTTTATTGGTACTTATGTCTACCAAATGCACTAACCTCGTCCGTTTTATCTATCTCTCAAAAATTTCCAACAACATTTACAACAAATTTTTTCAGTTTCTCCCTTTTTCGTACTTCTACGTCTGATACCCTCTTGCTTGCTGCACATTCAATCAATATTGCCGAGGGGGGAGCGTTGATTCGCTTTGCAGACAATCATTTCCGTTATAAGCCCTCATGTAATTACCACTTGTTTCCCGTTAGTGCAAATATGTATGCATATATGTACGAACAAACATTTTAACGGAGCGAAAATAGCACTGAAACATTTTACTTTCCGCCACACAACTACAAACAGCTCTGCAGTGGCGACAGCAGCAGCAGCAGCAGCAGGAGTATACAAAGTCAACATTTTCACTCGTGTTTTAGTTTCATGTAACCCATAAAGTTTGCTCGATTTTTTTTCTTTGTTTTCTGCAGCAAGTGTTTGCCAATTTTTTAATTTATTTTTATTTTAATTTTTTTTTTTTTTGTGTTTTTTTTTAACTTTCCCCTACATTTTTTCATACCCTCCTAACTAACTTGAGGCTCCGTGACGGCAACATTTCAAGCCGTTCAACACGATTGTGTGGACGCGCTGTTGAAAAGCTAACGCGCGCGTGCTTGCCTACTAGAGCCGCCCTATTACAGCACGAGACGTCGTCGTCGTCATCATTGTTGCCTTCATTGTAGTAACACGAATCACTTGAATTGTTGCAGTTGGATTTTCTTCTTTTTTTTTATTACAACGTGCTCTTTTGTTTTTCGCTTTTGCTTTTATTGTTGTTTGTTGTACACACGGCGGTTTGTTGAATTGGCGGGACAAGTTGTCAGTTTTTTGTTAGTTTTATTTTCAACTTCCTGTATGTGGGCGGTATGTTGTTGCACTACTGACAGGAAAAAATCTTGCATATGCTAAGGGGCTGCTGACAGCCCATAGGTGCTAAGCATTTGAGTGTTAGTGGATGAAACTAATTAATGTTATTGAACAGTGACCTGAGAAAGCATCTAGAAATTTGGTTTATTTTATTTTTTTATAATTTAATTAGTCTTTTTTAAATATTCTGTTTTAAACAATTTTATTTCATTTTAATTTTAGTTATTTTATTTTACAATACACATTAAATTTATTTTTAATTTATTTTAGGTTATTTAATTTAATTTAATATAATTAAATCTTGTTAAATATTTTTAATTTTAATTTTCTTTTTATTTTGAGTTTTTCAACTACTGTTTCTACAAATGTTTCCTTCACTCCAATTATTATTTTAAATAATTTCCTCATCTACTTTTGCTTCTTGTGGCATATTTAATTCCTTAAAGTATTGCTACAATGATGAGAATCGCAATATTTCTTCAATCAATTCAAAGGAAAACTTACAACGCTGTAAATATTCTGACTTCTTTTAGAGCAATAAAGTATTAGTATATTAAGCTTTCGCCCTCAATCTGCTTAAGAAAGGGCCAGAGAAAAGTCAACCCTTTTTCGAATAGCAACCGGTGTAAATTCGAATTTAGGAGAAGAGATAGACCCACCGCAATTTATACCGATCGCATCAGAATCACTAGCCATTTATTTAGCCATGTCCGTCTGCCTGTCTGTCCGTCTGTCTGTCGGAAACTAGTCCCTCAATTTTGGGATATTTCAACCAAGCTTGGTAAGAAAATGTACTTGTACGTTTAAACGACCATTTGTCGGAACCGGCAAGATCGGACTATACCGTATATATGAGCGACTTCAGATTTGAAATTTTGGGTCATAAATCTATCAAAAGAGTACCTTCGATCGTGAAATTTGGTGTACTATACATACCTAACGAACTGCAAATTGGTTCTGTATTTGGCAAATCATCGAAATCAGACGCATATAACATAAATTCAGTCATTGCATATTGTGAATAGCATATTTGTTATGAAAATCATCAAAAACGAACTGGTAGATCGTATAGCCCCAGTACAACCGATTTTTTCAGATATGTGGTTTTGGGTCAAAATTCCGCCGGAAAAACATCTAAGTGCGTGAAGTTTGGTATTCTAAAGACGCAAATTCAAGTTCATATTGACACTGAAAATTATTAAAATCGAATTTTGCAATTCGCAATATATTTGATACGTTCGTGAAAGGTATACAGACTTCGTTTAATTTAAATATGAATTCTGAATTTATTTTTTACTTTTTTATTTATTTTATTATGACGCTATAGGAAGTCAGAAATTAATAAGTTTTGTTGGTGTCCATAGGATAACAATCTTATTGGGGAAAACCTTTTTTTGAGAACCTAAATACTCAGCGAACAGAATGCATATTTTTCAGGATTTCCTCTTTCTCTCCCTCTCTCTCTGTTATATGAAAAAAATTTTGTGGTTGCTACCGCCGTGCGATATTTTATTTTTTTCTCCTATAGGCACTATGAGTGGGAACATAACGAATGAAGAGAACGAGGGCAGAGGGAGATGTAGGAAGGTAAAGACAAAGCATGCTGAGTATTTGTCTTAAGCTTTGCATGAGGCAACAGAACAATCGAAATGAGTACACGTAGAGCCTACCATTAGGAATATATGTAGATATTTTGTACACTTTGTTCTAGAAGCCAAAGTTTTGAAAGAATCTGAGTCTAATCTGACACTCTCATTCTCCGAACCTTTTCCCCCTTGATACATGTGCATTAACACAGAACTCAGCTAATTCTTAAGAAATTTAAAATTCCTGATGTGGCTCTTATCACGAAATATATACCTCGTGATCATCCTATTCTAATCTTCTCAAACATGGAGGAGAATGAAAAGGCCTCGGTCAGCTGGTAGAATTTCAAAAGCAAGCGATAAAATTTTACTCGAAATTACTTCTCTCTACTTTGTTCTATAAGACGTTTTTTCTTTTTAACGGAAGACGTTAGAGAAAGCAGTAATATCTCAGCAGTTGAAACGCGTACAGCTCGCAGTCCTTATTAGTCTTAGCTGAACGTTGCTAATTAGTTCAGTTCGATAACTGCTCTGTACTCAGAGATGTGAACACGGTTGTGCTCTGGGTACGATTCGTGGTATTGACAATTTTCGACGAAACCCCTGACTATACAGATAGGATAGGTTACCCCTGACTATACAGATCTGTGGGTTACCACTGAGTATATAGGTCGGTGGATTTCTGAAAGGTGTATGTATCTCGTTCTGCTCATTCAATATATATTGTGCAGATGAAGTGAGAAGTTTGAGAGCAATGACTTTTATTCATAGATTGATTGAAGCTGAATGAAAGGCTCCAAGTTCAAAGATCCTAAACAGTATTAATGATTTTAACTGGAGATGACTACCGCTTCTAGTTAAAATCTTTAACAATTGCTTTAGATCTTTGGACATGGAGCTCTTCAATCAGCTTCCACCCGGCTGTGAATGAAACTGAGGATTCTATGACTCCTTTCTGTACAGAAAGTTGGCACATACTACGACAGCTAGAGGATCTGTATAGTTTTTGATACAATTGTGATACTTCAAGAATAAAAATAGAATGTTTTAGCTTTCTTTAAATGAAATGAGATGCTGCTGATCATATGACTAAATTGTAATTAGACTTGAAGGCCCATTGAGAAGCTGTTATAGGGTTCTTATTACCTTCTTAAAAGATCGCAGCATTTCATGTGCCCTATAAATGCTGCAAATACTTCAGCTAGGCAGTCAAGAAAGTGTAGTATAGTGTTTAGGAGTGGATAGTAGCAGAGTTAGTGTTCAAGAAACTCTTCTTCTACCTGTTGTTATACTGTATACTATACACTAGTATAGTGGTGCCATAGCTGTCGGGTCTCGTTACATTTTGCATGTCATTTAGCCATCAAATTTTTTTTTTTTTTTTTTTTTTTTTTTTTTTTTTTTTTTTTTTGAAAGTAAGTTTTGTCATGTGTTTTGCCTTGGACAGAGCTCTAGCTATCGCAGCTTACACTCTCATCGAGTTTTCAACGATTTGAACACTCTGATCGAGCGCATTTGTATATTCTCATTTATTTCTGCTCGGAATCCTTATGGAGAATAAATTTTCCAGTCAGTAGATAGCAGTTGTGTTGTTCAGGTATACTGGAAATTGTACAAAATACAATATTTGGATTACTCTATAGAGAGGTATTTTTCGCAGAATGATTTGTGTTCAATTTCATCGTATTGCAGCTCCCTCATACGGATCTAGGAGGAAAATATGGAGGAGAGGAGAGTATTCCCAATGAGTAGACTTTACAGCTACCGTAATGAGGATTGCTGCCGCCCGCTGAACATTGTCGACCTTTCCGCTGTGTTAAGCTGAGTTTCCTTTTTAAGATTACCCTGGGATATTTAACTTCGGCAGAGAGAGAGAGAGTGATTGCCATTTCCTTGTAAAAACCATATCGAAATACGATTTTTGCTGTTCCTCTATGTATGAGACGCTTACTTGGAAGTTTTGGGTATTTCCCTGCAACTGTCAGGGCAATATACATAGGCATGCTCATATCAGCGAAGATAATCTTGCTTCTCAGGTGAGATTCCACGAGCCGCATCCTTACGATAGGATGATCTGGAACCATTTCTTGAAGATCTTCTGTTTCACTTTAAATTTCTGCCCATCTGTGGTCTTCATTTGTAAGACCAAGATAGACTTCTTGTACTTGCTAAATCACAGTTTCAATATTGTTGTTGACTAGACACACCTTCTGCTTCTATATATTTACCAGATACATTTCTTCTTCAACACCAGTTGACATTTATACAAACGAACGCGTTTTTGGTGCTCATATCCTTCACTTACTTCATGCCAATTCAATGATACACTACTCCATTCGATCTTTAAATCTCTGCTCTCAAGCCAACTCATAACGCATTCAACTGCATCCTGGCATGTTACGTGCGCGCAAAACTTTCAATTGCCGTTACTTATGCAGACGCTTTATTTACATATCCATGAATTTGTATATATAGACTTACTGCTTATTCGATATCTGGCAACAATCCATAATGCCATCATATGAGCGCTAGTGCTGTTGTCTGTGTGTGTATGTGTATGATTTCATTGCAGATATCTATGACTGTGCCTGCTGCATGAGCATGCAATTTATTTGCACAAAATGACAGGATAATGTGAATATCCCATATACAGCGTGCGACCCTCCCCATACAATAACATTCAGCGCCTTCATGACGCCATACTACATACATACTTACATATTCCCCTGCACATTTGCTTTCTTCAGTTAGCAATCGTTGGCTCGTTAGTTCATTCAGCTGTGCTCAAAAGTGCATAAATACTTGCGTGTGTGAGTGTGTGTGTGACTATATATGCATATAGTTTTTTCTCTTTCTATGACTTCCAATAGTCACATTTTATGAACACTGTCACCCCAACAACGCGCTTCTAAATTCTGGCACCTCCTTCTTCTCTGCATTCCATTGAAAGTGAGCGCCCGCGCACATTTGGTAGGATTTGTTGAAGGAAACGCGGTATTCGCAGCGAGTTTATTTGCAATGCCATAAATCTGCCCTAACACATTCTCACGCACTGCAAAAGCTCACAAGTTCATTTCTGCTTTAGCTTGGCAGCTGAGTGTGGGAAGCATACTTTTCGGCGTCACATGGAAAAATAATCACGTTGAAATTTATGTACACAACGAGCTGCGTATTCGACATAAATAAAAAATAAAAATAAAAATAAAATAAAAATAAAAAACAACAACAGCAATAACAAGTAAAAGAAGACATGAACCGAACTTTCCAACACATTTTTAGTGATACGCTTTTGTCACGTTTACAAGCTTTAGTAGTTGTGAGCAGCCTAGTTTTAGATGCGGAAAATGTGTTGACGCGCTATATATCTGCTATTAATCACTTTAAATTTTCGAAAACTGTTGAATATTTTAATTTTCAATTTACCAACAAGTCAATATTACTTTAATTAAAATCCAAATACGGATTGGAACACGTAGAAACGGTACTTTTAAAACTTTACTATAAATTCAGCAATTCCCTTAAAAACATTTAGATTTTTCATTTCAGTTTGAAGTTCCTTAGATTTACGGCAAATGCCAATTTTCACTCACAAATATACCGCTCTAATCCTTGTTCAAAATGGGCAAAAGTATGACCACTTCATTTTTTGAAAAAAAAAAATATTTTCGTTTTTTAATTAGAAGGAAATAAATTATACAAAATAAAATAATTAATATTTATAAATATTTATAAATCAAATTTAACATTTTTTAAAAATATTGAACATTTTTGCTTTCTGTTATAATTTTAAAGTTTACCATAATATAAAAGTGCAATTAAAAAGTCCCCGGCCTGCCATAGAAAAACACATTTTTTTTGTGGCACAATTATTATTTTTTTAATTCAAAATAGTTCTTTTCAAAGGTGATACACTGATTATAGCGATCCTCCAACTTTTCAAAATAGGCCTTAGTTTCGTCGATCACCTCTTCATTCAAAAAAAAAAATTTCCCAGCGAGCGTGCCTTTGAGATTTGAGAACAGAAAACAGTTGCTTCGATCCAGATCTGGAGAATACGGTGGATGCGGGAGCAATTCGAAGTCCAATTAATGGATTTTTGCCATCGATTTCACTGACTAGTGATATGGTGCATTGTCTTAGTGAGAGACAATAATGCTTTGTCATAGTTGCTGGCTGTTGATGGGCCTTTCTTTTTCAAGGTAGTCAATGAAAATTATTCCATGCACATCGAAAAATGTCGACGCCATAACCCTGACAGCCGACTGTTGCGTTTTTTCACACTTTGAAGCGGGTACATCGTGTGCAGTTTGCTCTGCTACTGATGAAGTCGTGTTTCATCTATGTGAAACAAATCGACGCAAAAACTCGGGCTTATTAAGCTTTTTCATCTCCAAACACTCCTTCGAATCATCAACTCGTCGTTGTTTTAGGTTGAAAGTGAGCTCACGGAGCACTCACTTTGCACAGAGCTTTGTCATATTGATAGATTGATAGTTGATATATCTAGAGTGCCTATTATTTTATTCAATTTAAATTTACGGTCATTCAGAATCATTGTGGATTTTTTGATGTTTTCGTCGGAAACGACCTCTTTTGGGCCTCCACTGCGTTCATCATCTTCGGTACTCATTTCATCACGTCTTCAGTGTACTCGTCATTAAACCAGGTGTTTTCTTGAACTGTGTTTTCCTTCAAAAAGCAATATTTTTTATCAACACGCGAAATTTCCTTTTACCCATTTTTTCACAATAACAAAGGCTACTTCACTCAAAATACTATAATTCACAAACTAATGATGCGACAGCTGTCAAATGACATGCGTCTTTTGAAAGTTAGTTGTAACTAAAAATCTGTATGGTAGCGCGATCTATGTGCCAGGCCGAAGACTTTCTAATTAAACTATTTTTCTTTTAAACCTTTTTATATACAAATATAATAAGTTGTTTTAAAATCGTAGTTTGAGTGATTTTTACCAATTTGGTACTCTCCCAGCTAGTTGAATTTCCTTCAAAAAAATACTAATAGTAAACTGTTGTTTTGATGACTAATTTGAGATTTTCCTTATGCCACGAGAGACAACAAATTTCTGCACATTCAATTCTCACCGCTTGCACTCACCATACTCTGCATTCACCTGCTGCTAGTTACTGTCACCAGCATGCAATATTGTTTATTTAACGTAATTCGCAGGTGAAAATATCATTATATTTAATTAAATAATTAAATTTACTGTTTACACAACAAATGCATTAAATGCATAAAATTATTTCAAATATTTGCTTTAACTTTTATGTTTATAAAATTTTATAGATGAGCGTGATTTCTCTATTGAATTCTGTCTTAAAAAGAAAAAAAATTGTGCAAATAATTTGTGTGTGTTAACCACATTTACATAAATGCATTCATTAATGTTTGCTTAATTTATTTACTTTGTTTTGATGTTGGTTTTTTTTTTTTTTTGACGGCGTGATAGTTTAGCGCTGACATGTCAATGTAGCTCGGCAGCAACAAACATTTAAATAGAAATAATTAAATAAATAGTTTGCATTGGTAAATATAATATTTGTGTTTTTTTTTTTTCGTATTTACACATTTATAACCGGTCACCAATTGAGTGTAATGTTTAGTTTTAAAATGTTGTGTATTTTTTTATGTCAATAACGCTTTAAATGCTGTTGTGTTTTAGATAAATCTGATTATTATGATATTAAATTTGTGGTTTAATTAGGCGCCATCATTAGTAGTAAACGAATAAGGCAAAAAAAAGTCTAAATATAAATAATGATCTTAAATTTTTCTTATCTTTACATATTTTAAGCTTAGTTTCATTTACATAATTTTTTTTATTTATTTCATTATATATATTATTTCTATTCTAATTTTTTTTTTATTCCTTCAATTTTATTTATTTATTCATTTCATTTTTTAAATTTTATATATTATTTGGATATTTTTTTCTATTCTAAGAAATTTTAATTCATTTAATTTGATTTTATTTTATTCCAATTTTTAATTGTTTTTACTTTATTTGTCATTTTATTTCATTTTTGTTTTACTTTATTTTAATTTTTCAGTTTGTTTTGTTTTTATTTTATTATATGCTAAGCATTTTTTTATATTCTTATTTTTGTCTATTCCAACTAATATTTTTTATGCAGTTTGTTTTTATTTTCATTAGCATATATTTATTTTTTTTATTTTTTTTTATTTTTATTTTTTTATTCTAATTCTTAATTAACTTACTAAATTTTTAATATTTTTTTTTTGATTATACTTCACCTTATTTTTTAAATTTTATTTGATTTTATAGAATTTTGTAATACATTTTTTTTAATTTTAATTTTATTTTATTCTTTCTATTCTAATTAGTATTTTTTTTCAGTTTGATTTTGTTATCATTAGTTTCTATTTTATTCTATTTGATATGTTAAATATTCCAAATTGTATTTTACTTCATTTTTTATTTTATTTTACTTTATTTTGGTTTTTCGATTGTATTATTGTATTTAAAATATTTTATCTTATAATTTTTATCTTTATTAAATTTGTTTTCTATTGGAGTTAGTAATTTTTTTATATATTGAATTCGGTTTTGTTTTAATTAGTTTTTATTATATTATTTTAAAATTTTTAATTTTTTTTATTTTTTATTTTATTTTATTTTGATTTTAATTTATTTTGGGTTTTCAGTTATAATTATTTTTTATTATTTTTTTAAATATTTTTTTATTTTTATTTTTATTTTTATTTTATGTTTTATATTCTAAGTAATAAATATTAATATTTTATTAAGTTTTTATTTATCTTGTTTTATTTTCTAAATTATTTTACTTTATTTTTTATTTTATTTTATTTTGATTTCATATTAGTTTAGATTTTCAATTAATTTTATTTCTGTTTATATAATTTGTTAAATATTTTTTTCTATTTTAATTTTATATTATTTAATTCTATTCTAATTAATAAATCTTGTTTTTTTGTAATCGATTTGATTTTTTCATTAGCTTTTATTTTATTCCATTTCATATTTTATTTTATTTTATATTATTTTTTCTATTTTTGTTTTTAAAATTTTATTTCTTTTTATACAATCTTTTAAATATATTTCTTAAATCTTTATTTTGTGTTTTTATTTTCTGTTCTACTATTTATTTATAATTTTTTTTGTGTATTTAGTTTGACTTTATTTTCTATAGTTTTGATTTTATTTTATTTTGGTTTGATTTTATTTTATCTCTTTCTTTGTTTTAATTTTTTATATTTATTAATATTATATAGATATTTTTGGTCTTTATTTTATCGAAGTTTTCCTACTCTAAATATTTTGTAACTTTATTTATTTATTAAATTTTATTTTATTTTCGATAGTTCTTTTTTGTTCTATTTTATATTTTATTTTCTTCCAATTTTTAATTATTTAAAATTAATTTAGTTTACTTTGTTTTTAATGTTTGTCTATATATTTTATTTTATTTTATTTCGGTTTGTTTTTATCTTTATCTTAATTTTGTTTCATTTTTCATATTCAAAACAATATCAATTGTTTTTCAATTTGTTTTATTTGTGTTTTTTTTATTGGTTTTTATTTCTTATATTCAAAAAGAAGTTCACGTTTTCGTATTTATGGCTTCACCGAATGCAACCAAATTTATACGGGGTATTTCGGCTGTCATGCAAATAGTTTATGTCTTCACAAATTTAGAAAAGCGGGTGTGCCACCCCTTATTTTAATATATGCACAATTTTGGGTTTGTATTTAAGAAAATTTGAGAATAGTTAAACTATAATACAGCAGAGTTGCCACCTGTTTTTATATTTTTCATATACCTTACAAAATTTTCTGTCTGAACCAAAATTTATGAAAAATTAAACCCTAGTTACCTAGGGTGAAGTACAGGGAACATAAAAAACTGTTCGAACATTTGCCTGTGCAGGCTTTACAGCACAGTACTAAGTATCTTGATGAATTACCAGTTTTGTAATGTATATTCTGAATAAATAAATAAATAAAATTCCTGATGGATATATTGGTAGAAGTGTTGAACCATTCGGTAATAATTTTCGTCAAAAATTCCTTTAGAATTTGTTTATTTCTTACTTTTTTACTTATGAAATATGAAAAATGGTTGAAAAGGTGGTATCAAAAAATGCAAACATTTTTCGCTTTTTACAATATTTATATGATGTAGCGAAACACAATTAGGTGTAGGTAGTATTCTATATTTAGTTTTATTCCATTATTTATTTAATTTTATTTTTTTAATTAATATTTATTTAATTTTTTTTATTTTGCTATATTTTGTTTCGTTTCATTTCATTTCCGTTTAATTGATTTTATTATTATTTTTTATTAGGTTTTATACCATAAAATTTTTCTATTTTATTGAATTTACTTTATTTTATTTCATTGTATTTTGTTTAGTCTTGTTTTATTTCTTTTTATTTTATTTTGTTTTATATTATTTTATTTTATTTCAAATGTTTAATTTTATTTCATTTAATAAAAAAATTTTACATTTATTTTATGCAAATTATTTTTTTTAATTTTTTTAAATGTTTTTTCTTAAATTAATTTTCATAAATTTATTTTATTTTAACTTGTTCTAAACAATTTAATTTTTTTTAATTTTTTTATAACAGAAAATTTTTTATTTTTTTTTAAATATTTTTTTTTCTTTTTATTTCATTTTATATTATTTAATTTTTTTTATTATTATGTTTTATTAAATATTCAAATATTTTTATTTTTTTTATTTTATTATTATTTGGTTTTAATTATTTTATATTTCTAACATAATTTTTTCATTGCTTTTTACTTTATTCCTTATATATATATTTTTTAAATTATTTAATAGTTTTTAATTATTATTATTATTTTCTTTTCTTTTTTTGATAGTTCTATTTGAACAAAACAGAATTTTTTTAAATTTTTTAAAATGTTTTTTCTTAAATTAATTTTCATAAATTTATTTTATTTTAACTTGTTCTAAACAATTTAATTTTTTTTTTAATTTTTTTTATAACGGAAAATTTCAATTTTTTTTTAAATATTTTTTTTCTTTTTATTTCATTTTATATTATTTAATTTTTTTTTATTATTTTGTTTTATTAAATATTCAAATATTTTTATTTTTTTTATTTTATTATTATTTGGTTTTAATTATTTTATATTTCTAATATAATTTTTTCATTGCTTTTTACTTTATTCCTTATTTATTTTTTTTTTTTAATTATTTAATAGTTTTTAATTATTATTATTATTTTCTTTTCTTTTTTTGATAATTCTATTTGAACAAAACAGAAATTCTAGGCAAAATAACTTTACTGAAATTGGAGCTGAAAAAAGTTATTTATTTTATTTATGTATATGAATTTTTCCAAATACATTTATAAAGCATTGTGCTAATGGCAACTAATGAAAAATACTTTCCCAAGCTTAAATTTTAATTCCAACTTTGGCTAATCCATTCGATTGTCAAACTTGATAAAAAAACTAGGTAAAATATTTGACAAACTCTCGTATCCTGTACTTCAAATATGAGTGGATATGTATGTGCGGTGTGTGTATGAGTGTGTAAGACCCACACAGTAAGCGCTTATACACCTGTATTCGCTTTACAATATTCAACCACAAAATTTATTCTTGCGTAAAATTAGAAATTCAACAACAATAACAAATACAACATCAAAAGTATAAATTGACAGAGAGTATGTACACCTTTGTTACATACTAATATGTATGCATACATATACACATTAACTGCTGGATGAAAGCGCAGCTGGCTCTGCCCTTTTTCTCCCCTAATACACTTTGTTTGTGTGGGTATAGACAAGCTTTTCAGCATTTCATTGTTCTTGTTGTTGTTTAAGTTTTTGTTGTTATGTTATTTGCCGTTAGCCAGTAAAAGTCAATGAGTTGTGTTCATATGCTGATGACTTGACTTGGTTGATGACAATCAGCTTACAATGTCCATACATATACATACATATATCACAAACACACAATACTCATACGAAGCATCATTTATGGCAGCAGATTAGTTAGCAAATCTACATGTAAGGTGCACTCAAATATAACATACTCGTACGTGCATACATATGTAAGCACATACATGCACATACAAATTAGCTATATTTTAAGCTAAGCCCTTTTGTGTGTGTGTTTGTGTCTTTTGAAGTACTTGTACAGCTCAAGCAACTCAATCACATACAATTTTCTCATAAAGTTCCAGGTTGCTGGTATATCTCTTATACGCACTCACTCTCAACTCATTTCACTTTCTTTGCATATATTCTCGACCCAAGTGAAATCTGCATTGAAAATTCGGTGTCTTCTCTGATCGTTTGTACTCTCTACTTGATATTGTGCTGATGAATGAAATTCATGTATCCGTTTTATTTTGAAAAATTTATTTAGTCTTGCCAATGGAGTACACCTAATCCAATCAGCACTGTTTCTTGTCAGTCTAATGGACTGAATTAAAGGACATGCTTAATGAATATATCGAAAATAGAAACCTGTAATTTAAGCAACTAAGTTCGTGGTGGATATTGACAAAAATTGGGAATTATAATTCAGTTTCAATTTCAATGTTATGCTATTATAGATATTAATTAAAAATTATCTAACAAAATTATATAAACTAAAATAAATAAATATAGAGCAAAATATAATAAGCGAAACAAAATAAGTTGAAATAAAAATTAAAAAAGTGTTGAAAAAAAAATAAAAAATAAAAATAAAGAACAGCAAGCAAATAATAAATAAGTAAATAAGCAAGCAAAAAAAAAACAAAAATAAAAAATAAATTAATAAAAAATAGTAAAATAAAATAAAATTAAAAAATTAAATAGAATAGAATCAAAAAGGTAAAAAACAATCAAAAAATAATAATAAAATAATACAAAAAATATATATAAAATAAAATAAAAATTTAATAAATTAAAAAAAAAATAAAAATAAAAAAAAAGTTAAAAAAAATTAAAATTAAAAAGAAATGAAAATAAAAAAATTAAAAAAATTAAAAAAGAAATTAAAAAAATTATAAAATATAATTAAATTAAATTATATTAAATTAAATAGCTAAAACAAAAATAAATTAAATAAAGTAAAATAAAAAATAAAATAAAAAAATAACATAAAATAAAATAAAGCAAAAACAATAAAATAAAGGAAAATAAAAAATTTATAAAGTTAAAAAAATTAAATAAATAAAACTTAAAAAAAAAAACAAAAAAATAAAAAAAATTAAAAAAATTTTTATTAAATAAAATTAACAAAACAGAAAATTAAATAAGGTAAACTAAAATAAAAAATTAAATCAACTAAAATAAAATAAAAAAATAAAAAAGGAAGAATAAAATAAAATAAGTTAAAATCAAATAAAATAAAAATAAAAATAAAAATAAAATAAAATAAAATAAAGCATATAAAATAAAATAAAATAAATAAAATAAAACAAAATAAAATAAATAAAATAAAATAAAATAATATAAAATAAAATAAAATAAAATAAAATGAAAATAGAATAAATAAAATAAAGTAAAATAAATTATAAAAAAAATAGAATAAAATAAAATTAAATAAAATTAAATAAAAAGAATAAAATAAAATAACATAAAATAAAGTAAAATAAAAATTTGAAAATATTAAAAAAATATATATAAAAATAAAAATAAAATAAAACAAAACAAAATAAAATATTTAAAGTAAAATAAAAATAAAAATAAAATTAGAAATAAAAAACAAATAAAATAAGGTGAGACAAAAATATAAAATAAGGTAAAATAAAATAAAATAAAATAAAATACTATGAAATAAAACAAAATAATATCAAAAACTAAATTAAATTAAACAAAAATTAAAAATCAAATAAAACAAAACAAAGAAAAAAAATAAAATAATTTAAAATAAATAAAAAAATAAATCTAATTAAAAAAAATTAAATTAAAATATTTAAAAGATTAAATATAAAAAAATATAAAATGGAATAAAAAATGGAGTAGAAACTAGAAATAATAAAAATCAAGTAAAACAAAATAAATGAAAAATAAATAATATGAAATAAAATTACAAAACATTGCATAAAAAAATTTAAATATAACAATAAAATACATAAAACATTAAAAAAATTAATAATTTGATACAAAGTAAAAGAAAAAATAAAGTAAAGCAAAATAAAATAATGAAGTTAATAATAAAAAAATATAATAAATAAAGTTGATTGAAGTTAAAATAAAGACCTTAAGAAAAATATTAAGCAGAAGTGAAAGAAGAAAAAAATCAAATGAAAAAAATATAAAAAATTTAAATTGCTTTAAGGGGTCGGGTGCGTTTCAGAGATTAAAAATGGAAGTTTCACAATATTTTTTATATATTACAATCATATATTTTAGTCAAACATTTCACCATATCAAAGATACATATTTAAATTGTGCATTGTACAAAATCGCTTTATAACTTTTCGAGAAATCGTGTCCACCGCCTTACAAAATAGAGTTTTGAGATAAACGCGTTTAAAGTTTCAAATTTACACAAACATGGCCTGATGGGCGGAACTTCCAAAGGATCTATCTCTTAGAATTTTACTCCGATCGATTTGAAATTTTAGGAGAATATTTTTAAAAAAATTTAAAATTTAATAAGAAAAAAAGTTTTAATTTTTTTTTTAAATGTTTTCAAACCCAAGTTAAGTTAAAATAAATAAAATTAAAAAAATTGTAAAAAAGAAAATAAAATTTAATTTAATAAAGTAATACAAAAAAAAACTAAATTAAATAGAATTAATAAAATCAAATAAAAATGGTATATTGCTTCCAAATAAATAAGTGAAAACAAAATAAAAAAAATATTTTACAACAAAATAAAATACAATATTATTAAAATAGCGTAAAGTAAAAATCAAATAAAATTAAAATAAATTTAATAATAAAATAAAATATTACATATATAATTTTATGGGAAAGGAATAAGATAAATAAATCGAAATACAATTGAAATAAATTTCATTAATGATTAGTAAACTAATTTAAAATGTGGTTGAAATAATAAATTAATTAAAAGTTTTATTATTTATATATTATATTTATCTATTTGTTATGAGGTAGAACATTAAAAAGTCGAACATAATTTTAAAAAACTTAATGAAAAAACTACTTTAATATTCATACAATAAATAAATTTACAGAAAGCCAAATATGTAGTTGAGTGCCCGAAAAAATGCAACATAAAATATAAATCCGTAAAATATCAGCAAAGAAATTTTGTTGATCGAATATATATCTTCTCTTATATCGGCACGTGTGTATATATATATTCGTAAGTGCGTAAACAATATATGCCACAGAATCTTATATCACTATCTGGTAATAGATTTCCAACCATAAAAAAAAACTATGAAATAAATGTCAGGAGGCATGAGAAAATAAATAGTAATAAGAATGGATAGCTGAAATACTATACCGTTAATACGAAATAAGAGTTGAGTAGAATTCAAGGCGGAAACGTAAATAGAATTTTCGGTACCAGTAATACCTTAATATATATATTCGTACAAATGCACAAATGTAAATATGCATATGGCACAAATCAATTTATCAACCTGCATATGTAAACTATAAAAGCGAAAGTGAAGTGGGTTAAGAACTAAAGTATAAGAAGCGAAGATATTTTCACATGCATAGCCTATATAGTATAAAAAAAAGGTTCTTAATATCCTTTTTTCGCATATATGTATGTATCGCTATATTAATATGCTGCCCCACATATTACCTTAGACACACATACATATACACATATGCTTGTATAACCGTTGTCTAAATAAATTTTTCGATAGGGAATGAAATTGTTGAACCCTTTTCAAAACAAAAAGAGCCAAACCAAGAAATTGGTTAAGTGTAGAAAATGAGTCAAAAGGGTGTTAAAATGATCGACAGCAAGAAAAGAAAAATATATAAAAAAATGTGAAAAAGTGCGGAATTACACAAAACCCGAAAAGTATGAGTAAAGTAGAAAACAAACTCGTACAAAAACAACGCCAAGACCAAGCGTTAACCTAGGCATACTCTCTGCATATTTTACGGTGCAAATTGTTTCGGAGCTGTTTTTATAAACAAGTAAATATATGCATATATATGAATTTTCTATGTAATCTATGTAATATGGGAAATCCTTTTCTATTCAGCTGAAAATCAATGAAACCACTTCATATGGCATGGGCAACAATTCAATTTAGTGGCAACCGTCTTTAGACTTATGACTCGTAAATACTATAGCAGTATGTGCGTTGCGTTTTCAATATTTGAAATTTTCAAACAAATTGAATATTCCTTTTACCCGGCTTTCTTTTCGGCTTGATAAATCAAAGGATATGTAAATACAAGCGTAACTTACATTTCAACACACATTTTGTATACGTGCCGACATTTATTCTTACCCATATGTACTGTATGTATGTATAGTGTGTTATTTAAGCTCTCTTTGATTTTTCTTCTTTGGATTTTAGGGGATTCAAGTATTGGTTTTGGTTTTAGCATTAAATTTAATGTTAGATTTCTATTTTCGCCAAAATTTTAGTACTAGATTTTTTTTGTCCATTAGTTTAAGTTAAAAATTGATAGCAAACAATTTTTTTAAATAATAAATTATGAATTTTCACAGAGTAGAATTAATATTTTTATACATACATTGAGATTTTATCTCGGAAAAATATGAATTTACATTTCTTTCCTTGAATAATGTGGGTTAAAAAATTTTTGGTATTATGAAATGTATTTTTTGACTAAATGAAACAAATTTTTAGCATAAAAAAAATATTTTGTATGCAAACATTTTAACCAGGTGGATCAGATATGTAACGGGTGACCCATTTCGGGGTTCAAATTTAATGGAAAATATTTATTATCACTCGAAAGAACATTCTTTGGCATTTATTTTTTGAAGATTATCTCTTTCAAATGTTGGCCGCGGCTACCTCTCAGATGGTCCATCCGTTGAGTCCAATTTTCGATGACTCGTTCGAGCATTTCGACTGATAACTGGCTAATGACACCTGCGTGATGTTTTACTCCAAGGCCTGTATGGAAGCAGGATTGTCCACACGATCACACGATCTTGGCGGCCAATCGACTGGCCCAAAACGTGAAATTATCTGCACACCGAAGTTTTCTCTCAATATATCCATTGATTGATGCGATATGTGGGAAGTGGCGTCGTCTTCCATCTTGTTGAAACCAAATGTCGCGGAGATCACGAGCTTCAATTTCAGGCATCACATAGTCGGTTATCATGGCGCGATAATGGTCGCCATTGACGGTTATGTTCTTACCGGCATCAAACCGTTGTTTCTTCTGTATGAGATGGCAGCTCTTGAATCTCTACAGGTTGCTGTTCGTCCCAAATGCGGCAAATTTTGCTTGTTTACATACCCATTGAGCCAAAAATGGCCCTCATCGCGGAGCAAAATTTGGCTCGAAAACGTCGGATCTTCTTAGAACTTTTCAGGAGCCCTATATGCAAAGCGGTGTCGCTTGGGAAAGTCGAGCGGCTTCAGTTTTTGCACAAGCTGTATTTTGTACGTTTTCAATTTAAGATCTCGACGTAAATTTCGCCACGTCTTCCAAACGTCAGTCCGAGTTGTTGCGAACGGCGCTGAATCGACTATCCACGACACTCTCAGCTAAGGCCGCTATATTTCACATTTCACTGCGTGCTAGACGTGGTCTATTCAGTGGAATATTATCCAGTAATGAACGCTGGGGCTCAAGATGGGTGATGGTGTTGCGAATAGTACGCTCAGTAGGCCGATTATGTTGACCATAAGTTGAGCGAACCGCGCGGAACACATTCTTTACAGAACGTAAATTTTGATAACAAAGTTGAATGATTTTAAACGTTTTCAGGCGTGGGTTTTTTCATGATGAAATGCCAAATAATACTGAACAAAAATAACATGACAGCTTGACACGACTCACGCGAGATCTGTCAAAAAAGGCTATTGAGAAAAGTACCTCTGCTTGGATCACCCTTTAGATCAATTTATTAGCTTTGCTGCGTTGCCGAAATTGCTTAAGTCGGTTTACTATGGACCAATTTATAGACTCATCTCCATGATATTATCAGTTTCTAACACTGCCATATTTTCTAGGAAATAATCAAAAATTTAAGCCAAATCAAGGAGCATGGCGCCGAAGTCTGACTATCCGAGTACTTTCGTGTATAAGTATTTTGGAAGGCCATTATATCCTTTCATAGTTATTCGCTGGGCCTTTCCTATATCTAGCAAGAGCTGAATTTTGTAGATGAAAAGAAAGATAGACTCGGCGCAGATTGAGATGTTGTCTTTCACTCCAGCAAAACCTCTTCTCTATTCAAGTCTGTAGGGTATCCTTAACTCTGTAGGGAATCCTTAATCTCACAGTGTGAGGAAATAACCGCTATACTTGTGAACTGTTTTAATATAATGATGTTTTGGTTCCAAAAACCAAACTCCATAAGTGCAATAACAGTATTTGCTTCAAATCGAAGTAAAAAAGTTTTAGTAGATGAAAATTTTGGCTCATAGATTTGGGACTCAGACATCTAAACTGTATTTATATTAGTCGTTCCTCTAGGAAAGTTTCAAAATCGCCTTTGATTATTTCCAGCTATCATAATTAACATGAGAGTTTTCAAGTGCTCAAGACTTAAGAGTTTATATAGCTAAACTCGGTCTTCCTCATAACCCCACAAAAAAAAAAGTCCAACGTTGTCGAACCCCACGACTTCGGTGACCAAATGACATCGCCAAGACGAGAGATTACGCGGCCGGGAAATTTCTCTCGCCATAAAGCTATATTCGCCCATGTTATATGGCATGTGGCACCATTGTTGGAACCACATATTGTTCAAGTTGTGTTCTTCAATGAAAAACCGAAAACCGACAGTTGACAGTCTCATCGTTATAGTTTGCAAAGAAGTAAGGTCCAAGTACACCTCCGGATCAAAGCGCGCACCAGACAGATTTTTTTTTTTATTTTTTTTTTTTTATTTTTTTTTTTGATGCAATTGGGTCTCTTCCATTATTTGAGGAATCTCGGCGCCCCGAATGCGACAATTTTGTTTATTTATATATTCATCGATTGGGAAATGCGACTCATCGTTGAAGAAGATGGTGTTCGAAAAATCAAGCTGCTTGTTTTTCAAGCACTCAATCGACTTAACTACGGCGTTGTGGATGTGGGTGAAAGTCCAAGGGCAAAATACGCCATAGTGTGCCGTGAGAAAGTCCCATCTCTTGGGAACGTCGAGATATATACACATTCGGGTCTTCGGCTACACTATAACTTACAGCTGCGAAATTTTAGGTAGAACGAGCAAAACTGTGATGCACAGGTCTTTCAATATCTGTAACCAGTACAGTATGTTCGAAGTTCTTTACGATTTCAAAAATGTTGACGCATTGTGCGGTTGCTAAGCGATTCATTTTCATAAATATCTGATTTCTAAGAGCAAAACATGTTTGGTGTAACAGATACGTTGGGCAGATGTCAAAATACAGCCCTGCATTTTCGAAACCAGTAAATGGTTAACCCTTTATAAATCTGCGCAGTTATACAATCCCGAAATTGTTGTGAAAAGGTTTATCGAATAAAATTTTATTGTATATCAATATTTTTCAAGTCTTGTTAATTTTTGGCTTCAAATTTTTTATGCAAAATTCTGTGCACTGCAGTCATGGAATTTCAATTCCATTTATTTACATTCCAACTAACTACCTGTGCATATTTCCTTGCCAACAACTGTATATTAATACCACTTGAGGCAGCATAAAAAACTTTTCCATTTCAATAATTCCTATATTGCACACTTAACTGTTTTTCCGTTTATACCAACGCAAAACAAATCGCTTGTTTGCACATTGTGCTTACACACTCGTCTGGTAGTAGTGGTGGTGGTGGTGGTAGTAGTGTGGCGCATATTATATTTATTAAATGAAATAATAACAAACTGATTTTTAGCCATAAACAACAATAAAGCACAGAGTATTAAAGAAAATGGTATTGAAAAAACAAAATGTAAAAGTAGTAAAACAAATAAACAAGAAGAACAGAAATTTTATTGCAACAATTTCTTATGCACGCTATACGCATATACGCCTATAAGTATGCATATATGTACGGCGTTGCTGTTCAATCAATCGGATTGAACGGCTTGTGCGTGCGCTTATTACAATAGTTTCTCTTATTGCTTGTTTGATGTTGTTGGGTTGCTGTTTATACATTTTGCTTACTTATTGTTTTTATGTAAACATACTCGTATGCGTGTGTGCTTATGGATGCTTTTGTTGTGTACTAATAGAAATTGCTTATAATTTTTTCTGACCAATTTTTCACACTGATTTCAGGCAAGTAGGCAATGTATTGTGTGTATGTATATACATACATATATTTATTTATTTTTCATTCTATATATATTCCATACATGATATTGGCATTGCTAAAAAATGTGTATTTTTCTGTTTTTTATTTTTGCCAATTTCCCCCCCCAATATTGGTTATTGCTTGCTTCTGGCACACACACACAGGCATACACATATGTTACAGTTCATCCTTTTATTATTTTTTTCCTGCCATCGCCATTGCATCTGCTGCTTCTGCTGCTGCGTGTTGCCCATAAAATACATTTGCCACATGCAAACGCGCCAACACTGGTATTAAGTGGATTTCTTCGTAATGGCATGGAAAATTGCATGTGAATCAATTTGGAAAAATCACGTATACGACACTGTATTTATGCGTTTGCCATATAACATATTGTCAAACCAAAAAATAAAGAATAAAAAATAAAAAATAAAAAATAAAAAATAAATAAGCAAATGTTAAAAAAGCTTTTTTTTACCATTATTTGCTCTAAAGGAAATAAGGTGTATGTACTAATTGTGTAGCAGTTGGTTTCTTTTGTTAAAAATTTCCGTTATTTAAACTGAGCTCTTATGCGAAGTATAATGAAAACTAATTTTTATATTTCCTCTTCGATAACAATATAAATTTTTCATAACTTCCAATAACGGAATTTTCACAAAATTTTTATTATAAATTTATATCCGTACTCTTTATGTCCTTAATCTCAACTCATTACTAAAACCTTCTCATTTGTTCAATACATTCCCAATTGTATGCAACGTTTTAGGCTTGCAAGAAAGCTGATATATTTTTATTATAAATAAGCATTGCCTACATTTAGGGTATGACATAAGCATCCCAGCAAAGACGCACACCTGGTCAAAACACATTCGCCAAAGCTTCATGGGTAAGCAAATAGAGTAGCTAAACATCATTTACTATAACTTTGCTCATCACAGTTATTATCATAAAATCTTCATCTTCTATATTAGTAGCATATCATTCTAAAATTAAATTCTTAACAAACATATGTGTGTAAATAATTTCTGCAAACGGGTTTTCCACTTTGTTTTTAAGAAATATATAATAATTGGAGCTGCTCATATCTGAAAAGTATGAAACGTTTAATTATTACTACAAAAAACGGAATTAATATAGTTATGTTAAAACATTGCCTAAATTTGCCTAAATTTTCATAAGCATGTTAGCCAAGTCGCACTCCATTTAAAGTGTAAACTTATTGCCAAGCTTTATTAAAAAAATTTTTTTTTTAATGTTAATATTAGTTTAATAAATAATAATAATTATTATAAAACAAATAATAAATTCAAAGTAATAATTAAACCTAAATTCTTATTTTTTTTTTAATCGTTAAGTGGTAAAATAAAATATTAAAAGAGTAATCTAAATTCAAACATAAAATCAATGCTCCTCATAAAAAACTATCAGCCGTTCGGAGGCGGCTTAGAATAAATTTTAAGTCCCTCAATTTGTTGGGTGAAATATCAAGATGCAAGACCACAAATTGGAGGAGGGGTTAGGCCGAAAATCGCTTCAGTGGTTGCAAGGTGCCTATTATATATACATATAATATAAAGTCAATGGAAATTGGCTTACGTTCAATGAATCCACCATCCCGGACATTTCTTTTGTTCTCATCATATGATTATCACCGATCTATGCGTAAAGAATAGAAGAAACACCGAAGCAAAAACTTTTGAAAAGGTAACAACAGGATCTTTTCTAAAAATTCCCCGTTATAAATCCAACTGATCGACTAATTCCGACCACTTCAACAAATCAAATTGAATTCCGATATAAAGTTATTCGGTCTGCTTTAGTTACATTATTATTTCCCGTCGCAAAATAAGTAGAATGGAGACAAATAAATTTTTCCAATCCTACAAATCTCCTAGAGAAGATGGCATTTTCCTCTCTGAAATACGGGCCTCTAAAGACATATTGTAACGTTTTTCTGGCCACCCTCGGTGATTTTTTAGTTTGGCCTCTTAATCGTCAGGAATTTACTCAATGTTTATTTATTTGTTTGTCTTCAACAATTGCTATTCATTACTATACCCAATGGCTTATTTTACAATTCTTTATGGCACACAATTATTCTCTGCTTCACACAGCTTATCCGTTTCTAAAACACACAGCTCACAGCAATATTAACTCCACTGAGTTGTCTACTCGTCTCTTCTTGTGATAGCGCCTGCCGATCTTTTTATACCTGAAGATGACCCAAAAATTCTGTTCACGCGCTCAAGAACGCACACTCCTTACTGGGACTCTAAATGCAATGACATGATTGCATGCGGAATCCACTTCCCGGCACTCTTACACAATTTAAACATAAGATGAGGGAACCAATGGAGCGCCTTTCATGCGAAACTTACTGCTATTAAGCAAGCTGCTGAATGCCTGTCAATAAAATGTAGAACTGAACTAAACAGACTGTCGAGAAAATACAGCACAAAAGTTATCTGGATAGGAAAGTCGCACATATATTTTCCTTCATATAATGGGCTTCTCGTTGGTGTTGCATAAGCCTGAATTTCTAGGAGATAAAAGAAAAATTCAAAATCAATAAATCAAAAAATGCCAGTAAATAGCTTTAAAAAATCCTTGCCTACATTTTGGTGCATATCACGTCTCACTCACATTACTCACACTGGCTGACAGCGCGCAGTGACAAGTAAAAAACAAAAAAAAAATTTGAAAAAAACAACGCCAAGCAAACGATAAATATTTTTAATAATATTAACGAATTTTTAATCAACATGCTTTTGTACACGTAACAACAGAGCCTAAAAATATGTTAACTAAATGCGTGCGAAAAAACTTTAGATATATGACAACAAAACGAAAATGAAAATTAATGACAATCAGCAGCTATAAGGAAGCTGGAGGCTGTTAGAGGAACAAATCTGTGCACAAAGCGTTTAACTGATTTGTATGTATAGATATATAACTACGTGTATATATTTATATGTATCGTATGTGTGGATGGAGTAGTGCGTGATTTCATTTTTGGTTATTTTTTTTTTTTTTTTTTGTCTTGGACTTATCTCATTATATACCCAACTAGGCATTTAAAAGAAAAATTACCGACCCTTCAAATAGTAGTGTGCTCGACGAAGAACCCTCATCTGAGATGTTAATCTTTTCAGTTGGCTTATTACTTTTTTGGATGTTGTTATTGCTTTTTCTTCTGCAAATTTGTGCGTTACGCATACTAATGCCAGCAGGTTTTGTCAATTGAAAATTTTTCTCTACGAAAAGTTGGTGAAAGTATAATTTTTAGTGTAGTAGTGTGCATTTCTAGGCGTACGTCGTGACACTGCTTTGCGTGCTTGTACTACTTGCGCAATAGTAAAGTCAATCTATGCGTGTGTGTGTGTGTGTGTGTGTGTGTGAGGTCTATACCCAGGCGCTTAAGAGGGACAGCATGGCAAATCAGTGTAAAGTTGTAAAGTTTTATGAAGTGTGCAGTCAATAAAGGCGACATTTTTTTACATATACAACTTTGGGTCCTTTGTGCCATAATTTCAAGCAGCTAACAGCTTGCTTTACTGGCATATTTTTCATTTGTTTTTTTTTTTCTCTTTCTTCACTCTCCAACTAATTTTAATCTTCACCTTTTTTCCAAGCTTTCTGAAAGGCAATTTTTAAAGCTAAACAATCTAATTAGTTCAAGAAAGAGAATTATCTAGGAGGAGGAAGAACAGGAAGAAGAGGAGAAGCAAAGAAGTAAGCAGCGTAACGTGGCTAAAAGCGGCTCAGCTTCTAACGCAGCAATTTCACACTGTCTTGGACGCAAATAAAAAATTCAGTCAACTTAGCCTGAGGAGCAGATATTTTTTTCTCCTAGTAAAAGAAAATAGATGCTGTAGTAAAGCAAAATTAAAAAAAATAATAATTAAAAAAGAAAAAGTGAAGCAGAATAATAATGTGTAAAGAAAAATTTAAATGAGTCTCCTTCAAAGAAGTCGTAGGAAAGAAAGCAAGAAAAAAGCATTTGTGTAAGTTGCCGCAGAGAAACTTAACAAGCAGCCATTAGTTGAAAGCTAATTAAATTTTCCGTACGCGCCGTCTAAACGTATACTTTTCAGCCACCTCACACTGCGCAATCCGCACTCAAGAAACCACAATGAGTTTAAGTTTTTTTGAAGAGAAGGGAAAGCATCGCACCCAGCTACTGCCTATCAACACCAGCCAACAATTTTTCTTCGCATTACGCTTTGGCCGCAATGACATTTCACTTTCACTTTCGCAAAGTTTACTTTACCACGTCTTTGCTGTTTTCCTCCTTCTCCCTCTCCATTTTTTCACCAACCTTTGTGCCGCTTTGACAATCATAATGATATAAGCAAATTATTTAAAATGCCAATGATAAGTATACCCTAGTAAGCTTTCAATGCTTATAATACATTGTGCGCCTAAAAGCAGGCTAGCGTAATTCCTACTTCTTGACAGAATGACCACACAGTTTTTTCCCCCGCTTACGTATTTTATTTACCTTTTTTCCCTTTTTTTGTTTGCCATCAACCACTCAGACCTTTCAACTTACCTGCCATAGCCACTTAAGAAAATCAAATCACCTTAAATGGATTCATGATGAAGGTAAAGCAAAGAAAGAGCGAAAAGAAATGTACATAGAAGAAAAAAGAAAAATAAACATGTGGGTAGCATTTGGAAGAGTATCAGAAAATCAGCAAAAAAAACAGAAAAAATTTAATAAAATGTAAAAAAAAACCTTCGCTACCCGTAGACAGCTGAATAAAGCTTTTACAAAATCAAATGCGTGGAAAGATTATATTGACTTAGAAAACTGTAAAAAGGAAAGCAACTAAAAGAAAATCTTTATACATACATACGCCTTCAGACACACGCCCACCACCTTAAAGGCGCGCAGGCGAGCTGGATGGTGGTTAATTTGAAAAAGGAAATTAAGTCGTTCATTGAGCCAGTATAATACTTTCTAATGTATTTATTTATAGTAGATGTTGCGGAAACTTCTTAATATCAGATCTATTTATTTAAGCAATCAAAAAAAAAAGAAGCTTACGCAAATAGTCATTGGGAATATTTTATGCTGTAATCAAGTAGGTTTTAAAAAACGCTAAGAAGAGTGTGAAGATTTTCGCTTCATCTTTAATGAAATTCCTAGTTACTTTTCGATATTTGTTTGGAAAAATAAATAATAATTTCGCAATATATTTTGTGGGGTTTCCCTGAAATTGAGCTTCCTTAAAACTCATTTCAATATTTTTTACTCCACATCATTTGTTGTAGCTTCTACAAAATCTCCTTAAAATACCTCAAATCTTCGCTTCATATTCTCCGATCAAACAGTGGACAGTTAAGACTACTTAGAGTTAGCCTATTCCTTGAAAAAATACCGCTGGTGTTCAAAAGAAAAGGTGAATTTGGAATTCTTTTTTTAAAGGACTTATTTATTCCTCAATATCTATTTTGTCCCCTTTTAAGTCATTCCCCTCTCATATATAATACACTTGTGCCAACGTTTTTTCCAATCCTCGAAGCAATTCTGAAATACGCTTTTCGGCATGGCCATCAGCTCTTTCTTCGATTCTGACTTGATCTCATCAATTGTGGCAAAACGATTTCCTCTCATTGGTTTCTTTAGTTTTGAGAATAGGAGAAAGTCGCAGGGATACAAAACTGGTGAATACGGTGGTTGAGGCATGATTACGGTTTGGTTTTTGTCCAAATAATCACGAATAAGCATTGATGTGTGAGCAGAATCCACAACTTGTTTTTCCACAATTCCGATCGTTTTAGCCGTATTGCTTGACGCAAACGTTGCTATTAACTGTACAATCTTTTGGCAGGATCTCATGATGCAGCACACCATTGTATTCAAAGAAAACAGTGAGAAAAACCTTCACCTTTTCCTTTGAACATACCTCGTATACCTCACGTAACCTTTCCCAATCCTATTTCGTTCAAGTTTGCTTAACTAATCTACCAGTAGACATGCTTTGAGCAGCAGTTTTCATGTAACAAAAGGCATACCAATTCGTTTTTTATTGGAAAGCATCTGCTGGGTCGTGCTTTGCCTGGCAAGTGCGGCATATCCTGTATAGATCGGTGATAGTCCAGCTAAATGTTGAGCTATTTGTACACGAGCTGCTTGACTATGGATAAATAAATATATCATTGCCCTTGAATTCGGCTCAAATGTATCCTGCTGACTTTATAATGACTAAAATTTCAGCTGGAAATACACTACAATGATGAATAACCTGAATTTGAGCTCAAACGGTTGATTTCTTGGGAAAACACCTCCACCAACTCTTCCATGCAGTTTCGATCCATCCGTATATACCTTAATACTATCGACTGAAGTATCGAAGTTATTGCTTCATTCCTCCCTTTTCCAGTTATAAAATATTTATTACTACTAACAAGAGTTCTTTCGTTCTTATATCTTTCAAGGATTTTCGAGTGTCCAAATTGTTGCAATTTCCACTAATTTAGCAACCTTCGCGCTGCAGTCCGACAATCCATTAAGTGCAGAAGCAAAAATATAGAGGATCCCATTTGAGTCCTTGTTTTGTGTGTGCTCTTATGTGCACCAAATATTCTAGCCATCGCTGATTCTTGGATGTGTTAAACGCAACTCACCATATAGCCGCCCCATACAAAATTGTTGACCTCACAACTGATGTATATATCCACTGAGAAACCTCGGGGTTTAATCCCCATTTCCTATCAATAGCTTTTTAACATGTATATAGGTAGATGGGAACCTTTTCATAACTACTTGCTATGTTAACTTTCCTACACTTTTCCTAGGGCTTGCGGAGAAAAAGGAATGCACGCAAAGTCCACGACGGGTAGAACAACTAGATGCTCTTCGGATAGTTTACTCCATTACCGCGGCTACGTCTCCGATGTTCCATCCGTTAAGTCCAATTTTCGATGACTCGTTCGAGCATTTCGACTGGAAACTGGCGAATGACAGGCGTGATGTTTTGCTCCAAGGCCTGAATCAAAGCGAGATTGTCCGCATAGACTTAAAACTTTACATATCTCCACAGGAAAAAGTCTAACGGTGTGGTATCACATGATTTTGGTGGCCAATCAACCGGCCCAAAACATGAAATTATCTGCTCACTAAAGTTTTCTCTCAATAAATCCATTGATTGAAGCAATGTGTGGGAAGTGTCGGCGTTTTATTAAAATTAAATTTCAATTTCAAGCATCAAATAATCAGTTATCATGGCGCGATAACAGTCGCCGACGGTTACATTTTCACCGGCATAATTTTTGAAGAAATATGGACCGATGATTCCACCGGCCCACAAACCACACCAAACCGTTGTTTTTCCTGGATGAAATTACATACCTCGAACCTCTTCAGGTTGCTCTTTCTCGCAAATGTGACAATTTTGCTTGTTTACATACCCATTGAGCCAGAAATGGGCCTCATCACTGAACAAAATTAGGCGCGAAAATGTCGGATCGTATTAGAGCTTTTCAAGAGCCCATAGAGTGAAGCGCTGTCGCTTCAGTTCTTGCACAAGCCGTTTTTTGTACGCTTTTAATTTTGAGATCTCAGGGTAAAATACGCCAAGTCGTTCCTTACGTCAGTCCGAGTTGCTGCAAACGGCGCCGAATAGACTCGGTCGACGGTATTCGTATACACTCTCAGCTACGGTCGCTATATTTTCTTCACTGCGTGTTGGATGTGGTCTATTCGGGCGAATATTATCCAGCAATGAATATAATCCAGCAATAGTGCACTCAGTAGGCCGATTACGTTGACCATAAGTTCAGCGAAGCGCGCGAAACACATTCTTCACAGAACGTGATTTTTGTAATGAAGTTGAATGATTTGTAAAAGTTGTGCAGGCATAAGTCCTTCCATGATGAAATGCCCAATAATACTGAACAAAAATAATATGACAGCTTAACATGACTGACGCGTGTCAGTAAAAAAAGGCCATTGAAAAAAGTAACTCTACTTGGATCACCCTACACAAAAATGATGATTCAAACGCGGCCGCCTGTCATGCTTTAAGGGGAGAGGATGATGCACATAATCGTCCAATTACAAAGCGATTAGTAAAATCTTAAAAAAATTTGAACAGAATGGATCTGTTACAGATATTGTATGGTCAGTGCATCATCTTGCTCGTCGCACCTGAAATATCGCCACTGTAAGTGAAAGTGTAGCCGAAGACCCGAAATTGTATATTCCTCGATGTTCTGAAGAGCTGGGACTTTCTTACGGTAAATTATGGCGTATTTTGCACTTTGACTTAAATCTATATCCCTATAAAGTTCAGCTCATACAACAACTGAAGCACGCTGACCATTCGCAACGCCATAGTTGCGTCGATTGTATACTCGAACAACAAGCAGTGGATCGCTATTTTTTCAACAAAATATTCTTCAACGACGAGCACATTTCCCATTCGCTGGATAGGCAACTAAGCAAATTTATCGCATTTGGGGCTCCGAAAATTCGAAAACACTTTAAGAGGGTCATTACACCAAAAAAAAACAAAACAAAAAAGTCAAGTTCGAGTTCGTCCGAAGGTGTGTTTGGATTAGTTCTTTCTAGAAACAATTAAAAAAATTAAAAAAAATTTGTTCCTTCAATCTTCACAGCCTCTATTTGTTCTATAATTCTCTGCTTTCCTAAAGGCTTTCAATGCATTTTTTCACATTTTCACTGTCAGACTTGCATTGATTGTATGCAAGATTTAATTTTATTGTTCTCGTTGTTGGCGCTGCTGCCTTTGTAGCAAAATCAATCATTCAAATGGCGAGCACGTATGCTGATAATATAAGAAGAAAGAAGAAAGAAGAAAAACAACAACAATAACTTGACACTAAAAAAGTTTCTGCACCATTTAAATCAATGCACAACTGGATGTATGTATGTATGTGTGTTAGGACCAAAGAAGTTGAAGAAAATAAGAAAAAAAGTGAGAAAAAAGAGCAAAAATAACCCAAAGAGCTCAATGCCAGTGCAAATAGTAGCAGTGACAAGTAAACATGTTATAACTGTTTAAATTGTTTTAGCTTTGCGCAGATTATTTCTTTACTTTGCTTTGCTTTGCCTTGTCTCTGCACAACGCATTCACCCATCTTGACGAGGCTCGCTTTAATTTCAACAGACGAGTCTCTATTTATTATTAGTCTGCGAACGGCAGCAAACTCCGACACACTCTCTGTGTGCGCTCAATAGCACATCACGGACAAATTCATTCATTCAATACAAACAATAAACACACATTCTATGCACATTTGACTGAATAAAATGCAATAACAGTGAATTTTTTCGTTTCCTACTTTTTTTGCGCTTCCCTTTCATTTGCTTGCTTTATTATTGCTAACGTTTTGTTTACATTACACAGAGAAATTCTTGCATATACTTGTATACACCTTTCTATATGTGTATGTGCGCATAATTTGCGTCGCTTTCATTTCCATTCATTCAGCTATTCATTCGTTCACTCATTCATGCATTGATTTGGATTGTCCATTCACAGAGAGTGAGAGATACTGTGTGTGTGTGTGGGAGTGTGAGTGGTGTGCCTTTATTTGTTCGTTCGTGCGCCTTAACGTATGCTTTGCATTTTAGACATCATCACGCTTTTGCTTGCTTGTCTGCCAGTTTCAGTTCCATTTCCAGTTCCGTTCAATATTTCTATTTACTTACTTACATTTGCATAAAACCGTTACTACTTACATAAGTTTATAGCTGTAGCTATGTGTATTTGACTTGTTTGTTTGTTTTAACACTATTTCTCGTATTCCTCATACACTTGAATGAATGCCATTGAATGATGATCGAATAAATCAAAGTCAAACACATAACGTATTGGCGCCTGTGAGCGTTAGAGACAAGGCAGCATAATAGATTCAATGAGAGGTACTTTGATAACCTACATACATGAAGTTTTCAAGGTAAATTTCACCTTATAGAAAAAAAGGTTTCGTCAATAAGTCCTCGAAAGGATTTAGAAGTTCCTTCAATAAAAAATTTTTAGTTTTTCGCTTAATGGAGAAGAAACTGTAGGTTGTCAGCCGTGAGGATACTCACGAGTACTAAATAACTATACTTTTCTACCAAGCAACACAAACTGTTAGGTTCTACTTTGTGTACAGGCCACACCTATATGACACTGATTTGCCTAGCCTAAGCAGGAAGCATTGATGTGAACAAATATAGTTCAAGATGTTCTCGTAGAGTGAGAGGAGATGTTTTCTCCTGTAATCCTTCATTAGAACACTAATTCAAGCTACCAGATCATTGCAGTGTATTCCAGGCTAAAATTTATGCCATCTTGACAACTGTTAAGCATATTGAAATACTCGATAAGAGACATTTTCATCTTTATCATATCAGTGGTAATAAAAGCTTTAGCCGCGATCATGGAAAACTCTAAAATAGTACCGGACTGTCGCAGATCTCTTTAAGAAGTGACTGAACAGAACATAATATTCCTCGTAAGATCCATAGGCACAGAACATAAAGAGGAACTGCTAGAAAGATGAACTTGTTAATATAAATAACGGCTATAGTGCTACCGGAAACACTACATATTATTTGTCAATTACCTATCACGAGCCAGTAAGACCGTAGTAAGCTTCGCGCCACATCTCTGAGAGTAACTAGCAAGTTCATGGCTACGTCGTGTTCTGAAACGGATCGTTACTTAGCTAATTAATGGGTTCTCTCATGGCCTTCCATGCCATTATTCCCTGGTACCCAACACGGGTGGACTTTTCTTTCCTCCACCAACCTGAGGCCTAAAAGGCCCCTGACTGTCTACGTAAACGTGAATTCTCCTTTTTGGTGGCTCAGCCCCTTGTAGTAGCTGTGTCGTTATTTTAATAGCAAACACTAAGGCTTCGGAGATATTGCAATGGTTTGACAACTGGGATGATCTTTTATTCTCCGTTTGGGCGCAGTAAAGCGCGGACCCCACTCCACTATTCATTTTATAGCTGTCTGCCGAAAGTAAGACGAGAAACAATGTATTCTGCTCCTATTCTTAAAGCCAAAGCTTCAAAACTGTGCCCGTACGTCCTGATTCTCAGCTTAGCAGGGTACAACAAAATAATTCCGCATAAAGAAGGCCACGTGTGCGCTGTTCTTGACATAAACAAACAGTCCACTTTATGGCGATAACAAAACTTGTTCGGTCGCAAGTCGAAGCAAATTTGGCCGAAATGTATCTAGAGAAGATTGAATGGCTTACATTTTCGGAGAATTAGAATCCTGACGGAACATTTTCTTATGAGATGACTAGGAGCTTTTTTTAAAGATACTGTAGGAGCTGCAGAAATTACGGGAAGGGAAATAAGATATTCCACCTGTTATTCAATTGTCCTATCCTCAAAAAACTTATGAGCATCAGTAATTTTCTAGAATTCGCGACCAGTTAACGAAAGTAAATTTTCAAGAGTTTGACAATTTTTCATGGAATTCTCAACCCGTTTATTAATATCAATTTCTTTGTAGGTTTTTAACAGCTCATGAAACTCATTTATTTCCTAGAATTTCCTACCAATTTATTTACTTCAGTTCTTTTTTAGAATTCTCAACTAGTTTATGAAATTAATTTTTCGAATTCTCAACCATTTTTTGAAGGTCAGTTTTCTTTGTAGGATTCAAACAGCTTATTATTATTATTATTATTTTCTAGAATTCACTATCAGTTTATTCAATTCATTTATTTTCTAAAATTCTCAACCAGTTTATGAAATGTGAAAATTTTTTGGAGTTCTCAACCAGTTTGTGGAAGTCAATTTTTTTAGGAGTTCTCAACCAGATTATGACAATCGGTTATTTTCTTTAAATCTCGTAAAGTTTACTAAAGTAAGCTATTTTTTTTTTTGTTGTTGTTGGAATTCTCCACCAGTTTATGAAAGTCAGCTTTCTTTGGAGTTTTCAATCAACTCATGAAACCCAGTTAATTTCTAAAATTCTCTATCAATTTATTCACTACAGCTGTTATTTTTTTTTTTTGAATTCTCAACCATTTTATGATCTTAACAAATTTTTTGGAGTTTTCAAGCAGTTTGTGGCAGTCAGTTTTTTAGGAATCCTGAACCAGATTATGGCAATCAGTTATTTTCTTTCAATTTCATAAAGTTTATGTAACTAAGCCAAGCCATTATGAAACTCAGCTTTTTCTGGAGTTTTCAGTCAACTTATGAAACTCAGCCATTTTTTGGAATTCTCAACCAGTTTATTCACTTGAGTTATTTTCTAAAGTTCTCAACCAGTTTCTGAAATCAAAATTTTTTTTTTTTTTTTTTTTTTGGAGTTTTCAACCAGTTTTTGAATGTCAGTTTTCTTAGAAATTCTGAATCAGATTATGACAATCATTTATTTTTTCCTTGAAATTTACATCAAGTTTATGAAACTAAGCTATCTTAGTGGAATTTTCAACCAGTTTATGAAAGTTAGCTTCTACTGTAGTTTACAATCAACTCATGCAACTCACTTATTTTCTAGAATTCTCAACCATTTTATGAAATCATATCTTTATTTTTTTTTGGAATTCTCAACTAATCTACGAATTTTTCAACTAATTCATTAAATTCGGCTGTATATATATTCGGGTGGTCGTTAAAAACTAAAATATATGGGGAAATTTGTTTGTTTGTAATGTTTTCAAGTCAAGACAACACGTACCTCAAGACGAGTCAATTTTGTATAGTTTACGTTACGAAATTTGTATCAGCTACTCTACATAAATCATCTTGAGGCACGTGTTGTCTTGACTTAAAAAAATTGATCGAAAAATACCCCAATGTTTTTTCATCATAAGGAAACTTTTTTGGGGGCGCCGCAAGAAATTTAATTTTTAACGACCACCCTAATATCTACAGCCACTTTATAGCATTCAGTTATTTTCTAGTGTTCTTTAGTATGCTGAACCAGCTGAAGAGCTATATTTTTGGCATTCTCAACTAGTTTATGAAAGTCAGATATTTATAGAAATTCCAAAAATTTATTGAAATTCGCATATTTTTAGAATTCTCAACCAGCTTATGATTTTTTTAACTTGCTTATCAAATTTGCCAGTTTTTTTTTAACTTTCAGGTTTTTCTATATAAATTATTATTACTCATTTTATACCCTATTTGCGAATTTCACCTTCGTTATAGTAAAAATGGTTATAGTAAAAATATTTCACGCCAATCAGTAAATTATTCATACACTTTTCATTCATCTAATTTACTCTTTCGCACTTGTGCTCTTAATAACTACAACACCATAAAGAAGTTTATTATAATGCAAGTATTAAATTAATATTTTTACAACTTAAATAAAGGCATAATAAAATATATCATCATAACTCATCATACTTCAGCGTAAAATGTATTGATGTGGAATTTTTTCTATCGAATTTTATATATTAATTTTTTATGTATGAACGTTTGTCGTAAAAACGGTAGTAACATAAAAAAGAAACGGATGCGCATGAGCGCACAAAAACTATTGAGTAAATATAAATAAATTCGAAATTTATGGCGTATTTGTATATTGAATGCTGAATTTATACTACTATGAGAGAGAGCATCATGCACAGGCATACACACACACACTGGAGCTTTTCTGAAAGTAAATAAAAATAAAAATATATATAATATACAAACTGCAAAAATTGAATCAAATCCTTTTAATTGAATTTCATATGCTCGCAGCTATAGACATAGATACGTTAATATATCTATACATACGAGTATATGTATAACCTCTCGCACTCTGTCTACCTTTGGTGGTACTTGTATTGTACCATCCATCAATTTTGTGCCAATCGCTACCGTTAAATGAATTTACTACATACATTCGCTTTATGAAACGCGTGAAAAAATGGTAATAATGAATATTTATTTTTTTTGTACAGAGTTTTTTATTTAAACTTCTTGTTAAGTAAATCAATTTCTTTTTTTTTTGTTTTTAGCCAGTCATATTTGCCTCCACTCGTTTATTTATCCTTGCTGAGTGTGTTTCACGGCTTATAAATTTACATATTACATTTAATAATTTTTTTGTTGCACCTGTTTTTTACACCAACATTGCATTTTAGTAATGTATAGTTAGGTCAATCCTTATAATTGATGGTAGTCTAATTAATTTCTTGCGGTGAGCTGCAATTAATTGTATTCAATTTTTTGAGTCGATATGGAGAGAAGAAGTGTATTAATGGTTTTTAGGAATATTTTTAAAGTATTAAATTTTTTCATACCTTTCGTATACATCAAATGGTATATTAACTTTGGTTCGAAGTATGTAAGTACCAGAAGTAAGTGAGATAGACCCATCAAAATTAGCTAAAAGCCAGTAATATCCTGACTTTCAGGTAAATTGAACCATAATTTTCAGATTCACCTTCCGCAAGAAAATTTGTTCCCCGTGCTAATTTAGGCAAACGCCTACCTATGTGTGAAATTTGAAAAAAAAAATCGGAACAAAAATCGATACTTTCAAATATGTCTGCCCGGGTCCACTTCCCTGGCGAAAAGTTGCCTTACTATTTACCAAAATTTAAAAGAAAAAATTCGGACCAAAAATACGAAAAATTAGATTTTTTGGAATATTTCGGTTCCTGATCCACTTGTCACAAGGAAAGAAGTGTTAATAATAAACTTAATAAAAAAGAACTTATATACCGATCTTCAGGTTAATTGAAACGTAAATTTGAGTTTATCGAAAAGAACAGTCTCAGATTAACTTTCCGGAATTAAAAGTGTTCCCTTTGTTCATTTAGGGAAAAAACTACCTATGTAACAAATTTCAAGTAAAACGAATCAGAGAAATCGGTCCAGGCGTTCTTGAGTTATAAACGTAGTAACTGACATCCCTTTTTCTAAGACTAGGGTTACCTAAAAACATAAATGGATTTCGGTCGCCGAAGCGATGACAACCCTTCGTCATATAAAATTCCGGACAACTTCGATACATAGAACCGGCTATCCTGGACCAAGATATGGATAGCCTTTGTTTAAAAGTAAATTTGCTTCCCACTTCTTGACTGCAAAACATCTACAGCTACAACATGTGTGATCCTTGGCCACCCTTTTCAACAGCGGGACGAAGGAGTACCCGCTAGGCCTCAGTTTGAAAGTCGCTGACGTAAAAAGTTTGACTTTAAGTAATCCTAAGTTACTCAGAGTCACATTTGACAGCTAGCCGACAGCACTTCGGGTAAATAGAAAGAAACGCTGGTAGCAGCATACTCATACAAGCCAATTGGTCGGCCAGTCGTTAACTATGGTTATCCGATTTGGTTGGAGAAGCTACAAGCCTGTCAAAACACCGCCCTTCGGACTGTGACAGGAAACCTCCTGATGGCGCCGGCGCATCACTCACACAGTGAAACATCTATGCTCCCAGTTAAGGAGCATAATGTTATGTAATCAATATCTGTTGGGTTGCTACTGTAGGGATTACATCAACAGACACCTTAAACAAGTCGAACCTCCACCTAGATACATCAGGAAGGGAGGACTAGATTACCGCGACTCAGTCAAGCAATACCGACAAGAACCGCTGGAGAGGCTTTAAACACCATTCATCGAGCGTCCGTTAACACCCTCTCCCGCTGGTTCGAACCCGTCGGAACAGCACGTTTCCAGGGCGTGCCGTTATATGACTAAGGCTAGACGTACCTGGCCCTAGGCGGAGTTAGCCGCTACAACAACAACCACAACAACCGACCAGAACCGCTGGTCAGCACAGCTTTAAACACCATTCACCTGGAGTACGTTAACACCTGAACTCTCTTCTCGTGAATGGTGTTCTCGGAATCCAAGCACCACCCATGGCAGAACAAGAACTCGAGCTGCCTCGAGAGACCCGAATAAGTGGCACAATTAAGGTCTGTCGACTTCATACACACCTATCCAGATTCTACAACAACAACAACAACAACAAAAACAACAACAACAACAACAACAATAACAACAACAACAACAATAATAATAACAACAACTACAACACTCTCTTTCATATGTATATGTATATGTTATTTAATTTTTTTGTTCCTTTTTCATGTTGCGTTATAATTTTTTGTATTGAATTTTTCATTTTATTTTATTTTATTGGATTTAATTTTCTTATTTTACATGGTTTTCTTTATTTATTTATTATTATTATTATTATAAAAAATTTTTTTTTTTTTTTTTTTTTTTTTGAGAAAAATACAATAATGGCAGCGCAAAGAGATTAAAAATATTGTGTTTCGTAAAGAAAATTATTTAGTTTAACTTAGATCAGTTATTTTGACGCAGTCTAAATTTCCATTAATAAATGTAACCAACATTATTTCATTAATTTAAACGCCCCTTTTATGTGTAATATCCCACATATTACGCACACAAATATATACAAAACCGTAAAGACAATGCACAAAAGTACTTGCAATGCAAAATCATGCAACAAGCTTACATACATATAGTGTGTTTCAGTATGTGTGCGTGTGTATGAAAAGTTGTTTGAATTTTAATTGCAAAGTTTTGTTGCATATTTTTGCATGGCTAGATTTATTTAACGGCATACATTATTTATTGTGGAAATGTCTATAAACATAAATCTGCAGAGAAACGCCGAGTAAAGGTATGTAGACGTATGTGCAATAACATGTATGTATGTATATGATAAATTAATTGAAAATGAGTTGAGCTGAAAGTTTCATTAAAATGTTGGTTGGTGTATATGGTGCCTTGGCACCGTCTGGGTGGTTTATTGTGGAAAGAGCGGGGTTTGTTTTATACATTTGTATAAGAGAAATATTGCCTATGTGTAAATATAAGCTCATAACATGCAACAATGCAGACAGCTCACTTGCTCATTCTCTCTCTGTATACACTTTTATTTTCTCTTTAGAGAAGTGAGGTATCGAACTGGTTAGAAATAGTAACAGTTTATTGCTATAATTTTCTAGTTGGCTTGATACTAGTCCGAAAAATAAAAAAACTTGCACCAATTACAAAAATTTTAGTCTGTACTTTATATTTATATAATTTTTCTTGTATTTTTTTAAATATTATTATTATTATTAAATTTTTATGCATTTGAAATTAATTTATTTTAATTTGATTTTATTCTTTTATTTTAGTTTAGCTAATTTTATTACTATTTTTCTATCATTGTGTTCAAACCGTGACTAGTAACTTTTTATCGCTTTTTAACTAGTATTAGACTAGTATATTGCTGACAAAAATCTGTCAAATACCGTTGCACCGCTTTTTTTTTTTTTTTTTTAATTCACTAGTTTGGCTTACTTAGCAAACTAGTATCCAAGTAGCTTTGAACTAGTTAATTCGCCTACTGAGTTAGTGCTGAAAACCAGCTTTTTGTGTTTGAGTATATGTATGTGCGGTTATTGTGGTTTCAATTAAAGATTTCAGAAAATGGCAACACTTTCATGATACTTTTGCGGTTTTTGTTTATTGGAAGATTTTCACAATACAAAAACAAATACACATGCTGTTTTCCAAGCATTGCACAGAGTGAACAAAATGTCTACATAGCACATATAAGCATATGCATACACATGTATATACAAGTGTGGATTAAGGCATGCAAAGGAGATGTGAAAAAAATCCCAACAACTTTGTCGTCGTCGAGTATGTTTCAGGTTGCTCTTGCGGCTTTGATGAGTACATTTAAGTGCTAAGACGACTATTGCCGTAATTGCTTTACCCAAGACCGCCAAGCTGTTGGTTTTACTAGAGTTTCCGTCAAGCGTTTACAGCTAAATACAATTTCATACACACACACACATACATATACTTGTATGTAAATAACAACAATAACAACAATAAGTACAATCAACCAGACACTTGTGTGCTGGTAGCAGACACTCATTTGCCTCTTATACTCATTGCCTTCCATTCAATGCTTCTTCAGCGGGTGGAAAAATTAATCTGGGTAGACATTTGCATGTGTATATTATTTGATATGGATTATTTTAAAGGCGTGTGGGTGAGAGAGTTAATTGAAAAATTAACATAAACCTCAGCATTTTACAGCACTTATTGGATTTTGTCGATTCTGTATTCTTGATGATTTCATTTGCAGGAAATTAAAATATCATCAAGATGCTGGTGGTTGTTGGATGCTGGTGGTCGTGTAGGCAAGTTCAGCATTTGGAAGAAAGTTGTGTGTAACGCATAGACATCGAAAAAATATTTTCATAATTAAATTTGAAATCTAAATTTTTGGAGGTTATATGCAAAAAAAAAAAATATATATATAAAAAAATAAGACAAAAAAATAAAAAAGAACTTACCAAATTAACGTCAGGAACAACTTAAACTAGCTTTAAATTGTGTTTCAACACAAAGCGATATTAATATGAAGTGAATTTAAACTAGTCCGAAACTAATCCAGGGTTGGCCAAGAAATGTTTCAGAACTATTATAAAAGTTAACTATGCATATCTGCACAAATTTATTTGCTAAATTTATGATGTCTGTAAATTTTTTTTGGAGCACCTTACCTGGTACAAAAAGAAACTAGTTGGCAGAAATTACTCGGTAATGCTTTGGAAAAACGTATAAAAATGTACAGAATGATTGTAGCGTCGAAAAATCTGAAAATAGTTTATCTGTATTGGCCAGGAAGAAATTTGAAAACTAGACCGAAACTAGTCCTTACTAATTCGGGAGCTGGTTCAAAAAAAAAAGATTTTTTTTTAAATCTACCAAAAATTTAAACGTTTACTAGAAATATTTCGTTAAATTGTTGTTTTATGATGTCCACATTACTATTTTCAAGACTAATTTTGACCTTTGACTAATCCAAAAGGAAATCAGTATGGGCAAATTGCTCCTTTTTGCATTCAAATCAAAACACTAGCACTTAAAAGTTTAAACCAACCCAGAACTGGTATGTAACATCATGCGAAAATTACATGAACTGGGCCGAAACTGGACTGGATTTGGTCTTAAAAAATATAATATATTTTAAATATGACAAGTAAACTTTTCCGAAATTTTGCCGGATTTGGTCCCAAAAAATTTTACAATATTTCGAGTATGACAATTTAGCCCTAAACTGGGCTAAAAGTTCTGAACTTAATTTAAAATATTTTCTGCAATATTCTGGGCGAAAATTAAAATCGTGAATGGATGGAAAATTCAACCAGAACTTTATTTTTGGAACATTTAAATGTATTTTTTCAATAAAATATATTTCTAAACTACAGAAGTCTATCGTATATGAGCAAATTAAAAATATTATATAACACACAATCAGGCTGCCCCCAACAGAAGCAATTTATTTAACTTTTGTTAAATCCGCTTGCAACAGTTAATGGATAAGGAAAAAAGGAAATCAGCAACAATCAACTAAGACTTTTTTATTACAACTGTCACAATGAAAAAGGCAGCAACAACAACAACAACGCGGTTAAAAAAATTACAATGTAAGACAAATGCAGACATTAAATGACAAACAGCGTTTAGAAAATGAGATAATAGCAATGGTACTCGTACACTCGTACACACATGCATATAAATGTGTACGACAATGCATGCTGCCACATCATCATGTGGCGCATACAGATTTACATGGTAATTAAATATTTTAATAACCATGCAAAGTAACAGCAACCCTTTTTGTCTGTTCACCACTATACAACTACTTTGCAAAGTTCTAAATTATGAGGAGTAAAACCACTACGACGACGCTCTCTACACATACTTCAACAGCGCCAGCCATTCCGCGGCAACGCAACGCATCTTATCTATACAATTTCTAATTGTTATTGTTTTCAACATAAAAAGCAAAAAATAACTTAGTATGAGGTTGATGAATGCGCAACAAATTGTATGTGTGTACTGTGCCTGGGTTTCTTGTATTTGTGATATGTGGATGTGCCGTTGAGCTTTTGGCGGAATGTGTGAAGACATTTCAATTTTCGGCTATGCTAAAGAGTTGCATACATAGTAGGGAGATGTATAAATATGTTTTTAAAGACGTGACTGGTTTTCATGTGTGATATACGTATATACAAGTACAAGTACATATATACATACACGGGAGAAATTAAGACTGCTTCGTGGAGTATTTAAATAATTCTAAAATAGGAATACAAAAATTTGAGATATAAATTTTTTCAAAACTGTCCAAACTAAAAACTGGAAACAAAACTTCAATTTTGTATATTGTATATATATATATACATATATATATATATTTGATTCCGATTTTTTTAATTTTATTCATATGATTCATAAAGTCGGAATTGGAATTGCTAAATTTATCCTCAATCTTCTCTACATTTTTTTTCATAAGTAATATTTTTTATAGAAATATTTACTAATTAACTTTCTTATTTAAATATTTTTTAATGCAAAAATAAATATATATTTTTTGTATAAAGTTGCTTTATGCATATCTTCTAGGAAAACATTAATATGAAGTTATTTTTTTGTTAAAAAGAAGCGCAAAAAAAAATTTTTAAATAAAATAAAAATAACTGAATTTTGATAATAACGCGAAATAATTTTTTTGTATAAATTAAAGTTAAATATGTTTTGAAAAATAAGGCAAAATCATTTTTCTTGAAAATAAAGTGAATTACCAGAGATATAATCATTATGAGTTTAATAAAAAAAAAAGCTTTTTAATCATTATTAAATTATTTAATAATTTTCTATAATTAATAAATATAAATTTCTCAAAATTATTATATCGCTCAAAAAGTAATAATTAAAATTACCTTATATTTGTTTCAAGTGTAAGTTTATTATTTTTCTAATCAAAAATAATCATTACCTTGCTTGTTAACTTTTTCGATCAAAAATGATTGTTTCCTTTAGAGTTTTTATTTTTTGTCATAAAAATATTCATTGCATTTTGAGTTTTTTTCTTCTGAGTTTTATTTTTCTGATCAAAGGTAAAAATTGTTCTTCAGCAAAATTGTTCCATTCAAAAAATATAAACTAATTTTTTATTTGTATTTTTTTGATCACAACCAATTGCTCAAAATGTCTTAGCTCCTTTCCAATAAATGGTAGATAGTAAAATATTCCTATTCCAAACTAGCTATCATATGAACTTCAAATTTTTTAATCGCTGAGGCGATTTTTAGAAGTTCCAATTTATGGTTTTGCGTCTGGATGTTTTTTTTATCAACAAATGGAGTTACCTGCACTTGGTTCTAACCCGCCTCTGAATGGTGGTGGATTTTTATGAGAAGCTGTTATGTCAGAAATACGATCGGAAGGGCTTGGCATTCTCTGCCGAGGGCCGAGCTCAAATAGAAAAATTAGAAAAATTTATTTTTTATAATTTTGGATGTTTGTCGAACATGAATTGGACTCTCGAATAGGAGTAAGCAAGGCTAACTACCCGGCTATTGCGTCCGCGTTTTTAAAATAGTAAAATTACTAAAGATTAATTTTTTTCCAGATAAATTTTTCAATCTACTTTTTTTTCAACATAAAAAAGGAAAATTAGAAAAAATTCGTAAAATAATTTTGTATATACAAATTTTACAAAAAAGGAAAATTTTTATCTAAAATATATAAAATTTTCGAAAATAATTCTTTTTAAAAACTGTAATTTAGAGATAATCATTTTTATTAAAAAAAAATTGAAATAAAATAATATAAAAGAAAATGTAATATTTATTCAAAATAATAATCTGAATAATCTTGAATGATGATGACTGCTCGGCTATTGCCTCCGGGTTTGCAAAAATTTCTTTTTGATCTTACACAGTACTAAAATTATGGAAACTTAATTTTCTTCCAGATAAATTTTTCAAACTACTTTATCAACATAAAAAAGAAAAATAAGGAAAAAATCCATAAAAATATTTTGTGTATAAAAATTAAAAAAAAAAATTACTTAAAATATATAAAATTTTCCAAAATTATTTATTTTAAAAACTGGCATTTAAAAAGAATCATTTTTATAAAAAAAATTAAAATAAAATAATATAAAATAAAATGCATTGTTTATCTAAACTAAATATCGAAGAGTCTTTGAAAATATTTAAAATTTAAAAAAAAATTTTGAAAATATTGTTTTTACAAAAAAAAATTTTTTTTTTAAGAGTAAAATTTTAAAACTAAAACCGAAAAACAAATATTGAGTTATAAAAATAATAAAAAATATTTTCATATAAACTTTACTTAATTAAATTTTATGAAAAAAATATTTTTGCAAAGAAAATTAGACAAAAAATATTTTAACATATTTTAAAATTGATTTTATGAAAATTATTAAACTTAAACATTAAGATTAAAAAAAAATTTACATAAAAAAGCACAAACAATATATTGGTATAAAATAAATAGAGAAAATAGTTTTTAGTTAAGAATAAAGAAGAAAACAAAGTTTGAGTGATTGATTTAAATTTCTCTCAAAATATAATTTTTTTTAATGTAAAAAAATAATGAAAATTTATATTTTGTTCCCTAAAAATTCTAAATTGAAAATTAAAATATTTTGACATAAACGGGGATTGTGTTATAATTATTAAACTTAAAAATATAAAAAAATTTATGAAAAAAGTACAAAAGAAATATTTTGGTATTATAAAAAACCAAAAAGAATTATTAAAGTTATATAAATAAAAGAGTCGTCTATTAATTATTTAAATCCCTTTTTAAAATCTTATTTATTAATTGTAAAAAACTTTGAAAAATTTGGTTCTCTAAATCTAAGAATTCGAAATTTAAATTTCCAAGAAAATATTTGGACATAAAAGCTATTAAAATTATTAAACTAAAATTTTTTTTATGAAAAAATGCACAAGAAAATATTTTGATAATAAATAAATGGAAAAAAATTGCTACAAAAATTTATTATAATAATGCCTTTGATTGATTGACTTAAATAAATCTCTTTTTTAAGTCGTAGAATTTTTTTCAAAAATTAAATGTCTTCCTTTTAAAAAATAAAAATAAAAATATTAACGTAAATTGGGATTTTATAGGGTATTTAATTTTATTTCATTTATAATTTTTGTGAAGACTTGTATTTTTTATAACGCCTTTTGAGACCAATAGTTATTAAAAGAAAGTTAATCAATGCATACATTCAAATTCAAATATTGAAACATGTTTTGTTTCACATTTATTATTTTATTTTCTAAATTCTAATACTAAATACTATAAAATTTAAACGGAAACTTCTGCAGTGTATTATGTATATGTATATATTTTTACTATATATATATATATACTTATACTTATACTGTGTATCATAGCAGCTACCCGCTTAAGTGGTGACGAACTTCATTTAATATGCAAATAAACGTATCCCGTACATACACACACATACAATCAACTAAATAGTTCAGTTGCACGCGACTCGTAACAAAAGCATGAATGTGTATAATATTGTAGCGCACTTTTAGGAGCACAGTAGCTTTGCGTCAAGTAGGACTGACTACTTCTTTACACAATATAATATTCTTTTGTAAATGTGTGTGTGATTCATGGCTCATTTTAATTGTTAATGGTTCACATGTGAATTTGTTTCGGTGGTGGTTGTGGCAGTTTTTCGCTCGCTTGCAGTGGTGAAAATGAATGTCTGATTTTGGTGCTAAGTTTTCTAAGGTCTTTTGGTTTCTTGGCTACAAATTTTCATTTCTGCAAGCATATTTAAAAGCTGTTATGAAAGTAGCTGCGTAAGCAACTTTCTGAATTTTACGCAGCACATCTGTGTTTCATTTTTTTTTTTTTTTTTTTTTATGGAAAGGGTGTTTTTGAGAAATGTGTTGATTTGTGAAAATAACAGATGGTGGTATCACAGTGTGGTTGCTAAATTATTTTAAAGGAATGTGAAATGACTGAGTTAATTAGAAACCCTCAAAAAGATGTTCTACTTATGCCGCAGGTATATCCATTGGGATCTAGAATTAATCCGCATCTAAACTATATCGATGTAATTGTGCTATTAAAACTATTTTTTTCAAGATCTCAAGAAAAATATTCTTCATGCGGTTACTTTATTTTAGATTAAAATTTTTTTTCTAATTTCCTTTTTCTAAACCCATTCCTTACCTGTTCCTTTGCAGAAGTACAACTAGACGAAAATTAGGCCAGGTTACTTTTCCTTTCTTATGGCTTAAATGATTGTTTTATTTATTAATTTTTAAAAAGGCCAAAAAAATTTCGTTCGCAACCTACAATGCAATCAACCGGATGGTAATACATTACGCCGCACCGATTTGGATACCAATAAGTAGTGAAAAACAAAAAAGAAGAAGCTGCAAGCCCATCAGACAGATCACTGCTTCGAAGATCATTGTAGGAAGCCACCTAATATCACAATCTAGGCACATTAGTAAGATAGTACCTGTATTAGCGTAATCCATCCCAAAGAAATGCTCGGCTGATCAAGCTATAAACATGTTCCTTGCGACATTCGCAGAAAATCTGTCTTTACGTCCGTAATAGAAATCAAACAACCAGACAAGCAGATGTAGAGCTCGAGCTACCTTGCAAGACCCTATTAATACCAGCACAGTTAAGGTCTGAATTTTTGCAAATTCCCTTTCAACTCCATGTGCCTTTAAGAAACGTCCACTTACACAAATATTTTTATAAAAACTTTTCTAAGGGGTCTTTCAGAATCATAAAACAAAAACCTGAAGACGATGGTTTTTGGAATAAAATAAATATATTTCACTAAAAGCCTCATTGGTTTATTATGTAATAAAGTTTTTTGTAATAAAACCGTTCTACAGGTTGTTTCAAAATGATAGGATACTTTTCGCTGTCGTTAAAATTAACTAAGTAAAAAATTTTCACGGCAAACCAATCGTTTTTCATCGATTCAATCAATTATTTGAAGTTATTGACATCCAAGCTAGAACATTCGGTAATAATTGTGGCCTTAAGCTCATTTGATTTGTCATATATTTGCATAAACCCTTCTCATTTATATGCCTCATACATTCTCTATTAAGTCCAAAGAAGAGACTGTTCAATCGATGGTTTCTATGAAGAAATCATTCGAAAATCGACAGGTTTTCATACTAACATGATTCCGAGTACTATACTGTTGTTGAAAACCCACCACACCATTATAGAGCCTCCTCTTAAATGGAAGTGAAAACCGCCTGCGCCATCCAGATTCTATTTTTTCGACCGAGAAGATAACCTTTGCAACAAATATTGTCAAACAGTTGAACTTTAGTATGAACGGCATTAACTTATTCTGGACCAATTGGTGTATATACTTGTGTTCTTCAAATTTCATAGCTTCAAATGCTTGCAGTGGCGCAGGTGCGCCAAATTGTTTTTTTTTTTTTTTACTTTATATTCTCCAATGCTGTGTCCAAACTAGGGCGAGATCTGTTAGACTTGATAATTTTTCGACACCAAGTTTCTCCCGAAAAACTTATAATTCCTTGGATGATTTAGAAATCGTTTAAAACTTGAAAAAAAAATGTCAATGCTAGCTTTGGACTTCTATCTTATCATGCTGAACGAATATCAAGCGCAGCATACTAGTAGTCCGCAAGAAAACGATAACGATTCTATAACGGAGCGTATGCTTTGACACTAATAATGGTTTGTTCGAACACAAAAGTGATACATATATATGCATAGATTTTAAATTATATTTAATTTAGGATTATTAAAAAAATTAAAAATTAAAAGATTACGAAGATTTAAAACAAAATAAAAAATAAAAAAAAATCAATAGAAACCATTCGAAAAATTTAAAAATTAAAAAATGAGAAAAATTTAAAAAAAAAATTAGAAGTTTTTAATAAATAATGTAAAATAAATTAAAACATTTTAAGCGTAAGCTTTGAAGCCAATAACGGTGTGTCATAAGTAAAAATATACGAAATTGCATACACTGGCGAAAAATCCAATGTAGAGTTTTTTATATCGATTTCAAATTCTGTTTATAGCGGAATTATTAAAAAAATTAAAACAAACTAAAATAAAAATTAAAAAAAAAAAAATTAAAAAAACTAAAGAAAAAAAATTTTAATTAAAAAATAAAAATTAATAAAACTTCAAAATAAAGAAATATGAAAAAGTTTATAAAATAAAATTTTTTTAAATTAAAAGTAATCTATAAAAATTAACAAAATTTAAAAAAAAAATTAAAACGTTTTAAACATTAAAACTTGCATTTACTTTTCATTATAAAAAATTAAATTTATTTAAAAAAAGCCAATACGGACTTTTTTATTGATTTTAAATTATTTTTATTTACTCACTTTTTCAAAATCTTATAAAATACGATGGAAAAATTTAAAATAAATAAATAAATAAATGAATAAAAAATTAAATAAATAAAATTTTAAAATAAAAAATAGATAAAAAAATTAAAATTAAAATATATTTAAATTTTAAAATTTATATATAATAAAATAAAAAATAGATAAAAAAATTAAAATTAAAATATATTTAAATTTTAAAATATAAAAATTTAATTTAAAAAAATGCAGTAAATATTTCTTCAAAAATAAAATTTATTAAAAAAAGCAAAAAGCCATTGCATAGTTTTTTATGGATTTCAAATTTTATTTGCTGTAGTACTACTACAAAAAAAAAATTTCGTTTAAAGTAAAATTAAAAAAAATGTATAAAGAAAAATTTTAAGTAAAAAAAATTAAATGCAAAATATAAATAAAGCTAATTTTATAAGATTTAAAAATTTAAATATTTAAAAAAAATCGTCTTTAAAAAGATGTTCTACTATTTAGAAAAAATAAATAAAAAAATTTTAAAAATATGATTAAAGAAAATATTAAATAATTGGAAAAATTAAAAAAAATTTAATGAGTTATAAAAAAAGTAATAATTCAAAATTAATTAAAACATTTTAAGCATTAAAAAATGCACCATAATCTTATTTCTGTTTTTAATTACATTTAAACAGCTGACAAATTTCGCGCATAATTTAGCTGAATTGACAATTTTTGCTACACTCCCACCACAAGCAGTAATACAACCCTTCTGCAGCAACACTTTCCAACAAACATTGCAAGTGTCTAAACGCAAAGCGCTTATATGACTGCAAAATGATAACCGTTGGCAAGCAGTTAAAGAAGCAAAACAAAAACAAAATGCAAGAAAGCAAAAAATAAAAGCAGAAAAAATCCGCTGAGTTGCGGAAAGGAACGACAGACAAATTATAATTTTTTTTTTTGCTAAATGTGCACAAACTCACCAAAATGTTCAAATCTTACCACAAGAAATGATTTTAGAAACCCCAAAATATATTAATAATTATAATTCGAAGAAATACTGCAGACATCAGCAAAAATATTTTTATATGTATATATGTATGTATATATTTTTGTGTTGAGGAAAAATGTTGTGGTTAGCTGCCTTTCAGCAGTGAAGTGAGGTTGACCAAAAATTTCTTGACAATTTGTTGGAATATATAGCTTGTGTAGCAGTTTCCTCACACCCACACACACACATACACTCTTCCCTGACAATCAGTTGAAAATTGCTTGCTGTTAGTTAGATAAAAGCAGCCATAAAGATGTAAACTGCAAAATAAATAAAAATAAATTAATTTGTCATTTAAGGCACAAAATACTCGTACATGCCACAACTCAAGTTTGTGAATGAGGTGTACATACAAGTATATTAAACGTAGCAGCCACCACTCACATACACATTTTTGTCTATCTTTTTAAATGTACATTTGATTTTACCGCATGCTGTGTGTCTTCTTATTTCTACATTTTAATAGCATTTCAACTATCACTTGAATTGCTGCAGTAGAGTAGACAGCAAATAGTAAGAATCTTTTTTATTCACCACATTTCATGCAATGCACAAAAAAACTATTTATTCTCTCTCTCTCTCTCTCTCAAACAACATGCCTACATTATTCCATATCCTCAGTAAATGTCGTTCACTTTAGCTTTTGGCCATGACCACTGGCGTTATGCTGACTGGTGGTATAGCCTTTAGATTTGCTTGCTTATCCTACTGCACTTGCGGTCATACTCTTCCGTAGGCAAATCTCTTTGGGCATCATGCCCCCTCTGCCCGCCTGATTGCCTTGCCTGGTCAACTTGTCATCGGAAAACGTTCAAAAAATATTTGAGTGATTTCGTGCTCCACACAATTCAGCTTACCTCAATTCAGCAACCGTCATTTCATATGAAAAGCAAAACTGCTATCAAGCTTTTGGGCAGTCACAAGAGTGAACGAGTGAGCGCTTTGATACGTTGGTTAGCATTTTAAGCTGTTTTTATATATATATTATGTTGCTTTTATTTTTATAATTTTTTTTTTCGGAATTTTATTTTGGTTATACTTATTTGTATATATGTATGCATCTGTGTGATTTTTATTATATCTTTTTAAGTAAAAGGTATAACACTATTGATTTTATTGATTTCGTTTGCTTGTTGTATTTTTTTTTTCTTTCTACAAAGTATTAAATCATTCGATCTACAATTGTTTTCTCATTTCACGTTGATTTTGTTTTTATTTTTATTTCCATTTTTTTTTTCGTTTCGGTTTTTATCCTTCTTCTGTCCCATTCACTTTGAGCGATAATTCAATTTGGTGTGGCAATAAATTGTCACTCAACCATTCAACTTTTCTTAACCAGCAATTTGTGGATAAAATGTTAGACAAGTGGTTGGGGGGGAAAAAATAATGGTGTAGCCACAAATAAAAATTTAATAGTTTTTGAGGTTAACTGTTAAATGTACAAGTCGAATGCTTCAAAGATGTGCAAAATAGAAATCGAGCTGGCAGTATTTGGGTTAGATTAGGTTGAGTTGGCTGACGCCGTGGAAAGTTTCACGTAGACAATATCACGTCCATAGATTTACCAGCAATACTACATATGAACAAAGCTCTGTATTGCTGCACCACCTGTTGAGTTTGAAAAACCAAGTGAAATCAACCTCAACCAGCCGAGTGCTGGATACTCACATCATACTTGTTCTCTTTTCTCCGTACAATCACTGCATTTCCTATATTCCTCAACCAGATCTAATTTGAGGAATACAGGTCGTGACGCTAGCAGACAATACCACGTTAATAGTCCTACTAGCAGTCAGTAATCTAGCATATTTGTTCCTCGTACGAACCTAAAAAGCTTATGTTGCTTTTATGAAGTGACAGGTCAATTGAAAAGCCTTTTATAGTAAAACACATTTTTTGGCAAAAATTTTTTTTTTTTTTTTATTTAACATAGTTCCCTTCAAGGGTGGTACACTGATTATAGCGACCCTCCAACTTTTTAATATCATTTTTGTTTTACAATTTTTCCTTTGCAACAAAATAAGCCTCGATTTAGGCGATCACCTCTTTATTCGACGAAAATTTCTTCCCAGCGAACATTCTTTTGATATCTGAGAACAGGAATTAGTTGCCTGGGGGTCAGTTTTAGAGAATACTGTGGATGTGGAAGCACTTCGAAGCCCATTTTAAGATTTTTTGCCATCGATTTCACTGGCTTATGACACGGTGCATTGTCCAGCACTTTCTTTTTCTTCAAATGCGGCCATTTTTCGCCGATTTCGTACTTCAAACGGTTCAATAATCCTATGCAATAGTGGCTGTTGATGGTCCTTCGTTTTTAAAGGCAATTAAAATTAATCCATGCGTCTCCCAAAATATAGACGCCATAATCTTGCAGCTCACTTTTGTGTTGTCAATTGCACTTCGGAGTGAAATCATCAGAGCCATGTTTCATCCACTGTCACATATCGACGCAAAAGCTCTCGTTTATTACGCTTGAACATCTCCAAACACTGCTCCGAACCATGAACTCGTTGTTGGTTTCGGTCAAATGTGAGCTCGCGCGGCACCTACTTTACACAAGGTTTTCTCATACCCATATATTCATGAATAATATGATGTACACGTTCAGTTCAAGTCTTTGGAGTGCCTGCTATTTCATTCCATTTCAACTTACGGTCATTCCAAATCATTTTGTGGATTTTTTTTTTTTTTTTTTTTGATGTTTTCATCGGCGTCATCGTCTGGGCATCTTGGGAGTCCAGTGCATGCACCTTCCTCGGTGCTCATTTCAGCACGTTTAAACTTAGGATACCAATCCGTCATGGTTGATTTTCCTGAAACAGTGTCCGGAAACTCGTCATCGTGTTTCTATTGAAGACCTGACTTCTTTAAGCGGGACTAGCAAGTCCATAGTTATATCCTGCTCGGAAAGTCTTCACTTTTTAGTCAATTTATTCCAATGTCTTTGAACAGCTGTTCCCGAATAGAGGTGGGCTTTGCTTAGCTCGGCCAACTTTTTGATTGACTCCCAACATAGTGAAATCTTTACTGACGTCATGCTATTTGAAAGTTCTCTTGTGTGGGCCAGTTCGCTGCAGTAGCAAAACGGTTTGACGGCCTTCTGATCACCTTCTCATCTCTGGATGGGTACAGTAAACTGCATATATTCATTCCAGAACTATCTTTAGAGGTATGTAAAGCTTTGTCTGCTAACTTGAGTCCTTTGCTATATGCATGCTTCCATTGTAACTGCCAGAAGCTTGTCAAAAGTCAAGTGCGGTACAATAAAGTCTATTCTTATTCCTAAGGATGACGCTATACTATAGTGTCCGTAAGTTCCGATTCTCTGCTGAGTTGAGAGTGTACCCTCGTGGCAACTAAAAATACAATTATTTAAAATCTCATAAAAGCATTAACGATGATGTTGCGTTAAGAGGGGCGGTAATGCTGAAGTTCAATGGTCTGAAGAATATTTCTAGTCTCCGGATATATAGATATATATTTTGTCTCTTCTGCAGCCCTCCACCAAACTAGACCGCCGTAGAAATGCATGGATTTCACAATCGCAACTACGATCCAATGTGAAAGACTGGACTCAAGTCCTCAGATACAATCCTAGATCCTCTTACATCTTGCTGATACCTTGTTTACTCGCTTCACCACAGAGAACAAAATTGACTCCAATTGGTTCTAACTCCTTTCACTAAGGCCTGTCTAACTTTCAAAAATTCCCTTCTGAGGAGCGACCGCGATTAAAAATAAATTTTCTATAATTTTTAATTTAGGTTCGACCAGGATTCGAACCCTGGCTTTCCGGGAGGTAATATGCACTCCTTACTTCTCGACTATTCAGAGCTTAAAATCATGAAAAGCAGAGTTAAGAATCCGATTTTGTCACTTGTATACTCTTTACGAAAGAACAGTACAGAATTTATTAGACTGCAAAAAATATTTTTGTCGTGCCTAAAAGTATGCAACATTGATTAAAAAACAATGAATATACATAAAATTTGTTTAGAATAATTTAAGTTTTTTTCTATCCTGAAGAGATAATTTGCATAATATAACATATTTAGAATACTCAACGCCTAAAGGTATGCAATAGATCTCTATTTTATGTTAAATATACAAAAAAATGGCATAGTATAATATTTTTAGAATATCCAGCTCCTAAAGATAGGCAATAAATTTCTATGTTATGGTTTTTTAGTGTACTTCAACCTTGTATAGTCTTAAAAAGGAATTTTTCGTGCATTCAGTGTTAAAGTAATTACCAAATTATGTATTTTTTGTGTCATAAATACAGTGTTCTCTATTGAAATTACCAAAAAGTAAGCAACAAAATTAAAGCTGTATTATATTGTTATACTTTAAGAAATATCCATCTAAAATATGCCCTTACCACCAATCAAAGAAGGCAAGCGAAAATACATTCTTACATAAAGTATCAACAATTCTGTTTCAAATCCTGCGGCTATATTTTATTCCGTTTTACTTTAATGCCAACCATTTTATTTGCAAACTTTCTTGCTCTTCTCTTACTTTATTATTAATTATGTTTACCTAAAAATATGCCTCAAGCAATTAAAATTTTATGACAAAGCGTTGACATTATCAATTTTATATATACTTTTCTTAGTTTCTTATTTAAACATACTAGCAAGCAATAGTAAACTGTATATATAAGTGTATATAATTGCATACATATTTTATGATATTTATACTTAAGGGTATAAATTTAATTTGGCATGCGTTTGTACTAATATAACTGATATTAAGCATAATTGAATTTGATGGACAGAAAAAGAGAGGGATGCACAAATGAAGGCATGGAAAATAAATTAATAATACCAAATTAATTATATTATATATATATTATTTGGCGTGCATATTGAACTGAATTCATACCTCACGTATTTATAAATATGCGCCTAAAGGTAGGCATCAATTATTTCAAATCAATGTCAAATCAATGAGATAAATAAATGATAATAAGTTGTTAATGATAAGCTTTAAACTTAATTATTAAACTCTAAGAATATTATTTTAAATTTCAAATCAATATGATAATAATAAATTTTCCTTTGAAAAAATTTAAGTAAAAACTATTAACATATTTATTAAATTTTCAGCCTAAGGTTAACCAAATATGCTAATGAGTTCTCAAATTTCTAACAAATTTTGGTCAGCAAAAAACATAAATAAATAAATAAAAAATGCCAAACAGAATTTTTGTGCAATTGTCTCTACAAATGTGCCACAAATTGTGCCAAAACCAATTTGCCGCGCTTGCCAGCTGCTTTACTTTTCCTTCCTTTTGCCACCACTCAGGCAAACACTTACATTTATATGTTTGTATTTTCACATAAATTTTTTCCACTTTGAGTCCTTTATTTACTTTCTTACTGTTCACTTTCACTTCGTAAGTCAATAACAATTTAACGCCACAAATCTTTGGGACCGCAATAATGGTGAAAGCTTTGCTACTGCCGGACAATTTGACCCGGCAGCAGCTGTGGTCATGGTTAAGAATTTTTTTTCTTTTTTTTTTGCAATAATCAAAAGCAAAGGCATTTATTTGGCTTTAGTACATATAAAAAGGCGCAAGAAATAATAAATATGAAATTCGTAAGAAAAAAATGTGGCAATAAAAGCAGGGAAAAGTGTTTAAGGCCCACAAAAAAAACGGCATTTATATGTCACAATTGTTAGCCGTAACCATAACCGCAGTAGCCCAATAATACATAAAAAATAGAAAAAAAATAATTAAAAAAAAAATAAAAATAAATATAATAAAAAAATTAAATAAAGTGAAAATTGAAAATAAATAAATTGCTAGGTTAGATACACTGGATGGATATACAATGTAGGCAATATAAATTTGTAAAGACAGAGAAAAGAACTAATGAGAGCAGGCGGTAGGTATATTGAAAATTAATCAAATATTTTAATTTATTTATTTACTTTTTATTTTAATTTTAATTTAATAATTGTGTTAGGAGCCCTCTCTCTCATATTACCAAATATATTTTTCTTTTTCTAAATTGACGTAGGCCCTGTTTACTCAATTATAGGTGAGTCAAAAATAGTACGCTAGTCTAGTCTCCTTGTTGTTCAGCGCCAGTTGGAAACACCAAGAGAAACCAGGTCGCTCCAAACGTGTTCGACTTGTCAGGACGACAAGCCTTAACCAGCGCAACCATCTCTCTTCCCCTACTAAGCTGAACTATATCAATACTCTGCGTTCCATCGTCTTTGATAAGTACTAATGTCGCCTCATCAGGATGAGAAAATTGAGGGAAGTGTACAGTCTGGTCTCTATTCGTCAAGAGAGAACTTTGCTTTGAGTTCCATGACCGTTTGTAGATATTTCGAGAGAGAGTGAAATTGAGAGAGAGAGACACGAATTGAGAGAGAGAGAGAGAGAGAGAGAGAGAGTTACCTTGTCAGCAACTTGTTTTAGTATCGAACAGCTAGGAGAGGTCCCTCTCGTTTCTGATAAAGCTATAAGTACTGACCAGCGTTAGTTTACACAGTCGTATAAGTTTCGATGGAAAATCGTGTGTTGTTTTCTGGTTTATTTGCCATGCTAGGTCTGAAGCCACAGTGATGTGATCCGAACGTTTCACTGGATCTTACTCTTTCACAAAGTACGTTATATAAGACCTTCATGCGATATTGAGGATTCTTCTACGACGAAAGTTGACCCAAATTACGGGATATTGTCAATTCTTCTCTATTAGGCAGAACACAATCAAGTTCTATACGTGCTTTCATTCATCCTAATGCTGCAAAGAAACTGATGAATTCACCTTTCAGTTCTTCACTGCCATATTTGAACAGTTCAGCCGGTAATCTAACGTATCTCGGGCTTTTTAAATGGCTATTTGATTGATTGTGAGTTCAGTGCAATATTTCCAGATGTTGCTTTTTGTCTGCCATTACGCAGGGTGAAATAGTCTCACCTTCATTAACATAGTGGTACTGTCTGGATATCGGTCTACAGATCACTTCTTTTTATTCCTACATAACTATGCTCAAGTCTTGAACGTCGCATTTTCTTATAGATATTTCGAGAATTTTCTTTGTCAGATTGAGAAGCTCTCTGCATAACCTCACATTACGGGTCTCTCCTCTTTGTAATGGTCTCTCTTGAACTCTTCGCATCGCCAGCAGATGACCTTTAAAAAAACGACAGTGCTTCAAAAACTTTGGCGATTGGAATGAAAATTCTTTAACAAAAAATAATAATAAAAACACAAATTCGCTTAATACAATTATTCCCTTTAGTAATGTATATATATATGTGTACTTTCATTCCAAAAATGCTTTGAAATCCTATAAATTTACTAGCAATGTTGCTGTTGCTGTTTTTTTTTTTTTTTTTTTTTTTTTTTGAATGTGGATATTAAAATCGGTATTGAAAAAGATGAGAGTGAAATAATTATGCACTTAATCCAAAATATTTAAACATATCTTTGTAAAAAACTTCAACAAAATCGAACTGAATCGCAGTTTATCCACTTCCTAGTAATAAAAGAATTTCATGAAGCTCGGACCTCAGGTCCACCAACCGGAAGAAAAATATGTCCTTACCTTGATTTTTAAGCAAAAAGCAATTGTCGGAAAAAATTTCCCAAAAAAAATTTGTTGAAACCTAACCTCAAGATGGCGTCGTAAAACCGCTCCATACATAATGTAAGGGAAAATTAATTTTTTTTGCAATTTTTTCGGAGATTTTTCGTTAATTTTATTAGGGTTTTTCTTGTGTGATGAGAGTCATCGGAATTAAGATCTAAAATAGGAAATTTGGTAGCGAAATATTTATTTATCATTAAAGTTTATTTAAGTTTAACATTTTCGCTGACATAAAAATCTTCAACCTGTAATCCTACTTCACATATGTAGCTCGCCCATCGCCTTTGCCAACACTCCAGTGAGGCATCTATAAGCTTCAAATCATAACCTTTAATAAAATTGCCATTATCATCCCTGTGGTTCCTCTAATATTAGTATTTGGTTTCGTATTTGATTTAATGGCTTGCCATTAATCACGCATCACTCTCTCTCTCTCTCCATCTCTGGGTGGCACAGCTTTTGGTCGTCGTCAAATGAGAATTATGCAATCCACTCAATGTGGTCACATAACAAAGCGTTTGACAGTTGACGGCAGGCGATCATGACATAATTACTAGTATATTTATGTGTTTGTGTATATGTGAAACCAACTATGCGTTTATAGCCAAATATCAAGGCAGTTGCACACACATTCAAGCGTATATTGCAAGTTTTGCTCTTCAAGCATAAAATGCCCTCAAGGTCTCGCTATCTGTCGCGGTTATTCCTCCGACGAACCGCAACACTTTTACGCATCATCACCGCTGCCAAGTAGCGGCCACCAAAATGAGCAACGTCAACAACTCGTACGTACGTCATTACTTCAATCTTGAGAACTATTGTCTCAAACGTCTCCTGCTGTTGCTGGGTGGGCACCCACAGTGAGTGCGTATATACCAAGGGTAGGGCGGGGTATGTGTGTATATGTTGATGGGTAGGCTATTTTGCGCTTTGGTGTGCGGTTGAACGCCTTTGGCTAGACACGCGAATTTGTGGTAATTATGGTTATGGTTTTAGTTGGCGGTCTTGTACGCCTAAAAGGTCTGTCGCATGCTACCATTGGATAGAAATTCACAACTTATTAACAGTAATTTGTTGTTATTTAAATGCTATCCATTAGATTTATAATCTAAATTTATAGCATTAAAGTGTTTGGATCTATATTTTAACATTAAAGATTTTATGCTTTAGGCAAAGTCGGGCGTCTGTATTATTTATGAATTTTTTTTTTTTAGATTAAGTATTTGATTTCTCTGCTTAACTTAAATATTAGAAGCTTTACTCAAAGTTTCGAAATATAGTAGAAAATTGCTTGCGGCATTTACAATTTAAATTATTTCATTTCCAACTGATATTTGATTGTAACTTAAATTTTGGAAAAGTTAGGGTAAAGGTAAGCTAATTGAGTAGATAATTTTTTTAATTGTGTTACTTAAGCAACACAAAATTACTCATAGAAATCTTTACAGGAATCCAACTCAAATTATTTCATTTCATTTATTTCGTTTAATTAAATTTTATCATTTTTATACCTTTCATGTTCATGAAATTGTATATTAACTTTAGTCCGAATTGTGTAAGCATCAGAAGGACAAGAGATAGACCCACCGAAATTTATACCAATCATACCAGAATCACGAGCTGAGTTCATTTAGCCATGTTCATTGCAAACCAAACTTAGTAGAAAGATTATTTGTCGAAACCTGCCAGATCGCACCACCAAGCATATATATGGCCGAATTTTCAGATTTGAAATTTTGGGCATAAATCCATCAAAAAAGTATCTAAGAATATGAAATTTGGTATACTACGTAAACATACATAATTGGTTCTTAAAATCATCGAAATCTGACGAATATAACATATAACTCCCATACACCGACATTTTCAGATGTGATGTTTTGATCAAAAGTCGGTCAAAAAAGCACTTAGATTGGTATTATCCACAGTTATCATGAAGTAGCGGACCGCAGCGTGCTGTGCTACATCTAAAAAAAATCAAGAAAATCTTATGTAAACCTGCCAGCTTTGTATGAATAAATGTCAAAATATTTGTTTTAATTGAAAAAAATTGAAAAAAAAATTTCCAAATAGTTTTTTATGATTTAAAAAAAAAAATTTTTTTATTTTATTTTCATTTTCCTTTTTTCAATTTTTCTCTCTCTCTTCCATCACCACATACAACGTAATCGTATTTTGGAATTTTAAATAAATTTGTTGTTGTTGCATATATTTTGTATGGGTAGCCAATATTCACTAAAATGATCGTGTCTCTGGCTGTGCTAATCTCATTAAAGCTTCACATTAACCTTCTCCTAGTATCACTTTATAACTCCTAAAAATTTGGTGTAATTTGATCTGCTGGTTCTCAAGTTATAGGCGTTCATCAAAATTTGCATTTATTTTTATATATATAGATTGCATATTAGTAGTGAAGATCATCGAAATCGGACTGCTATATCATATAGCTCATATACAACCGATTTATTCAGATATGAGATTTTGGGTTAAAAAAATCCGCTAAAAATTATCTAGGAGCGTGAAATTTTTTATTAGGGAATTCTGAATTCTACATCATATAGCCCTCCTATGCCCGATATGTTCAGATATGAGGATTGGTCAAAAACTCGCCAAAAAAGCCTCTAAGGGTGTGAAATTTGTTATTCTACTGACGTAAACTCAAGTTCATAGTGACACTTAAAGTCATCGTAATCGAATTCTGCAATTTGCAATAAAATTTTCATGAAAGGTATGAAGGCCTCGGCAATTTTATTTAATTTACTTAATTACATTTGTTTTAGATTTTGATTTTATTTAATTTTTCAATTGATATGATTTGTTTTTTTTTTTTACTTTGTTTTATTTAATTAAAAGTTTTATATATTTTTTTTTACTCTATTTTGGTTTAGTTAGTTTTTTAATTTTTAATTTTAATTTTATTTTATTTCAATTGTTTATTGTGGCCTGTAATTGTTTGTGTTTATAAGTGCTATGAGCTTTATTCGAAAAGCCTATTTGTTAGTATTTTGAATTGGTTATTTCGTTATACAGCAAAAGAAATGATAGAAGTGACAACTCTTTTGGAGATCACAGCATCTACTCATCCGACTTCTTTCGCCGGGGATCGAACTAATGAATCCAGACATCAAAGGCGAGTGCTCTACCAACTGAGCCAACGTCTGTCATGTAATCTGTTGTTGTAAAGTTTATTATTATTTGTATTGTATTATTCTACTTTATTTAATTTATGTTTCTTATTTTTTATTTTATTCCATTTTATGACGACTTATACTTTTTTATTTATTTATTTTTTAATCTCATTTCACTTGATTTTTTTTTTTAATTTTTTTTATTTTTATTTTACATTACCTAACTTCAATATATTTTATTTTATTTTATTTAATTAATATCAACCACATTTGATTTAGTTACTTTGTTTTAATTTTTTTTTATTAGACTTCAACTCATTTTATTTTATTCTATTTTTATTTTGTTTTATTTTTTATAATTCTTTTTTGCTATTTTGTTTTTAATTTTTTGGGTTCATATATTTTAATTCATTTAATTTAATTTAATTTTTCTTTTCCTTTATTCTCTTTTTTGTCTTACTTATTTCTATTTAATAATATTTTTTGTTTGTAAATTATTTTATATTACGTAATTTTTTTTTATAAAATAATTAAATTTTTTTAATAAATAAAATATAGCAATTACTTTATATTGATTTATAATAATTTATTTATTTTTTTTTAATTTTATATCAATTTATTTTATATTTGTTTATTTATTTTTATTCATTATTTTGAATTAAATTTTTTTTTTTGAATTTACTTAATTATTTATATTGTTCAGTATTAATTAAATCGGTAGTTTTATAATAGTAATTATTTTATTGTTTTAATAATTTATTAATTATTTTATATATCTTATTTAATGTTTCTAGTTTATATTGATTTACTTGAAATTTTTTTTTTTTTAATTTAGGTGAAGTTTTTGTTTGTTGGCAGCAAAAAATATATATAATAAATATAATATAATAAAAAACTACCAAAAACCAATAATTTTCATCATTCTGACATAGAACAGATAACCGCCCTTTAAAGCTATTCGAAAATTCGTTAAATATTATCTAACACAAGCGAAAATACTGCGAATATGCTTCAACGCCATTTGCACTGCAATTTCAAAGTCATCTTTATTACCTCAAAATATAGCCAACCAACTGTGCTGTCGACTTCCCGCCGACAACCAGCATAAATCATCAATCATTCGACGTATATTCATACATATATATATGTTTGCGGACCAGCTAGCTAATTTATGTATGTATGTAAGCATCAACGGGTTTATAGCTGAGCGTGAGGCGTGAATATGCGTGTATGGCTTGTGTGTGTTATCATTGATGCATTGCATACTCACGGGCGCTGAACTACATACACATACTGCGCATGCCAATAAACTGCGGCAATCAGCATCGCTATAGCTCAGAGTGTGCGAGCTGTGAAATTTTACGCCGACAATAACACGTTTGGCATTTCGCACGCATCTAACAACACTGTTGGCGACATTTAAGTGCAATAAAAGCGTGTGATGTGCTGGGATGAGCGAGCTTAGTTTTTAAATCTGTTGCCGCCATGCAGCGCAGCTATGCTCGATGCTCATATGTGTAAGAATATGTATGTAACTCAAAAATTGACAGTCATGTCATGGCTGGTGATATAAATCTGTTATATATTTTTTTATTCAAGTTTTATATGTTTTTTTTTTACATTTGACAGCCTTAAGGACGTTGATTCTAACATTTTTCCTAAAGTCAGTAAATTTTAAAGTTTTGAAGCTCCCAGTAATCAAAATATATATATGTATTTCTTTTTTCAAGCTGTTGTGGCTTATGTGTTAACACATTTGCGAAAAAAATTGATTGAAAATAAAATTTTTGGTCAAAATCAGTGAGTTGCTGTAACAGATCCATTGGAAAGTCCGTGTCCTGACACATAGTTGGAATTAGGAAGAATTAAATCTATATCACTTTTAGTTAGCCCTAACCTTCAAAAGACGCGTATATAAATTTGGCAGCTGTCAAATTTTTAGTTTGTGAATTATAGCATTTTGAGTCACGCATTGTGAGTCAAGCTATTGTGAAAAAAAGAAATAGAAAGGAATTCCACACGTTGATAAAATATTAATTTTTGAAGGTAAATAATAGAGTTGAAACTAAAACTTGGCTAGATGACGAGTTTCCGGACACTTCTCTCAGAAAATCAACCTTGAAGGATTAGTATGCTCAGTTTAGACGTGATGAAATGAGCAGCGAAGGCGGTGAACGCAGTAAACGTTTAAAAAAGGTTGATACTGTCGAAAGCATCAAAACATCCACAGAATTATTCTGATTGACCGTAAAGTGAAATTGAATTAAGTAGCAGGCACTCTAAAGATATCAACTGAACGTATACATCATATTCACGATTAGTTGGGTATGAGAAAGCCCTGTGCAAAGTGCGACTCACTTTTGACCAAAAACAACGACGATTAGATGATTCAGAGCACTTTTTGAAGATGCTCAAGCCTAATAAACCTGAGCCTTTGCGTCGATATGTGACAATGGATAAAACTTGGTTCCATCATTTCACTCCGAAGTCCAATCGACAGTAACCCGAGTGGACTGCACACGATGAACCCACTGCAAAGCGTGGAAAAACGCAACAGTCGGCTGGCAAGGTTATGTCGTCTGTATTTTGGGTTGCGCATAGAATAATTTTCATTGACTACCTTGACGAAGGAAGGATCATCAACAGCGACTAATACATAGCATTATTGCACCATTTGAGGTATGAAATCACGAAAAACTGTACTGTACAAGTAATTAAGTGCTGTTTCGCCGCGGCACTGTGGCACAAGTCAGTGAAATTGATGGCAAAAATCCATGAATTGGGCTTTGAAATGCTTCCGCATGTACCTTAAACTCTAGATCTCGCCCCAGCGACTATTTTCTGTTCTCAAATTTCTAAAGAATTTTCAATGGGGAGAAGTTTTCGTCGAATGAAGAGATGATCGCCGAAACTGAAGCCTATTTCGAAGCAAAGTACGAATCGTACTACAAAAATGGTATCGAAAAGTTTGAGAGTCGCTATAACCAATGTCTCACCCTAGAGGGGAAATATGTTGAATGAAAAAACGAAATTTTGCCAAAAAATTTGTTTTCAATTTACCTGTTACGCTAATCTATATAAAGGGTTTTCCAGGTGTCTTTATCGATTTTTAATAGGTTTATGATTTGTAATTTTTTTTTTTCATTGTGTGCAGTAACGTGTACAATTTCGTCCATGGCCCACCATAACCGTCGTGAATTTGCTGATTTTGCCTTGGAACAACTTGAAAACGAAAACGATTTTTTTAATTAAATCATCTCCTCCGTCGATTCTGGTGTGAAGAAAATCCACAAATTATTCTTGAACAACCGGTACATTCACCTAAATTGACAGTGTGTGTGGTTTTTGGTCTGGTGGAGTCATCGGTCCGTACTTCTTTCGAAATGAAGCTGGTAGTGCCGCCATTACTATCAATGCAGAGCGGTATAGATCGATGATAACCATTTTTTTATGGCCATAATTGGAAGAATTGATCCTAACAATATCCGGATCCAAAAAGACGGGGTTACGTGTCACACAGCTCGTGCAACAACCGAATTAACGCGAGAAAGGTTTTGAAATTCGATTATTTCAAGAAATTGTTACATTGAATAGCCAAGAAGTAGTGATTTAACACCACTACTACTTATAGTGGGGTTATTTGAAGTCATTGGCATTTAGCAATAAACCAGACATCTTCAAGCTTTAGAAGTCAATATTGAACACGCTATTCATAAAATACGACTTGATTTAGTGGAAAAGGCGCTCAAAAATTGGGTTCATCTAATTCGTTCCTACAAAAGTTATATTCAGAACTTAACTTTATCGATTGTACTTCACATTAAATAAATTTTGAACAATTAGTTGAATTTTTTTAAGAAATCATATCACTCGTATTGGAAAATCCTATATATAAAAATGTTATGTTGGTTTGTGTATGCTTCAAAAAGTCAAATCATTTTTGCAAGCTATAAATTAATTTATGCTTCGATTTGGTTAAAATTTTACATAATATAGATATGGATAGGACCATGGATCCGGAAAAAAGTTCCCTTTGCTTGAAACATTTCTTTACGGGAAAGGAATCAACGACAGACAGATATACAAATTGCTTAATTAGAACTTTAATGAGGCTTTGCAACACCTATTAGAATAAAATTAGGAGAAAAGCAAGCCAGATCAACGTGTGGCCGGATTTAGTTAGTACTCTGACATAAATAATCTTTTCGCAGCCATTTCTCTAATTTATAATCTATAAAGAAAATTTTTTAATTCATTTTATTTTATTTTGTTTTTTATTTTAGTTTTCTTCATTTTTTATTGTGCAAGTTTATAATTTTTTTAATTGTTTTTATTTTATTTTCGTTTTTAATTTTTTTATGTCTTTTTTTTAAATATTATGTAATTGTACATTATAAATTTTAGTTTATTTTGTTTTATTTATTATCATACTATTTTAATTTTGTTTTTAATTTTTTTTTTTTTTAGTATTATTTTAGTTTATTTTCCTACAAAATTTTATTTTTATTTTATTTATTTTTTGTTTTGTTATTTATTTCTTATTATTTTATTCTTTATTTAATATTTTTACATAATATTATTTAATTTTACATTAACTTATTTTAATTTATCTTCTGTAATATACATACACGTACAATACACTGTTTTATTTTATTTTATATTAATATAATTTATATATTTTTTTTAAATTTATTTTAATGTATTTAATTTATTATTTTGTGTTTTTTTTTTTGTAATTTCATGTTATTTGCATTATTTTATTTTCATTTATATTTTTGTTTTGTTTTATTTTTTTATCTTTGTTTAGTTTATTTCGTTTTACTTTTGTTTTATTTATTTTAATTATTATTCTTATTCTATTGATTTTTTTAATAGGCTTATTTTATTTTTGTTTATTTTGGCTTAGTTAATTTTATTTTGTTTTTATTATTTTATTGTATTTTCTTTTGTAATATTTTTATATTTTATTTTATTTTATTTCCTTTGGCTTCTTTATACTTTAATATATTTTACACTATTATTTTTATTTGTTATAATTTATTTTATTTCGTAGTATTTTTGCTTTTTCAGAAATTTTCTTTCTTATTTAATATTATTGTATTTTTTATCTTATGCTATTTTTATATTTTATTTAATATTAAGTTATTTTTCTTCTATACTATTTGTATATTTTATTTCATTTCTTTCGTTTTTTTTATATATTATTATATTTTACATTATTATTATTTTTATTTGTTTTTTTTTAAGAATTTTTTTATAATATTTTTCATTAATTTTTCATAACTTTAAAAAATTTAAATTTTTATTTATTTTAAGTTAATTTTGCTATTTTTTATTTTAATTATAGCTATATTATTTATTGTATAATTATATTTTTGTTGTTTATAAAAGTTTTGCCTTTAAATATTTTAATTAATTTTTCTGCTTTAAAAAAAATTATTCTTCATTTTTACTTACTATTATTCCATTTTACTTTGTTTATTTAATTTTTAATTAAGTTTCATTTAATTTAGTTTATTTATGACTGAAATACCTTAAACTATATATCTTTCTCATTGTGATATTAACGAACGTTTGAAATAAGTATTGTGTTAACGCTTTGTGGGCCGAACGCTTATCAAACTGGTGGACATAAATTATATCTATGGGGAAGGCAACAAATATTTTTATGCTTATTACTATTAGCTACTGAGCTATCTAAATGTACTCACAAGAAAAATGTGTATTTAGTTTATGGCTAAGCGTTTCGTCATTATTATAGCTGACACAGTGAAATACAAACGCTCGTATTTATGAAATCGCCCACATGGCGTTGGCATTAAAATAAATAAATAAAAAGTCTGCAAAAAAGCAGGCAACCTCATCAGTGTGTTAGTTCGTCAATGGTGCTACGTAAATTTCTAAAGCATAACTTCTTAGAAAATGTGTACATACATATATACTCATACATATGAACATCTAAGTAAAATGATAGCAGTGGCGAACAAAAATATCAAAGATGGCTTAGATGATGGGTTATCCACACATAGTCATGTAAATACTCACATTTAGAGGTGTGTGTGTGTGTGTGTATGAGTGCGTATCAGTTAAGTGCTAACGATATGTATCTAACATATTTAAGCAGAAAACACTTCGCACATGTACATGTCATGGCGTATTTTTATGAGTTTTAGCAGTGCCCCTACATATCTACTCCCTTCTTTATGCCAAGATGTTGATGCTGATGATGATGATAAGTGAGGTCAAGCCGGAAAAGGGGTCGTCATAGCGACTTTAAGCGTAGAAAATATTACAAAAAAAAAAACTAACATCGCAAGGCGCATGGAAGGCGTGAAAAGCAGTCAAGCAGCCCGGCGATCCTACGAAGGAACACTATACAGCTTACTTGTCATCAGCCATCAGCCAGTACACCACACATACACATTGACCGTTGAGATGCCGCTTTGGCAGTGAACTAACGGCCTAATGCGACTGGTAGTCAGTCATACACACATACATCTGCATGCATATGCTCGTATGTTATATATGCTTGTATGTGGAAACACAACACCTGAGGGAGAGCTTATGAAATACACGTGTTGTGCGCGCGTTTGACATGCCAAAAAGGGAGTAAGCTTAATGGCCTGCACAAAGTGCTACTGACACTTATTACACCCCAAAATATATACACTTTCAAATACTTACAAATGAATATGCATACATGTTTACACATATAATATACATACATACATATGTATGTAAGCGAAATTAGTTTGAAGGTGAAAGTTGTAGTAGCAAATCCCCAAGCAAATACGTTTGTTGGTAGTCACAATTTGACCTAAAAATATGTTATAATTCACAAAAGCGCACACACACACATATATATATGTATTCATACATTTCTGTTTGTACTTATATATATTATGATGTAATATTTTTTATGTACTTATATATTATACAAATACGTAGGGTGTCCACTTTCGAAAAGGCAACAGTGTTTGCTGTCCGCATATAAAGTGCATTTCAAGTTGTGCACTTAATTTTTTTCTTAATATCTTTGGTAGCGAAAAGGGCTTAAAGTGGTTTATATGTAGAATTTATAGCATGAACTGGAAACATAAATAGGGTAAAATAGGGGCAAAAAATATAATGTTTGCTGGCGTGCTTTACCGTAGGTGTTTAAGGTGAAACGAAATAGATATGACTTTAAAAGTCGACAAAGACAAAAGTCGTTAACTGTTGTAGGAATTCTAAACTTTCTGGTATTTCGAATTAATTTTTCATTTTATTTATTTATTTATTTAATAACAAAAGACAAATCTATTTTTCCTTAGAGCCCATTTTTCGAATTTGACTTTATAGTTAAAACATATTGAGCATTATTGAGCATTATTATATTAAAAAATATATATAAACAAATTTAATATGTATTTAGTTTAATTTTTTTCAGTTACTTTTTTTTATTATTTGATTTTATTTTATTCTAATTTATTTTAATGTATTTTAATATATTAAAATAAATATATAAAAACGCAATAATATTGATTTTTTTGTTGTTTATTTGAATTAGTTTTATTTGACTTTACCTTATTTTCACTTTAGATTTGATGTTAATATTTTCATTTATACAATTTTACTAGCGGACCCCGACGTGCTTTGCCACAGCTATAAACTGCTAGCTTTGTACGAAGAATTACCAGTACCAGAATTTTTTTTTTTAAATTTTTTTTCACTTTTTTTCTCTCTCTTTCAACACCACATATAGCGTCCCTTTATAACGCCAAAAATTTGGTGCTATTTGATCTTTTGGTTCTCAAGTTATAGGCGTTCAGCAAAACTTGCATTGATTTTTATATACATAGATTGTAGTGTTTTTTAGTTAATTCAAATTTTTTTAGTACATTTTTTTTATTTTACTTACTTTATTTAAATGTATATTTTTATACTATTTTTAAAATGTTACTTTATTATATTTTACTTTATTTTATTTGAATCTATTTTATTTTCAATCTTTAATTTGTTCCATTTTTAATTTTTTTTGTTTATATTATTTAAATTTATTTTGGTTTTTTTTTTATAGATGTCATTTATATTTTCATATTTATTAAATTAACATTTTGTAATTCTATATGAAATAATTTAGTCTAATTTAGTTTAATTCGATTTAGATCTCTTTACTTTAGATTAATTTTTAATGTTTTATTTTGCTATGTTTTTTTTTATCATAATTAATTTTTCGCCAGTATTGTTAAATTTATTTTGTACATAAAAAATTCTGAGCAATATTATGTACATAAATACAAGCATATATACATCTTTTAAAAACAATTTTATTCAGCATACTAGCTAATCTTTATTGTGGCTTTCTGTGTTTTTTTATCCAATTTTTATTCTAATTGGTGTTGCAAAGGGTCATTAAAGTTCTAATTAAGCAATATCTAAATTAGAATTTTAATTTTATTATTATTATGTAATATTGATCTAGCTAAGTATTTGTTAGTTCGTTGTGCTAATTAATTACTTAAAGTCTTTCATAAAAATGTCATTATGAATACTTCAAAGTAAAACGAATGCAGCCTTCTATCAGAGAAAAGTTACATGACGTAGCGAAAAAATACGCACGGATCTATGTTTATATTCAAATTATTATAATTTTTGCCTTTGTGTCGGTGATCCCTTTCCCATAAAAAAATGTTTCAAGCGAATTGAGGTTTTTTTTCTGATTCATTGTCCATTTTTGAGAAATAAAAGTATTCCATTTAGACATATCATTTAAAATTTAACCAAATCGAAGCAAAAATCAATTTGTTTCTCTATTAAATAGGAAATCATCATACACGTAAATCGAACTATAAATAAGGTATAAAAAGTAGTGTTTCTGCTAATCTAAGCAAAGAGCTACCTATGTATCAAATTTCAAGCGATTCAAACCATAAATACGATTTTTTCGAATATATCTTTACTAGCCGGTATAAAAAATAGATTAAACCCTATTTTTAGACCTAAGAAATATATATACGAAATCTTATTAAAATCGGTTTAGCTATTTTGGAGGAGTTCGTTGACAGACACTGTGACAGGACATTTTTATATAAATAGATAAGATTTCGAACAGGTCGATCCACAATCTACTTCCCGGAGAGAAAATTAGTGTTCCAGTTAATTTAAGGAAAAAGCTACCTATTTACCAAATTTACCAAAGCGAATCGAAGCAAAAATACGATTTTTTCAAATACGTCTTCACTTTCCGGTATGAAAAATAGATAAAAACCCATTCGTAGACGTAACTAATATATATACGAAATTACATTAAAGTCAGTTCAGCCGTATTGGAGGAGCTCAAGCACAGACACTGCGACAGAAGAACTTTATATATATAGATAAGATTTCGAGGAGTCGGTCTATGGTCCTCCTTCCGCGGATATGTCACTGATTCATAAAATAGAATAATAAAAACAGTCCTTGCTACGGATTATATATCAAACCAACATTTAATTTTGTTCGATTTATTTTATTTGTATTTAATTTTTTTATATCGTTTTTATATTATTATTTTTCTTTATTATATTATTTTATTTTATTTTAATTAAAAGCTGTTTTAATTTTTTTTTGTTATATTTTTTTTTATCTTTTTCATTATTTTTCATTTTATTGCATCATTGACTTTTAAATTTTTATGGCTTATTTAATTTTTTATTATTTAATTTTTTTTCATTCTAATTAAGTTTGTATTTTAAGTATTTTATTTTAGTTATGTTATTTGTTTTTTTTATAGATATTTATTTATTTTTTTAAATATAATATCAATCTATTTGATTTAGTTTATTTTATATTAATTTTTATTATAATTTTTTTTTTATTAAGGTCGGTATGCGGCTCTTACGAAAACCAAAAACTCCATTAAAAAAATGTAAAAAAACGATGCGCGAAATTTTTTTTTACGAAGCAGCACGCACCTCGAACGAAAAAAAGTACATTTTCGACTGCATATTTCTAAAGTTTTTAAACCAATACGAAAGCACGGCAACGCAGGTTTCCGAGCGAAATAAATAGTCTCATATATATTTTACGAGAAACAAGAGGATGCCTAATTTTCAAACTTATTAAAGCAAACTTATATAGCAATTTATGTAATGTTTTTAGTTTTTTTTATCAATTTCTACAGCTTTTATTTATTTTTAGCAATGAAAAAGCTAAGAAATCATCATCAGCGACAAATATTTACCGCGCTCTAATCATATTTTTCGTTTTGTTTATTTACGTTTGCATATCTTCTTCCTATGTAAAGAGCTGTTCACAATAGAAAATCATCTGTCAAATTTCCGTGCCTACTACGTTTTTTAATCCGAGAAATATATGAGTTTTTTTTCGCTAGAGGTGCATACCGGCCTTTAATTTGAATTTTGTTTTGTTTTTTAACATGAGTTACTTTATATATTATTTTATATTGCCGTTAATTTAATTCAATTTTGCTCTGTTTTATTTCATTAAATGATTTTTTATTCTTTGTGTTTCAGCATTTTTTGAATTATTAGGTTTTTTATTTTATTCAATTTATCGTATTTATTTCAATTTTATTTTGGGTTGGTTTATTTCAAATAATTTTATTTGGTTCTATTCAATTATTTTATTTGGTTTTTTTTTATAATATTTTCTTAAAATTTGGGTATTTGATTTTTTATAATATTTTCTTAAATTTATTTTATTTTTAAATATATCGAATTTTTATATCATTTTATTTCATTAAATTGTTTTAATATATATTTTATTATGTTTTCTTCCATTTAATTATATATATAATTAATTTTTTTATTATGTTTTGTATCTATTTTGCTTTTTTTATGCTATTTTTATTATTATTATTTAAGGAATTTAACCGTATTTAAGTCTGACTATTAGTCCTTTTATATTTGCCAAACCAAAATTATCTAAAAAAAAAAAAATACTGGCGTTTTCATATATATATACGTGTGTCCCATTATGGTTAATAACTGCTGTCAATAACACAAATGCCCGCCTGTCTTGCATTTGGCCTTTATTTGCGGTGTATTAAATTTTATTAAGTAGAAGTCGACGATTGTATCTGCATTACACAGCTAGACAGAATATTTACATTTTATTAATCATAATAAATTAAATAAATTAAATTATGTAAAAAAAATGTGCATATTTTAAAAACGAGACAACTACATAAATTCGTCTCGGCATGCCAACAACAACGTGAAAACAACCGCTAAATAATGAAGCTGAATAAATTGAGAACAAAAAAGTAGGCGTAAGCTGTGTGTACACGCACATGCCATACACAGTACTATTATTAAAACTTGTCAAAAGGTATAACAGTGATTTTCTTTGCTTACAGACAGTTTTTTTACTTTAAAGTGAAGCAAAAAATGCTTTGAGTGAGTGGTGAGAGTGACTGAGTTGAGTTAAAATGCAAAAATGACATACACACACTTACATAGGAAATTCGTTTGACTTTTATATATATATACATATATACATATATATACATGTATATGTGGCAACTTATTGTCATTGTCAACTTGACTTAGACCCTGACTGCACGGGCACAAACGCCTACAAGCAGTCAACCGTACAGCCAAGAGGCATATGCCATGGTAAGCAAACAACAACAGGCTTACAAATGGTTGACAAAAACCGAATACAAGTACAAAACAGTTAAAAAAACAAAAACAAAACAACCACAAATGCGCAACAATAACAAAAGAGTCAACAATGTGTAATGGAAAAGCGCGTTTTTAGTTACGCGTATATTACACTGGCGCTAATAATTGGACTTTTGTGGAATTTTATAATTTTTTTTTTTAGTTTTTTCGTATTAATTTATTTTATTTTATTTACATTTATATTTATTTCATATAATTTTGTTTTATTTTATTTTTTTTAATTTAATTTTGTTTCATTTTATTTTAATTTGTTTTAATTTATTTTATTTTTATTTATTTTATTTTGGTTTATCTTATTCATTTTAATTTCATTCCAACTTTCTTTATAAAATTTTTTTATTCTATTATACTTTATTTTATTTAGTTTTAAAATTTAAATAATTTTTATTTTTATTTTATTTTTTTTATATTAGTTTATTTTAGTTAATTTAATTTTATTTTATTTATTTTTTTTTTTTAATTTTTTTTTTTTTAATTTATTTTTTTTTTTTCTATTTTATTTTATTTTATTTTATTTTATTTTTTTTTTTATTTTTTTTTTTTGGGTTATTTTTTAATTCTTTTTTTTGTTTTATTTTTTATTTTATTTTATTTTTTTTTATGTTATTTTATTTTATTTTTGTTCTTTTAATTTAATTACTTTTTTTCACTTTTTTTATTTTATTAAAAAAAAATTATTTTATTTTTATTTTTTAATTTTTTTAAATTTATTTAATTTTTATTTTTTATTTTTTATTTATTTATTTAATTGAATTTAATTTATTTTATTTTATTTTATTTTATATTATTTTATTTTATTGTACTTTACTTAATTTAAAATACTAACTAGTGTAATTTGACCGCCAGTGTATAAGCAAATACGCTTTACGCACACGCTTCCACCAAGTGCTCACCCACACCATGCTGCATTGCTGCACTGTTGTCGTTAGTTATTAGTATTGTGGCTTCATGCCATTGTATTGCGGGCTGTGAGGTGCCTCTTTTCGCCACTGTTATTGCCGCCAGCTAAGCCTATTCAAAAATATGCCATATTTTTTTTGCCATTTTAGTTGTTATGCGAAAGCTTTGTTTCATTATTTTTTATTTTTATTTTTATTTTTTATTTTTATTTTTATTTTGCTTGTGCAAAAATATTGTTTGCTGTTTGTATTTCATGACGCGCTGTGGCACTAAGCTTGCACCCAACCTCGTTCAATAGCCAGCTATACATTTCTCATCATCATCACTCCCACTTAGTATGCAGGCAATGTACAGTTTATAGCATAGCAATAGGCGCACTAGCAGTGGCAGCAGCAACGACGATAAGATTAGCTTAAGTCCTACCAACTGTGTTTTGCTGGTTGGTTGTTTGCGAGTTTTATGTTTGCAAAAAATATTTTCGCATAAAAGTAATAAAAGAAGAGAAAACAAGACCAAATAGCTCAGAAAAATATGGGTGTAAACGCGACTAGAGTAAATATCGCTGTACGGAACACGCAGTATTACTATTGCATGCCTTTAGGCGTGTGGTTACTGCGCGATTTTTATTTACTTTGCTTTTTTTGTTTTATTTTATTTTTATATTTTTATTTTTATTTTTTTTCCTTTTGCACTTTCTTACTTATTATTTGTCTGCATGATGCTTTGGCTTTCAGCCAGTTGTTAAGACACTTAAAGACTTTATATTTTGATTAATGTTTTTCGCAACAACAAGCATAGCTAAAGGTAACACACTTTGCGGCGCAATCAGTGTCATTAACGTATACCCGTGAGTACATACCAAACATTTGTTATACAAGTGGCACGTTAAGTTGCTTCTACACAGATTTATCATAATAATTCATCTGTTTCTTAGCATTTCCTGCAAAGATATAATGAAATAAATAAATAAATAAAATTTCTGGTAAAACTGTATAAATATTTAAATCTTTTGTTAGGTAGTCAACTGCTTCCGTTGACATTTATGATGTTAAGATTTGTTTGTAAAGTCATCGCCTAGATCATGAAGAAAAAATAACGAGATTGCAGGTAGAAGATTAAAAAATATACATAAAATAAAATTAAATTAAAAAAATTCATATAATAATTAAATTAAATGTAACTAAGTGAAGCAAAAAATAAGTAAAAAAATATAGAGAAACATATTATATAATATAAAAAAAACTAAAACTAAAATAAAATAACATGAAATAATAAATTAAAATTATAAAAAAAAGAAAAGAAAAGTAAACTGAAATACGTTAAAATAATATAAATATATATAAATATATACATATATTTTAAAACAAAATAAAAATTCATTTTTTGACTTAAAATAAAAACACACAAAGCAAAATAAAATAACGTAAATTAAAAAATTATAATTAAAATAAAATAAAATTCAAATAGGAATAAAAAATAAAATAAAAAGTAACAAAATAAATTAGAATAAAAATGAAAGTTTATATAAAATAAAATAAAGCACATAAAATAAAAAATAAAAAATTACATAAAATAATACAAAATAAAGTAAAATAAAAAATAAAATAAAATAAAATAAAATATGATAAAAAAATTGAAAATTAGAATAAAAAAAACAGAAAAAATGCTTCAATTATTCAGAAATAAGTTGCTTTTTTGTTTTTTTATTTTATACCTACATATATATATATATATATATATATACATATTTACTTATTATTACTTATTTGAAATGTAAGTACGCACAAAGACATTGGAATAGGATTTTCAAATCGAAATTGAAAAAATTTCATGTATAACATGTAATACGAGAGTTGCCTTATAAATATATAGGGATTTGGCATCCTTGCTGTTGCCATCTGGCAAATAACAAAGAACGTGTTGAGTTACGAACGCTATTTGTGCTCTTTATTTGTGTTCATCCATTTCGAGGTTCCCTACTTTCTTAAAGAAAAAAAAATACAGAAAATTCAACTGTAATGGGTAATGTTTTTTGAAGATTTTCTCTTTCTAATATTGACCGCGGCTACGTCTCAGACGCACCCTCCGTTGTGTGCAATTTTCGATGACTCGTTCGAGCATTTCGACCGGTAACTGGCGAATGACACGCGTGATGTTTTGTTCCAAGGCCTGACTCGAAGTGGGATTGTCCGCGTAGGCATTAGATTTTATACATCCCAACAGGAAAAAGTCTAACGGAATGATATCACATGATCTTGGTGGCCAATCGATCGGCTCACCGAAGTGTTCTCTCAACAAATCCATTGATTGATGCGATGTATGGGAAGTCGCAGCGTCTTCCATCTTGTCGAAACCAAATGTCGTGTAGATCACGATATTCACATTCAGGCACCATATAGTCGGTTATCATGGCGCATTACGGTCGCCATTGTCGAATACGTTCTCACCGGCATCATTTTTGAAGAAATATGGACCAATGATTCCACCGACCCATAAACCACACCAAACCTTAATTTTTTTCTGGATGAGATGGCAGCTCTTGAATCTCTACAGATTGCCTTTCGTTTACATACCCATTGAGTCAGAAATGGGCCTCATCGCTGAACAAATTTTGGCTCGAAAATGTTGCATCTTCCAAGAACTTTTCAAGAGCCCTTAGAGCGAAGCGATGTCGCATGGAAAGGTCGAGTGGCTTCTGTTCTTGCACAAGCTGTATTCGGTATGCTTTTAAATTAAGATCCCGACGTAAAATGCGCCAAGTCGTTCCATATGTGTCTCCGAGTAGCTGCGAACGGCGCCAAATTGACTATCCACGGTCTTCGTGTACACTCTCAGCTACGGCCGCGTGCTGGACGTGGTTTACTCGGTCGAATTTTATTCAGTAATGAATGCTGGGTCTCAAGATGGGTGATGGTGGTGCGAATAGGATGCTCAGTAGGCCGATTATACTGACCATAAGTTGAGCGAAGCGCGCGAAACACATTCTATACAGAACGTGAATTTTCGTAATAAATTTCAAGGATTTGTAAACGTTGTTCAGGCGCAAGTCTTTCCATGATGAAATGCCAAACAATACTGAACAAAAATAACATGACAGCTTGACACGACTCTGACTTGATCTGTCAAAGAAAAAAAGCTATTGAAAATATCACCTCTTCTTATATCACCATTTGCTTGTCGGCCATAAAATGGAATTAAATCGCAAACATTTTCGCGCGTTAATTTTTTACACCTTTCGACGTGGATGAATTCAGCAGCAGTGCATCGATGAGTTTATTTCAATATTGAGCGATGAAGTTCCATCTAGTGCCAGTGTCTGTCGATGGTATGGTGAATTCAATCGTGGCCCTAGATCACTCCAATACGAATTTCTTGATAGTCATCCCAAAACAGTTGCCCTTCCGGAAACTGTTGATGCAATGCGCCAAATTATATTACAAAATCAAATTGTAACCTATCGTAAGATTGAGACAACTATAGCCATTAATGGGACCAGCATACATTCAATACACATTGTATACCACACAATGTGTCAATTGGTTAAAATAAGGTTCGTGTCGATTCGTCGAGAGAAATGTTAAAAAAATTCGATATCTGTGGAGGTTATGAATTATAGATCTACGCGAATGAGCCCGAAAGTAAATCAGTTGACTATATGGATGTTTCAAGATGAGCCAAATCCAACAAAAGTTGTTCCCGCACGAAGCAATTTCAAACAAATGGTTGCCTGAAACATCAACTGAAACAACTGCATTTTTGAGCACTCAAAACATCGATTGGATGACTCATCCAGCCTATAATCCTGACTTGGCACCGAATGACTTCTCTTTATTCCCGTACGTAAAAAAGTAGCGGAGAGGTCAACGTTTTTAGTCAACTGAAGCGGCGGTTGATGCGTTCAGAGCGCATATTTTAGAGACACCTCCACAACAGTGCTTTGACAATTGGTTCAAACGCATACAAAAGTGTATAGATCTTAATGAAGAATATTTTGAAAAATCATAAAAAAATTTACGATAATTTATTAGTCTTTTTGTTCTCTTATCCCGAATCATATCAATATGAGTTATATGTTTTTTTAAAGCATATACACACCAATGGAAATTCAAATGTTGTTTTTATTTAGTGTGAAGTACAATCGATACAATTAAGTTCTGAATATAACATCATTCAAATGGCCACCGCGACTTATTTTGCAGGAACGAATACGATGAACCCAATTTTTAAGCACTTTTTCCACTAAATCAAGTCGTATGTCATTAACGGTCACGTTCAATATGGAATTTTAAAGCTTGAAGGGAGTCTGGTTTATTGCTAAAGACCAATAATTTCAAATATCCCCACAAGAAGTAGTCGAATGGTGATAGATCACAACTTCTTGGAGGCCATTCAATGTCACAACTTCTTGAAATAATCGAATCTCCAAGCCTTCCTCGCAATAATTCGGTTGTTGCACGAGCTGTGTGACAGAAAGTCCCCCATCTTGTTGGAACCAGACGCTGTTGGGATCAACTTCTTCCAATTGTGGCCATAAAAAGTTGGTTATCATCGATCTATACCGCTCTACATTGACAGTAACGGCGGTGCTACCTGATTAATTTCGAAAGAAGTACGGACCGATGATACCACCAGACCAAAAACCACACCAAACTGTCAATTTAGGTGAATGTAACGACTGCTCATGAATAGCTTTGGGATTTTCTTCGCACCACAATCGACAGTTTTGTTTATTTACCGCACCCCTCAGATGAAAGTGAGTCTCTTCGGAGAAGATGATTTTCTTAAGAAAATCGTTATCGTTTTCAAGTTGTTCCAAGGCAAAATCATCAAAGTTGTTCTTACGTATATCTTGCCATGATGAAATTGAAAAAATTACTGAATACAATTAAAAAAAGATAACAGATCATGACATATTAAAAATAGCCAAAACGACACTTAGAAATCATATCATGCCTATTAGAAACCCCTTTATATAGGTCTGCTTACTAAAGCTGAGGGGATGTGGTTGCTTGTCTTAAGTATTGTATATAGGTCAGAACTGAAGTGAAAATTGGCAACATTGTTGTAATAATTTTAGATAAGCGAGTATTTTGAGTGGATAGGAAGTTAATAATAATGTAAATTTTTCTTTTGAACCGAAATTTCATAAAGCGAAAATTGGCAACAATGCAAAAATATATATTTTGTTACCTTTGACTTTTTATGTTATTCTCAACGTTTTTATTTAACTGAGTATTACTGTATGTTGTTTCATATTAACTTCGGTAGCGTTTAAAGCCAACTAAATTTTACATGGCGAATAGTGGCAAAAATACAGAGAATATTGTCTATTTTGTTACCTATAATTTTCACCGTAACTTGCAACAGTTTCTTCAATTTCATATTACCGAGTATTATAATAATCCAAGGATTTTTTTCAATATAAAGACGTTACTTGGCAATTTCCGCAACAGTGGTAAGTGGAGATGTCTCGCATTATTGTGTCGAAATATGATACAACATATAAGTATAAGTATAAAAATTCTCATCATCATTTATTTATGCCTCAACAAGTAAATCCCATCAGAAACTTTTGTCATTAACACAATAATCGAAGAAAGTCCAAATAAGCACTTAAAATGCGCTAAACGATATTGGTCGAAGAAAAAATATATATATACACATACTTATATGTATAAAAAAAAATATAGCAGCAGTAGTAGAAAAATGCGTGATAATAAATATAACCAAATAAAACATCACTCACAGACAGTGGCAACAAATCCATCGTTGATATTGATGAGCTTACCGACCAATATATTATTGGGCAATAGCTCAAAACGAAGGCGCAAATACCATTAAGCATTAAGTAACAAGCAACAATGATAGCAAAGTAATAGAAGCAACAAAGGTAATAGGATAGCGAATTCGATAATAAAAAGCTATTGAAAACATGACTACGAAAAGTTCACTCAGAGTTAACAGTCAAACTTTGAACATAAGAAAATTGTTTGTCATAATTTGACAGCAACAATGGCAAACAAGTAGATACGTAGCAATTCATTGCTAGATACCTATGCGTAATAAGAATATAAAAATTCGAAAATTCAACAAAGCTTGAAAAAGTATAAACTTTTGCCTTCCGATCTCTCTCTCTCTCTCTCTCTGTCGAATCTTGAGGGGTGTGCGGCATATGTATATTACAACACATAAGCGCCTGAAAGTATGTTTTACAACATTTAGTTTGCTTACTTAACATCTGTAGGCATTACACGTATATGGTTGAAGCGAAATTCGCACACGTCTCGAACATTACATTAAGTCTCAGACAGGAGGAGTTGGCGGAGAGATCCTATTGATATGCAGGCAAACTCATATTCAATATATATACATATTTTTGTTGTATTTCATTTTTGTTTTTTTACAAGAAACAGCACACAGTCAAACTTCTCAGCCGCTCCCCTTGTTAAATTCTTTTTTAAGTTCAGTTCACCAGAAGGCTTCACTCAAAATTTCACATTCCTTTGCACTCACACACAAAATATTGAAGGAATATATTTAATTTTTTGTTTTTGTTTGATTTCAATACTTTGCAATGTCATATTATGACAAACTTGTTGACTTTAGACATTTCACTGTGCGCACATTTTGAACTTGTCGGCTTTTTATTTTTGATTTTATGCTTGGTTTTTATTTTTTCTTTCAAAGTTTTGTGGGCGTTTTAACGCTGTATGCTTAGGGTGTGGTTTCTTGGCAATTCGCCAGCATAAGGTGCTTTCGTGTACTGCCGCAACAATTGAATAGGTGTTACCTAGTATGGTGTTTATAGTAGGAACGCCTACGAATATAGTAAGTGTGCGCTGTTATTATATACATTTATTGCGACTTGCAAAAAATTGGATTGGAGTCTCGATTTAACAATTTAAAATTTTTAATTTTTACTAAGTATGCAGTTATTAACATTATTTAAACAAACTGAAAGAGAATTTAATAAAAATAAAAAAATTATTTAGTTATATAATATGAACTAAAATAATAAAATAAAAATAAAAATAAAAATAAAAATAAAAATAAAAATTAAAATAAAAATAAAAATAAAAGTTAATATTAAAACAAAAAATAACATAAAAATAAAAATTAAATTAAAATTAAAATAAAACCCAAAAACTAAAAATTTAATACCAAAAATAAAATTAAAATAATGAATTAAAATAAAATAAAAAATAAATAACATGAAAAACTCATAAAATGAAATTAAATAAAGTGAAAAAACGTAATGAAATTAAATAAAATTAAAAAAAAAATCAAGTGAAAAAATAAATAAAATAAAATAAAGGAAAATAAAATAAATAAAAAAATAAAAATAAAAACAAACAAAATAAAATAAAAAAATTAAAAAATTCAAATAAAATAAAATAAAATAAATAAAATAAAATAAATAAAATAAAATCTAAAAAAAAAATTAAATTAAATTAAAAAATAAACATAAAATAAAAAAATAAAAAATTAATAAAAAAAAAAATTTAAAAAAAAAAAATTCAAATAAAATAAAATATAATAAAAAATAGTATAAAAAAAAATAAAAAATAAAATAAAACAAAATGAAATAAAATCAAATAAAATTTAGTAAAATAAAATAATAATAAAAATTCAAATTAAATAAAAAAAACACAATAAAATACAATAAAATAAATTTTAAAAAGCCAAATATTAAAAATAAAATAAACTAAATTAAATTAAATTAAATTAAATTAAATTAAATAGAGCTAATTAAAATACAATAAAATACAAAAAAAATAAAATAAGCTAAAATGATAAAAAAATAAAATTTAAAAAAATAAAAAAAGACAAAATTAAATAAAAATAAATAAAATTGAATACAATAAAATCAAATAAATTACCTTAAATAAGATCAAATAAAATAAAGGTGAATAAATAAGAAATAATATAAAATATAAGAAAGAAAAATAAATGAATAATATGATGAAAAAAAAAATTAATTTAGCAAATATCGTAAATCATTTCAAGTTGATTTACATTGAAATAAAATAAAAAAATGAGCGTACAATAAAATAGAATTAACTGCAACATAACAAACTGAAATGAAAAAATAAACTTAAAAAAGTAAGTAAATAAACTAAAATTAAATAAGTTTAAATAAGAAAAATAATATAAAATTAAACAGATCAAAAGACTTTAAAAGAATTAGAAAAAATAAAATATTTTATAATTAAATAATATAACGAAAAAAAATTAAAGTAAAGCAAAACAAAGAAAATTATCTTAAATAGAATTATATAAACTAAACTAGCAATAAATAAAATGAAAAATAAAATAAAATAAAATAGTTCAAGTAAAAAAAATATATATAAAAAAAGTAATATTTAGTAAGTTTAACAAATTTATACTGGATAATTTAAAGAAAAAAAGAAAAGAAAATATAAATAATATAAAAAAAATTCAGAAAAATTAATTAAAATTGAATAAAATCAAATTGTATAAAGCAAATTAATTTAAATAAAGCGAAATAAAATTAGTATTTATAATTTGAATTATTTTCGTTTAATTCAAATAATTATTTGAACATTTGAATTTTTTTACGTGGGACAGTAGAAAAATTCCTACCGCATCATCATTGTAAAGGTATCCCCTGAACGTATGTTCAGCTTTGTCCTCGATCGCATCTGCTTTTCCCATTTTATGTAGATGCTTCCTAAAATTTTCGTGCCCAAATAACAACTATGTAGTGTAATAATTCACCTCTTCATCTTCTTGCTAGACCACTCTTTTTTATATTTGATTAGCCTTGCCCTCTATCTACCTTGATTTCCATGTTCCTAACGACTTTGCGATTGTTTCAAGGCGTCGCTCTTTAATTCCCTCTTTTTTTGTGGTAGCAATTCTTGTTGTTCAAATATTATAGCATAAAATAAAATAAAATAAAATAAATAAAAAACCTAATAAACGTAAATTATAAAAAATTTAATATAAAATACGAAAAGTAAGATGAAAATTTATTTAAACTAAAACAAAATGATTAAATTAAAATTTCTTGCTTTCAATTGGTAATTTTGTTTTATCTCTAATCAAAGCGCAATTTTTAATTAAATTTACTTCATGCGCGCTGTTAATTAAGTTTCTATTACCAACTATAAAACCAAGCGCTGGTTAGAATATTATTTTCTATTTTTAGTTTTTTTTTTTCAAAATTAATGCCACTCGTAAGTTTTGATTTAATTTTTCTCTAAATACATACATATATAGCTCCACAACACGCAACATTTATGCGCACTGGACTAGTTGGTTGCTACTAGAAACTTTAATTTGCTCGCAACCGCATCAACTTAGTAATTATTATCAAGTATATCATCCTCAAGCCTGCGTCGATTGTTGACGCGCTTAGTTGTGAATGAAAAAATGAAAATAAAAATTAAAAATTTTTGTTTTCAACATTTTTTCTTATTTGTCTTCACTTTTCACAATTTACTTGTACTAAGAGTGCAGTCAGTCAGTGCCCTAACAAGCTCAATACACCTCAACACTCAACAACATGCACTCCAATTCAAATACAACTCACTGATTTGCTCTGGTCGCTTCATGGCGAAGACTACTTCATTTTGAGCTGCACTCGAAAGTTGCTCCTTGCGCTGAGCGTAGCGTAACTGCAGGGTGCCATCCGCCACTCTACTAACACGAATTTTATCTATGATTTTACTGCCCCAACCCCAAATCTACTTGTGCATATTTGTTTGTTTTATATTTTCCTACACTGAGTTGGTTAATAATATCGTTGAATGAATGGGTTGGTTAGTTCTTGACTTGACTCTTCTTCATCTTCTTCAATTTGGTTGGTTCGCAAATTAAACCACAAAATAGATAACTTTTTGACCTCCGAGTTAGTAGTTTGTATATTTTTGTTATTGCATTTAGCTATTACTTGCTTGCCACTCTATACGGATTTTTTTTTTTTTTTTGGTTTTTTGTTTTATTTGTATTTGCTTACTTCAACTTCATTCATTGACTGCTCTGCAGGGGCACTTAAATCATAAGAAATTGATAAAATTGGCTTGTTTTGCTGCTTGTGAGTTTCTCCCCAAGCTGCAATTTTCATTGGCTTATATAATGTACTTTCTCTTCTTTCCCTTTATAAGCTGATTATTTGATTTGTTTATGTTGTTGTTATTGTTGTTGTTGATAGCTTTAGTTAAATGCATCGAGAAGGGTTAGCGTTATTCTTGGAAATAAATTTCTAAGTTTTTGCATGCAAAGGTTAAGCTCTGATTAAAATGCTAAACTGATTGAACTGCTCACCATGGAGTTGGATTTCTAAGAAGATTTCTAAAGTATTATAAATCCAAAAGATTGAATTGCATTACATTTGCGTACTGCAACAGCAATCGTTGTTATGCTAAAATTATTAGTTTTGATGATTATTCGACGCGCGATTATAAATAAATTTCAAATTACCGTTTAAAGTTCAATTGAATTATCAGTTTTCCTCTTTGTTATTTGGATTTTTTTCTTTTTAAAAATATGGCTAGAACTCCAGAAAGATATGATGAATTGAACAAACTTACTTAATTTAAACTAACTTAAATTTTTTTATTTTTTCAAGAAATTCTCAAAAATAATACTAAATTTGCAACCGCTGAAGCGATTTTCGGTCGAGCTCCTCCTCCAATTTGCGGTTTTGCGTCTTGATGTTTTTACCAACAAATGGAGGGATTTACAGTTTATTCTAATCCGAATCCGAACGGCCAATGGATTTTTATGAGGAGCTTTTTTACATGTCAGATATACACTCGGAGGGCTTGACGTTCCTGCCGAAGGGCGACCGCAATTATAAGATTAATAATTGGATGTATCTCAAACCTGGGCTCGAATCCAGGCCTTCTGAATGTCAGTACGCAATGCTAACCACTTGGCTAACGCGGGCGCCATGTTGGCCATCATTTACGACTGGAAAAAAAATGCTGTCTTGTCGTTGGCGTTAAATTTAACTGCTGTGTTGCTCTTTTTGTCAATATTTCAAAATAACTTCACAAAATAAAACCGAAAGTCAACAAAAATCTTCTATAAATGCTGTTCGCACATATACTCAATTAGTTAATTGAGAGTATTTTAGCAATTAAATCACAAATTACATATTAATTTCATAAAATCACACATGATTAGTTGAAAATTTATGATTAAATTGGCAGAAAGTAATAAACTTGCCTATGCAACCCTGTGAAAAGTGTTTAATGGGAGAGTAAAGGCTCTGTTCAGCAAAACGATGAATAGCAGCAAAAAAAACAATTCAGAAAAATTAAATGTCATTTATGTTTTATGAATAAAATACGTAAGAAGCAAATCAATCCAGAAGGTAATTAAAGAACTTGTCAATCAATAATGCAATTTTTGTTTTAATTTACCTTAAAGAAGTCTCTCTTCTATTAAAAAATAATAATTATATATTTATTTGCTTATGTTACAAGTGTCTTCATTTTGTTAAAACTAATTTTTATGACGAATGAAATAAGCTATCAAACATTAATTGCCTCAGCCTAATTTAATTTGTGGGAACACCTAACGCAATAAGGCAATGTAAAGCTTAATTGGACTATTAGTGCTTACTTTTTGGATGAAAAATCAGACACCCTTATATTATAAAGTTTATTTTCAATCAATATATTCTATTATTTTCCATTAACTTATTATAATTCAATAAGTTAAGCTTCGTCTACTGAAAACAGTATACTAAAATTTTGTTTTTTCTTATAAGCCGGACATTTTTTTTAATTCAGAACAAAATGACGCATTAAACATCAATTTCTTCAAATTAATTGTTTGTGTCTGCACAGCAAAGATAATGACTCAATTAACTTCCTTAATTTGGTCAAGTTATAATAATAATTATTAATCATGCTCTTTGTATACAAAAAAAATGTACTCAATTTTAAACATTTTTATTAACTAAAATGATTTTTAATTTTTAAACTTTGTACTAAATTCATGAAGCTCCTTTTTGAGTTGTCTTAGCACTCTCGTGATAAAAAAAAAAAACTTTATAATTCCGCAGTATCAGCACAATTTTTCAATTAATCTGAAGAAAACATATTTAATTGAGTTATTACCTTGTTTATATCAAAATTTTAATTGCTTTAAGGGGAGATGGTGATCTAGAGATCGTAAGTTTCAAAAATTTTCAATATTTTTTAAGGTGATTATAATAAACAACAACATTTGAACTTTGTGGGTTTATTTTACAACTTATATTGAATACAAAATCATATAGATAATAAAAAAAATGTTTAAATTTTTTAGAATTGTTCCTGAAGTTGATCTTCTCAAAAAATTGGATCTGGGTGGCGCAGGAAGTTTTGGCACTTTTTCTTATATGAAACCAAGAAATCAAGAAGATTATTGTTTTATAAATATAAGTGTAGCTACGTCCTGTACCAAGATAAACTTTTTTTTTTCTAAATAGTGAATTTTTGATCCTTGATAACCGAAACAGGCTTATTTTTTTGTCAGTTTTTGAGCTAAAGAAGTAAGAGTTATCATTTTTATCATTTGTATGCTACGCGACATAGCTAATAGTGTATATATTTAAATTTAAGATCATTCGGATAAATAGTTTTTTTTATCTGCACCGTGCAGAAAAAAGCTGTTCTGAGAAAAACGAATTTGAAGTTTTAATTGTATGAGGTCGAGCGGTCGGTCGCTACCTGTTCAAAGACCTCTGGAACGAAAATACTGCAGATATCTTCATATAATTTTAATAGTATATTCCTAAAAGACTATACTTTCGAAATATTCCAAAAAAAATTTTTTTTTTTTTTGAAAATTCTAGACCACTCCTATCCCCTTAATTTTAGAAAAATAATTTGGGTACAAACGAAAACTAAGTAAAAAAATATAAAACTCAAGGAAGGAATTTGAATTAAATACATAAAAAAGTATTAATTAAAACATTAACATAAAATAAAAATCTAAATTAAACTAATCTTAATTATCATGAGTTAAATTAAAATAAATTAAATAAAATTAAAACAAAAAATTAAAGTAAAACTTAATAAACCAAAAAAAAATTAAAACAAAAAATTAAACGAATTTAAATTAAATTATATTAAATTAAATAAAATCAAATACATAAAATACAAAAATAATTTGAAATAATAAAATAAAATAAAAATTTAAAAAATAAAATCAAAAATTAAAATTATAATTAAATAAATAAAATTTTTTTTTAAATTAAAAGAAAATAAAATAAAATAAAGGAAAATAAAATAAAATGAAATAAAGTTTAAAAAAATACAAAAATAAAAATAAAATATAGTAAAGTAAAATGATATTAATTGAAATAAAAAAAATAAAATAAAACCAAATAAAATAATTTAATTGAAATGAAATAATATAAAATAAAATAAAATAAAATAAAATAAAATAAAATATTTAATTTAAGCAAAATTAAAAAAAAAATTGAATTAAATAAAGAAAATAAAAAGTTGAAATATAATAAAATAAATAAAATAAAGGAAAAAAAATTAAATTAAATGATTTTAAATAAAATAAAATAAATTAGAAAAAAAATAAAATTAAATAAAATAAAATAAAATAAAATAAATTAAAATGAAATAAAATAAAATAAATTAAAATAAAATAAAAATAAAATAAAATTAAATAAAATAAAATAAAATAAAATAAAATCAAATCAATTAAAATAAATAAACTGAAATAAATAAAATAAAATTAAAATAAAATTAAAAAAAAATAATATAAAAAAATAAAAAAAATAAAATAAAATAAAACAAATTAAATTAAATTAAATTAAAATTTAATAAATTAAAATAAAATAAAATAAAATAAAATTAAAATAAAATAAAATAAAATAATATAAATAATATAAAATAAAATAAAATAAAATAAACTAAAAACATAAAATAAATTAAAATCAATTATATAAAAATTAAATAAAACAAAATAAAATAAATTAAAATAAAATAAAGTAATATAAAATAAAATAAAATTAAATTAAAAAAAAAAAATAAAAAAAAAAAAAAAAATAAAAAAAAAAAAAATAAAATAAAATAAAATAAAATGAAATAAAATGAAATAAATACAATAAATTAAAATAATTAAATTAAATTAAAAAAATAAAATTAAAAAAGATTAAATAAAAAAAAAAATAAAATAAAAAATTAAAAATTAAAAATTTAAAATTTAAAATAATACAAACTAAAATAAAATTAAATTAAATTAAATGAAATAGCCAAAATAAAATAAAATAAAATAAAATAAAATAAAATAAAATAAAATAAAATAAAATAAAATAGAATAAAATAAATTAAAAAAAATAAAATAATAATAATAAAATAAAATAAAATAATATAAAATAAAATTAAACAAAATAAAATAAAATAAAATAAAAGAAAAAGAAAAAAATAAAATTAAAAAAATAAAATAAAAAGATAAAAGAAAATAAAATAAAATGAAATGAGATGAAGCGACATTAAACAGAACTTAAAAAATTAAATTAAATGTTATAAAATATGTTAATAAATGAAAAAAGTTAAAAGAAATAAATTCATTTTAATTGAATTTATTATTCTTATTTTATATTAAACTAAATTAAAGGAAATTAAAATAAAATAAATTAAAAAAATTAATAAATAACAAAATATATTTATTTTTCGAACAGATGAATTTTATTTGGCCAACATTAAAATATATCACTTTTAGAAGCTATTTCTCTTTAAATTAGTCCTTTTTATACCCAAACTGTGCGAGCAGCACCAAAATAATAATAATTTAAATTCGAAGACCTAATATAATATATCTTTACATCTTTTATAAATATATAATATTTTTTTTCAGAAAATATTTGTTTAATTTAATTGAAATGCATTTGAGCGTTTTTTTCTTAATATGCACTACTCCTTTAATAAATGTACAAAGTTTATAAAACAAACCACGTAAAAGTATTAAATACACTTTCTTAAGCCTTTCTTGTATTTACTTATTTTTTAATTTTTTTTATTGAATTACTTTAAGTTCATTTAGGTAGAAAAAAACTTTTTACGTTTGCTTTGCTTGCTTCATTCCATAACCGCATACTAAGCTATTTATAAAGTGAAAAATTAATGGCAAATTTCTAGTTGAATTATTTTTGCAAAATTTTAATCAGCTTAGATTGGAGTTGTATAAGAAATATTTTAACTTAGTTCATCTTAAAATTTTATTTAAGTATTTATATGTAAATATAGTGCCTACATATATTTAAAAAACAATTTTTTATGTATATATTTATTAAATCAGTACTTGAAATTTTCTAGGGATTTCAGAGCAATATATTTATTTTAATTAAATTTAATTAAATGGCTTGAGATTAAATGTAGTGGAAAAATTTTAGTTTTAAAAATTATTTCATGTTTTTAATAAGATTCTCTCTAAAGCTATTAATTTTTTCTTTTTTGTAATCCAATTACCACACGAAAGCCCTCATATTATATACTAAAAAGATTTTCAATTCAAAAAAAGTATATTTTTTTAAATTTTGTTTTTACGGGTACTAAATTTGTTATAAAATGTTTTTATGGAAAATTTAAGCTACTTTTCGGTTATTTTCAAAGAAAATCCGTATGTCAAAACGAATGTATGGAAATTTTTACTAGAAAGAATAAACTGATTAAATAAAATTTAAAAAGTTTATTAAAAAGCTAATATAAAATAAATTAAATTAAATTAAATAGTTTAAAATAAAAAAAATATAACAAAAAAAAATTAAACAAAAAATGAAATGAAATTAAATAAAATAAAAATTTATTTAAAAAAATAATATGATCAGAAATTATTCTAAAAAAATTAAATAAAGGAAAATAAAAGAATAAATAATTAAAAAACATCATCAAATATATATATATATTTTCTTTTTTTTGGAAAAATTGTTTATTCGTATGTTTTTGTAATAACTTGGATAACCTAACCATTTATAATACAATTTTAATGCGTTTTGTTTTTTAACTCTACAATACCTTTATTATTTTTTTCGATTTATATTATTTTGCTATTTTATAGAACATTTTTTTTTGTGCTTTTTTGTAGGAGCTTAATAATTTCAAAACCTTCGAACTTTCGAATATTTCAAGCATAGTTTCAAAATTTCTTTCAAATATTGACGGCGGCTACGTCTCAGATGGTCCTTCCGTTGAGTCCAATTTTCGATGACTCATTCGAGCATATCGACTGGCAACTGGCGAATGACACCCGTGATGTTTTGCTCCAAAGTCTGAATCGAAGCCGGATTGTCCGCACAGGAAAAAGTCTAACGGCGTAATGTCGATCTTGATGGCCAATCGACCTGCCCAAAACGTGAAATTGTCTGCTCACCGAAGTGTTCTCTCAATAAATCTATTGATAGATTCGATGTTTTGGGAAGTGGCGCCGTCTTGTTGAAATCAAATGTCGCGGGGATCATGACCTTCAATTTCAGGCATCAAATAGTCGGTTATCAATGCGCAATAACGGCTATTATTGAGAGTTACGTTTTCACCGGCATCATTTTTGAAGAAATATGGACCGATGATTCCACTGGTCCACAAACCACACCAAACCGTTGTTTTTTTCAGGATGAGATGGCAGCTCTTGAATCTTTTGAGGTTGCTCTTTGTCTCAAATGCGGCAATTTTTCTTGTTTACATACCCATTGAGGCAGAAATGGGTCACATCGCTGAACAAAATTTGGCTCGAAAATGTCGGATCTTCTTGGAACTTTTCAAAAACCTGTAGAGCGAAGCCATGTCGCTTGGGAAGGTCGAGCGGCTTCAGTACAAACTGTATTTTATATGCTTTTAATTAAAAAAAGAGCCAAGTGGTCCCATACATCAGTCCGAGTAGCTGCGAACGGCTTCGGATCGACTCTAAACGGTCTTCATGTACACTCTCAGCTACAGCGCGTGCTGGACGTGGTCTATTCGGTTGAAGATTATCCAGCAATGAATGCTGGTTCTCAAGATGGGTGATGGTGTTGCGAATAGTACGCTCAGTAGGCCGATTATGTTGACCATAAGTTGAGCGAAGCGCGCGAAACACATTTTTCACAGAACGTAAATTTTCGTAATAAAGTTGAATAATTTGTAAACGTTATGCAGGCGTAAGTCTCCACGGTGAAATTCAAAATAATACTGAACAAAAATAACATGACAGCTTGACACGACTCACGTGTAATCTATCAAAAAAACGCTATTGAAAAAACTACCTCTACTTGGATCACCCTTTATATTCAATTTCATTTAACAAATCTTTGTATAAATGTTCATTTAGGCATTTCAATTAAATTTTCTAACCAATAAATTTGCGAACTGTTTCTTTCTTAACTTTTTGAAAAAAATATCATTTTAGAAAAATTATACATACATATGTTTCAATAAAAAAAATCGTACCAATTTTTACAAGTTAAAAAAAGTTGCTTTTAACCAAAGTGAATGTTTTGTTGTTGTCTTATTTTTGTTTGAATTTTTTCTTTATTAAAAAAACTGAAGTCATCACCATTTTACTAAAAAAAATTAGTTTAGTAACATATTTCTTCAATGCTTAGTAAAATACCTAAAATTTGGACAAAAATTACAACAAAAAATACTAAAAAATTTACATGGTTTAAAATGAGAATTTACGAAAACTCATTTGGCTTGAAAATGCTGCATTTCACATTCATGAATATAATTAATCAACATTTCAGACTTTAATTTTAATTATATTTTGCCTCAAAATGTGTGAAAGAAAACTCATTCCTCGCTGTCACATCGGAAAAAAAATGCAATGTATAAATTGTATTTTTCACAAAAACCGCAGCTGTTCATTTATTTACTCATAAAATTACTCATATATATCAGAGATATGATATTATATACATACATACATACTTACATAACTGCGAGAGTCGTATGAACTGGAAGAAATTCATTAACAATGAAATGTACAGAGTTGCCATTGAAAATACTTTACTTTCGCATATGTACCTATATGTGCACATATATATATATATGTATACGTATGTGTGTATTTGTTCTCATATATGCTTATCCATTTAATTTATGCATATATATATTACAAACTGCACGTCGCAGCAACCATTTGACGCTGGTAAATTACATTTGTATCGTAACAAAGACGAAAAGCGCAATAAAATGATAAAATTGCAATGACGCATAAGATGATGATGTTGTTGCTGCTGCTGCTGATGATGATGATTGCAGTAGATATGCCTTACAGTCAGTGCGCCGCAAAGCATGCTACAGTGAAAAAAAAACGAGATAAAAAGGGAAATATGGGCTTCAAGCATTGCAGTACTCTGTCATATAGACACAGACAATGTTGTGCTCTTGTCAGCCGAACAGACATTTAGACAGCGACATGTTGTATGCACTAATATGTATTTGCAATAGTACATACATACAGATAAGGTATTACACATATAAATGAATAACACTACCAGGCAGTGTGATAAACTATTGCAGAGTCGGAGTCTCTTCAGCTGGATAGATTGATTATATGTATAGGTTTTAAGGATATTTTTATTATGCGCACATTCAGTTGTGCATATGTTACAGACACATACATATAGTATGTGTTTTTATTGCTTGCACATTTTATAAGAACTGCAGTGCGTCAAGCAATTTCTGCGGCTGTTGTCCGCTAGTTATATGAACTTTTTACTGTCATCGCCGCTGGTCAGCAGCCTTTAGGTAGTGTATCGGCGGACACACACGACAGCTGAAGCAACGTGTGTGGAACAGGAATATATGTGCATATATATATAAATGTATGTTTATGTAATTTATGTTTAATTTAATTATGTAAATATTTTCTACTTTGTGTTATGCTCTTTTCCATTATATTAATTCTTTATTAGCTGGCAGATTTTTCACTAAAAAGGTTTAATTAATTTTTTGTATTAGTTTTAAACAAATTTGAAATGAATACTCGGGAAGTCGGAGTAGTTTTGGTCATAATAGAACCGAATAATTGATATTATTTGAAAAATTAAAGCATTTAGAGAGAATTCTGGTTCTGTATTGTACTATGCAGATAGGCTATGACTTTATCCAGAAGTTACAGTAGGAGCGGCAAAAATAAATGATTTTCCATCTGTTATGCAATTGTTTTGCTCAAAATAGAAGTAGACTTCAACATTTTCGATAGCCTTTGTCGCTTGGCAGAAATTAAGGTAAGCTATCTAATAAAATTCGTAGGGGATACTACTAAGCGGATGGAAACGGAGCTGTAGGGTACGAGCAAACTTTTGTCCATGTTCGCTTATTGGCAAGATCTCCTATCTAAATCCATATGTACCTTCGAAATATTTTAATTTCGTTATAGCACTCAAAAATAGATTAAAGCTGCTTAAGCTTACGATATTAAGATAACAATTGTACAGGGCATACACTGAACAATATTTCTCTAAATATAGAGAGATGTTTAATAATAGGTTTAAAATTCAGACCTAATTTGTCTTTTTTTTATAATTACTTTATTTGTTTTGTTTTAGTTTAGTTAGTTTTTCGTTTTAGTTTATATAACTTTTTTAAATTTAATTTAATTAATTTTTTTTTTGTATTTTATACTAATTTTTATTTCATTTTACTGTAATAAGTATTATATTATATATATATATATATATATATATATATATATTATTTATTTCATCTTTTTTATTCAATTTTCCCTGATTTTACATTGAGTTATCTTGTTATCTTCCTATTTCACAGTTTTTTTTTTGTTTTTGTTTTATTAAATGTATATGTATTTGTTTTCACTTTATTTAATCTAACTTTGTTTGATGTAATTTAATTTACTTTAATCATATTCTGTTTTAACTTATTTTGTTTTGTTTTAGTTTATATTATTTTATTCTGTTTTTATCTTTTCATTTTATTTTATATATATTATTATTATATTATTCATTTTATTTTATTTTAAACTTTATTTTCATAATTTAGTTTCTTTGTTTCATTTAGTTTTAGTTTAATTTAATTTGCTTTATTTGGTTTTTTTTTTTTTTGTAGTTTACTTTGTAAGTTATTTAATTTTATTTTATTTTAACTTGCATTAATTGTATTTTATTTTGTATTTTATTTTTTCCGTTTTATATCATTTTATTATACTAAATTTTATCATAATTTAATTTGCCTTTCTTTATAGTTTTATTTAGTTGACATCTGTCAAACTTAACTGTCAAATCAAACATGTTTTTGTTTTGAGTTAAAAGTCAGGCATTATTGAAAATTTATCACTTAACAACTGCACAATGCGTTAGAATTGTTGAACCGTAGTTCGCTGGTTCATCCAACTCGAAGGACCAATGAACATCGCGGAGAGAGTTTTGTGTTGCAATCATTTGACCATTGACCCCGATATTTTATGATTTTAAAAGAAATAAAAAGATTAGAATTAGTGAAAAATTATATAATTTATTCAATCTTTATTCAATGAAATGTTTTAAGTAATATATGTGCGTATATGTGTTATTGAGTGTTACAATATTACCTTTTTCAAATTTTTCTGAAACGTAGTGGTTGGATCTCGTATCGATTTATTCTAGTGACAATGAAAAAATGTAATGGCTGAACTTTTCTTTCGTTGTTTAACGTTAACCTCAAGAAAAGTTTGTTCGAAAATTTAATGTTACATGCTTAGCCTAACGGAGGTAGCAGCACAAAATGTTAAACGTAATACTAACATAATGTTAAGTATTTTAGCCGGGCACTTAAAAACTTGCAGTATTTAGAGCAGAGGCCTAAACATAATACAAAAATGGTTATTCCAACTGGACCATATTTCATGCTTTAAGAGTCCACATAATCGTCCAACTTTTCAAGCAATTGGTAAAATTTTAAGAAATTTAAAGAGATTGCATCGGTTACAGATATTTTAAGGCCTGTGCACCATCGTCTTTCTGGTTCTACCTCTAAATACGCCTATTTCTTGACGTTCTCAAGAGCTGTGGCTTCCTTACAGCACATTATGGCGTATTTTGCACTTGGACGTACACCTACATCCCTATAAAGTTTAGCTCACATAACAACTGAAGGCAGATGACCATTCACAACGCTGTAGTTAAGTCGATTGTGTGCTTGAGCATCAAGCAATGGACCGCAATTTTCGCAAAAAAAATTTCTGCAGTGACGGGGGCACATCTTTCACTCGGTGGATACATAAATAAGCAAAATTATCGTATTTGGAGCTCTGGGAATCCTCAAATAGTTGAAGAGAGTCCATTACACCCAACAAAATTTACTGTCTGCTGCTGCGCTCTTTAGTCCGGTGGTGTGATTGGTCCTTACTTTTTTGAAAACTATAACGATGAGACTGTCACTCTCAATTCGGAGCATTATGTCGTAAGATAACCGACTTTTTTTGGCCTACAATTGAAGACTGCGACTTTTGCAATATGTGGTTCCAACGAGATGCTGCCACGTACCACACGAATATGCCTTTATCGCGAGAGAAAATTTCCGGCCACCTAATCTTTCGTCTTGCTGATATCAATTTGGCACCGAAATCGTGCGATTTGACACCATTGGACTTTTTTTGGTGGTGCTACGCGAAGGATCGTGTTTGGGAGGATGTCATTAACTCTTGAACACTTGAAAACCATCATTCGTCAAGTTATGGCTAAGATACCGCCCAATAGGTGCCAAAAAAGTGGTCGAAAATTACCTCAAACGGATGGAAGTTTGCAAAACTTCACAAGGCCGTCCTTTAAATGAAGTAGTGTTTGATATATAACGCCAAGTTTCGAACTTTATAATAAAAAAGGAATTTCATGAAAAAGAAATAATTTTAAACGCATTGCGTTAATTTTGGAAATCGCAAAATGAAAAAACTTCTATATTATTTAATTTATTTTCTTTCATTTAATTTTTTATTTGTATTTAATTTTATTTTTGTGCATTTTAAATTTTATTTTAGTTTGTTTAAATATATTTTTTTTCTTTCATCTTGTTTTAGTTTATTTAATTAGTTTTATTTGGTTTAATTTTTTTTTATGCTTTTTTATATTATTTTGTTTACTTTATTTTATTTAGTTTATTTGATTATATACTTATTTTTGTTTAACTTTGTAATTTTTATATATGGATACTTCAAAGATCCGTCAATTTTTGCCTGGTCATCAAGCTCGTGCTTTTCTGGTGATCAGTTCTTGGCCCTCTCTTTGAAGGGCTTCTTTTAAGCTGCTTAATTGTCAATAGTAGAGCTCAGAACTGATTGTTTGGCCAGGAAGCTCATAATAAACTAGTCCCTTCTAATCACTGAACCCACTCAGCATCATCTTGCTATCAATTCAGACTATCAAGTTCTTTGGGAAAGATCACCACCTCTTCACAATCATTTTTGGTTTGTTTCATATTCTAGTATTTAGCATATAAATGATGAGTAGCTAAGAAATGGTTCGTTTCACTGATGGTAATTCGTTCAATCAAATTTCCTTGCTTGAATTCATGAGGCATCCAAACCTCGGGCTCCTTTGCGTAGCCAGCATTTTTTAAGTGATTCCATGACTGTCCATGAGTGATGCCTAGTGCCTCCTTTATCTCCTGGCAGTTTTGCTGTCAGTCTTGTCTAAATTTCCAGAACAGAATCGAACATATCACTCCCAGACCCTGGACAGCACTCTCACCGTAAACCGCGACATTTTTCGGCATATTTTTGCAAATTTTTTTTAATAATTTTTTTTTCTTATACTTTTATCGTTTTAGTTTATTTAAATATTTTTATTTTTTTTATTTTATTTTTTTTGAATATTATTTGCGTAACTTTATTTTATTTTATTTATTTTATTTTGTATATATAATTTTTTTTTTGTTAATTTTGTAATTTTTACATCTTATTTTTTTCATTTTTATTTTATTTTATTTATTTTTTATTATTTGATTTATTTCTAATAGCATTTTATTTGTGATTATTATATATATTTTCTGATTCACATTCATAGGTCATATTCGAACGAAAATTATATTTGCTCACTAGTTATGAAAATTCTTTAGGCATGGAATAATAAAATAATTATAAAGTAAACTAACCAAAAATATGCCATATATTCGTAGCTGATTTACTAATTCGGCTATACAAATTATAGCTTGCAAACTTACAGGTATTTTTACCATAGAGCTGCTCTACCCTCCTTTATATCAAATTAATGTCAATATGCGGCATAGAAAATGCAAAAATAATTGCAATTTTAGTATTGCACATGCAACTAACTTGTGTATACACATACATGCATACACATAAAGCTATGGAAGTTTTTGCATACACTCAATCAAATCAATTAAATATAGTCTGTGTGGTAAATTTGTTAATTACTTTTTGATGGAGTCATCCATATACAACTGCAAATATGTATGTATGCATGTGTCATGAAGTGATTGAGAAAAGTTATGAAAATAATTCTATTAAAATATAGCCAATGGGCTTTGACAAACAAACCGAGCTTTAGCAATGTAAAGTAGAAAATATATAATTGAAAAGCTAATAGCACAGTTGGATAAACGTAAAAATATATTAGAAGAGAGATAAATGTTGAATTTTCGAGAAATATTTATTTACCATACAAAAATATACTTCTTAATGCATAGAAGTTTATAAAGTTAGAGTAATATACGAGTTTTCGGTTTTGTATTGTGACTGTATGTGTACAAATGTATGTGTGGTAGCTTTAATTGATCTGTCAATTTGACAATACTTCAATGCAACACTCGGAATAAGCAAACATATTCACATATACATTTGTATTTGGAGTTGCATCGATATGATATGTGTATTGTGTAAACAAATAATAAACAAATAATTTTATTTACCAAAAAGTTTCTGCTCTCATACACACATTTGTTTGTAACCCAAGAAGACGTCTGATGCCACTGTCAACTGGGTAAGCTAACTGAACTTGTAAATAAAATTTTGTTTAAGTTTATTTATTCTTAGTTATGAAAACTATGAAGTACAGGAAAGTCGAATATTTTTGTTACACGTACTGCATGTGTGTAATGAATATTTACTTTATCTGTGCATTAGTAATTTGAGCATTCTGAAATTGTATAACAAATACTTGCATATCTTCAGAGGGTAAAAGCATATGACAGTTGAACTGACAGGCAGTGCAGCTTATTTGACAGTTGCTTGGGATTACTGAAGAGGGTATAAAAGTCTCTACGGTTTTTATATAGGGTGATCAATTTCGAGACTCCCTACTTTTTTAAAGAAAGAAGAAAAGAAAAAACAGAAAAATCAAATTTAATGATTAATATTTATTATCATTCGAAAGAAAATTCTTTGGCATTTATTTTTTGAAGTTTATCTCTTTCAAATGTCAGCCGGCGCTACGTCTAAAATGGTCCATCCGTTCAGTCCAATTTTCGATGACTCGTTCGAGCATTTCGACTGATAACTGGCTAATGACACGCGTGATGTTTTACTCCAAGGCCTGAATCGAAGTGGGATTGTCCGCATAGATTTAAGACTTTACACACAGGAGAAGGTCTAATGGTGTGATATCATACGATCTTGGTGGCCAATCGACCGGCCCAAAACGTGAAATTATCTGCTCACCGAAGTGTTCTCTCAATAAATCTATTGATTGATGCGATGTGTGGGAAGTGGCGTCGTCTTCCATCTTGTTGAAACCAAATGTCGGGGAGATCACGAGTTTCAATTTCAAGCATGAAATGGTCGGTTATCATGGCGCGTAAACTGTCGCCATTGATGGTTACATTCTCACCGGCATCATTTTAGAAGAGATATGGACCAATGATTCTACCGGCTCGCACACCACACCAAACCGTGGTTTTTTCTGGATAAAATGGCAGCTCTCGAATTTTCCCAGGTCACTCTTCCCAAATGTGGAAATTTTGTTTGTTTACATACACATTGAGCCAGAAATGTGCCTCATCGCTGAACAAAATTTGGCTCGAAAATGTTGGATCTTCTTGGAACTTTTCCAAAGCTCATAGAGCGAAGCGATGTCGCTTGGGAAGGTCGAGCGGCTTCAGTTCTTGCACATGCTGTATTTTGTACGCTTTTAAGTTAAGATGGCGACGTAAAATGCACAAACTCCTTCCGTACGTCAGTTCGAGATGCTGCGAATGGCGCCGAATCGACTCTCCACGGTATTCATCTACAATCTCAGCTACGGCCGCTACATTTCCTTCAATACGTGCTGAACGTGGTCTTTTCGGTCGAATATTATCCAGTAATGAATGCTCGGTCTCAAGATGGGTGATATTGTTGCGAATTGCGGTTGGTTATGTTGATCGTAAGTTGAGCGAAGCGCGCGAAACACATTCTTTACTGAACGTGATAAATTTGAATGATTTGTAAACGTTGTTCTGGCGTAAGTCTTTCCGCTATTGAAAAAAGTGCCTCTGCTTGGATCAGCCTTTAGATTTCATTTGCAGCTCCCTCATTTCACCTTCAATTGCTTTAAAAAAATTTAAATAATTCTCAGATAGCTGATTTGCATGCTTCCACTATTATTTAAAATATATTTAAATAACTTTTTTTTTAATATTATTGACATAAAGCTATTCCATCTTCTAGAAGTAATTTTTTATGACACATTTTTTAACAGTTTTCGTCTTTTATTTATTTTTTTCAGAAATTTTTTAACTGTTGTTTGCTTTAACTACTCCTAAATTCAATATTAGTAGATTATCAATTGGTTCAAATTAAGTTTTTAGACGTTAAGGTTATAAAACTTTCTTTTAATATTTTTTGTTTTGTAATTCTTCCAAATTTTTATGAAATTATGTAGAAATATTTTTTTTTTTAATTTTTACAATATTTTATATTCTGAATTGCAAAACTTCACTTGTATTACATACGAATACTTCCATGCATATTTTATATTTTGCTGATTCTTGGAACTCTTCAGCATTTTTTTTACCATTTTTCCAAAAAAAGCATACTTTTCGATTTTGAACAGAACAGAAAAACGCATGTATTTGTGTACGTATGGTCTTTATCCTCCTTACTGCGCAAAATGTACACTAATGCCTTTATACGCCTGTTTTTATGCTATTTTTCGTTTAATTTCTGGGAGAATTTTCAATGGAAAACTCTAATTAAAACAATAAAAGAAAACTTAAAAGAAAAATCAGCTGAAAAAACCAAGACCAAAACAAAGAGAAAATATATTTTTGAGATATCAAAAGTAAGAGAAAAAAAGAAAAACAAATTTAGCAGAATATTTTAGTGCAAAGCTGGTTTGTACCAGAGAGACGCATACATAAATGCACACGCAACAAAAATTTCTGAATTCCCTTCGAAGTAAAGTTCAGTTCTTATGCCAATAATAATGTTCAAAACGATTTTACTGAATTTTAAGCTCAAGTCAACTAACTAAGCAGGGAATTTTTTGCTTTTTGCTTCTAATTTTATTTTATTTTTTACCTTGTCTAATATTGGATTTTTTTTTCACAACCATATGTACTTACAAGTGTGTTTAGATGTATGTAGTACGCCCATTGATGTTAAATTTCAATTTCACCCTCGAATTATTTGGTCTAGCTTATTTGCTTGTTTTCGTTTTCTATTTGTTGATATGTGCAAATTTTGTTGAACTTTTCAAGAGTCAAAGAATCACACACTTGCAGATTGTACTTACGCTCGTACATTCATATGCTCATGTAAACTTATACTAAAAAAAAAAAGTTTTTGGCAAAAATTTTTGTGTTTCACTTGCTGTAATCTGAAATCAACTCCAACTCATATTTCCTGTAGGTCTTTTATTTTTTTTTTTTTTTTTTTTTTGCTACAGGAAAGAAAATTGGCATAATAGTTGTACACTCATACATATTTATTGCTTATCAATAGCCCTAGTGAACAAGCGTAAGCCTTGAGGTCCTACACTTGTGCCATATTTGTAGCCACAGAAAAATGTATGTACATATGTATGTGAATATATTTGTAGATTTTACCGGTGAAGTTAGGCCTATACTTTGCTCAGTTGCTTGCACAAATTGGGAAACGTCAATTTTCTACTCATTTATATGAAAATTAAATCGAACTTTATTTTAAGTAGATAAACCCTTTTCAACTTCAGCTGGATAATTTGGTACGAATTCAATGTAAAACATTTCAAAGTTGCATACATTTAAAGGCAATTTTAGTTTATTTTTTACAAACTAAAAAAATTTACAAAAATTTCACAAATCTTCATTGATAATGAATTTAATAGAAGCAACCAAGCTTAGCTACTACTATGCTTGGTTTAAAATTTCTATATAAATTTTTTTTTATAGAATTTAAATTTTTTTTTCTTCATTTTCTGTTTTCAAATTATGTATGTAATTTTTCAATAAACATTTTTAGCAACTACAATAAAATAGTATCCGCCTTTTGACTTTTAATTGCAGTAATTAAGTAGTTTCTTCTCAAATTTCCACTTAATTAAACACTTTACATCTGAAGAAATCTCACTGTGCTTAATTCAGTAATTCATAGTATTAGCTATGATTTCGCATATTCTAAATTGTATCAATTTAGCACCATTTAATATTAAGACAAGAAAATATGTCAAAACTTTTGCATATATAATATTTTCTTGTTTAAATATTTCCAAACTCCCTAGTTTTTGTAAATAAAGCATTTAAATTTACGCCAAATAAAACTAAAATTAAATAAACGCTTCAATAATTAAGCATTTGTGGCATGCCAATGTGATAGTATTTAAAATTTATTAACAAAATTGTGAACATAAAATAAACCAACAGGAAATAAAATGAATAAAAAAAATTTTATTAAAAAATAAAATTAAAAAAATAAAATAAAACTAAATAAAATTGATACAAAATAAAAGAAAAAAAACTAACTTATGTAAAACCAAATAAAATGAGGAAAAATTAATTAATATTAAAATTAAACAAACTAAAGTAAACAGTGATCCAAGTAGAGGTACTTTTTTCAATAGCCTTTTCTTGACAGATTACACGTGAGTCGTGTTAAGTTTTTTTTCTTCAGTATTGTTTGGCATTTCATCATGGAAGGACTTACGCCTGAACAACTTTTACAAATCATTCAACTTTATTGCGAAAATTCACGTTCTGTAAAGAATGTGTTTCGCGCGCTTCGCTCAACTTATGGTCAACATAAACGCCATACTGAGCATACTATTCGCAACACCATCACCCATCTTGAGACCCAGCATTCATTATTGGATAATATTCGACCGAATAGACCGCGTCCAGCACCCAGTGTGGGAAATATAACGGCCTTAGCTGACAGTGTACACGAAGACCGTAGAGAGTCGATTCGGCGCCGTTCGCAGCAACTCGGACTGGCGGATGGAATGACTTGGCACATTCTACGTCGAGATCTTAAATGAAAAGCGTACAAAATACAGCCTGTGCAAGAACTGAAGCCGCTCGACCTTCCCAAGCGACATCGCTTCGCTCTATGGGCTCTTGAAAATCTCCAATAGGATCCGACATTTTCGCGCCAAATTTTGTTCAGGGATAAGGCACATTTCTAGCTCAATGGGTATGTAAACAGCAAATATGCCGAATTTGGGACGAAGAGCGACTTGAAGAGATTCAAGAGCTGACTTTTAATCCAGAAAAGACAATGGTTTGGTGTGGTTTGTGGTCCAATGGAATCATCGGTTCATATTTCTTCATAAATGATGTCAGTGAGAACGTAACCGTCAGTGGCGACCGTTTTCGCGCCATGATAACCGACTTTATGACGCCTGAAATTGAAGCTCGTGATCTACGCGACATTCGGTTTCAACAAGACGACGCCACTTTCCACACATCGCATCAATCAAGAGATTTATTGGGAGAACACTTTGGTGAGCAGATAATTTCCCATTTTAGGTCGGTCGATTGGCCACCAGGAGCATGTGATTGCACACCGTTAGACTTTTTCTTGTGGATACATGTAGAGTCTAAAGTCTATGCGGACAATCCCGCCTCGATTCAGGCCTTGGAGCAAAACATCACGCATGACATTCGCCAGTTACCAGTCGAAATGCACGAACGAGTCATAGAAAATTTTACTCAATGGATGGACCATCTGAGACATAGCCGCGGGCAACATTTGAAAGAGATAATCTTCAAAAACTAGTTCCCAAAGAATGATCTTTCGAATGATAATAAACATTACCCATTAAATTGGAATATTCTGTTGTTTTTTTCTTAAAAAAGTAGGGAACCTTAACGTGGATCACACTTTAGTATAAAATAAAGTAGGATAAAAAAGATGAAAGAAAAAAAAATTAAACAAAATTAAATAAAACAATAAAACCAACTAAAATAGAATGAAACAGAATACAATAAATTAATTTAAATAAAATTAAATGAATTGAAACAAAATAAGATGAAATAAAAAAAGAAAATATAATGAAATGGCATAATATAAAATAAATTAAATTAAATAAAATAAAATAAAATTAAAAAATTAAATAAAATCAAATAACGTAAAGTAAAATAAAAAATTGAGTAATAAAAATGGAACGCTAAGCTAAATCAAAATAAAATAAATTAATATAAATAATAAAAGATAAATAAAACAAACAAAAAATAAGGATAAAAATAATAAAACATAACAAAATTAAATAAAAAACAAAATAAAAAAACACTAAATAAAATGAAGTAAAATGAAACAAAATGAAATAAAATGAATTGAAATTAAAAAAATATTAAAAAAATTTTAAATTAATAAATGAAATTAGTTATTGTACCGACGTGAGTTCAAGTTAAATTGGCTCTGAAAATTATCAAAATTGAAAGGTTCCGCTTTGCTTCCCTTGAACCGTTTTTTTTTACTTTTTTTTTTTTGAGAATTAATATTTGATACTAAAATACAATACTTGAAAGGAATATAATAGTTAATGAAGTAATATAATAAAACATAAAATAAAATAATTATTAATAGTAATTTAATTAAATCAAGAAAATTTAATGGAATATATAAACAAAAATAAAATACATTAATATAATATATAGTAAATAAGAAAAATTAAAATCGCTCGTTCCGTTATATTTTCTTCCGTAGTCAAGCAATTTCTTCACACGTTCGCATCACAAGTGGAGAGTAAGCATGGTAAATAAAAAAGCGCAACACGCACTTTAAAAGTGTGATACAACGCATTTACGTAAGCACAAACACATTAACGGAAAAAACCGACAAGCAAACATATACTTACGCGTATATTTATTTACGCCAATATCACCGTCATTCAAGCAATCAAGCGTTTGTATTGATTGTAATCGAACGGCGTTTACAGCAAATACGGATTTCTGTTCTCCATTATATTTAAAATTTTTCTCTTTATTTCTCCCTCGCGAAAGTCGTACCGACAAGCATTTATATGTATATATTTTTCAATTTCTTCCTTCCTTTTCTTGTAACAAACGCACGTAAGAACAACTTTGCCATCAACTTGTATTTGCATTTTCTGTTATGTAGATTTTTGTCTGATTTTCGGCGTATTTCTCATTTACTTTATTTGTTATTGTCTCTCTCTCTCTCTCTCTGTGTGTGTGTGTGTATGTGTGTGTAATTGTAAATGCTTTCGCAATAATCGAAAATTGGTTAGGGTGGAAAGGTAGATGATGGCGAAAATGGTAAATCAGATGAGTACTTGGCAACTCAAAGGCAAACAAATGGGGAGTGGAGAGGCGAATAATTTCGCATAATTTAAATTGAAACTGGCTTAAACAAGTTTTCGGCGATATTTTTGTTGCTGATTACCAATTTTGTTGGTCTTTGACGTACTTAAGTGTTGGAAAATGATAAATAAAATTGCTTTTTTCCCTTCTCTATAAATGTTTTTTTGGGTGTATTTATATATTGAGTTGATAAAAATAAAATGTACAAAAAATATCTTTTTATTAAAAATTGTAAAATGTTGAATTCGAATTTTTAATACACTCTATTCCAACATTTTATACATTTAAAGTAGAATTATATTTCGGTTAATCTACAAGCTTGCAATAAATTGTCATATTGAAATTTTAAAAATTTTTATAAAAAATTTTTGAAAAATATTTATTTATTTCAAAAATTTAATCTTTAAAAATGATTTTTTTATAGATTTCTTATAATTAAATATTTAAAATACTATAATCAGTAACTTAAATTAGGTTACGCATTTATCTCTTTGCTACATATTGTCACCGTCGGGGATTAGCTTAAAGCATACATTTAGGCGCTGTAAGTAATTTTTTTAGAAGGGAGACATAAATCTATGGGATATCTAAGGATCAGTACGCAATTCGCAATTTCTGTGGATTTGTACGGTGTTCAACAATTTATTAAAAATATATTTAAAGAATTATTGAAGGAAAAAAGTAAAAGAAAAGGAAAACGTAGATCTATAAGTGAAAATCAGTTTGTTGGAGGGGTTAAAGTGTTCGAAAAATGTTTGTACTCAAATTTTTTGTCACTTACTTAATAATAAGTAAATTTTTTCGCATCTTATTTTGTCTCAAGACATTTTTTGCTAAAATAATAACTTCAATATGATTTGTTTTAGCCTTTTCTGCTACCTTTTTTCAGGAATTTTATACGTTTTTAAGAATTTTTCTAAATTAAACTTAAAATATTGAAATATTTTTGCGTATTTGAGCTGAAAATATATTAAAAACTTAACTTCAAGAACTTATCTCCTTTACTAAACGTAGACAATAAAAGTCAATGAAATGTATGTTCACAAGTTTGATGATTATTTATTTCAGCTCCCAATTGAATTTTTAGTATATTTAACATGATTCTAACAATTTTGCAAAATCAGTCTAAAATTAAAAATAAATTAAAAAAATATATTAAAAAATATATGAAAAATATATTAAAAAAATATATAAAAAAATATATGGAAAATATATTAAAAACTTTTAAGAACTTATCTGCTCTACTCTCAAAGGTAGAAAATAAAATGTTTGGTCACAAGTCTGAAAATTTTTAATTTGAATTCTCAGATTGATTTGCAATTTTTAATAATATAGAATATTTTTTTAGTAGAAAATTTAAAAATAAGCCTAAAAAATATAAAAAATTTTACCAGTAGTAAATTTTAGTAGTAGAAAAAGAAATGAAAAATAAAAATAAAAAGAAATGAATTTAAAAATAATTTAAAAGCATTACGAAAAATCTTACATACACAGATAGACAGACAGAAAGTAGAGAGTTTGCATTGTGATCTTAATTTCATTATACCATCCGTAGTTATTATGTTTCATTGCATACCCCCAAAACCTTTATGAATTCAATGGGACATAAAGTGTTGACAGCTGCAATGCAATTTATTTTAGACTATGCAGTTCCTACAAATTTTGGGCAGAAGGGCTCTGAAACCTCTGGTATAGTTGCTGCATTTTATATAACTAGAGGGACAACTTTCTTTGAATTTGCCTTCGAGTTTACTACAGATTTTTTTCCCTTTCAGTTGTACTTTGACTCATCATAGAATTGTCTATTCTACTCATTGCAAAGTCGTTTTAGAAGAATTAGTTCTCAGACCCCCACTTGTGCGTCACCTTCTTATTAAATGTATTCTCATATTTTCACAAATCTACTAAGACTATGTCAGCTGCATAGTTTAGCCTAGCTTTAATAAATCTTCGCTTACCAGGCTCCATAGGAGTGGTGATAATACTCCGCATTTTGAGCACCGTTTTGTAATTTATGTATGCTAACGCTGTCAACTATTGCTTCGGTTATGCATTTTCTCAACATAAAGAAATGTTTCCTCTGATTTAAAATAGACAGAAAATATTTTTTATGGCTTGCTAGCCTTTGTTGAAATCTAATAGAATCTACTTTTTCTAGAATTTAAAAGTTCAATTTACCGGAACTTCTAAAAAAAAATATATTAAAAAAAAGGAAGAAAATTGACGCTCCCAAATGTAGGCAATGACTTTTTATTTATATTTTATTTTCTATTGAAATTTATAAACCGCTTAAAAGTATGCAATGATATTTTAATTAATTGTTTTTAAATATTTTAGATTTAATTTTTAATTGAACTAAACAATAATTTGTTCAATTATTCAATTTTAAAATATTTATTGTTTCGAATATATATATTTTTTTTTAACTAAAGAAAAAAGTTTTCAATATACGTCTTAACCTCCGGAAAAAAATTGTGTAACATAAAATTAAATTTAATATATTTTTAAAGCAAGAAATAGTTCAATTCTCTTAAAATAAAGTTTTATAGTAATAAAAAATAATAATTTTAATAATTTAAAAACTTAAATTTCGAAAACTCCTGAAAAGATACAATGAAATTTTAATTGAAGATTTTTAAATATGTATATAGCACATATGATCCAGAAAAGGAAATGAAATTCGAAAGTAAACTTTGCATTTTGAGTGTTCTGCAAAAGTAGTGATTCGAAGTTACATTTTAGTTTTCGAAATGAACTATCGAACAGCTGATGACAATTGACAAAATTAAAAATTTTAGTGCAGCAAACTACAAATGTAATTGTAATTTGATTTATGAGTTTTAGTTTAATAAAATATAATACTCAAAATGGAAGCAACTTTATAATACGTGGCGTAACAAAATACCGAATTTAGAGAAGAAAAGTTTCAAAGAAATATTTATAGAGATCATTAAAATCCATTGGAAATCAATGATTCCTTGTAAGTAGACAATCGTTTGCATTATATATTTTATTTATTTTTATTACATATTTTTTAAGATTAATAATATCAAAGTTTCCATCATAGAGTATCCCAACTCCCGTTCAACTAACTGCAAGTTTAAATCGTTTGGCAGAAGGCTCATTGCTGTGAGGTGTTGTAGAGGACAGACATGTAGCTTTAGGCCGAAGAACTCTCTGCAAAGTTTAAAATTGTGTTTTTACTATTTTAGAACGATACTTGCAGTAGGTGGAATACACTAAGAATTTGCAGTACAAAGAGCGGCCTATCTAAGTGCTATTCTATCGAAAACTTCGGAATACCTGGAGTAATAGGTTGTGGTGGACCACTGTTGTTGAGTGACATCGTGAGCTCCTTTCGTAATTTTTTTCCACCTTGTTATGTCACCATTCGTGAAGCCTTTGCCAAACCTCCATGTGATTTTAAATTGATTTGAATTTACAAATATATGCGTGGTTTCAGATTTTAGAACATGGCAATTTCATCTTCGAAAACAAAAGGAAATTTAAATGAACATAAATATTTCTGAAATATTTAGTGATATTTTTCTGAATTTTACAACTAAATTTTAGGTTTCCGCCTTGACTACCCTAATGCAATGCTTCTTTTATCAAAAATATAAATCTAACAGATTTTAAGAAATAATTAATAAATCTAACAGTTAGTAAGAAATAAATAAATTCTTGAAATATAAATTATTAAATTATTATGAAAATGTGTTGAAGTACTTTGATCAAATAACCTTAAACTCCTTAATTTAAAATTGAACGAAGAATAAATACTTAAAAAAAAATTTTTTTAGAAATAATTAAATTCTGAAAACATTTATTCATATTTTTCTAACCTTTACAGCTAAATATAGGATTGTTGTCCCTAAAAAAGTTTTTTTATAGAAAAAAAAAACTAACAGATTTTAAAAGTAAGAAATAAATAAATTATCGAACAAGAGATTTTTACGTTAATAAGAAGAAAATTTTTAAATAATTCATGTAGTTAGTAATATTTCAAAATATCTAAAACCCCTTGAAATAGACAATAAAATTTTAATTGATAATTTTCAATAATGTATTTAAATACTTAATTATAAATTAATCAAAAAATAGTTTTTTAAGCTGTTCAAAAAGTAAGAAAAAAATAATTTTAAAAAATTTAGTATTTTTATTCTAAACATAATCCCCAAACTTTTTTCTAAACTTGGGCAAACAATCTTTTAATATAATAACAAAGGAAAATTCACTTTTAAAAGATCTTTAAATGTTCAAATAATTTCTCTGGGAAATAATTCTTTACAATTTATAGCAAAAATTTAAACTTTTTTAAGAACTTCAAAACGAAAACATCTACATACGCTTAGATGTTTACCTGCATATTTAACCTAAAATATTCACTCAATATTTGACCAAGCTACATAGCCACAAAGTTAAGCTGCCCTTAAACCACACACACATTCACAAGTGTATTACTTGCCAAAAAAGAAATGTGTAGATGCAGAAAAATGCGAGTAGAAATCCACAAACCACAGTTAAATCATGCAAAATTGAAAATGAAATGTTACAGAAGATGTTGGATAAATATGATTTGTATATACATACGCATATGTAGATATGTAGTAACGTAAAGTGAATTTGTTTGTTTGTGTGTGTGGGAAAATATATATATATATATATATATATATTTGCATACAATTTAAAAAGTTATAACGTGCTACTTATAAAATTTTGCTCGTTTTCGCCAAAGGAAATATAAAAAAATAAAATAAAAATTAAAAAAATAAAAATAAAAATCTAAAGAATGCAAAAGAAATTGTGTAAAATCTACTACTTTTGGTAGAAATTTGAAATTTTGGCGTACAACATTTACCCTCACTAGTCTAGTATTGGCTGCTACTGTTCACTATGGTCTCGTAATCAATTCAACGCTTTTACGATCTGCTTTGCTCTTCCTAAAATTATACACGCTTTTTACATATATATAAATATATTTCACTTTACTTTTCAATTTCGAATGCTGTGCCACAGACGGTAGAGAATTGCGTTGGCAAACTGACAGGCAGGCAGGTGGGAAGGCGTACTTTTGCGCGCACAGCTCAACACACCCCGTCTGTCACATTTGCATTGCGCCAACCGAGCAACCGAAAGTATGCTACCGAAATTAAACAAGAAAAATATGTATGAAATAGTAACGTTTTTCGCATTTTTTGATTTATTCCACATTTTTCCGTAGATAATTTTATGACCTGTAAAGGCAGCACGGTGTAAAGGCACGATGTGCTGCTCTGCTGAAGAGTGCTCCTAAATATATGCTGTGGACACAGTTGGTGCTACCTATGTACCATATATCCTTCTCTGCAAATGCGAGTGAAAGAAATGCATACATACACATGTAGTGAACTTTAAGTTGTTTTTGCTGCAATGCCACCAAGTTGATGTTGGTGCTCATGATTGGCATTAGCAATGCTTCATGTGATTTTTCTAGTTGCCACATTTTTACTACATTTTTTCCCCCATAATTTTTATGGGTCGCCGCAAATTTATGCGATCACAAAAATGTATACCCATGAGTGATAAGTCTGTGGCCGCATATTCGTATATATGTGTTAAACCTGTATTTGCATATGTGTGCCAAAATTGTGCAAGCAATAATAAATTATGTTGCAATGTCAAGAAATCGATATGCTGCGCGGTTGCCGTTGCTCCTGGCAACCGTATGCCTATTTTTGGCGTTGCTGTTGGGCGCTCTTGGGAATTTTTGTAATGGCAGCTGGTAAAATGTGTAAAAAGAAATAGCTTTTTAACGCCATTGTAAATGCAATTGCAGTGGCAGCAGCAGCAGTGCAGCAACTACTTAAGCACTATTACAGTGCAATTGAGGCCGGCAAGATGCAGCCAAAAGTTATGTAAATTCGTTTTTGCTTTTTTTTTCAAATAATAAAAAAACGCAATTTTAATTTAATAAAAGTGAGTATGCAACTCATATTAGCATAAGCACATAGAGTTTTGCTTCTGCATAATTTGGACTTATGCAAAATACAGTGAACAAGGTTAGTAAATGGATGAAAGAAAGAAAGAATTTTGCTTATTTTTAATTAAATTAAATTTTTAATATTTTTTTTAATTTAATTTAATTTAATCTTTTTATTATAATTTATTCTATTTTATTTTAATTTATTTAATCTATTTTATTTAATTTATTTTATTTTATTCCCCATTTTATTGCATCCGTTGTTGGCGATAGCTTAGCTGCAGGCCAATAATGTACATTTGATTAAATATAAATATACTTAAAAATATATAATAACTAACATTAAATTAATTATAAACAAATTTAAATTAATTACCCGTGCGCGGATATGATGATTGTCAGTAGATATGGTTTTCTTTAGGGGGTATTATAGTCCAGAGGCTCGAATTTCGAGAGTTTTTTTGGAAATTGATAAAAAAAAGCATAAGAAATTTTTAATATCATTTTTTTTTATTAATTTTTTTTCATAAAATGGCGGCTGGTCAAAAATAAAGGTCAATTTTTTCACGAATTTTTTAACTTTATCGTATTTTTTTTTAGTTCATGCTATAGAGAGATATTTAGAAAATATTCTTGCAAAATTTCAAGTAAATCGGCTGATTAGAACTTGAGATATTGTGGTTACTCCATCGAAAAAAGTAGTTTCGAGAAAAACGCGTTTAAAGTTCCGCGTAAAGGCCGAGCAGATATGAATGCCGCGTCGGAAAAATACCTGTATCTGCGAAAATAATTTGAATTTTGAAAAATCCTCTTACAGACATATTTTTAATTAGTTAAACCTTAAAAATATGCAAAAATCGAATTATCCAAAATTCTAGACTACCCCCTTAACTTCCATTGGCGTTTCCCATCAATACCTAAGTCAGAGTACTTTGCGATTTTTTCCGAATATACTATGTGAATTTTTTTTTTTTTTTTTTTTTTTTTTCGGGAGCAACCGCACTACCAATTATAAATGTTATTTTACTAGCCCTGTCAACCACAAATATATCTGGTCTATTGTGCTCTCTCGTGGCATTCGTCAAAACGGTTCGAACATAATGTAGATGCATGCTGGCATCTTCTTGCACTGGTTCCGGAATATATCTGTATCTAGAGGCAAGTTGCAAATGAATAATTTCGGCGATGTCAATATGTCGCTTAAGATGCATCGAATTAGCGATCGTAACACCTCCAGCAAGTACATGGGTCAAGAGCTTCACTTCTGATATTACATCTACGGCATTTGTCTGCAGGAGCACTTACGTTACGAATTTCATACTTGACATAATTTCTGGTGGGAACGATTCCATCTTGCATTGCAAAAATTGTTCCTTCTGCTCTGTTTGTGAGTCATAAGTGCGACAATTTTCGGTCGATATGGGCACTGAACAAATCTTTGCGATATACGTTAGGACTTTCATTTCAGACCATTTCTGCAGTTTTTCAGCCGTTATTATCGTATTTCTGCTTTCATAAGGTTGGTTCATTCGCAGTGGAGTATAGTTATCATCAACGGATTCTACAGCCCGATGAATTTCAGACTGTGATGACTTTTGACGGAAATACGCTCTGAGAGTTAAAATTAGTTTGTCATGCAACGGCGCGATGTCGATCTGGCCCCTTCCACCTTCTTTCCTGGTCAACGTCGTTCGAAAGACGGATGCTTTGGGATGATGAGCCTTATATTTGGACATGACTGTACGTATTCTCCGCTGCATATTTTCAAGCGCGGTTGTTGACCATTTTATAACTCCAAAACTGTGTGATACCACGGGTATAGCAAACGAATTTATGGCAAGTGTCTGGTTTATTCCACTCAGTTGAGTTTTGCAGATAGCATAATTCGTCTCGTAAACTCCACCACTGGTTTTCTCCTCATATGCATAGTTTCTACACAATTGCTCTGCATAACTCCAAGCTACTTGTATGTCTCATTTGGTTTCATTTCCTTTATATAGAGGCCTACAGGTGCAATTAAAGTGTTTCAGGGAATCACCTTTCAGTTTAGGATAGTTATTTTACGTCATTTCTGAAGACCAACAGGCATTTTAATGTCGTTGGAAAAAGTACATAGAAGAGATGACTCAATCGGTATATTCCAGTCTGCCCATGTTTCACTACATATCCGTAGCCTGTCTCCCGTAGAATATGGCTGAAAGGTTTATGCTGATGACGAACTAGAGTGGACTCAGCAAATCGCCTTCGAAGATTCCATTGCTGATTTTTATATCACTCGCGTACTGAACAGCTCCAGATATTGGTAATTTTATTCTAGTTCTCCAATATTGCATAATTTTATCAAGGAAAAGTATTATCCCATGAGCAATGAGTGCGGCACTGAACCGAAAGCTTTCATCCAATCGATGTTCGCTGCATAGAGGTACTACTTGTACTACTTGGTCTATAATTAACTGCTCTTTACATCCCTATGACGATCTTATGCACCCTTTCTGTTCTTCTGCAATCAAGTTGTTTGCTTCAATGTGTTCATTCGGGATGTTGCATACGCATGACGTTAGTATTTTATAGACAACCGGGTGACAAGTTATTGGCCTGAGCATTCATTTATGGCTCAATTGGATTATCTCTTTTTGTAAAGATCTCAGCGATTTTGGCATGAGTATTTTATTTTATTTTATTTTTTTATTCTATTTTATTTTATTTTATTTAATTTTATTATATTTTTATTTATTTTTTTTTTACTTTTATTTTTTTTTTAATTGTTTTATTTTCTTTTACGGTAAAAAGGATCTTGAAACATAAAGAAGATAACCACTTTAATACCAGCAAATACATCATAATTTTCTTTCCGGTGTTTTTGAAGAAATTCAATTATATATATATATATATATATATATATATATATATATATATATATATAAATAAATTGTTGTTGCATTTAAATTTAAAAAACAGCATACCTCACAAGCAGTAATATTATTATCCAAAAAATTTACGCATTATTTATATTGAAAATATATTTTACTAATTAATTTGTAGGCGTTTGTGCAGCAAATATATTTAATTATATTAACATTAAAATATTAATATTAATAACTTTTTTTAATTCGAATATATCTAGTAATTATTTTAAAATAGCTTAAGCTGTTAAGTGTATTAGACAAATAGTTTTTAAATCTCTTTATACTAATTAAGATGCTTAGAATAAAATTGAATAAAATGTATGCAAAAAAAAAAATTTTTTTTTGCCAAGGACTCTGCCAATGCTGAGGCGCATTAAAATATAAAATCAATACATTGAAAAAAAAACATCTAAAATATTTTTAATTAAATTAAAAAAAAAACATTTTAAAAGCTATTAAACGCTTAAATTTAGTATAAAGTAAAAATAATACCAAAATAATAATATCGTTTTTTAATGAACTTTACAAATTAAATCGGCTGTAATGAAATCGTGTATTCCAATTATTTGTGGGTGCGTGCATGCATGAACAAATCAAAAGCAATATGCTAAAGGCAAACTTACGAAAACTCACCTAGATACATAATGCTAATTAAAATATGAATAAAATTAATTTACTAATTTAATATGATGATGCAAATCAAAACAAGTGAACAAAACAATGAAATTATTTAATAATATACATAATACATTGTGTGTGTTTTATATATGTACAAACGAGTATATACAAGTGTAATGCAATAATAAACAGGCAATTCAAAACAATGGTGTGTGTACATATATACATAGTATGTAGATATGCATTTAAAATAAATTAGTTTATAAATTATAAATTAAAAATAATACATATTAAATTAACTTAACCAATAATAATAGTAATAAAAATTTAAATGAAATTTAAAAAAAAAATAAAACAAATGAAAATATAATGTTCCTGTATGTTGCAGATGCAAATTTTTCGGATTTTCCATATATACAATATCTAACACGTAAGTTTTGTGGTACAGTAAATGATTAACTGGTTGTATATGGAAAATGAATATTAAAGGCATAATGGACAAAGTGATAGATTACGGTGCTGAAAATTCATATACTTCGCTGACTAGCCCTTTAGGGTTGCTTAGTAGGAAATACATATATTCGCAGGAAAAAAAACCAAATATAAAATAATAATTTTGAAAATAATATAAAAAGTAAAAAAAAAAATAGTTTAAAAAAATTATAATAAAAATAATTTTTCTACAAGTGAAAAATCTAATTAATTTTTTGTCCAGTACAAAGGGTGATCCATTTTGAGGTTCCTTACTTTTTAAAGAAAAAAAAGCACAGAAAATTTAAGTTAATGGGGAATGTTTATTATCATTTGAAGGAACATTCTTTGGCATTTATATTTTGAAGATTATATCTCAATAGCCAGCCGCGGCTACGTCCATCCGTTGAGTCTAATTTTAGATGACTTGTTCGAGCATTTCGACTTGTAGCTGGCGAATGACACGCGTGATGTTTTGCTCCAAGGCCTGAATCGAAGTGGGATTGTCCGCATAGACTTTAGACTTTCCACAATTCGTAATCCAGCGGGTTCAAATTAGGACTGCCAGAGGGCCACTCTTCAGAGGAAATGAATGCTGGTAAATTGTTTTGGAGCCAGATTTTGGTCGTTTTAGCTTTATGGGCCGGCGCAGAGTCTTGCTGAAATGTCCATGATTGGTTTTGGAACATGGAATGGTTAAGTGGTCTTACAACATCTTCCACAACGGTTTCTTGGTAAACTTTAGCCAATGTTTTGAATATCTTGTTCGCAAAAATGCAAGTCAGTTACCCCATTATAAGAGATAAGAGATACCCCACCAAATCATGACTGAAGCTGGGTGATGACTTTTTCGACCCGTGGAATCAGTTCAGATGCTTCCTTAGATGACCGTGCATACACTCTATCATTTTGTTTATTAAATTTTTCCTGCACGGTAAAATTTTTTTAATCAGTAAACAAGATTTTTCTGTGCAAGTTATCAGCGTGCTTCACCAAAAGACGTTTGCATTTTACCACCCTATTTTTTTTTCAAAGCTGCAGTCAACAAATGTCCGGTACCTCGTTTGAAAGCCCCAAGTCCTAAGTATTTTTTAGTCATTCGACTCATGGGCTTTTGCGAAACATTCATCTCCCGGCCCATGATTTTCTGTTTTCGGAGCGGATTTCGCAGAATTCTTGATTTGACAGCTTTGATGACTTGCGGTGTTCGAACTGTGCGTGGACGGCCCGACCGGTGGCGGTCTTTAACATCCCCAGTCTCGTCAAACAGTTTTATGCACCGGTAGACGAACATGCGACTAATGCCGAGCAGACGGAGTGTTTTGAAAATATCACCTTTTTTCATTTCACACTTAAAAAGCGCTATGACAGCGATGCGGTTTTCGTTATCTGACCATTCCATGTTGAAAACTTACACAATTTTGAATTCCCGATACAGACTAACGCTTTACAGGTTATATTTTATAAATCATATGGGAATTATTTGGTATGCTCCATTCTTCTATTGAAATGCGTGTGTTTAATGATGTAACAGTATTTATGTCCCTACCAAGTATATTTTCATCACTGCATGCTGAACGTGGTCTACTAGGTCGAATATTATCCAATAATGAATGCTTGGTCTCAAGATGGATGATGGTGTTGCGAATACTACGCTCAGTAGGCCGATTATGTTGACCATAAGTTGAGAGAAGCGCGTGAAATATATTATTTTGAATTTTCGTAATAAAATTGAATGTTTTGTAAACGTTGTTCAAGCGAAAGGCCTTCCATGATGAAGTGCCAAACAATACTGAACAAAAATAACATGAGAACTTGGTACGACTCACGCGGGATCTGTCAAAAAAGGCTACTGAAAAAAGTACCTCTACTTGGATCACCTTTTATATACCAGTTTTACCTTACATCACGCAATTTAAAAAATTTTTAAACCTTTTATCAACTGAATTTCTAAAACACTTAATTTCCCCAGCATCATTATTTAATTTACACCAATTTTATTCTTTTATGTTTGTTACTCACACTTTTAATTTTAATTACGTCGCCCATTTAACAACTCATCAAAATAAATATATACATATACATACATACTTAAAAATTATTTTCACTCTCACTTCCATTAAACATATGTATTATACAAATGTATGTACATTACATAAATATTTGTTCATGAAAAATTAATTTTACATTTTAAGTGAATAAACGTTATGAAAAACAATAAAGGCAACAACAACAACAACAACAAACGCAACAACATACAATTACCTATAACAATAAACAGGAACTCCATTAAATATAACATATAATTTTCATAATACAGAAAAGAAAAAAATTAAAAATTCATTCATTAATTGGAAAAAATGCCATTTCTCATATCCTTGTACATAGCGGTAAGCATATGGCGCATCGTCCAAAAATTTTACACAGCAACAGGATATGCCATAAATGGCACAGAAGACAATGAATAAAAAGTAAAAATATTAATAGTAATACAAAAACAAAACAAACAAAAATTATAATGAAAAAATTCCAGTTGACAAGCGCAGCGTGAATAAATTTAATATATGCAGATATGTGTATATATATACTATTTTTCATATATATGTACATATAAATATATGTTATGTTTGCGCGTATTCTTTACATTTCGTGATTTTTGCGCATTTTCGCACTGTAAACAATAGCTGCAAAAATGGGCGACACTGAACTGAGTGTGTATGAACATATCTATATGTAGTTGTTGCATTTCGTACACTTTACATACATACATATGCGGTTGACATAAAAAGTCAGTAGTTTTTTACATTCTATTTTTCACAGTACTTTAAAGCCTTGGTGTAGACTTACAGTATACATGCATACATTTAAAACTAGTTAGTCGAAAAAAAATATATATATATTGTAATAAAATAACATAACTGAACTCAACATAAAGCAGCAATACATAAATATTTTACATAATATAACACATTTGGGCATTATATCAGCCATAACTTGACGAATGTTGGTTTTAAAGTAGTCAAGATTGAAAAGTTGGTCCGCCTAGACACGTTGTTTCGCGTAGCCCCACAAAAAAAGTTTTACGTAACCCCACGTTCAAAGTCCAAAGGTGTAAAATTGCACGATCTAGATGGCTAATTGACATCACCAAGACAAGAAATTACGCAGCCGGGAAATTTCTCTCAGAGTAAAGCTAAGTAAAGTCGCTCGTGTTGTGTGTCATGTGGAACCCATCTACGTCGTTTTCTTCAATTGCAGGTCTCAAAAAGTTGGTTATCATACCACCATAACTTTCCGAATTGACAGTAACAGTTTCGTTGTTATTGTTTTCAAAGAAGTAAAGTCCAATCACACCCCTGAAACAAAGAGCGCACCAGGCAGTAAGTTCTTTTTTTTTTTTTTTTTTGTGTAATAACCTCTATTCAGTCATTTGAGGATTCTCGGAGTCCCAAATGCGACAATTTTGCCTATTTACGCAAGAGAAATGTGCGTTGGGGGAGTTGTGAACTGTCAGCTGGCTTCAAATGTTGTGTGAGCTCAACTTTATATGGATTTTAATGTAAGTCCAAGTGCAAAATACGTCATAATAAGCTGAAGAAAGTCCCAGCTCTTGAGAATGTCCAGAAGTACATACAATCTGGTCATTCAGTGTTGTGCGAGCTGGACACGTATATGGATGTAGGCGTAAGTCCAAGTGTAGAATACGCCATAATGTGCCCTAAGGAAGTTCCAGCTTTTGAGACCGTCGAAAAATTGCCAAATTCAGGTTTTCGGCTACACTTTCACTTATATACTTTAATATTTGGCGCTTTGTAACCGCTGAAGCGATTTTCGGCCGAGCTCTTCCTACAATTTGTGGTTTTGCGTCTTCATGTTTTTACCAACAAACGAAGGGACCTACAGTTTGTTCTAAGCCGCCTCCGAACGGCCGATAGATTTTTATGAGGATCTTTTTTGTATGTCAGAAATACACTCGGAGGGCTTGACATTCCCAGCCGAGGGGCGTTCGCAATTAGAAAAATTTATTTTCTATAATTTTGGATGTTGCTCGAACCTGGACTTGAACCCAGTCTTTCCGAATTGCAGTACGCAATGCTAACCATTCGGCTATTGCAGCCGCTTTTTCACTTACGTCAGCGATATTTGAGGTAGTACGAGGAAAACGTTTATGCACAGACCTTCAAATATATTTAACCGATATAGTCTCTATAAATTTCTTTAAAATTTTACCAATTGCTTGAGTGATTGAACAATTATGTACAACATTAGTCCTCTTAAAGCACATTTTTGTAGTAGATTTCAAGAATCCATTTTCATAAATGTCTGATTTTTAACTAAAACAAAGCATGCTTGGTTTCATAGTTAAGTTTGACAGATGTCAGAATACAGCCCTGCACTTTTGAAACCACTAAAAGGAAAGCCTCTTTTAACATAAAATGCATAGCAAAAACATAACACAACATAGCAAATTAATATGTCTTGAAATAAGAAAACATACAGACGAAACCCATAACATAACTATGCAATACCTAGAGTAGCATCACGAATGAGAACATAACGAAATGTAAGAAACGTAACATGACTTAACATAACATCACATAAAAAAATAATAATTTAGCAAAATGCAACGCTAAATAGCATAGCATAACATAGCAAAGTAATTTATCTTGAGATAACAACGTCAGCAATGAAACCATAACATAACATAACGCAAATTAACTTACTTATCACACCACAAAGCATAGCATAACTTAACATAACATAAAATTGCGTAGCATAATTTCACATGACATAAAAACATAATATAATGTAACTTAGCATAACACAAAATAGCATGGCTTAATATAATAAGAGTCAAAGGCCGGCATTTAAAAAAATAATTTCACAATATTGAAAAATTATTCATAAATATATACCCATACACCTGCCCATAAACAAAAACAAATATTGTTCGGCTCGACCTCTCATAACGCACACTGCGTCCAGGCGCTAAGCGCTTCAAGCAATAAACTACTACAACAAAAGTAATAATACCTGGAAAATAACAACTCACATTTGCATACATACATACATATATACACTCATATATACACGCAGCTATACTTTGAGTTATATTTTTTAAATTTTTAAAATTTTTTTATTTATTATTTTTCATGTCCACGTTATCTATCTGTATTGTGTTTGCCACAAACTATACTACACATACTTGTATACACCTATCCTCCACACATGCCAATGATTTGTTTAGGGACTTAGCGGTAAAGCTGGTTACGTGCTCTTTTCCAGCAATGCATTACGCTGTGTACGTTGCATGCATATACGTTGTTTACTTGTGTATATGTGGAAAATCGCAGATTTTTTTCTCCTTCACAGCTCAAACTTGCTCATACGCGCGGAAACACATCTCTGCATACTGTTATATGTCTGTTTGTTTTAGATAGAGGATTTAGTTTTTCCCCATTTTTCCTGTGCAAAACTACTAAATTTTTTTACATATCCATCCATACAACACTGAGTGTGTATGCCTTTTGGAAAGCATTTTATGCTTATATTAAGCACCTTTGCCAATCTTTTTTCATTTGTCCATTCCACGTGTTGCCTCAAAATCGCTGGTTTTTTTTTTTTTTTGTACTCTGTGCGGCTTTGGGAGCTTCGTCGTTTGATTCTTGATCGATCCTCTTATACATATGTATACAGAAATTCTAATTTTTTTCTTCTTTTTTATTCTATTTAACAGATCCACCGGAGATCATCAAGAAACCACAAAATCAGGGTGTACGTGTAGGTGGCGTGGCTAGTTTCTATTGTGCGGCTCGTGGCGATCCACCACCATCGATAGTTTGGCGTAAGAATTCTAAGAAAGTATCAGGTAAGTGGAAAATTTAAATTTTGTCAAGACATTTAATCAGAATTTTTAGTGAAATATTAAAATATATATAAGAAATACAAAAAAATATATAAAATCCAAATTTTATTTATGAAAAAAATTGTAAAATATTGAAATTCTCACTCTGAGTATATTGGATAAAAATTTAAATTTTTTCATTATTTTATAATATTGATTTGGCTACGTATTTGTAAGTGCGCTTCACTAATTCACTAAGTAAAGTCTTTTACGAAAATATAAAAGCTTCAAAGTAAAACGAACGATGCTTTCGGTCACAGAAAAATTACATGACGCAGCAAAAAAAAAAATAGCACCGACCTATGATAACATCCAAATTATCCGAATTTTTGTCTGTCTGTCGGTGATCTCTTTCACGTAAGAAAATGTTTCAAGCAAATTGTACCTTTTCCTGATTCATGGTCCATTTAGACATATCATCTAAAATTTTAACCAAATCGAAGCATAAATCTTCTCTATTTAATCGGTTCACAGCCTAGAAATCATCATTCCCGTCAATCGAATCATAAAGAAAATTTCGAATAGGCCCGTTCATGGTCCACTTCCCGGAGAGAAAAGTAGTCTTCTTACTAATCTAAGCAATACATATTTATCGAATTTCAAGCAAATCGAACCATAAATACGATTTTTTACTAAAAGATCAGTCCCAGGTTCACTTCGCGTGGATATGTGATATGGGATGCAACAAAAAGATAGATACAATCCTTAAGGGGTTAGGTGGGTTTCAGAGAATAAAAATGGAATTTTTACAATTTTTTTTATATTTACAATCATATATTTTATTCAAACAATTCACCATATCAAAGATACATTTTCAAACAGTATTGGTGAAACGTTTATTTAAAAATTCCGAAAACTCAGCCGCTGATACCTTGACGTCCCAAAAGGAAATGCTCTCGTCGTAGACAGCATAACCCATTATTAGTTCATCTAAAATCAAAAAACCAAGAATATTTCGTTAGTACATAGATAAATCTCGTTATTGGATGAAGGAAAAAAATTAAAATTTGAATTTTTGACAGACTTTGAACAAAAAAAAAACACATTTTTGATCAAATGAAGAAAATCGCTTTGTAACTTTTCGAGAAATGGTGTCCGCCGACATAAAAAATAGAGTTTTGAGATAAACGCGTTTTAATTTTCAAATTGCATTGGCATGGCCTGATGGGCGGAAATTGAAATTTTCGGAGAATATTTTAAACATATTGTACAATTTAATAAGACAAAAAAATCGATTTTTTTTAATTTTCAAACACATCTAACCCCTTAATGCGGATTATATATGATGCTGAAATTTCAGCTCAATCAGTGCAGAACTTTTTGAATTTTTGAAATGTACACAAACCAACATAACATTTGTATATATATAGAATTAATGTAAATTTAAAATAAAAAGAATAAAAATGAATTTAAAAAAAATTATTTGTAAATCTTTTCAATTTCATACACTAAATTTTCGTAATTTAATTTTCTAGGCACACAATCCCGTTACACTGTACTGGAGCAACCCGGCGGTATATCCATATTGCGTATTGAACCAGTACGTGCTGGTCGTGATGATGCACCATATGAATGTGTAGCTGAAAACGGTGTTGGTGATGCTGTATCAGCCGATGCTACTTTAACTGTTTATGAAGGTAAGTGAAAATGTTACCAATTTTCCTAACTTAAAAGAAATTTATTTTGAAAAACAAAATAGCGCCGTCGTATACAACACTTAGAAAAAAAGATATTAATAACAACAAAATTTAAACGAGATAAATTTTCGTATAACCAATCTTTAATACTATAAGTGGAAATAAAGAAACCTGTTTCGATATAAATGAAAAGCTTCGATATACTTTTTTCATATATATGTATAGTTAGCGCTTTGTAACCGCTGAGGCGATTTTTGGCCGAGTTCCTTCTCCAATGTGTGGTTTTGCCAACAAATGGAGCGACCTACAATTTATTCTCAGCTTCCTCCGAACGACTCATAGATGTTTATGAAGAGCTTTTATTTCTTGTCAGATATACCTTCGGAAGGTTTGGCATTCCCTGCCGAAGGAAGATCGCTATTAGAAATAAATTTTGTATAATTTTGGCTATAGTACAGATTAAAACTCAAATCTTGACCTCCTGAACGGTAGTACACAGTGCTAACCATCCGACAATATTTTTTATAATAACACATAAATTTTTGTTATTTACTAGCATAGGCTCCACTGGATCTGCCACTCCCTGCTAACACCCACACTTTTCGACGCAGCGGAGCTCTTAATCTTCATCTGCTTTCAACGGCGTATCAAAGCAGTGTCTACCAAAGCTGAGTCTTAAATCGCTGAACTATGTCAATGTCGCCACATGACTCATACCGCTAATTATTCCATCGTCTGTGGTATTTGCAATTTCCAAAATGCAAATCGTTCGCAAAGCCTTTCTCTCTAAGACTTCAAGCGCCGACTCATCAGATGTCCTCATTATCCACGTTTCTGCACTCAGTCTAAAGTGGCACCTCAAAGCTAAATTTGTTGTTGGCGTTGATGCTGGTTCTAACACAGATGAAATTATCTACGACTTCAAAGTTATGACTTTTAAGTGCGACGTGGAAGCTTCCTTTAGTTCTGAATGGCTTCCTGAGGTTCTTCCCTATTATGGCGGAATTTTTGGCGTTGTTCAGCATCTGTCTGCACAGCCACATCAGTTTTGTGAAGACACAAAATTTGGGCATATCGGGGAAGAGGTAGTTCCTTTTCGTGCTGTCGAAGGTCGCTTTATTACACGAGAAGATGATACGTGTCGATTCGCTTCCTACGAGTATTTTTCAAGAATTGGCGCATGGTCTTTTATCTATCATACGATATTGAGCAGGCTTATAGGACGATAATTGACGCAGATCCTGGAGTATCCCCATTTGTAGATTGGGCAGAGCATACTCAAGTTCCAATCAGCAGTTCTGATTTCGTTCGACCATGTCTAGCAAACGAAATGATTCATGCACCTCATCAGTATCTCGCCACCAAGTTTAAATAGCTTAGAGAGTAAGCCATCGACTTCCGCCGCTTTGTTGCATTTCCGACGTGCAATTCTTCGTTCCTGAAACCTTCAGAAAGACGCGTTACTTTTTCGTAACGCTTTCTCGCATTTCCACTGTTGGCCAGTTCCTAAGTTGTTCATACTCACCGACCACAACTTTGCGAGGTAGACATCAATTTTCTCTCTACTACAACTCGACATTCCTCATTGTACCAGCTCTTTTTCTGACACTGTTGAAAACCGATTTCTTCCATAGCGGTGGAATATAGAGAGTTTGATATTCCGTTCCATAGCTCAAGTCGAGTAGAAAACCTACTGGATATTTGCTATGATTTCAGCTTTTTGACGTTGAACCTTCATAGTGTTTATTGGCTGGAACAAGGTAGTGGGCTAAGTCGACGTTAAGACCCCGCAGTGTATGCACATCTAACACACTGAGGTCGTGTGTTATGTCCACCACGACTTTGCTGGTTTCGTGTTTTTCTATCCAATGGCAGCCCAGTAACTTGATGGTTTTTTGGGTCAGAATCTAGTATTACTGATAACAACATTTTGAGACCTGATGAAGTCGAACAGCCCCAGCTTGTTAAGGAATATCTCGTCACAGAGGCAGGATTTTGCGAAGATGCCTGCTTTGATGCGGCTTGTGGCGAGACATTCATCATGTCGCAGGGTGAACGATAGTCCTCGCTGTCTTAGGTTGAACCCTACCACAACTCCAACACCTAACTTGTGGTCCTTTATATGACCACTGCAATAAAAGTTATAAGGACTTATCTTTTTCGTTCTTTCTACCGTCCGTCACATTTCCTGGATAACCTCACTTTTTCTGAGGTCATCAACGAGCTGTGCACCGGCACTTTTCCTGTTAAGCGGCGATCATTCCAAGTCCAGACCTTTAAATAATCATAATATCATAATCCTTAATACGTTTGCAGTGGTCACCATCGGAATTGGAGATTTTCAATCGAGCCTTGTTTCAAAACCGGGCCCGTTTGCAGCCGTAACTCTAGTGAAATAACGCTGCAATTAGACCAGCGAACGCCCTTAAACCGAACATGCTACAGTAGCTCCACTGGAACTTTCTTTCTTTTAGACTCCTTTCAGGTTGCACGATAAGGACGACACTCCTGATTCCAACGGACGAAAATAACGCTAGTAGTGTAAATATTTTTAAAATGGCTGATCTATCGCTTAAACAACACTAACACCAAGCAGTCAAGGAAATAAAATTAATTTAAATTTTCCGTCAAAAACTGTTTAACAAAACATTTTCCAAAGAATACTGAATATCTAAGAATTCTTTCACATTCTCTCCAGTATATTATTAGAAAAGTTGCGCTAAACAGTGGTTACAAAAACTTAGATTTGTTGCTAAACACAATAAATGGTAAACTAACAAGAAAACTGAAGAGAAAACGCAAGGAATGCTGTGTTTGGAATGAAAGCTAAACGCAAAGTCAACAACTTAACACAACATCGGAAATGCAAACGCATATATTTATGTAAATACAAATACATTTGTGAGCATAGAAGATACTACAAAATTACAAATTACATACTATGCATGGATCCTTTCCGAAAGCGCATATAAGACGGTTAATTATACACATACATATGTAACGGGTGATCCATATCGAGTTTCCCCACTTTTTTAAAGAAAAAAACACAGAAAATTCAGATTCAATGGTGAATGTTTATTATTATTCGAAAGAACATTCTTTGGCATTTATGTTTTAAAGGTTATCTCTTTCAAATGTTGGCCGCGGCTGCGTCTCCGTTTTGCTCCAAGGCTTGAATCGAATACGGATTGTCCGCATTTACTTTAGAATTTACATATCCCCACCAGAAAAAGTCCAACTGTGTGATATCACACGATTTTGGTAGCCAATCGACCGGCCCAAAACGCCAAATTATCTGCTCGCCGAAGTGTTCTCTCAATAAATCCATTGATTGATGCGATGTGTGGGAAGAGGCGTCGTCTTGTTGAAACCAAATGTCGCGGAGATCACGAGCCTCAATTTGAGGTACCAAATAGTCGGTTACCAAGAAGAAATATGGACCGATAATTCCACCGGCACACAAATCACACCAAACCGTTATTTTTTCTGGATGAAAATTCAGCTCTTGAAGCTCTTCAGGTTGTTCTTCGTCGCAATTTTGCTTGTTTACATACCCATTGCACCAGAAATGGGCTTCATCGCTGAACAAAGTTTGGCTCGAAAACGTCGAATCTTCTTGGAACTTTTCAAGAGCCCATACAGCGAAGCGATGTCGCTTAGGAAGGTCGAGCGGCTTCAGTTCTTGCACAAGCTGTATTTTGTACGCTTTCAATTTAAGATGTGTCAGGTCGTTCCACACGTGAGTTCAGGTTGCTGCGAACGGCGACGAATCGACTCTCGATGGTCTTCTTGTACACTCTCAGCAACGGCCGCTATATTTTCTTCACTGCGTGCTGGACATGGTTTATTCAGTCGAATATTATCCAATAATAAATGCTGGGTCTCAAGATGGGTGTTGGTTTTGCGAATAGTACGCTTATTAGGCCGATTATGTTTACCATAAAATGAGCGCTCGAAACACATTCTTTACAGAGCGTAACTTTTCATAATAAATTTGAATGATTTGTAAACGTTGTTCAGGCGTAAGTCCTTCCATGATGAAATGCCAAACAATACTGAACAAAAATAACATGTCAACAAGAGGCTGTTGAAAAAAGTACCTCTACTTGGATCACCCTTTATTATTCTCTATACATATATATCTTAAAAATATATGGAAATGCCTGAGAAAAGTTCTTATCAAAACTTCAAATATTTGTTGATGCACACACACATGCGTATGTACATATATACGTACTAGCATAACAGTTGTCTTGGCACTTGATTTAGTTTATTTTGCAAACTGTAAATCGTTTAAGGATAAAGTTTTTTCATCGGTCCATAGTCCAAACCAAAAGCCTAATCAACTTAGATCGTTACCAAAAACCAAACAAGCAGCTAAGTAAACTAAATAACTACAACAAGTAATACAATAACAAAAATAACAACAACAAAAAACAGCAATAATATCAGTAACGTAAAGCATCGTATACATCAGCTACAACATGATGAACTCTTAACCCAAATTGCTTGACTTGCCTATAACAGCAACAGAATTTCTCTTGCCTCCACTTCTTCTCTCTGCTCCGGATCCCAGGCAACAACCATTTAAGAAGCCGCTCAATGTACAACAGCTAATCAGCCTTAACCGAAACTACAGTTTGTGTAAAACTTTTCAAGTGTGATGCTGTCAAAAGCGGATGTGCGTGCATGTGTTGTTATGTTCGTGTTGTTTGGGTGTGTGTGTGCATGTGTGTGCGTGAAAATATATTGCTAATATTACATAGGAAGAAGTTGTATTTGTATTATAAATGCCTTCATCAGGCAGGTTTGGCACTACATACACGCACACACATGCATACAGAGAGAGTTCAGCTAATACGCCAATATTCAAACACATGCGTAGCAACATATATATTTATGTACTAATATAGGGATTAGTCTTTAGTAAGCCTCACAAGTTATACATAAATTGCGTGTTAATTCTTTTAGGCTTCAGTTTTTAAGTAAGAAAACCTCTTGACACGTCATTTGTTTTTATCCGCTTCTAGCAAAGTGTTAGGTGTTTGTTTCTTGCAAATGGTATAGAAGCAAAATCAATAGTTTACCTTAAATTTTATATAGACCTGATATAGAGACAAAATTTAATATTAATCAGTTCGTAATTTAACTAAAAGAGTTTTTACCAAAATCTACATTGAAGAGCATAAGTTTTCTTAGTAAATTTCGTATTTCAACGGATTTTAGAAATAAGTGCCACATATATACAACCATACAAATTTTCTGCTTGGTCTTTCTGAAATAAATTTTTTTTCCTAATTTGTTATAGTGCACCTCGAAACTATTACTCCAGATATTATTCGAACATTTCTAAGCAGCTTATAGCTTTTAACCTTATTTAGAGAAAAAATCTAATAACTTTCTAAGGTTTTTTCCTCATTATGAGAGAAAAAAATTAATTAGAATTTTGTTTATGAGTTAATAAAAAACTACAAAATCTAAAATATAATGAAAAAATAAAACGACAAAAATTGAAAAGTAGAAAAAAAATGAGAAAAATCATAGAACTATCTATCGGCCGCGATTGCCGAGTGGTTAGCATTGCGTACTACCATTCAGAACGCCAGGGCTCGAGTACAGGCTCGACCAACGTCGAAAATAATAGAAAGTTAATTTTTCTAATTGCTTTCGCCCCTCAGCAGGGAATGTCAAACCCACCGTATATTTCTGACATAAAATAAAAGCTTCTCATAAAAATCCATAGGTCCCTCCATTTGTTGGTAAAAAACATCAAGACGTAAAACCACATATTGGAGGAGGAGCTCAGCCAAAAATCGCTTCAGCGGTTTCAAAGCGCCAAAAATATGAATACAAAGGGTGATTCAAGCAAAAGAACTTTTTTAGATAGTCTTTTTTTTACAGATCTCGCGTGATTCGTGTCAAGCTGTCATGTTATTTTTGTTCCGTATTGTTTGGCATTTCATCATTGCAAGACTTAGGCCTGAACAACGTTTACAAATCACTCAACTTTATTACAAAAATTCACGTTCTGTAAAGAATGTGTTTCACGCGCTTCGCTCAACTTATGGTCAACATAATCAGCCTACTGAGCGTACTAGTCGCAACACAATCACCCATCTTGAGACCCAGCATTCACTATTGGATAATATTGTAGCGAATAGACTCCGTCCAGCACTCAGTGAAGCTAATATAACGGCCGTAGCTGAGTGTGTACACCAAGACCATGGAGAGTCGATTCGGTGCCGTTCGCAGCAACTTGGACTGACGTATGGAACGACTTGACGCATTTTGCGTCGAGATCGTAAATTGAAAGCGTACAAAATAAAGCTTGTGTGGGAACTGAAGCCGCTCAACTTTCCCAAGAGACATCGCTTCGCTCTATGGGCTTTTAAAAAGATCCAAGAAGATTCGACGTTTTCGAGTCAAATTTTGTTCAGCGAGGCCCATTTTGGCTCAACAGGTATGGCAGCAAGCAAAATTTCCACATTTGGGAGAGATTCAAGACCAAGAGCTGCCACTTCATCCAGAAAAAACAACGGTTTGGTGTGGTTTGTGTGCCGGTGGAATCATCGGTCCATATTTCTTCAAAAATGATGCCGGTGAGAACGTAACCGTCAATGTCGACCATTATCGCGATATGATAACTGACTATTTGATGCCTGAAATTGAAGCTCGTGATCTCCTCGACATTTCGTTTCAACAAGACGGTGTCACTTCCCACACATCACATCAATCAATGTATTTATTAAGAGAGCACTTCGGTGAGCACATAGTTTCTAGTTTTATACCGTTCGGTTGGCCATAAAGATCGTGTTACATCACACCGTTCGTTTTTTCCTGAGGGGATTTGTAAAGTCTGAAGTCTATGCGGATAATTCCGCTTTGATTCAAGCCTTGAAGCAAAACATCACGGCGGGCAATCGCCAATTACCAGTCGTAATGCTCGAACGAGTCATCAAAAATTGCACTCAACGGATTAACCATCTGAGACGTAGCAGCATTTGAAAAAGATTATCTTCAAAAAATAAATACCCAAAAATATTCTTTCGAATAATAATAAACATTCCCCATTAAATTTGAAATTTCTGTATTTCTTCTTTAAAAATAAGGAACCTCGAAATTGAGCACCCTTTAAATAAGCACGAAACACCTTTTGGCTAGTTGAAGTCATCTCATTTTACATTTATTATTAGTATCAACAAGAACAAAGGCAAATCAATTTCAATATGTTTTTTTTTTAAATAATTTTAAAAAATCTTAACATTTGCACTTCTTATGCAATAAGTATATGCGTACAACGATATATAATAAGTTTAGATTAACCAACTAATTGTTTAACGTTAAATTGTTAATTTCATCCCATGCCACCAATAAGACCTCCTTGAGTTTTTTAATGGTATCAAACTGTTTCCCATTTATATAATCGCTGTTTGAAAGTATCGTCTACAGATCTTTAGCAAGGTTAAGATCTGGCTTTTTGGCTGGTCACTCCAAAAGAGATATGTTTTTGATTCCTTTTGCGGTTTTGATCTTCCGACAAGGTGGTAAGTTGTTTTAAAATGGAACGATTTTCCGTCATTCCTTGTCAATTTTGGTTTTTCGACAAACCGGTTTCGGCGTTCCGCCATTTTCAATGCCCAGTTTCGTTCTAAAGAACGTTCTAGATAGAAACCGGTTTGTCGAAAAACCAAAATTGACAATGAATGACGGAAAATCGTTCCATTTTAAAACAGATATGTTTTTTTTTTTAACGAAGGGAAGTTAAGATTACAAGAAAACTCGATCAGTACTTCATTCAATAGCTTAATATATATTCCTGCAATCGTTCTGATGGGTGTGAAATACAGCGGAGACTTTCCATCATGTCCAAAGGCTGCCCAAATCATCTGTGAACCTGCACCATGATTTCGCGTATAGCGAATTTGGTGCGGCTGCTATATATTACGCCTATACTTATAGCAGCCATCATGACCGTCCAAATTACATTTTTTTCTTCAGAAAAATAGCCATTTTCAACTCATCTTTCCAAAATTTAAGTTTTTCAGAGAAGGCCAGACGTGTCCTTATATATTGACTTTGCAGCTTGGGTACAGGCTCTCGAGACTCATATCTAACCAATTTATTTTGCGTTAAGATTTGTTGGACTCTCCTACTTGATACACCTAGATTAAAATGTGCCTTGATTTCCAAGCAATATATGATTTTCTGCGTTGTTAGCCGCCGAATTTCACGCTTACATCTGCCATCGATTTTAGTCCGTGCTCCGCTGCGCTTAATTGTAGCATAACTTTCGGGATTTTTAAAACAAATTGTAAATAGTATTTCTAAAACTGTTCACTCTGGAAGCCATCTCCTCAATTTTTTTTCCCAATTCATGCAAAGCTTTAATCAGCCCACGCTCCTCCTCTGATAAATGTGTGACCCTTGACATTTTAACCTAAAAACCATATCCAAAATAAATATTTTATATTGAAGATGAACATAATTCCTTTACTTGCTGAGATTCTCACAAAACTTATCACACGATGCACTTCACGTTAGGTAATCGCTACTAAAAAGACAATAATCTCGAAATACACATATAATTTTTAATATAAATAATTATACTACGGATAAAGTTTAAAGAAGAATTTTTAACATGGAAATACAGTGGCGGACAAAAGTCTACATACACCCCCTTTTTGACATAAAATAATAAAGCTATGACGAAAAAAACGTAAATCCAACATTGACAAAAGTCTACATACAGTACATACCCGAGCTCCAGATACCCGGGTATTGAGCATTGCGAGCAGCTCGATGCTCGCTCGATACTCGCTCATTGCTCAGCTGCTCAGCAGAATAAAAATATTTTAATTATGTTTGTCAAAATGTCTTTGGCGTTTCAATAATTTTCACACTTTGCATAAGTAAATTTAAAATTATAAAAAAAGTTTTGAGAAAAAGTCAAATTGTTTGTCAAGATGCTCGAAATTCTCGTGCTCGACTCGAAAATCCTTCGAGTAATGAGCAATGAGCAGTCGTGCGAGTGCTCGTTGCTCAAATGCTCGCATAGCTGGAAAATGTTTAAGCAAAATCTGAAGCTCTGGTACATACATACTTTATCTTAGTGAAAAAACTTTGGTTAATATCAGGTAACCTGATCTTTTTAGTATTTAGTTGGTCCAGCGTTTGAACCAATAACAGCTTGAAGTCATCGTGGCATCGAATCGACTAAATTTGACAAATTCTGAGGGAGCAATACTATCCCAAGCTTCAATAAGACGTTCTTTGAGTAATGCTAAGCTGGAAATCTGATTTTTTCCAATTTTTCGCTTAAAAATCTCCCAGACATGCTCAATAACATACAAATCTGAGCTTTGAAGTGGTGTATGCAGTTGCTTGGAGCATGATAAAGCAACCAATCCTTAACAATGTGGGCCGTGTGCTTTGTCGATCGTTATCCTGGTAAAAGATCCTGCCTGCGCCAAGCTCCAAACTGCCCATCGGAGGCTTCAGAATAACTTCCAACAATGTATATATTACAACTTATCCATATTGCCCCCAATAAAAGCCAGCTTTCTAACCCCAGATGCTGCAACCGCTCCCAAAAACATTATGTTGCCACCACCATGCTTCACTGTTGGTACTATATTTTTGGAGTTAAGTGCAGTGGTTTTTTTTTCTCCAAATTTTTGCTCTTCCATCACTACCGAATATATTGAACTTCGATTTGTCTGTAAACAAGAATTTTTGCCTAAAATTCATTCCCTTGTCTAAATGTGCTTTAGCGAACTCCAAGCGAAGGTTTCGATTTTTTTTTCTCAAATAAGAAGCTTTTTAGGTGGCGTTCTACTGTGGAAGCGGTTATCGTTCAGAACTCTTCGAATTGTACTTGAATGGACACACTTTCGTTATGAGCTTGCGATGTTTTCGGCAAATTTTGGAGCAATAACTTTAGGATCAACAATCACTTTCTTCAGAATAAAGCTGATGTCTCTCCGAGTTAGTTTCTTCGGGTGGCCAACACGCGGCTTATTTTCGGCGGACCCATTGTTTTTTTCAAAGTTTTTTTTACAATGGTCTGTACCTTTGGTGGACTTTACTTGAAATTTTTTTAAATTTTACCGAACGATTTCTTCTCTTTTCTGTGCTGAATAACCAAGTTTCTTAAATCAATGGATATTTCTTTTCGCGAAGCCTATGTTGATGCTAATGTGTTTAAACCACAACTAAATTAAATATTTGCAAATTAGAAAACATAATTTGAAAAAAACAGCAAAAAGAGTGTTCCTAACCGCCATAACAACACAGCATATCGACATAAATGCTAGCAAATTCGTGGTGTATGCAGACTTTTGTCAGTGATATTTTGCGTTTTTTTCACCATAATTGTTTTATTTTAAGTTAGAGAATGGATTTGTTTTAAAATGATTTAAAATAAAATTATATAACTGAATTTTTCAGCAAAGTGAACAACGAATACAGACTTTTTTCTTTTTCTTTGAAGTATTTGAGAGCTTCTTCTAGCTAATAACAGCAAAGGTTTTTCTACATAACCTCTATTTACTGTAATTATGCATTATTATTTCATTACTAATTTTTTGCCCCTAACAAAAAGAAAAGAAAAATTTAATTTGGCATATGCAAAGCATAGTTGATGTGAAAAAATAATAATTGCCAGCAACAATTAAAATCCCAGAACTTTAGCAAAAATACATATTGTGGAGCAACATAAATTTCTTCCATGATGTATGTACGATTTCCACAAATAATTTCGAGTTCTAAAAAGAGTGCATGCTATATAAATGTATATGTGTGTGTTTGTGCGAGGACGAGCGGCAAAATATCAGCACTAACAAGACTATTAAAACTATAGTATAATTGCTAGCATATACACGCACGCATACATGCAGCTATGTACATATGTGTTCTAGTTGAATACTTGCTTTGCTTGTTAAACAAAACCACAGTACAACCATGAAACATGCGGCGTGCGGCGCGTACATACGCCCACGTGAAAACTTTTTTTACTTCACACATTCATTATTCAATTTATAATATTTATGGCATTTCAGTTTATGTTTTATGACTGTTTGTCTATAGTTTTGCTACAAGCAACTACTACCTGCCACTACTTGCAGCTTAAACGCTTGTAAATATACCAAATACCAAAATAATATGTTGCACACATTTTCATAAGCAGCGGCGGCGGCGGTGGTGGCGGCGTAAATTATTACTTATGCGCTTAATAAGCGTATAGTGGCGCCATAAAGCGGAAAGTTAGTACATGTAAAATTTAGCGTTTGAAACATAAAACTATTAAAATTGTTACTTAGTTATTATTAAGGATCTTTTTTTTTGTTTCAACTTTTGTGGCTAGTTGCAAAAATATTGGCGAAACATACGAATTAGCAGGGGAAAAAGGTGCCAAAAAGTTTGTAAGAAGCTTTTAGACTACAAACAAGCATATACGCCTAAAAGTGGGCAACACAAAATGGGACTTACTGCAGTCAACTCGTACATTTTTTAAATCAAAAAGTCTAAATATTGCACACTCAGTTACACACAAGTACAAACAACGAGCCTGTATAGCGCCTAAAATCTAAAATAAAAAAAAAGCGCAATCCTTTACGATTTTCTGTTATTATACCAACACCTTCTCACCTTCTCAACTCTGAATCCATTTTGCTTATCAAAGGTGAAAATTATCTTTTTTTTTTTATTTGCTGTTATTGTTTTTGTTACAAAATTTGCTTTTTACAGCTAATAAAAAATTACTTCTCAGCGCCACCATGTAAATTTCTTGTTAGGCCTACTTAACAAGCGCATTTACTAGACAAAAGGTTTATTGTGTTGGTCGACCGTTTCACCATTTGTGCTACATCTATGCATTTCCTGAAATTTACTCGTACATCGTTTCGTACATTGTCTTTGTGTATTTCGTGAAAATCGAGTATCAAGGCAATTTAAGTAGCTAATATCAAAGCAAACTTCCTTTTACAACAGACAACTGTTAATGTTAGTAATTTTCATAGATATTTATGTATGTACATAGTTGCCGTAACATTTAGATACTGTTTTGTGTATAAAGTAATATATGGCTAAGGGAAAGGTATAATAATTGATCCAAAGGTGTTTTGCAAACATGTTTTCCTTAATACAATTGAACTCATATGTATGCCAACAAAAGCTGTTAAAGTAATAATTTTTGTAATTCAAATTAAATTTATCACTTACGTGGAGTAAAAAAATTTAACGGTATATGTATTTGGTACGCTTAAAAAATTAAAATTTCATATAAAAGTGTTTATTATTTTATTTATTCTTTTTCATTTTATTTAATTTAATTTTTTTCACCTTCTTCATTGTGTTTTATTTTAATTCAATTGATTTGATTTTATTGTATATTATTTTTATTATTTTTTTTCTTTCCTATATATTTCTTTTTTAATTTTTAATTTGTTTTTTATTTCATTTCGTAATATTTTTTACTTAACTTGACTTTGCTGTTTCAATTTTTTTTCAATCAATTTTTTTTTATTTTCTATTTTATTTTGCTTTATTTTTATTTTATAATACCCTTCTTGTCCGAAATATATAAAGCGAAATTTATACCGATCGTATCAGAATGACGAGCCAAGTTAATTTAGCCATGTCCGTCTGTCCGTCTGTCTGTCGTAAACTAGTCCCTCAATTGTTGAGATATTTTAACCAAGCTTGGTAGAAAAATGCACCTATACGTTTAAGCGATCATTTGTAGGAACCGGTCAGATCGGACCTCTATAGCATATATACGACCGATTCTTCATATTTGAAATTTTGGGTCATAAGTTCGAATGCCAGGACTAGGCGACGGAGTCTCTCTCCTATCACAAACCCAAAACCAAAATTTTCCTCCTTTAAATGGCCGCTGTAGTAGATTTTGCAAGGACCCACCTTTTTCGGTCCTTGTCCTGCCCATCGCACTTCTTTTCGGCGCTGATCTCCGCCTTTGGTCTTATCAGGACATCAACTAGCTGAGCAGCAGCACCTTCGCAATTAAGGGACCAGATATTCCAGGTGCGTGCCCTCAAATCGTGATCCTTTAAATATTTGCAGGGGTCGTTATCGAAAGAGGGAAACTTCATCCAAGGCATTTGTTGATCTTTCATTGGATGAGATTCTTTAGGTGGTGGGTCCTAAACTATACTCACAACCGCAGATAATTCGCCTTCTCACTTTAGCTCACCTCCAAACGGATGTTTTTCTGGCTACCCAGAGGATAGTTGGTCTAAGACCGGAAGTCGTGAGCTGCTTGAACCATATGTAAAAGAAATATTTCTAACCACTCCAAGGTGAATAGCAGTCAGAAGTTTTCCTCACTTGCGTGAACTTCTACAAATGGTCCCATTATTTGTCACTTCTACCTTTTTTTTTTAAAATACTAATCAATGACTTTTCGAATAAAGCTCAGTAAATTTTTTTTTTTTTTTTTTTTTTTTTTTTTGTTCATTATAGTTTATATGATTAAATTTTATTTTATTATTTTTTCATTAAATTATATTTAATATAAATTTATTTTATTTTTTATAATTAATTATTTTAATCTTTATTCGTTAAATTTTTTATTTTATTTTATTTGAAATTATATTTTTATTAAAATAATTTTTTATTGGCACACCAAATGATTACGTGTCTATTCCTTTCTTATATTTATATTACAGAATGGCAACTGTTTTCCTATATATTTCTATTTGTTCCTTTTCAACTCCAGGTTCTTTTGATGCATCTTTGACATAAGCATTGACGGTGGGATTAATTTTGCACCATTGCTAGTCACGTTACGAGCAGAGTATAGCGCAATCTGATGTTGCAACTATTGGCTGGCAGTGTTGCATTTGTGCTTTGTCGTTAATACGATTTCTTTTACCGACAGCTCCCATTCGCATACACGCACAAGGTGTGGGTGATCTCTACAGTTCAGCTTGTTGCCGCAACATCATTCCTCCTATCCTGCCATTGCCGGTGAGAGAGTGCGTGAAAAGTGGCGAATATTTAAATTTATTATATTTCTTTCTCGACTTTTTTAACACGTGGCAGCATAATACTCGCTGTGGTGGGAGTTGAAACGCACGTTGAGAATTTTGATTAAAAATATTTTCACGTAAATTTAGCTGGCACTTTATGGTAAAGAAGAGTATGGAAAGGATGTTGTTAGACTGCAGTTTCTGTTGTATGTACTACATTTGTTTATGCAATATAAAATTTTTTTGGTGGTAGGGTATTGGTCATACATATATATTTTTGCTAGATATGAGTTACTACGTGATAAAAATAATTGTTATTTTTTTAGCAAATAAACCAAAAAAGTGAAAGTAGTTAGCTAAATGTTAGCCTAAGATTAAAAAATTAAAAAAATATATGCAATTAGTATTACTGAAAATGATTTTGAGTCTTCTCAAAGTAGTAGTACTAGTAGGCAAGTATTTAGTGAATATTTCTTCAAGTGCTCAAAGTACTCGCGCTCGTACTTTTAGATTTTCGGCCTCCACATATGTGTGAGTAGTGCCTTGAGATCATATAAAAAGGTTGATTTTTCAACTGATTTTCCCAACCTGCAGTTATCTAAAATGAGGTTTTTCTTTTTACCGCTCTTTATTTGTAATATTTTTTTAAAATAGTTAAGCTTTTCTTTTTCACCTTGTGAAATATAAATCATCCACATCACGCATTTTTTCATATTTCCTCTTTTTTTCATTATCCTTGTATTCTATTGCTGTACATATTCTATCACCTTTTTATTTTGCTATATACTTAACTGCATCTGCACCTGCACCCTTTCTTGTATTGCTTTACACATATCGACAATTTGGTGCAATGCGGTTATAAGACTTTTATGAAATTTCGTAGACACTTCAACACATGTGCACACCAAATGCACAGTTATGCTCAAGAATAACTAAAATTTCACATTGAAAGTTTTGTAAGGCCTTAAGTACTTTCATTGACATAAAGTATATGTGTACATAGAAAGCTGGTCCTTATTATGTTTCTTAAAAAAAAAAAAAAATTCTATTTCTTGTTCGTCAACTAGTTTTTTATGTTCTTGTTGGTTACTAATTACTATTTTTAATCTATTTTTATTTTATTTTCATTTTCTTTTTTTTTTCCTTTTTAATTTGTTTATATTAATTTTTTGGTTTTTATTATTTTACTTCTATTTTATTATTTTAATTTTTAATTTTAATTTAACTTTACTTTTTTTTTTTTAATTTTAATTTTATTTTAATTCAATTTTATTTTTTTATTAATTTGGTTTTAATTCTGTATTTTATTTTAATATAATTTTTATTTTATTTTATTTTTTATTTTTTTATTTATTTTTTACTTTTATTATTATTCTTATTTTTAATTTTATTTTAACTTTTTACTTTTACTTTTATTTGTTTGTATTCTAATTTTTATTTTTATTTTTATATTTATTTTTATTTTTATTTTTATTTTTATTTTTATTTTTATTTTTATTTTCATTTATATTTTTTACTTTATCAATTTGTATTATATCTTACATTTATTGTTATTCGAATTTTTATTTTTTGTTTCATATTTTTTTAAATTTTTTTAAATTTTTTTTTCTATTTTGTTATTTTAATTTTTTATTTTACTTTTAGTTTTATTCTTATTTTTATGATAATTTTAAGTTGCATTTTTATTTTCATTATATTTTTTAATTTTATTACATTTTTGTTTTTATTATTATCTTATTTTTAATTTTATTTTAACTTTTTACTTTTACTTTTATTTGTATTCTAATTTTTATTTTTATTTTTATATTTTTTTTTATTTTTATTTTTTTTTATTTTTTTTTCATTTATATTTTTTACTTTTTCAATTTTTATTATATCTTACTTTTATTGTTATTCGAATTTTTATTTTTTGTTTCTGTTAAGAAGCAACATTGTTTAATGGCACCACTTCTATCTACTTTTCGTTCAATCCTTTGATACGTGGCACATTCTTATACGTCATTATATTCAGCTATTTCATTTCATTGCTTTCTAACTATTTAATATTCTGCTAATTCATACTCTGTACATTTTTGGATATATCACTTTACTTCGTATCATACAGTGAATAAACGAACATATACATTTTTTACGTGTTAACTTTGCAGTTGATCTTTTATTATTTCATTAGTTTCATATTTATTTAAATTTTTTTTTTAATTTTTTTTTCTATTTTGTTATTTTAATTTTTTATTTTACTTTTAGTTTTATTCTTATTTTATGATAATTTTAAGTTTTATTTTTATTTTCATTATATTTTTATTTTTACTACATTTTTGTTTTTTAGTTTAGTATATTTAATTTTAATTTTTATTATTATTTATATTTTTATTTATGACTTTCTGTAGTTAGTCAAATTCAGATTTTATAACTGGTAGGTTAAAAATATGGAAAGGTCGTAATTAAACTTCAGTTATAGCATGGATGAGGCCATGTGTAGAAGTTCAAGCAAATAAGGGAATTTTTTGACAGCCATTCACCTGGGAGTGGGTAGAAATGATTACTTTTCATATGGCTCAATCAGCTCACGACTTCTTTGACCCAGTATCCTCTGGATAGCCAACAAACATCCGTTTGGAAGCGAGTTAAAGTGAGAAATGAGGTTTTGGACCCAGTACATAAAAAAATCTCCTATGAAAAATCAACAAATGCTTCGGATGAGAGACCTTCCTTTTGATGATGACCCCTTCTTTTCTTCTTCTTATTCTTCGGTGTAGGCACCGCATTTCCGCCTGATCCTTCCAACTGAATGGAGGTCTTCATCTTCCTCTGCTTCCACCAGCAGGTACTCCATCGAATACTGGCATGGCTGGATTGTTTTCATTCGCTCGAACAACATGACATAGCCAGCGTAGCCGTTGTTCACGCTTAATTCGCTTGGCTATATCAATGTTGTCTTATAACTCGTACAACTCATGGTTCTACCGCCTCCGGTATTCTTAGTTGCGAACGTGCAAAGACTATAAATCTTCTGCAAAACTTTTCTCTGGAAAACTCCTAATGCCAACTTCTGATGAGTACACCTGTTGACAAGAGTGATAGGAGAACTTACGATGCGATTTTATGATATATCAGTATCATCGGGATAGACCAGCGATTGTACACTATTGGAAAGAATTGTAGGCTTTCGATTTAGCTTTGAAAATCTTATTGTTGTTTTAGCGGCCTTGCTAACCCCTCCGAAGGTCAGGTAGGTCCAGTATTGGCCATTGAGGTTATTAAACAGTTGGCCCAGATAACGTGCCGTTTCGACGGGTTTGGAACAGAGGGAGAGGAGTGTTAGCTGAGTCTGGTTGAATGGGCATTCAATGAGGTGGTTAGTGTCAAGTTTGGATAGGTAGTTCTTGAATCTACTACAATATCCAGACCTTAATTGTGCCAATGTTACTTGGATCTCTTGAGTTCTTGTTCTGCAATGGCTGGTGATTGGATTGCGAGAACACCGTTCACTGAAAGACAAACTCTTATTATTTTATTCAGCATCAAATTGAAGAAATCAGACGATAAAGAGTCACCCTGTCTGAAATATGGCTCAGAGAGGTCTTTCCCACTTCTTTTCTCTCAGACCCTTTCCAAGATTTGGCGTGTGGTAAATATCTGGTGAATTTTGAATTTACTAAGCCTAAAGCCACTTTGATAAGGTCCAATCAGTTCGTTGACGGTTCACTTTAATCTTTCACACAATATGCTGGATAAGACCTTTTATAGGAGGGTTATTCCATTATAATTGGTGCAGACCGTGAGGTATTTTTTTTTTTTTTTTTTTTTTTTTGGGTTGAGAAAAGCACACGGAGGTTCGAACACGCTTTCGGCCGACTATATTCTGCAAAGAAGCTGATGCATGCACCTTGTCAGTTCTTCGCCGCCGTTTTTCAGCTATACTGTCAAGCCATCGGCTTCTGCTATTTTGTTATTTTTTAAACGGGTAAGCACTATTCGAACTTCTTCTTAGTCGTGTGATAGAACGTCTATACCATCTTCAAGCGTTTCACTTTCCCTACCATTGAGCACGTTGGAGAAATGTTACCTCCATACACTAGTATGGTCTCAACATCTATCACCAGATTGCTTCCTTGGTACCTTCTTGAGTATGATTCGTTCTTCCTTTTGTAATACCCTCGGTCTCTTTTTTTCGTCTACAAATGCGCCTCGCTTCCCTCCTCACCTCACTGTATCTATCCCTACATGATAGTAAACTTGCAAGGTAAGCAGTCTCTTTCTCTCCACATTCCATATTTCCATCGTACCCGATCTTTTTCTGACACTTTTGAAAACCAGTTTGATATTCCGTTCCACAGCTCTCTGATACTGAGTTACTGCTGACTACAGAAATTGAAACAATTCGACGTCGAACCTTACCTGAGCTTGTTGACACTTAATCTTTGCTGCATAGAAGCGGGTGTACATTTTCGCCACGACAAGATGGTGGTGCGAGTCGATGATGGGTCCTCGGAACGTACGTACAACTAAAATTCTAGATATAATAGGTCAATTGAAAAGTCCCTAGCCTGACAAATAGATGGAATTAAAGATTCAAATCCATATGATTTTTAGTTAGCCCTTGTCGGTACATTAGTTTGTGATTTGTGGCATTTCGAGTGTAGCAACTTTGGTCGTTGTGAAAAAAATGAATAAAAAGGAATTTCGCATGTTGATAAAATTTCAATTTGAAGAGAAAAAATATATTTGAAGCAAAAACTTGGCTTGACAACGAGTTTTCGGACACTGCCCCAAGAAAATCAGCCACCAAGGAATGTCAGAATGGTATGCTAAGTTTAGACGTGGTCAAATGAGCACAGAAGATGGTGAACGCAGTGGACGCCCAAAAGAGGTCCTTACCGACGACAACTTCAAGAAACTCCACAAATTGATTTTGAAAGATCGAAAATTTAAATTGAATGGAATAGCAGGCACTCTAAAGGTATCAGCTGAACGTGTACATCATATCAAATAACGACGAGTGGATGATTCGGTGAAGTATTTAGAGATGTTCAGTTGTGATAGGCCCGAGTTTTTGCGTCGATATGTGATATTTTGGGATGTGCATGGAATACTCTTCTTTGTCTACCTTGAAAACAGGAAGAACCTTCAACTGCGACTATTAAATAGCGATACTGAATTGTTTAAAGGACGAAATTGCCGAACAACGGCCGATTCACCAAGACAATGCACCGTGTCACAGGTCAGTGAAATCGATTACAAAAAGCAAAGAATTGGGCTTCGAATTGCTTCCACTTCTGTTCTCAGATCTCAAACGAATTTTCGATGGGAAAAAAAATTCGTCGAATGAAGAGGTAATCGCCAAAACTGAGGCCTATTTTGAGGAAAAGGACAAATCGTACTACAAAAATGGTACTGAAAAAATTGGAGGGTCAATATAATCAGTGTATCACCCTTGAAGGGAACTATGTTGAAAAAATATATTTATTTTGGCAAGAAAAATATGTTTTACGTAGGTAGTCCGGGAACTTTTGAAATGACCTTTTATGTCTTCAGCTCTCAATAGCTATCCCACCCCGGAAACTGGAAGCGAAATCGCATTAAAAAAAAATTATGAAAATATAACGGAATATTGAGTGATGTTACCTCTTCATGCGCTGAAATATAGGTTATAATTTCGTCTTCGTTATGCATGCTAACTAATTTTTTTATATTTTCCAAAAAAACAACAACTTTGATTTCGAATTTTTTTAATTAATTATTTTTTCATATATTTATTGGTTTTTTCGTAATTTCCTCCCCGCAAAACTGGAAGCGAAATCGCATTTAAAAAAAAAATTATGAAAATATAGCGGAATATTGAGTGATGTTACCTATTCATGCGCTGAAATATAGGTTATAATTTCGTCTTCGTTATGCATGCTAAATAATTTTTTTATGTTTTCCAAAAAAAAAAAAACAATTTTGGTTTCAAATTTTTTTTTAAATAATTATTTTTTCATATATTTATTGGTTTTCTTCGTAATTGGCGGACGGCTATTACTCGCAACAAATTCTCTTTTTGGGTCGAAAATTATATAAGATATTATATATATAAAATATTATTATATTATATTGGGACGAAATAGAAATATTCGAAAGCTCCGTTTTTTTCTTCTTTTTTTTTGAGATTTTAATTTTTTTTTTTACTTTTAAACTTTATTTTCCTGTTAAGGGCCCCTTCTTATATGATTGTACCAACAATTCAAGCAATAATTAATTTTTTTTTTTTCAAAATTTTATGCGCGTTTCAATCACTATTGAGAAATTGAACTGGAATACTGATTAATTTCTAACATAAAATAAAAAAATATATTCACAAATTTAAATACGCACTCCGCAAGTTATATAAATATTCTTTGTCAAGAACACTCTTTGAAACTATCGTTGATTATCATGTCACGCTCTTAAGCAACGTCTTTCGAAAACTTCACTAAACATTATGTTTTCTCTTTCTGACAAAATGTAACTTTACAGTTCCAACAAAGAATCAGTATAAGGAAATAATTAACAGCCTTTTGTTGATTTTTCTCAACCAAAAAAAAAAAAATTGAAGAAGAAATTAAAAACAAAAACCAGCAAGAGCCAACTTAACCATTTTCTTTTCATTCATTTTACACTTTCTGCAGATGCTTATTAAATTTTCCTTATGTGCATAAAAGCCGCCATAATTGTAAGCGCTTGCAATTTAAATGAAAGTCTTAATGAGTGTAATGAAAAGAGTTTTTTTCTTGCCTCTCTAACAGGAAGTTGAGAAATTAAAAGAAAAGGAAAAAGTCGGATGTAAAGAAGCTGTTGGTACAAGGGCACTATGCCATATATATATATATATATAAATTTGTATTCATGTTTGTATGTATGCTGCTTTTCGCGCGTATTGAAAAGGCCAAGAAAATGAACGCAATGAAAGTCACGTGCAGCGGCTGACCGCGTGGATTCATACAAAAATGTTGTTGCATGCTTTTCTGCGTTGATTGGCAACCAAAAAATCGTATACATATTTAAATTAAAACATTAGAAAGTGAGAGAATTCTAATTTTTTTGCTTTAATTTCAACACCTAAAAGTATGTTGAGTGAACCGTGACATATTTTTTCTCATTTTGTTCATTGTGTTTAAGTTACCTCCCTTCGAATTTGCCCTTTTTCATAGTCTTTTTTTCTTCTTTCCACTTAAGCACTCACTTTTTCTTCTCCTTTCGACCACACCAGAAAGCGTTCGGTCACTTTCTAATGCGCGCCAATCTCAATAATCATTACGCACATTTAGGCGCATACAATTTATTTTTATTCAACAAGAGCACATATTTAATTGCACTATTTACACTACTTGGTTACGTTTAGGCTCAATGTCAAGTGGCATGGCAACGTACTAAGGCTAAAAATGAAAAGAAAACGACGTTAAAAAAAAATTATGCTCATCAACTTTAATTAATTAATTTCAGTTGAGACGCCTAGAAGTAGGCAAAAAGCAGCTAATTACAAGAATGTCGAAGCGCTATGTGCCACTCCAAAAAAAAAGCGAAAAAAAAACATTTAAACTAAAGTAAAACAAAAGAAAATCCATTCACTTTATGAAGAAATTTCACATAATTTTACAACTCACACTCATTACTACTTTCCTTTCTGATAGAGGCGGCGCTGCTGTAGGCGCTAAAACTCAGATCCTTCAGAAAACTACTCTAACTTTGTGCAATTAAAATAATTGAAGGGATACTGTATGTGCTTGTGTCTGTGTATGAGTTAGTCTTTATTGCTGCTGGTGTAATATAAGTTTAAGCCATGTAAATTCTTAAATAATGTGCATTGCTGATGAACACTGGGAAGGGGAAAGGATGCGTGTTGGAGTTAGTGGTTGCCATTGTGACCGTGGCGGCTCGTTTGTGTTAAGCTCAAATAATCATAATTATTATTGTTATTATGCTCATTCACGCTGACATAACAATTTTGTGAAGTGACTTTGTCTTTGAAAGTAAAAAGAGGAATTAAATTGAATAAAGAACAATAATAAGTAAAATGTACAGTGGAAAGAAATCTACAAACAAAAAAGTAATAAAGAAATAAAATAAAATAGAAAAACTTATAACAAAAGGAAAACTTTAAATAAAATAAAATAAATAGAAAAAATATAATAGAAATAAGATTAAAAAAACTAAAACGAAACAAAGTGGAATATAAAAAAATTAAATAAATATAAAATTAAACAAAATAAAATAACATTACAAAAAAAAATTAAGTAAGATAAAATGCAAAAACTTATGCAAAATAAAAAAACCGAAAATTATAATTATATAAAATAAAATAGAAAAACTTATAATAAAAGGAAAAAATTAAATACAATAAAATAAAATGAAAAAATATAAATAAAAATAAATTTAAAAAAATTAAATGAAACAAAGTGAAATTTTAAAAATTTAAAAAAATATAAAACAAAACAAAATAACAAACATAAAATTGTAAAAAATAAAATTGTCAAAAATTAAAAAAATAAATAAATAACAAGAAATAAAAATAAAAATATAATTTTAAAAAAATTAATAAAGTTGAAAAACACATTAAGATAAAATAAATAAAATGATATGATAAAAGTAAAATAAATTAAAAAATATGGTAAATAATACAATCAAATAACGCAAAATCAAACCATAAAATAGAAAAAAATAAATTAAATAAAATAAAACTATATAAATATAAACAATATACAACAAAAAGTTTAAAACCCACAAAAAACACAAAATTATAAAAAAAAATAGATTAAATTAAATTAAATTAAATTACATAAAATAAAAAACTCAATAAGATAAAATAAAGTAATTATAAAAATAGATTAAATTAAATTAAATTAAATTACATAAAATAAAAAACTCAATAAGATAAAATAAAGTAATTATCGCAAATTTAAAAACATAAAAATGTAAAAAATATAAATATGAAAAATTAAATGAAACAAAATAAGACCAAAAATAAAAAACATAGCATTGTAAAAAATAAAATTAAAATAAAAATAAAAAATAAATAAAATAAAATATAAAGTTATAAAAATATAAAATTAAATAAATTGAAATGAAATGAAATAAAATAATAATAAAAAAATAAAGTTAAATTTTAGAATAATGAAATGTAAATATCTGTATCCAATACAGCAATAGTTTTATATATCTTGTTATAAACAACCAATATGTGATATGTAACCCAAAACAGAGACAACTAAAGACGGAAAAATAAAATATATTAAAATAAAATTAAATTAAATCAAATTAAATTACATTAGGTTAGATCAAATGACTTAAATTGAAATAAACAAACTAAAAATAAAATTAAAAATAAAATTAAAAATAAAATTTATGTAATAATAAAAAATTATATAAGCAAAAATATAAAATGTAAAATAATAATAAATATAGGATGATCCAAGTAGACGTTCTTCTTTCAATAGTCTTTTTTGACAGACAACGCGTGAGTCGCGTCAGCTGTTATGTTATTTTTGTTCAGTATAGTTTGGCATTTCATCATGGAAAGACTTACGCCTGAACAACGTTTACAAATCATTCAACTTTATTACGAAAATTCACGTTCTGTAAAGAATGTGTTTCCCGCGCTACGCCCAACTCATGGTCAACATAAGCGGCCTACTAAGCGTGCTATTCGCATCCCATCTTGAGACCCAGCATTCATTATTGGATAATATTCGACCTAATAAAACACGTCCAGCATGCAGCCGTAACTGAGAGTGTACACAAAGACCGTGGGGAGTCGATTCGGCGCCGTTCGCAGCAACTCGGACTGACGTGCAGAACGGCTTGGCGCATTTTACGTCGAAATCTCAAAATGCAGCTTGTGCAAGAACGAAAGCCGCTTGACCTACCCAAGCGACATCGCTTCGCTCTATGCGCTCTTGAAAAGTTCCAAGAAGATCCGACGTTTTCGAGGAAAATTTTGTTCAGCGACGAGGCCCATTTCTGGCTCATTGGATATGTAAACAAGCAAAGTTGCCGCATTTGGGACGAAGAACCACCTGAAGAGATTCAAGAGCTGCCATTTCATCCAGAAAAAACAACGGTTTGGTGTGGTTTGTCCATCCATATTTCTTCAAAAAGGATGCCGGTGGGATTGTAACCGTCAATGGCGACAGTTGTCGTACCATGATAACCGACTATTTGATGGCTGAAATTGAAGCTCGTGATCTGCGAGACATTTGGTTTCAACAAGACGACGCCACTTTCTATACATTGCATCAATTAATGGATATATTGAAAGAGTAAAGTATATGCGGACAATCCCGCTTCGATTTAGGCCTTGGAGCAAAACATCACGTGTGTCATTCGCCAGCTACCAGTCGAAAGTCTCGAACGAGTCATCGAATATTGCACTCAACGGATGGACCATCTGAGGCATAGCCGCGGCCAACATTTTAAGAGAAAATCTGCAAAAAATAAATGAAGAAGAGCGCTGTCTTCGGCCATACCGAAGTATTTACACCTTTCATGAACGTACCAAATTTATTGCAAAATGTAAAGTTATATGTTTCTCCCGAAGAGCCACACCGACAATACCAATGTGCAGTTTATAGTATTTATGTTGAATACCAAATTTCTCAGTCTTAGGTACTTGTTTGACGGATTTATGACCCGGAATTTCGAATCTGAAAAATCGCCCGAATACAGTTGCCCAATCTAGTCGGTTCCAACAAATGATCGTTTAAACGCATAGGCCTACCAAGTTTGGTTGAAATATAAATAGCCACTTGTTTAACATTTAAAATTTAATATTTAAAAACTTATTTAATATTCGATTTAGCTGCAACGACGCACTGTTTCAATCGTTAGATTGTGTAAAAAAAATCCACGCTTGACTTGTTCAAGCAATGAGATAATAATGACACTTTGAAATGATTACACTCATATCTTTTTTTTTTGTTTTTGTTCTTATTTTGAACTTTCAAACTCAAATGTAATAAAATTTTCGTTGAATAGTCATTGCTTTCACTCGGTTGATAAGTTGTTGATGAACAGTGCGCTTCATTGCGTCTGGTTTTTGTTGGTAGCATTACTCGTACACTCACACAACAATGTGGCTTAGTCTATATAATAAGCGTGTTTGCTTGTGTGTGGTGCGTTTGTGTGTGTGCCTGATGAGCATGAAATTGTATAATTGCAGTTTATTGAGTAGAAAATTAAATTTCACAAAATTGCGCTATACGTACATACATATTTAAGCCAAACGCATAAAACCAACATATCAACGCGGCCACCGTCACTTCTATGCATGCATGTGTGTGGGTGTGTACTTTTGCTTCTAGCAATTTTAACTCTGCCTAGCCGTTAAATGAACGCCTGCTCCCACTTTGTTGTATAATTTGTGGCGCGCAAATTTAAAATTATTACAAATTTGATACGCTTAGTGAAATTGTGCGCGACACAGCACTCACTGTGCGTTAGCACATCGCATTAAGCTTACCTACTTAAAAATGAATGAAATGTATATGCGCTAGTTGGTTCTGTATGTACATATGTATGTATGTAGCAGAGATTCACCGGCCATCATGTCGCAGGCTAAACGAAATGACATTTTCATGATTGGACATATTTAATTGGTGTAAAAATAAGTATAAATGCATTTTGGATGTTTTGTATAATTACATGCATGTATTAGTGCAATATCTACACATACATATACATATATATTTATTCCTAATGAATACAATTTTGTATATTATTGTGACAAAATTTTGGTTTTTTAATTGAAAATTGGTTAAATTATATTTATACCGAAACTCTGGCGTTAATTTGAAATTTGTCGTACATACATACACACCACACACACGAATTCGCATGTACACCCACATTTGAAATTTCATACAAGTGGGCGCTTTTAACTGCAGGAATACTTATAAATGCTATAGAAGTATTTAATTTTGGCTGTATTATCAATTTGTTTTCGGTTAGATACATAGAATTAGCGCTATTATTTCCATAGAGCTCGCTTTAAGCGCTCAGTCAGTCAGTTAGTCATTGCTTTCATTTGGTTGCACAGCTACAAATTTATCTATGTGCATGTGTTATTCTACAGTTTACAAATGCGTGACACGAAAAATGAATTCAAATTTAATTAACAGCTGGAAATATTTTAAAACATTGTTAATTATTTGGTATTATATAAGTTAGGTTCTCTGATAAAATTTTGAAACTTTCAAAATTCATATAAAAAATTAAATATATTAAAAATGCAGTCAAACACTAAATGTAAACTTCATATTGGGATTTATAGATTTTAATATTTTTCCTTTTTTATTTTATTTTATTTTAATTTTATTACACCTTTCATGTATTTGAATTGGTATAAAAACCTTTATAGAGAAGAGATAGACCCATCAAAACGTATATCAATCGCATCAGTATGACGAGCTGAGTTGATTTGGACATGTCCGTTCGTCCGTGTGTCGGTCTGTCTGTTTGAACTAGGCCCTTAGTTTTTTAATTTATTTCAACAAAACTTGGTAGACAGATGCACTTATACGTTTACATGATCATTTATCAGAACCGGTCAGATCGGACAACTGTAGCACTATATATGTGTCACAAATCCGTCAAAAAACCACCTAAGACCGTGAAATTTTGGTATTATGCATACATATTATGATTTGCATAATAGTAATAAAAATTATCTAAACCGGACTATTCGAGGTGTGTTCAAAGGAAAGGGGAATTTTGAATTTTTTTGAAAATCACTTATTTATTCATCAATATCTATTTTGTACCCTTTAAAGTAATCCCCCGTGGATATAATATACTTGTGCTAACGCTTTTTCCAATCCTCGAAGCACTTCTTAAATGCGCCTTTCGGTATTGTCATCAGCTCTTTCTTCGATTCTGACTTGATCTCATCAATTGTGACAAAAAGCTTTCCCTTCATTCGTTTCTTTAGTTTTGGGAATAGGAAAAAGTCGCATGAAGCCAAATCTGGTGAATACGATGGTTGAGGCATGATTGTCCTTGGCCCAAAAATCACGAATAAGCATTGATGTGTGAGCTGTTGCATTATCAAGATGCAGAATCGAAATTTTTGTTTTTCCACAATTCCGATCGTTTGAGTTGTATTGATTCACGCAAACGATACATAACTTCCTTGTTGTATTCCTTATTAACTGTACGACCTTTTGGCAGGAACTCATGATGCACCTCAAGTGAGCAAAACCTTTACATTTTCCTTTGAACACATCTCGTATATCACATAGCCCTCATACAACCGATTTGATATTAGATTTGCGTAAAAATTCCTTAAAAAGTATCGAAGAGCGTGAAATTATATATTCTTCAGACGTGAATTCAATTTAGTTTTGTAAAACACTGAAAATCATAGAAATCGAATTTTTCAATTTACAATGACTTTGCTATGTTAAAGGTACTAAGTAAGCCTATGACATGACCGACAACAGCACTATATTCCTGTACTAGTTAAAAGAAATTTGGTTATATTTTTTATATTATTTGATTTTGGTTTCATTAATTTTATTTTGTTTTATTTCAAATATTTTATTCTATTTTATATTATTTGCCTTTATTGCATACCGTTAAATTTCGTTTATTGGCGACAACTTAGCTGCAGGCCAATAATGTACATTTCATAAAATATAAATATTCTTAAAAATATATAATAACTAACATTAAATTTTATATCATAAACGACTGCTTTTTACATGTCGAAGATGATGTGATCTGGCAACTGGAGCTTTAAGATTAATATGCACAAGTCCGTGCGCGGTTATGATGACTGGCAGTATATACACTTTTCTTAACTTCCATTGGCGTTTCACATCAGTACCTAAGTCAGAGTACTTTGCGATTTTTTACTTATATGTTTTTTGCATATCTTTGTTGAGAGGAACCGCAATATCAATTATAAATGCTATTTTACTAAACTTGTTAACCACAAATATGTCTGGTCTATTGTGCTCTCTCGTGGCATTCGTCAAAACAGTTCGATCGAAGGATAGAAGCATGCTGGCATCTTCATGCACTGGTTCCGGAATATATCTGTAGTATGGTGTCTTATTTTGATAAAAATTGTACTTCTGGGAAAGTTGCAAATGAATTATTTCGCGATGTCCTTATGTCGCTTTAGATACGTCGAATTAGCGAGCGTAACGCATCCAGCAAGCACATGGGTCTAGAGTTTCGCTTCTGATATTACATCAACGGCATCTGTCTGCCGGAGCACTTACGTCACGAATTGCGTACTTGACATAATTTCTGGAGGGAACGACTCCATATTCCATTGCAAAAATTGTTCCTTTTTCTTCGGCGAATATTGCTCTGTTCGTGAGCCATAAGTGCGGCATGCGGTCTCAGCAAATCTTTCCGATATAAGCCGTGGTCTACAATTTCAGACCACATCTGCAGTTTTTCATCCGTTGATATCGTGTTTCTGCTTTCATAAGATTGGGCCATTCGCTCTGGAGTATAGTTATCATCAGCGGATTCTACAGCCTGATAAATTTCAGACTGTGATGACTTTTGATGAAAATAAGCTCTGAGATTTACAATTGGTATATTATGCAACGCTCCGATGTCAATCTGAGCCCTTCCACCTTCTTTCATGGTCAACGTCGTTCGAAAGACGGATGCTTTGGGATGATGGGCTTTATATTTGGAAATGACTGTACGTATTCTCCGCTGCATATTTTCCAGCTCGGTTGTTGACCATTTTATAACTCCAAAGCTGTACGGTGCCACGGGTATAGCAAACGATATTATGGCAGGTGTCTGGTTTCTTCCACTTAATTGAGTTTTACATATAGCATGAAGCCGTCTCCTAAACTCTACCACTAGTTTTTCCGCATATGCATATTTATTTTATATTATTTTTTTATTTTTATTTATTCTAGCTATTTTTTATTATTTTTTTTTATCTTTTATACTTAATAAAATTTTTTTTTTTTTTTTTTTTTGGTATTAATATACCTTATTTTATTTATTATATTTTATTTTATCGTAATTATTTTATTTTAGTTTTAGTTTTTCTTTAATATTATGTTATTTTTATTTATCTTATTTTTTGTTACTTTATTTTATTTTTATTTAATTTTATTTATTTTATTTATTTAGTATTTTTATATATATTATTTTGTGTATATTTATATTTATTAATTAACTTTTTAATTTAATTTTACTTGATTTAACTTAACTTAATTTCTTTGATTTATTTATATTTTACTTTCTTTTATTTTATTGTAAATTATGTAATTTTATTTGTAATTTGTCTCATATTTCTTTAATTTATTTTTCTTTTTTATATTTTTTTATATTTTTATTTTGTTTTCTTTTATATATATTTTTTTTAATTTATTTTAATTTCTGTTATATTATTTTTCTTAGTATAGCATTTTGTTTTATTTTGCTGATTTTATTGTGTTTTGATCTAATTTATTTTATTTTATTTTTTTAATTTTATTTAAATTTTTTTATTTATTTAACCTTAGTTTATTTTCATTATTTTATTTTATTTATTTTTAAATTCATATATATTTTTAATTTTTTAGTATAATTATATTTGATTTAACTTAACTCTTAGTTTATTATAAATTTTTTATTTGATTTTTTTTTTATTTTAGTTATATTATATTGTAATTAATTGATTTTTTTTTGTTTGAAATTTTTCTCTCATTTAATTTTTTTTTTTTTTTTTGGTTTGCTTGATTTGATTTAAGTAGTTAAAAAATTTTTATTTTTTATTTATTTGTGTTTATGTTTTAATTATTTTTAAATTTAATTTTTTTTTCTCTCTTATTTTATTGTAAAATTGTCTTGATTTTTTTATTAATTAATTTTATTTGTTTTAACAATTTAATTTATTTTGATTTGTTTTTTAGATTTATTTTGATTTTATGTAATGCTAGTATTTTTTTTGTGTGTGTACTTATTTCTAAAGTTTATTTTCACGCATCTATATTATACGTATTTTGCTAAAAATACCTCAAATGCATACATGATGGAAAATTATCACCACAAATGCGCACAATAATAAGTTGGAAAATTTATTGTGCAATCTAAACGGAGAGTAAAAACAACAACATAAATTGTTTACAAATATATACTGCTCAGCCATGTGCTGATGTGTATAGAATTCACTGGAAAAAAATTACACATATAGTTGCATATTGTGGCTGCGCCTTAATGTAGACTTCATACAAATGAGCTAAACTAACCAGTCAAAATAGCCGCCACCCAGCGGCGGCCAACCCATCGACATTATTATTGTGGCAAACACATTGTATGATCCAGTGTGCACACGTACATACATTTGTACATGTGTATGCATATGCGTCCTATTCGTATGCATAGAGATATAAATGATGACCGCATTTAAGTCATAATTCACGCAAAATAATGGCGTTGGCGCCAGCGTCAAAAAAAAATAACATTCCGTAACGACTTTCTGGGAATTCATGAGCAGAAGTTGAACCGTGTGGTAACGCATGCAGGCAATAATAAAGAGAGCTTACTCGTACACTCTATCGCTGCGATTCTCTAACGGGAACTGCACATCCTTATATGTTTTTAGTAGTACTGAGGATGATGATGTATGTATGTCGTTGTACTGAATTTAGCTTGCGTGTGTTTTAATATATCAAAGTCCTTGTTTGCCTGCGTATGTGCTTGCGTATTTGACTTTATACTACTGCACTGATCGTATTTTTTTAGAACAGAATTTCCACTGTAACAAGTTGCCCAATGCAATTTTTTTTACTGTTCTAAAAGCGAAAGCAGTTGAGTACTTGAACGAGCAAATTTTTTTAATACAAACATGTCTAAAAGTACACATATATGACTTTGCTTATTATTTATTGTTTTTTTCTCTTTTGCTTTAATAACTTTCTCCGAATTTTATAATGATGTATTATTTTAGATTTATGGCAAACGATTTGTTAGTCCATTATGAGATTTAGTTTTTTTATTTTTTATTTTATTTTAATTTTTTCTTTGTTACTTTTGATGATAGATAAATTTGAACGATTTTAAATCTACACATTCCTCATCCTCGACATACAACTTGCGAAGATCATTCACTGCTTGCCATATTCAAAATTCATTCAAAACAAATACTATTTTTCCCCAATTAAGATTCTTAGAATACGCAAAGACATTTGTTATATCTTCATCAAACTAAGACTGAAGCTTAGGGGCTCGCGTTCTCCAAGCAAATTCAACATTTTTCCGTATACATATCACGCTACAACAGGCAAATAACAAAAGCCAAAAAATGTAAAATGTTATTCCATTGGAATTTCTCTCAATCCTGAAAACTGTAGCGCGAAATTGTCTCACATACCTTATGAAAAAGCGAGTGGAAACAATTTCACACATTTACACAGCTACATGAATTCTTAGCGTTGGAGGAGATTTATTTACATATGATAGCTTGGTAAATGTATATATGTATTAGCATAAAATTTCATTATATGAATAATGAGTAAATCTTTGCATGAATACACGCAGGAAATTTGACTGTAGTACTTCATACGCACGCAAATTCGCGTTTTTTGTGTTGACACCAGCATACTGAGGTGTATTAAAAATTAAGCAACCAAAATTTAGTCAATTGAAGCTGAAGTGTATTAAATTTTTAATTTTGACAGCTTTAATTGAAGGATATTTTTTATATTTTATATTTTGAATAATTTTATATTTTGAATATTTTTTAATATTCTATTTATTTTTTATCTAAGGGGCTAGGCTACTCTAGAATTTTCGAAAATGAATTTTTTTCTCCTTTCAAATGATACATTATGGTCTCAAAAATGTTATCCCGAAATATTATGACAGATAGAAATTTCTAAATGACCCATTTTCGTTCTCTAGTTGAAGCGTCTGTTTCAGTCAATAAGACATACTCAAAACTTTCAACGCGTTTATCTCAAAACTGCTTTTTTCAAGTTGACCAGAAACTTAACTCAGACAATTTACAAGCGATTCACTTTAAATTTTGATAACATCTTCAGAAATTCATTATCTACAGAAGTACGTAGGACTTTTTGTATATCTTGCATAGTGTTTTTTTTTTATTAAAAAATTTCGAACACTTTTTTAAGACAAATTGTTACTTTTTCCTTAGAGACCCGCTATATATTGAAAAAATCCTACGTACTTCTATAGCTATTGCCATTTACAAGCGGAAACCGTTCAACAACTTATAAATTAAAAAAATTACAGGAACTGTTTGTGCGGCCATGGTTTCCGAAAAAATGGAGACATCCTAGGGAGAACGCTGTATAGCCGTCATTTTGAAATTAAATTTTCTTAAAAAGTAGTTGTAAGCAGTTAGTTATATGTCTAGTAAATGCCTTTTGTCAAAAATCAGATTTATTTAATAGTTTTCTCGAAAAAAAATCTCAAAAAAGGCCTACATATGTTGTGGCCCTCTAGAGTGGCCTAACCTCTGAATTATATTATTTTAATGATTTAGTTTAATTTAAAATTATTTCATTTTACACAATTCTTGTGTTATTTATTTAATAGTGTTTATTTGATTTTAGTCTTATCATTTTATTTAAATTTTATGTTATTGATATTTACGTTATTACATTTTTTATTAGATTATATTTTATTTTCATTTTTATTTAATTTTTTTATTTCATTTCACTTATTTTTTTTTTCTATACCATTTTATTTTGTGTTATTTTTTCAGTTTTTTATTGTATTTAATTTTATTTGTATTTGTGTTTTGCTTCTTTTTTATTATTCCTTTACTGTTTTATTATTTTCTTTTACTTAAGTTTGCTTTATTTAATTTATTTAATTTATTTAATTTATTTATATTAGTTTATTTTGATTCATTTATTAAATTTAAAATAGAATTTTTTAAAATTTTTGTGTTTTGCATTGTTTAAGTTATTTTAATTATTTTTAATTTAATTTTACCTTTTAAATTCGTTTTTTCAATTTTTTATTTTTCATTGTAGTATTTTCATTTCTTCATTTTAAATTGGTTTATATATATTTTTTTTTTTTTTGAAATTTTTATTTTATTTCATATTTTGTATACTGATTTAATTTTTTCATTGTTTTATAAATTTTGTTATATTATATTTCGTCCTATTTTGATAAATTTTTTTTGGAGATTTTTAAGTGAGCTTTATTCAGAAAATTTTGCATTATAATTTTAGATTATTTCTTTGTTTCTATTTAATTTTTTTTAATCTTATTTTACTTATTCTTATGTTTTTATTTTATTTTAGTTTACTCCAAGAATTTTTTTTTGAGCTTATTTTATTTAGTTTTTTATTTAATTTTATTTACTTTCCTTAATTTTATTATTATTAGTTAATGTAGGTAAATAAATATATTTAACTTGTTGTTGTTTTTTATATTTTATTTTAGTTTTTTTTTCGTTTTAATTAATTTTTATTATATTTTATTATATCATATGAATTTGAATTGAATTTTTTTTTTAATATTATTTTATCCGTTTTTAATTTGTTTCTTTCTATTTTCCTTTTTACTTAGTTTAATCTAGTCATTTTTTTATTTTATTTTTTTCCGTTGGTTTCGGGTTAATTATTTTGTTCATTATGTTAAATATTAATTTTATTTTACTTTCTTTTTGAGTTTTATTGAAGTTTTTTAATTTTTTCGTTTTTTTTTTTAACACATGTTTGGTGGTATTTTATTTTTATGTTTCTTTATATATTTTACCTTTTTTTTTGTATTAGTAAATAATGTTATATTTTATTTTGTTTTATTGAATTAGATTTAATTAATTAATTAATTTTTTATTATTATTTTATTTTCGTTGTAGTGTATTCCACTTGATTTAATTTTATTCTATATAATTGTATATTATATTATTACATTTAATTCAATTAAAATTTTTTTTTTCAATAATTCTTTTTTATTAATTTTTGTTCCTTTTGTTTTATTTAATTTTGCCTTATTTGGTAATTTTTTTATATATTTTGTTGAATTTAAGTTAGTTTAAAATAATTTAAAAAATAATTAATTTTTTTATTTAGATTTGTTTTATATTTATATTTTATTTTTTTCCATTTCTTTTCATTTTTATTATTTTCTTGTTTTTATTCTTAACATGAGATATGGCTTTCTAGATTTCGTCCCACCTATACTTTGTTCTTCACTCAATTTTTTATTTTTACATATTTTCATAGATGAAAACGTCAGCTTATTTTATATGCAAATATATAAATTTTGTTGTTGGCGCGTAAGTGTGAGTGAAAATGAGAAATTCCGCAATTTTGCTTGTCACGCGGAAATGGCATCTTAATATAATTCTATTTTTTACCGCACGAAATACAAATTTTGTAGCGTACATAAATATAAAATTACATGCATACATATACACATATATGTATTTATAAAAGTATATATATTAATTTTATTAATATTATTTTATTTATATATAAAAAGTAACTGTTCTATTTTCTTATTTCTTTTTAGGTAAGTGCTTTTTTAACTTTTTAAACTGTATTCCTGTGTATTTGTGGTAAGTTCCTTTGTCAGTTAGAAAAATTTCAACAAACTTAGAGCGAATATTAAGCAATATAAACTATGAAAAAATGTAAAATTGGAAAGATAAAGCATTTCTTGGGAAAAAATCTAAGGCAACGAACATTTATTTTGAAGTTGAAACATGCGCTTGTTATCAGTCTTAAGTTTACGACTTATCATCAATAAACTCTAGGAAGTCTCAACAAAGTACAAACATACGTACACATAGATCATAAAGCCTGCGTTCACCCAACACATTTTTTAAAGTAAAGCCAAAACACAATTGAAATAGTTAATTCCATTAAAAAGATTTTACATGAATTTATTCATTATATTTTTAAGTTTAAAATGCAAAAGCAAAAATCTATATTTCCATTTTAATTATCGTTATAACGGTATCTAAGTTTCCAACAAGTAAACATAGGCGACACAAAGTATGCGTTCAGGTTTATAATTATTTACAAAAGCATTAATAATTATAAAGAAGATTTAAATTTATTATTTTGTTGGATAACCACGTTGTTTGAATACCTCAATCAATCGGTTTGGCTTTGAATTTGCCAACTTATCTGTTTCCTCAGCTGTAATTCAAAACCTCTTTACTTGTTATTATATGCTGACGAATTCTTTTTTCTAATATGTCCCAAAAGTGCTCTATAGGATTGAGATCACCTGACTGAGGAGGCGTCTGACTATTTGAGTATTATGCTTACGATCGATATCCTGTTGAAACCAAAATATCGAAGATAAGCCCAGATTATCTGCACTTTGTTTCATGTTCATTTTTAAAATGTTTAAATATCCCCATTTATCCATTGTCGTCTCGAGAAATTCAAGCTGACCCCCACCATTAGCAGCCATTCACTCCCACACCATAATTCCACCGCCACCATGTTTCACTGTACCAACAAGATTTTGTATTTCAAGGACAGTTCCAGTTCCAGTTCCTTTTATGTCGAATATATAAAATTAGCTCTCATCCGAATATATGACTTGTTTCCAGAATTTTGGGGTCATATTTATAAAATTATGGGCAGATTCATTCCGCCTTCGCTTGTCCACAAGTGAGCTATAAAGTTTTGTTCCTAGCGACTCTATCATGATTCTTCCAATAGTTTGTCCATTTTTTCGATAACTTTCGCCATCTTTCCACAGTTTAATAATTATTTTTCTTTCTGGCACAATAATTTCTTTCCCTTTGGTTTCAGTTTTTTCAAACCAATATTAAAATACCTCACGAACACTTTAAATGATTAATTAGAATAAAAGACAATAGAAAATATGCAAAAAAGAAGAAAAATCTTCACGAAAAGTAACGGTATTCTCAAATCAAGCAAGCTGAACGCAGACTTTGTGGTGCCTGTGTTTACTCGTTGCTGCACTTAGATACCGTTATCTCGAAAATGAAAATAGGAATATAGGTTTTTGTTTTAGCATTTTGAACTGGGAAATATAATGAATAAATTCATGTAAAAATTTTTAACGGAATGAACTATTTCAATTGTGTTTGTACTTTACTTTAAAAAAATGTGTTGGATGAACACAGACTTTATGGTCTATGTGTATATGATAAACCATATGTTTGTCAACTGCATGTGATTTTATATATGTCAAAAGTGAGAGCTTTAAAACTCACACTCATCAATCTCAGTCTTAACTTTTTGGAGATTTTTCTTAAACATTTTTCCTACAAATTACAAATGCAAACATATATAAAAGTCCCCCAAGCGTGAAACAGCGAAAAGTAAAAGTGCCACAAATATCTCAAAAGGTGATAAAATCAAAGGGTACACGATATATGATATAAAAGAATTCGCTCATCTACATATGTATGCGATTGGGTGCTGACGGTGACATTCTTCCGTTTACTATGATTTTTTTTTTTTTTACCTAATACCTCTTCTTACGCCGGCTTTGTATGAGTTTATCTAGTCGCTCGTTTTTATTTTTTATTTTCTTATCTCTTTCCCCGTACATATAAAGCAAATAAATCGCTGATATGTTTGTAGAGCTTATGTCAAAAAGAAAGAGTGCAACAAAAAGCAATCAAAAAGCTTATCAGTTCCATGCGCCCAGGCAACTACAATGCAAAGGATAACACAAAAGCAAAATAAATTTTTTCCTAAAAAATTGCTTAATTTTATTTACTTATAAATTTCATATTTTTTTCCTATCACTCTATATAGCAACAACTCAATGCTCACTTAAACTCCAAAAACTCAATTGAGTGACTATATGGCTAACAAACACAAGAATAGAGCTAAAAAAAAGAGCGCACCCACTCACTGCCTTGATACTCGCACGCTAAATTTGAGGTCTATATTTTTATACGCATTTTATTTGCAATAAATGTACTAGTACATTTCAGCATTTCACCCATTTGGTTTGCTATCTTTGCAAATATTTCAATTTACTGCACATTTTTACTCCAAACAAAGGCGCAGTCATAGCTCTACACCCAAACAATGCTCTGCAGTATGTGTAAATACACATAAATCATAGATATATTGCATAGAAAATCAACAAACTGGAACAGGCCGTTGCCATTGTTGTGCTCCAATGAGTGATAGAGTGATAGAGATATATATACAGGGTGAGAGAGGGAGAGAGAGAGTTAGGAAAAAATGAAAACAAGTACTCTAAATATAAATAAGAAATAAAATATAAAAAATTGGTATATCGCCTCGCTAACAAAATAACCCAGATTGGCCGACCCAAAAGTATGCTTTGTTTCGCACAACTCGTCCAGAAAAAAAGGAACGAAAATTGAAACAACAAAATGTTGACACAAAAAGTAGAGTTAGTAAAAATAAAGCTGGTATTCATATTTGTCAATTTTTTTATTTTTTTTATTTTTTATTTTTTTTTTTTTTTGGTCTTTTTCACATTTGCTCATAGTACTCGGCGAAGCACAGTACGCCATTGTGTATGTGTCAATACGTTATGTGGTTTAGGTATGCTTATATATATAGTAGGCCCTTTTTTCTTTGCTTAGCATGTTATCGTTATTTCGTACAAATCCTCTAATCAAATTGGCTTTTTCACCATATAGTAAGTTTTGTTTTATTATTATGCGATTTTATAAAAAAAACGCTATTTAGGCTAGAATATGTACATTGAGGAACGTTTTAACGCGTTTAAGCCCATAAAACACAGGCTTAATTAACACCAAATAAAATATATTTAAAAGAACCAATAATTAATTTAATTAAACTTATGTCATAATAAAATAAAAAGCGAAATAAAATAAAATAAACTAAGCTACAAAAAATTATCAAAAAACTAAATTAATAAAATTTAATAAAATTAAGTAAAATAAAATAAAATATAAACTAATCAAATAGTATCTAATAAAATTAGTAAAAAAAAATATATAAAGTAAAATACAAATAAATTAAATAAAATTAAATATATAAAAAAAACTTAAATTAAATTAAATTAAATTAAATAACAGAATCTAAAATAAAATTAAAATAAAAAATATATAAAAAAATATAAAATAAAAAGAGGAAAAAAATGTAAAAAATTAAATTAAATTAATGTAAATTAAATCAAATTAAAAAAAAATAAATTAAATAAAATGAAATGAAAAAAAAATTTTAAAAAATAAAATAACATAAAATAAAATAAAATAAATTTTTTTTTAAATATACAAAAAAAATAAAATAAAATAAATTTTAAAAAATATAAAAAATAAAATGATAAAAAATAAAATAAAATAAAATGAAAAAAAATAAAATTAAATTAAATTAAATGAAATTAGAAAAATATAAAAAATAAAATAAAATAGAATAAAATAAAGGGTGATCCAAGTAGAGATATTTCTTTTTCAATATCCTTCTGTTTTTTTTTTTGACAGATCACGCGTGAGTCGTGCTGTCATATTATATTTGTTCAGTAGCATTCCATCATGGAACTTATACCTGAACACCATTTACAAATCATACAACTTTATTACGAAAATTCACGTTCTGTAAAGAATGTGTTTCGCGCGCTTCGCTCAACTTATGGTCAATATAATCGGCCTACTGAGCGTACTATTCGCAACACCACCACCCATCGTGAGACATTGAGCATTCATTATTGGATAATATTCTACCGAAAAAACTACGTCAAGAAGCATGCAGTGAAGAAAATATAGTGGCCGTAGCTGAGAGTGTACACGAAGACCGTGAAGAATCGATTCGACGCCATTCGCAGCTACTCGGACTTACGTATGGAGCGACTTGGCGCATTTTACGTCGATATCTTAAATTGAAAGCGTACAAAATACAGCTTGTGCAAGTACTGAAGCTGCTCCAAGGAGATCCAACGTTTTCGAGCCAAACTTTATTCAGCGATGAGGCCGATTTCTGGCTCAATGGGTATGTAAACAACCAAAATTGCCGCATTTGGGACGAAGAGCAACCTAAAGAATTCCAAGAGCTGTCATTTCATCCAGAAAAAACAACGGTTTGGTGTGGTTTGATGCCGGTGAGAACGTAACCGTCAATGGCGACCATGATAATCGACTATACCAGAATTTGAAGCTTGTGATCTCCGCGACATTTGTTTTCAACTAAACGGCTAAATTTCCGACACATCGCATCAATTAATGGAGTTATTGAGAGAACACCTCGGTGAGCAGATAATTTCATGTTTTGGACCGCCCAATTGGCCACCAAAATCGTGTGGTATCACACTGTTAGACTTTTTCCTGTGGGATATGTAAAGTCTAAAGTCTATGCGGACAATCCCGCTTCGATTCAGGCCTTGGAGCAAAGCATCACGCGTGTCATTCGCCAGCTACCAGTCGAAATGCTCGAACGAGTCATCAAAAATTGGACTCAATGGATGGATAATCTGAGACGTAGCCGCGGCCAACATTTGAAAGCCATAATCTTCAAAAAATAAATGCCAAAGAATGTTCTTTCGAAAGAAAATAAACATTCCTCATTTTTTGTTTGAAAAAGTAGGGAACCTCGAAATGGATCACCCGGTAGAATAAAAATAAATAAATAAATTATATAAAATAAAAAAATAAAGTTAAAGAAATAAATTAAAACAAAAAAATAAGATAATATAAAATAAAATAAAAAAATAAATAAAAATAAACAAATGAAATAAAATAAAATAAAACAAAATAAAATAAAGTAAAATAATATAAAATGAAATAAAATAAAAAATACTATAAAAAAAATTAAAAATAAAATAAAAAATTAAATAATTTAATATAAAATAAAATAACTTAAAATAAAATAAAACAAAATAAAATAAAATAAAATAAAATAAAATAAAATAAAATAAAATAAAATAAAATAAAATAAAATAAAATAAAATAAAATAAAATAAAATAAAATAAAATAAAATAAAATAAAATAAAATAAAATAAAATAAAATAAAATAAAATGAAATAAAATAAATAAAAGATAATAATACAAAAGAAAATAAAATATTTTATTTAAAAAAATTAAAATAAGATAAGAAATAAAAGGGAATAAAACAATTATATAGAATACAAAATTATATTTAAGATAAAATAAACTGAATGTCATTGTGCTTACGCATTAATCGCACAATTTTCTCTTACGTGGATTCATTCATATATCAATATGTTTTACATGGTTATATCAACGCTGGGGTCAAAACATGGTTTCACTGACTACTACAACGGTAAAGTTGTTACTCTTGCAGATTAAAAATATTGATTTACGACCGGTCGGATTTATCACCCTAGACAAAAAAGAATACAGGATGGGTTACGAGTATAAAAACGTATGTACCAGCGCACATATACATGTGATTTGGTGAGATAAATATATGATATATAAATTTAAAGTAACATTTTCGTTAAATAAATAATTGAATTTAAAAAATTAAAATCAAGTATTCGGAATTTTATTTTGAAACTACATAAATATATGCAATGGTATTAAGATTTCTTGAATTTTTTTTGTTTCTCAGCACTTCTAGCTTTCATAATTTAAAAGTTTTTAGGAGCTATTTCTTATAATTTTGTTATCCCTTACATTTTATACCATTTTCAGAGCATACTTTAAACTTTAAGTATAAGAAAATTTGCTTCGGTTATTTAACATTAAATCTAAGTAAATGATTTCTTAATACATTTAATATCATATAAGGTCTCTAGCGTATGTATATCCTGAAAAAAGCACTTAGGTATATAAAGTTCATGTTCAACATGCTTTTCAAAGTGTTTACCTCCTATCTGTTTCCTTTTTTTACTTCGACATAAACACCGATAATGGTAGCCGCGTTAAAAAAAAAAACCTTTTTCGTGCAAAACGGATTTTTTTCTTGCAATGTGACTTTAATTTCAATTTTCCTCATACAAAGCAACACGTTTACGCCTTTGTGACATTGTGTTAATCATTATTTCGCAGAATAATTTCGTCTGCTTTCATTTATTTGTTTCTGTACATTTGCTTACATGTCAATGCTTGTTTTAGCGTGTCCAAAAAGATGCTTATCGAAATGCCTTTGAAGGTCTTTTTATTATAAGCAAGGCCCTGAGCTTTCACGCTTCAATCCACCCTTTCACGTCATTTTCATTTACTTAGCTTTTTTAACATTAAAATTTTTCCTCTACCTTAATACCAAAAAGTGAAAGAGTCATTTTGACATCACGGAAATAAAATAAAATAATACTTATTTAAATAAAATATACGAAATTAAAATAATATATAATAAAATGAATTAAAATGAAAAATAATAATAAAAAATACAAAAAAAAATTAAAATAAACTAAACAAAAGAAAATAAAATAAACTTAAATAAAATGTAATAAAATAAAATAAATAAAATAAATAAAATAAATTAAAATAAAGTTAAATAAAATAAAATATAATATAATATAATTTAATATAATATAATAAAATTAAAAAAAATTAAAAAATAATAAAATAAAATTAAAAAAAAAATAAAATAAAATCAAACAATATAAAATAAAATTAAATTAAATTAAATGTAATAACATGAAATAAAATAAAATAAAATAATATAAATGAACTGAAGTAAAATAAAATAAAATTAAATGGAATTAAATAAAATTAAATTAAATTAAATTTTTTTTTGTGGCGGAGGATGAGTAAAATGCCTACCGTATCATCATTGCGTCGCCACGACAATGGTATGTGCCACTTGCAGGTCACTAAACAAGCCACCTCTGAGGAATCGTCGCCCACCCTGGAACCGCTTTCGCATTTTCCAAGGCGGCGTTCCATACTTCTCGGTTTGAAATTTGCATCGCAGTACCTGCGTCCAGGTTCCAACTTTTTCTTACGTAGTATGATCTCTACTTAGTCTGATATATTTTTCAAGTTAACTTCGCTCTGAAACATTGCTGGTATGATGTTGTCCGCATCCAGCGTATCTGCCGGGTTCCCTCGTGCCTCTCGTTTTGTTTGCCTTTGTTCGTATTTAAAAAATATGTGGTCTGGACTGTCTTCGAGAGCATCATTGTATATGCGGGACGGCTATTCTGCTTTATCATTCTGAGTGACAAAGTAGTTCACTTCCCAAATTTTCTCTGTGTCCAGAGTTTCACGTCCTTAAGTAGCTTAGCGGTCCATCTGACGCAAGTTCCTTGTTCACAGCGGCTTTGTCATCGATTTTAGGTATCCAGTTTTAGATCGTCTCTTGTGTTTTCCCATATTCCTTGGTTCTTAAGGTCCCAAATTTACTTTCTTTCTAGAGCCAGGAGTTCCATAGGTACACATCCACTTATCACCAGAACGGCTTCACTTAACACCGCACGGTATGCTGACGCTACCCTTAATACTGCCGTGCGATATACTTTGGTTATAATCTTTCTCTTTAATGTGTCTGTCCATAGTTCTGTACCATAAAGTAGAATACTTATAGTTGCCGAAATCAATAGTTTTCTTTTCTCCTGTGTAGATCCCCCGATATTGCACATCAGCCTGCTGAGTCGAGATGTTATTTGAAGGACCTTTTCCGCGGCTTGGTGCATTTGTGCCCGGTAGATGAACATTGGGTCCAATCTTATGCCTAAATAGTTTACGACCCTATGTGTCTTCAGATTGCCTGATGAAGTGTACATATTTATTTCTAACGGGATGTTTTTCATTGTTAGCAGTAACAGCTCGGTCTTTTCTGTGTCTAATTTGAAACCGCGTGAGTCAAGCCACATTTTGGTTCGTATAATGACCTGGTTTAGTTTCCTTCGTGTGGCTTCTGTATCACGGGCGGTAATTATTGCTCTAATGTCATCTGCATATCCAGCTAGGTATGTATCATCAGGCATCTTGAGACTTAATATGTTGTTGTAACTGACATTTCAGAAATCAGGGCCAAGTGTCGAGCCCTGTGCTGCGCCTGACTGCGGGGACCGTTTATTGTCTGGTCTCTCTCTTTTAAGTGGCTCCTAATGATTAAGTTGAGGTACTTGGGTATTTTGAAACTTCTCTCCAGAGCTCCGATAATATTCTTACATTGAACGCTGTTGAAGTCGTTTCGCACATCTAACCTGGCTAATAGCAAACTTCTCCTGACGTTCTCAGTGGCACCTAGTGTCGATTTCTTGATTCCGAATCCACCAGCGCTAATTATTGCTGCTTCCTATATGAGTTTAATAAACATTCTTTCGAGCAGTTTCCCAGCGGTGCCTAGCATGCAGAGCGGCCGGTATGCTGATGGGATTTTGGTGTTTCCCATGCCCTTGCTAATCAATACGAGCTGTTGAATCTTCCAGTTTTCTAGGCATAAACCGGCTTTTAGACAATCACTACACATGCCCAGTAGTGCTTTAGGATGGCTGATTGGTATTACTTTTAGCAATTCAACAGGCATTCCGTAGGGGCCAGGTTATTTTTTGGACTCAAACTTGATTGTTGCATACTGCAGGTCTTTAGCTGTGAAATGCGGCATCTTTGCAGGAGCCCCTTCAACACCTAGTTCATCCACTATTCGTTCGTGAGTCGAAAATATATATGTTATAGCAGTCCGATTTCAATGACTTTCAGTGCCAACAAGCAATTTTTAATATGGGTGCATAACACCAATCGCAGACGGGCAGAGAAACAGACAGACATGGCTAAATCAATTCAGTTCGTGATTCTGATAAGATCAGTATAAATTTCGGTGGGTTTTTCTCTTCTCTTTCTGGTATTTACATACTTCGGAACAAAGTTTATATACAATTTCATATCCATAAAAGGTATAAAAAGTAGATAAAAAAAATAAAGGCAACAAAAAAAATACTAAAAAAAAAAAATTTTAATTATATCTTAAAAAAGGTCGGAAACTTATTTGTACACGCTCCTAATAATATAGATAAAAGATTGAAAAAAATAATATTCAAGTTTGAACAACATTCGACCTGAAAATACCAACACCAATCCAGTCTTGAGGTTCTGCGCTTTATTTCTAAGGGAGATTCAACAGCAATTTTTTTTTCTATTGCACTTTGAACTGTCTCTCTCACTCTCCTATGTGTGTGCATACATATTGTATAAGGCCCAAAACCCATTTAGTCAGTCATCTACATTTATGACAACCCAAATAGCCATTAAATATTACCAAGCAGCATTGTCAGCTTTTGTCACACATTACCCATCCAACGTAGTGTTCTTTGTAATCACTTCCCTATACTCCCTATACTGCCCATTTGTGTTTCATGCCATTTTTAACAGCATATTTTGTATTACGAAAATTGTGTAAATTTTCTGCATTGTCTGCAAAATCATTGGGGTTAGTCAGCTTTTTCAGCAACAGCGCAACCATTAGCATGAACTACACTTTCTCTGTATATTACAGAGGTCATTTTGAGTATGCATCTCTCTCTCTCTCTCCCCCTCTTCTTATTACTTTTTCCTTTGCACCATATACAACATTTACTTTACTCTGGACTCCTCGTATATATATTTTATATATGTATGTGTATTGCATAATTCAGCTTTCATTTATTTAAATAAAGAGCGTCAGAAGAGGAGTGCATTGCAACGTTTACTGTTGCTGTGATAAGGATATACATATAAAATATGTCTGTATGGGACAGGCAACAGGATATATGACAGGCTGGTAGGTTTAATGGTTGAATGGCCGAATGGTTGGCTGGCGTGCTAGTGGGCAGCAAATATACTGAAACAAAGTGATAGGGATACTAAGGGTAAAGAACTGGAGAGGATCATACATATTTATATAACTTACGCATATGCAATGCGCCCAAAAGTATAATTCATGTGCGTCACATAAAATAAAATTCATTACTTATGCCAATATACATAATTTATAGAGACATATTTTAATGCGTTTTTATGATTATACACAGATAAACAGACAAATTTAAAAAAAAATATATAATTTATACTATTTTTTATTCGATGGTTTTATATAAAATTGTAATTTAAGAAAACTTATAAAAATTTTAACTGAAAGTCACTAAAACAAATTATTCGTCTCCAATAACTAAAAACAAAAATAAAAACAATTTTTATACTAAATATTTTCCAACAATTGAAAATTCAAAAGTTGTACAATTAAATAAAAATAAAGTTTTTCAAAATTAAAATAAAAATTTTATATTTTTCATTTTATATAAATTTTTAATTTAAAAATAAAATTATAAAAAAAAATTCGAAAAGTTATAAGAACAATTAAAGGTTACAATTTTTTTTAATAATCAACTGCTGACAAAAAATTAAAAAACTTACTTGTATTATTAGCAGCAAAAATTAATTAAAAATTCGAACAATGTAAAAAATAGCATCCGCTGATTTATGATCGCTAGTGTATGTACACATGGCAGAAAAAGTCTGCGTTCACTGACTGTATTAAAGTATTCAGCTAAAAAAATATATACTTATTTCCACTTATTTTGAAGACAATTGTTTGAGTATTTTAGTACCGCTACTTATGTTGCATTAAAAATACAAATTATTTATGATTAATTAAATTTTAAATGATACACGATAATAATCGCGAATAGAAAGAAGCCAAAGCATATATAAATATAGGAGAAATTCATTGTTTATTTGACTATGGACCAAAATGGGAAAACTGTTCGAAGACAGTACTCCTCTCTCCAGAGAGTAAAAAACACTTCGAACAAACAAAATCTTATGAGTCTAAGCCACGTTCTGGACGTCCAAGAAAACTGACGGAAAGAGAAGAGCACAACCTAACCATTCTTGTGAAGTCTAACCCACGTCTTGAAGTTCCAAAAGAAATTATGTCCAGACACGGTACGAAAATTCTGAAAAGAACCGGATTTCATGTCACAGTCGCACGAAGAAAGCCCTTCATATCGAGAGTAAATCGTCTCAAGCGGATGGCCTTTGCGAAGGAGCACTTAAACAAGCCTCCAGAGTTTTGAAATAAAGCTAATTTTTCACATGAAAGTAAGTTTTGCATTTTTGGCATAAAAGGCCGTAAAATTATTTGGAGGAAAAGCGAAACAGCGGTGGAAAAGCAAAATCTTGTACCTACGGTAAAGCACGGTGGGGGTTTAGGAAAATTTCAGTTTTTTGAGTCGATCATGAACAAGCATGATTATCTCAATATTTTGAAAACAAATTGAAAGGAGAGTGCAGTATTGCTGGGACACGGTAAACAATTTATTTTCCAACAGATCAACGACCCGAAGCACACAACAGAAATTGTTAAGCTTTGATTGCTATACAACAACTGCGTACACCCCCAAACTCGCCTGACCTCAACTATTTTGAGCACGTATGGGATGTACTAGAAAGAAAAATTAGACAACGTACTATAACCAGCAAGGGAATGCTTAGGAGCGCACTTGAAGAGGAATGGGAAGCTATAAGCCCAGAAGTAATAACCAAACTTGTTGGGTCGATGAACAGCCGCCTTCTAGAAGTCATTAAAAGACGTGGATATCCAACAAATTATTGACTTAATATATATTTTTTAATTTTTACCTTCTTGTTTCATTATTCTTGGAGTGAACGCATACTTTTTCTGTTGGGTTTGAATGACCTTTATATTTATATGTGATCTCATTTTAAATTTATATTAATTATTGGTACCAAAGTTCGTGTAGTAGTTACTTTTTATTGAACTTAATAAAATAATGTAAGAAAAGTTTATGAATGATTTATTGTTTTCGACTTTTCATAGTGCAAACAAAGTATACTTAGATGAACGTAGTTTTTTCCGCCATGTGTATATATGTATATTTAACTTAATCTCTTTTTTTTTTTTTTTTTTTTTTTTGTAATGCCAATATATTGTCTTAATCTCCCTCACCATCTCTTTAACACGCAAATGATATTTACGGCCAACCAGGAGACGCATTTGGTTCTTTCTTCTCTCCGATAGCGGTCCGCTTTTGTTTTTATTTTCGTATATATGTCATTATTGATGGTTTTCATATATTATTACAAAACATATATATATATTTCCTCCTTCTACATGCTCCCTCCCCCTACACTAGTGCACGCCAACGAAAATGTGCGTTTGGGGAAAAATTAAGAAATAATCTACTCAGTTACAGCTGCTGCTGCTGGTACTGCTGAGTGTTAACTTCCATGAGCGCCACAACAGCTATGGGCACACACTGCTTGCGTGCCGCTGCTAATATTAACGCCTTCATAATTCTCCAAGGGCTTGTCATGCACGTTCTCACTTTCGAAATATTTTTTATAGCTTTATTTAATATATTTTTTTATCTTTTTTTTTTATAAAAACTGTGCAAATAGCAACAAAAGTTTTATTTTAACTGCCTTTAGCAGCACACCACTCTCATACCCTGCGGACGGTATAATGCAAATTTATTATCGAAATTCAATTATGCCGTATAATGCGGTTAATACCCTTGAAGTCTGAGTTGTGTGAAGGGACGGAGAACAGCCGGCAATGGCTAGCGTTACTCTGTAAGCCACTGCGTACAGCTGGGCGTGGCTCTAGAATTCATTGTCGCGTATACTCAATGTATTGAATACACCTTAAGCTGAGCTTAAATACGTATTAAAGCGCATATCTTCGATTTTTTTATTTATTTAAGCGCCTAAAAGTTTGCAAACGTTGCCATATTTATAGATTTAATAATTTTCATCAACTTTTGAATTGCTGAACAGAAGAATTATTTTTTTAAATTTAAATTTAGAGATTTCAACTTTAATAGTCAAAAAATTAAAATTATCTAAAAACCGCTTTTGATTACGCTAGAGGTCAATAACTAACCAATTTTCAGCAAAAAAGTATAATTGTAAATATTTTTTTTATTTTTATTCTATTTCAAAAATCCCTTAATTTTAGTATATTTTCATTTAAAATCTTGGTCAGAATTTAATAACTCTACAGATACGTTTTTTCAGTGCTTTCACTTGGTCGCAAATTTAATCCTTCAAAGAGGTCGTAAGAAAAAAAATATTGAAAAATTGAGAAACTTCATCCATCTAGATAAAATTTTTTTAACAGGTTGTAATCCTCTTCAAAACGTTTTAAATCTCTCTATATTGATACCAATATTTTTATATTTCTTTTGTAGTTTGTTAAGTCTGCCTGTACAACCACATTTACTTTCCTTAATACTATTCAAAATCATATGTAGAGCCCGATGAATTTTGCATGACCGTCAATTGAAATTGATTGAAGTAGCATGGGCTCTAAAGATATTAACTGAACGTGTATATCTATGACACTTACGGTATGAGAAATCTCCGTGCGAATTGGGTGCTGCGGGAGCTCACTTTTGACCAAAAACAACAACGAGTTGATTATTCGAATCAGTGTTTGGAGATGTTCAAGCGTAATAAACCCGAGTTTTTGCATCGATATGCGACAACGGATGAAACGTGGCTCCATCATTTCACTCCGAAGTCCACGCGACAGTCATCCGAGTGGACCGCACACGATGAGCCTGTTCCAAAGCGTGGGAAAACGCAATAGTCGGCTGGCAAGGTTATGGAGTCTATATTTTCGGATGAGCAAGGCATAATTTTCATTGACTACCTTGAAAAAGAAAGTATAGCGATTATAACATAGCATTACTGGACCATTTCAAGGACAAAATCGCCGAAAAACGGCCGCATTTGAGGAAAAAGAAAGTGCTGTTTCACTAAGACAATGCACCGTGTCACCAGTGCCAGTGAAACCGAATCTTAGAATTTGCCATCGAATAGCTTTCGTATTTACCGTATTTTCCAGATCTGACGCCCCGTGACTATTTCCTGTTCTTAGATCTCAAAAAAATGCTCGCTGGGAAGAAATTTTCATCGATTAAAGAGGTGATCGCCGTAACTGAAGCATATTTTGAAGCAAAGGCCAACTTGTACTACAAAAATGGTATTATAAAGTTGGAATGTCGATATAATCAGTGTATCACCCTTGAAGGCAACTATGTTGAATAAAAAAATTGATTTTGGCAAAAAAATTTGTATTACTAAGGCAGACCGGAGGCTTTTCAATTGTTATTCAGGGCAACGAAAATCGAATGCATAATGAGACTTAATAATTTTTAATTTTCAAACTTATCATATCGCTCAAGAAGCAATATTTAAAATTGTGTTGGATTTTTTTTCAATTAGATTAGCTTACTTTTCAATTTATAGTTACTTATATATTCGCTCAAAAGTAATATTATCTTAGAGTTTTTTGCTTGTATTATTTTACCACATTTAATCATTATCTTGTTTATTAAGTTTTTTGATCAAAAATAATGATTTGCTTTCGAGTTTTATTTTTCATCATCAAAAATAATTATTACGCTTTGAGCTCTAAAATTTTCTTGAGAAATAATTATTATATTATATTCAGAGTTTTATTTTGTCGTTCAAATATAACTGTTTTCTGAGCAAAATTTTTCCATTGAAGAATTCAAAATATTTTTTGATTTTTATTTTTTCCCAAATTCGTTGAACATCCCAAGCAGTTGTGTTTAGGTCTGATATCAATTTGTAGTTCATACCTTCGTTAGTTCAGAACAAAAAGATTTTACCTTCTACCATTTACTGGAAAGGCGCTATGACATTTTGATTGATTCGCTGTGATCAAAAAAAAAAAAAAAAAAAAAAAGGATTAAAGTCATTATTATTTTTTAATGAAAAAATATAGCTCAGAAAACAATTTTTACTTTCGAATGGAAAATTTTAGCTCAGAAAACAATTTTGATTTTTGATCAAAAAAGTTAAACTGAAAAATTATTATTATTTCTGATGAAAATTTTGAAACTTAAAGTGAAATGAATGTTTTTGATGATAAAAATAAAACTCGAAAGAAAATCATTATTTTTAATTTAAAAAATCTGATAAACAAGAAAATAATCATTTTTCAACATAAAAATAAAAAACTTAGAAATTATCATTATTTTCGAACAAAAATAGAAAAGTCGAAAAGTAGGAATTACATCTGATCGATAAAATACAACTCAACTGTTATTAATTATTTACTAAGCGATAATTAAAAATTAAAATTAAATTTTATATTTTAATTAAGCTTAATTTTTTAGGTATTTATAAAACTTTTCGTAATCACCGAAAAGACTTTCATGCGATATGTAGAAGTCTTTGATTGTTTTCATTAAAAAAAATCAATATTAAAAATTAATTAATTAAAAATTTTCTTAAATTCCAATAAATACGTGCAAAAATTTAAAAATTGTTGTCGCCAAACACCCAAAAGTATGTTACACTAATCAATAAACTTGCACAATTATTTTTTATTGCTATTTATATCTATTCTTATTGGCGCTCTTTGTTCCTTAAACCTGCTCAATCGCAGCTTGTCTTCATTAATTGGACGTTATGTCCCATTTCATGCGTATGATCTGCTGACAATTTCAGTTGCCTCAATGACAGTAAATATTGTCATATTTTAGGCGCTTGTCGGTTGTTTTATTTTTTGTTTTACTTTTTTGGTTTTCTTTTGTGCATTTATTGTGCGTTTTGCTATTACTTATATTTTATTTTGCTTTTTTTTCGCACACTCTTGACTAGTCAACCGAAAATGTTCAAGCCAGCAATTTCAGTGTTCACTTAGCTGCCTACTAATCTACTTCGTTCGACGCCTTAGCGATGCAGGACCGTATAAATTTTATTGTCTGCTAATTTCATACAACTTTTGGTGTATTTTTGTTAATAAGTATTTATGTAATGCGTGATACAAGAACAAAAAGTAAAACAAAAATAATACAGAGTTTTTCGGCTCATACCAACACTTATTGACTTATTTCTTGCTCGCTTAGTTTTCCTTTGTTATATTTTCATTATTGCTATTATTCCACACTGTGCGTCCCATCTGCTTTTCTTTCATTGAATTTCTTTCGTTGTCTGCTTTTAGGCACTTAGTTATGTTATCAGTTCCATTCTTTTGTATTTCATTTTTTTTTTTGTGCCTTTTTAACTGTTACTTGCTTTTTTTTTCTTTTTTTTTTCGCCATTGATTTTACTGCTTGTGGATTAATAAATTTTCTTGGCGCTTATTTTTCGTGTTAATGGTATTTCTTGTCTTGTTAAACATGAAATTAACGAACAGCAGACAATACTCGTAATATACTATATATAAAATTATGTGGTTTGAGTGATTAGTGGTTGATAAAGACAATAGCTAAGAAAAGAAATATTTGTTGTATTAATGAGCCAAGAAAATCTGTAACAAATTATCAAATTAACTTGTTTTCTCGCCATCTTAATCATTACTGGATATATATGTTGTCTGTGGGATTGACAATACTATATACGGTTAATAGTGAGTTTTGAAAGCAATGAAAGAATACACTCTTGCTATGGATGAATCCAATGTCATTTTGATATCCCTATTTTATACTTTTAATTTTTGAAAGTTTTAATATTGTAAAGGATGGTCCATTTCGAGGTTCCCTAAAGGAAAAAACACAGAAAATTCAAATTTAATGGGGAATGTTTATTATCATTCGAAAGAACATTATTTGGCATTTATTTTTGAAGATTATCTCTTTCAAATGTTGGCCGCGGCTACGTCTCAGATGAGAATGACACTCGTGATTTTTTGCTCCAGGGTCTGTATCGAAGCGGGATTGTTCGTATATACTTTAGCCCAAAACGTGAAATTATCTGCTCACCGAAGTGTTCTCTCAATAAATCCATTGGTTGATGCGATGTGTGGGAAGTGGCACCGTCTTGTTGAAACCAAATGTCGCGGAAATCAATCAATTTCAGGAATCAAATAGTCGGTTGTCATGACGAAATAACAGTTGCCATTGGTGGTTACGTTCTCACCGGCATCATTTTTGAAGAAATTTGGGCCGATGATTCCGCCGGCCCATAAACCATACCATCCCTTAATTTTTTCTGAATGAAATGGCAGCTCTTGAATCTCTTCAGGTTGCTCTTCGTCCCAAATGTGGCAAATTTTGCTTGTTTACATATCCATTTAGCCAGAAATGGGCCTCATCACTGAAAAAAAAAACGTCAGATCTTCTTGGAACGTTTCAAGTGCCCATAGAGCGAAGAGATGTCGCTTGGGAAGGTCGCGCGGTTTCAGTTCTTGCACAAGTAAGATATGTACAAAATATGTACGCTTTCAATTTAAGATCTTGACGCAAAATGCGACAAGTCGTGACATACGTTAGCCCGAGAAGCAGGGATCGGCGCCGAATCGGCTCTCCGTGGTCTTCGTGTACACCCTCAGCTACGGCCGCTATATTTTCTTCACTGCATGTTGAACTTGGTCTATTAAGTCGAATTTTATCCAATAATGAATGCTGGGTCTCAAGATGGGTGAAAAGTAAGCTCAGTAGGCCGAATATGTTGACCGTAGGTTGAGCGAAGCGCGCGAAACACATTCTTTACAGGACGTGAATTTTGTGAAATTCCAAACAATACTGAACAAAAATAACATTACAGCTTAACACGACTCACGCGTTATCTGTCGAAAAAAAGGCTAATGAAAAAAGTACCTCTACATGGATCATCCTTTATATCAATCGATGTTGCCATTTTTCTTATACTTTATCTAAATTTCTTCTAAACTCTTTCTATAATTAGCTTCTGTTTTACCATTGTTTTCATTGGAATCATGCTCGTTTATCTTATGTAACGTTAATTTTTTCGTACCTATAGCATCACTTACAGTGTTGCCAATTTTCTTTGCCTTATTCTATTCTTTAAATCATATCTAATTTTCAAACTTGGCTGGCATTACTGATAGATTTTGCTTATTGTTTATAACGTCTCAGTACTAACGGAGTCATTGCGGTAAATTTTGTAATATATTTTTTTATATAAAACATTGTAGTGGAATTACTTTTCTATTTTATAAGTCGCCAATGTTTCCTCCTTTGAGTGTATCATATTAACCTATTTACCTATTTCGTTTGTAACTGTCTTACATTTGTTCCACAATTTGTTTAAAGAAATATACCGCAGTTTCCAACAATTGTTTTGAAAGTGTTGGCGATTTACTTGAAAAATATAAAGGCAACAATTTTCTGCTTTGTATTTGATAGACTGTCTGACTGTTTTCACTGTATATTTTTGCATAATATTTATGCATAGAATATGCAATCAATAAAAAGAGAAGAAAAGAGAGATTTTGAGATTTTGACTAATCTGTTTCTGTATGTCAAAATTTAGGACATTTATGAATAAGTTTATTAGGAAAACTTGAAGTTCCTTGTAATAACAAAAAAAAAAAAAAAACAAGAAATAATCGCACGAAAAATAGTATTCATAATACACCTCCCAAAAAGTTGAAAAATCGCTCAAAAAATATTTTTTGGAATCTTAGTATCCAGTTGGTCTACCTTTGGCATCAATAACTGCTTGCAAACGTCGAGACACGGAAGTCACTAAATTTTTAGTAATGTATACTTTTCACAAGATGTGTATGGGCCAAATCAAAATCACAAAGTTAACGGGTTTTCTCACTAATCAGAGGTTTTTCGAGCTACTCTAATTCTAAATCCATGATCATGTCGCACTTTGCGTATATTCTTACATTTTTCTATGTGATCCGCTAACTTTGAGGATCTTAGTTTTTGTCTGTCAAACTAGTCCCTAAATTTTTGAGATATTTCAATCAAACTTGGTATGATAAGACCACTGTAGCACATATACGAACGATTTTTCAGATATTAAATTTTGGGTCAAAACTCCGTCAAAAAGTGCCTACGATTGTGAAAGTTGGTATCCTTCACAAATATTATAAATTGCATGTTGGTACTACAAATCATCGAAATCGGAATACTATATCGTATAGCCCCCATACAACCGATTTACTCAGTTATAAGTGTTTGGGTCAAAAACTCCACAAACGTAAATTCAAGTTGATATTGACACTGAAAATTACAAAAATCGAGTTTCGCAATTTGCAATAAATTTAATATGTTCATGAAAGGCATGTCCGCAGACAGTCGTTCTTTCTAGTTTTTTTTTTTTTTTTTTTGTTTTCACTGTATTTCTATAAGTAATACTTTTATCTACAAATGTAATGATATTATTATATCTTTATTTTTTTAATTTTTCAATACACTGTTGCCAATTTTCTTATTGAATTTTCTTTCTAAATTTTTGTGGACATCGTTACAGCGCTACAGTTTAATTTATATATGATTTCCTTGTTACCATTCGCTTGTTGCAAATTTTCCGTTAACTACGAAAATTCCATGGGATTTTTTAATATATTGTGCTTATCGAATTCCATAATATATGTATCTAACTCTATCTGATAAATATTTTAATTGCAAATACAATTAGACATTCAAGTCTAATTTACAATTCCAATATATATCTATATAAATCTTTATGGACTTAGCATAAAATATTCCATTAATTTATTACACTAATGAATTTTACCACACAAAAACGGCATTAAATTTATTAAATCGTAAATTACCAGAATAGTATTTTATTTCATTTACTTTTTTATATTTATTAATTTTTTTTTTTTTTGACTTTACATTTTTAATTAGTTGAATAAAACGTTATGAAATTTCGCAAAAAATTCTGATTATATTTGATAATTTGCGCAGATTGCTAAAATTGTGATTTTATTTATTTTTTTATGTTAAATTTTTTTAATGAGTTTCGCATGAATGCATACATTTCAAATAAATATCTTTGTCAGATGCCATATACGATGAAGTATAATAATGGCTGTGATAGCATACATATATATTTTTTTTTAAATATTTGTATTAAAGTACAAATGAATGAAACTTTTTTTATGCGAAATATTTACTAATTAAGCCCCTTTTTTTTTTTGTAAATTCAGCAAACGTAATGTATATAAAGCAAATTAGAAATTAAAATTTTGCCTCTGAAAGCCTTACTAATTTACAACTAATATTATTTTAGTAAAAAAGTAATTATTTCGTTTAGTACATTTTATATTATTAGTTATTTTGACAAAATTTGCACACCAATTAACTTTTGATTAGAAAATTCAAAAAAAAAGAACATTTAATACTGAAAACACATAAATTTTAAACTTATTAATAGCGTATTTAATAAAAGTGTATTTAATTGGTTGAAATACAAAATTTCATTTTAATACAAAATGAATATACGAATATTTATTTATTTAAAATTATTTAAAATAATTATAATTTTTCTAAATCATTATTATTATTTTACTAAAAACTTCTTAGTCATAGTCGCTGATCCTTACATTCCATCAGTTAGCTAGCATATGTACCATAAGAAAATCGTATGTCACCACGAGTGCTAAAGCAGGTCTTTGTTTGTTCATGTGCAATGGCGGATAAAAGTCTACAGTCAGTCGCCTGTATTCGTTGTGTAGAAAGTACTATCACTTTGCTGAAAAATATAGGTATAAAGTTTTATTTTAAAACCTTCTCTAATCACATTTATTAAAACAAATCCATTCTCCAACATAAAATAAAAAATATGGTAAAAAAACGCAAAAATATCCTTGGCAAAAGTCTATATACACCACGGCTTTACCAGGAGGTACGTCAATATGCTGTGTTTTTATGGCGGGTAGGAACCGGTTTTTGTTTTTTTATGCTATTTTTCAAATTGTGTTTTCTAATTTGCTAATATAGAATTTATCAACAAAGGCTTCGCTAAAAGAAATATCCATTGACGTAAGGAGCTTGGTTTTTCAGGAAAATAGAAGAAATCGTTTGGTGAAATTTAAAAAATTGTAAACTTAAGTCGACCAACAGTACCGGCCATTATAAAAAACTTTGAAAAAAAGGGATCCACCGAAAATAAGCCGCGTGTTGGCCGCACAAAGAAACTAGCTTGAAGAGATATCAGCTTTATTCTGAAGGAAGTGAATGATGATCCTAAATTGACTGCTCCAAAATTAGCCGAAAACATCGCAGGCTCATCAAGAAAGTATTTCTATTTCCATCCGACAACAATTCGAAGAGCTCTGAACAAAAACGGCTTCCATGGAACGCTACGTAAAAAGCTTCTTATTTGAGAGAAAAAATCGAAACCCTCGCTTGGATTTCGCTAAAGCGCAAAAATCTGGAGAAAAGAAAATGCTGCACTTAACGCCAAAAATATAGTAGGAATAGTGAAGCATAGTGGTAGCAACGTAATGGTTTGGAAAGCGGTTGCGGCATCTGGAGTTGGAAAGCTTGTTTTAATGAGGGTTGTTTTTGTTGTTGTAACCGCAGAAAAATTCCCCAAATTGGGCTTCGGGGAATATTGCGGGAGTGACAATCCTTGGCCGGATAAAACCCGGGTCGTTCTGGTATAAAGACTCGACTGTCTTGGGAACTATTGGATTTTAGTCGCCTCTTACGGCAGGCATGCCTTAAAATTCTTGAGCCCTTCCTAACCCGCAGAGGTTTTTTTTATTGAGGGTAATATGGATCGCTTCATTTATAAGTCATTGTTGGAAGCTAATCTGAAGCTTTCGGTGGACAGTTTGGAGCTTGACACAGGATGGATCTTTCAACAGGATAACGATCCAAAGCACTCAGCCCATATTGTTAAAGGTTGGTTGCTTTATCTTGCACCAAGGCAGCTACACACACCACACCAAAGCCCAGATTTGCATGTTATTAATTATGTCTGGGAGATTTTAGAGCGAAAATTTAGAAGAAAAAATCAGATTTCCAGCTCAGCAATACTCAAAGAACGTCTTATTGAAGCTTTGGACAGTATTACTTCCTCTGAATTGACAAATTTAGTAGCTTAGATGCCACGATGGCTTCAAGCTGTTATTAATGCGAACGGTGGACCAACTATATTCTTAAGAGAACATGTTACCCGATATTATCCAAAGTTTTTGCGCTAAGATGAGTTATGTATGTACTGTATGTAGACTTTTCTCCGCCATTGTATATTGGATTTAATGATTTGTAACATGTTGCTTTTATCTAAGTAAATGCCAAACAGTACTTTATGTGCAGAACTTTTTTTCCACTGTACTAACATTATATGAACATATGTCTGTTTGTGCTGCTGGTCCACTGGTCGGTCATCAGCTGACCAGCAGCAGCGTAGGATCTCTTGCATAGCCATTTGTGTGCTCTTCTCTCGCTCAGCGGTGCTACATGTAAATGTGTGAAGTACGCGAAGGTATAGAGTAGAGCGTTGAAGCGTAACGTGTTAATATATTTATATATTCATACATGCATATACATACATACACATTTATTTATAAAGCTTTTCCGACACTTTAACAGCACTTAGTTTCACATTAAATATTATATTTTTTTGCAACTTTGTTCCTACATATATTTTTTTTTTTTTTGCCTTTTTTTTGCTCACAAATAGTTAAGCCCCAGCACATGGCACGTTTGATGCTGATTTTTATAATTTTATTTTGTAATATATTTTCTATTATTTTTTTTTTTGCTCATTTTCGCTTCAGCATTTGCTTTAGTCTACTTAAATGCGCAGAGCGTCTGCTAAAAAAATATATAAATACATATATATGCAGTAAATGATGAGCAGAAAAATGTATATAAACATATTGTTTCAAAAAAAAAAATTAAAAAAAAATCCTGTTTGCTGAAGGGCAGTGGTACGGACTGTGTACTGAACAGCTATCGACCATCAAAGCGCAGATTTATTGCGCACAATTAACACAGCCAGCCATAGCCATAATGTGAACGCTCATTTTGTTGTTGCTATTGTTGTTGGCTGTTATGTATATTTTTTATTTATTTATTATTATTTTTTTCTTATGAGTCTCTTTGCGCACAGTACAGCAAACAGCTGCTTTGCTTTGCTATTGAGCCATCATCAACACCAACCGCTCGCTTTAACCGTTTGTGGCAAGCCCCAATGCACTAGATGATGATGATAATGATTATGATTGTGGTTGTTGGTGTTGTTCTTGTTGTTGCTGTTGCCTGTTGGTGTGATCTTTATGCGTTTTGTTGGCGTTGTTGGTCACCCATTAAATGTTGCGTTTTTATTCAAAAATTTATTTTATTTTTCTGCTATTTTTTTCATTTTACAATTTGTTGCCCACATTGTTGTTGCTGGTGCTGCTGCTGCTATTTTGCTTTTCAACATTTCATTTTATTATATCCGCTTTTTTGCCTAAATGTATGTATGTATGTTAGTTATGTTCATAAAATATGGGCATAAAATTTTATCAGCTGCAAAATATGCAGTTAATATTGTGGCATAAAGTAGAGCCCAGAGCCAAGCAGAGCCAACAAACGAGGGAATGCCAGGCAGGGTAGCAAAGAATTGCAAGTGGCATGATATACATAATTCTCATATACACACACACACATATATATATATATATATAAATAAGTCTATGTATATGGTAAATGTCTTTGTGTACTATACAGCATCCATAAATATTGCACATTGTATAAATTACGTGCTCTCATATTTATTGAGGTAAATTGCGCATATTGCGTGGCGCGATAAAATTCGTATTCGTATTTTGCTTACTCAATTTTTTTCACTTCAATTTTTTTTTTTTTTTTTTTTTGTTATTTGGTTTGGAATTATATTTGTTTGTGTAATTATATGCTGACGATTTATATGGATTTTAAAGCTTTTATCCTCTTCACTTTTGTTGCTTCTTAAAAGTGCTTAAGCTCCTGTAAAAATATGTAATATTTAAAGCGCGAAAATGATACACCTAAGTGGTAATAAAAAATATAAAAAAATCAGCGATTTTGTGTGTTTTTATTTATCATTTTTATAAAATTTTAATGTTAAATTCAATATATCTGAAGGTGGAGACGCGTGTTGGTTTTTTACAACAAGGACAACTCGAAATTATTTTCTTATGGCCCCGTAAAATTTTCATATTATGGTTCAAGGGGTTAGGTTGTGGGTTTCAGATGTTAAAAAAAAGGAATTTTTACAATTTTTTTTTATATATACAATCATATAGTTTTATTCAAACGATTCAACATATCAAAGATACATATTTAAACAGTATTTTGTGAAATTTTTTTTCAAAAATCCCGAAAGCTCAGCCGTTGGTACCTCATCTCCCTTGACGTCTCAAAAGAATATGCTCTCGCCGTGGACAGCATAACTCATTATCTGTTCATCTAAAATATTTCATTAGTACATAGATAAATCTCGTTGCTGGACGAAGGAAAACACAAAAAATTAAAACTTGAATTTTTGACAGACTTCGAACAAAAAAACACATTTTTTTATAAAATGTTCGCCATGCATTGACTCTAAAGAATTAGTTGTAATAAAAAAAATCCTTCGTTTAACGACTTGATAATATTATTAAAAAGATGTGTGACAAATTTGAACAAAATCGCTTTATAACTCATAAAGAAATCGCCTCCACCGAATTAAAAAAAAGAGTTTTGAGATAAACTCGTTTAAAGTTTCAAATTGACACAGAAATGGCCTGATGAACGGAGCTTCCAAAAGGTCTATCTCTTAGAATTTTACTCTGATCGATTTGGAATTTTAGGAGAATATTTTAAAAATATTTTACAATTTAATAAAAAAAAATCGATTTTTTTGTTTGTTTAAATTTTCAAACCTACCTAACCCCGAAAAAAAATTTAGAAAAAAATGGTTAACTTATTTTCATACATTTAACAGGACAATTGAAAACTCCCCGGCAAACACACATTTTCTCCACCAAATTTGTTTTTTCAACTCGACATACTTCCCTTCATGGGTGACTATAGCAACCCTACAACTTTTCGATACCATTTTTGTTGTTCGATATGTCCTTTGCTTCAAAAGAGGCCTCAGTTTCGGCGATCACCTATTCATTCAACGCATTCTTTTGAGATCTGAAAACTTTCACTGGCTTGAGAAACGGTCCATTGTCTTCCTGTTTCTTCAAATGCGGCAATTTTTCGTCGATTTCATCCTTCAAACGATTCGAATACGCTATGTAATAGTCGCCGTTGATGGTGCCTCCTTTTTCAAGGTATTCAATGAAAATTATTCCATTCGCATCACAAACTACAGACGCCATAACCTTTATAGCCGAATGTTGCGCTTTTCCACGCTTTGGAGCGGATTCATCATGTGCAGTCCACTCGGGTGACTGTCGATTGGACTTCGGAGTGAAATGATGGACCATGTTGCATCCATTGGCACAATTCGACGCAAAAAAATCGTGCTTATTACGCTTAAACATCACCAAACACTCATCATTGTTTTTGACGAAAGTATAGAGCTTTCTCATACCCAAATATTCGTGAATGATATGATATACAACTTCATTTGGAATCTTAAGAGTGCCTGCTATTTCATTCAATTTCAATTTGCGGTCATTCAAAAGCATTTTGTGGATTTTTTGATATTTTGGTCGGTAACAACCTGTTATGGGCGTCCTCTGAGTCAACAATACAGTATTCAAATAAGCTACGTATTATTTTTAATTCTGAGTTGAAATCAAAGAAAAAAGATTTTTATAAATTTTTTAAGTATTATGTTCTGATTCCACCTCGGGACCATAAATTTGAGGCTAGACCACTTGCAGTAGTGCCCAGTTATTTTCTCTCGGGTGGTCTCCAAATTATTATTCCTTGTTTAGATTGGAAGAGCAAACTTAGGTTTTTTCATTGGGCATTTTTTGGTCCGACCATATTCCCGAAGAAGCTGATGCATACACCTTGCCAGTTCGTTGCTGGAATGCCTAAAACTTCGTCATCGTTAAGGTTTCGACTTCATTATCTCCCGGTGTTTCACTTTCATTGCCATTCATCACACTGGAAAACTGTTCCCTCTGCATGCTCTGGCCCTCTGTCACTAGATTACCTCTTTAATCCCTACACGAATATGCTCCAATCATATTGTATTAGAATTTTTGAGTATTACCCTTGTCGGTCGGATTCTCAAGCTCATCATACTAACATATTTCGACTTTCTGGCGATCTGGTCGATCGCAAAGCTGCGAGGTAGGCTGTCAACTGCGCCTTAGCGAAAGCAATTGTTTCTGCAGCAGCCGTACGTAGGGTGCTTGTGATACCGTTCCACAGTTTCCCTATATAAAGATGATGAGTGCTCTCAGAGAGCAGGAGTGCTAGACAAGTAGAAATTCGATGTCAAACTTTTCTTGTGTTTGTTGACAGACGTTCTTCGTTGTACAGAGGTCAGTGCATATTTTCGCTGCGACAAGAGAGTTATCCGAATCGATATTTGGCTGTCTATAACACTAGTACTAGATACAACCATATGTTCCTTCGGGACCGCCGAAGTCGATCAGCCTCTGCCCGTTTAAGGATGTTTCGAACTGAAGTCTGAATTTGCCGACTGTCGTCTACTTTGGCAACAAAATCGCCTAGCGATTCAAGTGCTTCAGCCGCACATAGAAATCACCTTTGATGAAATCGTCCTTTTCTTCCTTCAGGGCGTGGGTGCAAGTCAACGATATGTTGAAGAACTTTGCTTTGATGTGAATAGTGGCTAGACGTTCATCCACCTGTGTGTGATCCTTTAAGAAGGCATATAGAGGAAATCATTTTTAATGAGAATTGTCAATCGTTCCGCTCTTTGATCTTTCAGAAAAATGTATAGCCTTTTTATCTAAATATTTTTATAAAACAATGTGATCTTTTCAAGCGTGTCTGCATTTTTGAGTTTAAAAACAAAAATATGTTCAGCTATATTTTCTTATTGCTTTTAAAAGTTACTAGCATATAAAGGATGATCCATTTCGAAATCCCCTACTTTTTTAAAGAACAAAACACAGAAAATTCAAATTTAATGGGGAATGTTTATTATCATTCGAAAGAACATTCTTTGGCGTCTCAGACGGCCCATCCGTTGAGTCTAATTTTCGATGACTGGTTCGAGCATTTCGACTGGTGTGAAATAGTCGGTTATCATGGCGCGCTAACGGTCACCATCGACGGCTGCGTTCTCACCGACATCATTTTTGAAAAAATATCGACCGATTATTCCACAAACCACACCAAACCGTTGTATTTTTTGGAGGATGATATGACAGCTCTTGGATCTCTTCGGGTTGCTCTTCGTCCCAAATGTGGCAATTTTGTTTGTTTACATACCCATTGAGCCAGAAACGGGCCTCATAGCTGAACAAAATTTGGCTCAAAATCGTCAGATCTTTTTGAAACCTTTCAAGGGCCCATAGAGCGAAGTGATGTCACTTGGTAAACTCGAGCGGCTTTAGTTCTTGCACAAGCTATATTTCGTACGCTTTCAGATCTCGACGTAAAATGCGCCAAGTCGTTCCATACGTCAGTCCGAGTTGCTGCGAACGGCGCCGAATCGACTCTCCACGGTCTTCGTGTACACTCACAACTACGGCCGCTATATCTTCTTCACTGCGTGGTGAACGTGGTCTATTCGGTAGAATATTATCCAATAATGAATACTGGGTCTCAAGATGGGTGATAGTGTTGCGACTAGTATGCTCTTTCATAATAAATGTGAATGATTTGTAAATGTTGTTCAGGCGTAAATCTTTTCATGATGAAATGCCAAACAATACTGAACAAAAATAACATGACAGCTTGACACGATTTACGCGTGATCTGTCCAGAAAAAAGGCTATTTAAAAAAGTACCTCTGCTTGAATCACACTTTAAAGTCCAGGTCGTGTTTTCTTTTCGCAGCTTATCTATAATAAATATATTAGTAAAACCATTAGTCAGAAAGCAATCATTTTCTAGCATATCTCTATCACTTGAGATATACATAACTCAACAAATAAAGTACTAAAATCTGTTACTGCCACACCCAATTTACTCACAATAAATTAAGTTTACCAGAAATAACCGAATTAATAGAAATTTAATTAGGCATATGCCTGCTTGTATGCTACTGCTACATTTCATAAAAGCAATGAAGTGAAAAAGTCACACATATTTCCAAGCATAAATATATTCATATGTGATATAATAAAAATCAAGTTATTATCAAAATACACTTATGCACATTGAAACGTGTACCACACAGGTTTATTATATTGAACATTTAATATGTTACTACAGCTAATTATCACCCCCAAAACCACTGATGCCATATGCTATTTAATTTAAAATTAATTTATGCCTTAAGTTTGAAAGTAGAAAGTATATATGGAAGTGGATATGTATAAATGTATGTGTGTGTTTTGGCAAACAATATGATAATAATGTATGAATCAGCAATAAATGTGTTTTGGCTGCAAAATTGTATTATTACTTAGTTTGTGAAATTTATGTATTTAGTTAATGTAAACTCGAAGTGAAGATGTGTGAAATTGAGTAAAATAATAATAATAATAATTATTATTATTATGTTGTTATGTACTAAAAGGCAAGAATATGCAGATGTAAAATTAAAGTAAACAATGTATGCATAAATTAAATAGGAATGTGGGTAATTACTCTGGTGTGAAATGAATTACTTATAAACTGCTTTGAAACTAGTAAGCTGCCAACTAGTATTTTCTGTAGAATTTTTATTTTATTTAATTTTTTTTTTATCTTATTTAGTTTCATTTTATTTTATTTACTTATGTTCTATTTTTGTATATCATTTTTACATTTTTTTACTTTATGTTCTATTTTAATTTTGTTTAGTTTATTCAATTTTTTTTTAATTTTTTTTTTTAATATTAATTTATTTTGATTTTATTTACTTAAGTTAATTTATTTGAATATGCAAATACTTCCCTCGATGCACCACTTTTTACAACAGAAGAACTGCAGCAAGCCGCGCACAAACTAAAAAACAATAAAGCACCGGGTCCGATTGGAGTTTCAGCAGAAATATTGAATTAATTTCTTTCGAACGACCCCATGTACTACTCAATATGTATAACACCTGCCAATATAGACCACTCTGCCTGCCCGTCACAGCAGGAAAGTTGCTTGACAGATTAATCAAGTACAGGATAGAGACAGCTATCTCCCACTCAGGAGGCCTCTCCCCAAAAGAGCATGGTTTTCGACCGGGTATGTCATACAAGACGTTATAAAAAATGTAGAAAATGCCCTTTGTGGATGTCATCCCCTTAAACGCATTTTACTACTGGCCGCGCCGCACGTTCGAAATGCCTTTAACAGTGCTAAATGGAGCGAAAATATCCACGCTATAGAAAAGGTTTTCAAGACACCTAACTACATTATGAAAATGCTAAGAAACTATTTTAAAAAAACCGGGTGCTAGTGTATCAGACCACCGATGGCCCCCCGAGAAAAGAACATTTTCTCAGGGGCAGTGCAAGGATCCACATTCGATCCAGTCCTCTGGAACGTCAGCTACGACGGGATATTAAAACTTCAGATGCCTGACGACACATTCTTAGTTGGTTACGCAGATGATATTGCTGCAGTTATACAACTGCGAGAAACACCGAAGACGCGCGTAGGAAACTAAACCAAAGTGGAAATAAGCTTGCAGACTACATTTGCTATTTTCCAAACAAAAAGGGTCATAAATTACCTTGGCATAAGACTAGACTCCTGGTTGACGTTCTGGGCATAGACACAGTATGCCGCCGCCAAAGCAGAGAAGATAACAGCGCAGCTTAGCCGACTAATGGCAAACATTGGGGGACCAACACAACAGAATAATAAATTGCTCATGTCGACCAACACAAACATCCTTCTATATGGCGCAGAAGTCTGGGCAGAAACGCTGAAAATCAACCATCGATGTAATATAAAAGCAGATTACAACGCCTGGCAGCCCTGAGAGTGTCCTCAGCCTGCCGCACAGTGTCAGGTGCGGCGATCTTAGTAATAAGCGGCTGTATACCAACCGACCTTCTGGCTATTGAGCGAAAAAAGATGCAAGATAGAAGTAGTATAAACATTAAAGAAGGGTTGAGGTCAGAAACTCTATTAAAATAGGTGCACAAATGAATCTAGAGGTAGTTGGACTAAGAAATTAATTAAAAACCTGTATGAATGGATCAGCAGAGACTTCGGGGAAGCAAACTTCTATGTCACGTAAATGCTACCCGAGCACGGGTATTTTAAAAAGTACCTCTTCAGAATGGGAAAAACAGATAGTCCTAAGTGCATTTATGACGACTCAGAAAATGATGATGCCAAGAACGGAGGAACACACTAGCAGAAGTGACTGGTGCGATAACAGCAGATAATGTAGTTGACATTATGCTATCTAGCGAAGGAAAATGGCGATTAATATCAGAATACGTAGAGAATAGACCTGGACGCAGGTACAGAGATGTAAATCTTACAAACATGCAACGCCACCCTGAAGTAATGCGAACAACCCGCACAAAAAAAAAATTATTTTATTTCATTTTATGTCTTATTTTATTTTAGTTTATTTTATTCTATTTTCATGTTTATTCTATCTTATTTCTATTTTTATTTATTTTATTTTTTTAATCATATTTTATTTTAACTGATGTTATTTTATTTTATTTTATTATATTTTTTATATTTTTTTTATTATATTTTATTTTATATTAATTTAATATAATTTATTTTATTTTATTTCATTTTTTTATTAATTACTATTGAATTTTTTATATTTTATTTTATATTTCATTTAATTTTGCTTTATTTTATTATATGATCTCTTAGTCTACAGGAAATTCTGGTGGTAAACTAGTATTTTTTTAAAACTAATTTGAGGTCCTACTACTGGGTAGATACATATGTGTGCTCGTATATATGTATGTTCATCCTATAGGTATATGTATTTTGATGTATAATTTCGTTAATTGTACATAGGAAAACATAAATGTGAAACGACGTAATGAATATCAAATTAATTATTCAAAAATTAAATTTCCATTTTCCCATACTCACTCACATTTGAAGAATTGTTCAAATATACCTGGCAATTTTAATGGATTTCATACTCATTTCTTACTCATTTCAACAGAGTGGCTTATAATAGCTATTGGTTTATAAATATTTTGAATACCACTTTGCTATAATGCGAGAATATGCGCCTTATTGTAGGCAGCATGTTTGAAAAAAATATTTTGTAATCAATCATTTTATTATACACTCTTAGACTGAGTTCTCAGTGATGGAAAAACTTAATTTACTTCTACATGTGTTCCGTGAGTTTATCTTGACGTAATAATATGTTCATAATTCGATTCGAATATACCGTAATACTAATTAACTATATTTAACAGAATGGCGGGCTACAAGTAAAATTTTTTTGGCTCTACTTCAACGACCCAAGATAGTTAAATTTATTTATTTATTTATTTTATTTACTTTTGAAATTTTTGGGGAAATAATGCTCTCACCCAGACTAAAGTTTTCTTTCACGAAAAGATGATTTGAAAAATAGATTTGCACGTAATTTTGTCAAAAATAAGGACGATAATTGAAAATAGATTTTAAAATATCCATAATCCAGTTAGCTAGTGCTTTCAAGTCTACCAGTCCATCGTTATACCAATATTGGGTTTGTGAAAAATGTCTCTCTGAACTTCATGTTTCAAACCATCAATTATTTCTTATGAGCCTCTCAAAATTGCTGACACTTTCGGAAGCTAATTCTGTAAGGCAGTCGAGAGCTCAGCAGTGACAGAGGTAGTGCTCTACGGACTTTTGCTCATCTATATCGTTGCAGTTGTGGCAGAAGTGATAAGAGTACCAACACATCCTTCTGCCGTGAGTTCCCATTAGACAGTGTCAGACAGTATCCGGTTTTTATGTCAATTATGATACCAGTGGAGGTCCGGTTCCGGTCTCTTCTCTTCGATTAATGGTCAGATCTCTAATCTTATCACACCACATTTGGTTTCCTTCCGGCCCTGTCTGGAACGTAGGCAACGTTAGCCAGCATTTGGCCAAGCGAAGTGGTACATGGACAGTTGATCTTCTAGTCAGCTGGTCGGCCCCGCAGTCCTATTTTATGTCACTGTATTTGCAGGCCACGTTTCTCGTTTCACAATTATTGATGGACTTAGGTTTTGTAGGCGCCTTTCCGGGATTGATGTAGTGTTACGTATTTTGGATTTAGGAGTTGAAGACGGCGCTTCTTTTGTGAGTATGGAGATCGTACACCGATCTTTTTCATCTTGCCCCTAGAAGTATATTTATCGAGTGGCGGCCATCAGATGGCCCACAAAAATCGGACTTAATCCCCATCTTTAACCAATCACCGCTTATTGGAGCTTTATAACCGTTGAAGCGATTTTCTTTCGAACTTCTCTTCTAATCATAATTTTTTCTAAGCCTCCTTCGAAAAGCTGATGCGAGAGCTTTTTATCCTTCCAGAAATTCATAGACATAAGACTTCAAAAAGTGACAAAAACGTATTTTAGTAGTCAAGCTCCTAACTGTAGACAATGGGAGAGTGCAGAAAATGACAGTAAGTATTTCTGCGCTAAACAATATGCAACGATTTTCCAAAAACGTTCTAATTAATGCACTAGGGGCTATTTGCGACCACTTTTGATGAGTTTATAGAGTAAATTATAAATTTTTCCTCTAAATATTCCTGCGCTGATGTGTACTCAGAATTGTGCTATGTGGAGTTATACTACTTGTACCCACGGTAACTACGCATTATGGTCTTGCAATATGTGTTAATGAGTATTTTACAGTTGCTACAATTACATTGAGGTTTATTAAGGCACATTTAATAACATACGAGTATATATATACGTATGATATGCATGTATGTATGTATGTATGTACTTATATGTATGTCAAAAAGTAAGCAGCGATATTTCAATCGACTCGCCATTAAACTTTACAAAAGTAATCACTCATTTTAAACACATCTGCCAGCGGCATAATTATACTCGTGTGAATAAATTTTTTTTATATTATTTTTATATAAACTGTTTTGTTTATTATCACTAGCTGCTGGAGAGCGAGCGTTAGTGAAGAAGTAGCAGGGGGTGAGTAAGTGCAAATTAATTATGCTGCAGTATGGGTGTCAATATATGTATATATTTTATAGTAGTATTTTATTACATGCAATAATAATGATGACATTTATTGAGTGTTCAATACGCGCGAACATGGCTACATATATACACACACACACAAATATATTATATAATGTATTTATAAGCGTCTAGTGTGAATGGTAGTAATTTGTAGGGGAAGGAAGGGTGTGTTTATTCAATATATGCATATCCTCATTTTTCACGTTTGCAATGTGGCATGGTGTGAAATTAATTAAATTCTTTTCATCATGCTTTAAATGCGACCACACAAACCACTTTGACACGCAAAAGTGCACGTTTATTTATATATAAACATATTCGTATATGTATTGACCTAAAAACTGTTGTTGTCCATTAAAATTAAAACCTGAAAACACGTTGAATGCGTTCAATTCGTATATAGGAGTATTGGTCAACAACCACCGCACCTCTGACTTCACCACTCACGCTCATCACTTTTACTAGTAAATTATATGAAATTTATGTTCACAGGTGTTCGGTGCGGTCAAATGTGATTTCAATTTGCTTGAAATGCTATTGAAAGTTTAAAACTTGCAGCAACTTATGCGCTAAAATGATATTTTTTGAGAATTTTGAGAATTATTGAATTCTTGAGAAAATTAAATATTTGAAATAATTTTTTTATTTTAATTTAATCACGCCAAAAGAAAGCATAAAATACATTTTTAAATAATTATTTGTGAACGAAAAAACTCCTGCAACATAACTTCCAACTTTGGTGGCTACATTCATTTAATTGACGCCTAAAGCTATGCAGTATTTTCACTAGCACCAACTAAACATATTTATTTTCTAATTTGAATAATTTCCAATATAAATAATTTGTAGTGATTTCATTATAATGAGCAAATATATATAGTGATATATTCAAAAATGTGTAGGGTGCAACACAAAAATAAACGATAATTTACGTAATATTAAGCGCTTAGCGAAACAATTACGTATTTTGTGTATATATGAGGTTTACTAAAATAATTCTATAACAGCAGCTTTAATTTAGTCAATATATTTAGAGTTTGAATCAAAAACATTTATACACAAATTGGTTTATTAGCATAAAATGGTTGGATTGAGAAGATGTTTTCTTTACCAAGGGAAAAGCAATTTTACGAAAACAAAGTACAGCCAAAAGAAATAAAATAAAATAAACTAATACAAAAACAAAAATAAAAGAAGAAAAAGACTAACAAAAAATTTTAACTAAAAGATAAAAAATTATAAAAAAGTATAATAAAAAGTAATAATATAATAATAAGTTATAAATAATGTAATAAAATAAAACAAAATTAATTGAAAAAAGGAAAATTAAATTAAAGTAAATAAAACTATATAAAATTTAAATAAAAAAATAATAAATTAAACTAAAAAATAAAAATATTCACATTTAATACAGAAATTTCATTTAATTTAATCAAATAAAATAAAGTAAAAAAACATAATATAAAATAATATAAAGTAAATAAAAACAGAATGAAATAAAACAAAATTATAAAAAAATTAAATTAAATAAAGAAAAAAATAAATCAAAACAAAATAAACTAAAAAAGGTAAAATTAAATTAAAATAAATTAAATTAAAATAAAGTAAATTAATCGCGGCGTCGGCCGCGATAGCCGATTGGTTAGCATTGCGTACAACATCCATAATTATAGAAAATTATATTTTCTAATTGCGGTCGCCCCTCGGCAGGCAATGTCAAGCTCTCCGAGTGTATTTCTGACATGTAAAAAGGCTCCTCATAAAAATCCATCGGCCGTTCGGAGGCGGTTTAGAATAAACTGTAGGTCCCTCGATTTGTTGGTGAAAACATGAAGACGCAAAAGCACAAATTGGAGGAGGAGTTCGACCGAAAATCGCTTCAGCGGTTACAAAACGCCAAATATAAGTATATAATATATATATATATATATATATATATATATATATACATATATATATATATATATATATTATTATTTTGTTATATATATATATAAATTAAATTAAATTAAATTGAAAAATAAATTTAATTTAATTTAAAAAGTAGATATTTTTAAATTTATTTAAAAAAAATAAATTAAATTAAATCAAATAAAAATAAAAATAATAAAAAAAATAATAATAAAAATAAAAATAAAAAAAAAAAAAAATAAAAATAAAAATAATAATAAAAATAAAATAAAAATAAAAATAAAAATAAAAAGGAAAAATTAAAAGATAAAAAAATTAATTAATTGAAAATTTATTTAAAAAAAATTTATTTAAAAAATATTTTAATTAAATGAAATGAATTAAACAAAATAATAATAAATTGATTTGAATAAAATGAAATATTATTAACTAAAATAAAATTAAATTAAATGAAATTAATAAAGTAACATAAATTAAATTAACTTATAAATTAAACTGAAATTAGATTAATAGTTTGTTAATTATTTATTGCGGCCTTTTTGGTTTTATATAAATGAATGAGCTTCATTCGAAAAGCCTATTTTTTTAGTATTTTATATGAAATATATTGTTACACAGCAAAGAAAAATGGTAGAAGTGACATCTGTTTTGGAGATCACCACATCGCCTCATCAGAATTCTTTTACCAGTGATCGAACCAACGGATCCTGACTTTACAGGCGAGTGCTCTACCACTGAGCCAACATCAGACTCAGTTGTTGTAATATTTAATTCATTCCCAACCAACAACTAAAGGGTTTTTTTTATAGAGGTATAGAACTTTAAGTTGGCATTACTTTTCAAGATGGCGACCGATTTAACAGTTGTCAAGTGATTTATTCTCAATTTGGTTTGGCAATTCATCATGAATAGACTCACGCCTGAACAACGCTTGCAAATAGTGCAATTTTATTTCGAAAATAATGATTCTGTGCGGAAAACGTATCGCGCACTACGCCCATTAGCGATGAAGCGCACTTCTGGTTGAATGGCTACGTCAACAAACAAAACTGGCGCATTTGAAGTGAAGATAATCCTCAAGTGTGTGTTGAAACACCGTTACATCCAGAAAAACTGACTGTTTGGTGCGCTTTATGGGCTGGTGGAATCATTGGTCCATACTTTTTCAAAAACGATGGTGGCCAGAACGTTACAGTCAATGGTGATCGGTATAGAGCCATGATTACTAACTTTTTCATTCCTGGATTTAATAGCCATGATGTTCAGGAGATGTGGTCTCAACAAGACGGCGCAACATGTCACACAGCTGGTGCCACAATAGATTTATTGAAAGACACGTTTGGTGACCGCCTAATTCCACGTTTTGGACCTGTGAATTGGCCTCCAAGATCTTGTGATTTAACACCGCTAGACTACTTTCTGTGGGGCTATATAAAGTCAGTGGTCTATGCGGATAAGCCACAAACGCTTGACCATTTGGAAGACAACATTCGCCGTGTTATTGCCGATATACGGCCACAAATGTTGGAAAAAGTCATCGAAAATTGGACGTCCAGATTGGACTACATATGCCAGAAATCATATTTAAAATGTAATGCCACAAGATTATCTTCCGGATAAATATAATTCATGTCAATCGAATAATCCATCGTTGTTTTATTGCAACTTAAAGTTCTATACCTCTATAAAAAACACCCTTTATTAAATTTTTAATAAAAAATGAAAAAGTGAAAAATAAATAAAGCAAAATAAACTAAAACAAAACTAAATTAAATAAAATATTCCGGATAACGTACGGAGTTTGGCGAATCATGAGAGAAACGAGTTTGTTAAATGTCGAGATTTAAAACTGTTCAGCTATAGAAAAGAATTTATTCAAAGCTGGAATTTTATTCAAAATTTTTTAAATTTAAATGTTCAGGAAAGCGTTAACAGTTTGTTTAATGTTAAAAAGTGAATCTCATAGACCGAATGTGATGGAATGAGAATTAAAGTCTTGACACATTGGCGAAATGATTCATTCGGCTCATAATTTCTTTTGACTGACTTTAATAGTAAAGGTATATTTTACCTAGATAGACGAGTTGGAACGTTGAAGTTTATCTCAGACCAAAGAAATTAACTACAAATTGATCCATTAAGAAGTTTGACTACAACACTAACATTTCTACGATTTGCCACAGTGGGTAGACTCAGAAGCTTTAAATGGTTAATAAGGCAGTGAGACTTAAACTAAAATCCCATCGTAGATGTCTTAATGCAAAAAGTAAAAGTTGTTTTAGCACAGGTTCTGGCTTATCGGACTAAATTTTGATAACTAAATTTAAACATCAATGAATGATATACTAATTTTGGCCTCACCAAAGTCATATACTTGTATAGTGTTTTAGTTACTTAAGGGTCTTTAAATTCTTTGGACCATCTTTTGATAAAGGCAAAAGCATTTTTAGCTTTTAAGACTGTAGTGTTAATGGGAACATTTGTTCCAGATTATAGCTGTTAATTGTATTAGGAGAAGATTGAAAAAGTTTTCGTGAAAAGTACATAGTTTTACATTTTCTAATGTTCATTACACCAAGTAGCTAGATTGTTTAAATTCATCTGCAATAAACGCAAGATATATCATTTATAAATAACAAGAACAGAATCGGCCCGAAATGGCTACCTTGAGAAACTACTGTAGAGACATCAATTAATTGGCATGAAGTATCTTTAAATATCATACGCTGTGTTTTATTACTGAGATGCGAGGAAATCCATTGGAGAAGTCTTGGTTGTAATCCAAGAAGGTCTAGTTTACGGTTGAGAAATGAGTGATTTACCCTATCGAACGCTTTTCTGAAATCGGTGTATATAACATCAGTTTGCTTATGATCTTGAAAAGTTTTAGAAATGTAATGGGGTCATCTTCTTTAAATTAGGTTTTGCATAGTTGAAACGATAACTAGAATTAGGCAGTAATAGACACTTACTAGAAGCCGACCCTATAGCTAGTCACATAAGGAAGGGCGTACTAGACTATCGTGATACCTTACAGCAATACAGCAAACTTAAAAATACCATTCATCGAGAATCCGTTAACACCTTTGTTAACTCTCTTCCTGTGAATGGTGTTCCAGGTATTCAAACGCCAGCCAGTGCACACGATGAGCTCGAACTGCTTCGAGAGACCCGTAAAACACTGTCACTTAAGGTCAGGCTACCTACCTATCCAGACTCGACCCTGAAATACTAAACGGTATGTACCGCATGGAACGAATTTCGGCACGACACTAACCACCTGTTTGCATGTCCACTCAACCCGACTCATCTGACACACCTCTCTCTCGGGTCCGAAGCCGTAACTTAAGACGGGACCTATCTGACTCTAGGGGGGGTTCGCTGACCCCACAACCCCACAACAACAACAATAACAGTAACAGCATCAGCAACAATAACAAATCCTCTGACCGAACGAGCGGACCGCTTCTAAAATAAACCAAAAACCTTATCAAAGCAAAAATAATAAAATTATAAAATAACAAATTATATTTAATTATACTCTAATTATTTAAAATTAAATTAAATTAATAAAAAATAAAAATTTAAATATTATATAATAAAAATAAAACTAAACAAAAAATAATAAAATAAAATAAAATAAAAAAATTTAATTAAATTAAATTAAATAAAATTAAAAAAATTAAACAAAATAAAATAATATAAAATGAAATTAGAAAAAAATAAAACAAAAAAATAAAATAAAAAAATAAAATAAAATAAAATCAAATAAGATAAAGTAAATAAAATATAATATAAAAATAAAATAAAATAAATAATATAAATTAAATAAATTAAATAAATAAACCAAAATAAATTAAATTAAATTAAATTAAATTAAATTAAATTAAATTAAATATATTAAATTAAATTAATTTAATTTAAATAAATTAAATTAAATTAAATTAAATTAAATTAAATTAAATTAAAATAAATGAAGTGAAATCAAATTAAATTAAAATAAAGTATAATAAAATAAAATGAACCTAAATTAGAATAAAAAATAAATAAAAGAGTAATGAAAAAAAATTAAATTAAATAATTCAAAATGAAATTGAAATAAAATAAAATAAAATAAATATAATGAAGTAAAATGAAATAAATTAAAATAAAATACACTAAAATTGAATTAAATAAAATTAAATAAAAAATTACAATGTCGATTAAATTAAATTAAACGGACTGAAATCAAATGAAATAAAAAAAATTAATTGTATTAAATAAGAAACAAAATCAAATAAACAAAATAAAAAAATATTAATTTAAATAAAATAAAATATAAAATATAATTAATATAAATTATATATGACGCCAGATAAACTGATTTTATATCAAATAATGAGAAATGAAATACTACTATAAGACCAAAAATATGTATTAAGATTTGATGTTGACAAGCATTGCCGACGGTCTTCGATTTATAATTACTTGCTTATACTGATAAACAGGAAAAACTGTATACTCTTTCATATATACTTTATAACTATAAGCACCCACACTACGGATATGTATGTTATATGGGAATGTATTTATGATGGTTATTTATATATTTTTCTTATTTATATTCATTGCATTGTTTTGCTGTGCGTGAAAGTGTAATTATTTTTTATAATAAACGATTTTATAATTAAGTTTAACCGTACGTAGGCGGATTGGCTGTTATGCGGCGAAAAGTTGTTGTGTTGACGATGATGATGCAAATGCCCGTTGTTATAGTTGGTCGTGTTGTAATGTATTTTATGACGTTATTTTTTATATTGTAAAATATTCATTTCATTGTGCACTTTGTTGCTTATAGGGTGTTTTATTTTGCTTCGTTTTTATTTACTACTGGTATCTCTCTGGCAACTTTGTGTCAAGTGTAATGTAATGTATGTGCATATGCATGTATAATGTACACAGCACCAGTGAAATATACGCACTTACCGTCATTGAACTTTTTTCCACTCTGTTTACTTCTCTGCATGTAGTCTATCCGCAGGCGCTACCTGCCTGGCTGTTTCTGTGTTACTTCTGTGTTACATGCGTGCTCAGTACGATACAAAATACTTGCAACGATATTTACATAGATATATAAGTGACAGAAGTTGACTGACAAACTAAATATTTTTCATAAGCACGTATAAAGGAAAAGCAGTTTAACAACTTAATGTTATAGCTACCGTTAACGGTTTTAAGTTGTATCTAATTTGAGCTTAAAATGCTTTGTTAATTTAAATATCAATTTTTTTAACCATTTGCAAAAAAATTTCATATTTCTTTTTAATTTTTTTTTTCAGCTCATAATTGAAATGTAGTAAATACATTTTCTAATAGAAAAAAGTCATTGTCATGCCAACAAAGCGTTTAATTCCAGCCTAGTAAATATGCTAACCAATTTTATTTAACAAGAAAAGAAAGAAAGAAAAAATTGCAGGCAAATCACTTAAGCCGTCTAATTAGTCATTTTCTGTCATAATCATTGCCAGTCTTTGCTTTAGTTCCATTTTTTCCCCACTCAGCTTGCCAAGGAAGCTACAAAACAAAGATAATGCATAGCTCAAGCTCCTTTAAATATTCTACGGAGGAAAGAAGAGTGGAAAAAATCAGAATATCGACAGCATAATCGTAGATAAGACTTTCCATTCATTCAGTAAGTTAGCAGATTAGTCTGTTAGCTGTTGAGCCGTTGAGCTTCTCAATTTCTGATTTTTTTTTTTTTCTGCTCATACAGTGAATGGGTAGAGCGGTATGGAAAGCAGTAAGATTAAAAATAAAAAATGTTACTGCAAACTGCAGCTTTATAAGACATTTGCAAGATAGAAATATGACATATATATATACATACTATAATAACATAAATTTAAATTTAATGTGCATAAGAATAATATATAATAACAAAATAAAATAAAATAATATACAATACAATAAATTCAAATAAAAAATAAAGAATAAAATAAAATAAAATAAAAAAACTAAATAAAATAAAATAAGATAAAATAAAAAAAATTAAATTAAATTAAATTAAATTAAATTAAATTAAATTAAATTAAATTAAATTAAATTAAATTTAAAAAAGTAAAAATAAATTAAAAGACAAAAATAAAATAAATTAAAATTAAAAAAATAAAAAAAATAAAAAAATTAAATAAAAAATAAAATAAAATGAAAATAAAGAAATAAAGAAATAAAAAGAAAGTAAAAAAAATTTAAAAAAAATAAAATAAAATAAAAAAATTAAAAAACGACCGACCGAAAATATTTCAATTCAAATATAAAATGTTATTTAATGATTAGTTGGGAGCCGACTAAACAGTTTTCTTAATATGAGAAAGCGATTCAGATATGTCAATGTGCTTAAATAAAAGTTGAAACAAACAATTCCAAATTCGTGAAATTCAAAATTAGTTTTAAAAAAATTTAGAAACAAGGGGCGAAAATGTCTGGACATTCTAAACGGAACATAAAATTTTATTTCAAATAGAATCAGGGGGCTAGAAATTGAACCTGTTATTATTTTAACCATGAAAATTACACCAAGCATTTCCCGACGACTTGCAAGAGTATGGAGATTCATAAGTTTCAGACGACTAGTATAAGGAGCAACCCACGGTGGAATAAGTATCCTTAATATCGCATATAAAGTTCTATCTAGCGCATTGTGTGAAAGACTTATCGGACCTTATCAGTGTAGCTTTAGACCTGGCAAATCCACAATTGACCAGATATTCACCATGCGTCAAATCTTGGAGAAGACCCGAGAGAAAAGAATTGACACAATATACCTGGCCTATTTAGCTCTGCAGCTCATATTATTTTCTCCAGCATCAAATTGAAGAAATCACACGATAAAGAGTCCCCTTGTTTGAAACCTCGTTTTGCTTCTACAAGAGTGTGCAATTGTTGGCGTATGCCGATGATATTGATATAATTGGTCATAACATTGGCACCGTAAGTTCTGCGTTCTGCAGATTAGATAAAGAAGCGCTGCGAATGGGTCTGGTAGTGAACGAGGGCAAAACGAATTATCTCCTGTCATCAAATAAACAGTCATCGCATTCGCGACTTGGCTCCCACGTCACTGTTGACAGTCATAACTTCGAAGTCGTACATAGTTTCGTCTATCTGGGAACCAGCTTTAACAACACCAATAATGTCAGCCTTGAAATCCAACGCAGAATTACTTCGGATTGAGTAGGCAATTGAAAAGTAAATCCTCTCTCGACGAACCAAAATCAAACTCTACAAGTCGCTCATCAATTCCGACTTGACATATGGTGCAGAAGCCTGGACGATTTCTACATCCGATGAGTTGACTTTAGGAGTTTAAGAGAGAAAAGTTTTACGGAAAATGTATGGTCCTTTGCGTGTTGGCAACGGCAAATACCGCAGACGATGGAACGATGAGCTGTACGAGCTATACGATGACATTGACATAGTTCAGCGAATCAAGAGACAGCGGCTACGCTGGCTAGGTCATGTCGTCCGAATTTGGTGAAAACGCTCCAGCTGTGAAAGTATTCGTTGGAGTACCCGCTGGCAGAAGCAGAGGAAGACGAAGACCTCTCTGTTGGAAAGATGAGGTGAAGAGCGACCTGGTATTATTTGGTATTTCCAACTCACGCCAAACACAAGAAGAAGAAACGAGTTACACGCTAGTGTTGATGAGGCTATAATCGCGTAAGCGGTGCCTACGACAAAGAGAAGAAGAAGAAACAAAGATGAGAGAAAATGTAAAAAATTTGAAACAAAATAAAATAATTAGAAAATTATATAAAATAAATAAATAATTAATATTGTAATGAAAAATTTAAGTAGTTTTAAAATATAGTTTAAAAAATTTTAACCAAATAATCGAAATAAAAAATTACTTTAAACAAATGAATGTAATAACAAAATACAAAATATCATAAAATAAAAAGTATAAAAAATTAACAGAAAAATTTACTAAAGCAATTAAAATAAATGCTCTAAATTAAAGCAAAATTATTTAAATTTAATAAAAATAGAATGGAGGAAGAAAATAAAATTATATAAAATATGTAAAAATTTATTGATATAAAATAAAACAAAAGATTGCATTTATTGAAATTTGAAAGTAATTTAATTGCCAAAAATTGCATACGTTCTACTCAGAGCACTTCCATACATATGCATTTGTTGTTCATCTTTCAAAAGCATTTCTATTTAATTAATTCCATTACTATAATTTGAATTGTCTTTCGATAATTAGAAATTGCATTTAACACAATTCCATAGAACATTGTGCAACATTAAGACATCTTCTGCCTAACTAAACACTTGATTGGCCAATTAACTTGGCTTTTTAGGCAATATTTGACCAATAACTACTGGCAGCGTAACATAGCAACGACAATTAGTACAGAATTTTATGATTGCAATAGCAAGAAATCAATAATGGCATACCACAAATGACTTTGTGACACTATTCATACACGCGTTTACATCAATGTTTAAATATATGTATGTATTAAAATAAGGGTGATCAAAGTGGAGCTACTTTTTTCAATAGCCTTTTTTTGAGGGATCACACTGTCATGTTATTTTTGTTCAGTATTGTTTAGCATTTCATCATGGAAAGACCTACGACTGAACAACGTTTACAAATCATTCAACTTTATTACGAAAATTCTCGCTCTATAAGGAATGTGTTTCACGTGCTTCGCTCAACTTATGGTCAACAAAATCGGCCTACTAAGCGTACTATTCGCAACACCAACACCCATCTTGAGACCCAGCATTCATTATTGGATAATATTCGACCGAACAGACCAAGTCCAGCACGCATTGTACACGAAGACCGTGCAGAGTCGATTCGGCGCCATTCACAGCAACTCGGACTGACGTATGGAACGACTTGGCGCATTTTACATCAAGATCTTAAATTGAAAGCATACAAAAGACAACCTGTGCAAGAACTGAAGCCACTCGACCTTGTCAAGCAACATCGCTTCGCTCTATGGGCTTTTGAAAAGTTCCAAGAAGATCTAACATTTTCGAGCAAAATTTTGTTCAGCGGAGAGACCCATTTCTGGCTCAATGGGTTGTAAACAAGCAAAATTTACGCATTTGGGACGGATCGCAACCTGAAGAGATTCTCAAGAGTTGAGATTTCATCCAGAAAAACAACGCTTTGGTATGGTTTGTGGGCCGGTGGAAACATCGTCCCATATTTCTTCAAAAATGATGTCGGTGAGAACGTAACCGTCAATGGCGACCATTATCGCGCCATGATAGTCGGCGGCACTTCCCACACATCGCATCAATCAGTGGATTTATAATAATTTCACGTTTTGGGGCGGTCGATTGGCCATCAATTCGAGTGATATCACACCGTTAGAGTTTTTACTATGGGGATATGGAAAGCCTAAAGGCTATGCGGACAATTCAGCTTGGAAGCAGACCTTGAATCAAAACATCACACATATCATTCGCCAATTAACTTTCTACCAAAATTCCAAAATTCTTACCAAAATTCTAAATAAGATTCTAAAAAAACTACCAAATTCTTTAGAATGACAATAAATATTCCTTATTAAATTTAAATTTTCTTTGCTTTTTTCTTTAAAAAAGTAGAGAACCTCGAAATCGATTACCCGTTATTTATATACATACATACATGTTTGTATGCTTGTATGAAGAGCTTTGTATATAGTAAAATAATAATAATTTCTGTATGAAAAAATTAAACAAGAAAATTTGTATGTACTTGTATACACATTGAAAAAATGTACATGCTCGAGTCCAAAAGTCGCGTAAACATCAGACATTTTAGTGTTGTGACAATCAAAAGAAAAATACAAAAAAAAAAAAAATACAGAAAAACTTGTCGTGTACAGTAGCATACAACAATAATAAGAATAATAACAAGCGAAAATTATAAAAAACATGCTTATGTACATACATGTGTATGTGTACATATGTACATGTGTATATACTGAAATTTGTATGCATTTGTTGTATGTATGTACACACATAATGGTGATAAGATACAACAACATAATAATAATTGAAAAAAATACAATATATATATACATATATATACGTATGTAGTTGTGTATGCACATCTACATTTACATTATTATTACTTTGTTGTACAACATAGTTGTCAGCCAAATTGGCAGTACAGCAGCAGTCATCAGGCCAATTGTAGTCTGTCGCGTTTCTATAAAGCCCTGTTGGAAATTCTTTTAATGAAAAATAAATTAAATAAATAAACAAAAAGTAAAAACAGAAGCATTTTCAATTAAAATTTAAATCTGATTTTCAAATAAATTCATTTACGAAAACAAATCAAAAAGTTGCTGTTGAGTGTTCAGAAACAATACATTTATAAAGATTAATTACATATATAAAGTTATTTTAAGCATTTCTACAAGCCTTTCTCAATTTCGCTCAGCTAAAGTAGCTTAATATATTTTTTATACAATTCCTGTTAAATAAAATTGCCAGTTTAAATGACACCAAGTAATTTATCCACGCGTCCACATGATATCAGACAGCCGCCGAGCAGCAACATGCATGCAACGTGTCGCTTATGTAACATGTTAGCTCGATTTCTGTGAAGTTTTGCTGTATGTATATGTACGTATATAAAAGAAAAAAAAATATATAGGGTGTTTTTTTATAGAGGTATAGAACTTTAAGTTGGCATTACTTTTCAAGATGGCGACCGATTTAACAGCTGTCAAGTGATTTATTCTCAGTTTGGTTTGGCAATTCATCATGAATAGACTCACGTCTGAACAACGCTTGCAAATAGTGCAATTTTATCTCGAAAATAATGGTTCTGTGCGGGAAACGTATCGCGCACTACGTCCAATAATACGGACCAATGATTCCGCCAGTCCATAAAGCGCACCAAACAGTAAGTTTTTCTGAATGTAACGCTGTTTCAACATACACTTGAGGATTACCTTCACTCCAAATGCGGCAGTTTTGTTTGTTGACGTAGCCATTCAACCAGAAGTGCGCTTCATCGCTAAACATCGCTAAAAACTAGGCATTGAAGATGGCGGAACGCCGAAACCGGTTTGTCGAAAAACCAAAATTGACAAGGAATGACGGAAAATCGTTCCATTTTAAAACAGGAAGATACCTCTATACGTTTAAACGATCATTTGTCGGAACCTAATTGATCGAACTACCGCCAAAAGTACTTAAGAACGTGAAATTTGGTATACTACACCTACATAATGAAGTGCATATTGTTTCCGAAAATCATCGAAATCGGACAAATATAAAATACAGCTCCCATACACCGGTTTGTTCAGATGTAAAGTTTAGATCAAATTTCAGTCATAAAAGCATTTAAGAGCATGAAACATTTAACGTGTGATCCATTTCAATGTTCCCTACTTTTTTAAAGAAAAAACACCCAGAAAATTCAAACTTAATGGGAAAAGTTTATTATCATTCAAAAGGACATTCTTTGACATTTATTTTTTGGAGTCTATCTCTTTCAAATGTTGACCGCGGCTACTTCTCAGATGGTTCATCCGTTGAGTCCAATTTTCGATGACTCGTTCGAGCATTTCGACTGGTAACTGGCGAATGGCACACGTGATGTTCTGCTCCAAGGCCTGAATCAAAGCGAGATTGTCCGCATAGACTTAAAACTTTACATATATCCACAGGAAAAAGTCTAACGGTGTGGTATCACATGATTTTGGTGGCTAATCGACCGGCATAAAACGTGAAATTATCTGCTCACCGAATTGTTCTCTCAATAAATCCCTTGATTGATGTGATGTGTGGGAAGTAACGCCGTCTTGTTGAAACCAAATGTCGCAGGGACCACGAGCTTCAATTTCAGGCATTAATCAGTCGGTTATCATGGCGCGATAACGGTCGCTATTGACGGTTACGTTCTCACCGAGATCGTTTTTGAAGAAATATGGACCGATGATTCCACCTGCTCAGAAGCCACACCAAACTGTTGTATTTTCTGAATGAAATTGCAGCCCTTGAATCTTCAGGTTGCTCTTCGTCCCAACTCCGGCAATTTTGCTTGTTTACATAGCCATTGAGCTAGAAATGGGCCTCATCGCTTAACAAAATTTGACTCGGAAACGTCGGATCTTCTTGGAACTTTTCAATTGTTCCACAAGCTGTATTTTGTACCGTTTTAATATAAGATCTCCACGTAAAATGGGCCACGTCGTTCCCTTCTTCAGTCCGAGTTGCTGCGAACGGCGCCGAATCGACTCTCCATGGCCTTCGTGTACACTCTCAGCTACGGCCGCTATATTTTCTTCACTGGGCACTTGACGTGATCTGTTCGGTCGAATATTATCCAATAATGAATGCTGGGTTTCAAGATGGGTGATGGTGTTGTGAATAGTACGCTGAGTAGGTCGATTATGTTGACCATAAGTTGAGCGAAACGCGTGAAACACATTTTTTACCGAACGCGAATTTTTGTAATAAAGTTGAGGTATTTGTACACGTTGTTCAGGCGTAAGTCTTGCCATGATGAAATGCCAAACAATACGGAACAAAAATAACATGACAGCGTGACACGACTCACGCGTGATCTGTCAAAAAAAGGCTCTTGATAAAAGTACCCCTATTTGGATCACCCTTTGTTTTAAATTGAATACTAGTAGTGTAAATCATGGAAATATCATGGAGAATCATATCGGAATCGATATTATACAGCCCCCTACAACCGATTTGTTCAGATATGAAGTTTTTGGTTTAAGATCCGGCGAAAAAGCGTGAATTTGGTATTTTACAAACGAAAATTCAAGTTGATATTGACACTGAAAATTATGAAAATCGAATTTTGCAATTGCGTATAAATTTGATGTGTTCATGAAAGGTATAAAGACATGACCGAAAATAGTAGTTCTTTCTTATTTTTATTTTTATTTTTTATTTTTATTTAAATTTTTATTAATTTTATTTTTATTTTTATTTCTGTTTGTTTTTTCTTTTATAAATACATATTTTTTTCGGATTCTATGCTTTTAAATTTGCTGATAAATTTTTATGTGTTACATGAAAAATAATAATTAAAACACAAACACTAATGTAAATCCACTTTAGCCCATTGTGCGTATTTATCATTTTTTTATTTTATCCATTTTTTTCTTTTGTTTGTTTTTCTCGTTTTTTTTTTCTGCAGTTACTTAATTTAATTATTACTTTTGTGCTTTACTGTGTACAAGCTTGATAATTATAATATTGGCATTACGTATTTATAACCATGTTTTATTTGTCACGCTTCATTAAAATTGAATTAACGGTATATTAGCACTTAGCGTTAATTCATATTTGTATGAACGAGTACATATGTGAAGGCTGTTGTTGTACTCGTATGTTCTTGAGTAATTATGCGTGCACATTATGCCTACGTATATATATACAATATTCGCTTTTATTTGTATATTTGCTGTAACTAAGTAATTGTGTCTTTAATTGCTGTGTGGGGAGACGAATAAGTTGATTTACGCTACTCTACAATTTCTTCTATAAACAAAAAATCTATTTTACCTAATGGTTTTTATTGCGACATCTGACATAATCTGTTCAAGTTTCGCGAATTTTTTCCAAAAGTAGAGGATTAGATTTACAAAAATTTAAGTTTCTCTTTTTTCTCATTCCCAATTCTACAAGTATACATGAAAACTATTATACAAAAAACTATATAAACAAATAATAAACTAACTAAAAAAATTTTAGTCCAAACAGAATTCTTTTTATGTTTCTAATAAATAAAAAATATATTTTTTAAAGAAATTATATATTTTATAAAAACAAAATTCTTTTATTTTCAGGTATGTGCGAAAATAGCTAAATTATATGAAATTGTAATCGGTAAGCCAACAAAAATATACTTTTAGTCAGTTTCTCTTAATAAGACTCAAAAAAAAAAAAACACAAACCTAAAACAAAATGAATAAATAAAAAAAATTTAATTCAACTAACTTGAATTGAATAAAATTAGAAAATAAAATTTAAAAAAAATTAAATAAATAAAAAATTAAAATAAAATAAAATAGTGTAAAATGGAATACATCACAATAAATGAAATTGAAATTAAAATTAAAAATTTTACGGTATATAATAAATGAAATGAAATTACAAACCAAGATATAACAAAATAATACAAAATTAAGCAAAATTAAATAAATGGAAATAAAATAAAATAAAGTATTTTGTTTATAAATTAATTCGTTCCGGTTTCTTGTGTTCAAAAAAAAGCGTTTCCAGGTAGTTCTTGACCGTTACAGTCACGTGGTGCCATGATGCAATATCCCCTTGTGATGCCTTTCAATTGTTTCTGGCCATTTATAGCCCAAAGCACGGCTCAAACGCGTTAGTTAACGAGTTCAGTTTGAGTTTGACACAGATCTGGATCCAGTGATCCATTTCTCATCGTCAAACTTTTTGGGTTGGGCAAAACGCTCAATGCCTTTGACGCTAAAGTCCCAACTTTTGCCTTACCGGTCCGCGCAGATTCACAACAAACTTCCATTCGATGGGCTTCAGCTGGACTTTTGTTCGTGCTGTTAATTTAACACAAATTCGGACATTTTCGAAGAGGCAAAGAACAAAGCTGTCGTCAGAAATAGACGCTGATGCACACTATTTATTATTGAAGGATATGAAACCTAATAAAATGGGTAATCGCTTCCAAGATCGGCCACAACTTGCAGGAGCCATCTTTTGAGAACGAACAGCAGTAATTTTTACATCCAATATTTTTTTGCGCCGGGATAGGCACCCACCGTCATTGCCGTCATCACAATAATGCTACGACCCTGGAACTGCTCTAACGTTACTTTAACGTGTCCTTCCACAGCAGCACTAAGACGATTTTGTCCGCACCCAGAGGGCCTTCTAGGTTCTCCAGCATGCCTCTCGCTCCTCAATTTGCCTATGTGCGCATTTAAAAAAAGTTTGCTCTGGGCTGGATTCGCTAGCGTCATTTTATGTTCTTTTTCCATTTTATTCAATTATTTCTAGAAATATCTATCCAGAGTTTCGCGTTCCTCATCAGCCTAACCGTTCATCTACCGCAATTTCCTTGTTCTCAGCGACTACACCATCGATATTAGGTATATGTTTTATAATTTGATCTTTGAACCGCTGAAGCAACTTGCGGACGAGCTTTTGCTCCACTTTGTGGTATGCGCGTTAATGTTTTTTCAAGAAATAGAGGGATCTACAGTTTATACTAAGGATGGGTTGTAGGTATCTAATTTTATATCATCTCTTATTGTATACATATATTACTTGATGCATGAAAGTGATTCCGTTCGATTACTAGCAGTCATATAGGAAGGCTTTCACTTATCACTAGAACAGCTCACAGCCCCAACATTATGGTCGGTTATCTATCTTTAGTTTGTCCGTCTACAACTCTGCTCCAGAAGATTAGGCAGCCACTGGCATCAGCTGTTTTCGTCTTGCGTAGACGACAATATTTCCACATTTTATTCTAGTGAACTTTTTTGCGGAGTTTATCATTGCTGCTCCATAGTTTAACCTTGGATCCAATCTTATATCCTTTCATGCCTTAAATTTTGATGGAATGTGCCTCATTGTTAATATTAACAGCTTGATCTTTTCTTTAGCTACTCTGAGTACGCTTGGGTAAAGCTACGGTTGCCTTCATATCATAAGCTGATTTAATTTAATTTCCTTCCTGCGTGTTCAGTATCGCGGACAGTGATTATTGTCATATGCATAGCCAAGTGATGTGTCATCAAGCATCTTGAGATTTAATATGTCAACTAAGAGGTCCATGCCGACAATCTAGCCTTGTGCTGCACTGACCTAATATTTGGTTTGGTTTGGTTAGCTTCTCATGACTAAGCTAAGGTACGTGTGAATATTGATATTTTTCCCGAGAGTTATTCCATTGGACGCTATTGTTGTTTATGGCATCCTTGATAAACTAATTCGACGCCTCTTGTGACGTCCTCAATGGAATCCGGTGCCGATTTCAAGCATGTAAAGGGGCCGACAAGCTAGTGTTTCGCCGGGTTTTCCTTACCCTTGATAATAAATAAGAGCTGTTGTCTCTTCCAGCTGCTAAATTTAGTACTTATTTTAATAATAAACTCAACGGTTACCCTCCTCTCGCTCAAGATATCTCATCGGGTCCAAGCATTTTGTTGGACTTGAACATATTTATTGCTAATTGTAGTTTTTCAGTTGCAAAAGGTGATATTTCTCCGCCTTTAGTATCTGTAACAGCGGCTACTATTTCGTGAGTTGGAAAATGGCATATTTCCCACTAGCTCAATTTATCTTTTCGCAAGTGGAGGTGGAGACAATTTATTCGCAGTTGAGCTCAGTTCTCTGTCCACCAGTGCGCACCGAGTTTTGATTTCATATTTGCCAAACCCACCTGTAAGAGTATGTTCGACGAAAATTTCCTCCCAGCGTGTATTCTCTTGGGATCTGTGAAGAGAAAGTAATCGCTGTGGCCCAGATCTGGGGAATGCGGTGAATGCGAAAGCAATCCGCAGCCAAATTTATGGATTTTCGCTGTCGATTGCACTGAATTGTGACGCGGTGCATTTTCTTGGTGAAACAGCACTTTCTTTTTCTTCAAATGCGGTCGTTTTTCGGCGATTTCGTCCTTAAAAACGGTCCAATGACGCTATGTAATAGAAGCAGTTGATGGTGCTTCCTTTTTCAAGGTAGTCAATTAAAATTATTTAATGCTTATCCCAATATCAACACCATAACCTGGCCAGCCGACTGTTGCGTTTCTCCATGCTTAGGAGGGGTCCATCATGTGTAGTCCACTCGGATGACCGAGTGAAATGATCGAGCAATGTTTCGTCCATTGTCACATATCGATGCAAAAACTCGGGTTTATCACGCTCGAATATCTCCAAACACTGCTCCGAATCATGAACTCTTCGTTGTTTTCGATCAAAAGTGAACTCGCTTTGCACAGAGCTTTTTCATATCCAAATATTCGTGAATGATGTGATACACAAATTCAGTTGATGTCTTTAGAATTCCTGCTTTTTCATTCAATTTCAATTTACGATTATTCAAAATCATTTTGTGTTTTTTTTTTTTTTTTTTTGATATTTTCATCGGTAACAACCTCTTTTGGGCGTCCACTACGTTCACCGCCTTCGGTGCTCATTTCACCACGTCTAAACTTGGCATACTTGTCTTTGATGGTCTATTTTCCGGGGGCAGCGTCCGAAAACTCGTCATCTAGCCAAGTTTTTACTTCAAATGGTCCGTCAGCTGTCAAATTTATACACGCGTCTGTTGAAGATTACGGCTAATTAAAAATCTAAATTGATTTAATTCTAGTAAAGCCATCTATGTCTCAGGGCAGGAACTTTCAAATGACCTGTTCTGTATGCTTATTATTAAATTTTATCCTCGTAGATGCTTTTTTGGCAGATTTTTGATCCAAAATATCATATCGGAAGAGATTGGTTGTAGGGGCGTTATATGATATAGTATTCCGATTTCGATAATTTTCAGTACCAATATGCAATTCATGATATTTGTGGATATTACAAAATTTAATGCTCTTCAATCCTTTTTTTGATTGAGTTTTTTTACTTCTGAAGATATCGGTGTTTCGGAGCTATGTGTTATGTTAGTCCGATTGCGATGATTTTTGAACCAATTTGCAGTTCGTTATTTGCGTGTTCTTTGGTAGTTTTTTTATGAATTTATGATTCAAAATTTGAAATCTGAAAAATTGGTCGTATATATACTATAGTGGTCCGATCTGGCCAGTTCCGACAAATGATTGTTTAAACCTATATATGTATATTCCTACCAAGTTTTGGGAAGGACTAATTTGCGTTCAAACCGACAAACGGACAGACGAACATGACTAAATCAGCTCAGTTCGTCATTCTGATACGATCAGTATAGATTTCGGTGAATCTATCTCTTCTCCTTCTAGTACTTCGGACCAAGGTTAATATACCATTTCATGTACATGAAAGGTAAAATGAATTAAAATTAGATAAAAAAAGATTTAAAAAAAATAAAATCAAGCATATTAAACTCATTTTATCGTATAAGATTTTATGTCTAGCCAGTGGCGGATCCAGAATTTCCAGCAGGGGAGGGGCTAAAATATATTCAATTTTTTTGGAGACATCAGACACGAATAAACTGCAAAAGTAAATTCGAATTAAGATTTACATTGCTTCCGAAGGGGAAGGAGTCCGGACCCGAAAACCCCACGCGTGGATCCGCCACTGTGTCTAGCTCTAATTACACTACTATATAAAATTCAAGCAAAAATCATACTAAAAATTGTCATGTCGCGTTAAATGAATTCTTAAACGTTTTGTACTTGCTAGTAATTAAACCAGCGTACAGATTTAGTATATATATTTAAGAGCGCCAATAGCACCACTTCATTCACTATTTACATGCCACTTGAATGGCAGCAGTCAAAATTGTCATAGTATTTACTACATGTACATACATACATATATTGCCTATCAGATAAAAATATATTGTCCACTAGTTTATTGCATACAATTATTGCCAGGCACACAACTCACATGCATTTTGTTGTTATTGTTGTTGCTGCTGTTATTGTCACCATCACCGTTTGAGTGGCGGCCCATTATCTGCTTAAAATGCCATTTACAACCGCCACTTGCCGTGGCATAAAGAATTCAGTGATTTGTATGCAAGATTTAATTGAAACTAGAGAGAGAGAGCGAGGAAAAACGAGTAACCAACTGACAGCCAATGAAAATGAGTAAAACAAATGATAAAAATTCGTGTTAACGACAAGCGGCCAGCTATGTGATGGTGGGTCAGTGCATAGTTTTCTATATGTATATATATGTATATACATATATATGTAGGTTAGTGTAGGTACATTAAAAAATAATGTCCTCATATAAGTTGTTGCACTCATTTGTTGTTGGCTTCTTTATAATTGCATTTAATGTTGCAAATTTAAATTTAACCCATTTTTGTGGTCTTTTTTAGCCGTTAATGGCGGGTCAAGCCAGTAATTGACACTATGGTGATTTTTACGCTAGTGCGAGATAAGATGTAGTTATAGATACGAGTCAGGCGTCAAAATATGGTATTTTTTGTTACAAGTGAGTGAGCGAATGGACTATTTATTTTTAATTTTTTTCAATTTATTAAATTTTTTTTAATATTATTTTTACAAAATATTTTTTAATTTTTTTTCCATTTTTTTTTTCAAACATATTTCGAAAATAATAATAATATTAATTGTGCAATAATATGTGGAATAAAATGTGCATTTGAAAATAGATAAAAATTTCAAAATTTGAAATTTTGTATTTTTTTCAACGCAAATTTCTGATAAATAATTTTAACAAAACCTAACCTCAAACCCGTAAAAAATCTATAGAAAAAATAAACTGCTTGGGTTATAGGAATAGCAGACACTGAACATAAAATAAATTACATTTTTGAAAATATTTTTTACGAAAATTGCTTTAAATTAGTTTATAATAAATAAAATAAAGGGTGATCCATTTCAAGCTTCCATAGTTGTTGTTTTTTTTTTAAGAAAAAACAGAAAATTCAATATTAATTAAATTTTATATGGAATGTTTATTATCATTCGAAGGAAAACGTTTTTGCATTTATTTTTTGAAGATTATCTCTTTCAAATATTGGTCTCGGCTACGACTCAGATGATCCATCCGTTGGGTCCAATTTTCGATGATTCGTTCGAGCGTTTCGACTGGTAACTGGCGAATGACACGCGTGATGTTTTGCTCCAAGGTCTTAATCGAAGCGGTTTTGTATGCATAGACTTTAGACTTTGCATATCCCCACAGAAAAAAGTCGAACGGTGTGATAGCATACGATCTTGGTGGCCAATCGACAGGCTCAAAACCGAAGTGTTCTCTCAAAAAATCCATTGATTGGTGCGACATGTGCGAAGTGGCGCCATCTTTTTGAAAGGAAATATAATGGAGATCACGAGCTTCAATTTCAGGCATCAAATAGTCTGTTATAATGGACGGATGATTCCACCGGCCTAAAAAGCACACCAAACCGTTGTTTTTTCTGGATGAAATGGCTGCTCTTGGATCTCCTTAGATTGCTCTTTGTCCCAAATGCGGCAGTTTCGCTTGCTTACATATCCATTGAGCCAAAAATTGGCCTCATCTTTGGAAAAAATTCGGCTCGAAAACGACAGATCTTCTTGAAACCTTTCAAGAGTCCATAGAGCGAAGCGATGTCACTTGGTAAGGTCGAGCAGCTTGAGTTCTGGCACAAGTTGTATTTCAATTTAAGATATCGACGTAAAATGCGCCAAGTTCCATACATCAGTCCGAGTTGCTGCGAATGGCGCCGAATCGACTCTTCACGGTCTTCGTGTACACTCACAACTACGGCAGCTATATCTTCTTCACTGCGTGGTGAACGTGATCTATTCGCTCCAATATTATCCAATAATGAATACTATGTCTCAAGATGGGTGATGGTGTTGCGAATAGTACGCTCAGTAGGCCGATAATGTTGACCATAAGTTGAGCGAAGCGCGCGAAACACATTCTTTACAGAACGTGAATTTTCGTAATAAAGTTGAATAATTTGCAAACGTAGTTCAGGCGCAAGTCTTTCCATGATGAAATGCCAAACAATACTGGGCAAAAGTAACATGACAGCTTGACATGACTCACGCGTGTTGTGTCAAAAAAAGGCTATTGAAAAAAGTACCACTACTTGGATCACCCTTTAAAGGCCTTTAAGCGCCATTTGATTCCCCATATCTTTTAATATAATTAAAAGAATCTCAGTAATTTTTCAAACCAAGCAGTCGCTTTAATTCCGAACTTCCCGTCAGCTTCGCAACTCACATCAAAATCTCTAAACTTGAGGTATGTAATTGCATTTCACGAAATTAAAACATTTAATAATGTATTTACGCGCAAAATCGTGGAAATGTTATTTGCCACAGCACTCAATGTAAGTACGACGTGCACCAGCAAGTATGCAATTACATGCCACTACCACTATAAATGTGTAGAGGATGAGACAAATCACGATGACGTCTGCTGAAATGGCGTGCAATAGTAATTTTTAAACCACAGACACGACGTAAATCACTTAAAAACGTTTTTACACCGTTGCGGTAAAGGACTGAGGAGTGTACTTTTAGGCGCTCGCGCGTACTTTTAATTAACTCCAGCCACAATACTTACACCGTAGCCACCACAGTCACCACAACTCACACGCCCATTTGGCGTGAGTGTGGCCTGCCACTCTATCTAACTCATCGCACATCCCACAATCCAACTGTCTTTCGGTCATCTAGACACTCTATCAACGCAAACACCAACACCCACCCGCTCATCCACTTACGTGGAATAAGCGCACTTTCGCGCGCTGCACAAGAATTTGGCCAATTAATTTCCGCAAATGCAAACAAACACAACAAATTGTACAGCGAGAGCGCGTAGAATAGATGGAAAAAAATGAGAAATCCAAAATTAAGAAAAAAAAACCGTGTGACAAGTTAAATGAAAAATTTCGTAAAGGGTCTGCTTGTGGTGATGTAGCACCTAAAATTATGCAACCACATAGAACTGCTGCTCGAAGCTGATGCGAAACTAACTTGGTTAGGCGCTTTTGTGTATAAGGGAGGGAGAGTAAGAGCGCACATACAGCACAGCCGCCAAGCTTCATTTGAAAAACCAACAGCAGCACTGACAGCAACAACAACAACAACAGAAAAAATAAATGTTCCCAGGAATGAAATCGTAGCTCTACATTAAAATGTGTGGAATTTTTAATTGCATTCGTCGCTCGCCAACGTCCATCCGACGAGCACGCGCTGGTCGTAGAATATTTGGTGGCGCTGCAACTTGCTTTGCAATTGTGCATTCAGTCAAATCATCAAGTTGTGGGCGTGTTGGCTACGAGTTTGTTATTACTATTTGTACTCAGTATTTGGTTTGGGAATTTTTAGAATTTATTTTTTCTACCACATATTCCATTCATTTAATGTTATTACTCCTTAAGATATGCTGTGCAAGAAAAATAGGGCAACTCAAATAAGCCCAGAGATAGTTAATGTTTTCATAAAGTATACACACCAAAAAAAAAAAAGACAACGCATTTTCGTAGCATATTTTAACTCGTAATCTTCAAAACAAAAGTATACTTTTGACCCCTACTTCAAAGCCTTCCCCAAAAAACGAGCTCGGAAGCGAGTTATAGGGTTCAATCCTATCAAAATATTATTCTTCGGTATATTTTACTAGGGTAAATTCTCCAAACGAAGCACCAAAAAACTGAAAAAAAAATTAAAATAAAATAAAACGAAATAGAACACCGGAAAAAAATTATCTAAAATAAAAAAAAAAATTAAAAAATTAAAAAGAAAAAAACTAAACTAAATCAAATAAAAGAAAAAAAGTAACAAACTGAAATTAAAATGAAATAATTTAAAATAAAATAAAATAAAATAAAAATAAAATAAAAAAATTAAATAAGATGAAATAAAATTAAATTAAATTAAATTAAATTAAGAAAAAATAAAATAAAATAAAAAATTAAATGAAATGAAATGAAATGAAATGAAATGAAATGAAATGAAATGAAATGAAATGAAATGAAATGAAATGAAATGAAATGAAATGAAATGAAATGAAATGAAATGAAATGAAATAAAATAAAATAATATAACATAAAATAAAATAAAAGAGAATATAATGGAATAAAAAACTAAAATAAAATAAATAAATTAAACTAAACTAAATTAAGAAAAAAAATGAAATAAAAAAAAATAAAATAAAATGAAATGAAATAAAATGAAATAATATGAAATAAAATGAAATGAAATAAAATATAATGGAATAAAAAATTAAAATAAAATAAATAAATTAAATTAAATTAAATTAAATTAAATTAAATAATATGAAATGAAATGAAATGAAATAAAATAATATAACATAAAATAAAATATAATGGAATAAAAAATTAAAATAAAATAAATAAATTAAATTAAATTAAATTAAATTAAGAAAAAAAAATGAAAGAAAATGAATTGAAATGAAATGAAATGAAATGAAATGAAATGAAATAAAATAATATAACATAAAATAAAATAAAATAGAATATAATGGAATAAAAAATTAAAATAAAATAAATAAATTACATTAAACTAATGAAATAAAATAAAATAATATAACATAATATAAAATAAAATAAAATATAATGGAATAAAAAATTAAAATAAAATAATTAAATTAAATTAAATTGAATTAAATTAAATTAAATTAAAATAAATTAAATTAAATTAAATTAAATTAAATTAAAGTAAAATAAATCAAATTAAATTAAATTAAGCAAAAAAATTAAATAAAATAAAAATTAAAGTAAAATAATATAAAATAAAAATAAAATAAAATAAAATAAAATAAAATAAAATAAAATAAAATAAAATGAAATGAAATGAAATGAAATGAATTGAAATGAAATAAAATGAAATAAAATAAAATAAAATAATTTAAAGAAAATAAAGTAAAAGAAGTTAAAATATAATAATATAATGTAAAATAAAAAATTTATTAAAATTATACGTTAAATGATATAAAAGAATAACATTAAATATAATTAAAAAAATTAAAGAATAAAATAAAATATTAAATAAAATAAAATGAAATGAAATAACTATAAACAAAATAGAAAACTTGCATACAAAGTAAATTAAAGCCACTGGAAACCTGAAACAAAAGCTTAAATGATTTAAAATAAATAAAAATTTAATTCTGTAAAAAAAAGTTAAATTAAATAACTAGATGTTTTTTCACTGTTCAATAGCATTAATTATTTTTTTCGAGCTATATCAGACCTTATTTTGTGAAAAGTGAAAAAATTACAGCAACGGTCTGAGTCTACGCTTCCTATTGAGATTTCTTTCCATACACCCTTGTTCAAATTGGATCCGAACTTGGGATGCCCACAACACAAACCAATGATTTACCAATTAGGCTACGTGTCTGTGTCTGTCGTATTAAGGGGATATACCACTCCAGAATTTTCGGAAAGTGAACTTTTTTCTTTCAAATGATACATTACGGTCTCAAAAATGTAATCCCGAAAGATTGTGACAGAAAAATATTTCGAAATGCCCCATTTTCTTTTTCTAGTTGTAGCGTCTGTTTCAGTCAGTAAGGCATACTCAAAACTTTAAACGCGTTTATCTCAAAACTGCTTTTTTCAAGTTGGCCAGAAACATAACTCAAACAATTTACAACCGATTCACTTCTTTTTTTAATTTGGATAGTTTTTTTTATTAACAACTTTTGAACAATTTTTTATGATAAATTGTCCTTCTCCCTTTAGTGACCCGCGATTTTGTCAAAAATGCATATATTGAAAAAATCCTACGTACTTCTGTAGCTATTACTATTTACAAGCGCAAACCGTTCAACAACTTATTAAAATATAAAAATTACAAGAGCTGTGTGTCCAGCCGAAAAAATGGAGACATCCTAGTTTAATAGTTTTCCCGAAAAAAAATATCAAAAGGCCTAACCCTTTAGGTCATTATTATTTTTCACTTTTCCCTCTTCCTACATATTCACGATCAATCGTTTAGAATTTCTGTAGCTTTAAACTTGCCACAATATAGCTGATTTTATGAAAATCTACTAACAAATATTCCAAGGTAACGTCTTTTTTATTGTTAGCGAAAATTGCGTTCATTTGGAAGACTCTTCCGTAATTCCTAGATACTTTTTCAGGTTACTAAGCATATAATCACATAAATTAAAATTTCAAACATTAAATATAATAGATTATAAGATAATATAATAACCTTATACAAAATACAAACAAAAATTTAATTAAATAAATGAAATGGTTTTTTTAAATAAATTAAAAATAAAATTAATCAAAACAAAATAAATCAATGAAAAAAATTAAATAAAATACAAAGCAAGAAATAATAATTTAAAATAAAATAATACAATTTGTAAAAAAAAAGATAAAATTTAACGAATCTAAATTAAATCAATTCAAATTAAATCAAATAAAAAAATTTATAAACAAAATTAAAATAAAGTATAACAAAATATAATTAAATAAACTAAAATAAAGAATTAATTGAGATAAATAAAAAGAAATAAAATATTATAAAAAAGGAAAATTATTTAAAATATAATGAAGGGTTTTCTAATAGGTATGATATGAATTCTAAGTGTCGTTTTGGCCATTTTTAATATGTCATGATTTTTCATTTTTTTCATTGTATTCAGTAATTTTTTCAATTTCATCAATGGACCACCATAAACGTCGTGAATTTGCTGATTTTGCCTTGAAATCATCCTCTCCGATGAGACTCACTTTCATGCGCTAAATAAACAAAACTGTCGATCCTGGTGTGAAGAAAATCCACAAATTATTCATGAACAACCATTACATTCACCTAAATTGACAGTCTGGTGTTGTTTTTGGTCAGGTGGAATCATTGGTCCGTACTTCTTTCGCAATGAAGCTAGTAGCACCGTTACTATCAATGGAAAACGGTACAGGTCCATGATAACCAACTTTTTATGGCCACAATTTGGAGAAGTTGATATTAACAACATCTGGTTCTAACAAAACGGGGCTACGTATCACACAGCACGTGCAATAATCAAATGAACGCGGGAAGGTTTGGAGATTCGAAGTTGTAATTTAACACCATTAGACTACTTCTTGTGGGGTTATTTGAAGTCATCAGTCTTTAGCAATAAACCAGACTCTCTTCCAGTTTTAAAAGTCAATAATGAACGTGCTGTTCATAACATACGACTTGACTTAGTGGAGAAAGTGCCCAAAAATCGGGTTCATCGAATTCGTTACTGCAATAGAAGTCGTGGAGGCCATTTGGATGATGTTATATTCAGAACTTAATTGTATCAATTGTACTTCACATTAAATAAAAAACATTTGAATTTCCTTAACTACTAGTGTGTGTGTGTGTTTTTTTAAAGGAATCATATCACTCTCATTGGAAACCCCTATATAAAATAGTATAATTTAATAACTTTGAATATAAAAATTGAATTAATTAAATTAAATAAAAAATAAAATGGAATAACATAATATAAAACAAAATAAAAATAAAATAGCATAAAGCAAAAAAGAATAAAATAAATAAAAAAATTAGAAAAGAAAATTAATTAATTGATATAATTATTATAATATAATAATATAAAATAAAATAAAGTAAAACTAAAATATATTAAAATAAAAGATTTTTTTTTAAATAAATAAAAAAAATTAAAAACTTATTAAGTATAGCCAACAAAGTACAATTATTATCAGAAAGTAAAAATTGTATTAAAATAATTTAATAAATTTATAATATTTTAAATTAAATAAATTTAAAAATAAAAATATATAGAGGAAAATAATTAATATAAAAAAGTAAAAGCATATAATTATAAAACTAATTAAAATTTAAAAAGAAAAATAATATTATTCAGGGCTATTCTGCATTTTGATTACGTTTCCGCTCACCGCTCCGTCACAATCGTAGTTAGTTATTCTAAGTTACGATCGAATCGAAAAAAGAAGAGGAAGCGAGAATACATTTTGGAAATCAGCTGTTTGCATGTGTATATGTGAAATTGAAACCAAACAATTGCAAACTATTTTTGCACAATTCAAATAAATATAAAAAAATCGCGTTTTTAACGATAAATAAAATCAAGAGCCGCGGCGATATTTCATGAGGATTCAGAAACAAATGTTTTCATGAGTGATGAGTGATTTCAGATGAGTGAAGAATTTTAAGAAATTGGGCTTGCAATTGGTTATCTTTTATATAATAAAATTAGTTATTTATATTCAAAAAAAAAATTCTTACTTAATAAATATGCTTTCAAGCATATTTTCGCAAGAAACTCAATCAAGTACATGGTTATCTCTACCTAATCGAGTATTAGCAGATTCGCGATTTTTACGGAAGACAGTTACCAACATAGAGTTCGTCCAGATTATAACATAGGAATGTGTCACTCAACAGGGACAATGCCATTACACTATTCTGTCGAAACCATGGAGCCTTTTACTGATGGATCAACCGTATTTCGGCAACTTTATTTCAAAACTCTCTAACTTTTTTGTTGCTTTTGTGTTGTATCAAAAAGCGTCATTAAGCTAACAAAACTAAAAAATAATCGTTTTGACTTTTCCAATTATCAAATCATCAAGTGAAACTTACATTTTTGTTAAAAATATATTATTTAAGTACACGAAAATATACAATCGAACTGTTCTCCGCCAACTAAATTACAACGTACAAAAACGTAGCTACGATCGAAATGTAGAACATATAGAATTGGATAGAATCGAAAGTTTCGAAGATTGATCGAAACGGAATACCAAATTCATCGAACGGAGAAAATTTCGAGTCGAGTCGAAAGCAGAATAGGGCTGATTATATTTCGTTTGTTGTCCTTCCGAATTTAAGTATTTGAACTTATACAATATGTTGTTGTTTGTTTTCCAAGTTTATGCGCTGTGTTTTTTTTTTTTTGTTTATTTTTAAAATATTTATTAATTTTTTAATGATTTTTTTTCATGGTTTTATTCTTTATTTTTGTATAATTTTATCTTACTTTCCTTCTCTTTGCATTCGCTTCAATCACGGTCGCTTTGGTATTCATTATTTACATTGCTATTTTCTCATTTCCCCGTACATACTACACTTGTATTTCGTTTTGCTTTGTTTAATTTCCTTTTATTTCACTTTTACATTTGTACTTCACTGCATACCGTTATGCGCACATACCAAATTGCAATGGTGAAACAAACAAAAAAAAAAAACAAAAAAAATAAATAAAAATTCCGACCACCACAATAAATACAGTACACAAATAGAAAAGAAAATATGTAAGAACTACAACAATCTGAGTAAAAATAGCTCGCATAGTCACCAGCAGCAACTTCAATTAAAACGTAGCGCATAAGCGTTTGTTGGCTATGCGCTGGCGACTCAGCTGTGCTTGAAAACCAGAATGAAAAAACATTAAAACAATAAAAAATTAATAAGGAATAAAATAAACTAAAAATTAAAAGTATAAAATAACTCAAGAGAAATGAGAAAAAAAATGTTGCAAAAAAAATTTTTTTTATTTCTGTTGATTGCATTTACGATCAGCGAAAAAGAAATGCAAAGCAAGAGGAAGAAAAGTTGTAGAAAATTAAAGTTACCAAAACCAAATGCAAATTAACTAAGTGGAATGAGTGCTCAGTGTTGAGTGCAGCAAACGTCGCGGCGCTTCTTCGAAATCCACTTTTCACTTTTTCGTTTGATTCTGTATTCTTAGTTCCCTGCTTAATCTACAGAGGCAATTCAAGTTGAATCTGCAAGTGAGTTGACTGATTTACTTAACTCTTGTAGCTACTTACTTATCAAAGAAAGACATATCTTCATTAATTTTTTTAGCACTTCTCTCCTTCTCCTTCTCCTTAGTCTTTACATTCGTTGAGGCGCATATTAATAGGCGGAATTTATTATAACTTATCTTATCGCCTTGTCACTTTTTGGCTTGAAGTATATTTTTGGCACTGAAATAAAAAATAGTCCATAAGCCAACAAATCAAAATTTTAGCTTAAAATGTTCAAAAAAGCTCAAAATGCTCGAAAATGTTCGAACAAAATCTTGAGCTATAGTACATACATACTTATGTATATCCATCTATCTATATGTACCATTTCCGCTGTATGCAAACACATTAAATTTAACTGGCGAACAACATACTAAAGAATTTAATTTCTCTCACCAGCTATTAGAGATTTAACGAACGCCATCATTCGTATTGCCCCTTTGCATATGCTACGCTTTTGCATAAAATTAAAATTTCCATTTACACTGCTGTTCTTCGATTCACCGCGAGCTAAAATAACTGTGTAAATATATATAAACACATTTCACCTTGTAGTGAAATGCCAGACTGGTTACAAAACGTACTAGTTTATTATACATACTTAGAAAATGTTGACGAACGAGCGCCGCGAGTGTTGTTAACAGTAATTTAAACTATTCATCTCGGCCAAAAGATGGAATTAAATCTTGAGCATTTTCGCGTGTTTATTTTTTACAACTTTCAACGGGAATTAACTCAGCAACAAACCATCCATGAAGTTAATGTGAAGCTCCATCAAAGACCAGTGTTTATCGATGTTATGGCAAATTCAATCGAAGTCGTAGATCACTCCAAAACGAATTTCGTGCATGTCGAGCTAAAACAGCTTTTGTTCCGGAAACTTTTGATGCTGTGCGTAAACTGATATTGCAAGACCGCCATGTGATCTATAGTGAGATTGAGATAACTATAGGCATTAGTGGGTCTAAAAGACATTCAATGTTGAAGGAATATTTGATTGTGAAACAGATTTGCTCATGCTGAATACCCCACAATTTTTCAATAGCTCAAGAACAGGCTTATGCCGATTGGTGCTTCGAAATATGTCTATGATATCGTGATAGGTGATGAATCATGAATTTATGCACACGAGCTCGAAAGTAAACAGTGGCGACTATATGGGTGTTTCAAGATGAGCGGAATCAACAGATCGAGATGAACCAATCCACAGTTTTTCCCGCATGAAGCACTTCCAAGCAAAGGGTTGCTATTTTACTTTTTGTGTTATTTTTTTCTGTTTTGAAAAACTGAACATATCGCTACCACTGGAGCAAGGCAGAACAATAAGTTCTGAGTGGCAACCAACAATTTGGCTTAAAGGGTGATCCATTTCGAGGTTCCCTTCCTTTTTAAAGAAAAAAAACTCAGAAAATTCAAATTTAATGGGGAATGTTTATTATCATTCGAAAGAACATTATTTGGCATTTATTTTTTGAAGATTATATCTTTCAAATGTTGGCCGCGGCTACGTCTCAGATGGTCCATCCGTTGAGTCCAATTTTCGATGACTCGTTCGAATTGTAGCGGAATTGTCCGCACAGAATTTAGAATTTACATATCCCTACAGGAAAAACCTAACGGTGTGATATCACACGATATTGGTGGCCCAAAACGTGAAATTATGTGCTAACTGAAGTGTTCTATCAACAAATCCATTGATTGATGCGATGTATGGGAAGTGGCTCCGTTTTGTTGAAACCAAACGTTGCGGAGATCACGAGCTTCAATTTCAGCCATCAAATAGTCGGTTATCATGGCGTGACAATGGTCGCCATTGGCGCTTACGTTGTCAACGGCATCATTTGTGAAGAAATATGGACCGATGATTCCACGGACCAATAAACCACACCAAAACGTTTTTTTTTTCTAAATGAAATGACAGCCCTTGAATCTCTTCAGGTTGTCCTTCATCCCAAATGCGGCAATTTTTATTGTTTACATACCCATTGAGCCAGAAATGGGCCTCATCACTGAAAAAATTTTGGCTCGAAAACGTCGGATCTTCTTGGAAGAAGCCCATAGAGCTAAGCGATGTCGCTTGGGAAGGTTGAGCGGCTTCAGTTCTTGCACAAGCTGTATTTTGCACGCTTTTAATTTAAGATCTTGACGTAAAATGCGCCAAGCCAATCCATACTTCACTCTCCGGATTGCTGCGAACGGCACCAAATCTACTCTCCACGGTCTTCGTGTGCACTCTCAGCTACGGTCGCTGTATTTTCTTCATTACATGCTGGACGTGGTCTATTCAGTCGAATATTATCCAATAATGAATTCTGGGTCTCAAGATGGGTGATGGTAATGTGAATAGTACGCTCAGTAGGCCGATTATGTTGACCATAAGTTGAGCAGAGTGCTCGAAACACATTCTTTACGAGAATTTTCGTAATAAAGTTGAATGATTTGTAAATGTCGTTCGGGCGTAAGTCTTTCCATAGTCAAATGCCAAACAATACTGAACAAAAATAATATGACTCACGCGTGATCTGTCAAAAAAAGGCTAAATAAAATCAGGAAACCCAACCGAAGTAGTCTGATCACTCTTCACCACGACAATGTCAGGTCTCACACGTCGACGGAAATAATTGCATTTTTGAGCACTCAAAACATCGACATAGTCTGACAACTTTTTATTCCCATACGTCAAAGGTAAATTGCGAGGTCAAGGTTTTTCGATACCTGAAGATGAGATTGATACGTTCAGAACGCATGTTTTCGCAAGATGGTAGTGGCGAAAGTGCTCCGCCAAATGTTTCAAACGCATGAAAAAGTGTATAGATCATAATGGAGAATATTTTGAAAAACCAAAAAACAATTTTCGATAATTAATATTTCTTTTTGTTGCCTTATCCCGAAATATATAATGCAACTGCATTGCAAATAATAATAAATTTTGATATTAAATATTAAAAATATGTAGAATTTGGTGTAAAAAACAATCGATAAACGAATGAACTGGTAATTACTAAGTATGGGAATTTTATTAACCATACTGATGCCTATTATATAAATTTAAATTCTTTTTAAAATAGCAATACTTTGATTTGAGCAATAAATTTAACTGATTATTTTTTGGAACACTTTGAACTAGTATGAGACTAGTATATTTCTGATCAAAATTATCATTCCGTAGAATAAACAACAACAATAACCTAAAAATATCAGCATCAACAAAGAAAAAACTGTTTGGCAAACTAGTTGGATATGAAATGTATGAAATACTAATTCAAAAATTATTTCCATCCTCTTAATTTCACTACTGGGTAAACCTAAACTTACTACAAGTATGTGTGTTATAAAAAACTGTCAGTACATCGACAGTAGCAGCGAAATAACATGAAACCATTTATAATCCTGGCGACATTTTCAATATACCAACACGACAAATTTGTTTGCACTATTCATCTCCCCCGACGCTTGTCTCTCTGATCATATTTATTATTGTTTTTCCACTATGTGTTGTGGTTTATAAAGAAAACAATAAAAAATTAAAAGGGAACCGTAAAGCCAAAGCAATTTTTTCTTCTTACTAAAAGAGAGACTATTTTTTTTTCTCAGCATGGCTTTGGCTTGGTTTGAATAATCGTTTGCAAAACGAAATTGGCATTAAAGAAAAATGGTAGCAAGAAATGACCGCACATAAACAATTAAGGATTTGTTGTGGATATAAAGGAAGCTCTTTCTGTAGATAGAGATGAGAATTGTAAGCTTTACAACGCAATATTAATAAAGGAATGAGTGTATTTCCATTAATTTGCGTTTATTCTACGTTTAATAGAACTAGTTGAAAACTACTTTGGTACTAGTTAGGCAATATTTTCATCTTCGTTCAAGCGAATCATAATTTTTTTTTTAATGTATAAAACTTCAGAGATGTCAATTTTAAGATTTTGCACAAAAATGTACTAGTTACGAACTAGTTCCAAATGGGCGAAAAAGTAGCAAGTGCGTTTTCTGAGCCAGATTTGCGCTTCGCTTGTTTAAAACTTGTTTAAAGGCAATAAAATGATAAATACTTTAATAGTAAGAAAAATATAAACGTCCTTCTAATGACATGCTATCAAGAGTCAAAGATTTTAAGTCCAATAATTTTTTAAGTAATATTAAAAATAATTTTAAAAAAAATTATAAAAATGTCAAATAAATGACATAATATTTTTATAATTGGGAATTTTCGGACTAGTATGTAACTAGTGGGAAAATTCTAGTAGCAAACTAGTTATATTTCTCCACTTTTCTCTATACTTCCCTACTAGTGATTTTTTTTTTTAATGGAAATATGTGTCTACATGCATACATACGTATGTTTGTTTGGCTTTCAAATGCCAATTTATTGATTACACTTTTTATGCATTTCCAATTCACGCCACAAAACTAAATTCTCTTGGCATCAACTTCCTTGCAAGCGGCACCATTGTACCACTTGCATACACATACATACATACATAAATATATACATATGTAGTAACAACGCTTTTACGTATGCAAATTTTATATGTATATATTTCCTTCCTTACTTACTTGCTATGCGCAGATGTATGTATGTATGTACATAGACACAGCTAGCAAATTGATTTTTAAATTAATAAACGTTGCGGTCACAACTCGTACTACTGACTAAAGTTACAAATTTATGGTCAGTGAATGGCGCAACTCTTTCTCGTAAGTAAATTTTTTTTTGTTTTTCCTTTTTTCTCAATGAAAAATTGCATCAGCTCAGAGTTCAACAGTCATTGCTGAACGCTTTTTGTATGCATACATACATGCATACGTATCTAAGGTTATCTGTGTAACGCTAATTTCGATCTTTATACCCTCACTGTTCACCTAGTAGCGCTAATATTTATTACTACCCACACATGCATATACATAGATGGCGGCACTATTCCATTTCACGCTTGGCTCTACTACAACTACAAATATATATATATATATACATGGATATATATTTACACCTCGCTGATTACAGTCCTTTTGTTGCGGTTTGCTTTATTTTCCACCGTTTTTTTGCATGTTAATAAATCTAGTTGTTGTAATTATTCTTAGTTTGTTGCTGTAACATTCGTTTGAGATTCGCAACTAAAAGTAATGGTGTTAGTTGTGGGTTTTTAAGGAAGTGCAGCTAAAAAAAATAGTATGCAATAAATTTTGGGAAAAAGTCCAGTCTTTGAAGAAAATGTTCGTTTGGTGCGAAATATTTATTAGAAGTCAGAACGAAAAGTAACCCGTATATAGATGAAATACTTACTATAAAGAACGTAGTTAGAAATCGCAGTTCAAAATTTTTCGGATTATCGTTTCGGTCATAGGTTTTGGCTAAAAGTATCAAAACTAAAGTTTCTGCATGATTACTTTTGCCAGTTAAGCTGCCGTTCGGATTTTATGACCTCACACATTTGTTGATTCAAAGTCGATTTTGTGCACTTTATCGATATTTTCACACAACTTCTTTTCGTATTCAGCAAAATTGTAGATAGTTTCGGCGATCTCGTCTTCATTCGATGAAAATTTCTTCCCAGCGAGCGCCGTTTTGAGATCTGAGCACAAAAAATAGTCGCTGTGGGCCAGATATGGAGAATACGGTGGATGCGGAAGCAATTCTAAAACAATTCATGGATTTTTGCCATCGATTTCACTGACAGGTGACACAGTGTATTGTCTTGAAGAAACAGCACTTTCCTTTTGTTTCAAATGCTGTCGAGTCTCGGTGGTTTCGTCCCCAAACGGTCCAATAATACAATGTAATAGTCGCTATTGCTGGTCCTTCCTTTTTCATGCGTATCCCAAAATACAGATTCCATAACCTTGCCAGCCGACTGTTGCGTTTTTCCTCGCTCGCTCGCTCCCCGGACACCGCATCTCTGATAGATCCTCAATACCTCACACCATCATTCTGAACTTGGTGTATAACTTGTTTCTGAATTGGTTACCATCATCCTTATCGGGTGTGATCTTCAACACTTTCCAATCCTCTGTCGACACATCATAATTCTGTCTTTTTAGTAGTCCTATTGCATACTCTGGTATTACCACGATCCACCATCTCTGAGATTCCAGTCCGCATCATTGTAAGTTCTCATGGGCATGCTTGGGTCTTCATCCGTCTGTGAAAACAGCGTTTTCACAAGTTTAAGCTTCACTGTTCTTCAGCGCTTCTGGGTCATTCTTCCCACAGGTCTTATGATAATGAGCGCCACGATCAAATTCGATCGAGCCTGACTTTCGCCTTTACAGTGTCGTTGTTATGCAACGATTTTTTAGCAGCGCTTTCTTTAATGTTCGTCAGGTTGGACGTATTACTAAACTTCTCATGAAATTTAACCATAGCCTTGTATATTGCCTTTGCTTTTAACCCCTCTTTACTGCCTTAGACATTTCCCCTATTGCCGAATAAATGGCACCTTTCAACGTTTCGTGGACTGAGACACTCCTTCGTTGTGCTTGGGTTTGGCAGTAGGACAACAATCACTCTGAACTGGCCACTGGCAGCACAGCAGGTCTCGCCAGTGGTACAAGAAACTTCTACATTCGTTTGGGCTAATATTTCAGCAAGCTTTTCGTCCTGGTTAACCTCACAAGATTTCTGATTTAAAATTAAATGAGAAGAGCAATTAATTATAATGTATAATATGACTAACAAAGCTCCATCAGAATTCCAGTAATTATTTTAAAGTTATTTTGAGAATATGCTCTTCCAAAAAACTAATTTTTTAAGTTTATTTGTTATTTTTACAGATGGCGCTGTAGTCCAAATATAAGCTACAATATATTTTAAGTTTTTCTAAGCTAAAATAAATGGACACTTATATTTTACGACTGATTTTTTAATCTACAATTTAATTATTGTCTACTTTTTTTCTCGTTTTGAATTATTTTTAGTCAAACAAAAAATTAGTAACGCAGAAAAATTTGTATATACTTTGCAACAAGATTTAATTTCTTTAAAAACAAAATAATTAAATTTTTACTCCCTAAACTCAACTTTAGTATAATTCATAAAGCATTCGTATCCTCAAGTTTCCCTTAGAATTAATTTAAATTATTATTATTATTATTATTTTCTTTTAATGCTCATCTTTGTAAGAATGCTTTAGGGAGCACACATCTAACAGCAGTCGTTTAGCAGAGCTTAATAGCCAGCGTTTACGCCGCGTAGTGCTAACGCGAGCTGTTAAAAAAAATTTAAACGAACAAATTAAAAAACATAATTTTATGACGCTGCGATGAGAAAACACAAAAAAACTATAAAAAAAAAAGAAAAAACAAAAAAAGAAACAAAGTTCACCTCAAATTTTATGGCGCACATAATATTAGAGATAAAAATTTTGCATGTCGCAACCAACTAAAAGCAGACTCATAAAATTTTCATTAACATTTTTAATTTAATTGCTAGCGATTTCGTGGTGACACAAAAAAAAAAATGCCACCGAAGCAAACCAAAGCATAGCAAGTGCAATTTGAATAACGATGTTGCATACTTTAACGCGCCGACACAAAATATGCCCAACCAGCAAGGCTCTGAATATTTAAGATATTCAGCAAAGTAGAGATTTTCTTCACCAACCAAACCACAATGCAAGCAAGTAACATACATAGTGTGCAATGTACGAGCAGCAGGTATCTAACAGGATAACGGTAATACTAATATTTATGGCCAGTTTTGAAGAAGCTTTTAAGTGCTCTGAAAGACAAGTGATTGAGGCATAGCAGAGAAGAGTATTTACATATATGTATGTGGATATATATTTTGTTGTTGGTGTTGTTATTGCTGCTGTTTTTGCATCTACTGTAAAATGTATTTGTATGGAAATTGCTAGCTGAGTGTGGTTACCACATGGACATGATGTGCAGTGGCATGTATCTACGAATAACAGTTACAAGAACAATAGCAACAACAACGAAAACAACAACAACAATTAAAAAATATACCCATTTCACAAAAAGGCGCGTAGAGTTTCATCCACACCATGAAATGCTTGACATTTCTCTACACGCTTACTTTTTTTTGTTATGAAATATGCAACACTGGGTATCAAAAAATATTTTTAAGGGTGTTTTTTTTTAATTTTGGAAAAAAAATTTCTTTTTCATAACTGATAACTCTTTTTTCGATTTTTTTTTTATTTATTTTAAAATTGTTCTAACAATTTGCAAATTCCAACGCACACTAACCTGCCTATCATTAAATAGTTTTTTTATAAGTTCATAATCTATAATCCGCATCAAGAATTGTTTTTATCTATTTTTGCATCAGTCACATAGCCGAGGATTTGGACTTGGGACTGACCTATTCGAAAAATCGTATTTATTTTTCGATTTGCTTTAAATAGGTATCTCTTTGTTTAATGGGTTGGGGCACTCTAGAGGGCCACAAAATAGGCCTTTTTGAGCAATTTGCCCAATTAAATAATTTAGCTAAAAACATAATAAATAAATTTCAATAACCATAAAGTAAAATAAAAAACTAATAAAATTAAATTAAATATAAAAAAACTAAACAGAATAAAATGTAATCATAAAAAATAATAAAAAATTAAAAACGAAATTAAAAGGAAAAACAGAAATAAAAAAAATAAGTAAAAAAAAAATTTTATAAAAAGTTATATAAATAAAATTAAAAAATAATTAAAAATAAAAAAGTAAAAAACTTAAATTAAATAAAATTAAATGAAAAATAAAATAAAATATAATTTAATCAAATAAAATTTTATGAAAACGAAAAATAAAAAAACATAAAAAATAAAAAACAAAATGAAGTAATCAATAAATTTATTAAAACAAAGAAAAATATAAAATAAATTTAAACACAATAAAATGAGTTAAAATTAATTCAGATATATATAAATACTTCTGCTACGAAAACTAATATAGCAATTAATCCAATTAGATAAATTTACTAAAAAAATAAATAAAATTAAATTAAATTAAATAAATTAAAATAAAATAAAATAAATAATTAAAGAAAATTTTGGAAAATTATAAAAATTAAATAGAATAAAAGAAAATGATGTCAAATAAAGTGAAGTGAATTAAATTAAAATAAAGCAAAAAATTAAGAAACAAAATAAAATAATAAAATAAATAAATTAACAGAATAATATATTAAAAAAAAATTAAATATTATAATAATAAAAATAATAATAAAATTCAAATAAAATGCAATAAAAAATAATAAAAAGAAATATAATTTAATTAATTAAAATTGCAAAAAATACCAAAAATAAAAAAATAAAGTAATTAATAAATTAATAACAACAAAAAATCATAAATAACACAATATAAAATAAATTGAAGCACAATAAAGTATTTTGTATAATTAGCATATATATTTATTTATTTTTTATTTATATTACTTTTTTTATTTAAAAAATGTTTGGGCTCAAATTTTGCCAGAAAAGTTCTTTGTTATAAAAATTTTTAATGTCGGCGGGTATAATTTCGGGGACTATAATTTGAAATTTATTTTATAAGTATATATTTAGAATAACTTAGAAGTATTTTTTGATTTGAATTAAATATAATTTTTATTAAATCACATTTATACAGCTATGAACGCTAGTGTATTTATCCATGTTATCCATATATTAGGCGCCACAATGAATACAGGCAGCTATTGTGTTTGGACTGTATTCATTTCATTTTCCACATTAAAAACTTTTTTGACATTTTGGTTTAGAAGTGGTCTCTCTTCCACCATTTCGAGACCAGTATGAAAAAAATTTATTTTTAAGGATATTTAATTCACTATTGAACATCTTTTATTCTCTGGGTCAACAGTATTACACTTTTTACGTAATTGACAGGATGATGACAAAAGTTTTCTTAAAAAAAGAAATAGATCTAATGTATTTTACATTTTATTAAACAAATTGCCATAATTTTGAATTATTATTTAATTTACCAAGAGTTCATTTCATACGTTTAAATAAATTTAAAATTCATTTCATTTCATGAGCAAATTTTGATATAGATTTTTTCACTACCGGGCATATTTATGTATATATGTAAAGGCATGCACATCTGTTTTTCAGTGCAACGTACCCAATCTCACCTGTCTAGCTCTGCATATGTAGCAACTTTATATACATACATACGTACGTAGATAAATATGTATATGTTTTTTCCCCATCCCATGCTTGCACTGTTTTTGTTTTGATTCCTTTTCCTTGTTATTCTTGTTTTCTGTTATTAAATATTCCTCAGTTTCCCCAAACTCGAGGGCATTTTTAATGGAAACTCATTTTTGAGGTTAATTGCCATACAAAAAGGTGTACAAAAATTAAAATAAACAACTGTATGTGTGTGTAGCAGAGAGTGAGGTGACACAGCAAGCAGGAGAGAAAAACCGCAGATGGGGTTTTTGGTATTTTTGATGCTGGGCGAATTTTAAACAGCAACTAGAGAAAATGTTATAGCAAATTAAATGTGTACTTGAGGAAAGTGAAGGAAAATTTAAAGCAATTTTTTTTCATTGTGTGGAAGCAGTTTAATGGGCTTTAAAATTATTTTCTTCAATATATTGGTGTTTGAAAAGTATGTTTAAGTTGCATAAACAGTTTTATATATTTCCCACATTTATACTGGCAAAACAGTGTATATATGTGTGTTCCTATATTAGAGGCTTTAGAAATATGTCTACTGAGAAATTGCACTTCTTTTATTTCACTGCATTTGTAGATCTTTTTCACATTTAATTTTACTATATGCTTTTTTTAAATTATAATTCTCCAGTATTTAATTTTTTATTTATATTTATTTTTTACTTATTTTATATTCATTTTTCTTTATTGATTGCTTTTTAGTTTTAACGTAATTTTGATCGTAATTTATTTCATTTTTAATCTTAGTCTATTATATCTTATTTTCCTTTATTTTAGTCTATTTAAATTAAGATAACTTTATTTTATATTATTTTATTTTATTTTTATATTTACTTTATTTAATTTTTTATTTATTTATTTCTTTTTTTCATTTTTATTTTTTTATTTTTTATTAATTTTGTAATTTTTTTATTTTTTTTTTTAGTTTTATGTTTATTTTTTCTTTTATTTTTTTTTTCTTTTTTTTCTCTCTCTCTTCTCCGTTTTGCAACAAAATACTTAATACTATTGTTATAAATTATAAATTATATACTATGCATTGGTTATGCATAAAAATAAGTATATATTTGGAGGATACAAGAAACTGATTAAAATTATGTTTTTTTATTATTCTATGTCTATTGAAGTATTAACAGCCTTTTGTATCAGGTGTCGCTTCTCAGTCATTTTTAATTTATCTAGACTCCCCTAGATAATAGGGTAATTGGAATTTTATCGACGCTATCTCGTCTCCACATTTCCGTACCTTCATGCGCTAAGTTGTGGTGTTTTCTACACTTTTCTGTGTAGCATTCTTGCAGGATATTAGCAGGGCCTTTTTTCATGTTTCTGGATTCAAGTTCTGTTAGGTCTTTTGTGTAGCGTGGGGTGATCCCTCAATATTGATCAATTCCAGTATAACTTTGTTGAACTATTTTCTAAAATTGTTTGGGGGTTGTATTTGAAATACGGACATTCCTCCGTAATTAATCCATATCTGAAAGCTAAATATTGATGCACAATGTTTGCGATGTGGTTGTGTCTTCTCAGATATTCGGTAGCTGTTAATGGAGCACATGCACCTGTAATGTGGTGAATTATTTTAGGTAGTTTTTGGCATCGTCGACATAGATCATTTTCAATGGCCGCACCGATGATATATTTTTTATAATTTTCAGTTGCGATCACTTGGTTCTGTATAACGGACATAAAATCTTCAATTTCAGCAAAGATTCATGTCTACTTAGCCGGTCGCTGGATGCAGTTGAGTATATTTCCGATTGATGGATTGCATGTGCATATTTTAAGTTTACTGACTTCATTTTCCATTGATAAATTAATGACAGAAAATGTTGAACGTCTGTTGAGATATCAATGGTTGAGGTGTCACTTTTATTTACTTGATTTAGCGCGGTATATTTCCCATCTTACTGGCATATTACTTCATGCAATTGGCTTTGTTGCTTAAGAAAAACACCATTCCTCGCCCTCGTTGTATTCGTGGTAAGTAGACACGTTCTACGACTGATTTCGGTTGATGTACTCCGAGTTTTATAAGGAATACAATTGTCGTTCTTTTGGCGTTTTCTCGGTCTGTGTCAGACCAGTTCGTTGTTCCAAACGTGTGTGTTAAAACTGGGATAGCAAATGTGTTGATAGCATTGAATAGGTTAAAACCGTTAAGCTGCAACTCTAGCAAGCGTTTTACTTGCGTTATTTATTCCTCCGTTGTTGCTCGAACGATTTCAGAATGATGCATTCTTTTTGCTCAAGTCAAGCGAAGGTATTTGTATGTATCAATCTCTGGCATGGCACTAATCTTTTCATTGTTTGATAACTCAAAATCTCCTGCGGCATTTTTGTGTACCAAATGATATTTATTGTCATTGGAGAGGGGTTTTCGGTCACTTGCAATAATGTTTTTAGCTGACTTTCATTTGACGCATATAGCTTAATGTCAACTATATATAATAGGTGGGAAAGCTTATATTGAGATGAACGTGGTCCTTTTATATTAAAACCGTATTGTTTTAATTTAAAATGGAAGAAAGTGGGTTTAATGCGAGACAAAACCATTAAGGGCTCATGGCATTCAGTTAGTCTGCGGGAAGATATGTACTTATTTTTAATAATTGCACTTCGTTGATGACCTATTCTTTGCACTGTTACGTGAATATTTGAAAAAAAAAATTTTTTTTTGTAGTTAAGTAATAGCTGCTCATTCATAGTCCATTTCAAGCGTTGCTCAGGGGATAGCGCTCTGGTGGTCACCGATTGGCTCGATAAAACATTCAAACTTGTAAGTCCGTCAATTTGGTGGTCAGGCTGCCGCGTCCCGCATCGCCCCTGACCCTGTTGTGGTGCTCGTCTGAGGCTTCCATGAAAAATTGTGGTACCATTTTTCACCCTTCATGGGGTAAGCTTGATATGCGTGGTTGCTAAGTACGAAAAGGATAAACCCTCTCCACTGCGTTATCCAGTTTTGGTCCGCGGGTGGTATTTTATTTCACACCATAGGGATTTTTTTTAAATTAATTAATTTTTTTTGTAATTTTTTTAAATATATTTAATTTTATTTTATTTTATTTATTCTTTTTACAATTATTTTTTTTTTAATTTTTTTATTTTTTTATTTTTATTTTGTTTTATTTAATTTAATTTAATTTTTCTTCATTCTATTACATTTTATTTTATTTTATTTTATTTTATTTTATTTTATCTTATTTTATTTTTTTTTTTATTTTACTTTATTTCATTTTATTTTATTTTATTTCATATTTTTATATTTTATTTAATTTTTTTTATTTTTATTTTTTTATTTCATTTATTTTTCTTAATTTTTAGATTTAGTATTATATTTTACATTTTTTAATTTTATTTTCTAGTTACACTTTTTTTAATTTTTTTAATTTTTTTAATTTTATTTAATTTATTTTTTTGATTTTATTTTATCTAGTTTTTTGTTTATTACTCTTATGCTCAATTTAAAGCACCACAATTCATTATTGCACCTTTGATGCTGCCCATAAATTGTAATACGAGTAGATTATATACATATTCATAATATATCTAGTCCACGGCTTGTAAAATTATGCAAAATCAGACTGCAAATTCACCTGCTGGCTTAGTAGGTTTCCACAACTATGGGCATTTAATTTAATTACATTTACCTTTAAATATTACCAAAATGTAGGCTGATAAAAATTCGATAGCTTTTTAGTACTCAAATTTATGTCATGCCAACGCAATTAGATGCAGCCCTAAAATATATTGTAATTTATTATTTTATTTAATATAATCTCTGAGGGCACATAGAAAGAGGGATAGCACATACAGACACACATAAATGCCATGTCATAAATAACTTTTAATTAGTTTCGAATTTATTACTAAACATCGAACGAAAACAAAATTACGAAAATTCAAAAAAAAACAACAACCAAAAACACAAAAGCAGTGAAAATAATATAAAACAAAAGACAAATTTATTGCTATCGCGCGCCAGAACGTATGCTATATTTTACAAACGTTAACCGCGACTAACAATGTTTGTTGATGTTTTTATTGTTATTTGTTAGCAACACACACAACAGCTATGCTAACAATGACAAATAATTTTCGAAAAACAACCATATCAACAAAAATCAATATATACGCACGAACCTACCTATATGTGGATATATGTATGTAGATTTGTTTGTATATATATATTTATAACACTTTTACTAGTAACAAAACCATAGGCATTATAAAATAAGTAACAACAAAAGCAATGGCAACGATGCGGTGACACCACAAATGAACTGACTGACCACGATGAAAACACAAAAATGCTTGTAACGGCCGGATGATGATATAAAGTAAAAACAACAGCGACAGTGTTTTTACGCCTAATACTATGTAATGAGTTATGGCATGTGTGCCACAGGTATGTGTATGTGTAGATGCAAGTTTGTAAAGAGATCGCTACTCGCTGATATATTACTATGATATACAATGGAGATATACGAGTATGTGTGCCTGTGGCCACCGACGCAAAGTCTAATGAAATATTGTTGGCTTTATTAACGGCCAAACGAAAAATCCATTTGTGGATGGGTGTGTGCGTGCCTAGGCTTACTACTATAAAGTGAGTGTTGCTAATGTGAACATATAGACATATGTACATACATCAACTGTGACCGGCCGTTTATAACATATTGGCATTTTGACAGCTAACTCACACTCATTTCTCACACAATCGCAATGCCCTCAATTTCCCATCCTCATGCTGAAACAAATAACTCAATTTTCATATCGTGGCCTGAGGGAAAGTTTTGGAAAAAGCCAGGGAAGTTATCTAGAAAAATAGGGTGACTAAAAATATTAATCAAAAAATATATATTAAACATTCTGGATTGTAATAATTTTTAATTGGTTAAAACCTGCAAATCTACATTTCGAAAAAAGCGATACTTTTTTGTGAAACATTAAATTTTTAAAACAGCATTTTGATGTTCAATAATTTTTTAATTTTAATGTTAAAACCAAAATAAGCTTATTTTATTTTTTAAATATTTTTATTTAAATATTTTATACATACAGATATGTACAACATATTTATTAATATGACTAACTTGGTACGTTATACCCAAAAAAACACCTTGTACTTTTTTAATAATGCCCATGTACTACTTTAATGGCTGCAATGTACTTCTATGCACGCGAGCCCACATATTGCCATCAAATTAATAAATTACAAATAATTTATCATGAACAACATACGCTTAGCAGCCAGCATAGGGCTGTGTACGTGCACTAGGCGGCAGCAGCAAGGCGAGAAGAAGGCAGGCAAATAAATGAGAGAAAACAAGCATAATTGATTGGTAATAGACACGTTGAGAATGCGTAAAAATGTCTTAAAATTATCCAAAAAATTATCTAAAAGATTTTAAGTCTGAATTTTGAAACCAATTATTCCTAAAGATAACAAACTATCTTATATGTATATGAAAATATGCAACATCTTTCCTCTTATTATTTTTACTTTTTAATTTTATTTTATTTTATTTTTTCATTTAGTTTAATTTTAATTTTATTTTAATTTATCTGATTTTAATTTATTTTATTTTATTTTATTTTGTTTTCTTAAATTTTTTTTTTTCAAATAATTTAATTTTGATTTATTAATTTATTTTCTTTTTGCCTTTTAGTTAAATTTATTTTAATTTATTTTTTCCCCTTTTTATTTTGTCTTAATTATTAAAATTTAGTTTTTTTTTCATTTAATTTTGTTTTACTTTCATTTTATTTATTTAATTATTTTATTTTATTTATTTTATGGGCCAGAGACTGGCCTTTTCGAAAAAATCGTTTTTATGGTTATGTTTAAGGTTAGTTTTACTTGAAATTCTTTTTTGCAGAAAGTGGAAAATGTAAATATTCATGGTTCCATTTAGTTGAATTTTTGTATATTTTGCCTTAACTGTGTACCTTTGTAACCGCATATGCGAGCATTCTTTTTGGATATGAGAATAGACATTGATTCCATGACTTGTGAAACGGTGCATTGTCTTGGTGAAACAGCAGTTGATGACCTTTCCTTTTTCAAGATACTCAATGAAAATTGTGCTTCCCAAAATACAGACGCCATCATAACCTTGCCAGCCGACTGTTGCGTTTTTTTCACGCTTTGGTACGGGTTCATCGTGTGCAGTCTACCCGGACGACTGTCGATTGGACTTTGGAGTGAAATGGTGGAGCCATGTTTCCTCCTTTGTCACATATCGTCCAAAAACCCGGGCTTGTTACGCTTAAACATCTCTAGTCATCGTTGTTTGTGGTCAAAAGTTAGCTCACGCGGCACTTACTTTGCACATAGCATTCTCATAGCCAAATATTTGTGAATAATATGATGGACACATTCAGTTGGAATCTATGGAGTGTTTGCCATTTCATTCAATTTCAATTTGAAATCATTCAAAACCATTTTGTGAATTTTTTGATGTTGTCGTCGGTAACAACCTCTTTTGGGCGTCCACTGTGTTCACTGTCTTCGGTGGTCATTTCAGCACGTGTAAACTTAGCATGCCAATTTTTGATGGTCAATTTTCCTGAGGCAGTGTGCGTAAACTCGTCAGCAAGCCAAGATTTTGCTTCAACTGTTTTTTTCCCCTTCAAGGAGCAGTATTTTATCAACATGCGAAACTTCTTTCATTTCATTTAATTTGTTCTTTAATTCTTTCCTGTTTTATTATTTTTATTTTGAAATTTTTTTATTACACTTTTCTCTTCATCTCTTTAATTTATTTCCTTCATCTCTGAATTTATTTCATTTAATTTTCTTTTTTTTATATTTTTATTATATATTTTTATTTCGTAATTTTAATTTTTTTCTTATTTTATTCAATTTTATTTTATTTCATATTATTTCAATTTTAATTTAATTAACGGGTTAGGTGGGTTTCAGAGGTTTAAAAAAAGGAATTTTTACTATTTTTTATATATAAAATCATATATTTTATTCAAACAAATCACCAGATCAAAAATACATATTTAAACAGTATTTTGTGAAATTTTTATTCAAAACTTCCGAAAACTCAGCCGTTGGTACCTCATCTCCCATGAAAGACAAAAAATTAAAATTTTAATTTTTGACAGGCTTTGAAAAAAAAAAACAAATTTTTGATCAAATTTTCGCCATGCATTGGCTCAAAAAAAATAGTTATAATAAAAAAATCCTTCCGTCAATGACTAGATAATGTTACTACAAAGATGTGTGCAAAATTTTGTAAAATGGAGTTTTGAGATAAAGGCGTTTTAAGTTTCAAATTGACACAGACATGGCCTGATGTGCGGAACTTCCGAAGGGTCTATCTCTTAGAATTTTACTCCGATTGATTTGGAATTTTAGGAGAATACTTTAAACATATTTTACAATTTAAAAAGACAAGAAAAACTAAATCGACTTTTTTAAATTTTCAAACCCACCTAAGTAGTTTTATTTTTCTTAATTTTTTTCTTTATTCATTTAATTTTTTTACATATTATTATTCTTTAATAATATTATTTTGTTAATGTTTTGACTTTGTTGTTTTTATTTTTTTAATTTTGTTTCATTTAACCAAATTCTATTTATTTTATATTTTATTTCATTATTTTGTAAATTTTTGTTTGTTTGTTTTTTATATATTAATATTAATTATATTAATTTTTAATTATTATATATTTTTTTTTTTTTTTTTTTTGTTAACTTTGTTACGATTTGATATATAAATATTTAGTTTTATTTTAATTTCTTTTGCCTTATTTTATTTCACTTTTTATATTTAATTTTGTTCATATTAAATCTTAATATTTTTGTTTCGTTTATATTAATTAAATTTTATGTTATATTTATTTATTTTGGTTTGGTACTACATTTTATATTCTTTTATTTAATTTTTTTACTTTGTCTGATATTATTTTCTTACATGTTTACATTATTAACTAATAGTTTTTTACATTTTTTTCTTTATGTTATTTTATTTTACCTTACTTTTTATTATTTTTTATTTTTTGTTTTTTTACTCGATAATATTTTATTTTATGTTACGTTATTTTATTCCATTATATTTTCTCTTTTATTATTTTATTTTTATATTTTCATATTTTTTTTAAATTTTTTTTTTTTTTCATTTGTCATGTCCTACACCACAGTATTCAATTATATAAAAGTGCTTTAGTAGCAGACCAATGAAATAAATACGAAATTTGATATACAAGTTATAAAAGATACTCCCTTATCCGTATAGGCACTTCGCTATCGCGGCTATGGCAAACTGAATACAAGCGATTATTTTTTGACAGACCTGTTAGGCATTTGCACACGCTCAAATAGGCAACTCATAGTCCCTTCACGGCTTCGGCGTCATATCAAAGACTTCATTAGTTTTATTTTTGTGACAGCCCTCATATTTTGTAGACACACAGCACTCAAATCACTTTCATTCCTCCACTGCTTCTTTTGTTTTTTCTTTCATTATTTTATTTTATTTTTTCCTCTGCACGCTTTTATTCCTATCGATTGTTTCCTATCATTTGTAGTTTCATTTAGGCGTTGCTGAAATTAATTGGTTAGACATATGTATGTGTTGGAGCATGAGCGCATTAGCATATGGTTTTTTTTTTTTTTTTTGTATTTGTGTTACAATTAGTATTTAACTGATTTATGCCTTGATATGTTAGTGGATAGTATTTTACTCTAATTGGGTATAGTGGAAACAAAAACTGATAATGATAATGATTTTGAGCTCAAAGTAAAGATTGAATATCATGTTGTGAGCAATAAATATTTGATTTGCTGAACTTATACTATGTGTTCTACCTAATTTCAGTAATGGTTTATTGTGTATATTCACACTAAGAGAAGATATCCATATATATACTTATATAAGAAATATTGTAAGAAATTTTTGGTGTAAATTCGACTGGTATATTTAATTTGTATTTAGTAAACAATTTCATTAATTTTGTTAAAATTTAAAGCTCATTTTGAGCACTGCAAAAATATTTTCTCTCTAAAATTCTTTCTGAAATGTGCTGCAATGCTTTCTCGTAAATTAATCCTAGATTTTTTCTCTCAAGTTCCACAATTTAAATAAACAACCGCTCTGAAGTACATAATTTTAGAGGTGAATTGGCCTATTGATGTACTCTCAGAGGTGCTATCATTCACTACTCGCTTTGAATGATGAGTATGGTTTAAATAACTTAAATTTTTTCATAATATATTATTTGATACATAATATTTTGTCATCTTTTTTATTTTTCCATAAAAATTTCTCCACTCCACTCCATATTTATTAATAATCATTTGAATTATTATTGATTTTGCCTCAATGGGTGGCTGAGTGCACAGATAAAAAGAACTTTTTGCCAGCAACATAACCTCAACAAATTCATTTGCATTACTTTTTTTTTAATATATAAATTTTATTTTCCATTTATAACTATATATAACGGGTGATCCATTTCGAGGTTCCCTACTTTTTTTAAAGAAAAAAACACAGAAAGGCTCCAAGGCCTGAGTCGAAGCGGGCTTGTCCGCATAGACTTTAGAATTTACATATCCCCACAGGAAAAAATATACCACTGTGATATCATACTTTCTTTGTGGTCAATCGACCGGCCCAAAACGTGAAGTTTTCTTCTCACTGAAATTTTCTCTCAATAAATCCATTTATTGATGCGATGTTTCGGAAGTGACGCTATCTTGTTGAAATGAAATGTCGCCGAGATCACTAGCTTCAATTTCAGGCATCAAATAGTCGGTTATCATTGTGCGACAACGGTAGCCATTGGCATCATTTTTGAAAAAATATGGACCGATGATTCGACCGGCCCAGAAAGCACACCAAACCGTTGTTTTTTCTGAATGAAATGGCAGTTTTTGAATCCCTTCAGGTTGCTCTTCGTCCGAAATGCGGCCATTTTGCTTGTTTACCTACCCATTGAGCCAGAAGTGGGCCTCATCCCTGAACAAAATTTGGTTCGCAAACGTCGAAACTTCTTGGAATTTTTCCAGAGCCCATAGAATATTGTCCAATAATGAATGCTTGGTCACAATATGGGTGGTGGTGTTACGAATAATATGCTCAGTACGCCGATTATATCGAACATAAGTTGATCGAAGCGCGCGAAACACATTCTTTACAGAAGTGAATTTTCGTAATAAAATTGAATGATTTGTAAACGTTGTTCAGGCGTAAGTTCTTCCATGATGAGATGCCAAAAAATAATGAACAAAAATAATAAGACAGCTTGACACGTCTCACGCGTGATCTGTCAAGAAAAGGCTATTGAAAAAAGTACATCTACTTGCATCATCCTTTGTATACATATATATGTATATATTGCATTTGCTGCTTGCCTAGTATAAAGCTGGCGGCCATTAAACCGCGTTGAGATCACCACTTTTCAATACATTTCAACAGCAGATATCAAGAGCTGCGTGCCATCAATCAAAATAACGAATGGCAACACTACCAACCAATCACCCGTCGCCATTGACAATGCCGATTGAATGTGTGCTGCCGCTCAGCAATCAATCAATCAACCGCAATTCAGTGTAAACTACAATCATATACATATATATATATATTTAAATACATTGATTTGTTGTGCTATTTTTAACCTATTTATACATATACACAAGCACACTTGAACTGGCCACTTTTCTATTTAGCACTCTCGCATATACGCATAGTTGTATGCATTGAAAACATTCATATTATTTACATAGCATAAATCTAGGCGCATATGCCTATTTGCATAATTTAGGTTTGGAAGTTACCATTCGTAGACGCGTTCATTTATTTACTGATATTTCGCTCGTTGTAACATTTGCATATACTTACAATTTACAACTTCAAATTGTGCGCTGATTTTATCTTTCTCTGTATTTGCACGTTCCATACCCAACGGCGTATTTGTATAAATACATTGTGGTTGTATTACTATTATTGCTTTATTTGCTTTGTTTAAAAGTTATTTAATTATTTGTACGTAGATATTTGTCGGTGATTCGAAATGCTCTGTTTACATTCTACATTTTTATGTGAAAAGTCCCTTTTTATATCATTCTGGAGCATGAAATAGTAAATTGCCTTAGGTTCAACGCATGTAAGTAGCGGAAGACGAAGAGATACAGCCATAAAAATTTATAACGATGTGAACAGAATGACGAGTTGTGTTGAGCTATGTCCGTCTGTCTCTCAATTTTTTAATAATATTTTTTTTCTCAGCCAGCCAGATCGGAAAACAAAATCATATAGCTCATATATCATCAATTTGTTCAGGTATGTGATTTTTGGCCTTTTTAGCCTCAATAAAAGTCCAAGAAGTTTCGATATTCTACTCACATATACTAAAGTACACCTTGATGTTGAAAATCATCGAAATTGGAAGACTCTATCATATAGCCCCATAAAACCGATTCGTTCAGATACGCAAAAATATATTGGCATTGAAAATAATCGAAATAGAGTTTTGCACTTTGCAATAAATTTGGCATATTCATGTTAGTTATAAATGCAAAGCACATACACATGGCAGAAAAAGTCTGCGTTCATCTAAGTATATTTTGTTTGCACTATGAAAAGTCGAAAACAATAAATCATTCATAACTTTTTTAACATTATTTTATTTAGTTCAATAAAATGTAACTGCTACACAAACTTTGGTACCAATCATTAATATATATTTAAAATGATATCACATATAAACCAAAAGGTCACTCAAACCAAACAGAAAAAGTCTGCATACACTTCAAGAACAATGAAACAAGAAGGTAAAAATTAAAAAATATATATATTAAGTCAATAATTTGTTAGATATCCACGTCTTTTAATGACTTCCAGAAAGCGGTCTTTCATGCTGGTTATAGTACGTTGTCTAATTTTTCTTTCTGGTACATCCATAAAGTGCTCAAAAGGGGTTCAAATCAGGCGAATGCGGGGTTGTTTAGGAATATTGCACAGCAACCAGAGCTTAACAATTTCTGCTGTGTGCTCCGGGTCGTTGACCTGCTCACCGAGTCCCAGCATTGCTGCACTTTCTTTTAAATTTGTTTTCAAAATATTAAGATAATCATGCTTATTCATGATGGACTTCCACATCATAGCACCACCACCACCGTGCTTTACCGTAGGTAAAACATTTGGCTTTTCCATTGCTGTTCCGCTTTTATTTCAAATAAACTTACGGCCTTTTATCCCAAAAATGCAAAACTAACTCTCATCTGAAAAAATAACTTTATTCCGAAACTCTGGAGGCTTGTCTAAGTGTTTATTCGCAAAGGTCATCCGCTTGAGACGATTTACTCGCGATATGAAGGGCTTTCTTCGTGCGACTCTGCCATGAAATCCTGTTCTTTTCAGAATTGTCCGTAACGTATCTCGACATAATTTCTTTTGGTACTTTAATGCAATGTTTTTGAAAGATGGCTTGCTGTTAGATGTGGGTTAGACTTCACAAGAATGGTTAGATTGCGCTCTTATCTTACCGTCACTTTCGAATGTGGCGTAGACTCATAAGTTTTTGTTTGTTTGAAGTTGCTTATTACTCTCTGGACAGAGGAGTACTGTCTGGCAACGGATGTCCTGATTTCCCGAACTTTTACCATTCTGCCACAAACCAGCAATGATTTTCCTTTCGCCGCGTTCTATTTCTTTTCGCTGTTGGTCCATAGTCAAAAAAATAATGATTTTCACGTATATTTATATACTTTTTAGCTACCTTTCCTAATCGCGATTTCTATCGTGTATCATTTAAAATTAAAACAAACATAAATAATTAGTATTTTCAATGCAACAAGCTATCGTTTTTTAAAGTGAACGCACAATTTTTCTGCTCAACTAACTTAATTAGCGGTGCTAAAATCCCTAATCTAACTCAGAACGACGAAGCACAAATTCTGCAAAATTTTCTCGAAAATAATTTTCTTCAAAATAAACGAAAAAATTGCGATTGTTTTAAAATGCTTAACTTTTTAAGTTGAATACTTTAATACAGTGAGTGAACGCAGACATTTTCTGCCATGCGTATGTATTGCATAACATTGGTAATTTATTTAATTAAGTTTAATGTTATTTTATTTTCCTTTACATATTTTCTTTTATCTTATTTTATTTTAATTTATTTTATTTTATTTTATTTCCCTTTGTTGCATTCCGTTAGGGAGTAAATTTCATTTGTTGGCGACAGCTTAGCTGCAAGCCAATAATGTGCATTTCATTAAATATGAATATGCTTAAAAATATATAATATCTAACATATAATTAATTATAAACGTTTACTGCATAAAAATTCGAATAATATGGCATGAATTCGACAAGGCTGCTTTTTGCATATCGATGATGATGTGATCTGGCCGTGCGCAGAGATGATGATTGACAGCAGATACACTTTTCTTAACTTCCATTGGTGTTTCACATCAATACCTCAGTCAGACCCTTGCGTTTTTTCCGTCAATGTTTTTTTTTTTTTTTTTTTTTTTGAGAAGAACCGCAATATCAATTATAAACGCTATCTTCCTAGCACAAATAGATATGGTTTATGGTGGTATCTCGTGGCATGAGTGAATATTTCTGTAGTACGGTGTCTTATTTTGATAAAAATTTTACTTCTGGGCAAGTTGCAAGTGAATTATTTCGCGATGTCCTTATGTCGCTTTAGATACATCGAATTAGCGAGCATAACGCATCCAACAAGCACATGGGTCTAGAGTTTCGCTTCTGATATTACATCATCTGTCTGCCGGAGCACTTACGTCACGAATTCCATACTTAAAATAATTTCTGGAGGGAACGACTCCATATTGCATTGCAAAAATTGTTCCTTCTGCTTCGGCGAATATTGCTCTGTTTGTGAGCCATAAGTGCGGCATGCGGTCTCAGCAAATCTTTCCGATATAAGCCGTGGACTACAATTTCAGACCACATCTGCAGTTTTTCATCCGTTAATATCGTGTTTCTGCTTTCATAAGATAGGGTCATTCGCAGTGGAGTATAGTTATCATCAGCGGATTCTAGAGCCTGATGAATTTCAGACTGTGGTGACTTTTGACGGAAATACGCTCTGAGATTTAAAATTAGTTTGTCATGCAACGCTCCGATGTCAATCTGGCCATTTCCGCCTTCATTCCTGGTCAACGTCGTTCGAAAAACCGTAGCTGATGATAAGCTTTATATTTGGGCATAACTGTACGTATAATCCACTGCATATGTTCCAGCTCGGTTGTTGTCCATTTTATAACTTACTTATGTGTCTCATCTGGTTCCATTTCTTTTATATCGAGGCCTACCGGTTCAATGGCAGTGTTTCGGAAAATCACCTTTCCCTTCTAGATAGTTATTTTGCGGCATTTTTCAAGACCAACAGACGTTTTATTGTCATTGGAAAAAGTTGTGACACATCCCAAAAGCTTTTCAAGATTGTTTGGCTTGCTGGCATAAAGCTTCTGATCATCTACGTAGAAAAGATGACTCAATAGGTAACTTCCAGTCTGGCCATGTTTCACCACATGTCCGTAGCCTGTATCCCGTGAAATATGACTGAGTAGGTTCATGCTGATAATGAATCGGTGAATCGCCTTGGAAGATTCCGTTGCTGATTTTTATGTCCCTCATGTAGTGAGCAGCTCCAGATATTGACAATTTTATTCGAGTTCTCCAATATTGTATAATTTTCTCTAGGAAAAGTATTATATAAATGCAACACCTTAATAAGCCATGAATGGGCACTGAATCGAGAGCTTTCATCCAATCGATTTTATTTTATTTTATATTATTTAAAATTATTTTATTTTTTTATTGCGTTTATTCTATTTTATTTCATTTTGTTTTAATTTTTACTTTTACTGAATTTTAATTTTATCTTATTTTAAGGACTTTTACTTTTATTTTATTTTATTTTATTTTATTTTATTTTATTTTATTTTATTTTATTTTATTTGCTTCTTTATTTTCTTTAAATGGGTTTATTTTATTATATTTAATTTTATTTCAGTTATATTTTACTTCCACTCTTTAAATCGATTTACCTAGTAATATGGCTTCTATATATGCGGAATGTATGTGTATATTTATTTGCATTCGTGCGGTTTAATGCAATCGCACTTTTATGTTTATTATGTGGTTATAGCGAATGAAATGTGCGGCTTTTGCCTTTCTTCACACACGCCACCAATACTATCAGCCTCATAAATATGAATATTACTTTTTTACATTTTACTCCTATTTTTTCAGTTTCTATGTTGCTAGTGTTCACTTCTGTTCTTAAAGGCCATAGAAATCGCGTGTGCACTGCACATTTCTTTCAATATTTAATGCTTCTTTAACTGTTTGGTTTCTCAATAGTGGTTTTCGTATTCAAGTAGCTGCAGCAGCGCTGTGGTTTGGGGATATCATGATTGGTGTTGATGGTGATGAGAACATTGATTTTATTAGGTGGGAAATAAACATAATATTCAATTAAATGTATGGATTTACTATCAAAGCAAAAAAAGATATGTAAATGTAAGTATTAAGGTTTGTTGCTAAATTGCAAAAATTTCTTTTTGTTAAAAATTAAAATTTAAAATTTTAAGTACATAAATTATTTTTAAATTATAAAATGACTCATACATTGAAAACCAAAATTATTTCCGAATTTTGTTTTTTGAAATACTTTTCATTTAATGTCCAAATTTTTAGTAAAAATTGTGAACTTTTTTTTCGAAAGATGGCAACCCTATATGATCATATCTACTTTATACATCCAAACACCATAATGTAGGTAAACAAAACAAATTTTCCTTTTTTTTAATTAAACAATTTAATTAAGCCAATTAAAATACGCATATCAAGCCCACCTGCAACTAAATACACATACGGCCATTAACATAAGCAACAACAAAGCGTTTACAAATTAAAAACATACACAACAAATGCAATAAAATAGATAAACAAAAGTGGGGAAATTCAATGAAAACCAATCAACTGTAAGAATAAACAAACAAAAAAAAACGAACACACACATCCATGAATATAAATGCAGGCGAAATTGATGAGCTATATTTGAAGTAGAAGCTGTAAAAGGGGAAGCAAAACAAAAGCTAGCTGGTGAAGACTTTATTTGCAATTGTAGACAAATTGATAGAACAATTTCATTTAGTGGCAATGAAAATGCAACCATCTAAAGTGACAAAAACAAAGGCCACCGCAGCAGAAAATAAGCAAAAGTAGTGGGCTTTAGACTGCTTCTGGTATAAAATGTAAGAATATCCTTGAATGGAATGAAATAACAAACAAAAAAAATGAAACAACTTGAAAAAATAAATAAATAAAAATAAATAAATAGATAAAATAAATAAAAATAAAATTAAGTAAATTAAAAGATAATAAAATAAAATGAAATAAAAAAATAAAATAAAATAAAATAAAATAAAATAAAATAAAAAAAATTTAAAAAATAAAATAAAGTAAAATGAAACAAAATTATTCAAAATAAAAAAATTAAATAAAGAAAATAAAATAAAACATAAAAAAATAAAAATAAAATGATTAAAAAAAATGAAAAAAAAAACAAAAATTAAATAAAATAAAATTAAATAAAATGAAAAAAAAAAATTAATTATTTTTTGCGGTTGAAAGAAGAAGAAGAAAATGCCTTCCGCATCATGATTGTGTCGTCACATCAATGGTATGCTCCTTTTGCAGGTCACTAAAAAACTCTTCTCTAAGGAACCATCGCCCACCCTGGAACCACTTTCGCATTACTTCAGGGTAGCATTCCATTTTTCTCGTAGTGAGATTATATCTCGTCACCTGCGTCCAAGTCCCGCTTTTTCGCTCATAGCACATGTTCTGCAAACTCCGTTACGTTTTTCCACTTCTTACCTTCCGCATCATCATTGTGTCGTCACACCAATGGTATGCTCCACTTGCAGGTCACTACAAAACTCTCCTCTAAGGAAGCGTTGCCCACCCTGGAACCACTTTCGCATTACTTCAGGGTGGCATTCCATTTTTCTCGTAGTGAGATTATATCTCGTCACCTGCGTCCAAGTCCCGCTTTTTCGCTCATAGCACATGTTCTGCAAACTCCGTTACGTTTTTCCACTTCTCTTCGCTGTGCAGCATGACTGAAGTAATGTTAACTGCGCTAAGTGGTCCAACTGTGTTCTCGAGTATGATGCGCTCAGCTTGCCAGCGAGTGCATTTAATGAATGTCTGTTCAGCATCACCTTCGTTGGTGTCGTTATAGAAACCTGACAGATCTTCGTCTTTCCCAATTGTATATATATATTTCTGGAAGTATCCGTGACAGGACATCTGGGTAATATAGTAGTTTACCTCCCAAAATTTTCTACTTGTCCCTACTCTGACATCTGTTATAAGTCTGGCCGTTCAGCCCCGATTTTCCATTTCACATCGGTTTTAGCACCGGTTAAAGGTTTTCTGTCTTACATCTTCTGTGCTTAGATTTACAGCACTTTTTTGGTTCCTCATTTTTCCCAGTGTCCAGTTTCTTTTCCTTTCTGCTGCTAAGAGGTCAATGCGAACGCTCCCGCTTATTACAGCTATAGCCTCTCCTGACACCGTTCGATAAGCCGATGCTACTCGCAAAGCTCATCAGCTCTGGTACACTTTAGTCTGTAATTACCATTAAGTGTGTCTGCCCATAACTCGGCTCCATAGAGTAAGATAATGAGCGGTCGCCATTACAATTTTTTTTTCCTGAGTCGGCCCCCCGATTCTGGAGGCTTTTTGCGTAGCATATTGGATTTGGGCTCAGTAGGAGAGTCTAGGATCCAATCTTACACCTAAATAATTAAATACTTTTTTTTTATCTCAACTCATCTGAGGTTGTGTTCAAATCTATCTATGAAATGAAATGAAATGAATAAAATTAAAATAAAATAAAATAAAATGCAATTAAATAAAATTAAAATTTAATGAAATAAAATAAGATTAAAAAATAATGTAAAATAAACAACCGCTTAATAATTGCATAACTAAATAGAGAGCCACATCGGTTAAGTGAGTTCAAAAAGTAAGACCTCCTGAACTGGTAGGGCGCTTACGCATGGCACAACCAGTTTTTATTTTAGCGAAAATACATACTGTTTAAAGCATTTGCGGGTAATTGTATACTGGAGAACGTATGTTGCTTTGTTGAGTATGCATGAATGCAAGTGAACAACACTGACCGTGAGCATACATTAGCAATATCGGCAACCATTCAAAGCTGGTGGAAACAAGCAGCAACGCCAGCTGTAACAACAAGCGCAAACGCGTAAACGCCCGAGCGCGAACGCAAGCGCGGTAATTGTTTTAAAACGCAACGAAGTGAAACCGTGTAGACAAACAATTGATAATTTGAATGAGACAGGTACAGTGTACCTTAATACATGTACTAAGTTATCAATGAGTGAAATTAAATAAAAAAGAAAAATAAAATAAAATAAAGTAAAATATAATAAAATAAAATAAAATAAAATAAAATAAAATAAAATAAAATAAAATAAAATAAAATAAAATAAAATAAAATAAAATAAAATAAAGCGAAATAAATTAAAATAAAAAAATAAAATAATTTCAAAAATAAATAAATAAAATAAAATTAATAAAATAAAAATAAAACTAAAAAAATAAAATAAAGTAAATTAAAATAAAATGAAAAATAAAAAAATAAATAACAATCTAAAAATAATTAATTAAACTTTAATATTTAAAATTTAAAATAAAAATAAAAAAATAAATAAAATAAATAAATAAAAATAAATTTAAATAAAATAAAATAACAAAATAAAATAAAAATATAAAATAAATTATGAAAAACATAAAATAAAATTAAGTGAAAAGGAAATAATGAAAAAAATAAAAAATAAAAAAATAGTAAAAATTAAATAAATAAATAAAAATAAAAGAAGATAAAGAAAGTTAAATAAAGTGGAAGTGGAATAAAATTAAATGAAATTTAAAAAATTAAAAGAAAATAAAAAAGTAAATAAATGAAAAAAAATTTCTTAATTAAATAAAACAAAAATAAATTAAAAAATATGCTAAAATAAAATGAAGTAAAATAAAATAATAGGACTTAAATGAAACGTAATGAAATCCAAAAAATTTAAAATTAAATAAAATTAAATATAAAAGATAGTTAAAAATAATAATAATATAAAATAGAAAAATAAATCAAAAAAGAAAAAATTAAATAAAACTCAATAAGAAATATTAAAAAAACATAATTGTCATGCAATCTTTTAAAAAGTTTAAACGTTTATCATCATTTTGCTCTTCTAATAAATATTCACTTCTCCCAACATAGGATGACCGCCAAAACTGTTTTGTATTTAGCTGCATGGTCACTACCAATATACGCGAGTATAGGTATACACATACTTATAAGCATATATATGAGAATCCACACAGCATATTTCCATCTGTGTAATCACGCACAAGTACAACATGAAGCTGGGTCGACCACTCAACCGCCGGTCAACAGTGCAAACAACGACGCTATGCAACAGAATTTTCTACGTATGTATGCAGCGTAGTTTTGCCGCGCGCACGAGTAAACCAACGGCACCTGGCTTGACCCACAGCATCGTCACTCTCTCTCTCTTTCTTACTCTCCTCATGTTCCCCCCAAAACCATTGCATACACCATGGCTGCGGCGTCGTCACCTGCGTTTCACCACCATACCGCATGCATTTCAATTAACTCCATGCATTCCATTGTGAAAATAAACCCAACGCCACAAAAGCATACAGAGTAGGGCAAAAGCAACAATAAAGCATGCCCGCTCACCTGCTGCCGTGAGCTACATAGAAAATGGTTTATTTATGCTCTCATACACTTATTTCATTCATATATAATTTATATATGTTTTATATGTATATATGTTGTAATATATACATATTTGAATTTAAACAACCTGTGTTTAGAGGCATACGCCTCTAGCAGCATGTTGTGTTTTTGTTGTTGTTGCTGAATTTGAAAATGTTCTAAAGTGCATTCAAATAAAGCATTTAATTGCTGGTGCCAAGTGGTATACGTTACCCATTGCTTCTGGCCAATATATGTAAGTATTGCAGTACTTGGCTTTACACAATTACTTGTATATGGTAGACGGGGCGTATGAGTGACTTATTTAGTTAGCTCCATGTGCTCTTCTGAGTATGTAGCATAACATTGTAAGGGTTCGCTTAAAAAATTTTGCTTGAATTTCAATGATTTTTTTTTTTTTTTGTAATTATTCGAATTTTTTTGATCAGAATTTTTTATTTTTTTTTTTTTTTTTTTTATTATTTTTTTTTTTTTTGGTTTCAGTCATAAATATTATTTATAAACCTACCAGATTCGAGTCAGTTTCGAGGCATACTTTTAAGATTTCGTGAAAATTTTGTTAAATTTTTGAAATCTAAACAAAACTTTTTTTTTACATGAATTTAATTTGTTCTAGAGAGAGAAAAAATTTAGTACCGCTCAAATATTATACGTTTAGACTAGGTTTAAGTGGTTGCTGGGCTTCAGGTAACTTAGGCCACCGTACGAGACCATTAACTTAGGTTCTACTGAGACTCACCACAGACTCCAACCATATCACAGTAGCCATATCTAGCTCAGAAAAAGTAGCTAAGCTATCAAGCTAAGGGTTCTGCGACAATTTTTTTTATTTTTCTGATTTATTTGCTACAGATTTCAGAGCTTTCAGTGTTTGCCCGCATCTAGTATATAGCCTTGACTTCATATATAACAACTTGAATGACTCATGCATGGTCATGCAGTTGTCTGTACTTTCGAGCGCACGGAACGTTCTTAATACTTTAAGTTAAAATAACCATAATTTACTATTCTTGACCACTACACCCAAAAAAAAGGATAAGCTTCTCCACTGTAATGTAAAGCCAGTTCAATCAATCTTTTATGTGATACGCATAATTTTCATCAAATAGCACGATTGGAGGTATACAGGGCAATCGATGCATCCGAATCCATTCCTCTGAGTTCTGCGATCAACATAATTTTTTATCTAAAATGACTGTTAAGTATTTTGCAGACTCAGTGATATTTTTTCAGCTTTGATGTTTTATATTCCCTTCTGAGGAAAAAAACTTCTTCTTCTATAGTCTTTCATTAGCATACTTTTCAATCCTTTACTACATACTATTACTTTTCAATTAAAATTTGGAAGAATTTATTACTCATTGCAAGCTCAGTGCCACTACTCCCGCGAACTCAGGCTTGATTATCGTGCTTCCAACCGATTGATGTGCATTATCCGCGGATTTACGATCATGCAAGCCAATGCAAATGTAATTGTAGTTGGCGATATATTACTGAAAGAAATCACATTTTCTATAGAAACTATTAAGAATTTTTTTTTTAGTAAAAAATATTTTTCCAATTTGCCATACTATCCTCTACGGAGGGTGTTTGTTTTTTGAGGTTTTGTGATTCACCTTGCCCTTAATATGAAACTCAAGCATACGCTCCTCTATTTCACTACTTTAAGCCCGAGCGACGTCAGGCATATTGGTTTTGTATGATATCTTGTTGAGAATAAATACAACTCCCTAATACCACCATAAGCTCGATTTGTAACTTGAACTGTTCACACCTCCCATTATAGCATATAGCCAGCGGACGTTGCTAGTCAGAAACTTCTACGTGAATGGTTTAAAGGTACTAATTGTCCACCTTATTCCGGCTTTTTATTAGAATATGATTCGCTATAAGTTCTCTCATTAGCTGTCATACTTTTGAGTGTATTAGGAAAGTGTTCTGTTAAGGGTAGGTCGAAGGTTTGTGTTTCACATACTATCCAAGTCTCATTTTTTTCCTGAGCCTTCTCCTTTGCGACGCTGTATCACATTATCTATATCTATATAAATACAGTGAAACCTGGATTCGAATCGTTTGTTCCGTGAACGTACAACTCGTCACGTAATTTGTGTGACATCCATGAACGGATAGCTGATCCTATTTGTTTCCTGTTTCTTTTTCTCTCATAGAGGTTTCTTACTAATTGCTGAGCAATGAGTGAGTATCAAATGAACATCAAGCATTCGTTTTGCCTTTTATTTTTTATAATTTATTAGATTTATTTCTGTCCACTCTTCATATTTACTTTCATGCATGTCAGTCACACAACTCTGAATGATATCTTCTCGATGAAGTAACTATTACTATGATTTACTTAAATTCCGTCTTTCATGAGGCAAGAGCTTGGCCCATTTGTCATCGGTTGAACCAACTTAAAGGTAGGCCTCACTATCCTCGGATGGAGTCTCTGGTATATTAATATGAAATCTAGCTTTCTTAAAACAGTTTTTTTTATATCACTAAATACACACACAGTTCTTGAAAAATAAATAATGAGTTCTACTTTGAGGTACAGCTTATAAAGATACTGGCAAGAGAGGCGCTTAGTTATAGGGATCAGGACGAGAAAAGCAGCTGTCCCTTATACAGATTTTTACTTACTGAGAATTACCATCACTTATATAGTTATTAGGTTTACCCAGATTTGACTGTATATAAATAAAAAAGTCTTTGTCCTGAATGAATGATGGCCTTAACCTGAAATTGGTATGTTCCGTGTATAACGTGGGGATCAGATAAGGAAGGACTTTCTAAAATTTGTTTGGATTGTCGTAACCACCTGTGATTTGGTCTTCGGGAAGTGGACGAGAGAAAAAATTGTATTTATGGTTTGATTTGATTGATATTTGGTTAAAATGAGGAGAGATTATGTTGTAACGAAATAAATAACCCAGAAACCTATAAAAAATCTTATAAGAACTATTTTCAGTTCCATGAGAACGAAGTTGAGGTTAAAATCTTGCATATATATAACTTTGTAATTGGTATTTTACAACTACTTGAGCGATCTTAGTCCGAGCTTCTGCTTCAATTTGTGTGTGACAGAATTTTTTTAAGCCGCCTATTCGAAGACCTGTTGAATTTTTATGAGGAGCTTTTTATTTCATGTCAGAAATACACTTAGACCGCATCCACATTCCTGCAAAGTATTCTCGTTTTATTAATTTTTTTTTTTTTTTTTTTTTTTGATGAGAAATGAATGAAAAGAAAAAGAAAAATAAATTTAACTTTTTGCTGCATAGTAAACGCTTCTGCAAAATTTTTCTATAAAATATTTATAGTTACTTCTTTTGTGATGCTTCTAAGCATACTTGAGGTTAGATTTGTTTGGGAGACATGCTTTAAAGTCGACAAATGGAGATGGTCTGGAGGGTATCATGGTCAAATATGCATGGGTACTCGTTGTATGTCATTTCTAAACTCTTTTGAGTTTAGGCTTGTGTGTTTGATATATTTCTGCTAAAATATTACGACAAAGTGTTTGCAAAAGTTTTTTTTTTTTTTTTATTACTCGGGGCCTCTACTCTCCTCTCGAAATATTGCTAACATAAACACTTCAATAAAATTTTATATCAAAATATTTACAGTTGCTATGTTTATGACACCTTTAACTATTTTTGAGGTTAGATTGGTATGAGAGACATGTTCTAAAGTCAACAGACGGAGATGGCCTTAGAAGAAGTAGCAATAATTTAAACCTATTATAGATGGTATTTCAGCTTGCTTTCAAATCTAGTCATTTTGTCCTAATACAAAATTCTGGTACTAACATTAATCTATTTAGTAGAAACTATGATCACGTTGACGCTGTTAATTTTTTTTTTTTTTAGAAATTTGTCCTTTTGGTACCAAAAATATTTTCGTCTAAGCTTCGATCGTTTTTGAAAATTCAAATACGTACTGAATAGTGTATTTTCTTTTCGTTTTTGTTCAAACTTCTCTTCAGATTTTCTGTCGAAATTTTGAATAACCGCAAATTATTATTATGTAATATCCTTAATTTATCAAACCCCAAAATGACTTCATTTCCTGCCACACAATGTCGTTTTTCAACGCCAAACCAATAAATCCATATTGCAATGCACTATATCTTCAATCGCACAGAATTGCCTTTGTACGGCGAGTACTTCATCACCAATTTACTACATCCTCAAACGCACAAGCGCACATGCATACATATGTATATATAAAGGTATATGGAAGAAAAAGCAAACATACACACATCATGCACATTCAAAAGTAATGACCAATGTTAGTGCGTATCTCCGAACGAAAATTGGCATAGCTTTTGGCTTTTGTGCAAAGCTCACACTTTTCCAAACATATGCTTTGTCATACTGCCTGGGCATTTCGGAAATAAAAATTTTTTTAAATCCCAGCCCATAGTAACACAATAACTCTTGGTATGCCGGCAAGTTTACCCGGTTTTCCAAATGCGCGTCTACAATTACGATTAGTCAACTTGTTCCGCTGTGCTATTTCGAATGCGAATGCGAAAGCGGAAACATAACTTCCGCTACTCTTACAGTGCCATACATACTGATCAGTCAGAAAAGCAAGAAGGAATGAAATTGCGATGATAACAGGAGACACACCGCTCATTTTGGTACTACTTCTACTACTCTCGCTCCTCGCAATGCAGTGTGGCAAACAAACTGGCTGGAGTATGCTAAACGCATGTAGCATAGTTTTAGGCGCTACAATTTACGATTTTATTATACACTCGTACACATGAAAAAATACAATCGACCCCCCATATGTATGTGTACAGATACTAGGTGCGCTTAGTCATAAAGTCAACCACTCTGTTGCTGGTTCATCTCTGTCCTTTTTTTTTTTCAAGCTCATGCAGTCACAAAACTGCATATGTGGCACAACATACACTACTCTATAGGGACGCATCGCCAAAATGTATGCAACAATGTAAAATTCATACAACCATCCACCAATAGTTGATGGTGGCCCCAAATGTCGACCAGTTAGACGGTTAGCCCGTACTTGCACTCTACGCTACGTGGGCTAAAACTAGTAACAGCCGTCAGGGGACTATCAGCGCGCCGCATGACAAGTCGATGGTGGAAAACACAAAGTCAAATTGGCAAGGTTTTCGCGAGTCCAGCCAACACAGTTCAGTCATTGTGTTGTGGACTGCGGAAACGTTTGAGGAAACTGGCTGACAGTTGCATTTACCTTCACTTATGTTTTTGATTTTCGTTTTGTTTTTACAACTGTCTGTTTGTCTGTCTGTTTGTCTATCTGCCTGTCGACTATCGGACGACGTCGTTTTGACACATTTTTTTAGCTCTTCTGCTTTGTATATGTTGAGACAAGGGGTGGATAGTAGGAAACCATACAATTGCTGCTGATGTGGTTGGCACTCGTAGCAGGCCGTGGAGAACTAGACAGTGGTGTAGGACATACAAAAAATTAAATAAGAAAAATTTAAAATGAAATCACGACCTTTATTAGCGTGGACCCAGTTAGTCTTCAGACTTCTGTTTTGAACTTGTAGAATTAATATAAACAATTCAATGCAATTTCAATTTCGTGTATTCAATACTACTCGCTGAATTTTTTTTAAGGTTAGAAAAAGTCTTAAAAAATACCTTTAAGCAAAGCGATTACAACTGTTTCAGAGTTTTCAAATTTCAGAGACGATTTTTGATCTGTTCCTACTTTATGGCACTTTTAATCATTTTTTGAGGTTAGGCTTATGGAACAGTTCCAAGAATTTTGCCTTGTAGAACCTCATTGTTAACACATGGATAAAAATTCAGCGCCACTATATTCATCTCTGCTCGTCTTATCACATTTTGAAGTCTTTTTGAGGTCATGAATAAAAGACTTGCTCAACCGATCGAAAAGCCCTTGCTAAAACAAAATAAATTGGAATAAAATAAAAAAACAAGAAACTCACATAAATTGGAGAAAAATAAAATAAAGAGAAATTAAGTAATATAAATAAAATTAAATAAACTAGAGTAAATTAAAATAAAATTAATTAAAATAAAAAACATGATACCGAAAAATGATAATCCAATTGTTCAGGACAATAACTTGCCTCCCGGTTGTCTACAAAATACTAACGTCATGCATATCCAACAACCTTTATGAACACTTTGAAACAAACAACTTGATTGGTTACAGGGATGTAAAGAGCAGTTAATTATAGACCAAGTAGTACTTGGACAATCTAAAAGGCAAAGCAGAAACCTCAATGCAGCGTATATCGATTGGATAAAGCTTTCGATTCAGTGTCCTATTCATGGCTTATCTAGGTGCTGCATTTGTATAGATTCAATCCCAAGATAATACTTTTCCTAGATAACATTATTCAATATTGGAGCTACTCAGTACACGAGGGACATCAAAATCAGCAACGGAATCTTCCAAGGCGATTTGCTGAGTCCACTCTGGCTCGTCATCAGCATGAACCCTCTCAGCCATATTCTACGGGAGACAGGCTACGGAAGATACCGATTGAGTTATCTCTTCTACGTACTTTTTCCAATGACATTAAAATGCCTGTTGGTCTTGAGAAATGACGTAAAATAACTATCCTGAAAGGAAAGGTGATTCCCTGAAACACTCTCATTGCACCTGTAGGCCTCTATATAAAGGAAATGGAACCAGATGAGACATACAAGTAGCTTGGGGTTATGCAGTGCAATTGTGTAGAAACTATGTGTATGCGGAGAAAACCAGTGGTGGAGTTTACGAGACGACTTATGCTATATGCAAAACTCAACTGAGTGGAATAAACCAGACACTTGCCATAAATTCCTTTGCTATACCCGTGGTATCGTACAGTTTTGGAGTTATGAAATGGTCAACAACCGAGCTGGAAAATATACAGAGGATAATATGTACAGTCATTTCCAAATATAAAGCTCATCCCAAAGCATCCGTCTTTCGAACGACGTTGACCAGGAAAGAAAGTGGAAGGGGCCAGATCGACATCGCGCCGTTGCATGACAAACTAATTTTAAATCTCAGAGCGTATTTCCGTCAAAAGTCCTCACAGTCTAAAATTCATTGGGCTGTAGAATCCGTTGATGATAATTATACTCCACTGCGAATGACCCAATCCTATGAAAGCAGAAACACGACTTCAACGGATCAAAAACTACAGATGTGGTCTGAAATTGTCGTCCACGGCTTATATCGGAAAGATTTGCTGAGTCCGCATGTCGACCAAAAATTGTAGCACTTATGGCTCACAAACAGAGCAATATTCACCGAAGCAGAAGGAACAATTTTTGCAATGCAATATGGAGTCGTTCCCTCCAGAAATTATGTAAAGTATGGAATTCGTGACGTAAATGCTTCGGCAGACAGATGCCGTTGATGTAATATCAGAAACGAAACTCTAGACCCATGTGCTTGCTGGAGGTGTTACGCTCGCTAATTCGATGTATCTAAAGCGACATAAGGACATCGCGAAATAATTCACTTGCAACTTGCCCAGAAGTAAAGGGTGTTTTTTATAGAGGTATAGAACTTTAAGTTGGCATTACTTTTCAAGATGGCGACCGATTTAATAGCTGTCAAGTGATTTATTCTCAGTTTGGTTTGGCAATTCATCATGAACAGACTCACGCCTGAACAACGCTTGCAAATCGTGCAATTTTATTTCGAAAATAATGGTTCTGTGCGGAAAAGGTATCGCCCACTACGTCCATTTAAGCGATGTTTAGCGATGAAGCGCACTTCTGGTTGAATGGGTACGTCAACAAAAAAAAATGGCGCATTTGGAGTGAAGGTAATCCTCAAGTGTATGTTGAAACACCGTTACATCCGGAAAAACTGACTGTTTGGTGCACTTTATGGGCTGGTGGAATCATTGGTCCGTACTTTTCAAAAACGATATTGGCCAGAACGTTACAGTCAATGGTGATCGGTATAGAGCCATGAGCGGTCATATGCCAGAAATCATATTTAAAATGTAATGCCACAAGATTATCTTTCGGATAAATAAAATTCATGTCAATCGATTAATCCATCGTTGTTTTATTGCAACTTAAAGTTCTATACCTCTATAAAAAACACCCTTTACAACTTTTACCAAAATAAGACACCGTACTACAGATATATTCTGGAACCATTGCACTAAGGTGCCAGCATGCTTCTGTATTATGATCGAACCGTTTTGACGAATACCACGAGAGACCACAATAGACCAGATATATTTATGTTTGACAAGGCTAGTAAAATAGCATTAATAATTGATATTGCGGTTCCTCTCAACAAAAACATGCAAAAAATATATTCGGAGAAAATCGCAAAGTACTCTGACTTAGGCATTGAAGTTAAGAAAAGTGTATCTACTGCCAATCATCATACCTGCATACGGCCTGGTGCATATTAATCTTAAGGACAATATACGAACACAGTAAACGTTTATAATTAATGTTAGTTATTATATATTCTTAAGCATATTTATATTTAATGAAATGTACATTATTGGCCTGTAGCTAAGCCGTGGCCAACAAATGAAATTTACTCCCTGACGGGATGCAATAAATAGTGAAATAAAATAAAATAAAATAAAATAAAATAAAATAAAATAAAATAAAATAAAATAAAATAAAATAAAATAAAATAAAATAAAATAAAATAAAATATAATAAAATAAAATATAATAAAATAAAATAAAATAAAATAAAATAAAATAAAATAAAATAAATAAACAACATAAAATCTCTGCCGTGACACCACTGTGCAGCGTTTTGCATTTGATGCACCATTTTAAAATAAATTAAAATAAAATAAAATAAAATAAAATAAAATAAAATAAAATAAAATAAAATAAAATAAAATATAATAAAATAAAATAAAAAAAATAAAATGAAAAAAAACAAAAAAAAAAAAAAGAAAAAAATAAAATAAAATAAAATGAAAAAAAAAAAAAAATAAAATAAAAAATAAAAAAAAAATAAAATAAAATAAAATAAAATAAAATAAAATAAAATAAAATAAAATAAAATAAATAAACAACATAAAATCTCTGCCGTGACACCACTGTGCAGCGTTTTGCATTTGATGCACCATTTTTCGTTGCAGGCGTAACCCTTTGTCAACATGCACATATGCTAAAACTAGACAACCATGATACGAGTATGTCCTCTCCACCCCTCTGTCTCCTTTTCCTCTTTTCGGCTATTCATTAGGTTCACCGGAGCGCTGTAACTGACGCAGTTAAAATTAGGCAACGCAGCAAAGGAAAAAATATTTTGCTTATGCAACTATATTTTGTTTTCTCTCTGCCGTTGTGTGCGCAAAGCGACATGGGAACAATAGCAATGGAGGACAACGGCACAACCACACATATTCGTACAATCAACCAGAACCGACACCGTCGGCTATCCGCATTGTTTGATGGACGTTTTGAATTGCCATCGATGTGCGAATATGATTGACTGTCTGTTTATCAGCGCGTGTATATCCATGTGAATTGATGTGTGTGTGTTTTGGCGTTTTAATGGGCCACTCAAGTTTGACCACCAGCCAAGCAAGCAAGTAGTTGTAGTAGATGAGCAATCATATGAGGCTCAGTCAAAGCAGCTGACGCCCACAATCCGTACAAAAGGCCGTTAGTGGCCAATAAAGATGATAGATAGATGTAAAAGGAGAAAGGAAGAAATTAATATTGTTCAACTGTTTGTTTGTGTGTGGAATGTGTGTGTAAACTAAGGTTGCTGCTTCACTACTCAGAGGCAAAAAACAAACAAAACAAAAAAAAAAAATTTTCAACCACCGGCCGGTGATTTTGAAAATATGCATAAATTATTGCATAATTCATAGTATTCATAAGCAAGCGGTCTTACTGTTGATCGACCGATCATTTTCGTTCCATTTCAAAAATTGTTCTACCTGGCGCTCTCTACAGAGCTGAGGTGTAGGTTAATAAGCTAAAAAGCCAAAAGCTGCTTCATTCCATCCTAAAAATATAAAGAATTGCTTCTGAACAGACTCCAACTAATTATTAAGTACTTAATACAGCGAATCCTCTGCAACAAAAGAATACGAGGTGTGTTCAAAGGAAAAGTGAATTTTGAATTTTTTTGAAAAGTACTTATTTATTCATCAACATCTTTTTTTGTCTCCTTCAATGTAATCCCCTCGGATATAATACACTTGTGCCAACGCTTTTTCCAATCCTCGAGGCACTTCTGAAATGCGCTTTTCGGTATGGCCATGACCTCTTTCTTCGATTCTGACTTGATGTCATCAATTGTGGCCAAAAGCTTTCCTTTCATTGGTTTCTCTAGTTTTGGGAATAGGAATAGGTGCTTTACCTTTATTTACGTAGATATTCATACCGTGCATTACTAACACATACCATTTTAATCAGGTAAGCATAGTATGAAATTGAATTTTTCAAGAATTCTCATAAAAATATTTTAATTTTTTTTTGCTGTTTAAAGCAAAAAAGGATTCATGCTAAATGAAAAACCATGTCTCATATCTTAACACATAAAATCACTGAGAATATTTGAATTTAGACGTGCATAATTTCGCCTAGAACACTCAACACAACAACAACAAAAAATACCAAGTTCAAACGATAAAGTTTCTTGAAAGTTCAACTTTCATTTCGCGCACAAAACTAAGCTGCTCCTTTACTTCATTAGCATTTGCTTTTTCGAGTGTTTGCTCGCGGTAATATAGCTTAGTTTTGGCAAGTAAGTAGATTTTGGTTGAAGCTTTGAGTGAAAACTTTATAAAATTCATAAAAACTTTATTTCTATGGTAATATTGTAATTTAAAAATTGTGCTATGGAGTATAAAAAACATTAAATATAAAGAAATGAAAAGCTGTGAATTTAGAAAACTTAATGAGTGTAAATTTTCTCAGAAATCTGCTTAAATTAGTGACAGAAGTGGTAAAACTGCAGTCACAAGTTATAAGTAACAATAAAAATTATAATTAATAGCCTACCATCCAACCGAGATGACTGTTCCCGATCGACAATTTGAAATAAACCAATAGTTTAAAATAAAAATAAATTCTTTTTTAAAGCAGATTTATCATCTTCTGAAGGAACATGCACGGTTATACTCAAATATAATAAATTAAATAATAAAATAACAGTGCTTCGCTACACGAAAACAAATATCATAAAACTGAAAAGTCCAGGTTTTTCCAATCATTTGTTCTTTATATAAATTTTGCTTTAATTTTTAGGGAGTATTTTCCTTATAAAGGGTGATCCAAGTAGAGGTACTCTTTTCAAAAGCCTTTTTTTGGACAGATCACGCGAGAGTCGTGTCAAGCTGTCATGTTATTTTTGTTCAGTATTGTTTGGCATTTCAACATAAAAACACTTACGCCGAAACAACACTTACAAATCATTCAACTTTATTACGAAAACTCACGTAACACCACCACCCATCTTGAGGCCCAGCATTCATTATTGGATAATATTCGACCGAATAGACCACGTCCAGCACGCAGTGAAGAAAATATAGCTGCCGTAGCTGAGAGTGTACACGAAGACCGTGGAGAGTCGATTCGGCGCCGTTCGTAGCAACTCGGACTGATGTATGGAACGACTTGGCACATTTTACGTCGGGATCTTAAATTAAAAGCGTATAAAATACAGCTTGTGAAAAAACTGAAGCCGCTCGATCTGACCAAGCGACATCGCTTTGCTCTATGGGATCTTGAAAAGTTGCAAGAAGATCCCACGCGTTTGAGCCAAATTTTGTTCAACGATGAGGCCCTGGTAGAAATATGGCTATTCTCCTCTGAGATAAATTCTTTTACTTTAACAGCAAACCTTTTGTTTCTAAGGAATAGTATTAAGATCCGCTGGAAATTTTTTGGTCTTAATTTTTTTTTATAGAGACTTCTTGCCATGTCTTACCGAATGCTTGAACTGCATCGAGAAATATTGCTAAGCATTATTCTTTCAACTCCAGTGCCTTCCTTACCTCATTGTTAATGCGATGGACTTGTTCTATAGTACCATGTTTTTTGCGAAAACCGAGTTTATGATTTGGAAATAAAAAGGGAAATATTTTTGATAGCAGCTCTTTTCCGAAAGGTTTGGAAAAAACGGGCTAATTGGCCAATGTGAGGGTTTTTGGTTTTTTTAAAATATCCAAATTTAAGGAGCGCATTAAAAAGTTGAGACAAGCAATTGAAAGCAATATTTGGTAGCTCTGTCAGCCTTTTAGGTGTAATGTGGTCGTAACCAGGAGACTTTTTATATTCAAAGTTTTTGTTACGACTTCGAGAATAGGCTTCAAAATGTAGAGAACTTATTCATTGCTTTATGGGGTTGGAATAGTTCGCTCTGGTTCACATATGTTTCAAGCAGCTCACGACTTCCGGTCTGAGACCAAGTATCTTCTTGGTAACCAAAAAACATCCGTTTGGAGTGATCTGTGAGTGCAGTCATCAGCAACTCGATATAAAAGAGCTGTGGAACGAAATAGTAAATTTCTTGCATACCACTACTTCGGAAATAATTGATTTTCAACAATGCCAAAAAACAGCTTGTACGATGAGGAATTACGAACTGCAGTGGGGAGAAAGCAGACTGTCTACCTCGCAACTTTACGATCGACTACATTACGTGCAGGGTGGGATAGATACCGAGAGCTGAAGAGGGAAACGAGACGCTTTTGCAGAAAAAAAAGAAAGTGGACGAAACATGTGAGTACGAAGAGCTTGAGGAGCTGGTCGACTTACGGAGGGTTTCAGAACCGGACCCAACCCGTGTGGGGACCAAGGAGATAACCTAGTGACAGATGTCCAGAGCATACTTAGTGTATGGAGGGTACACTTCTCTAACCTGCTCAATGGCAGCGAAAGTGAAAAACCTGGAGCTGGCGAACCCGAAACCCCAATCGATGATGGTATAAACGTTCCAACACTCGACTATGATGAAGTTTGAATAGCAATTGCTCAAATACGGCAAAAAAGAATGGACAAGGTGCCTGCATCAGCTTCTTTCCAGAACATGGTCGGACGAAACCATACATGACGAATGGAATCTAAGTGTGCTTTTCCCAATCCAAAAAAGGGCGACAAACAAGCAAAGCGAATGGGTCTGGTAGTGAACGAGGGCAAAACGAAATATCTCCTGTCATCAAATAAACAGCCATCGCATTCGCGACTTGGCAATCATGGCACTGTTGACAGTTATACTTCGAAGTCGTAGATAATTTCGTCTATCTAGCAATCAGCATTAACAACACCATCAATGTCAGCCTTGAAATCCAACGCAGAATCACTCTTTACAACAGGTGCTGCTTTGGACTGAGCAGGCAATTGAAAAGTAAAGTCCTCTCTCGACGAACCAAAACCAAACTCTACAAGTCGCTCATTATTACCGTACTGACATATGGTGCAGCAGATTGGACGATGTCTACATCCGATGAGTCGGCTTTAGGAGTTTTCGAGAGAAAAGTTTTGGCGAAGGTTTATGGTCCTTTGCGCGTTGGCAACGGTGAATACCGCAGACGATGGAACGATGAGCTGTACGATCTATACGACGCCATTGACATAGATCAGCGAATCAAGAAACAGTGACCACGCTGGCCAGGTCAAGTTGTCCGAATGGATGAAAGCGCTTCAACTTTGAAAGTACTCCATGGAGTTCCCACAGGTAGAAACGGATGAAGAGAAAGACCTACACTACAATAGGAGGATGAGGTGGAGAACGACCTGATTTCACTTGATATTACCAACTGGCGCCAAAGAGCGGAGAGAAGGAAAGAGTGGCACGCTATTGTTGATGCGGCTATAATCGCGTAAGCAGTCTCTACGTCGAAGAAAAAGAAGACTTCGCCTAGACGACTTGCAAAACATTTTGATTTTCTTCTTCCGAACGTTCCCAAGAACGTACTGATGGCTTAACGTTTTGTTCGGTTTTCCTTAATGAAGTAGAAATAGATCTGTTTATAACCTAAATAAAAAAAAATTAAATATTCTTCTTAGATTATTTCTTAAAAGAACAACTTCCGGTGCTACACAGACAAGCTGCACTACTATTTCAAGTGTCATTACCCAACTTCTTGTAAAGTACAACACATTTTTTAGCATCCTTTTAATCAAATGCCTACTTCTTACGCATCATTAACCTACACAAAACCACTTACGCACCGGCCTATGCGTATCCCCTAAAACTATGCAACAGCCTTTAATTATTTAGACGACTTTGAGTTGACTTAATGCGTGCAAAACTAACAGCTGAAAAAATTAAAAATAAACGAAACAAAATAAGGAAAACTACTTTTTGTACGTGCTTCTACATTTAAGCATGCCGGAGAAGGAAAATAAAAAAACTCCAACTCCCGTTACATGCGTCAGTAAGCCAAACATTGGTGCGTAGCAGCGCCAATTCTCCAACAATTCTTGACTACAAAACGTTTTCCTTATGGTAAACATCATTAATGTTGTCACGACGTCCTACAGTAACAGCAACAACAACAAAAATCATTAAAAATGTGTGGCTAAAGCACAAAACGAAAAGTGTCATAAGTTTTTTTTTTTGTATAAGAAAACAAACAGCGGCGACATGCCAACAGCACAAAGCTTGTTTACGCGCGTCAAGATTGTCATTTGTGCACGTCAAAGCGTTTGTGTAGGCAAACTCAAACACATACAAAAAAGTTCACACACACACACCAAGTATATATATATATATATATATATATGTATATAGTATAAGTTGGTGGCTAGTTTTTCGAGACACAGACTTTGCAACATTTTGTGTGGGTATGAGGAGTTGCTGGCAATGCATTTTTGTCGCACGCAACGTCAAAGTAAACAAACGAGCAAGCGTATAAAGAAAAGCGCGCAAAAAACTCGGAGATAAAACACGTAATGTGGAAAGTCAGACGGTAGTTTTTCAGCCTTTTTATTTTTTTCTCTGCTATTTTATCCTTTTTTTCTTTTGCTTTTGGTTAAGGCGCTGCTAGCAAAGTGTAGCAATTGAGTGGTGTTACACCTGCAAGGCGTCAGCTTTTATAACCGTTAGGTCAAAGCAAAAACTAATAGAAAAAGAGGGAGACAAGAATGTACAAAACCGTTAGTTGAAAGGAGAATAGTGCATGAAAGAATGTGCGCCGACACACACACAACACTTTTGCATATACACTGGCGATCCCAGCAAAGTATTTCCTAGTCTTTCAAATTTTTCGCACGTATAAGTCAATAATTAGGAAGATATCCAAAATAATATATAAATGTAAAATAAAATAAGCAATAAATTTAAAAAAATATGTTTAATTAAATTATAATTTTTTTGAAATTTTTAAGTATTTTTTTCTATATTGTTTCTGAATGAAATTTTTAAAATATATTATTTTAGAGCTCTTCGAAAATTTTAACTATTACGTTATATATGTGCGATTCTTTATTAATTTGTTTGACTTAAAAGAAAGAAATTACTAATTTCAAGAATAATCACGAACTATAATTATGATTGCTTGTGTAGGTATGTATGTATGTAACTACTCAAACATAGCCTAAATAAAGAGTGATCCAAGTAGAGGTACTTTTTTCAATAGCCTTTTTTTGAGAGATCACGTGTGAGTCATATTTTTGTTCAGTATTGTTTGGCATTTCATCATGGAAAGACTTACGCCTGAACAACGTTTACCAATCATTCAACTTTATTACGAAAATTCACGTTCTGTAAAAAATGTGTTTCGCGTGTGTTTCGCGTGTGTTTCGCGCGTGTTTCGCGCGCTTCGCGCAATTTATGGTCAATCGGCCTACTGAGCGTACTATTCGCAACAGCATCACCCATCTTGAGATCCAGCATTCATTATTGGGTAATATTCGACCGAATAGACCACGTCCAGCACGCAGTGAAGAAAATATAGCGGCCGTAACTGAGAGTGTACACGAAGACTGTGGAGAGTCCATTCGGCGCCGTTCGCAGCAACTTCCGCAGACGTATGGAACGACTTGGCGCATTTTACGTCGAGATCTTAAATTGAAAGGGACAAAATACAGCTTGAGCAAGAACTGAAGCCGCTCGACCTTCCCAAGCGACATCGCTTAACTTTATGGGCTCCTGAAAAATAAAAGAAGCAAAATTGCCGCATTTGGGATGAGCAGCAACCTGAAGAAATTCAAGAGCTCCCATATCATTAAAAAAAAGCAAAGGTTTAGTATGGTTTGTGGGCCGGTGCAATCATCGGTCCATATTTCTTCAAAAATGATGCCGGTGAGAACGTCACCATCAATGGCGACCGTTATCGTGCATAAATAACCGACTATTTGATACCTGAAATTGAAGCTCGTGATCTCCGCGACATTTGGTTTCACTTCCCACACATCGCATCAATCAATGGATTTATTAAGATAACACTTCGGTCAGCAGATAATTTTACGTTCTAGGCCGGTGGATTGGCCACCAAAATTGTGTGATATCACACCGTTAGACTTTTTCCTGTAGACATATGGAAAATCTAAAGTCTATGCGGACAATCCCGCTTCGATTCAGGCCTTGGAGCAAAACAGCACGCGTGTCATTCGCCAGTTAATTGTCAAAATGTTCGAACGAGTCATCGAAAATTGGATTGAACGGATAGATCACCTGAGACATAGTCGCGGCCAACATTTGAAGGAGATAATCTTAAAAAAATAAATGCCAAAGAATGTTCTTTCGAATGATAATTTTATGTGTTTTTGTTTTTCTTTAAAAAAGTAGGGAACCCCGAAAAGCATCACCCGTTACATTACATTAAAAAAAACTTAACTTTTGTATACATACATATACAATGAGCTAGCGAGGCAAGAGCCTGTAATAATGCGCCTGTATGTGCGATATACGAACAAATTTCACTTCCGGTATGAAGTGCATAGAAAGGCAGTGTGCGAAGTATACTATTTGTAGCCGGAATTTATATAGTGGAGCTGCGTGAGCTTTTACAAACCTGCTAACAACAAAAACAACAAGTGTAATAGCAAACACAAAAAATGTTGAGACGCACACGTCAAAGGCGATTCGCTTGAATGGCTTTAAGTTCACATGCTCATACATAAACAACAAAAAATTGTGTGATGAAAAACCACAAATATACTAAAAAAAAATTTGTTAGACTATTGGTTGGCAAAGAAAATAAGTTTGTATGTAAATTTCAACAGATGTGAGTTAACTCTACTAAAATTAGGGAAATAACTTTTTGTGAACACACACACACACACATATATATATATATATATATATATAAGTATATATATTTGTGAAATATATATGTACATATATAAGGAATTCAAGGTCACCAGTATTTAACTTTGTTATGTTCTTTTTCGTTAAACTTTTGTCATTAATTAAACTAAAATCAAATAAAAACTAACTGGTCAATTGAAAAGTCCCCGGCCTGCCAAATAGATGGTGCTACTAATTAATTAATAAATTTTAGTTAGCTATAACCTGCAGAAGACGCGTGTATAAATTTGACAGCTGTCGGATCATTAGTTTATGAATTATAGCATTTTTAATGAAGCAACTTTAGTTTTTATGAAGAAAAATGGATAAAAAGGAGAAAAAAATAAAATATTGCTTTTTGAAAAAATGCAGTGGGAAGACTACAGTTGAAGCAAATACTTGGCCTGATGCCGAGTTTTCGGACAATACTCCAGGAAATTCAACTATCAAAGTTTGGCATGCTAAGTTTAGACGTGGAGAAATGAAGACGGTGAAAGCAGTGGACGCCCCAAGGAGGAAATATTAAAGAAATTCAAAAAATTATTTTGAATGATCGTAAATTGAAATTGAACGAAATATCAGACTAACTGAACGTGTACATCATATCATTGACCATTATTTTGGCATGAGAAAGCTTTGTGGCAAGTGGGCACGGCATGATCTCACTTTTGATAAAAAAACAACAACGACGAGTTAATGATTCGAAGCAGTGTTTGGAGATGTTCGAGCGTAATAAACCCGAGTTTTTGCGTCGATATGTTGAAAAATGGCTCGACCGTTTCACTCTGAAGTCCAATCGACACACATGAGTGGACTGCGCACGATGAACTCGCTCCGAAGCGTGGAAAACGCAGCAGTCGACTGGCAACTTTATGGTGTCTGTTTTTTCGGATGGATATGATGGAATGATGGAATAATTTAAATTGACTACCTTGAAAAAGGAAGTACCATCAACAGCAACTATTACATAGCATTATTGAGCCGTTTAAAGGGCAAAATCACTGAAAAATTAAAAAAAAGGTAAAAAATTAATTTTAGTATTTTTCTCCTATCAATATACAAAGTTCGTATACAACACATTGAAATTTGTACGAAATTTTTTTAATTAAACACACACCTGAAGACATTTGCAAAAAATTACACTAAACTAGTCTACACTAAGCTAGTCAGACACTACCCTACTTGGCAGGAAATTTCGAAATTATAAGTATAAGAAAAAAAATTGCCAACGAAAAAATAGCAGAAAATAGACGGAAACAGATGGAAACAGACGAAATACCGTCTATAATTACATCAATAAACAAGTGATGATACTTAATTACACGCATATAATTCGTAGAAAAAAAATATACTCAGGCAAAGTCATTCCATTTCTACAAATATACACAATGAATTGCGAAAATCACAGAACAAGGAAAACAGAAAACAAAAAAATACCAGGAAAGAACGAAAAAGTCGACGAGAAGTGCATACAATGTGTCACGACGAATGACACTTGACTGCCTAAAGTGCGCTGCGGATGTGACTAATACTAACACAGCACGCCCGCAGAGGGCGCATGAAAGTGTAGCCGATACACACATACGAGCTCAACAGAGAGCTACAATTGTAAAGCAACTCATTGACAAGACGTACAACAAATGTCCAAACAACAACACCAAACAACAAAACAAACAGACAAACAAATAAATAAATAACAAACAAAACAACAAATTGCGTTTTTATGCCTCTAATAAAGCATTTCCCATAGTAGTTATAACGCCACAATGTAGACTATGATGACGCAATGAAATGCCCAACAAGCGAGCCGTCACACAAGTTCGCGCTACAATAAATGCATAGATGTTGGTCTGAATATGTGTGTTGAAGTGCTTGTTTTGTGAATGGCAAATCGAAAATAAGAAAAAACCCTTACGCGAATAGAATTACAGAAATAGAGAAATGGAGAACTGGAAATGGAAAATTGCGCTGAAGTGTTGAGTAGTGAAGTTTGCTATAAAAATACTAAAAAAATACACCACAATAGACATGCGACCATAAGTGTGAGTGTATATTTGCATATGGACGTGTATGTGCGCTCAGAGCGTGGCAGGAATGGCTAAGCATTTGTTTGTTTGTTATTGTGCGTGGTGGCGGCGACGGCGACGGCGACGGCAGCGCGAGTGTTAGAATAGGAAAAGTGGCACACTTGAGTGTCGTAAATCAGGAAGAGTGTTGCATGCCTAAGCATTCAAACATTTCGTGCGCACTCAACGCGCAAAGCAGCGCCTACAAATCGACAACAAAAACCACATTTGTTCGTACGTTTCTGTTCACACCCATTGGCTTAGGCGTTGCGCTTTAAATAGATGGATGGTTTGCATGGCGCTCAAAAGCGGGTTTGTCTCTTATTGCACTACGTTTTGCTGGTCGCAAACTGTCCACAGTCTACACATTTTCAAACGCTGCGTTGCCAATTTTTTTTTTTTTTTTTTTTTTTTTTTTGAAGTATGCACGTAGTTTGCCTTTTTGACTCCTTCGCCTTTTCATTTTCTAATTTTATTCTCTTTTTTCGTCAACGTCTTCTCTATGCGCTTTATTACAACATTGTCAATGGCACTTTTGGGTATATTGTTGTCATTATTCTGTGTTCTGTGCATGCGATTTTTTCCTCTGTCTGCAATTCTTTATCCACTCTTCTCATTTTCTTATTTAAAAAAAAAATTATTTTTTTTCGTTTTTACAGCAGTGCAGTAAACTCGAATTTCTCTTTGTGAGTGTGTGTCTTGACTTCATTTGAATGCACACTTGTACACGAAGCTCATTTATTTAGACTCACTCTTTGGTTGGTTTATATATAAAAAAAATTACGTCTTGCGCAGCACAGGGCTCGATACTCGGCCCTGATCTCTGGAATGTCAGTTACAACGACATGTTCAGTCTCGTGATGCAGAAGACGCACGAAGGAAACTAAACAAGGTCATGATACGAACCGAAATGTGGCTTGACTCGCGTCGTCTCAAATTAGCCACCGGTAATATGAAGACACGTAGGGTCGTAAACTACTTAGGCATAAGATTGGACCCAAGGTTAACCTACTGGGCACAAATACAACACGCCGCGCAAAAGACCTCTAAAATAACATCTCGACTCAGCAGGCTGATATCCAATATCGGAGGACCTACGCAGGAGAAAAGAAAACTACTGATGTCGGCAACTATAAGTATTCTCCTTTAGGGTGCAGAACTATGGGCAGACACATTACAGAAAAATAACCGGCGCAAGATTATAACCAAAGTATATCGTACGGCAGTATTAAGGGTAGCGTCAGCATATCGTGCGGTGTTAAGTGAAGCCGTTCTGGTGATAAGTAGAAGTGTACCTATAGAACTCCAGGCACTAGAAAGAAAGAAAATGTGGGACCTTAAGAACCAAGTAATGTAGAAAAACGCAAGAGATGATCTTAAACTGGATACTTACAATCGATGACAAAGCCACTGAGAATAAGGAACTTTCAGCAGATGGACCGCTAAGCTAAGTAAGGTCGTGAAACTCTGGACACAGAGAAAATTCAGGGAAGTGAACTACTTTGTCACTCAGATGTTATGCGGACATGGATACTTCCGAAAATATCTGCACAAAATTGGTAAAGCAGAAGAGCCGTCCTGCATATACAATGACGCTATCGAAGACAGCCTTGACCACATATTTTTTAATTGCGAACGATGGCAAGGAGAACGGGATGCACAAGGGAACCTGGTAGGTCCGCTGGATGCGGACAACATCATACCAGCAATGCTCCAGAGCAAAGCAAACTGGAAAAATATATCAGACTACGTACAAATCGTCCTACGTATGAAAAATGCGGGACCCGGACGCAGGTGACGAGATGTAATCTCACTACGAGAAAAATGGAACGCCACCCTGAAGTAATGCGGAAGGGGTTCCAGAGTGGGCGACGGTTCCTTAAAGGAGAGATTTTTTAGAGACCTTCAAGTGGTTCATACCACTGATACCACGACACAATTATGATGTGGAAGGCATTTTTCCCCCTTACTCGCAAAAAAAAAATAATAATAACAAGTAATAAACGAAAATAAGAAAAATCATAAATAAATATTCAGCAGAAAATGTATGTATTAGAGCTAGCTCGATACTCGCTTATTGCTCAACTGCTCAGCAGAACAAAAAAATATTAATTTTGTTTGTCAATGATTTTCACACTTTGCATAAGTAAATTTAAAATTGTTAAAAAAAAAGGTTTGAAAAAAAATCAAAGTGCTTGTCAAAATACTCGATATGCTCGTTCTCGGCTCGAAAATTTTGGAGTAATGAGCAATGAGCAGATGCACCTGCACATCGTTGCTCAAATACTCGCACTGCTCGAAAATGCTTGAGCAAATGCTGGAGCTCTAAAATGTGTTCCCATAATGGGCTGGCAAGTTTTCGAATTTTATTTATAGCGTTATTTTATTCACTTCTGATAATATTTTAGCCTTTCTATAGCACGTGAAGCACATTAGGCGTTTTTAGAATTTCTTTTATTAAAAATTTCGATTTTATGTGAATAATTATTTTCTTTACTTACATACTTACCTTATTTTAAATTAATTTAAGGAAAAGTGAATATACCTTGGCCAAAAATAATTGCTTGTTATATGCGACTGGATTATTTTGATGTTGTGATGTCATTTAATATATTTTCGAAAAAAAAAATAGTCAAAATTTCTTTTTGTCGAAAATTGCTATATAAAACTACAATTATTACTGGTACAATCTTCAGGTCATTTCCCCATTGCTAGCATATTTTAAAAATTTTATTTTTTATATCTATTTAATTTACGAATGCTTGCTACCACTAAATCACTAGTACTGGTACTAACAAATACATCATGTGGGTGCTTCCTTCCGTCAGCTAAAACTACATACGTACTGGTTTTTTAAGCACCTACAACAAGTGGATTCCGCCTACCATGCTCATACGCACCACTTTATATTTTTTTTCTTTTGGTTTTCAAGTGTTTGACAAAAATGGATTTATTTACATTTTGATTTCTATGAAATTACGTTTTAAGGGCATACTGTAAAAAAAAAATTCATAATTTCACTCTATTTTTATTTAATTTTTTTCTTTTCGTTTCATTTCGATGCCACCCTACAAAAGCAAAAATTGGCCCACAGGCATTTGACGTACATTTTATTTATGTATATGCTTCCTCTGTTTTCATTTATAGATACATACATATATATGTGCACATAGTTAGTTATATCACAACGGGGTCGTTAGCACTTTTTTAGCGTTGATTTTGTATTTGTAAGTGAATATCAACAACATGACATACACAAGTGCTTTCATTTTTATTTTTGGTTTTTTGTTGTTGTTGTTTTTTTTTTGCAATTTTTGGTTTTGTTTATTTTTTTTTTTTGCCTCTAGCTCTCCACTCAAATGTCCACTTATTTTTTATTGGCTGCCATTTTTGTTTGCATCTATGTATGTATGTATAAATGTGTGTTGCTGCCTTTTTTATGATACCGTAATTGTGTGTACAGAACTGAAGTGGTACTTAAAATGACACCAAATAAAAACTGCTAGTAATGTCAAATAAATGTAATCAAAGCGTTTTTATTGGCTAACATTTAAATACAATAAGTTTTGTTTGGTGTTTGTTGCTTCTAAAATGCTTTATGAATTGCATTCGTGTGGCTGACGTTTATTTTCCTGTTTGCCTTTTTAAATTTGAAGCATATTTTGTAGCGCAAAATAAGTTTATCAACAGAGCATATATGCAACATTTAAAATTAGTAGTGATAGCAAATCGGTGAATTAATTTAATTCTAATACAACATTTGCTAATCAAGGCAAGTTGCATGCAGCACATTTTTATTAATTGTTGATAATATAAAAAAGTTTGAAACTTTTTTTACTTTAATTTAATTTTAATAAATTTTATTTTATATAATTTTATTTTAATTTAATTATTATAACTCAGTTTGATTTAAAAAAAAATGTATTTTATTTATTCTATTTAATTAAGTTCAATTTAAATTTATTTTATATTTAATTTCAAGCAATCTTATTATTTTATCTAAATTTATATTAATTTTTATTTTATTGTATTTTTATTTTAATTTTTAAATTCATTTGTTTTCATAATCTATATACATACATATGTATATAAAAATCAATGCAAATTTTGATGACCGCCTATAAATTGAGAACCATCAGATCATTTTTCACCAAATTTTTAGGGTTATAAAGGGATATAGCAGAATGTGTGAGTTTTCTTGAGATTGGCGCAGCCGTTCCAGACATATGACCATTTTAGTGAGCATTGGTCGCTACCCATACTAAATACATGCAACAACACCAAATACATGTAAAATTCCAAAATACGCGTACATTACGTTGTATGTGGTGTTGAAAGAGAAAGATTAAAAAAATGAAAATTAAAATAAATACGAAAACAAATTTTAAAAAATAATAAATAAAAAATTGGGAGGAAAAACTTAATCAATTTTTTCGTTTCCTTTTCCAAAAAAAAAAATCGAAAATTCTAAATTTCAGTAAGATTTTTTTGATTTTTTTATAGGTGTACACTGGGTTCCGCTAGTATTTTCATATAAGTTTGTTTAAGCCAATTTAATTTTAAATATTTATTTTTTCTACCTTTCTTATATTGCTTTATTTTATTATAAAATTATGTAATTTTGTGTTATAGTTATTATTAAAGTTATTTTATCTTATTTTTTTATTCTACAAAATTTTATCTCCCATTTTTTATGTTGCCCTTTTTATATTATAGTATTAATTATAGATTTATTTCGCTTTATTTTAAGTTATTTGATTTTTTTACATAATTTTTTTTTTTTTTTCATTTTATATTATTGTATTTTATTTTATTTTAAAATATTTCATTTTAATTTTTTTATTTCACTTTTTAATATTTATTTTTTTACATAACGGTGATCCATTTTAAAGAAATAAATGCAGAAAATTCAAATTTAATGGGGAATGTTTATTATTCGAAGGAACATTCTTTGGCATTTATTTTTTGAAGATTATGTCTTTCAAATGTTGGCAGTATTGGAAATTACCTTCTCACCGAAGTGTTCTCTCAATAAATCCATTGATTGATGCGATGTGTGTGAAGTGGCGTCGTCTTGTTGAAACCAAATGTCGCGGAGATCACGAGCTTCAATTTCAGGCATCAAATTGTCGGTTATCATGGCGCGATAACGGTCGCCATTGACGGTTTTGTTCTCACCGGCATCATTTTTGAAGAAATATGGACCAAACCACAACAAACAGTTGTTTTTTCTGAATGAAATGGCAGCTCTTGAATCTCTTCAGGTTGCTCTTCGTCCCAAATGCGGAAATTTTGCTTGTTTACATACCCATTGAGCCAGAAATGAGCCTCATCGCTGAACAGAATTTGGCTTGAAAACGTTGGATCTTCTTGGAACTTTTCAAAAACCCATAAAGCGAATTGATGTCGCTTGGGAAAGTCGAGCGGCTTCAGTTTACACAAGCTGTATTTTGTACGCTTTCAATTTATGATCCCGCGTGATGTGTCGAAAAAAGCTATTGAAAAAAGTACTTCCACTTGGATCACCCTTTAAATATTATTTTTTTTTTTAACTTTAATTTTGTTTTATTTTGTTTTGTTTTTTTATTTATTTAATTTTTTTAAGTTAATACTTTTATTTAATATTTTTTTATTTTAATACATTTAAATTTTTTTAATTAATTTCTTTATATAGTATCTATATTTGTATCTTACTTTATTTCATTTTATTTTATTTTTTTTTAATAAACTTTTTTACATCACAATTTTTCTTTTATTTATTTTTTCGTATTTGCATTTTTTTTTTTAATATTTTTTTAAATTTAGTTTATTTTGTGTTTTCATTTAATTTTTTATTATTTAATCTTTTTTAGTTTTCTTAATCGTAATTTTTTATATTATTATTTTTCTTTATTGTTTTTGTTTTAGCGCATTAAAGAAAATTTTAGCTCCTTCAACCATTAACCTTATATGTCATGTAGAGTTTTGTGAAGAAACAAAGTAAAAATAAAATATACAATAATTTAACAAAAATTCTAACTTGTCAGCTATTCAACTCTTCCCGTCATTACACAGTCAACAAACAAATATTTTCCATTAAAACGAATTTTTTATTCCAAATTTTCGTTGATATTCCACAGAAAAACATGAAAATAAAATTGAATTATATAAGTAAGTAAGCCACCGCATGAGCACAAGAGTATGAGAAAACAATAACACTACCACAAAAAGAAGTTAAAGCACGTGGACCCTACAAATATTTCCAACTGACAATATGACAAGTGATGCGGGGGCAAAGTACAAGTGCAACGACAGCTGTCGGGTGATATAAGTGCGGAGGTGCGAGGGGATGAGAGGAGATGATAACTGATGAGAAGAGAACTTTGTTAAGTTACCTACTTAGCTTAAGCTCAATTTTCATTCGTGTGTGTATGTATGTGTGTGTGACGCTGAGTAATGCTATGATGGTTGGCATGCAATGCCTGGACCAACGACATGGTGTTGCTAAGGTCATACAAAAATCTATTTGTGGCACTGACAATACAAATGGATTTTCAATGATTTATTATTGCATTAAATCTAAACACCAATAACAGAAATTACAATAACAGCAACTTTGCTAGCCAACAACATTACTATATATGTACGTGTATAATGAAAGTAAGAAGAAAGGAACATCATCAGCAAAACATACAACGTGATGTGGCGCAAAATTGTATAAGAACAAAAACAAAACTTAAATCCAACAAAAGAGGAAAATAGTAAAGCACATTAGACAATAGCACTACTATGAAGTCCGATAGCACTAATGTAATATTAGCTACAACAACATAACTGCAAATAACATCGGAAACGGATGCGACATTTGTCAGCAAAGCAATAGATTTTACCAGTATTGCCACACAGCATCAAAAATGCTCAAATGAAAATGTGTGGAAATGCTGTCGCCTGCCAAATGCTGGTAATCATTTTGAGCATATGGAACTTGCGGTTCAGTGAAACTGAATGTACGGAAAGGATAAACAGAATGAATGAATGAATGAAAATCGAACGAAATTGGCAACATCAATTCTATATAATCATGTTGTAGCTTGTATACGTATATGTAGCAGAGTTGTTTTTAAATTAAATTATTACAGTCAACGACACAATTGACAGATTGTCGGATTGGTGCGTGGTGTTGTGTGGGATATAAAAAGACTGATGATGTATGACAAATATATATAATATTTGATTTAAGTCAAAAAATAGGGCAAAACTCTCATGAAAATAAAATAAAATAAAATAAAATAAAAATTAAATTAAATTAAAAAAGAAAAAGAAAAAGAAACGAATTATAATAAAATCAAATTAACTAGAATAAAATTTATTAAAATAAAATAAAATAGAAGAAAATTGTATAAAGTTAAACAAAATAAATAGATATAAAATTAAATAAAATTAAATTTAAAAAAAATAAAACTAAATGTAAAAAATAAAGAAAATAAAATTAAATAAAAAAATTAAATGATATAAAATAAAAAAAATATTTATTAAAGTGAAATAATTTAAAATAACATGAACTAAAATAAAATAATATAAAATGAAATGAAATGAAATTTAAAAAAATTAATTTAATTAAAATAAACTAAATATATTAAAATGAATTTAAACAAAAGTATGTAAAACAAAATAAAATACAATAAATAAAGTAAAATAAAATAAAATAAATGAAATCAAATGAAAAAAAATTTTAAAAATAAAAAATAAAAAAAAACTTAAGTAATAAGCTGTATTCAAAGGCCGATTTTTATTAGAAACATTATTTTTTCATTGAATATCATTTTATACAACAACAAAAAATGGCAGAAGGGACAGCTGTTTCGGAGATCACCACATCGCCTCATCAAACTTCTTTTGCAAGGAATCGAACCGATTACTTATAACCAGAAACAATTATAGGCCGCATTAAAAAATACCTATAAAAATTTAATTTAAACGTAATAAAGTAAAATAAAATAAAATAAAATAAATTAAAGTAAAATATAAAAATAACATAAAATAAAATATTAAAACTAAAATAGAGTAAAATAAAATAAAATAAATTAAAAAAGACTGAAAAGCGACATCTGATACAGAAGGCTGTTTTATTATCTACTACTTCAATAGTTGGGAAATTTTTAAACATAGAGTAATTAAAAAAACATACTTGTAATCAGATTCTTGTATCCTTCAAACATATACTCATTGTTATTCATAACCAATATACAGTATATAATTTATAAGTTATAACAATAGTATAAAGTATTTTGTTGCAAAACGACCGATACTTAATGTATACCTTTATAGAGAAAAACATAAATAAATAAATAAAAATATAATAAAATAAAATTAAAAAAAACATTTAAAATAAAATAAAACATATTAAAGTGAATTTAAAATAAATACAAAAATTAAATTAAATTAAATAAAATAAAAAAAATTAAACTAAACTAAACTAAATATAAATAAATCAAATTAAATTAAAATAAATTAAATTAAAATTGTTGTTAAAATTAAAGAAAATAAATTAAAATAAAATACAAATACAAATATAAAATAAAAAACAAAATAAAATAATATAAAATAAAATAAATTAAAATAAAATAAAATAAAATAAAATAATAAAAAATAATATAAAGCCAAATAAAATAAAAATATGAAAAAAAAAAAATTAAATAAAATAAATAAAATATAATAAAATAAAATAAAATAAATAAAATAAAATAAAATTAAAATAAAATAAAATAAAATAAAACGAAATGAAATAAAATAAAATAAAATAAAATAAAAAAAAAAAAATAAATTAAAATAAAATAAAATAAAATAAAATAAAATAAAATAAAATAAAATAAAATAAAATAAAATGAAATAAAACGATATAATAATAATTAAAACTAAATTAAAGTAAATCGTCGGTCGTCGGTTCGATCCCTGGCAAAAGAAGTCTGATGAGGAGATGTGGTGATCTCCAAAACAGCTGTCACTTCTACCATTTTTTCTTTGTTGTATAACAATACTCAATGAAAAAAATAATGTTGCTAACAAAAATAGGCCTTTGAATACAGCTCATTACTTATAACCAAAAACAATTACAGGCCGCATTAAAAATACCCATAAATATAAGTCGAGCCCGACAAGCAATCCTACTTATATACATTTCTCAGACTATTAATGCCTGAATGTATGCAGGATTGCAAAATACTCGCTAACCCAACATTAAGTAAAAATAGCAGCTAAATATTAGCGCACTTAATAGTTGTTGGTTAGTAAAAAATTGAATAATACAACAACAGATTACATGGCAGGCGTTGGCTCAGTTGGTAGAGCACTCGCCTGTGATGCCAGAATCCGTCGGTTCGATTCCTGGCAAAAGAAGTCTGATGAGGAGATGTGGTGATCTCCGAAACAGCTGTCACTTCTACCATTTTTTCTTTGTTGTATAACAAAATATTCAATGGAAAAAAAATAGGCCTTTGAATACAGCTCATTACTCATAACTATAAAGTAAATTAAATTTAAAAAAGCAATACAACAACAATAAATCTGAAAAATAAAATAAAAAACATGAAATAAAATAAAATAAAATGAAATAAAATGAGACATTATAAACTTTTATCAAATAAAATTAAATTCAATTCAATTAAAATAAATTAAATTAATTTAAATAGACCAAAACAATATAAGATAAAAGTAATTTAAAAATTTTTTAATAAAATATAAAATAAAATAAAACAAAATAAAAAACTAAAACTAGAATTAAATTAAATCAAATTAAATTAAATTAAAAATTAAAAAAAAATAAAAAAAGTAAAAAAAAAATAAGAAGAAATAAAACAAAACAAAACAATATTAATTTAATTAAATTAACACATAACACAATTTGCGGCAAAGAATTCCCATCTTCCTTAGTGAGTTTCTGTCATGAAATAAAAGGTTGATATAAATATCGATAAGCCGTTCGAAAATGGCTAAATTTTCTTTATTTTTTCCTAGATCTTTTTAAGGTCTACATTAGGTATTTTATGAAAATTTTCGTTATGCGCTTATCATTTTGTGCTACATCCTATGATTCTATCTGAATGTCAAAGTGAAGAAAGGGAATGCTCTATCTGAAAACAATATTTAATAAGACTCCCTTCATCATGCTCTCCTTTGGGACTTTAACAAAACTCAATTTCAATTTTCATCACAATTATGATGCGTCGATAGTGCTTAGGCTTTACAGCCAACACTATGTAAAGCTAAGCGGAATTGGGTGTTACGAGTTTAAGGCTGACAAACAGCGGCCGTTGGACTAAAAATGCGCAAAATGAGTACAAAGTGTTCAAAATGAAAGAGCAGTCTGTGGTAAGCGGAAACCAGCGCAATTTTGGCATCCTCGGCATCCATATAACCGCCGTGAAGCTTATTCCCTGTTTCCATTCGATTTTCCTTGCGCATTAATGCAATATTCATGCAATTTGAAATTTAATCTAGCATTCAGCATTATTGTAACGTAAAACGCGAATAGCTGAAGCGTAGCATGATGTACTCCTCATGGCACATAGCACAGAATAGCTAAGATATATTAAGTTTAGTAGTTACTATGTATGTATGTATATATCTATGTAGGTATGTATGTAATTACATGCTATACAGAACTATATAAGCAGCTTTTTCTAATGAAAATAGTACTAAAGGAGGAATATATACCTTCAGGATCGTGCTTGACTACAACAACGCCAACTAGTAAGCGCACAATAATAGTGGAAAGCTCGTTTTAGAGGACGAAAATAGAATATGAAACTTGAAATGAAGATGAACGTAATGCGAGCAGGCAATGTTTACAAATATCCTATTTGCAACTATGTACTCGTACATACATATTTGTATATACATATTTGTAATGTACATACATATGTAAGTGCGCAGTAGTATCATCATATATTTGTCGCCATGTGGCAGTTGTAATATTTTTATATTTGTTGCTATGCTTGTTGAGCAAATTGCCGACACGACAGTCGCGTCGTGCCGCCTTCAAAGCTTCGTCGCTTAGCAACTTGATAAGGAACTTTCCTATTTTATTTATTGAAATAAAAATTCTCCAAAGCAGTAATATGAGCGGCGTATTTATGTGAGCAACAAAATGTTATTGCAATGAGATGCTATGCGCTCTATACAAATATACAAAAGTGAAATAACTAGAAATCCTTCATTTTGCTTAGTGGCGTTGATGTGAGGAAATAATTTTATTATTTACTTTTTTTATTTTACAGAATTCTATTGTATCTTTTATATTTTATTTTATTTTATTTTTATTTTTAGGTATTTGAATTTATTTTATTTTGCTTTATTATTTTTTTATTATTTATTTCATTTTGATTTTTAATTTGTTTATTTTTATATATTTTATTTATTTATTAACTTTAATTTTTATGTTTTTATTTATTTTTATCATTTTTGATTATTTTTTATTCAATTTTATTTTATAATCTATTTTGTTCTACTTTATATTATTTTAATTTTTATTTATTTTTATTTTTTATTAATTTTTTTTATTTTATAATACTTTATTAAGTTTTTTAATTTTTTATATTTTATTTTATTTTTCTTATTTTACTTTTTTTTAATATAATTTAATTTTTTTTCTTTAATTTTCTAATTTACATTCCTTAATTTTTGTTTTCTTTTATTTTATATAAATTTTATATTATTTCAATTTTTTTTAATTTATTTTATTTAATTTTTTTATTCAATTTTAATTATTATCCACTTTATTTTATATTATTTGATTTTAAAATATTTCAAATATTTTCGATTTAAATATTTTTATATTTTTTTATCTTTATTTTATCCAATTTTATTTTATTATCCACTTTACGTTATTTTATTTTTCATTTAATATAATCTTTTTTAATTTTTTTTTATTTTTATTTTTTATTATTTAATTATTGTTTTATTTTATTTCATTTCATTTATTTTTTTATTTTGATTTTTTTATATAATTTTTTTATTTTTTTATTTTATTTCATTTTATTTTATTTTATTTTATTTATTTATTTTATTTATTGCCTATTTTATTTGTTATTTTATTTTATTTTTATTTCACTTAATTTTTTTATATATATTTTTTATTTCATTTTATTATTTTTCTTGTTTTATATTCATATGTAAAGAAAAGATTCATAAAAGAAAATTTTAAATGTTTTAATTATTAATTCAGAGTATAATAAATAAATAAAAAGGAATATATCAGAAGAGCTAGGAAGAATGTGCTTTTTTTAAACATAAAAATAAATGCGTCACGTATATATTCATAAACAAGCTAACTTTACCGTTAGCGGTCGCGTTTAACCACTTGACAAGACGCTTAATATTGCGCATAGCCATGCTGGAGGAGCACACTATGCCTATGTTGTCTATGTTGGTATGCGTACTCAGTATCGGATGACGGCAACAGCTGCAGACTGACGTCTACGGTGACAGCAGCGACGATGCAGCTCATTTACATTTTCCAATTAAATCCTTCAGTGTTGTTAGCTTCTTGTCTGTTTTTTCCCCGCTTTTCTGTCATTTTATGCCTTACACCCACTTAAGAGGATGTAAATACATACATACGTAGATATACATATATGTTTTGCTTGCTTTTATGTATGCTAAAGCTTACAAAAACACTCATTTAAAATACAAGTGCTCTGTTGACAAGTATGTGCATTAGGTACAATATGAACAACAACAACAAACGAAATGTATAATTTTTGTTGTTGTTATTAAAACGTTCTGTGCTGGTTGTACGCGCAAAGACCCTGTAAATGCCGGTTGGTTAAGGGGAAATCAAATCCAAAAAAAAACTTTGCCTCAAGACTAGTGCAGTTATAACTAATCAGAAACTGGTTTGCATTTAATAAGTGTATTTATAACTAGTTGTATACTAGTTCCAAATGGAATAGCATATTTCTTGCTAGTTTCATGGTAACTCCATTTCAATCAGTGCACTGCTACTAGCACTTTTTTCAAGAAGAAAAACTCAAAGTTAGAAAATTTATATATAAATACATATGTATAAAATATTCATATATATATATATATATATGCCTAAGTATGTACTTCTATGCGTTGTTGTTTGCAATGGTTTACATTTGAACGCACTTTCATTCTTATGTTGTTTTGCCAGTGTGTATGGCGTGAAATTAAAATTTTTCGCGCAACACGACCACGCTCAACCACGTAGGAGAGACAGGAAAGCGTAGGTTTGTCGCATGTTGTAAATCTAAGTGCTTTTCTGTATGCTTATGAAGGGAGATAACGTAAAAGTAAAAATTCAGCAGCGAAAATGAAAATATGCAACAAAAGTGCATAAACATATACATTTGTACGTATTTAAAAAAAAAAAAAAAAAAAAAGTTTTCATAAAATTTAATTTGATTTTCTCTAGTCCTAAATAGTGAGAAAGAAAATATACGAAAACGCTGTAGACAGATCAAGAGGAGAAATAATGGTTTCACAGCCTACTACATCTCCAAAATCAACTTAGAGGAGAATACAGTCAGTTTTTAATAACGCAATTTAGAAAGGTTTGCTGAATGGTTGTAGACCTAAATACAGCTTAGAACCTGCTGGCTGCAAATGCACGCTGAAGCGAGGCCAGCATGAGAGAGTTATTTGAACACCTCCTCTGTTTCGGCTCATCCTTATCAAGAGAACCGTATATAAATGATTCGCAGTTAGAAAACTAGAAGAAGTGTTATAGCTAACTTCCAAGAATTCGTTCATAAAACCTTAGCCTATAGTTGCTAATCTTTTTCAACTTAAAGCCTTGTGATTGCATAGAAAATTTTTGCGTCTCTTCTTCTTCTCCTATGCTTTCTGACAGCTTATATAGTAATCGTTGCTTGGTGTCCCTATTCTACTTACGTGTCTGCTAATAACACAGTTAGGTTAGGTTAGGTTGTAGTGATTGACTACATTCAGCTTACCTAAGTCACCGAACGAGCCTTTGTAACATCATTAAGTAACCAAATGACCTCCACCCGCTAGCCAAACCGATGTGTAAAGTTTGCCGCCCTGAGAGACTTTAACCTACTCCTCAAAAATTCAGAGCTTTCGCAAAGGTAGTCCCTTAATGTTTCTGGTTTTTCCTCGTCGTATGGTCGCTCGATAATGCGCCCAACCTCTCTACGTGTCTCCAATAGAAGTTGCCCTGTAAGACCTGTTAGCACTCTTATTGAAGTTCTTACGTCATTCATTTTGAATTTGAATTGTCGGCATTTGCGACCGCTGAGTAAGTCAGGTATTATTTCCTGGGAGACTCAGCTATGCCTTTTATTATATTTTACAACCAGCATTATCATATAAATTTAACCAGCCGGATACTTAAGAATCCTTCTTTTTTACCAAGCAGAACGAACCGTTGCTATTTTTCACTGATTTCCAGCAGCATGTGCAAACATGTATGCTAATTAAGCGGGGAGTCTTTCAGTTTACACAGTTGGTTCAAAACTTGATGGTATGGTGGGAGAAGGTGTTTTTTCTTATAATCCTTCAGCTCTCATTCCAACATATTCATGTTGAGAGATTGTCAGACAGCATTAACTGCAATGGGCTCGACCACGACAAACTCTAGAATTGTTCTCGACTGTGGCAGATCCTTTCAGAAGTTGGCTGAATAGATCAAACTATGCTTCGTTTGGGTCCTTGGTTACAGAGACATAGGGGGGGACTGAAAAGCCAACTAATATGCTGGGCATGGAGTGATCAAGTAGATTCTGCCGTATAAATAACACATCGGTATGTCTCCAGCCGTAAAAGCCGAGTGGTTAGCATTGTGTTCTAAGATTCGGAAGGCCTGGATTCGAGTCCAAGTTCGACCAACATCCAAAATTATGGAAAATAAATGTTTTTAACTGCGGTCGCCCTTCGGCAGGGAATGTTAAGCCCTCCTCATAAAAATCCATCGGCCGTTCGGAGGCGGCTTAGAATAAAATGTAGGTCCGTCCATTCGTTGGTAAAAACATCAAGACGCAAAGAACATTCTTTGGCATTTATTTTTTGAAGATTATATCTCTTTCAGATTTTGGCCACGGCTACGTCTCAGATGGTCTATCCGTTGAGTCAAATTTTCGATGATGTGTTCGAGCAATTCCACTGGTAACTTTCGAATGACACGCGTGGCCTGAATCGAAGCAGGATTATCCGCATAGACTTCAGAGTTTTCATATACCCACAAAAAAAATCGAACGGTGTGATATCACATGATCTTGGTGGCCAATCGACCGGCCCAAAACGTGAAATTATCTGCTCACCGAAGTGTTCTCTCAACAAATCCATTGATTGATGCAATACCTACAAACCACACGATATTGTTGCTTTTTCTGGATGAAATGGCAGCCCTTGAATCTCTTCAGATTGCTCTTCGTCCCAAATGCGGCAATTTTGCTTGTTTACATATCCATTGAGCCAGAAATGGGCCTCATCGCTGAATAACTTTTGGCTCGAAAACGTCGGATCTTCTTGGAACTTTTCAAAAGTCCATAGAGCGAAGTGATGTCGCTGTATTGTGTACGCTTTCAATTAGGATCTCGACGTCAAATGCGCTAAGTCGTTCCATACGTCAGACCGGGTTGCTCCGAACGGCTCTAATCGACTCTCCACGGTCTTCGTGTACACTCTCAGCTACGGCCGCCATATCTTCTTCACTACGTGCTGGACGTGGACTATTCAGTCGAATATTATCCAATAATGAATGCGGGGTCTCAAGATGGGTGAGGTGTTGAGAATAGTACGCTCAGTAGGCCGATTATGTTGACCATAAGTTGAGCGAAGCGCGCGCAACACATTCTCTGGAATCTCTGGAAAAAGAAGACATTTCAATGGCAGTTGGAGTCCTGGCGAGACATTGCCTTTTCAGACGGAATGCGAAAAGGCTAGGGACCCCTTTCAGAAGTTATTGCAAGAGTTGTTAGAATGACGAGAAGAGTTTTCATTTATTATATGTGTGCGCTGCTCTAAGCAGTTGTATACTTCTGCCTCTCGAACTCGCGTTTATGAATAGCCTCCGCAATGTCACAGAGGCTAAAGTTCATATGGGGTCTATGAGAGTAAATTTTTAGTGGTATTATAAGGGGTATTTTTTTATAGATACATTTGTAGGTGGATAATTCGGTTGCTGCACGCTCAAGTCCTTTCGCCACCATGAATAAAAGTTATTCCGCATATAGTTTACTCTCCTTATCGGGAAATAAAAGTATCATGAAAGTATTTCGGTCAAAATGTACAGTTCAAAAAATGATGTACCTATATGATGCTTATACCTTTTTTATTTGGACTTTTTTATTGAAATATTTGAAGACCGATATTCGATCGTTGAAATATCTTTCTTTCAACGGCTACTGTAATCTCACCACTAAGCAATATGTATACCTAAAGTCATGATACTCCCATGTTATTGATGTCTGTCGTATCGAAAAATCTCTCTAAATCTAATAAATTTGAAAATAGGAAAATAGTTATAAATGACAAAAGTAAGGATTTTTTATCAGATTTTTAATTCATGACAAAATATATTTTCAAAAAAAACTAATGAAAACACCAGCAAGCAAGCAATAGATGTGTATGCCAAAGAATAACTTTATTTGTAGTTACTTTACGTTTACGTTAGATGCACGTAAGCTTCATGCAAATTTATGATTTTGGAAAAAAAAGACTTTTTAGTTAAACCAAGCCCAGCCGAACTTTTTCAGCTACAAACATTGATAGTGTTTTTTTTTTTAATAAAATGAATAAATGTAAAAGAGAATTAAAACATTCCACCGGAAAAACTGCCAAAAAAAAAATATTTAAAAAAAATTACATATATAAATATGCATATGGGAAAAAAATTCATTTCATATGAAAAAATGTACAAAAATAGAAGAAAGGGCCATAAAAACGACTACAGCTACGACAATTACCGCCATTTGCTGCTGAATCTTTTTTATTTTTTTCGTGCTGGTTGATCACGCAGTGAAATATCCAACTGTTTCGAAAAAGCACTAGTTTGGAGCTAGAGTTTTTTTACTGCATTCGCTCTAGTACAAACTGGTACTAGTTATGATTTTTTTTTTTTTATATTTAGTTTTTGTGCATATTTGTACGTTTCTTTTATAAACCTGTTTTTGATGACGTTTCAAGATAAAGCTACGGGATTTAATCTTAATCAATTAATAATATATGCAATCGGACCCATTCTTTTTTCTCAATGCTTATTTTAAATGAGAAAAATATTATGTTTTGTGCAAACGTGAACTGCTGTTGTTTTGGTTCATCTTAGACTGGTATTAGATTAATATATTTAATTGGCAGTGGCTTTCGTGGAAATGTGACTCATTAATATATACGAGATGTGTTCAAAGGAAAGATGAATTTTAAATTTTTTAAAGAACTTATTTATTCATCAATATATATTTTGTTCCCTTCAAAGAAATTCCCCTCGGATATAATACACTTGTGCCAACGCATTTTCCAATCATCGAAGCAATTCTGAGATACGCTTTTCGGTATGGCCATCAATCAGCTCTTTCTTTGATTCTGACTTGATCTCATCACTTGTGGGCACATCGCTTTCTTTCATTGGTTTCTTTAGTTTTGGGAATAGGAAAAAGTCGCAGGGCGCCAAATCTGGTGAATACGGTGGTTGAGCCATGATTACGGTTTTGTTTTTGGTCAAGAATAAGCATTATTGTGTGAGCTGGTGCATTATCGTTATGCAAAATCCACGATTTGTTTTTCCACAATTCCGATGGTTTGAGCTCTATTGCTTCACGCAAACGTTGCATAACTTCCTTGTAGTATTCCTTATTAACTGTGCGACCTTTTGGCAGGAACTCATAATGCACCACACCATTGTAATCAAAAAGAAAAAAACAGTGAGCAAAACCTTCACATTTGATCGAACTTGGCGTGCCTTTTTCGATCTTGCCTCATCTGACAGCCTGGTTTCGTCGTCATAACCATATACCCACATTTCCTCACCAGTTATGACCCGTTTGAGTAAATTCGGATCGTCATTCTAAAACTCCTGAGGGATACTAATGTGACATTGCTTTTGCTCAAAATTTAGCAATTTCGGAACCAGCTTCGCTGTCATACGTTTCATGCCCAAAACATTTGAGAAAATTGAATGGCATGAGCCGATGGATATGCCAAAATCCTCTGCAACTTCCCTAATAGTGATTCGACGTTTTTCAAGAACAATTTTTTCGCCGTTTCGATGTTTCCTTCGCTTGTTGATGTGGTCGCAGCACCTCCATTTCACTCATCGTTATCAACATATTCTCGGCCTTTTGTAAACTGTACCACTTATAAACACTTTTTCGAGACAAAGTTGACTCACCGTATGCCACAGTCAGCATTTCAAGTTCCTTGGAGCACTTCATTCCATTTTTAGCGCAAAATTTAATACATATTCTTTGATCCATTTATTTCAAAAGTCAAAAATCGAAGAGCACACAAAAACATGACTAACCTCTTCCGCCCACTTTGAACTATTATGAGACTAGTTTATTCCTGTTCCAAATCTGGCAATTAGCACTCGCTTATTTTACTATATACTTGCCTTTATTTAACTAGTTTCAAATTAGTTTTCACACACTTCATTTGACCACTAAGTTCATACACCAACGCACACAAAGACGATTACTACTACAAACGCGCACATATGTTACGGCACAAAGGTTGAGCGCATAAATATTTAGTAAATGAGTGAAAAAAGGATATGCATGCGGTCGTACATACTTTGTAATGTGGTGTGCAACTCGCTGGGGGCTAATGTATATGCATATGTATGTATGTGTGTATGTTTGCATATATGCAACTGCAAGTGAGAGAGCGGTAAAATGCAGCTATTATGCCAGCGTAAAATTCATTTAATTACCCCCAACCACATTGTCACACTTAATTCATATGCAAATGCAAGAAATATATATTTTTTTCTTTGTATTTTTGGCAGTAAAATTTTTTTATATGGACATATATATATATATATATATATATGCGGTATTCATAGTATTGCATACAGTTGCCGGCTTTTCACCTCTTCACTGTTGGCTTTATAATACAAAGAATCCTATAATGTCCAGGCAGCTCTCTGTAGCTGTGTGTGTACAAGTATATCTGTAATGTTTTTCACTTCATGCATTCACTTTGGCGGAATCTTTACAGCTTATTTTTTTTTTAATTCCACGTAGCTTAACCAATAATATTTTAGTAAAAGAAAATTTAATATATTTTTTTTGCAAATAATGCATGCCTACAGCTACGTATTTACCAAACATATTTTTCTAGAAACATACACACTCGTATATACATATTTATTTCATTATTCTCTTCGTCCTTTTTTATTCTTGCAGGTGATAAAACGCCACCCGGTTTTCCGGTAATAACTCAAGGTCCCAGCACACGTGTCATCGAAGTCGGCCATACAGCGGTTATGCAATGCAAAGCCATTGGTAATCCAACGCCAACAATCTACTGGATTAAGAATCAGACAAAAGTCGATATGAGCAATCCACGTTACTCGATAAAAGATGGTAAGTAGTTAAATGGTTATACATAGCGGAGGAAAAGAGATAAAATGTTATGTAAATAATATGCATATCTGCATATATGCGCATGTATATAAAGATATGTATACGTAAGTACACTGGCGCTAAGAATTGAGTGTTTAGGGAATTATATATTTAATTTTTTAAACTATTTTTATTTATTTTTTGTTGGGAAAATTAAATTTAAGAAAATGGTTCATTACAAAGTTTTATTGAAAACTTTCCAAAAATATATTTTTGCATTTTTGACCTCAGCGACATCTAGCCAACGGCCAATGCACTCACTTACTAAGTTTCTGATATTATTAAAATTAGATTATATTTTTCAAAATCTGTAAAAATAGTTACCGCAGAATATGAGTAATTAGCAGTACTCGGTATCATAAGAAAGAGCATGGACAAAATTATAGATTTAATACTTTCCGTTTACGGTCGCTACTCGCAAGTGAATCCCCGCAAAAAAATTACTTCACATAAAAATCCATCAGCCGTTCTGAGGCAGCTCCCTCCATTTTATTTTTATATTTAATATTACAATTTTGGAGGTGAATTTTATATATAGTCGTGTTTGAGTGTGAACCCTCTATAATGAATATCTAAAGGGTGATTCATTTCGACGTCCCTACTTCAGCAGCTTCAGTTATTGCACAAGCTGTATTTTGTACACTTTCAATTTAAGATCTCGACGTAAAATGCGCCAAGTCTTTCCATACGTTAAGCGTTTTTCAGGCATAAGTCTTTCCAGAATGCAATGCCAAACAATACTGCACAAAAATAACATTACAGATTGACACGACTCAAGCGTGATCTGGCAAAAATCGCTTTCATATACAGTCGTGTCTGAGTGAGTACCGTCTATAGGAAACACCTCGATATAGTGAACACCCAAAATTTTACATAGAATGCTCTAAGTAGTGAACAAGCGAAAAACCGTAAAAAGTTAACTGATTTTTAAAACCAGTTTTAAGTAAAAGGCAACTAAAAAACATAAGATGGAATTGAAAATGAAAGCGAGTGGCCCGTTATTTGTAATTTTGCTGTTGATTGTTACAAAAACAATTGCTCTTGACCGAAGCAGAGAATCGGCTTTTGTATGGGTAAATATTTCTGAGGGAGTTCTTGAGCAAAGAGTTTAACTTTGATATAGTGAACACCCTCAGTACTGTGAACAGGTCTTGCATAAATTAGTTCACTATATCGAAACACGTTTGCATATGTATACTATAGTAAAATTACTTCTTTTTTTTTTTTTTTGATGAGTGAAATTTAACACACATTTTTACCCTTCTTTCGTTCTTCATTGTTATCTAGCAAAACTACAGTTTTTGAAATTAAAATTGTCAACTCGCCGGGGCGGATATTTTTAAAAACTTTCAATATTTTGCGGTAGTTCTTCTTAGTACTTTCTATGAGACTGTGAGAACCACTCCATAACTGAAACGCCTTAATTTGCGCTTTCAATCCCCTTTTCAAGTAATTGAATGTTTTAAATCGGTTTAAAGTGTATACATAACGGTAAATTGAAAAGTCCCCGGCCTACCATAGTAAAACATATTTTTTGGTAAAATTCATTTTTGTGTTCAACATAGTTCCTTCAAGGGTGATGCATTGATTATAGCGACATTCCAACTTATCGATAGCATTTTCGTAGTACAATCTGTCCTTTGCTTCTAAATAGGCCTTAGTACTTCCTTTTTCAAAGTAGCCAATGAAAATTATTTCATGCGCATCCCAAAATACAGACGCCATAACCTTGCCAGCTGACTGTTGCGTTTTTTCGCGCTTCGAAGCGAGTTCATCGTGTGCAGTCCGCTCGGATAACTATCGATTGGACTTCAGAGTAAAATTGATGGAGCCATATTTCAACCATTGTCAAATAACGACGCAAAAACTCGGGTTTATTACGCTTGAACATCTCCAAACGCTGCTTCGAATCATCAACTCGTCGTTGTTTTTGGTCGAAAGTGAGCTCGCGTGTCAACTTATTTGCGCAGAGCTTTCTGATGCCCAAATCTTCGTGAATGATATGATGTACATGTTCATTTGATATCTTTAGAGTGCCTGCTATTTTATTCAATTTCAATTTAATTTTGTGGATTTTTTTTGATGTTTTCGTCGGTAACTACCTCTTTTGGTCATCCACTGCATTCAACGTCTTCGGTGCTCATTTCACCACGTCTAAACTTAGCATACCAATCCTTGATGGTTGATTTTCCTGTGCCAGTGGCCGGAAACTCGTCATCAAGGCAAGTTTTTGCTTTAACTGTATTTTTCCCCTACAAAAGCAATATTTTATCCACGCGCGGAATTTCTTTTTATTAATTTTTTTTTTCACAATAAAAAAATGTTGCTTCACTGAAAATGCTATAATTCACAAATTAATGATCTAACAGCTGTAAAATATATACACGCGCCTTATTAAAGTTAGGGCTAACTAAAAATCATTAATTAGTTAATTCTTGTAGCGGCATCTATGTGTCAAGCTTGGGACTTTCATTGTAAAAACAAAAACAAATATTTTTTGAACTTCGAGAATTCAAAAAGACATTTGTCCCAGAATATGCTCACTTTTGAACGCTAGTGTACCTACATAGTTGCATATGTATGTGCACTACCATAGCATGCATAACTTACCTACCTCGTTATGCATTTTTGTTTTATTATAAACCATATTTTATGGCACTTTTAACTTCGCATATGACACATTTGCTAGCACATAGGGTTGGCGCACAATATATTCTTTGCATTTTTTCATCATTTTTTTTTTTACCGTTGTATAGTGTCTTTCTGCGTAATTAAATTCAAGGTAGTTAAAATGTTATAAAACGGCAATTTTTTAAGGGAATTAAAACGTTATACTATGCACTAGAATTATAAATATGCTAATAAAAAAGAGTTATGGCTTTCATTAGGTTTTTCTAAGAAGTTTGCGTCATATTTGAGTGAAGCTAAAAAGCTAATTCTGCTTGAAAGTTATTAAAAAATATTAAGTAAAGTTATAGCTGTACTTGGTCTGATTTATATTCAACATTCTCATGGACGATTAAGATTTACACTTTTAATTAAACTCATTAAGCTGCAACTGATGTTCTCACGTCTCAAAAACTCAGAAAGAAACCGAGCTTCGGTCGAACTCTCTTAGTAGCACTGGACTTCTGCATAGCATTCGACACAGTCAATCACGAGAGCTCCTTTTTACCGTCGATGTTGAAGAGCTTCAATCAACTGAATTACCTGCTTGGACGATAGACATCTAAGTCAAAACTCCAAAGAAAATAAAGGAAGGATTTCACAGGGTGGGGTCCTTTCCTTCCTACTGTTTAAATTTTGCATTAAGGAGCTCCCTACATCACAAGAGAGTGTATCCTTGATCTCATAAGGCGGTGACTACTCGATAGGTTAATGATGACTGATCTCTGTTCAAATTGCAGCTGACCGACATTTTTTCCCCATCTCCGGTGCCAGAAATTTACACTCATCACCATTGAAATCGACGAGTACCCCCTTCGACGATGGAGATATTCATACTGTTAATAACCAAAAAGTTACTGGAAGTCACTTTCAACAGCCTGCACTTCTTCACTTCGCTTAGGACCGCGGAATAAGCACAGGCACACTGCTAGCTGTATTTTCTAGTATGCCAACGAAGGGGTGAACCCAGACCCTTGAACTCCATTTAGCAATATGTTACAGAACCATTGCAAACGACGTACGTGTCGGCCTTTAAACACAGTACACAGAAAACCAATCACCACCTTCACCAGATTTTTTTCAACTACATGGCATTAACATAATCCAACTTACAGCAGAGACGAAGAGCTCGGGACGCACTGTGAGACCAGAGCTATACCGCCGCAAACCTAAGGTCTGAACTCTATAGTAGACTTTCCACTTCCGACTTATACTTGTACAGGTCTCCTTAGATGACCCGCTCATTTATCACACCTTTTCCTTTGTTCCGAATCCTTTGAAACAGCTCATTTTATGGGCCTTCCGTTAGATGACCTCGATGGGAACGACTAACTTCGTCTGCCACGGGTTACTTAGCCACAACAATAACAAAAATATTTAGACCTTAAACTTTATTTATTTTGATTTTAGGAAAATAATATAACTTTGATAGCGGCTCTGTGAAAACCTTGAAAGAATTTTTTACTCGGGTCTACTATATACAGAGCGTGCATTAGGTTTGTTTAGCTAGTTATTGACATATAAATATATGTATATGAAATGTTAACGAGATGATGTAGCCGATTTAGTCTGTCCATCCGTTCGTGTTCACGACAACTCATTTAAGGATTGAGGTATTTTGCTGAAACTTGGTTCACACATTCCTTTTGTCACAAGAACGGCCTCACATTCAGGTGTCGGACCAAGTTCAAGCCCACATTCCATATACATGACGGTATTTTTGAAAAGTATGAAAATCGCCTTATTTTAGTAAGACCACAAATTAAATATGTGCGCGATTGACTTTTTATTTTCCACGCCCCGCTTGACACATGGTCGAAGATTAAAGGCATAAAACAACATAACTCAACCAAGCAAATTTTGTAAATATACTACTCTAAATGGGGTCTAAATTCCTACTATAAATGGACCCACCTTCCATAAAAATTTCTATTTTTGGGCACAGGATCGAATATTTAAAGGATTTAGTGCAAAAACTTGATCTTGCTTTATGAATATGATAGCAGAAAGCTCATAGACACGATCTTTTTGCGTTTTGTTACCGCTGAAACATTTTTGGCCGAGCTCCTCCTCCAATTTGTGGTTTTGCGTTTTGATATGTTTACCAACAAATGGACAAACCTACAGTTTATTTTAAGCCACCTCCGAACGGCCGGAGTTAAATCGCAGGATATCGATGGCCAATTGACATCACCAAGTCGAGGAATTACGCGGTGGGAAATTTCTCTCACAATAAAGTCATATTCGTTGTGTGGAATGCGGCACCATCTTCTTGAAACCAGATATTTTCCAAGTCGTGCGCTTTAATTTCAGGTAAAAAAAAAGTCGTTTATCTTACGACAGTAACGTTCCGAATTGACAGTGACAGTCTCGTCGTTATCGTTTTCAAAAAAAAGTATGGTCCAATCACAACTCCGGACAAAAGAGTGCACCAGACTGTCCTTAAGTTTTGGATGAAATGGACTCTCTTTAATTTTTTTTTTGAGAATTATCGAAGCCCCAAATGCGACAATTTTGCTCATTTAAAAAACCACCGAGTGAGAAATTTGCCTCGTCGCTAAAGAAAGTTTTATTGCAGAAATCGCAGAGATTATCGTTAACGTTTTCAAAGAGTCATTAGTTTTTGCGTATGGCTCCTACGCAATTATATGAGAATTCTCGGAGCTCTAAATACCTCAATTTTGCCTCGTCGTTTATGAAATTTTTTATGAAAAATCGTGTTCAAGCATCTAATCGATGTAACTATGGTGTTTTGAATGGTCAGCTAGCTTCCGTTGTTGCGTGAGCTGGAGTTTATATGGAAGTAGGTGTAAGTCCAAGTGCAAAATATGTCATAATATGCCTTAAGAAAGTCCCAGTTCTTGAGAACGTCCAAAAATAGACACATTCGGGTATTCGGCTACACTATCACTTACTGCAGCGATATTTGAGGTGAACCGAACAAACTAATGATGCACAAGCCCTACAATATCTGTAACCGATTCAGTATCTTCAAGATTATTTGAAATTTTACCAATTACTTGAGTAGTTGGACGATCATGTGCACCATAATCTTCTATAAAAGCACGAAATGTGGCCACATTGAATAGGTTTCAATAATTTTAACGCGTTTTGAGTGGTTGCTAAGCGAGCCATTTCATGAATGCCTGATTTTTAACTAAAACGAAACATGATATCAGATATCAAAATACATCCCTGAACTTTCAAAACCACTGTACGGATAACCATGTATTAAAAAAATATATATTGAAATAAGAAATGGTGATACAAATATAAATATATAAAACGATAATATTCATACTTCAATTACTTTAAAAAAAAATTTCTATAAATGTTATTTAAATTTCATAATCCTCTGAGCCATAAATAGCACTCAAACTGTAAATTCAAGGCAAAAAAGGAAGCAAATAAAATGAAACGAAAAACTTTCAAAAATTGATTTGAATTATGAGTAATCAAAACATGCAATTTAATTATGAGAATCAAAAAGTTTGCTTTTACTTCGTTAATCCAATTACATTTTAGTTGTAATTAGAGATGTTGCTCATTAAGCAAAACATTGCTGCTTTTGCACTTGTAGGCAATTTGCCTTATTATATGACTTAAGTTATAGTTACTTACTTACTTTCGAACTGACGATTGCAACAAAATGAGCTTAAGAAGTCCGAAAACTCAAGTTTGTTTATCAGCACAATCAGCTCACTCAGTACACATACATACATACACACAATCTCGTAAAACTTGCATTTCAAAGTTTTTATTTTCTATTAAAAGCACCACTACCACCTACACGCCCCCATTGGGTTGCTATTGCAATTCGTTTTTGTGGGTTTTTTTCATTTTATCTTTCCCACATATACATACATACATATATTTTCTCATTCATCATCACCTCCAACGCAACGTAACGCCATTGTGGTACAAAGTGTCAACACGAAGAAACTCCTTGGAGTGTAGTTAATCATAAATTGCATGATGCTTGGCCTGCCACTCCGCTTTACCCCTCTCTCTACATTGTTGAGAAATTAATATTTTTCTAACTCTTCGGTTTACCTTCTACGTCTTTGCAATTTTGTTGACTACTTTTAGTTTTAGCACACATTTTCTTGGTGAGCTCGGCATGCTTAAATATATATACAGACATATGTACAAGTATGTTCGTGTGGCATATACACAATTTGATAGACGAGATGTTAAAGACTGCGAGTAAACAGGTAGCTGTGAGCTACTTACTCCTTTCTGCTTCATTTTACACTTTGCCGCCCACTTTGCTTTACCAGTTGACTTGTGCTAGTTAATTATTTGCGGATTAAAGCTGTCTGCATACCAAGGAGTACTAAACACATAATAAGTTGACTAGTTGGCTAAGAGATTTTGTAGTATTTTGCAGGTGAAAGATGTTGAAAGGTACAATTTTATTAACATTTTCGAAAGTGCTGTATATTCATTGAGTGAGTTGTTAAAAGTTTTGTGGAGAGAGGTATTTTCTTTGCAGTGCGGAGATTTATTTTAAGATTTTTTTTTTTTGTAGCATGGTTGTAAATTCGAAGTTTTTGGTATTTGAAAAAAATTCTTAGTTTACTTCTGCATACTTTTAGGCTAAAAATACGAAATGCGAAATAATTATTGGATTGAATTATGGATTTCAGTATTTTGTCGAATTTTGAACTAATTGGTGTTTCAAAGCATGATAAAAATCCCTCATTAAGCTAATCTAAAGGAAATATTAAGTTTTTGATATATTATTATATTATTATTATATATATATAAATCTTTGCCATTAATGTCAGAATTAAGTAAACCAAACGCACCACTCGGATCTAAGCTTATTCACAATAATCACAGCCGCATAATAAAAACATAGGACATCGATTAGACAATAATTTCGATATATGCTTATATTCAAATCACACGTACTTTTTTAAATGTTTCGCTGTACCATTACCCCGTGCCTAGTTTGTTTCTGAGAAACAAAACTATTCAATTTCGGCGTATCATCTACAAAATCGAATCCTAAAAATTGTCATTCACGTAAATCGAACAATAAATAATGTTTCGAATATTTCGGTCGCAGAAAATTTTTTTTTGTTTATGTTAACCTAAGGTGAAAGCTGCCTTTGTACCAAATGGCAATAAATACGACTTTTCCGAATAGGTCGGCCCCTGGCTTACTTCCCAAATTTTTCTAACCGTTTAAACTTCTCCGAAACTTCCCCAAATATTTCAAGATCAAACTAGACAAATCGATAAAGCCATTCTCAAGTTATGCGCATACATGCTAGAGATCTAGATACCCAGGTATCGAGTACTGCGAACAGCTTGATGCTCGCTCGATACTCGCTCATTGCTCAACTGTTCAGCAGTACAAAAAAAAAATTAATCTTGTTTGTCAAAATTTCTTTGAAGTTTCAATGATTTTTGCACTTTGTATAAATAAATTTAATATTAATAAAAGAAGTTTTGAGAAGAAAGTGAGAGTGGTTGTCAAAATACTTCAAATGCTCGTGCTTGGCTAGAAAATTTTTAAGTAATGAGCAATAAGCAGGTGTGCAAGGGCTCGTTGCTGAAATGCTCGCACTGCTCGAAAATTTTTGAGCAAAATCCGGCGATTCGGCGATTCATTTATATATCCTAGTAAAAAAGCTAAATGTGCAAGGAGAGTTTTTATTTTATTTCTGTTTGAAAGAGTCGTACTGCTTTGTAATTCCAAATATTTTTAAAATTTGAAGGCAAGCCCACTCCAACAACTTGTTTCGAATGTGTTTCGAAAAAAGCTTTTGTGTACTTCGCTAACTTCGCGAGCTTTCTTCTGGCAGTGAAGGCAACCCGTACTATCAGGAAATCTCCATCATGGTTGCGCCTTGTCTAAGCTGACGGTGCTTTAGATTGAGTGAGTGCTTAAGATGAAATCATTGGAAATTAGTACAAAACATAAATGAGAACTCTATACCCAAAATCAAAAGCTGTATTTTGCACATATAGCTTTATTACTAATGTATATATAAATATAATTTTATTAATGGGAATTTTTGAATAAGAAAGTTAAATAAAGAAAATTATCCTCCACATATGGTGTGCTAAAAACTAATTACAATTTTAATTAAAAAAATTAGTTATTCGTCTACATTGATGTTGTTGTCCCCGTTCGAGATTTTCCATCTACGTTTGCGCTTCGTCCAATACTTAAAACACTTCTCAAACTTAGTCTTTGAAATAGCACTTAGTTCAGTTGATGATGTACTTTTAACGTCATATACGCCTTCACTCGTTAGGCCCATTTCGGAATATGGTTCCCTTGTATGGAATTCACATTACCAATTGCATAGTGATAAATTGGAATCTGTACAAAAAAAATTCTTATTATTCGCGTTAAGGAATTTACATTGGGATGCGAATAGAAATCTCCATCTTTATAAAAGCCCATCAAGGCTTATTAATCTGCCTTCACTCCAGAGTTGACGAGAGATTTTAGAAGTTTTAAGAGGTATTATCAGTAGTCCATTCCTACTTAGCGAGATTAACTTTAGTGTCCCTTTAAGACAATCTAGATACTTTAGTGCTTTTCGGAGTTAAGCAAATTTTAATAAAAAATTAATTTAATTAATACAAAATTTGACTAGCTACATAAACCTTTCTCAAGCATCACGAAATATATTGGTGAAAGCCACATGGAAATTCTTCCAGTAGTTTTTAAGCTTATCGCGAGCTGACAGACAGACAGACACGAAGGAGGACTTTGCTTTATAAATATAATTTAAAGTTCTTGTTTTATTAATATAATAATTAGGCTCTTAACTATATCATGTTTATGTGTGATTGGTAATATTTTTGAATGAAACGTTTGGATTCGACAGCAATACTCAAAAAAAAAATTCAGCATAAGCCTTTCAAAAAAAACTGAAAATTTAAATTTCTATATAGGTGGCAACTAAGGTTTTTTTTTACCGAAAAGCTTTTTGTGTAAATTATAAAAATTTCACAGAAAGGAGAATACCATTTTCAACCCCCTACACCACCTCACTCGTTAGGCCCATTTTGGAATATGATTCCGTTGTATGGAATCCACATTATCAATTGTATACTGATAAATTGGAATCTGTACAAAAAAAAAATTCTTATTATTCGCGTTAAGGAATTTAAATTGAGATGCGAATAAAAATGTCCCTCCTTTTAAAAACCGATTAAGGCTTATTAATCTGCCTTCACTCCAGAGTCGACGAGAGATGCTTGGAGTTTTATTTTTAACTAAGCTAGTAAGGGGTGTTGTCAATAGTCCATTTCTACTTAGTGAGATTAACTTTAGTGTCCCTTTAAGACAATCTAGATACTTTAGGCCTCTTTCCATGTCTTTATGCAAAACAAATTTGGAAATGCAGGACTCATTCACAGGTTTGTGCAATATTTTAATTCTCATTACGCCAGCTTTGATCCTCCTGATTCACTTTTTTGTATAAAGAAATATTTACTGAGAGTTCTAAACTTATAAATAATCTCTTTATTCTCAACGTTTCTTAATCGCAAATTACTTTATAGCAGCTGTTGAGCAAATATGTAGCTGATTAGTGGAAGAGTCAAGTGTAGCTGTGACCTTTCACGATCGTTCTCGAATTCAGGACAGTTCGGGCTGTACCTGGTTTTCGGTCACCGATCTGTTGGCTTTTACGTTTATCCATTAGTCGTGCCCTTCGGTCGGTTGGGCGGGTGGTTGGGCAACGCTGGATTCGTCGTTAAAAAAGCAAAAAAAAAACGACCCCTTAAGGTTCTCTTTATTTGTGGAAATATGAAAATGTCACCCCGAAGTCATATCTTGTGAATATGGAGGATGGTGCATTGATACAGTTTTACACGAACAAGCAATAAAGTGTGATCAGGTGCATTTAACAATTCTGGAAAAAAATTATTACTTATTATAACTTTTTTTATCCATTTTTTTTTAAACAAAACCCATCAAAATAAACAATGAAGGCAGCAAAAACTTATGTCTTTCTTTAAAGGCTCTTCTAGCCTGAGAAATTTAAATTTTTTTATTTTTTTATTATTTGAACAAATCTATTAGGTAGAATATCACAGAGTGTTAAAAAAGATTGAAGTAGAAAATATTTTTCAGGTTTAGTTTAGTTTTATATTAAAAAAAAATATATAAAAAAAAATTTCATAAATATTTAGTGATGAAAATATTTTTTAAAAAGAGCTGTAACGTGTTTAAAAATGTAAATCAAGTTTAATTGATTACATTATTCAAATACCTCAGAAAAATATAAATGCTTGACATATTTGTGGTAAAATAGCAGAAAGAGTTAGTTGTTATTTAAATGCTTTTCAGTCTATAGTTAAAATTAGGGTCAATAAAAACCAAATCAATTCAACATGTTTTTGTTGTTGTTATAATAATGTTATATTGCATTCCGAGCTAATAGGTACAAATTAATTCGATTCGTGTTTTCTATTCAAAATAGTGTTTTTCATTGAAAAAGTAAAAAGATATTCCCAGTATTGTTCGTTGAAAGCGACTACTTTTTCTTATCTCCGTGGTAATTTTCGAAAACCATCTCTGAAGCTCCATCAAGAGCCTGTGTTTATATAGACGAATTCAATCGAGGTCGTAGATCACTCCACAAAGAACTTAGTAAAGGTCATCCAAAACCTGTTGTTTTACGGAAACTATTTATGCTGTACGCAAACTGATATTGCAAGATTGTCATTTGACCTATCGTGAGATTGAGATAACTATAGGCATTAGTAGGACCAGCATACACTCAAAATTTGTTCACCTTGGAACCCACACTATTTGTCAGTCTCTCAAAGAAAGGCTTGGGTTGATAAGTCGAGAACATACCTTAGCGGTGCTTTGAAACACGTCTATGACATTGTGACAGCTGATGAATCGTAGATGTATGCGTATGAGCCTGAAAGTAAACAGTATTCGGCTGTATTGGTGTTTCAAGATGAGCCGAATCCAACAAAAGTTGCTCGCACACTAAGCACTGGCAAGCAAATGGTTGCCTGGTTTTTTTATTTTTTTTTGAAAAACTGAACATGCCACAAGCGTACAACAAGAGCAATGCAAATCAGTAAAGTTTGAGTGGTATGCAACTATTTCCTTGCAAGTTGTCAGTTAAGAAGTCAGGAAACCCAACGGCAGTAGTCAGATCACTCTTCACCTCGAAAATGCGACACGCACACATCGACTGAAATAACTGCATTTTTGAGCACTCAAAACATCGATTTGATAAGTCGTACACCGTATAGTTCTGGCTTGTAATCGAATGACTTCCCTTTATTTCCGGGTGAAAAAAAAAACTGAGACGCTTTGTGAACATTTTTCGACACCTGAAGAGGCGATTGATGTGTTCAGAACACCTGTTTTGGAAATACCTTAATCCGAGTGGCAAAAGTGCTTCGACAATTGTGTATAGATCTTGTATAGTGTATAGATCTTAATGGCGGAAATTTTGAAATACAATAAAGCGACTTTCGACTTTTCTATTCTCTAATTGCAAAATATATAATGCAACCCTCGTATCCATGATTTTGATTATGGGCAGCTTTGCAAGGCTGCTGATATCACCAGCATTACTTAAGATGTGCTCATATGCGCCGTATGTCGACTCAATACCTATAGAATTGGTCAACAAGTTATAGGGACGGCAGGTGAACACAAATTGGGCTTATTCACATTACTCCCAAGAACAGTAAAGTCGCTAAGCCAAAATGTAGTCACGCTTTTATTAAAAAAAAAAAACAATTTATTTTTAACATGAAATTTTACTTTTGGCGGAGAAAATTATTTTTTTGTCAAAATTAAGTTTTTCTTTTGCCCCAGAAATATATATAAATAAATTAACCTTGGGTAAAAATTATTAGTTGATAATTTTTCTGTAAAATTCTGAGATAATTAACAACCACTTACAACTGATTAAAAAGTTCTGATCTAAATTATTAAGTTAATATATTTGTATGCCCATTTTATTTGTATTTTTCCTCAATACTTACAAATTGTTACCTAGCTCCTAACAACATGCAGTCCTGAAAGTATACAAAACTTTGACCTTTCATAAAAAAACACGCCTAAGGGTATGCAAACCCTTTTTTACGTGGCATGCGCTGAAGGCTTAATAAAATATAAAAAAAAGCAAAAGCAAAGCAGCCAACCAATAGTGGTAATATAGAAATACATATTTATGTATGTATATTTATGTAAAATTTTGCAAAAATTCCAGCTGGCCGCTAGAGAAGGCATTATGGCTGTGTTGCTGAAGAGCCAGCTTGTGTAGCCGTAAAATATGCTATATATTTCATTGCCATATTTGTATGCACATATATATATGTACTTATCTTGTATATATATGCAAAACTTCATACACTATAAATACTTTACAACATATATATAATATATATATATCTATATACATATATATACTCCTTTATATAATTTATATTTGTACACGGACATCACGTAATGGTTGAAATTCATTAAAAATTCCCGTCATGCTTTTTATTCAATTAGCCCTTTACGGTATTTTGTTGGCCCGTTAAGATTATGACCATAACATTGGCATGCGAAAAATGTATGCTTTCTGTGTGCAGGTTGTTGTTTTTAGTTGCCACATCTGTGGCTGCTAAACTTTGGTATACTCATACATATTAATATACTTTCGGCTGCCAGCAAATAGTCGCAATACCAACAATAACAACAACAAAAAAGGGTGTTTTGTCGTAAATTTTATTTAAAAAAAGAAAAAAATTCAAAACAAAAATTGTGCAGCCTCCAAAGTGCTTTTGGTGCCATATTTGTCGAGTCAAACAGTAGCTGGTTGGGTTAATTAATACAACATGATTGGGTCGAGTCAATATGACTGCGGTGAGACTAGCAAGCAAATCGCAAAGGTGCCACGAAAGGAGTCAAATACTTGATCTGAACTTTTTTTTGGGTGTGGAAATTAAGCAAAATACTTGAGTTGTTAATATAGATATGTATAAATACATATGTATGTATAACATCCATTCTTACAAAGTTATATGTAAAAAATCCTTTATTGCTGTACGCGAAAGGCAAAAGTGATTCTTTTAATTAAATTATGGTTTTAGGATTTTAATTTCGTTACGCGTAAAGGCGTGTACACCTAAACGAATGTGATTTTTAATACGTCTATATTAGTAGTAAAATAAAGTCTTGATTTGATTTTGCTTTAAAAAAATAAATCTGAAAGACAGGATTTCAAGTTGCTGTTGGGAAAAGTCATTAAATTCATTAGAAATGACAACTTAATCCTTACATGGTGGCAATATTATGATGAAATAATGAAATATACACATTTTTTTCTAAAGAATTAAAATTATTTTCAATTATATCAGCCGTAGTAGACGAGTAGTTAAAATTTACGATGCGGTGGTCATGAATTCTAATCCTGGTCAGACCAGCATTTAAAATTATAAAAATATTGCTAATTGCGTTCGCCTCTCGGCAGAGAATGTCAACTATTGTGTATGTATTACTTTTATGAAATCAAAATTCTACATAAAGATCCATAAAGCCTTCGGGCGAGGCTCAGAAGAACTCTAAATCTAAAATTTCGGCACACCCAGGGAAAATTGCTTTAGACTTTCTGAACCTTTTTTTAATATTTCCTTGTTTTATTCTGATTTAATTTAATATTATTTATTTTATGTTTATTTTTATTCTATTTTATTTTATTTCGTTTAATTTTTTATCTTATTTAAATTTAATTTTCAATCTATTTTATTTTAATTTATTTTATATTATTTCTTTTATTAGTTAAAAAGGAACTTAATTTTTTTTCCTTTATTTTACTTTTTTTTCTTTTTTCTTTTGCTTAATTTAACTTTATTTTTATTTAATTTTTTAATTTTTTTATTATTTTTTTTTCGTTTATTTAATTTTTAATTTTTTATTTATTTTTTATTTTTATTTTTTTTTTTGCTTTTAATAAAATTACTTTATTTAATTTAATTTTTTTAATTTTTTTTTTTTTTTTTTTAATTTTTTTTTTTTTTGTCATAATATTTTGTCTTATTTTAACTTATATAATTTTACTTGATTTTATTTTGCTTTATTTTATGTTATCTAGTTTATTTCAGGTTATTTTATATTATTTTATTTTTTTTAATTTACTTTACTTAATTTTATTTTATTTTATCTGATTTTTTTACGTTAAATGTAGTTTTTTCGTTATGTATTATTTTATTTTATTTTATTTTATTTATTTTTTAGTTTATGACTGTATTTCATTTTATTTTAATTTATTTTATTATGTTTATTTATTTTATGTTATTTTATTTTATATTATTTTTTATTTTATTTTATTTTAATATATTTTATTTTATTTTACTTTTTTTAATTTTTTTTTATTTTACTGTATTTTATTTTATTTTTTTTTTTACTACTGTATTTGATTAAATAATTTTTTTTTTTGTATTTAGTTTATTTCAATTATATTTTTATATCTTTTTTTTATGTTTTTTAAATTTAAATTTATTTTATTTTAATATTTATTTTATTTAATATTATTTAATATTTATTTTAATAACTAAGCTAATAAAGTTTATTTTATTTTAATAAATTTTAGTTTATTTTCTTTCTCTTTTTTTATTTTCCATTATTTTGACATTATTTTGATTAATTTTAATTTTAATTTAGTTTAATTTTACTTCGTTTTATTATTTTATTTATTTTATTTTTATTTTTTTATATTTGTTCCAACGACCTTGATCACCTCAAAGGCTTATCACCTAATCCATCGATCAGTAATTATTCGTTTAGTAAACTTGTTGGCTGCCCAATAGCTAAGCAAAGCGTCTTCCTTTCAAACATATGTACTATTCACTCTTATATTGAATATACATTGTACATACATAAGGCTATTGACTAAGGCCCTCATTAACTTGCATACATATATTTTAATTATCGCTAAGTATAATTTTAGCTCGCCAAAACTTAGCATACTACCCCACTGTCTCTTCGCTTGACTAATCTCCGAACAAACCACTTAGCATCTAATCCTTTCGTCATTTACAATATGGCCACTTCGTGTCCACAACAGTAAGAACACGAGGCATGATTATTTGCTAGCTACTTCCGCACAATTGTCAAGGCATTGTTAAGATGTTGTTATTATTACTGTTTATGTTTGGTGTTGCTGCTGCATACATACATATGAACGTTGTTGTAAATTGTTTTGTTGTTTGTTGATATGATGGTTTATTATTATGTGTGATGTACAACGTTGTGTTTATTTGTTTATTTGTTTGTCTGGTTTGCTTGCTTTGTTGTTTTCTATGTGCTTGGTTTGCTGCTTGTTCTCGTTGGCTGACAATATTTGTTACATTATTGTGTATTACAATTCACATATGGTGGTCATATGGAAAAGTGCTTGAATTTGCCTCATATATACACGTCATCATAGATATGTATATTCTTGTTGTATGTGAGTTTTTGCACCCAGTAAACTAAAAAAAAATTTATTTTAAGGAATTCTCACGTTAATTTTCATTAGTAATCTCCAATAATTTACCTACTTTCAAGAAATAAAATAAAAATGTTATAGAAAGTTTAAAGCTAAATATAATTTAGTTTTACCTTTTTTATGCGCTGTTTTAGATGGTTTTTCCTTTTGGCATTATAATTGAAAAAAAAGTAATTTAAAATTTAAGAGCCGTACATAATTCTTATACACTCAATCATTTTCATACACTTCTTTCATTTCCACATCAATTTTATTTTGTGTTATTTCATTTTATTGTATTTTATATTATTATATTTAATATTTTATTTTAGTTTATTTTTTCAGTTTGCCTTATTTTTTATTTTATTTTATTTTTATTTTTTAGTTTTTTTACCTTAGTTCATTTTGTTTTATTTTTATTTAAATTTTGACTTATTTTTATTTATTTCATTCATTTTTTTCATTTTTTTATTTATCTAGTTTCTTATTTAATTTTCTCAAATTTTGTTTTATCTTACTTAATTTTATTATTTTTTTTAATTTTATTTTATTTTATTTAAGTTTAATTATTATTTATATAATTTAATTTTATCCTTTTATAAAGGGTGATTCTTGTGGAGGTAATTTTTTCAATAGCCTTTTTTCGTGAGTCATGTCATCATGGGAGGAATTAAGCCTGAACAATCATTCAACTTTATTACGAAAATTGATGTCCTGTAAAGAATGTGTTTTGTGCTCTTCGTTCAACTTATGGTCAACACTATCGGCCAACTGAGCGTGCTATTCGCAACACCATCACCCATATTTTAACTCAGCATTCATAATTGGATGATATTCGACCGAATAGACTACGTCCAACACGCAGTGAAGAATATATAGCGGCCGTAGCGGAGAGTGTACACGAAGAGCGTGGAGAGTCGTTTCGGCGCCGTTCGCAGCAAATCGGACTGACGGACGACTTTGCGCATTTAAGTCGAGATCTTAACTTAAAAGCGTACAAAATACAGCTTGTGCACGAGCTGAAGCCGCTCGACCTTCCCAAACGACATCGCTTCACTCTATTGGCTCTTGAAAAGTTCCAAGAAGATCCGACATTTTCGACCCAAATTTTGTTTAGTGATGAGGCCCATATCTGGCTCAATGGGTATGTAAACAAACAAAATTTCCGCATTTGAGACGAAGAGCAACCTAAAGAGATGCGAGAGCTGCCATTTTATCCAGAAAAGACAATGGTTCGGTGTGGTTTGGGGGCCAGTGGAATCATCGGTCCATATTTCTTCAAAAATGATACCGGTGAGAACAAACCATCAATGGCGACCGTTATCGCTCTACGACAACCGACTATTTGATGCCTGAAAGTGAAACTCGTGCTCTCCACGACATTTGGTTTCAACAAGAGGGCGCCACTTCCCACGCATCGTATCAATCAGTGGATTTATTGAGAGAACACTTCGGTGAGAAGATGATTTCACGTTTTGGACCGGTCGATTGGCCACAAAGGTCGTGAGATCCTTAGAACAAGATATCCCGAGTGTCATTCGACAGTTACCAGTCGAGTCATCGAAGATTAGACACAACGGATGGACCATCTGAAACGCAGACTCGGCCAAAACTTGAAAGAGATAATCTTCAAAAAATAAATGCCAAAGAATGTTCTTTCGAATGGTAATAAACATTCCTCATTAAATTTGCGTTTTCTGCGATTTTTTTTTTTTTTTTTTGCTTTATAAAAGTAAAGAACCTCGTATTGCATCACCCTTTATTTTATTTTATTTTATTATTTTATATTATATTGTTTATATATTTTTTTTAAATTCCATTTTATTTTGTTGCATTGTATATTATTTTCTTATAAATATTTTTTTTTTCAGTCTATATATTTTACGTTATTTTGTTTTATTTCATTTTTGTGTTGATATTATTTAATTTTTATTAGCATATTTTTTTATTTTTTCATATTTTATTTGATGTTATATTATTATTTTATAAAATTTTTAATTTAATTTAGTTTTATTCGAGACTATTTTGTTTTATGTTAATATATTTTATTAAAATTAATATTTTATTTTATTTATTTTATTTTAATTTATTTGGTTTTGTTATATTTTATGTTATATAATTTTTATTATTAAAATTTTAGTTTTATCTACTATTTTTTTATTTTATTTTGTTTTATTTTTTTTATTTTCATCTAGTCCATTTTATTTTGAGTTATTTTATATTTTATTATTATTTTTAGTTCGCATTAAATTTATTTTTCTGTAATTTTTATCTATATTATTTTATTTTTACGAACTTGAACGCCAATCCAAATGCTTAGTGGGTAGCTTAGACTTTATAAACCTTCCTTTACCTCATACTGTCAGCGCTTTATGTCAACAACATTTGCAGTTGAGGCTTGTTGTTTACCTTGTGGTGCATTAACGCCATTGGCTATCAGGATGTAACAAGCCAACAACAATGCTATTCAATTTTCACCATTTTCAACAACCAACCTGCTCTATGTATACCGTATATATGTACCAATGCATGTACGTATGGTGTATATATCAAATGACGATCATTGTCACACTGTCAATGGGGAGAACCTTCTAACTTGACACAGCACAACAACAGCTGTGGAATCGCCTTTAGCGTCATTAACGTTATCATTATCTTCGTTTGCTATTTGTCTGAGTTACATAATGCGACTTTTGTTGGTTGTGCGACCTCTACTAACACTCCGTTATGCTTTTACATCGTTTGTCTCGGCGACTTAGTTATAGTCCATAGTAGCTCAGCCCATTCAATTCAATACGCCTTTAGTTGATTGTTAAATTGAAGAGCGCCAGTCTGCGTGGTTTTGCAATTGACAGTTAGTGTCCGAGTATAGTTTTGTGTGTGTGTTTGTACAGTTGACGGCCACTCATTTTCATGTATTTTAAATGTCAATATTTACTTTTCTAATGACCACGTAAAATAGACGGCATCTAACGAGGCAAATGAGTGACTGACGAACGAATTCGTTATTATAATGTTGTCTTCTTTATGGTTGCTATTGTTCTCAGCGGAAAGTGGATATAGTTCGCGTCAAGCCATCCTTCTCTTTTGAACAATTATTTTACTTTTTATACCCTCAATATAAAAATATAATATATATTAAAGAAGACGAGCTGAGCACAGCTCGTCTCTCTGACTCATGTATGAATGGAATAGGAGTACCAGGGCCAGAGAAAATTTTTCATTGTATTACAATGGGTCTATTTTGGCCTAAGTGTTTCGATGCTCACGTATCGTCAATCACTCTTACCTTAGCTAACCTGGTCAATATATTAGTTTTAAGGTGACCTAAATACCTATAAAATGGTTGACATAATTCTATAACCTAAATCAATTCCGAAGATCGTTAATTCGTCAGTCTAAGTGACCTCAAAAACTAATTCCACACATTTCAAAACATTTATTTTAGAGCACTGCTCGTCAAATTTAGCTCTCCCTTACATATTAATTTTTTCTTTTGATTTTCGTGTCTTAATGCTTCACAGGTTCACTCGCTGTCATTTGGCCATAACTTCTTTGATGCCGTCATTTTAGTCATTTATGTTTGTCGTTGTTGCCATTTCACTACTATATTGTTGAGGTAAAGAAAAGTGTGAATACATTCATACATATGTACATACAATGTTAATGTTGCTAAATACGCGCATACTTAACTTCTTAACACGAATTGTTGTATTTGTATGTTGTCATTGTTTTTTTTTTTTCTTTGTTGCCACTCATGTCCGCCTGGTCGCTTAACAACACTAATGACGTCCTATATTCTCATTAATGTCCCTCGGAGCTTACAATGTTTTGACACTTGCAACTTTTGCTTATCTATTTAAAAATTTTCGATATTTTTTTTTTGTTGCTGTTCTTTTTCACATCTTTTTACTTTCCTTTATCCGGTTTACGGCCTTTCCGAAAATGCTTTGTAATATTTTACTTTATAATTTTTTATTTATTCGTTTATTTTATTTTTTTATTTTTTTTTTTTTTTTTTTGTAAAAAAAAACAGTTTAAATTCCTTTTTCTGTCCATAATAATGTTTCAGCAATTTATTTTTGGCCATTAGAAAATGAAATTTAAAAAATTTCATTCACAGAAACTAAGCAAAATAAAATAAAATAAATAAAATAAATAAAATAAAATAAAATTGAATTAAATTAAATAAAAAATAAAAATAAAATTTTATGAAATTAAATTAAATTAAATTAAATTAAATAAAAAATAAAAATAAAATTTTATAAAATTAAATTAAATTAAATTAAATTTAAAAGAAATTAAATTATATTAAATTAAATTACCAAAAAAAAAATTAAATTAAATTAAATTAAATTATTTTAAATTAAATTTATTTAAACTAGATTAAATTAAATTAAATTAAGTTAAATTAAATTAAGATAATTTAAACTAAATTGAATTAAATAAAATAAAATATAAAATAAGTTAAATTATTTTAAATTAAATTAAATTGGATTAAATTAAATTAAATTAGATTAAATTAAATTAATATAAATTAAATCATGATATATTAAATTAAATTGAATTAAATTAAATTAAATTAATTTAACTAAAGTAAATTAAAGTAAATGAAAGTAAATTAAATTAAATTAAATTAAATTAAATAAATAAAACAAAACAAAACAAAAGTTAAAATAAACCAAAAATCGCTTCAGCGGTTACAAAGCGCCAATATACATACGAGGTGTGTTCAAAGGAAAAGATGAGTTCTGATTTTTTTTTAAAGTCCTTAATTACTCATTAATATCTATTTTGTTCCCTTCAAAAAAATTCACCTCGGATATAATACACTTGTGCCAACGCTTTTTCCAATCCTCGAAGCTCTTCTGAAATGCGCGTTTCGGTATGGCCATCAGCTCTTTCTTCGATTCTGACTTCATCTCATCAATTGTGCCAAAACACTTTACTTTCATTGGTTTCTGTAGTTTTGGGAATAGGAAAAAGTCACAGGGAGCCAAATCTGGTGAATACGGTGGTTGAGGCATGATTACGATTTTGTTTTTGGCTAAAAAATTACGAATAAGCATTGATGTGATACGGAATCCACGATTTGTTTTTACACAATTCCAAACGTTTCATAACTTCCTTGTAGTATTCCTTACTAACTGTACGACCTTTTGGCAGGAACTTATGATGCACCACAACATTGTAATAAAAGAAAACAGTCAGCAAAACCTTCACATTTGATGAACTTGGCTTGCCTTTTTCGGTCTTGGCTCATCTGGCATCTTCCATTGGGATGATTGGACCTTTGTTTCGACGTTATAACCATATACCCACGTTTCGTTACCAGTTATGACCCGTTTGAGCAAACCCGGATCGTTATTGACGGCATTCAACAACTAGTGAGCGATACTAATGCGACATTGCTTTTGCGCAAAATTTAGGAATTTCGGAGCAAACTTCTCTGCCACACGTTTCATGCCCAAAATATTCGAGAAAGGGGCGATTGAATGCCAATGTTCTCTGCAACTTCCCTAATAGTTATTCGACGATTTTTAAGAACAATTTTTTTCACTGTTTCAATGTTTCTCCGCTTGTTGACGTGATCATCTTCTCGGCCTTTTGAAAAGCGCTTGTATTACTTATAAACACTTTTTTGAGACAAACCGAACTCACCGAATGCCACAGTCAACATTTCAAGTGCCTTTAAGCTTTTTTATTGCATTTTAACCCAAAATTTAACACATATTCTTTGATCCATTTCTTTGAAAAGTCAAAAATCTAAGAGCACACAAAAACGTGACTAGAAGAGGTTACTCAAAAACAAACTACTAAACGAAATTGGATCCTAATGCAAGCACATGATATACATATGTGTTCGATTATAACAAAAACAAAATATCGATAATCGAATGTACACAGACCGCGAAAAATCAATTTTCCTTTGAACATACCTCGTATATATTTAAAATAAAAGTAAAATAAAACAAACAAAAAAAATAAAATAAATAAAATAAAATGAAATGAAGTGGAAGATATTTATACAAATCAAATCAAATCAAATGAAATAAAATAAATTAAAATGAAATTTAAAGATCTCTCTATCAACCTCTTTTAACTCTATATTTTAACTAAAATTGAATTTAGAATCCTCTTTTCATACTCTCTACTGTTCAGGCAACCCACCTTCTTATTTCTAAGAAGAGGTCAAAAGACATCTGGGAGCAAGCTGAAACATTTGAGCTATCAACAGGCCTATGGTCTTCCCTATCTCCATCTTAATCCGCCCTTAAAAAAATTTTGCGTTTCCACCATTTTGAATCGTTGGCCTTTCAATTGCAGTGAGTCGTATTAAATAAAAGGGGAAAACAATAAATTTAAAAAAATATATCGTTAGGTAGCTCTTAAACAAATGAAGTTAATGCCATGAAGCGTATCCCATTGGGATGTTTTGGTGGAAACCCACAATAATAGCGATAAAAAGCAAAATTAAGAACTAAAAAATATTTTTTAGAGAAACGCCTAAATTGTGGAGACCTTTTCAAAATTACTCCTCTGGGTATTGTTCAATAAAGTTGGTGAATAAAAAGGGTTAGTCACAATGTAACATAGGTTTTGAGAGTGTAAAAGAAAACCCAAAATTATATAAGGGAATAACACAAGTTTGCGTGCATGGGCTGTAGTTAATTGCCTGTCTACTTTCTCGTAGTGGCCACATGTACTATGCACTCTCTCTCTTTTTTTGTATTTTTGTATTATAATGGTTTCTTGGATAATAGTTTTTCTCATTTAACTCATTTCCTTTTTCATTTTTATTATCTGTATGCCTCTTTGTAATAAATAAACATGCAAAAGCATAAATCGTTGTCGCTAATGTTGTTGGTGGTAGAAATAAAAGGAAGCTTGCCTGCTTTGAAATTAAATTTAAATTTCCCCGTTGAATAATTTATTTAAAAAAATGTTTATATTTTTTTCCCCCCTGAACGACGTTCGCTTTGTAGTTGCACTGCACCTTTGATTAATTATTGTCTACGCTTCAATAACTGATTGAATATGAGCGTTCAGCATATATTGCAAAAATAATTGATGAAATATCTATTTCCTTTTTTAAATTTTTTACTTTAATGAATTTTCACCTCAAATGGATCGGATTCGTTAGAAAAACGTTGTGAATCACATATAATGTCAAGGTTCAAACTTTATAATAAAAAAGGAAAAAAATATATATTAAATGCAACTTATTTAAGTTTATTTTGGAAACCGCAAAATGGATAGCCCTGCACTATTATATTTAGTTTTTAAATAATTTTTTTTATATTTAATTTAACGTCATATTAGTTTATTACGGATTCATTAATTTTATTTTGAACTTTCCAAGTAATACATACATATAAAGGGTCATCCATTGCGAGGTTCCTTACTTTTTTAAAGAAAAAACACACAAAATTCAAATTTTACAGGGAATGTTTATTATCATTCGAAAGAACATTCTTTGGCATTTTTATTTGAAAATTATCTCTTTCGAATGTTGGCCGCGGCTGCGTCACAGATGGTCCATCCGTTGAGTCCAATCTTCGATAACTGATTCAAGCATTTCGACTGATAACTGGCGAATGACATGCGTGATGTTTTGCTCCAAGCGGGATTGTCCGCACAGACTTTAGACTCTACATATCCCCACAGGAAAAAGTCTAACGGTGTGATATCACACGATCTTGGTGGCCAATCGATAGGCCCAAAACGTGAAATTATCATAAATCCATTGATTGATGCGATGTGTAGGAAGTGGCGCCGGTTATCATGGCGCGTAAACTGTCGCCATTGACGGTTACGTTCTCACCGGCATCAGTTTTGAAAAAATATGGGCCGATGATTCCACCGGCCCACAAACCACACCAAACCGTTGTCTTTTCTGGATAAAATGGCAGCTCTCGCATCTCTTTAGGTTGCTCTTCGTCCCAAATGCGGCAATTTTGCTTGTTAACTTACCCATTGAGCCATAAATGGGCCTCATCGCTGAACAAAATTGGGATAGAAAACGTCGGATCTTCTTGGAACTTTTCAAGAGCCCATAGAGTGAAGCGATGTCGCTTGGGAAGGTCGAACGGCTTCAGTTCTTGCACAAGCTGTATTTAGTACGCTTTTCATTTAAGATCTCGACGTCAAATGCGCTAAGTCATTCCATACGTCAGTCCATGTTGCTGCGAACGGCGCCGAATCGACTCTCCACGGTCTTCGTGTATACTGTCAGCTACGGCCGTTATATTTCCTTCACTGCGTGCTGGACGCTGTGTATTCGGTCGAATATTATCCAATAATGAATGCTGAGCGAAGCGCGCGAAACGCACTCTTTACAGAACGAGAATTTTCGTAATAAAGTTGAATGATTCGTAAACGTTGTTCAGTCGTAAGTCTTTCCATGACGAAATGCCAAACAATACTGAACAAAAATAACATGACAGCTTGACACCACACATGCGTCATCTGTTAAAAAAAGGCTATTGGAAAAAGTAGTTCTACTCAGATCATAATTTTATTATATATATGCATCTTATTTTATTTTATTTGATTTTTATTTTATTTTATTTTTTGTTCCTTTATTTATTTATTTTTTTTAAGTTTAGTTTATTTGACTTAAATTTATTTAATTTAATTTAATTTTTTTAATTTTTGTTTGTTTCTTACTTTCATCTTTTTTTTTTTTTTTTTTTTTTGTTAGTGTTTTGTTATTGTTATTTTTATTTATTATTATTATTTTTACTTTATTTCATTTTTTTCTCTGTTGTTTTATTTGTTTTTAATTTAAATTTATTTTTATATTTTTCATTTAGTTTTGCTTTAAGCTGTTTTATTTTATTTTATATTATTTTGTTTTATTTTCTTTTTATTAATTTTTTTATTTTATTTTATGTCTTTTTATTGTTTCTCATTCTATTGTATTTTATTTTATTTATTTTTAATTTATTTTATGTTGTATTATTTTATTTTATTATATTTTACTTTATTTTATTTTTTGTTCCATTTTTTATTTTATTTCAATAAATAATATATTTTATTACAGATTATATTTTGTAGCTTTGTTCCTGTTTTTTTATTTTTATTTTATATATTCGTAAAATTTCATTTACTCTCCTTTCACTTCTTTGATTTTCTTCATAAATCTTCTTTAGTCATTGTCATTTGTATGACTACCAAGCTGCTTTGATCTCTATTTATTTTCCTTTCAAAATAGACAGAAAACTAATATTATGCTTTACTTTGACCTCCTTCTTCGCTATAACAATACAAATAAATTTGTGTCACGCAAAAAGTACTTCCACTTCTTTTCCTATACAGCCTATCCAACTATTATCACTCTTTGCTTTTTATGCTTTTATTTTTTCTTTTCATTTATTTTTTATTTCATTTCATTTTTTATATTTTTTTTCTTTTGGTAGTGTTGCATATTCTTTACCTTTGCGCATACAGCCACTCGCCAGCGAAAAGGCTACAGACAATATGCCGGAAATTGAACCTTTGACTTTTTCTGCCATTTTTCTACACTCAGCTTCATCAATTTCCTTGACTTCAGCCGCACAATATGTTCGCCATCTCTTTCATTTAATACATTTAATACATTTAAGTGCTATTATATAGTTTTTATTTATACATATATTTTGTCTGTTGACACCTTTTCCTTTGCCTTTTTTACGGTCTCTGGACGGCCACTAATACATATATATCTCTATTGTAGTTTTTTTTTTCACAATTCCTCTCAACGGTTTAAGCATTTCATACTTGAAAGCTTTCAAATTTGTTCTTTTATTTGTCCTTTTCACTCACACTCACTAGCTCGCAGTATGTAGTTTGGCTTTTGTTTAACATAATAAATATTATTTCACTGACTGTGTTTTTTTTTCATCATGTTTAAAGCCATCAGACAGCTTGTGAAAATGCAATAACAACAATAGCAAAGTAAATACACTCAACTATATGAACTAGCATAGCAAGAAAAATAATAATATCCTGACATCTGCTTACTACAAAATACCACCTCTACAATAATCTGGCGCACCAACTCTATACAGCCCATCCCTCGCTCCTTGCTCACCTGGTCTGTGCTTAAAATTTGCTATTTCACAAATACAACTACAAATAATACAAACATATGCCATCTGCTTTTAAAATAAATGGCGACAATGTGCCAGGCATATAAATCTTAATACCCATAGACAGACACAAAATCAGGTAACCAAGCAGGCAGTCAGGAAGGTAGAAGAAGCATAGCAGCAAGACTTAGAAATATGCAGAGGCAAAAAATCGTACACAGCCATACAGCAACAGTACACACACTCCATAAGCTGCTAGTAAAGAAAGTGCAAAAATATGTCGAAAACAAATAAAATAAACTCAATCACAAAGGCTCACACTCTTAGTAAATAAATATAAGTCTCTACCAAGTAAGATGAAGAAAAATCAGGTGCCAAGCAAAATAAACCGAAATAATAGTGTACGTACTGCCAGCAGCAGCAGCAGCAAAGAGCAAGTAGCAAGCTTAGATAAATCGACAAATCTCAGCTAGAAAACGTGTCAAGGAATTTATATGTATTTAATACATATATAAAAATGCACATACATACATATGTATGTAGTAGCTCTTGTATTGCAGCCAAAGGGTTATTTTTCAGTTTCATCTCCTTTTTTTTTTGCCTCTGCGCTCATGTGTGTGTTAATATGCAAACCAGCCGTTGCGGTGACAATTACAGTTAAGGATATGTATGTATTTAGATATTTCCATACACGTATGCATAAATTCGAGTGTTAGTGAAGCACCTACATACATGCACCTATATGGTCATTTACATTGCTTGTAAAATCTTAAACTAGTTAGAAAAGATACTGGTTTACTACTAGAACTTGTTAATTGAAATTTAACTCGTCCAAAAGGTCCATGGCTTCATTTAAAAAATTATTAATAGTCTTTTCATTTTTTTGATATAATATTTAACTCAACTCATCGGCGCCGTCACAACAATCATCTCAATAGCAGAGAGTCCTCCGGAGTTGTGGGATAACTCCAAGCTACGGTTTGTTCGTGACGACGATGTCCCTAAGCTTCTGAAGGTACTCATCTTTTTCAGGTGGAGGATGGCTGTAATGTTGATGGAGTTTATTCCTAAGATGCTGATTAAACAGAACAAGAAGGAACTGAGGACGCATCTCTTTTGTTTTTTGTTTTTGTTTTTTTGTTTGTTCCCGAATTGGCAATCTTCCAAAGATACCGCCAATGTACACTGACAGCAGCCACGATTCATATTGTCCGCTAAAGGTACACCTCATGCGGGAATCCTGGACTTGCGAAACAGTATGCCTACGTACTAAACCCTTAACTCCGTCTGCTGTAGCTTTTATTTAGATCTGCGGGACCGCCGTTAAGCATTAGTTCGCAGGTCCAAGCTGGGCCAAAATGCCTCTTCACATATTCACTGCATCGTTATTCATCCGGTTTTATGCCTCTCCGCTGCCGTTCCTTTACCCTTAGCTCTTTGAGCGTTATCGCACCCCACTCCTTCATTTTATTCCATACCAACCTCAACAGTGGCTTAAAATGTTGTCGGTCGTCATCCTTTTTTGTTCTGTGTAAGCTCTCTCCAGTGCATGCCTCAAGCAAGTTAAGAACCACTACCACAGAGAGAACATTCCGCCTCGTCATCATGGCCAAATCTATGGAAGTACTCCCTGAAACAGCCATGACCTGACAAAAACTGCGTGAGATAAAAGTCTTTCTCACCTTATTTCCTCTCCATCCAGGCTGAAACGCACTTAATTAGTCTATTTGTCCATCTTCCTTTTTCTGTCGCAGCCCATTGCGATTGCCTCTGTTCGAGGCTCGCCTCTCTCTCCTTTCTGCGCCCGTCGGCCGTTAGATGCCTATTCAAAACTTTTTTTTTATAGACTCTGCCAAATACCGAAGCCAATATAGCCGGTGGCATTAGGCTAGATATGATACCGGCTGCTGCATGTGACACTCTAACGGCGCTTAGCCTGGACACTGCCTTTGCCTTATTTCGTTACAGATACACTGAATTTGGGAAAGTTCCTTCGCGACGATCGTCACAACTATGTCGTCCGCTAGCCAATTATCTGGACCTATTTTGGCAGCGGTAGGCGTAACATCCCATTATACAGAACATTCCATAATAGCGGACTGAGTTCGGAGCCCTGTGATACTCAACCTTTAGTGGAACCACATAGCTTTTTGGACCTGTATCGACATCGTACAATAGAAGTCTGTCAGACAGATAGCTATTAATTATTCTTAACAGATACCCAGGAGTATTTTTTGCCTCCAATGCGCTCATAATATGCGGCCAGTATTCCGAGTTGAACGCATATTTCACGTCCAGTGTGACAACTGCGCAATATTCTTCCTCGCCATACATCCATCTGGTGCCCTATTGCTCAACTTATGCCCCAATCAGGCGAGTAAGTTCTGGTTGATGGGATCGATGCGGGGATGCTTGCATTATTTTAAGCTTCCTTCACGTCAATAAATGCCGCGAGGGTGTACTCTTCATTACTTACTTCATGTAGAGCGGTATCTACAAATTTACCCTTGACGTAACCGTGGTATAGGGATTACCGCCACTTGGAGTGTAGTTGCTGTTGATCCTTTCTCTGCTGCTATGTCAGACTTCAGACTGATCGGTCTGTCACAGTGGCCTCTCCTCACTCTCTCTCATTATACAGAACATTCCATAATAGCGGACTGAGTTCGGAGCCCTGTGATACCCCACCTTTAGTGGAACCACATAGCTTTTTGGACCTGTATCGACATCGTAAAATAGCCGTCTGTCAGACAGATAGCTATTAATTATTCTTAATAATAATATGCGGCCAGTATTCCGAGTTGAACGCATATTTCACGTCCAGTGTGACAACTGCGCAATATTCTTCCTCGCCATACATCCATCTGGTGCCCTATTGCTCAACTTATGCCCCAATCAGGCGAGTAAGTTCTGGTTGATGGGATCGATGCGGGGATGCTTGCATTATTTTAAGCTTCCTTCACGTCAATAAATGCCGCGAGGGTGTACTCTTCATTACTTACTTCATGTAGAGCGGTATCTACAGATTTACCCTTGACGTAACCGTGGTATAGGGATTACCGCCACTTGGAGTGTAGTTGCTGTTTGATCCTTTCTCTGCTGCTATGTCAGACTTCAGACTGATCGGTCTGTCACAGTGGCCTCTCCTCACTCTAGGCAGTTGCAAGCTTTGTACAATGAAGCTACCCCTTGAGTCAATAGTTCTGACCCATTTTGCAACAAATGCCTACGGGAAGCTTTGAAAGACTTAAAGATTTTAAAAGATGTCGAAATTTCAGTGCTCACATAGAGTTCCCGGCCTGCCCATTCAACATTAATCAGTATTAAAGTATTTACCTTTGTTGAAGGCCCTATGATAGTTTCTTCTTATGCTTTTTAGCTCAGCTGTCATCAAGGTCTTATCTAACACTCTAATAATGCTAAACATTTATTCCAGATGATTCTGATCTTGTAACGATACATCGGAATCTAGGGAATCTGAGATTCCTCAATGTTTACTTTGAAGTCAAAGAGTTCTCCAAAGAGCCTTGTAATACGAATATCAATTTCGTCGCACTACTTATGGATGCATCTCAAACTTCCTTATATACCCATTTGTACTACCTATATGTTTCTCAAATTGGACCTTAGAGTTAATGTAGTCGAACAGAACTAACTCTCTATCATTGCAATCTGGGCTACCCTAGGTAGTACGATGGAAATTTTTATCTGCTCCGATAACATACCTCAGCATTAGGAAAATAAAAAATCGTTGGTGCCGAGACATAGTTAATGTTTTTGTGTTAGATATCCATTGGTAACACTAAAAATATTTTTTTTTATGGCTACCCATCTTATGCTGTGATTAATAACTTCGGGAGCACTTTTCAAATCTCCTTAGTGTCTTGCTATAAATAGATCGATTTTGATGTAATGTCTTCATTACGTTCATAATGATCCGAACGTGTTTCTTTACATTTGAGGGGAATACACAGTCAAAAATCTCTAAAATTGTCCAACAGATTTCATAAAAAGTGCTTGTTTCTCGTACTTAAAGTTGTAAATTGGAAGTGAAACCAGCCGTGTACACCTCAAATATTTTTCAAAATGTGCTGAACACTTGAAGCAGTAGGCTTAGTGGAAAAAAGCCGCATGTGGTTCGAGGTGCCTATACAATGAGAGAACAAAAACATCACTTCGATTACTGTTACTTCTGTTATGTTGATTTTCGTAGTGTTCATGTTAAAAAAAGTGTAAACAGACTTGCAATCGGCTAGAAGACCTTTTCCATATTCAGAGGAAATGTCTGATCCAAAATTTTGTTCTACCAGTGAACAACTATTTGAAAAAAACTATAGTATACTTGTACATATATATAGTCTTGCAATATTCTGCTTATAAGCCAACATTTGGTGGTATATACAAAGGGTGATTCATTTCTAGGTACCCTACTTTTTCAAGAAAAAAACACAGAAAATTCAAATTGAATGGTGAATGTTTATTATTATTCGAAAGAACATTCTTTGTCATTTATTTTTCAAGATTATCTCTTTCAAATGTTGGCCGCGGCTACGTCTCAGATGGTCCATCCGTTGAATCCAATTTTTGATGACTCGTTCGAGCATTTCGACTGGTAACTGGCGAATGACACGCTTGATGTTTAGCTCCAAGGCCTGAATCGAAGCCGGATTGTGCGCATAGACTTTAGAAACCAGTCCAGCGGTGGATATCACTCGATCTTGGTGGCAAATCGACCGGCCCAAAACGTGAAATTATCTGCTCAACGAAGTGTTCTCTCAATAATTCCATTGATTGATGCGATGTGTAGGAAGTGGCACCGTCTTGTTGAAACCAAATGTCGCGGAGATCACGAGCTTCAATTTCAGGTATCAAAGTGATCTTGGCGCGATAACGGTCGTCATTGGCGGTTGCTTTTTCACCAGCATCATTTTTGAATAAATATGGACCGATGATTCCACCGGCTCACAAACCACACAAACCCGGGTTTCCGGGTTGAAATGGCAGCTCTTGAATCCCTTCAGGTTGCTCCTCGCCCCAATGACGGCAATTTTGCTTGTTTATATACCCATTGAGCCAGAAATAGGCCTCATCGCTGAACAAAATTTGGCTCGAAAACGTCGGATCTTTTTGGAACTTACCGCACGTCAGTCCGAGGTACTGCGAACGGCACCAAATCGACTCTTCACGGTCTTCGTATACACTCTCAGCTACGGCCGCTATAATTTCTTCATGGTGTGTCAATTTCGCTACTGCGACATTCTTAGTTGACAAATCCTTTAAGAGAGAAACATTATACAAGTAGTGTGACTTTTTTTTTTAATTGTTAAACGGAACTTCCAACGTCTCCCATTCTGGTTTTAGCCTACTCCAATATAAATTTGGGGTTGTAAAATATTTCAAAGATTTCAAAGAAAATATCTTTGGTATAGATCTCAGAAAGTTCCTCTCCAAAAAAGGTCTGAGGCTGATTAACTGTGCATTCAGATCCGTTGGACGAACAACTCATATTTCCTACTCAACCCTGTTCCCTGAGAGCAGTTGTCAACAACTTTCCCCAGTTACCTAAAGACAATGTCGGAGAGTTTTTAAGACTCCCAGGAAGTATCAGGTTGAAATCTATGCAAAGAATCTATCTATCTATGCATTTTGCGCTGTTTTTTTTTTTTGAATATTTTTGGCAAAAATATTTACTGCCATGAATCTCGCTATCTATGCATTTTGCGCTGTTTTTTTTTTTTTCAAATATTTTTGGCAAAAATATTTACTGCCATTGCCATGCGTCGGTAAAAATCATTAAAAAAGTTTCAAATCCAGCACACTACGAAATTTCCATTAAATATGCTTCTATAAGTATTCGAAGAAGATAACAATTAACGACTTTTTACTTATTAAATGACAATAATTCCATTAAAATTTTCTTAAACTCAAAAGTCAGTCTATTCTACTCGCTTTAGCCCGTAAGCAATCATACAGAATTGTTTTCGCAAATTGCCACTACTTAAGCTAATTGAATGCAGTAGTAGTTGGTGTACTTTGGCACACAAGCGGCGCTCGTTCGAAATTTAGATTCTCAAGTGGAGTGATGTTTTCCAAACTGCACTTGAATATGCACTTCACTTCACGACACTTCGCTTACAACTTCTGTGTTAAGTGCATGACAGACTCCTCTCTCGACTGTACTTCATTCCAAAAAATTGCACTCTACTCCATCCCTGCCACACTTTCGAGCACTCCACCAAATGACATACCAAAAGTGTCGCCTCAATGCTACTACTTGCCATTTGATGTTCGCATGTTCGCCGAATAAGCCATGAAATGACTTGCTAATTACTTTTCTTTCTTTTTCTGCTTTTCTGCTAGGTTTTTTTTTTTTTTTTTTTTTTTTTTTTGAAGTACTTGCATATTTTCTTAGCTATTCACAATTACAGCGGAATTTCTTTGCGTGCTAATGAAAGACTTGTGTAAAAATAACATTCACACATACTGCAAGTGCATCATCGTTTACATAAAGTGGAGTTAATAACATTTTCGTAATTGAAAGTTGTGGCGCAGCGAAAACAAAAAAAAACACACAGAAAAAATTGACGCGTCTTGTTGACGACTTGTTATTGCCGTTTCACTTCAAATGTCAGCCAAACACTTACTAAGCTCACATACACACACACACACACGTACACGTAGTCATACAACAATTATCATTTGAGCTGTCATCAAAGTGGCAGTTTCTTATTTGAGTGACAGAATGTGTTTTTGTTGCATTCTATGCAGTCATTTTACGCCATTTTCTTGCCCATTTCGTGAAGTTTTAATTACTAACAATCACACAAAGTATGAGATGTGGAAATTATTTACTCATGAGCTATAAAGTGGTGTACTAAGTGAGTCACTCAAGCGCCTTGACCTCCACTGGCACCTACGCTTGCTTAGTGTGGAATTTTTTGAAAGGTTCATAGTAAATATGTATGTTTGTTTTAAAATAAAATTCAAAATATATTTTTCCTTCCTTTTGAATTATCATCAAAGTTTTCTGCATAAGGAAATGACGCCTTCGTCATAAGTGCTCGTCTGGTACAGCACTCAGCTGCATTTCCGCTCGTCTACGTAGTCACTTCCTTATTTTCTACATCAGACTATTTTATCTTTCAACAAATTACCGGCTCTTACTGTACTCATGGATATTTATATATTCATAATTCATAGTATGTTAATATTCATATTTATTTTATGCTTTACTTTATTTTATGTTCGTTTTTAATTTAATTTGATTTTATTGTATTGTTCTCATTCAACTTAAAATTATTTTTTATATTAAATTATCTTATTACTTCTCTTTTCATTTAATTTTATTTTATATTATTTTGAGTTATATTTATATTTAAATAAAATTTATTTTTACATTCATTATACTTAATTTATATTATATCATTTCATAAATATTTATTATTATTTAAATAGTTTTTTTTTTTTTCTATATTATCTTATTTTATTTTATTTTAATATTTAATTTTTTTTTAATAATTTTTTTTTTAATTTATTTTATTTTTTTACTTTATTTTATTTCTTTTTATTTTTTTATTTTATCTTTTATTTTTTTTTTATTTTTTTTGTATTTTTTTTTACTTTATTTTATTTTATTAATTTTTTTTTTTTTTAATTTTTATTATTATTTTCATTTTTTTTACCTTAATTTTTTTTTTTTTATTTTTTTTTTTTTTATGTTATTTTATTTTATTTTGAAAAAATTTTAATACATATTTTTTAATGTAGATTTTTTAGTTTGTTTTATTTTATATTATTAAGTTTCATTTATATTTGTTTATTTTTTATTTTATTTTCTTCTGTTTAATTGTTTTTATTTTTATTTTATTACTTGTTCTTATTTTATTTCTGTTTTAGTTTATACTATTTTAATTTATTTTACATTTCTTTAAACTTTTTTATTAATTTTTAATTTTAATTTGCTTTAATATTGTTAGATTCATTTATTTTTATTTTATTTTTTTATTTGTACTAATTTTATTTTATTAATTTTTTTATTTATTTCATTCTCTTAGTTTCTTTTATTTATTTTTTATTTTTTTTTATTTGCTCTAATTTTTTTTTTATATTATTTTATTTTACTTCATGCTCTTTTTTTTATTTTCAAAAATTTAAATACATATTTTTTATTTTAGTTCTTTATTTTGTTAGATTTTATATTAATAAATTATATTTATTATTTTTTTTCTCCTGTTTTATATATTATTATTTTTTTCTTTTCTATTTGTTCTTATTTTATTTTTGTTTTAGTTAATACTATAATATTTTGCCATATTTTTTATTTTATATTTATTTTATATTATTTTATTAATTCTTTATATTTTGTTATATTTTATTTTATCTTATGTAATTTTATTATATATTATTTAGTTTTATTTTATATAATTATTTTATTTTATTTTATTCTATTATATTTTATATTCTCTTTTTTTGTTTAATTTTAACTTTTTTCATATTTTTAGTTTAATTTTATAATTTTTTTTTCATTTTGGTTTTATTTCAAGTTAGTTTATTTTATTTGTTTATAAAATTTTGTCTGTTTTATTTTTATTTTTGTATTTGGTTTTAACTTATTTTTGTTTTATGTTGTACTATTTTATTTTGTCTTATTTTATTTAAATTATTTATTTTAATTAAATTTTACTATATATTTATAAGTTTTTATTTAATTTTTTAATTTTTCGGTTTTTTTTATTATATATTTTTATCTTCTTTTGTTTTATTCTAGTCTATTTTATTTTATCTTATATTATCTTACCAAATTTAAGATATTTTTTATTTATTTTTTTTTTTATTTTTTTTTTTTTTGGTTTTTTTTTTTTATTGTTTTTAATTCCATTTATTTTGTGACATAATTTTAGGTAATTTTTTAATTAATTTATTTTGTTTTCTGTCTTTTATTCAATATTTTATTTTATTTTAGATTTATTTTATATTAATTTATTTTATCTTATATTATTTAAATCATATATTTTGATAAAATTTTACTATATTTTAATAATTTTTTATTTCATTTTATATTATTCGAATTTATTGAAATTTTTAATTTTTTTTCTGGTTTATTTTTTTTTAATTTCATTTTTTTTTTTCCTTTAACATTTTATGTTTGCTCTTATTTTATTTTAAAGTAAATGCAACTTTTTGTTTTATTTGTTCATTTGAATTTATTAACTTTTTCTTATTTCATTTTAGTTCAAATTATTTTTAATTTAATATTATTTTTGTTTATTTCATGTTATTTTATTTTGCTTTTAATTTTAGTTTATTTAATTTTTATATTTTTCTTTCTTCGTCCTTTCCTTGTTTTATGTTCTAACGTTAGAGTAATCCGAGAATATGAATTAAAAAAAAATCTCTCCATTCAAATACATCTCTAAATCTATTTATGCTGCATGCGCTAGTAATAATCCTGTTTTTAATATTCTCAGTAAAATCCTTGCCGCAGAAATTAGCTACAAAATGCAAAATATTGTAATGATTTCATTAATAGTCCCATTTGGAATATGAATTTAAATATGAAATGAACCAGCATTAAGGGAGAAAGCAATTTACACATTCGCAGCTTTACACAAAGCAGTACATGTACATATTGTATGTATGAGTAGGCACATTTGCACTGTCGGCGGATATGTGCATATCATGAGGATTTGAAAACTTACTTATTTTACGTAAAATAATACGAATTAGGGGCATCCTTAGTTTTACAAAGAATATTTTCTATATTATTATGGCGGGGTACGAAACAATTAGTTAAAAAAAGGTTTTAAATTGGTTTTGATCAAATAAAAAAATGTTTTCTCAAGTTTATCATATTTAACATTATCTTATTTTATCTCATTTTACTTTTTTCATCATCGTATTTAAAAATAAAATTTATTATATCTAATTTATTTTTTTTTAATTTAGTGTTTTATCTTACTTCTTTTTATTTTATTTATTTTTTATTTTCTATTTCCTCGTAATTTATATTAATTTTTAAATGTTTTTTTTAAATTTCTTTTATTAAAAATTCTCTCAATTTTTTATTTTTACTTTTAATTTGTTTAATTCCATTTTAATTTGCCTCAATTTAATTTATGGTATTTTCTCTTAATTTTTTTTACTTTATTTTATTTTGTTTTATTTTTTATTTTATTTTGTTTTATTATTTATTTTGTTTTGTTCTATATTTTATTTTATTTTATTTTATTTATTTTTTAATTATTATTTTACTTTATTTTATTTCTCCATTTTTCGTTGTTTACTTTTATTTTATTTTATTTTTTTAATTCTTTTTTTTTATTAGTTTTTATTATTATTATTTTTTTTTTTTGATTTATCTAATTTTATTTTATATTTCTCATATGATAATAATTTATTTAATTTTGTTTAATATTTTCATTATTTTATATTTTATTCATTTTTATTTAATTTTTCATATATATATATATATATATATTTATTTTTATTTTTATATATTTAAATTTTATTTTATTTTGTATTGTATTATTTTAATTTATTCTTATTTTATATCTTTTTAGATTATTTTATTTTGTTTTATATTATTTTGCTTTAATATGAATTAATTTATTTTATTTTATTTTATTTTATTTTATTTTATTTTATATTATTTTATTTTAATTTATTTTATTTTATTTTATTTTATTTTATTTTATTTTATTTTATTTATTTTATTTTATATTATTTTTTTCTTTTTTTTCTTTTATTTATATTTTTTCATTTAATTTTGTTATATGCCAAAATAGGAAATCAAGTTTCTCATTAAGTTTCCCCATAACTGTGTTTCAAATATAAGACCTATAATCCGCGAATTTAAGAAATAAAATACCTTTCTCAACTGTACCTGCTACAGCTTCACACTATCACTACATGGAACCAAATAGTTATGTTCATACATTCACACTTTGTATCTATATACATACATATGTATATATATATGAACATTGCAGCTGCTCATTTCCTTAGAGTCACAGTGCCTGTTGACACATACTTACTTTTGCTAGCACTCCAGAAGAACAAAAACCTGCCATGCAAGGTAAAAGGGGACACTCAGATATATGTATGTACATACAAATGGTGCCAATTGCTCATAAGTAGCGCTGCAACAATGATAGCAACAACAAGTAAGCAATGAAAATAAAGAAAGTACACATACAAGCATACATAGCTGATACAGTGAGAAGTCAAAAAAGCAGGAAGTCACTAAAAGGGCGTAAAAAAAGACAAAACAAAATAATAATAAAAAATCAACAACTTCATTCTCATATGAAAATACCTGACGCAGCGGAAATGCAGTTGAGGTACACCGCATGGACGTGCAATGTACAAAGGCACACACATACACACACACTTACAAATGGAACTACAAATGTAGAAATATGTATAAGGGCTCAAAGAATATGATTGCATGATATGGCTGTTAGCGCCTGTGTATATGCAACAACTCGCACACCAAAGTTTTGTTTATACTCATAGCCCTGTCGACAATCTCACATTGCCTGCTGTGTGTACAAAATATTTTTATTATCCTTGTCAACGTTGTCGTCATGCTGTTGTGTTTCCTCCTTTGTGGTAGTTGTGAAATTTCGCAGTCAGTTTTTTTTTTTTGATCTTTTTACTTTTTGGCTACAGCATTTGTTTTTTTTCAATCTTTTCTTTTACTACCCATACACATATATATATATATATATATGTGGATGAGTATGCCGCAGATTCTCTTGTGGTTTTTCGTTTTTCTTAATTTCCTCTATTCGTTCATGCATTCACAGTTACTTCTTCATTACTTTTCTTCGCACATTTTCAACAGTAAGCAGTTCCTTGCGCCTGTAGATATGCTTGCTTTATCTTAATATTTTTTTCGCTATGACTTTTTAACTGGAAATTTTCACTGTTGCAAGAAGTGCGTAATAAATAGCATTAATACATACATACCTACATGCATATATTTACTCACATTTATACTCGTACGAACGTAATTCTTTAGGGTATACGTTTCCCCTATAGACTATTTGCTTCTTGTTAGACTGCAAATGTTATAATGAATTTCATACTTACATATGCATATATGTAATTAAGAAGACACTCGGCATGTGGCCGGTAAATTTATTAATTATGAACCTGTTATGTAGTTCATTTTACAGCTTTGCGGGAAGGGAGCACAGGGTATAATAGTAATAATAATATTGCACAATGGTGGCATAAAGTCCCATAAAGGTTATCGTGGAGAGCTTCCGTGGGTACTTTTATGTAGCTTTTGCCATGCGCCAACACAATTGCTGTATGCTTTTATCCTTAGGCAGTGTGCGAGCTGAAAGAAAGAAATGTTTCATGGGTAATATGAGCTTTCACAAATAACATATGCCAGAGTTTTTATTGAAAACTTGATTTTACTGTTAGATTTCTGAGTGAAAGCTCAACACTGAACAAATTATATTCTAGAGTTTTCACCATTTCGTAAGCTGGTATTATTATTATTGTCAATTTTTCTAATGTAAATTATATAATAAAACTAACTAAGAAAGCTCTAAAAGCATAACTTTTAAATGTACATAAATCACCTATTTTTTAAGCTGAAGCAGAGAATACTGTAAGCACATACTTTTTTTCTTTATTTATTATTAAAAAATAAAATTATAAATAAAAGCTGTTAAACGTTTATTGGAAAGCTTTTAAATATGTTAAAATTTATAAAAACATTCAAGCCACGAAACATTGGTTAAACTTTCACTTCCTTTTCATCTTTTTCTTTCTAAATTCAAGTACTAAGAAAGCTTTAAAAGCTTATTTTTTAAATGTACATAAAGCTCCGATTTTTTATACCGATTTTATTTAATGCTAACGACTTAAGCACTAAGCAAGTTTGACTTCTTGGTGAAAAAACTCTGAAGTATTTTTACATGAAGCTTTTATATTTCTTTGCTTTATTTTATTTGTGTTTCCTTAATCAGAAGTTAAATGATATCATTTATTGATAAAAGCTCAAGCCGGGAATATTATAAGCAGCTGTTTCTTCCTTTATTTATTTAAAAAAAAATATAGATAAAAGCCACTAAACGTTTATTTGAAAGCTTTTAAATATGTTGAAGTTTTAAAAATCTTCAAACCCCGAAACGTTGGTTAAACTTTCACTTCCTTTTCATTTTCTTTCTTTCACACTTTTGAAAACTATAATCAAGCACAGAAAAGTTTTAATGAAATCTCTAAAAGCTGTTTACAATCTAAAAAGATTGAAATGCCTTTATCGCCAAAAACTGCTTTGAAAACAAAATAATAAATTTCACAAGCTTTTCAAGCTTTGATATAAATTTAACTTTTAATTTTGTAAAAGCTTTATGTATAGACTATGAAATCGATTGTAATGAAAGCTCCAAAATCCTTTTAAAAACTATGAAAAAAAGTAGTAAAATCTTTTTGAAAACTAAAAAGGCACCAAAATATTTTTAAAATTGGATTTCATTTAAAAATTTAAAAATTGAGAAAAGCTGTCGAAAAAGCTTCATTAAAAAAAGAATACACATATTTTAAATTTTTTAAAACTTGATGCGTTTTTTTTTGTATTCATACTCTTTCCTTTAATGCACAAACTCGATTCATTTTACCGAAAAACTTAAAGTATTGAAAAACATCACGCACAATTTTCTATTCCTTTTCGGGTGCCTTAATTTCTGCCTTTCTGCACCCACATACGCGCAATGAATTTCAATTAAGCAATTATGAATGCGTGGCAAAGTGAACCCAGCTAAGGCGTAACCCCTAGCAGCAGAGCAACGAAGACTATAGACTATTGCCAAACACTGTAGTTTCGTTTTGTCGGGTCAATGTGCTTGCGCGCAAGAAGAACGGCACCATGGTTCTTACAAGCATAACAGAAATAACAAAACTTACATTGGTAAGCGGAAGCGATATAGACACACGCACAGTATGTGTTCGGGTGTCGACTGTCGGCGCTTTGGTTTTGTAGGATGTTGTAAGGTGTTGCCGGAAAAATTTGATGGCCTTGATTGCACAGACAACCCGTTACGAATTACGTTATGGATTGTGCACATTAAAGGAGATAAAGGAAAATTTTGTTTAAAAAAGTTGAGAGAAAAAATATATAAAATGATTTTTGTTCTGAAATAAGTGTACGTCACAGACAGTGATGGAGGTCAACATGAGTGTGCCGTGATAGTCACTTGTGTATATTAATAAGTAGCGACCTGTTTCACAGACACCCCCTCCGAAGCAATGTTTCCCGCTGTTTACTTGAGAACAGCAACTTCGCCTTGAAAGGCACGGCAATGGTCCGGAAGCCTAAACTCGCTGCGGATGCATAGTTCTCAATCGAAAATTCCCGCACCGAACTTTCCGTCAAGCTCATTGACTCATCTGTGAATAAATAAAGCGTTCCTTTCCTTCAGAAGCTTTGTTCCCACCAGTCTTCCCATGTAGGTTTTACGATGGGAAAAGCGCCAGTCGGCGCCTTCTCGGACATACAATAACCCTTACAACTTGAGATGAAATCGAGTTTCTCAAAACAGCGAAGTTAGCCACGCTAGAGCTGACCAAAGATACAAACTCCTCGAGTTTTAACCCCTTTTGCCGCAATAAATCTACCTACAGTATCCACCGATTCTACAATGCACTGCAGATGTTAATGAGAGCCGCGAGTTGAACAACTACCAGCTGTATTGCTAAACTAAACAGTAAACTATTTTCGGAGAAAGGGTCCATCTCTTTCCATTGCCGGCAGTCACGCAATTTAAAGCTACCAATCCTTTTTTCTTTACCTCCTCGATGTTTGTCTTCCAGGGCAATTCCTTGTCTAGATTTGTCCATAAGTATTTATTTAATTTTCTCGCACAAATGATATCGAAACTACCTCTCTCGCCCGAACGTCGAATTAAGCGCAATCGCGGCGCCCGGCTCTAACGAAGATTCTGCATCGCTGAGCATAATTTTGGCGTAGTCAAAGTTGTAGCTGCTCTTTTGCTCATTCTGAAAGACTCGACTACTCGGAGCTTCTATTTGACTTCCAAAAGATAGTCGGCTTCAGGGTTCCCTATATTGTATCGGTAACAGCTATGGTTGACGAACGTCCTTATGGGGTAATACGTACAGAACAGGCAATAGGTAAAAAGGAGTCCCTCCTTAACTAACATCTACCACAATAACTTATTGGTGACAGAAGAGGAACGCAGTTTGAGGATTCCCTGGGTTGGGGACAGTCGTGACGCTAACCCACCTAACAATTTTACTGGGTGTCATCTCGGCATAAAAACACCACCATCACTAGTACAGGGATGCAAACAAATCCTAATCCGGCAACCAAAATTAGTGAACCATTGAGTATGGCCATTGTCAATTTCGTTAAGGAGAGATTTCAGCCAAGTCAACCTCCAAACTATTTTCGAATTTTTTTGGGTAGTTTTTTATTGCAAAGAGGAAACCCCAATATGGGATTAATGTCATACGACTTGTGCGATATTGTTTTGTTATCAATTTATTTGTTTTTCAATGATATTATACAATGTTTTTCCTCTGTCTTTCTTCTTGAGTATTTCTAAAATTTAATACAATATTACACATGCAGTTGTATTCACTTTTTATAGAATATTTTATCGTCTCTCCTCAGCTCGCATTATTTTCTTCAGCATAAGGTTGGAAAAGTCAGACGAACCGACTTCTCGAAGAGGTATTTTCCGATCCTTACGGAGCATAGCGGCATAGAGAGAGCTCCTTTTCGTACCACTCTAATATCGTCGAAGAGGTGATTTTCTGTTGTCTCTTTTTTCTCTTAGGCCTTTTCCAGGACCTGGCTCTTGTTGAATATCTGGTATATATTGGACAAGTCTAAGGTCAGTCTGAAATCACAGCTAAAATACGCTTCTCTCCATTATTTATATAGTACAGAGTTATCCATTCTGCGGTTTCCAAAATACTTGTAAACGTAAATAAGATCCTTTTCAAATAATTTTTTTGTCTCATGTAAATCGTTTTTTATTATAAAGTTTGAATCGTGGCATTATATGTGAAACTTTACATCATTAAAATGACCGCCTCACGAATTTTTGTAAAATTCCACCCCTTTGAGATAATTTTCGACCAATTTTTGGCATATATTATACAGTATCCCAGCCAAAACTTGACGAATGTTGGGTTTCAAGTGCTAAAGTTAAGGGTACATCCACACAAACACGGTCTTTCGAGTAGCCCCCAACAAAAAAATTCAACATTGTTAAATCGAACGATCAAACGATCTCGGTAGCCAATTTACATCGCCAAGACGAGAGATTACGTGGCTGGAAAATCTCTTTCGCAATAAAGCCATATTCGCTCTTGTTGTATGGCATGTTGGAACCACACATTGCTCAAGTTGTGTCCTTCAATAGGAGGCCAAAAAAATCGGGTACCATACGATCATAACACTCCGAACTGACATTTACAGTCTCGCTGTTATCGTTTTCAAAGAAGTAAGTTCCTATCACACCTCCTGACCAAAGAGCGCACCATAAAGTCATTACTTTTTGAATGTAATGGCCTCTCTTTAATTATTTGAGAATTATTGGAGGATTCTAATGGTACAATTTGAATTATTTATGTATCAACCGAGTGAGAAATTTGTATCGTCGCTGAAGAACATTTTGTTGGGAAAATCGTGGACCACTACTTATTGTTCAAGTACTCATTCGATAGAACTACGGCGTTGTGAATGGTCAGCTGGCCTCAGTTGTTGTGTGAACTGGACTTTATATGGACGTAGGTGTAAGTCCAAATGCAAAATACGCCATAATGTGCCGTAATGTGCCGTAAGAAAGTTTCAGCTCTTGAGTACGTCGAGAAATAGACACATTCGGGTCTTCCGCTACACATTCACTTACAGAAGCGATACTTGAGGTGGAACGAGCAGAGCGATGATGTACTGGCCTTACAATACCTGTAACCGATTCAGTATCTTCAAATTTTTTTTAATATTATCAATGGCTTTTGTGGCGATTATGTGCACCATAACCCCCTCTCAAAGCACGAAGCGGTAGGTTTCAACAATTCCAACGCAATGTGCGGTTGTTAAGCGTTCTATTTTCATAAATGCTTAACTTATAACTTAAACAAAACATGCTTAAGACAGTTAAGTTTGACAGATGTCAAAGCCCCCCCCCCGTGGATCCGCCACTGGCCTATCTTATTAGTCATGTCATCCGCATAATAATAGTATTCAACGCTGTTATCTTTCTCTGATCAAAATAAATGTTGCTTTCAGCTAATTTGGTGCCTTTTTAAAGCAATTTCTTCTCTATAGGAAATATTCCCACCCTCCCTTCAGTATTGCATCGGAAGTTTAGGCATAATTCAGCCACAAAAGATTGTCTATCAAAACACATTTGTTTTGTTGTTTTTTGTCACTTTTGAGCTTCTTGTGTGTTGAGTGTGAAGATTTAAACAAACTGAAAACTTATTACTTTGGCCACTGCTGCCACACTACTTTTGTCATTTTAGTTTTAAAACTACCTTTTTTCTATCTTTTAACAGTGTTATAACTTTAGACTAAAATTTGTTAATAATATTTTATTTTATAGACTGACAGCCTAAAAGTAAGCTTGTTTGTGGACGCTCCTTAAGCTGTTGCACAGAAATTTACTTTGTTATATTTATGTATTTTAAGCTTTCAATTATGCTTTACAAGCATATGCCAAAAGAACCCGAAAGTATCTTAAAAGGAACATAGACATATGCATTTATAGCTAAAAATAACTATAAATAAAGGTCACCCAGTTTTGACGCTTTGAAGGTTATTTCCCGCCTAGACACTTTTCCTTTGCCCTTTTTTGGCTTTGTAAATGTTTGTATGTCAATATTGGTGTTTAATGAAATTTTATGCATAACAAACACCCTCCCTCTACTAATTGTTACTAACGACATGACATTTATTTTAATAACAAAAAAAGTTATACCAGCAAAACACAAATATGTGAGCGCACCTTTAAAAGGGTCTATGAATTCTGAATTCTATTAAATTTGCATCACTTATTAAAGCAAAGGTTGACACTTCATATACATATGTATGTACAAATTTTAGTAAGGAAAAGTTAATGACATTAAAAGACAAGAAAAGATTTGGCTACTCTAGTACTAGTGAAAACAGTTACAGAGCTTAAAGATTTATATGAATTTTTGAATTAAAAAAACACAGAAAATACAAATTTAATGGCAAATGTTCATTATTATTCCAAAGAACATTCTTTAGCATTTTATTTTTTGAAGATTATCTCTTTCAAATTTTGGCCTCGGCTACGTCTTCAGATGGTCCATATCTTAAGTCCAATTTTCAATGACTCATTCGAGCATTTCGACTGGTAACTGGCGAATGACACGCGCGATGTTTTGCTCCAAGGCCTGAATCGCAGCAGGATTGTCCGCATAGGCTTTAGACTTTACATATCCCCTCAGGAAAAAAGTCTAACGGTGTGACATCACATGGTCTTGGTGGCCAAAACGTGAAATTATTAGCTCAGAGAAGTGTTTTCTCAATAAATCCTTTGATTGATGCGATGTGTGGGAAGTGGTGTGTTTAAACCAACCGGAGATCACGAGCTTCAATTTCAGGCATCAAATAGTCGGTTATTATGGCGCGATAACGGTCGCCTTTGACGATTACGTTCTCACCGGCATCACTTTTGAAGAAATATACCCCGATGATTCCACCGGTCCACAAACCACACCAAACTGTTGTCTTTTCTGAATGAAATGGCAGCTCTTTAATCTCTTCACGTTGATCTTCGTCCCAAATGCGGCAATTCTGCTTGTTATCATACCCATTGGGCCAACAATGGGCCTCATCGCTGAACACAATTTTGCTCGAAAACATCGAATTTTTTTTGGGCTTTTCAAGAGCCCATAGAGCGAAGCGATGTCACTTGGGACACAAGCTTTTTTGTGTTCTTCATTATGATGAATTGTGGCAGATATTCCCTGAGAAAACAATGCTTAAGAAAAGTAAGTTGAGATCTATTTTGGTTTTCATGCCAAATTTTTACGTTTTTGGGTGGACTTATCCCGAAAATAACTTTCGTTTTATCACAGAACGTCACAATTTCTCACAATGTTAAAAAAGTAATCATCTTGAAATAATAGGCAGGAGAAGAATTTTTTAGTTTTATTATAAGATGGTGATCTGGAAGGAGTATACTGAATTTAAGAACAACAGATGCTACTTGGTGGACTGAGTAGGCAATTGTCATCTTTCGACGAACAAAGATCAAGCTCTACAAGCCCTGCTATGTGGTGTTGAGATTTAGACGTTGACATCTGAGTAGTCGGCGTTAGGAGTTTTCGCGAGAAAATTTTGGGGAAGATGTCCAATGTTGCCAACGGCGGATACGGCGGTCGTTGGAATGACGAGTTATACCAAGCCAAGATTGACATAGTTTAGCGAATCAAGAGACTGTGACTACGCTGGCTAAGTCATGTCGCACGAATGGATAAAGCGCTTCAGCTTTGAAAGTTTTCGATGCAGTCTCGCCGATGGAAGCAGAGGAAGAGGAAGACCGCCACTTCGTTGGAAGGATCAGATGAATAAAAAGCAGGCTGCGCTTGGTATTTCCAACTGCCACCAAACAGTGAAGAGAGAAAACGTGCGCTGTAATTACGCTATAATCGCGTTAGCGGTATCTGCGCCAGTAGAGATCAAGTTTTTCCCCAATGAAACTTTCTTTGTTCAATTTTCGCTTATAGGAACCATCGGGAAAGTTTCTATGAAGTCATCTTTCCTGCTATCTATTTTCCTTCCCCTTAATATCTTTGTGAAATGTGGAATCACCTTGCTCTTCACTTCCATCTCCGGATTTTTCTTTAAAATAATCGAGATGGGAATGAAGAAAATGTATAAGTATTTCCAAACTCATTAGACAATCTAAAGCGTTGAAATACGTTTAACATTATCTTGACGATTTGCTTATAGTTTGAGTCTTTATTATGAAAGTGAGGCTGAAACTTTCTTTATGACTCCTTTAGACGTAGTCTGCTCTGAACCACAATTGTGGTGAATCGTGAATCAGTTGTAAGTCGTCTAATATTTGATCCAACGAAACACTGTCCTTCAGCTTTCCCTCACTGGAGATATTTTGGAAAAGACTTTACAAATTTCTTCATCAGTCGTACCAAGTTTCCATGCAGAACGGTCTTCACACAAACAATAAGCTCCTTCGGAGGCGAATACATTTTTGTTCAGTGATTTAATCGATATCTTTCAAGTTAGTAAACCTAGGTTACTCAAGATTTTTATATCACCGCAGAACTGACAACCAATGTCTATTTATAAGTATTTTTAATTCACAAAGGATTACTTCCAAGGTATTGCAAGCTTATAAGCCGTCATTGTGAGAGTGAACTGCATTAAGGCTTCTTCACGAAGGTGGTTATTCCGGATAAAAAAAAGTGAGACAAGGTTGTTTCAACATATGCAAAAGCGATTCACTTTCATACAGATGGGTCAAAACCAGACGACAGGTTCTATAATGGAATCTATTCAAAGGAACTTGGGATTACCAAGTCCTTTCGGCTACTAAATTACTGTAGTATTTCTCAAACGGAACTTGATGTTATACATGAAGCTATTAAGGATGCCTATACGATAGATAATTGCCACAAATCATTAACGTGATATCTAAACTGTTAGCATACGCGTATGCAAGGAAACGTACTTCCCTTACACTTTCGGAAGTCTAGGCATATTGCTCTTCACTCATAAGCTCACCTTAAGGCAGTATAAGGGTGTAATGTGGTCAACATGGAATTGGAATAAGAGAAAGTTTTTTAGGAGATTTGGTCTGCAATCAAATGACTTCTTCAGAAATAGTAGAAAGGAGGACGAATCTGAAACTTCAAGGCACTTTGTGAATGCGTCACTGTTTGCTGCGTTTGTCTGCCTGTTGTTGAAGCTACTGTTGCATGTTCGTTTATTACACGTCTAGTTGGTCGGTCGTTCATTCATTCATTCATTCATTGCACTGCTGTCAGTTTTTATTTATTATATTAATGTACGCTTTACGCCGAACTTTTATTGCTACACAATTTTTGCGGAAAGTTTTTGCATTGCCCTCATAAAGGCATGCTATCAAACGCAAATTGTTTACATTTTGGCCAACAAGCACTTGGCGTTTGAAACCTGCGCTGTGGTGAGAGGAAGTGTTTTCAAATCATTCAATGCAATTTATCAATATGAAATGTATACTTTTAGGCGATGGCCATAAATTACGAAGACTATATGCTTACAATTGGCCAATTTAGTTAAAGGATGGGAGAAATATATTTAAAAAAACGAATAATATTGCGTAAAAATATTGAAAATGTAGTTCAAAACTAAACGGAATATTTTACTGAGTTTAAAAAACTAAAAAAAAAAGAGAACTACGCGAAAGTGAGTTTATAAAGTAATAAATAAAAATGATAAATATTACTAAATAAATATTACTGGTCTGCAACAAAAACTTTTTCGTATGTTTTCAACTGATTTTACTGCATTTAAAAAATCCGGAAAACCAAAAAATAATCTAAAAATTAATCTGACGGCTTCTGGCGGCAAATACATGGCCTTGTACTTCGTATAGCTTAAAACTTGAAGATCAGCATAATGTTTTGGTACCTCTTAATGTCTGAAAATAATGAGTTGCAGATTTTAGAAATTGGTTTTAAGGGCAAGAAAATACTTTCCAATATGCGAAGCCTATAGCATAGCGCGAGCAAATTAATCAAAACGATAAGTGCTATTTTTGTTAGTGTAATATTAAAGGGTATAATTCAAAACGGAAGTAATCTCATACTCCAATCTATAATTAATTATTCGTCTCATTCCTCATGAGCCCAAAATATCAGTATAAAGACCCCTACTGCCTTGGAAGAGATTCTAAGATCTGACGAAGTGTTATTTGGATCAATGCTCAGAAACGTATTCTTGCCAACAGTGCCTTCCTCCTGGTTTGGATTCGCGAGCAGCAGTTTGCTTCTGACTTTGCTTAAGAGGATGCCTTTGTTTATTGAACCAATACTGAAGGTGTAAGCTGTGGCGTATTTTTATAGATTCTTCAAAAATAAGCCTTAAGTTAGGTTAGGTTTAAGGAGGCTGCTCATTTAGGTCACCAAGCAAGCCCATTGCGTTACCACTGAGAATATTATTTCATTCAAGTCTCTACAGATTGAAACCCCTACTCAATCCACTCCTCAGAGAGTACTTTTTTTGCTTGCTACAGCGCCTGAAAATATGTAATACATTCCTAAGTAATTCAGTTTGATGTATCTCGTAAACGTGCTGATATCACCACCAATCAACCAAACAGCCACCCCGTCGACACACAGTTAATGGCACTTTTTTCCAGCACCACAATATCTGCTTTGTTTGTTGTAGAAAATGTTTAATTTTTACAACGCCAACGTCGTGCTTAACACCGGGATTGCTACTCTACCCCAACTGTCAGTTTTTTTTTTTTTTGTACGTCACACACCGCAGTTCGCCATTAAAATGATTTAGCGCAACAGTGAATGGTCTATTAATTTTTTATAACATTTTCAGTTGAAGTTGTCGTTAAAAAAAGTTGGATAGCTGAAAAAAACATCAACAAAAACATAAATATTTGAAAGCTGTCGCAAAAAGTTAGTTACTGTTGCATGCATTTAGGCGTCAGCAGTTTTTACGGCAATCAAGTTTCGCTTGCGCTGTTGTATAGATCATCGGTGTCATTTTGATTTTTTTTTGCATCTGTTTTTAGACAATATACATTTGTTTATAAACATGCGTGTATGTATGTATGTATTTATACAATTTGTAAGTACGCGTCATTACGGTTGATTGCCTAAAAACAGGCCATAAAGTCAAGTGATGTGTAAATAAATAGTTGTAACATATTTTTTAAAACGGATGCGATATTTAAGCAATTGCCATGTTAAAATAATCACACATACTTATACATCTTTAGCATACGGCGGCAATTGGCGTGTACAGACATTTCAATTTTTAATAGTTATAGTAATAAATTTTTGTGGAAATTTGCGATGTTTACCAAAACTACTTTCGGAACAAATATTTTGTACACATTTATTGCGGAATTTTCATTGTATGTTTTAAAGCGGCATTTTTTACATTCGAGTTAAATATCAATTAAAGTAATTTAAAAAATTTAAATAAGGAGACTAAACACAATAATAATAAAATTAAAATAAACAAAGCTAAAATTTAAATCCAAATAAAATTCAAAATAGGAAAAATTTTCATTGCTATAAATACGAGTACAAATACGTAATCAGATACCAAAATTAAAGTGAAATAAAGTAAAAAACAGGATGAAAGAAATAAAATAAAATAAAACAACCACAAAAAAATTAAATTGAAATAAATTGATATAAGTACAAAATATTTAAATAATAAAAAAATAAATAAATATAAAAAAATTAAATGAAATATAATAAATATTTAAAAGTAAAGTTAAATTTAAATGAAATAAAAAAGTCAAATAGAATACAAGAAACATAATTTTTAAAAATAAAATAAATATATAAACTAATTTGAAATAAATAATATAAAATATTTAAAAAAATATGTGAAACAAAAAATTAATAAAGTAAAGTAAACTAAACTAAAATAAGGTAAACAATTTTTATGAATAAAATAAATATAAGAAAATCATAAATTAAATTAAGTTCAATAAAATAAATAAAATAATAATAAAAAATATAACAAATAAGAAAAAATAAAAAATAAAATAAAATAAATTAACTCAAATTAAATAAATTAAAATAATACAAAATAAAATAAAATAAAATGATTAAAAATGTGATACAATATAATTATAAATAAAATAAAATAAAAGTGAAATAAATTCAAATAATACTAAACAGTATAAAGTAAAATATATAAGATGAAATACTATATACGCTAGATGATAATAAAGGATAATTTATATATTTTTCATATCAGTCCGAGAGAAAAAAAAGTTTTATAATAATTTATTCCATCAAAAAACTTTGTTAAGGAAAGGCCAAACTATGATCTGTAGAAAACAAATATTTTTATAGATTTTAAATAGTTTTAAGTAAAAGTAATAATATAAAATTAAAAAAATAAAAGAATAAAATTATAAAATAAAAAAATGAAGCAAAATAAAATATATTGTAAAAAATTAAATAAATTAAAAAAATCAAATAAAACTGAATTAAATTAAAAGCCAAAAGAAATAAAAATCGAATTAAATTAAATTAAGGGGGTATTCTTGTCTAGAGGCCCGAATTTCGAGCGTTTTTTTTGGTAATTGATAAAATTTTGCTATCCATTAATTGATAAAATCATTTGTTTATTTATGTTTCAAAAGTACACAAAAAAGTAATTAAAAAAAAATGCCATGGAGTTATGGGTTCTTGAAGTAGAGAGGGGGGAAAAGGCCGTGTCCTCATCGCCATGATTTGTACCCTTGTGGTCATCTGAAAAATAAAGCAATGCTGGATTCTTAATTAGTACCAATGTCGCTATCTCAAGTACCTGCAAAATTGACAACAACAAAAAAATTTCATAAAATGGCGGCTGCTCAAAAATAAAAGTCGATTTTTTCACTAATTTTTTAACATTGTCGAATTTTTTAAAAATATTTTAAAATTTAAATTTTTTATGTAATTTAGAACTTGAGATATTGCGGTTACTGCATCGAAAAAGTAGTGACGAAAAAAATGAGTTTAAAGTTTTCCGTTCAGTTGACTATTGTTGCAGTCGTCAGCTAAACCGGTCGAGTTGCCACGACCCTAAAACAGCTATAATTTCGGAAATTATTTGAATTTTGAAAAAACCTTTGAATATCTGAAGTATCGAATTATGAAAAAGAAAATTTCGATTTTTTTTAATTTCTAGACTAGAATACCCCCTTAAATTAAGTTCACCTAAATTCAACTAAATACAAAGAAGTAAATTAATATTAATAAACATAAATAATGTAGATCAAAATAAAATAAAATAAAATGAATAAAAATTGAAGAAAGTTTAAATAAAATAAATTAAATTAATTTAAATTTAATAAAATAAAGTAAAATAAATATAAAAAATAAGGCAAAATAAATATAAATAAATTAAGTAAAATAAATATAAGGAAAATAAAAATAAAATAAAACACAAAATAAAATAGAACTCACTTAAAAAGTATTGATATAAGTAAAAAAAAATTGAGTAAAATAAAGTATAAAAAATTTTAAGATGACAGCATAAGATAAAATTTTTCCAAAAAAAATAAAATATTTAAAAAAATATTAAATTAAATTAAATTCAACAAAATTAAACTCAACAAATTTAAATAGGTTAAAATTAAAAAATATAAAAAAATTAAAATAAAATAATATAGTTCAAAATAAAATATAAAAAATTTAAAATAAAATAAAACAAAAACGGAATAAAATAAAGTTAAATTAAAGGAAGAAAGAAAGGATGTCTTCGGCCATGCCAAAGTCTTTATATCTTTCATGAAAATATAAAATTTATTACAACTTGAAAAGTTCCAATGCGAAGATTTTCGGTGTCAATGTAACCTTGAATTTTTGTCTGTAGAATACCACATTTCACAATTCTAAATGGTTTTTTAGCGGATTTTATTACCCAAAATCCCATATCTGAACAATTCGGTTGTATGGGGGCCATATGATATCGTATTCCGAATTCCATGATATTCACTACTATTACGCAATTCGTAATATGTGTGCATAATACGAAATTGCACGCCTTCAGATGCTGTTTGGGGTTTTCCGACCCAAAGCCTCATATCTGTACAAATCGGTTGTATGGAGGCCATATGATATGATGTTCAATAACGACATTCAAATCTGGGCTTTGAGGTGGTGTGTGCAGCTGCCTTGGAGCATGATAAAGCAAGCAATCTTTAACAATATGGACCGTATGCTTTGGATCGTTATCCTGTTCACATATTCAGCCTGTGCCAAGCTCCTAACTGTCCACCGAAGATTTCAGAACAGCTTCCAACAATGACTTATATTTGAACCGATCCATATTACTCTCAACATATAACAAGCTTTCCAGCTCTAGATGACGTAGCCGCTCTCCAAACCATTACGTTGCCGCCACCATGCTTCACTGTTGGTACTATATTTTTGGAGTTAAGTGCAGTGTTTTCTTTTCTCCAAACTTTTGCTCCTTCATTGCTGCCGAATATATTGAACTTTGATTTGTCTGCAAGCAAGACTTCTTGCCAATAATCCGTTCCCTTGTCCAAACGTGCTTTAGCGAACTCCAAGCGAAGTTTATGATTTTTTTTTCAAAAATAAGAGACTTTTTATATGGCGTTCTACTGTGGAAGCAGTTATCGTTCAGAACTCTTGGATGGACACACTGTTTATGAGCTTGCGATGTTTTCGACTAATTTTGGAGCAGGAACTTTAGGATCATCATTCACTTCCTTCAGAATAAAGCTGATGTCTCTTCGAGCTAGTTTCTTCGGGCGGCAAACACCCGGCTTTTTTTCGGTGGATCCATTTTTTTTTTTCAAAGTTTTTTACAATGATATGTACTTTTGATGGACTTAACTTGAAAATTTTTTAAATTTCACCATGTGATTTCTTCTCTTTTCTGTGCTGAATAACCAAGACTCGTACGTCAATGGATATTTCTTTTCGTGGAGCCATTGTTGATGCTATTATGTTTAAACCCCAACTAAATTTAATACTAGAAAATTAGAAAACATAATTAAAAGAAAACTGAAAAAAGGGCTAGTAAACCTGTGGTGTATGTAGACTTTTGTCAAAGATATTTTTTCGTTTTTTCACCATAATTGTTTTATTTTAAATTACAGAATGGATTTGTTTTAATACATATGATTAGAAAAAAAATTAAGTTATTAATTAAATTATTAAATTAAATTATTAAATTAATTAAAAAATTAATAACTGTTTACCTACATTTTTCAGCAAAGCCATAGTACTTTCTAAACAACGAATACAGGCAGTGTATGTAGACTTATATCCGGTACTGTACATATAACGGGCCTCCCTAATTGGCTTATTTATATCAAAACTGAACTTTTTGTTCCAAAAATAAACTCAAAATGCCCTAAATATGTGTGTATATGTTATTGTTTACCACAATTTAATTAATAGCATAACCATTAATATTGAATTCAACACTTTTGTGGATATTTAAAAGCATTAAAAGCAAATGGTTGTCATAACCAACACTTGCCAACGGTGTGAGCTGCAAGTACACTTCGCAACGCTACGCCATTTCACCAAAATGCTTATATGCTTTGTACTTGAATAAAACAAAAATTCACTTAAACTACTACAAAGAGTACATTATTGTTGCAATGTGTACGTATATCATTTTCTCAGCGCACACATTTTTAGCAGCAATTGGAGGCCGCCAGCTGTGCGTTGGTGGTCTCTCCATTTTCAAGTTATTTGATCACATATTTTTGCCATAAATTGCCAATATTGCGGTCGACCCAGCCAATATTGACCACACTTTATGTTTCAAAAGAAAAAATAATAAAAGCTAAATATTTGTGCTTAATACACACACACACACTCACACATACAAATGCTTTTAAGTGTATGGGAGTCAACATGAAACACGCAAGTGTGGCAATATTTAATAAATATTTCATGTGGCATAAAATTATAGTAAATGCAAGAGGAAGTTTTACTGTGTGTGTGTGCGTTTTATGTATGATTTTTTACACAAGCTTTACATTTTTGGTGAAAAATTTTGAAATCTTTTTTTTTTTTTGTGGTTTACAAATTGCTGCCTTTTCACTCCTCCACAGCGTGGTCAAACAATTTCTCATTTTGGTGTGAAATCTGTTTACTGTACAAATACTTCACGCCGCTAGTAATTGTGCTGCAAATATTTATATATAATTTATTTAAAAATATCACTTACAGACGCCATTCATTTTCCACTTTATGAATATTTTAGCAATTTTTTATTCAGCAAGGCCGTCGCAAAAAAGCTCTTGAAAAATGTGTGGGTTACTGATATACATATATATGTATATTTTTTATTTGTTGTTCTCCATATTTTTTGTTTTGTCAAAGTTACTGCATTAATAAAATAATGATTATGTCATAAATATTATTTGTCGTTAAAAGCTTTCACACTTCGTCTTTAATATATACATAGTACATACGAACCTACATTGGGAAAATTCCACTGTAGTAGGTTAGAAAGAAAGGACCACACCATAAATATCTGGTCTTTCATACTTAAAATCCATAAAAATAATCTCACTGCTGTTGTTGTGTTATTTTCTGTTTGTTGCCCTATCATCGTTAAAGAAATTTAATATCAGTGTTACTTAGCCCTGCATTCCCCTAGTGTAGTCTTTGGCTTATTTATGACTCGTCTTTGAGTCAATATTGAGACATAAAAATTTGTTATTTATTATTTATGCTCGGTGCGAGTGTTGAATGAGAGGTTGCTGGTAAGATCGGACGAATGTGAGGGTTGAGAAAGTCATCAATTCACACATACCTCCAATCTCAATCATACATATAAACATAATATCAGAGCATATTAACGGCATTGCATTATTTGGATAGGACGCATAGCAAGACAATTTGTCTTGGGAATTTCGTTTAAGCGTTAATGTTACTTAATGTTGCATATTTTTTTATTTTATTTTATTTTATTTATATCTTTTTTATTTTATTTTAGCTTTCATTATTTAATTTTATTTTACTTTGTTTTAATTCATTTTTTTTAATTTGTTTTATTTTTGCTTTTCTTTTTTTCCTTTAAGTAATATTTTATTTTCACTAATTTTATTTTGTTTTATATTATTTTATTTTATTTTATTTTAATTATTTTATAATTTATTTTTAATTTATTTCATTTTATTCTATTTAACTTTACTTTATTTTGGTAATTAAATTTTTATTTTTATTTTCTGTTATATTTTAATATTTTATTTTTTTATTTATATTTAATATTATATTTAGTTATATATAAGAAAATATTTTAATTTCTTTTATGTTGCTTCATTTTATTTTATTTGATTTAATTTTATTAAATTTTTTATTTTTTATTTTCCTTTTTAAATTTTTATTTTTTTTATAAATTTTTTTTAATTATTTTTTTTTAATTTTTTTATTTTTTTATCATTATATTTTTTATTTCGTTTTATTTTACTTTGTTTAATTTTATATTATTTTATTTTATTTCGGTTTAATATATTTTATTTTATTTATTTATATTTAGATTTAATTTAATTTATTTTATTTGACTTTCATTTTTTATTTAATTCAGTTTTATTTCATTTTCTTTCACGTCATTTATTTTATTTCATTTTAGTTTAGTTTATTTCATTTGATTTTACTTTAGTTTAATTTATTTAATTTATTTTATGTAATGTTGTGTTATTTTATTTTACTTTTTTTGGATTTATTTTATTTTATTTCATTTTATTTTATTTTATTTATTTTTTTACTTTTTTATATTTTTTTATAATTAATTAAATTTTTTTATTATTATTATTTTATTTTTATTTTTTTGTTTTATTTCATTTTTTTATTTTTTTTTATATATATATTTTTTTTCACTTAATTTTATTATTTGTTTTTTTTTTAATTTTTATCTTTCCTCTCTCTGAACAGGGACATAATAAAATAAAAATAAAAACAATTTTGGGTATTCAACAGCGTAAATTCTCCAAGAGTTAAATTATAACATTTCCCTTCTTCATTCTCTACTTTTAGGTGGACTACAAATCGAAAACAGTCGCGAAGAGGATCAAGGCAAATACGAGTGTGTCGCTGAGAATTCCGTTGGCACAGAGCATTCGAAAGCAACGAATTTATATGTGAAAGTACGACGTGTACCGCCCACATTTTCACGACCACCAGAGCCCATTAACGAAGTTATGTTGGGAGCAAGTTTGAATTTATCCTGCATTGCTGTGGGCTCACCTATGCCGCATGTGAAATGGATGAAAGGTGAGGATTAGAAGTTTTTTTTATTATATTTTATATAAAACTAATCGAATAATAATAATTCTGAATTTTATATATATTTTTTATACGAATCTTCAGGCGCTCAAGATTTAACACCCGAAAACGATATACCCATTGGACGCAATATACTTCATATACCAAATATACAACAGAGCGCTAATTACACATGCATAGCGGCATCGTCATTGGGGCAAATTGAAGCGACAGCGATGGTGAAAGTTCAATGTAAGTTGTGCTTTTTTAAAAAGCTTTGTGTCAACTATGTGCTCTTGAATTTTCTTTTCAACTCCAAATTTTCATTTATTTATATATGTTAATAGCACTTCCAGCTGCTCCGACAGATGTGCAAATCTCAGAGGTTACCGCCACTTCAGTACGCTTGGAGTGGTCTTATAAGGGACCCGAAGATTTGCAATACTATGTGATACAGTACAAACCGAAAAATGCGAATCAGGTTAGCTTCAATTTTATTTAATAAACACGTTTTTCTTTATTTAATATATATATATGTTTTCATATTTCTAAATGGTAGAGCTTTTAACCAAAAGCTCAAATAAAGTACGAAGTTTTTGGATGAAAACTTTGATTTCTGTTTCAGTGAACTTTTACAGATTTTGTATAATATATTAAAATTTATATTTTATTTAGTTTTTTTCATGCATTTTATTTTATAATGCTCCTGCATTAATATTTTTCTTCTTTCTTCGCACAGGCTTTTAGTGAAATCAGCGGCATCATAACAATGTTCTATGTTGTAAGAGCTTTAAGTCCATATACCGAATATGAATTTTATGTGATAGCGGTAAATACGATAGGACGTGGACCGCCATCGAAACCAGAGACTTGTACTACTGGTGAGACAAGTAAGTATTAAAAACACAAATTTTTTCATTAGAAATTTTGGGAAAAATTATAAAAAATTCGCTCATATAATATACTACGCTAAATCTGTAAGATGATTTGAAAAGTGCTAAAAAAGTGTCTTGTTTAGAAATAACATGTTTTTAAAGAATAGAAGTACTTTTAAGAAGGATCTTAGAGTCTAAATTCAATGCGTAAACACAAAAATTTAGTTTAAATCTTTTTTAAACATTTTATTTAATATTTTAGAAAAATGAGAGCTATTTCTCTAATTTCGAAAAACGTAAAGCTTTCCTTAATGCTGAAAAATTTTATTTAAGGGATAAAAGCCGAATTGTAAATTCATCAAATTACACTAATTAATTAATTAGGGATTAAAAAGCATGAAAAGCTGATCTAAGCTTTTATATAGCAATGCTATTTGAAAGAAAAATTTAATTATTTCAATGGAAAGTTCTGTGAAATAATGATAGATGATTTTAAAATTAGTCTGAATAAAAAAAATATTTCGAGAGATAAAAAATGTAGCTTAAAAGCTTCTTATGGTAGAATTTTAACTTTTAGAAGCCTTTCATCAGCAACTAGATATATTGACGGTTATGGTCTTTAAAATAAAAGGATTTTAGGCCTCGTATTTAAACTTTAATACTTATGTTCCGTGGTTATGAATTTTTAACGATAAACTCGTACATATATCTTATAGTACATTAAATCTTCGTTAAAAAAAAAATTTCAAATGGCGCAAATAGCTTTATATCATACGTCATTTGTAAAATTACATTTAATAATCGTTTTTATTGTATATAATATGTATTTAATGCGGGGCTTTAAAGCTCTTCAATTTACTATTACAATAATTTGCTTTGAAATATTATTAATGAATGCCTTTGTTTTTTCTCTTTTCTCTTCTTCTTCTTCTTCTACTCTTTTCAATTTTACATGTCTTTTGAAGGATTTTTCTGAGGAAAAACTTATGATATTTATAAAAAAAAATTATTTGTTGTTCGTTTCTTATTTAGTATTAGACAATTACCATTTTTTGTTGTTGTTTCGTTAAATAAAATTAGTTTTTGTTTCTGCAGTTTCGAAAGTTTTGATATTTATGTTTTCGTTCAAGCTACTCAAAACGATCTCTCTTTTTTCTCTCTTCTCTCTTTCTCTTGTAACTCTGTTACCAATTTAATTTTTGCATTTCTCATATATCGCTCACGCTATCATGGACGAACAACAACAACAACAACGTACAACATTAAAAAAAAATTAAATGAAATATTAAAAACTATTTAAAAACTCGTAAAAATAAAACATAGGCGATTTCACATTCGGAGGCGCAAGTAAGTGTTATTTTCCATTACTAACAAAGAGATTTAAAAATATTTTTTTGTTACATTAGTATAAAGAATAAAAACCTCGAGAACTAAGTACAGAAATGGCAAGCGCGTACTTAAAAGGAGGGAAAAACATATTAAATTTTTCCTTAAAGTAGGGATAAAATGTAAAGAAAAAAAAATTTTTAATAAGAAGGAAGAGCTTTTAAAAGTATAAAATATTTAAATAAAGCAAAAAAATATTTAATTACTATATATAAAAAAATATATTAAAAGGTTGAGTTAAATAAACCAAATAATTTCATAATATTTAAATATATTGAAAAAAGATTTGGAGCAAACTAAAATTTTAATAGCTTAAAATTACATTAAAAAATTTAATAATAATCAAATAATAAAATTTAATAAATAAAAATATAATAAAAAATAGTAAATTAAAAAAGTATAATTTCATATAAACCAAATGTTTAAATTAAATACAAGAATTTCCAAAAAAAGATTTAAATTATACACAATATGTGAAGAAAGAAATGGTTAAAAATTAAACAAATAATAATTTAAAAAGAAAGTATAAAACCAAATAAAAATGTAATATAAAATAAACCAAATATTTAAATTGTATATTTGAAAAAGGAACAAAACATATTAATTTAAATCAAACTTTGAGTTTTTTCGTATAAATTTGAATATGATACAAAAAAAAGTGGAGAGTTCCAAACAATTGCATCCATTTTCGTAAATATTGAAAAAATAATAATAAAATTGAATAAATATAAATTGTTATCTATTTAGTGGTTATATTTTGACATCTGTCAAACTTAACTGTCAAAGCGAACATGATTTGTTTTAGTTGAAAGTCAGGCATTTATGAAAATTGATCGCTTAACAACCGCACAATGCGTTAAAATTGTTGAAATCTACTACAAAATTGATGGTTCAAACGTGGTCACATTTCGTGCTTTGAGAGGAGATTTTGGTGCAAATAATTGTCCAACTATTAAAGCAATTGGTAAAAGTTTAAAGAAATTTGAAGAAACTGGATGGGTCACAGATATTGTAAGGCCTGTGCATGATGCTTTTGCTTGTTCCGACTAAAATATCGCTGCTGAAAGAAAGTGTAGCTGAGGATGAATGTGTATATTTCTCGATGTTCCCATTGCATCCAAAAACTAATGACTGTCTAGTGCACTCTTTGGTCCGAAGGTGTGATTGTACCTTACTTCTTTGAAAATGATAACGGCGCGACTGTCACTGTCAATTCAAAGCGTTTTGGTCGTATGATGACCGACTTTTTTTGACCTGCACATGAAGAACACGACATGGATAATATGTGGTTCGAGCAAATGGCACATGCCACACAAGACGAGCGAGTATGGCTTTGTTGCAAGAGAAATTTCTCGACCGCGGAATCTCTCGTCTTGGGGATGTGAACTGGCCGCCGAGATCGTGGAATTTGACACCATTGGTCTTATTTTTGTGGCGATAATCGAAAGAGCGTGTTTATGCGGATAAACCTTTAGCTCGTGAGCACTCGAAAACCAACATTCGTCAAGTTATTGTTGAGTGCCAAAAAGTAGTCGAAAATTACCTCAAACTAATCGAAGTTTGCAAAAATTCACGAGGTGGTCATTTGAATGATATAGTGTTTCACAGATGATGCCAGGGCTCAAATTATACAATTACAAGGAAATTTCTTGAAAAAAAAAATATTTTAAATGCATTTTTTTACGTTAATTTTGTAAACCGCAAATTGATTAATCCTGTACTAAAAATATATAATAAAAAATATCGCAGCTGTGCATATATTTAAAAAAAAATTACATTAATAATTTTTCAAAAATTTTTACATAAAATATTTTAAGAATAATCTTTATAATAATATATTTATAAACACAAACATTTTTTAAAAAGTCACAAATTTAAAATTTAAATATAATTTTTTTTTGCTCCTTAGTAAATTTAGGATATCAGAAATACTTGATCGAAAAGTAAAGGTGAATTTTTATTTTTCAATGATCATATTCACATTCACATTCAATTATCGATATTTTGTTTTTGTTATAATCGGGTACATATGCTTATCAGGTGCTTGCATTGGTAGCCAATTTCGATTAGTAGTTTGTTCTTGACAACAGAAGAGGTTGGTCACGTTTTTATGTGCTCTTCGATTTTTGACTTTTGGAAGAAATGGATCAAAGAATATGTAGTAAATTTTGCGTTAAAAATTCAATAAAAAGCTCCAATGCACTTGAAATGTTGACTGTGGCATTCAGTGACTTTGTCTCGAAAAAATGTTTATAAGTTGTACAAGCACTTTACAGAAGGCCGATGAGCGCCGTGGAGGTGCGACCACGTCAACAAGTGAAGAAAACATCGAAACAGTGAAAAAAAATTGTTTTCTGGAAAATCATCGAATCACTATTAGGGAAGTTGCAGATGATTTTGGCATATCCATCGGCTCATGCCATTTAATTTTCTCAAATGTTTTGGGCATGAAACGTATGATAGCGAAGTTTGTTCCAAAATAGCTAAATTTTGAGCAAAAGCAATGTCGCATTAATATCGCTCAGGAATTGTTGAATGACGTCCACAACGATCCGGATTTGCTCAAACGGGTCATCACTGGTGACGAAATGTGGGTAGATGCTTATGACGTCGAAACCAGGGCCCAATCATCCCAATGGAAGCTACCAGATAAGCCAAATACCGAAAAAGGCACGCTCCATCAAATGTGAAGGTTTCGCTCACTGTTTTCCTTAATTACAATGGTGTGGTGCATCATAAGTTCCTGCCAAAAGGTCGTATAGTTAACAAGGAATACTACAAGGAAGTTATGCAACGTTTGCGTGAAGCAATACGGCTCAAACGTTCGGAATTGTGGAAAAGCAAATCGTGTATTCTGCATCACGATAATGCACCAGCTCACACCTCATTGCTTATTCGTAATTTTTTGGCCAGAAACAAAACCGTAATCATGCCTCAACCACCGTATTCACCAGATTTAGCTCCCTGCGACTTTTTCCTATTCCCAAAACTAAAGAAACCAATGAAAGGAAAGTGTTTTGGCACAATTGATGAGATCAAGTCAGAATCGAAGAAAGAGCTGATGGCCATACCGAAACGCGCATTTCAAAAGAGCTTCGAGGATTGAAAAACGCGTTGGCACAGGTGTATTATATCCCAGGGGGATTGCAATAAGTACTTCTAAAAAAACTTCAAAATTCACCTTTTTCTTTGAGCACACAAGTGGTGTATAAAAAAATATCTGTAAATAAAATAAAAACATAAAAAGCATTTAAAAAAAAAGTTTTTTAAAAAATTTAAAAATCCTAAACGGTTAAATAACTTAAAACATTAAATAAAAATCAAAAGAAAAAAACTTTTTTTTAAATAAATAAAAATAATATAAAAATATATAATGCCAAAAAGTGCATTTTCAAGTATTTAAATTAAATTTTTATTTGCCTCTTAAGTATTTACTAACCTGTTTGTGGCATTGCACAACTGCTCGTTAAAGCCTTAAGTGCTTAAGTTTATCAAAAGTTAGTTATGTATGTAGTAAATGACTAGCCTGATTCAAACAAACCTCACGCAATTGGTGTTGAAATTGAAATAAATTGACGAGACTACATATCCGTTGTAGTTTCCTGTGAAACAGTTGAGTATTTTGTATGTTCAAAGAGTGTTAATACATGTGTATTTGCATGGTGTGAGTAGGTTTGAGTATGCGCTAGCAAACGTTATCCTTAAAAGCATGCAAGCAATAACATAAAACGTTCAAACGATATCAATTGCACAATTTAAGTTGTAATTTTCATGGCGGGCAATCACTTTAGCGCGGATACGAGGTGAGAGTTTGAAATGCTGAAAGTACAAACACACATACACACACACTCCACTCTACTCCACGTACGTTACCAATACAACGTCGTTACGTTAGCATAAAGAGAGGTTATAAAGCGGCACACAAATGCAACAAAGAAAAATGTTGATAAAAATATATAAAAACGTTAAACAATTTCAATAACAATTGAATTGCAAGCGTAACGGGAATTCAAATGCAAACATATGCACATGCATATAGTACAAATGCAACAGACAAACGGACGGGCAGACAGACAGGCGGTACGTGGCATATGCGCATAAGTGTAAGTGAATTTCACAGCATTTTTATGCTCGCTCACCTTTTGCAAGCAAACAGTTATACATGTAGTGCATGCATATGTGAAACTTTTCCACACCTGCCAAGCGGAAAGGTAAACGTAAAGTTTAACAACCGATTTTTATATGAATTTTTTTTGCTTTTTTCACTGCATATCGCAAAAATCGCAAAAAAAGTTAAAATAAAATACAATTTAAAGAAAAAGATATAAGATTGCACTGCGCGTGCCAACGATGAGGCAGCAAAAACAAACAGCAACAACAAAAACGTATGCCGGCAATTTTTAACCAATTTTCATTGCATACTTTTAGGTGCAACAACGCTGTCAGCATGCGTCCAGCACTTACAGCTGCGTTCAAAGAAATTTTTTGCATAACCAAACAAACACCACTGCATACCGCCCTATATAAAATCATACATACAAACAATCATATATTTTCATTTTTATTACGTAACTGTGTCACAGTGGAGTTATAAAAAAAATCAGCAGCAACAGCAATAGCGACAGCACCAGCTGATTTTTAGCGGTAAAAAGAGCGAATTTGTGTGAGTGGGTGTCTGCTTGCAAAGAATTTTAAAAAACAAAGCGAAATGTGTGAAAAAAAAATATTCTTATAAAATTTCAATACTCACAATGTATAAAGTTTCAAAAAATATTACCACGATGCTGGCGCTGCTTACACATAAAGTGCCTATTTAAAATTTTCAGCGTCAATATTCGAAGCAATATACGAAGCAAAACGGAACTGGTGCCGCTTTTGTCGGCTGGAGTTGTTAGTAGTGCTGAGTTTGTGGTACTGTATAGTGAAATAAACAGAAATGAATTTTATATTTTTCAAAATAACAGAACATGGATATTTTTGAAAATTCGTTTTCGTTGAACCGGTTTTCGATTATGAAAATTTCAATATTTGTTTCGATCACAGCATGAATCATGAGATTTAAAAAATTTCAAATCTCTAAATCACCCCTAAAAAATTTTGAGAGAAGTAAAAAATACTAGAATATTTTTCTTATTAATATTTCAATAAATTTTATTTTCATAAGTTTTGTTTTGTGAATTCACCGCAAGAAATCGTTTTTGAATTTTTTCCATCTGTATTTTGACAGCCAATTAAATTTTTCAAACAGCTTGCAATCCACTTCAAAAAAAATTTCAAATCTTTTTATATCGCTTTTGCGACAGCTGGGAACCACTTCAAAAATATTTTCGCATTAAGCCTTTCTTAAATATCTTCAATTTGAGAGCCATAAATTATAATAATTATCATATCAATTTGATTGCTTTTGAAATTTTAACAAGATGGCATCCCTCAAAAACTTTTTGAAGTATAAGCTTTCAAAATCCTCTTTAGTTTAATACCAACGACATAACATTTCACTTAACTGACTAATTTAAGTGTATTAAAAAAAATTAAACAGGTGGCAACGCCCCTAAGCACCATTAAGCTTCAAACATTTTCTATTCCGATACCAATAGAGTAATGTATAATGTGTTTTATCAATTTTTTCATATTAAAATTCTTTAAGTGGTGGTAACTCTGCTCAAAAAAATTTTTTTTTCATAAGCCTTACTTTAATATAAATACGTATTGTCATATTTCATTTATTTTATTACCTTAGTTGCAAACACACATACAGAATATTTGTATCTATATAAAAATTAGAGCTGCCACGCCCCTTTTCTGAATTCGGGAAAGTATGTACCATCTGAATGATAGCCAAAATACCCTTGATAATAATTCTTGTTGATTTCGATGGATAAGTTATAAGGTAACAACGAAAACGTAAACTTATTTTAAATATAAGAACAAAGGTGCTACGCCCCATTTTTCAAATGCCAAACGTCGCTCAAACTATCTACATAATAGCCCAAATATGATATATAAAGTTTATTTTGTTTTAAAATGGAACGATTTTCCGTCATTCCTTGTCAATTTTGGGTTTTCGACAAACCGATTTCGGCGTTCCGCCATCTTCAATGCCAACTTTCGTTCAACAACAACAACAAAAGGAATATAAAGTTTACTTCAATGCGGTATAGCCGTTCTCAAGTTAAAAGCTAACACAATATTTTTTATGTAGAAGGCAAGAAAATCCATGCCCTCTTTTCCAAATTCAGGACAACGTAATACCCGCACACCTACTCGATACTCATTACTCGATAATTTTCGAGCCGAACACGAGTAATTTTGCAAACACTTTGACTTTTTACCCAAAACTTTTTTTAATAAATCTTAAATTTATTTATGCAAAGTGTAAAAATCATAGAAACGCCAAAAAACATTCAATTTTCTTTGTTCTGCTGAACAGTTGAGCAATGAGCGAGTATCGAGCGAGCATCGAGGCATCTGGGCTCTAATATAAGCCATTACGCCAACACATGTTGTATAAATTATGTTGAATTCTGTGTAGCCGTTCTCAAGTTCTAAATTAACAAATCACTAGCTATCCAGAAGTACGAGTAATTCGAAACTCTGGCATTCTTAGCCACTGACACTTTTGTTTTGAAAATTAAAAGTTTTTATAGTTTAAGTTTTAAGCAAAAAACAATTTTAATTTTTAAAGCATTTTAATAGTTCTAATACTTTGTAACTCTGTGTTAATTAAGGAATTTCGACGCCTACGAGCGTATTTCTCTGTATGATATGGAAAGCTTCTCAATAAAATCCATCAGCTGTTCGTAGGCAGCTCGAAAGAGCTGGAAATGCTCGTACTCGTATTCGAAAAAGTTTGACTAATTTCAAGCATCGGTCAACCATGTAGAGTATACGTGGTAAAAGAACTAAAGCTCTTTGAAAATCTGTGAAGAAATTGCCGGGCTCAGGTACTAGTTCATATATAACTAATCTAAAGAGTTAAATAGAAAATAAAAGGTAGCTTAATATGGATGGCTTCGTAGTACCGAGATTTGAATTTTAAGAGAATTCTATTTTTGTGCAGAAAATCTATTATTAGATCCAGAAGCTCCTATTATCTCCGGAGACATATCCGACACAAGGTTCAATCGATGTTGAAGACGCAAAAGAATCAATTTTGCCTATTTTCAGCATTTTTAATGTATTCGGAAACTGTAAAGGACATATATATATATATAGTATAGTCTGCAACTTCCAGGATCGAAGTATCTCCACGGCACCAACATTTCCGAAAATAATGTTCGTTACACCCTTCCGAGCCCTTAGAGCTTTAGCTACACAAGCATACACGGTTTGGAACCTCTGCAACCAAAAATTGTTTCTATAATTTATGACGTTAAAACTGAATCTTTGCACCGTTTTTATACCTTTCATAAAATGTTATATTAACTTTGGTCCGAAGTATACAAATATCAGAAGGAGAAAAGATAGACCCACCAAAATTTATACCGATCGTATAAGACGAGTTGAGTAGATTTAGTCATGTTCATCTGTCGGTCTGTTTAAACGCGAACCATTTTATCAGTTTTTGAGTACGCGAGTGTATTTTTGTAATGAATTGCTGAGTTGTCGGAATCGGCCGGATGGATATATTGACTCTTTCATATAGCTCCCATATAACCGATTTGTTCACATATATGATTTTGGGTCACATATACTTAAATAAAGCATCTAAGAACGAGAAGTTCGATATTCTACAAACACATAATGAATTTAATATTGGTACAGAAAACTGTCGTAATGGGAAAATTATATCACATAGCCCCCATATGACTGATATACTCTTATAACCGGTTCGTTTCGTGTGAGAAATCCATCAAATAAGCATCCAATGGTGTGAAATTTCGTATGCTATTCACGTAAATTCAAATAAATATTTACACTAAAAATCGTCTAAATCGAATTTTGGATTTTGCAAAAATTTGTATATATTCATGAAAGGTATAAAAACTTCTGCATGGCCGAAGACAGCATTTCTTTCTTGTTTAAGATTGATTCTAGTTTTTGATATAGTCAAGAACTTAGATTTAAATTTTTGTTGTTGGTTATTTTTGATAATTAATGGTTATTTTATTAAATTAAAAGTAAAAAATCCGAAATGAAGAGAGGTGGAGCTGGGTCTTTTGTATTGCTTGGGATCTGTGTTACGCATTAGAGCCCAACAGAAGTCGCTCATCATGTCTTCCACCCAACAAATTTGGTATCGTCTTTCGAAGCTGGCAAGATCTTGCTAATTCTCTGTTCCCACGAGTGTTATAAAAGCGCAGCTTATTGCATAGTCCACAGCTTAGCACTTATCTTTTTTCATTAGCCCTCTATTTCATAAAGGAAATATAAAGGTCGGATTTTGGTGAAAAACTTAAAACTAAAGATTTAACTGTAACATTTACTGAATAATTTAAAAATAATAAAGTATTAAACATAAATTTGACACTTACTTTCGACGGAAAAAAATTAATCTAATTTAAGGTCGTGAGCAATTTGTTGTAAGAATTTCCTCCAAAATTTTGTTCAAGTTTCGAAAATAACTGTTACTTTCAAACCATGAATAATTAGATTTATAATATATTTTAAGAAGCTGTTTCGAAGGAAATTCTGACCTAATCGATACTAATTCACTTTATATTTCATGTCTTTGTCATTTAAAGTTTAATCCAATATAAAAAAAAACATATCTTTGAAAAAAGGATTTTTTCTTAAATGTATTTATTGCAACATACGCTGACGATACTGCTATATTAGCGTCAAATTCATCTCCAATAGAAGCTTCCAATCTAATCCAGAAAGAACTGAATGAGATTCAGTCCTGGTTAGATCGCTGGAAAATAAAGGTCAACACAAATAAATCTACACATGTGCGAAGTGACTGCCCTCCAAATCACAAATGCCCCCTGGTTCATTACAAATAAAGCCATTCATTCAGACTTAAATATTCCTTTTATAAAAAACGAAATCAAAAGATTCAGCACAGCATACTTACAGAGTATTAGTTATCATGATAATATATTAGCTATTTCGTTATTAAATGAAACCAATGAAATCATAAGACTTAAAAGACATCATGTTCTAGACCTCCCCTTTAGGAATTAATTTAAAACAAAATCATTCAGCAATATTACTTAATTGATGTAACGATTATTTTTGTAAATAAGCAAAAGTTATTATATGTATAAATACGTATGTACCTAAGTAATGTTTTATTATTGTACTCACTGGAGATCAATAATATAAGTCAAATACCCATTGTTAAATAATTTGCTTATTGTTCTATAATCTATTCATATATATGTATTAAAGAAAAAAAAAACGTTATGAAGGACACAAAAAATCAAAGTTTGTAAAAAAAGTAGTACAACCCCTAATTATAGTTAAATGAATAATCCACCCTATTCTGCATTTCGTCCTGAATCGAAATTTTCTGCGTTCAGCGGATTTGGTAATCTGCATTACGTTCCGTTTCGACCTATCTCCAATTCTATGTATTCTGCATTTCGATCGTATTTACGTTTTTGTACGTTGTAATTTAGTTGGCCGAGAACAGTTCGATTGTTTATTTTCGTGTACTTAAATTAAATAAATTTAACAAAATTGTAAGTTGAACATGATTTTTAAACTGGATAATGATGTTTTTTTTTTATAGTTTTATGAGTTTAATGATGCTTTTTGATACAACACAAGAGCAACATGAAAATTTAAGGAGTTTTGAAACAAGTTGGTCAAATGTATTTGACCAACCAGTGGAAGACTACATAAATTCGAGAAAATTATTCAGTGATATTAACACTGTCGACTGACAAATTCCTACCTTACAATATGCACCAAGTCTATGTTGGTAACACCCTTCCGTAAAAAACACCAACTACTACTCGATTAGGTGAAGATAGCGATCAAGATCAATTGTTGATTGAGTATCTTGCCCAAAATATTCAGGACATACTTGAAAATATCTTTATTAAGTCTAAGTTTTTTTTTTTTTTTGTAAATCTAAATAAGTAAATTTTTTATAAAAAAAAAATTACCAATTGCAAGCTAAACTTCTTAAAATTCTTCATTCATCTGAAATGGATCACACTTATCTTGCAATCCTAAGGTTATATCGCCGAGGCTACTGATTCTCACGATAACTTCGAAGTCAACGTCAGTTGAGGGTCGAGAGTGTTTTCAATTAGATCACTCGGAGAGAATGAGATACGCTTCCAGATAGATCCTTCTTCGAATTTTCGTGTTTTCGTTTTACCAAAAAAAAAAAAACTTTCCACTACAGGATGACTAAAAGTACAGGATGCAACCAGCTTCCAAAAATGTTTGATTTATGCGTAAATGTGATTCCTTTAAACAATAAATTTTTTCTGACAAAAAAACAAAACAAAATTTTCTAAAAAATGATAGAAAACTAATAATTGACTAAAAAATAATGTTTTTTATAAAAAAAATTATGGAAAAATATCTAAACATTCGCCAAAAATTCTTTAAAAATATCACTAAAAGAAAAAAAGGTTAGTATCAAATTGTATTTAATTTATCGATAACTCCAGTAAACATATCTATATATATATTAAATAATCTAACCCACCCACACCACTGTGCATTCAGCCATTACCAAGAACATCAAAGCAACGCCGACAGCCTGTGGCACAGACAAAGCATCATAAACTTTACATTGTTATGCGTATTACAAGCATGAATGGATGCATACATTTACATTACATATACATACATTCATACAACTACTACGTATACTACCTTGTATGTGAACATTTGCAAGCATTTATGTGCGTAATTGCAAAAGCAAAAGAAAAATTTCAGCAGAATCCAAAAAAAAAATTAGCAAACGGCCAAAGCGGCATATCACAACGCTGGTGAGAGTTGGCACAGCTGAAGCAACAGCGCAGAACAGCAGCCAAGCGGTACATATTATACAAGCATGAAAACATGCAATGCCAATACCCATCTAATGTATAAGCGAGAGCTTACAACAGACTTCAGCTTAAATGCAGCAAAAGCAATTACAATATTCAGACATACATACATACATACGAGCATGTTTGATTGTTAATATGTATGCGCAAGAGAGAAAAGCACGTTTCAAATGTGATGCATAAAAAAAAATGTACACAAATTTGTGACAATTGTCTGATTTTAGCCTCATATACATATACTAGTTCAAACTGGTACATAAAATAGACTAGTTTAATTTTGCACCAAAAATTTTTGTTTAAACAAGTATTAAAGAAAATTTTTGTCAGATTTTAGTTACACTAGTCCTATGCTAGTTCAAAATGATCTACTTAAATTTTTAACAAGTGTACGTTCGTGCATAATAAAATTTCGAGGTTCCCTACTTGAAAAAAAAACACAGAAAATTCAAATTTAGTGAGGAATGTTTATTATCATTCGAAAGTCTTTGGTATTTATTTTTTTCAAGATTATCTCTTTCAAATGTTGGCCAAGGCTGCGTCTCAGATGGTCCATCCGTTTAGTCCAATTTTCGATATGACTCGTTCGAGCATTTCCAGTGGTAACTGGCGAGTGATACGCGTGCTTTTTTGCTACAAGGCCTAAATCGAAGCGGGATTGTCCACATAGACTTTAGACTTTACATAGGAAAAAGTACGGTGTGATATCACACGATCTTAGTGATCAATCGACGGTCTAAAACGTGAAATTATCTTCTCACCGATGTGTTCTCTCAATAAATCCATTGATTGATGTGAGGTTTGGAAAGTGGCGCCGTCTTGTTGAAACCAAATGTTGCGTAGATCACGAGCTTCAACTTCAGGCATCAAATAGTCGGTTATCATGGCACGTAACGGTCGCCATTGATGGCTACGTTCTCACTGGCATCATTTTTGAAGAAATATGGACCGATGACCACAAACCACACCAAGCCGTTGTTTTTTCTGGATAAAATGGCAGCTGTTGAATCTCTTCGGGTTGCTCTTCGCCCCAAAAGCGGAAATTTTGATTATTTACATACCCATTGAGCCAGAAATGGGCCTCATTGCCGAAAAAAATTTGGCTCGAAAACGTCGGATCTTCTTTGAACTTTTCAAGAGCCTATAGAGTGAAGCGATGTCGCTTGGGAAGGTCGAGTCGCTTCAGTTATTGCACAGGCTGTATTTTGTACGCTATCAATTTAAGATCTCGACGTAAAATGTGCAAAGTCGTTCCATACGTCAGTCCGAGTTGCTGCGAACGGCGTCGAATCGACTATCTACGGTCTTCGTGTACACTCTCAGCAACGGCCGCTATATTTTCTTTACTACGTGCTGGATGTGGTATATTCGGTCGAGTATTATTCAATAATGAATGCTGGGTCTCAAGATGGGTGATGATGTTGCGAGTAGTATGCTCAGTAGGCCGACTTTGTTGACCATAAGTTGAGCGAAGCGCACGAAACACATTCTTTACAGAACATGAATTTTCGTAATAAAATTGAATGATTTGTAAACCTTGTTCAGGCGTAATTTTCTCTGTCAAAAAAAAGGTTATCGAAAAATGTACACTGCTAATGGTTTAAAACTATTTTTTTTTTCGAAACTATCGCAAGGTAATTTATTGTTATTAAGAGTAAAATATTTTATGTAAAAAATAAAAAAAAAATATTAAAAACTGCTTTGACTAGTATTTTTGCAATTAGTACCGCTTTGGTGGTTTTCGGAATAGTGTTCTTTTAGTCATTTAATACCAGTCGTAAACTAATATATTTTCGAACCAGTTTTATGTATTGCTGTGAGTACTTATATGTATGTGTCCATTTGATTTTTTTTTGTGCGGCAAGGACCGCTGGACGCCTTCGTCAAGCTTGCAATTTTATTGCCACAATTATACTTATCGCTGGCTTGTCCATTGTTCTCATCGTCGACAGAAGCATGTGCCTAAATATAAGTGCATACATGTGTATATACTTATATATGATTGTGCATACGGTTTTTCTTGCATTTTTCCATACATTTTCATTGCCAAAGTGACCGCCGCCGAACAGCTACAGTTTCTGCATTGATATTAAAGCAAAGTATGCATTTCCATTCAATCGCTTTCCATCTCGCTCACTTTTATCCTTCCTCACTCTTTTTCTCTCTTATGGCTTTCACAATATCATGGCTATGTATTTTCTAAGCACATATTTGCTTGCTTTAATGCTAGAACCTCATTTTACTTGCACGTTACTTAAGCAAATCTATTTTTTTCTTCAACCTCTCTGTTCTCCGCTTCCCTTTCATTGCACATACTTTCATTAGCCTTATAAAGCTTCCGGTTTTCTCTATTAGTGTTTTATGCTTAAAGTTTTGCATTGAACTTTATATCGGCTTTGTTCTGCTGTTTTCTGCTTTGGTTGTTGGCAGTGGCGAATCCAGAAATTCCAGAAGGGGGTCCTAAAATATGTATAATTTTTTTGGAGAATAATTGTTCGAATTTAAGATTTACATTGCTTCCGAAGGGGGGGGGGTCCGGATGCGAAAACCCCACCCGTGGATCCGCCACTGGTTGTTGGTTTTTGATTTTTTTTTACTTTTTTGTTATTGCTGTAATCTATAAATTTGCTTCAAATGTTGTGTTGTTGTTGAATTTTTTCCACTGTCTCTTATTTAACTTTTATCTTATTCTACTATCATTGCAACTCTGTCCCTTTTTGCTCTACTTCTCTGCTTAGCTTACTCCAGTTCGGCAGTATGTGGAGAGCTTTAAAGTTATCATTGTTGTCGTGGTAGTGTTTCATCGCTTATCACATCTGGTATTGCATACAGCTCGATATTCAATACTAAAAAAAATTTTTAGACAATAATTATCTTTGTATTTTAGTTTTTCCTTTTTTCTTTTTGATTCTTCATATGGTCGCATAACTTTTTTGTGAGTGCCGGCATGTTGTGTGTGCCAAGAGAGAAGAACAAAAATCTCCTCTCTACCCACATATCAACCATCAACGGCTTTAATGCCATAAAACAATTCCTACCAGACATATTTACTGCTATATTTTCTCATGCAGTTGGCAACGCTGTACATTTAAACCCTTACTCATTTTCCCTTCCTACCTCAGCCGATAGAATCACCACTGGGATTAACGTTGTAACATTTTATTGGCAGTGATATTGCAATCTTTTTCATCCTGCCTTCGGCAACACTATTACCATTCCTTCTCAATTTTTTTCTGGTCATCTTTTGGCTTTTCGTGCCGTGCTTAGTTGGTGTTTTCAAAAGTTTTTACCTTTTTTTAACTCTTTCTCCTAACACTTTGCTCTCTCTCTCTCTCTCTCTCTCTCTTTCTCTCTCTGGCTTTACTTGCCAAAAACTACTTTTTTTTCTCATCGGCTTTTCATTGTGGTGACACAGCGGTTTGGCGTAGTTAATTAAATTTTTTTTCCGGTCACCTTCGCTGATGCGTCGTTTTAGGAAATTTATGTTAAGCTTTTGATAATTAAAAAGTTAGTTAAATTTTTTTCTTATTTTAATTTATGTAATCTTTTGGCTTTCCCAGCGCGTTGATTGGTAATTAAATTTAGTTACAACTTTTGTGTTGTCGAATAAAAGTAGATTAAAAAAAATGTCAACAAATTTACATCAAAAATTGCTTAACTTTATGCTAATTAAATAGAAATGACTTAGCAAGCAGGTTTTCTATAAAGTTTTGAATTTTAATTTTCGATTTCAGCCATTTTCTCTTAATGCAGGAAACTCTTTAGGAATATGTGCTGATTAAAATTTTTTTTCGAAATTCTCCAAATATTGGACCATGTGGCAAATAACAAAAAGTCTCCGCAGATGTATTTTTATTATTTTTTAATTTTAATCATTTATATATTCATAATTCCATCAATGAAGAACTTCTGTAGTTTATCGGCGAAGAACTTGACGAAGTGATTTTCAGCGGCTTTAGGGTCAGCCAATTCTTTATTATCAAAAGATTTTCGCAGAGACCGAAACAAATGGTAGTCAGGTGGTGGAAGGTCTGGGTTATATGGTGAGTGCATAAAAATTTCGAAAAAAGCTCCGGTAATTTTTGAATGGTCTTGAAATATGTATGTGGTCCAGGGCAAGCATCTTTTCTTTTAACCAATTCTCTAAGCTTTTTCTAATAGTTTCTCTTAAGCTGGTTAATCGTTGACAGTGGACCCCAGAATTGATCATTTCGCTAGATTTTAGCAGCTCATAACGGCCAATCGTTTGTGGAGAACTCCGGCTTTTTTATATATATTTTAACGTTTTTCGTTGCTACCTCGAATCCTTCGAGTCCGATCACTAGATTGCTAAATAAAACTCCCAAGATTTATTCGTGTGACCTCTTAATCGTCAGGAATTTATTCAACAGTAATTACAATTGTCTTCTCTATATCTTTCGGTTTTTACAAATCTTTATAATCTTTCTTTTTATTCGCTTAGTTTACACCAGTACTGAGTCTTCAACTTAATTGTCCGCAAATAGCTGCTACCGCTCCTTTAATACCTAGCGATGGTCCAACATTTTGTTCACGCGGTCAAGAAAAGGCTGATTGTTCGTTTGCCTGCAGTAGCTACAGTTTCTCCGTTTATCCTTAACGACGTGGAATTTCCTTTACACTGTCTACCCTTTTGTTTGTCCTTGGTACGGGTAATTTGCATTATACTATATTGCCGCTTCTTTAATTTCGGTCCTTTTCGGGAAATTGTCTTTACATTGTCAACCCTTTTGTTTGTCCCTGGTACGGGTAATTTGTATCAGACGGCCGCTTCTTTTTTTCTATCCTTTTCGAGGAATTGCGTTTACATTGTCAACCCTTTTGTTTGCCCTTGGTACGAGTATACGGCCGCTTCTTTTATCTGTTTTTATTTAGAAATCTCGTTGCACTGCTACTTATTTCAATCTGTTCTTCGTATTTGCGATTTCCGTCACAATATTTATTGAATCTGCTTAATTTAAGTCAAGCAAAACTTTTAGAAACGTAATAACTAAGGGATTCAGATGATTTTGCAGTTTCGACAGATATGTTTTCCAGATATTTGGCACTTCTATTTTTACACTTTAGTGTTTCAACATCTCTATGTAAATTCTCGTTGTGCATATACCACGGTGCACCTGTGAGACTTCGTAGCGTTTTTGATTGAAATCTTTGCATTCTATGGTTACTAGTTGCGCAAGCAGGCCCCATAATTGTATCCGATATACCCATATAATTTACGACTGGATTCTATAAAAGAATTTGGTGATCCAAGCTTAGAACATAATTTTTAATCTATTAAATTGGTTATAGATTACAGGTCGTCAATCTAGGTGAATGTCAGGGTATTTATCTTCACTTGCTTGTGGGATCATTACACTGTTTAGATTTTGCTTTTATTGATTTTGCTTCTAAGGGTCGTCATACGACGAAATTTCTTCCCAACGAGCATTCTTTTGAGTTTTAAGAACAGAAAATGGTCGCTGGGAGCCAACTCTGGGGAATACGGTGGACGCGGAGCCAGTTTGAAACCCAATTCATGGTTTTTTGCCTTCGATTTCACTGGCCTGTGACACAGTGCATTGACTTGGTGGAACAGCACTTTCTTTTCGTTCAAATGCTGACGCTGTTGATGGTTCTTTCTTCCTAGGGTAGTCAATGAAATTCCATGCGCATCCCAAAATACATGCACCATAACCTTGCCAGCTGACTGTTGCGTTTTTCCACGCTTTCGAGCGGGTTTATTGTATGCAGTCTACTCAGCTGACTGTCGATTGGACTTCGGAGTGAAACGACGGAGCCATGTTTCATCCATTTTCACATATGGATGCGAAAACGCGGTGTTATTACGCTTGAACATCTCTAAACACCACACCGAATCATCAACTCTTCGTTGCTTTGGATCGAAAATGAGCTCGTGCGGCGCCCACTTCACACAGATTTTTCTCATACCCAAATACTCGTACTCCTGAATGATATGATGTACACGCGTTCAGTTGATATCTTTAGAGTGCCTGCTATTTCATTCAATTTACTGTCATTCAAAATCATTCTGTGGATTTTTTGAGGTTTTCGTCTATAACGACATCTTTTGAAGGTTAGGGCTAACTAATAATTATATGGATTTAATTCTAGTAGCGCCATTCCTGTGCCAGGGACTTTCCAATTATTATATGGTCAATTTTCGTATTCTATAAATATAGCACATAATATTATTGAATAAGAGATAAATATTATGAGCAGCCTTGGCGTCTAGCTTGCTTTATACCAACTCAGAATAGATGATATTGACACTCAAGCTTTCTTTGCATGAACACTAACATATGGGCAAGTCTGGAAGATGTCATTGATAAAGCCTCAAAATAGCAACGGTCCCAAAATGGATCCTTGTGGAACACCACGGGTCAGGAACTTTGTCAGTGATTGTACTGATCCAATTTTAACACCCTGGGTACTGCCTGATAAATACCTTTTTATATGCGACAGAGCATTTTTTCCAAAGTCAAAATAGTATGTGAGTTTTGAACAGAGCAATGTATGATCAAAGGAGTCAAATACTTTGGAAGAGTTCAATAAACACAGTAGAGATAATTCAGCTTTCTTAAAGAAATATCATCGATCGTCTAATATTTTAACCATTGCCGTAGCACATCCATGCCCTGCTCTAAAGCCTGATTGGAAAGGGGGAAAACATGCTCGATATATGATTGGTTATTTACTCAAACAAACTTAAATACTTTCCAAAAGGCAGATAAAACACTAATCGAACGAAAATCATGTTTATTCTTCTTAACCGGCCTCTGTGTGAAGGTCGCATTTTAAACTATTTTCTTCTAGAAGATTGTGATTCATCATAATCCGTGGTACTGATTAATTGAGCACTTGCATAACGAATGTAAACTCTATCAAAGCAAAAAAAAAAATCGGAGTAACGTTTTAACCCAATCGAATGCTTTGCTCTAGTGAATAATAGTAGTTCGAATCAAGCATTCACTTCCGCTTCGCTTGTCAGCTTTCAGTTTACACGCTTTCCGATTAATTTCACGCAGCATTACATCCACCAATGATGGTTGTTGCACTATGGAAATGACATTATAACCTAAAATAGCTACTATATTCACCTGGATACATTTATCCAGATCAGCTTTCATTTGTTCGTAGATTTTTAATTTAACTGGAAAAAAAATATTTACACCAAAAACAGCATTTACTGAATTTTTTGTACATAAAAGCTTTCCGTTTTAGAGATCGTGCATGACGCGTAGCAAGACAATTACGTTGAAGCCCCATGCAGTAGTCAGCCATCATATGCTGATCCCATCGGTCTTGGTAACACTCCTTCATAGTTTTTAGGTATTAGAGTAACTGCACTCTTTCTGCTTTCTCACTGCCAAAAACTCACTTTTTGTGCAGTGCTATGCTTGGCACGACCATCTCACCGACAATAAAAACATGAGTGTTTAGTGTATCCACTTTGTTTTTCTATTAAGAAGTTAACCTTTTTTTTTGAGTTCTACGTAAATGCTCCTCTTCTGATTCTCTAGTTAGTTAAAGATTTCTCATTCTGTCGTTTAATTCTACTTGGGTGAAAGATTTTGTCTCTGTAGGCACTATTTCTTTGACATGACTATTGCTAGACATTTCACTATAGTTTTCTTCAAATGATTAACATTAACACCATCAATATCGAAACAGCAGAAATAAAAGAAAAAATAATAGACAATCATAGGTTCATTCGACTTCTTTCATCATTGACCCGCTCTCAAGTGTTTATAGCGCATTTTGAAAACATTTTGAAATCTGTTATAGGTTTCCTCAACTTTTTCTTATATAAAGACTTGAAACCGTAAAAATTATTTCTAGTGCTGCCAATGGATACCTTAATACCCGTACAAAAGCACCAACTAGAACTCGGTACTAAAAAAAATTTCTTTTCTCTTTTGAGGTATGTTACGAGTATTACTCTAGCAGAAAAATATTATTTTTTTTCATTACACATCGTTCGAAAAAGCCACAATGTAATCCCTTACACTTGAAAACCCAAAAACAGTACCCACAACTTCTCAAAATCACATAACCTACTAGCGAGCATACAAGAAATTCTCAAAAATTTTCACCATAAATGTCTTCTGCTGCAAACAGCAACCACAAATTGCTGATAAAAGACCAACAAACGAGAACAGCCATACTACTATAAGCAACAGCAACAACAACAATAGGAAGAAATCAGTGGGTATTAAGATTGTTAACGCCATTAAAGAGTCTTTTCGGCGGCTTATTGTGCAAAGCACTGACTGAGACCATAGCAGAAGCTGGAGCCGAAGCATATTATGTAGCATATGATGCGGGGTCTTGCCGATTACGTAGCCACAAAGCACTATTATATACTCGTGCACATACGTACCATTGCCACACACTGCACTTCATTTCATCAGCATAACAGGGTGTACAGTGACACAAGTGTAACTAATCACTATCAAAAACGTCCGACCGACCGACCGATTGGTTGTTATGCAATAACGACGACAACAAGGAGAAACGACAAACAGAAAAACAGTGCTTTCATTGTAGCTACTAAGTAACCGTTAAAGCATTTTGCGGTTTACCTTTTGAATGGTGGAGAGTAGTGGTACTAGTAGTGAATAGTGAATATTGGAGAATATAGTACCCAATGAGCCTTTGTGTTTTGAGTCGAATTTGAGGTTAATTTGAGAATAATTGCTTTTCTTTTCAGGGTTTAATTTGAGGCTAAGTCGAGTATAATTGCTCTTCTCGGAGTTTGAGGTCATTTTGAGGTTAGGTTAAGAAATATTATTTTCGAATTTCGAGTTTAAGTCCAGTTATCAGTGCAGAATAATTGTTTTTGTTAGAATTTAAGCTTATTATGAGGTTAAATTGAAGAGTATCCTCTTCTCAGGGTTTGAGTTTATTTTGAGGTTAAGTTGAGAAATATTGCTCTTCTCAGAGTTTGAATGTTGTTCTTTATACAGTTTGAGTAAAATTTTAGACAAAGTGGCTACACCACTGAAGAAGAGGATGAGAAATGCAACTCTTCTAAACGTTTCAGTCGAATTTGAGTTTGAGAATATTTTGCCGTTAGGTTAAGAAAAATTTCTGCTTACATGATAATCATTTATTTTGAGAATTGACAATTGAAGTTGTGAACCATTGCTCTTGCCAGAGTTTTGAAGCTCGGTTATGGAATGTTGATGTTTTGACGTCAAATTGAGGTCAAATTGACAAATTTCGCTGTTCTCAGAGTTTGAGGTTAAATTGAGTTTAAATTGATAAATTCCGCTCTTCTCAGAGGTTCTTTTTTCGTCGTTAGGCTAAGAACTATTAATATTTTTAAAACTGAGTTCACATTGAAGATAAATTACTTTTCTCATATTTTTAGTTAAACCTAACTTACTTAAGTCTTCATTCAGAATTTTCCTATAGGAAAACTTTATTTTTATCAACTTGAACACAAAGAAGATAACGGTCAATTGAAAAGTCCCCGTTCAGCCAAAATAAAACACATTTCTTTGGCAAAATTCATTTTTTTCATTCAACGTAGTTCCCTTCAATGGTGATACACTGATCATAGCGACCCTTCTACTATGCGATACCAGTTTGTAGTACGATTTGTCCTTTGTTCCAAAATAGGCCTCTCACCTCGTCTCTTGAACATCTCCAAACACTGCTCCGAATCATGAACTCCTCCTTGTTTTGGTCAAAAGTGAGCTCGCGCGGCACCCACTTTTCACAGAGCTTTCTCATACCTAAATATTCGTAAATGATATGATGTACATATTAAGTTGATATCTTTAGAGTGCCTGCTATATCATTCAATTTAAATTTATGGTCATTCAAAATTAGTTTGTGATTGTTTTTTTTTTTTTTTTTGATGTTTTCGTCGGTAACAACCCCTTTTGTGCATCTACACCGTTCACCGCCTTCGTCTGAACTACGCATATAAATATTTGGTGCTTGAATTTCCTGGGCAATGTGCGGAAGCTCGTGATCAAGCCAAGTTTTTGCTTCAACTGTATTTTTTTCCTTCAAAAATCAATATTTTATCAACACGCGAATTTCCTTTTTTATCCATTTTTTTCACAATATGCTGTAATTCAGAAACTTATGATCCGACAGCTTTCAAATTTAGACACGCGTCTTTTGAAGGTTAGGGTTAACTAAGAATCATATATGATTTAATTCTAGTAGCGCCATCTATGGGCCAGACTGAGGACTTTTAAATTGACCGTTATTCCCAGGTTTAATAAGCTCTGAAGAATGTACTAGATATCATTGTAAAATTATTCGAAATTAATATTCAAAATCAAAATAGAGTGAATAATGCCGGAAAAAGAAAATTTTAAAAAAATTAAAAATCTGTTAAAAACCTAATCATAGACTTGAGATATTTGTGTCGGGTAAATCTCTGTGGTTAAAGAATGATGAGAGAATAATTAACAATTTTTAATAATATCAAACAATTTTTGATGCTTGTTGGGTTAGCAAATCGCATCCTTAGCTTCACTTTCCACATTAACTGACGTCTTCTGGCTGCCTCTTTTGGTTTAACATACATAATAGCCTTCATACATACTACTTGCAGTATTTACTTCTTTTGAGTGCGTTCTTGGGTTTATAGCTTTACCCATAGATGCGCTGTTTTTTTCTTTTGTCTTTGTATGAAACGCTTACTTGTGGTCGCATCGCTTCAATACCACCAATTACAATTATCATCAACACCATCTCCCCCGAAGTATGTTACATACATGCGAGTACATGTGTGTCGGTTTGCCCGAAAAATTTCGAATGCCAAAATTTTCGAAAATACCGAATAACACAGCTGAATTTCACACGGTAAGCAGCAGCTGACTTGCAGTAGCTAGCCGCCAACCAGCATCGCAATCTAACTATGTATACTGGCATAGTATTTCCTATCACAGAATGAGCCTGTGTTGTAGTGAGTGTGTGTGGTCCATATTCACCTCAGGCATCTTCCATTCTTTACCTAATAGCTCCTCTAATCATTCCAATATACAGTTGGCAAATGGTTCATTGAATATTTTAACGCTACACAGTGAAGGCACAAACGATTGAGTATGTAACATATGTATGTGTATGCGTCTATGTCTTTAACGGGCAAACACTTTGAATGCTGTGAAGTGCTATTTTCCTGTTGGTTGCTGGTAGCAGGATAAAATAAAGAGGCATTGAACTGAACGGACACACTAAGTGTTACATGCCAATTCCATTTCACATCACATACTCGTAGACTACGACCAACCAGCATGCATTTAAGGTTGTCATTATTGTTGGTGTTGGTGTTGTGATTTTCATTGTAACTGCAGTAGTAGCGGTTGTTGTTGCGCTTTTTGTTAGAGTCTGTTTTTTTTATAGTAAGTTTTTGGTGCTTTTTGCTAAGTGCCAATCAATAAATTCCCATTTTACCTACACACATACATATTTGTGAAGTTTTGGAATTTTCTTTGTTGAATCTACTCTAACTGAAATCTGGTTTTAGTTGTACTAACCTTTTGATGGCCGAGAATTACGTAAATATTTAATAAAGGATGCCAATTTTTTTCCCGCTCAAGAAGTTTTTTGTTAAAGCATAGTGTTTCGAAAATTGAAAACTTGAAAATTTGACCAAATATACCACCTTTAGTACACGCCTAAGTAAGAAGTCACCATCATTCCCATGAGCAAATATAGAATTTTAAAATTTTTTGCTTAATCTGACTTTATTATTATTCTATAGTGTTCAAACTGGTCAATTAGTTAATTAAATTGTAACTTACGTGACTTTGTTCAGTATTCACACTCATTTAATTAGGTTGAAAGACAAGTGTTTTCACAGCTAATAGTTTTTTAATTTTGTTTTTAAAAAAAGTTACAACTTTTTCGTATTAATTAAGCACCGATTGCGGGATTATACATAAAGGGTGTTTTTTATAGAGGTATAGAACTTTAAGTTGGCATTACTTTTCAAGATGGCGATGGCGATTTAACAGCTGTCAAGTGATTTATTCTTAGTTTGGTTTGGCAATTCATCATGAATAGACTCACGCCCGAACAACGCTTGCAAATAGTGCAATTTTATTTCGAAAATAATGGTTCTGTGCGGAAAACGAATCGCGCACTACGTCCATTTTAGCGATGTTTATCGATGAAGCGCACTTCTGGTTGAATGGCTACGTCAACAAACAAAACTGCCGCATTTGGAATGAAGGTAATCCTCAAGTGTATGTTGAAACACCGTTACATCCAGAAAAACTGACTGTTTGGTGCGCTTTATGGACTGGTGGAATCATTGGTTCGTACTTTTTCAAAAACGATGGTGGCCAGAACGTTACAGTCAATGGTGATCGGTATAGAGCCATGATTACTAACTTCTTCATTCCTGAATTGAATAACCATGATGTCCAGGAGATGTGGTTTCAAGAAGACGGCGCAACATGTCACACAGCTGGTGCCACAATAGATTTATTGAAAGACACGTTTGGTGACCGCCTAATTTCACGTTTGGACCTGTGAATTGGCCTCCAAGATCTTGTGATTTAACACCGCTAGACTACTTTCTGTGGCGCTATGTAAAGTCATTGGTCTATTCGGATAAGCCACAAACGCTTGACCATTTGGAAGACAACATTCGCCGTGTTATTGCCGATATACGGCCACAAATGTTGGAAAAAGTCATCGAAAATTGGACGACCAGATTTGACTACATCCGCGCCAGCCGTGGCTGTCTTATGCCAGAAATCATATTCAAAATGTAATGCCACAAGATTATCTTTCGGATGAATAAAATTCATGTCAATCGAATAATCCATCGTTGTTTTATTGCAACTTAAAGTTCTATACCTCTATAAAAAACACCCTTTATAAAAATATACATTTGATTATTTATAAACGTTAAGGCGACTTTCTAATGGGCTTTTCTTCCATTTTGTGGTTTGTGTGTGTGTCTTGATATTTTTCCAACAAATGAAGGGACCTACAGTTTATTCTAAGCCGCCTCTGAACGACTTCTAGATTTTTTTGCGTTCCGTCGACTATATTCGTTCAGACATAAGGTTTTAGATCAAAAATTCGTCAAAAAAAGGGGTTTTTAAATAGGTATTCTACACACGTAAATTGGAAAAAAAAATTATAGCGAAGGTAATAAGGACTTCGATGAGTTCCTTCCATGAGTTCAACCCATAACCTTCCGCTTTTTAGCATCAACTTCTAGCCACTTGGCTACTGCGGCCCCGATCATAGCCAAGTCGACAATAGCATGCCAGTGAATTCATATTTTCTCCATTTGGCTACATTTTGAGAGACCAAATAAAGCCATTTCATTCCTCACCTAATCTTTCCAGCGAAAAACACTTCTTCGTCTCGCTCTGCTTCCGCCTTCATAAGTTGGAAAACTGTAAACGCTGTAGAATTTTACCCCATTAGTACCTAGACAGCCTATCCGCTGTCTCCTAATACGCTAAACCATACAATGTCACCGTATTTGTCCTGCAGTTAATCATTCCATCGTGTGCCGTATTCACCTCGTCATTTCCAATGTGCGAAGTTCCACAAATCGCTATCGCCGACTCAGCAAATGTTGTCATTCTCCACGCTTCTGCGCTAAAAAGTAAGACGGAAATGAAAGAGGGACTTGTAGAGCCTACTACTCAGTCTAAAGTAGCACTTGTTGGCAAGAGTGATACTGCGTTTGATTTCCAGGCTGAGGCTAATATTGCTGCTATTTCTGGTCCCTAAATAGACAAAATTATCTACCTCTTCAAAGTTATGACTCTCAACAGTCACGTATGAATGGATGACTTTTTGTTTAATTACAGGTGGTATTTCATCTTCATCACGACCAGACCCATTTGCTTGGGTCCTTTGACCAGTCTAAAGAAAGCTGAAGTTGAATCCAAGGATCTCAACCTCAATGGTATAAACCAACAACTATAGCCTCCTTAGGGAAATTGGACTTTCTGGTTAGCCTTGCAGCTTATATTATTTTCTGCAGCATCAAGTTGAAGAATTCACGCGATAGAGAGCTCCTCTGCAAGAAAGCTCGGCTTTCATCAAACAGCTCTAAGCGGTCATTCCAAATTCTGAATATGCTTCTATTATTGTCTAGCCTCATTTAAAACAGCCGCACAAGTTTTTCGGAGCTACCAAATTCAGACAGAGTCACGACGTGGATGTAGCTCTTCTCATACTGTCGTAGTCACTTTGCTCATGAGCCGCTTTCAAGATGAATAATAATATTTAATGGTAGTAAATCCAGGTCTGAAGCCACAACAATAAAGTCCAATCCATTCGTTGACATTGGGTTTAAATCTTTGGCACAATATGCTAGATAAAACCTTATATGCGATATTGGGAAGACTTATTCCACTAAAGGCAGTGCAAATTTTGTGAGGTCACCCCTTTTTTGGATTGAGCAGAGCACCCTTAGATATTAAATAACAGATATGCACTCATCTACATATACTAATTATCTTTTAATTTTTTTAAATAAATATTTTTCGGCAAAAAACATATTTCTCAACAGAGACTGTTCAGTTTCACGTTTCAGCTCTATACAGTTAGTCCAGTTTTTTCCAATTTTTGTATTGCTTTCAAATAATTGTTTTTTTTTTCAAGGCCCTCAAAATAGGCATTTGAAGCTGTAATGATCTCTTCATTCGACCCGAATCTCTTACCGCCCAGACATTTACTCATGTTTGGGGTAAAAGTTCATAACGTAATTTAAAAATTTTTGATATGTGTTGGCCACATGGTCCAAGAGCTCTGAATAATATTTTCTGGATATTGTTCATGGTAATCGACGCGAATGACACCTCGTGCGTCTCAGACCTGTTGACCGACAGACACACCTTGGTCTACTTTGGTGCATATTCACCCGCAGAAGCACAGTGTGTTGATTGATCTTTCATCTCTGGTGTTTGTGCTGTGGAGGTAGTCCCTGAAACAGCCATGACCTGACAAAAACTGTGTGAGACAAAAGTCTGTCTCCCTTTTTCTGTCGCATCCCATTGTGATTGCCACTCGTCGAGGCTCGCCCGTCTGCCTTTCTGCGCTCGTCGGCCATCAGATGTCTATTCAAAGCTTTTGATAATATATCTGGTGGCATTAAGTCAAATATAATACCAGCTGCTTCATGTGACACCATTCTAAAAGCGCATGCTACTCTAATAAGCTTGGAGAATGTCTTTGCCTTATTGGCACTTTTTTTTTTTTTTGGTGCAGGACCATATCGGAGCCGCATACATCAGCACTGACTGACTAACTTTAGCGCTCTCCGACTGTGGCTAGGGCCACCAGTGTTTTGCATAATTCTCGCCAGGGCCGCTGTCACTTTGACTGCCTTTCCACAGACTTTTCCAATATGCACCTTGAAATTGAGCCTTGCGTCGATCATAACGCCAAGGTACCTCAACGAATTTTGCGTTTTAACGTCGTACCCATCAATATTCAGGGTGACCTATTTTAGTTTTTTCTACTGGTGATGAGCACCGCTTCTGTTTTTTCTCCGCCAAGCTGCAGCTTATTTGAAGTGAGCCAATCCATAATCTTCAATACGGTTTCGTTACAGATACACTGAATTTGAGAAAGTTCCCTCGCGACGATCGTCACAGCTATGTCATTCGCATAGCCAATTATCTGGACCTCTTTAGGCAGCAGTAGATGTAACATCCCATCTTACAGCACATTCCATATTGACGGACCAAGTACGGACCCATGTGGTACTCCTTGTTGACCGACATACACACCTTGGTCTGCTTTAGGTGTGGTGAATCCGTGTTTCGAATACGCTAACGAAACGCTCACGCACTTTTATTATACTATCGACCAATATCGTTCCTTGGATTTTATCGATGATTTCTGGTGTGACGATCTCTTTTCGGCGACCGGAAGGCTTGGCGTCACTTGTACTGGTACGACCACAACTGAACTCAATAAACCACTTCTTATCCATTGAAATTGATGATGTGGAATCCCACTAGTATTTATCAAGTTTTTATTTTCGTTAAAATGCCCGAGGGGCTGCTTTCAATGATTCTCAAACACAGAACAAATCTTACAGCGGTCTATTAATCGAAAACAGTTGACGGGAGCAGTGTTATATTTACAGTAAAATGTAACATATATAATATTTTTCCATTTCAATTCCATTACCCACCTTTTTTAAAGAAAATACATAAAAAATTCAAATTTCATGGGGAAGGAGTCCAATTTTCGATGAGTCGTTCGAGCATTTCGACTGGTAACTGGCGAATGACACGCGTGATGTTTTGCTCCAAGGAATGAATGGGGGCGTGATTGTCCGCATAGACTTTAGACTTTACATATACCCACAGGAAAATGCCTAACAGTGTAATATCACACGATCTTAGTGGCCAATCGGCCGTCCCAAAAAAAAAATTATCTGCTCACCGAATTGTTCTCTCCCATTTATTATTTTTGAAGAAATATGGACCGATGATTCCACCGGTCCACAAACCACACCAAACCGTTGCCTTTTCTGGTTGAAATGGCTGCTCTTGAATCTCTTCAGGTTTCTTTTCGTTCCAAATGCGACAATTTTGCCTGTTAACATACCCATTGAGCCAGAAATGGGCCTAATCGCTGAACGAAATTTGGCTCGAAAACGTCGGATCTTCTTGGAACTTTTCAAGAGCCCATAGAGAGAAGCGATGTCGAGCTTGGGAAGGTCGAGCAGCTTCAGTTCTTGCTCAAGCTGTATTTTGTACGATTACAATTTAATGCGCCAAGTCGTTCAATGCGTCGGTCCGAGTTGCTGCGAACGGCGCCGAATCGACTCTCCACAGTCTTCGTGTACACTCTCAGCTACGGCCGCTATATTTTCTTCACTGCGTGCTGGATGTGGTCTATTCGAGCGAATATTATCCAATAACGAATGCTGGGTCTCAAGATGGGTGATAGTGTTGCGAATAGTACGCTCAGTGTGTCGATTATCTTGACCATAAGTTGAGCAAAGCACACGAAACACATTCTTTACAGAACGTGAATTTTCGGAATAAAGTTCAATAATTTTTAAACGTTGTTCAGGCGCAAGTCTTTCCATGATGAAATGATAAACAATACTGAACAAAAATAACATGATAGCTTGACACGACTCACGCATGATCTGTCAAAAAAATGCTATTGAAAAAATACCTCTACTTTGATCACCCTTTATAAACATACATTTATTTTTGCTAACGTTCAAAGATATCCTTCAATCATAAAAATTAATTATTTTCAGACGCAATTTAGTTTTTTTTTTTTTTTGCAAAATATTTCAAATTAAAATATTTATTAGACAGCAATGCATTAAATATAGGCGAAAATGCTTGAAATGTCTTGCTTTAAAAATACCAAAATACATTTGTATGGCATACGCATACACAGAGGTGCAATGCGCTTTGTATTGTACGAGTACTTACTGCCAAACACCATATTCACATTTGCGTTACGAGTAGTCCGCTTATACATACATATGTGTGTGAATATAGTACATGTCTGCCTATGCACAACGCATGCACTAATCCAACTGATCAAATGGCAATAGCGTACGTGTGCTTGGTCGAGAAAAGTGGCGCAACCGTAAGTGTACACCAGCGATACTTGAATTACGCAGGTGTTGGAGCCTAACCATAGTAACCAATTGGCACATACACAATTCTGTAAGCGGAAAATGGCTAAAATGTACTATGAAATATACATACATATGTACATATAGATGTATATATACAATGAGGGTACGATTTCAACCTTTCAACGCATCCAATATGTCTAAATGCGATATACTGCATACAAGCATATGATCCATACACATCAGTATTTGCTAAATTACACTGATTACCATTGACCGTTGCCAGGATTTCGTTCATAACTGCTTATTGCCTTGACCAGTTTTCATCAATAAATATTCGAGCTGAAACTCTGGCGCTCAGCGATTGTAGCGTTCAAAATGTATTTTAAACACCATGCACATGCGTAGTTACATATTAAATTAGCAGAGAAGATGGCAAATTTTTTACCAAAAAATTGAGAATAATTGGGAAGAATACACAAATAAAAATCGTAAAAGACCTTAAATATTTAAAAAAAAAAATGAAATGTAAGAAAGTGCACATCAAACTAATAGAAATTTATAGTTTCTACTGCGGTTTCATACCAATTATTATATATACGCATAATTTCTGTTTTAATCTGCTTTATTGTATAGTGTATCCATTTTGCGGTTTCCAAAATAAACGTAAATAAAATGCATTTAAAATACTTTTTTTTTATAAAGTTTGAACCTACGCATGATAAAGGTTGCGAGGTTCTCTACTTTTCGAAAGAAAAAACACAGAAAATTCAAATTTAATGGGAAATGTTTATTATCATTCGAAAGAACATTCTTTGGCATATATTTTGTGAAGATTATCTCTTTCAAATGTTGGCCGCGACTAAGTCTCAGATGGTTTATCTCATGAGTCCAATTTACGATGACTCGTTCGAGCATTTCGACTGGTAACTGGCGAATGACACGCGTTATTTTTTGCTCCAAGGCCTGAATCGAAGCGGGATTGTCCGCATAGACTTCAGATTTTCCATATCTCCACAGGAAAAATTCTAAGGGTGTGATATCACACGATCTTGCTGACCAATAGACCGGCCCAAAACGTGAAATTATCTGCTCACTGAAAATTTAGTCCGAGTTGCTGCGAACTCAGCGCCGTTCGACTGTCCACGACTCAGCTACGGCCGCTATATTTTCTTCACTGCGAGCTGGTCGTGGTCTATTCGGTCGAATATAATCCAATAATGAATGCTGGGTCTCAGTATGGGTGATGATTTTGCGAATGGTACGCTCAGTAGGCCGATTATATTGACCATAAGTTGAGCGAAAACACATTCTTTATAGAGCGTGAATTTTCGTAATAAAGTTGAAAAATTTGAAAACTTTGTTCAGGCGTAAGTCTTTTAATGATAAAATGCCAAACAATTCTAAACCAAAATAACATGACACGACTCACGCGTGATCTGTCACAAAAAGGCTATTGAAAAAAGTATCTCTACTTGGATCACTCTCCTCAATTATTTCAGCATTCTCGGCGGCTCAAATAATACAATTTTGCGTATTTACGTATCCACCAAGTGAGAAATTCGCCTCGTCGCTGAAGAAAGTTGGATAAATCGTGGACCACTACTTGTTCAAGCGCGCAATCAACGCAACTACGGCATTGGGGATGCTCAGCTGGCTTCAGTTGTTGTGTGAACAGGACTTTATAGGGGTGTAGGTGTAAGTCCAAGTACAAAGTATGCCATAATGTAACGTAAGAAATTCCTAGCTCTTGAAAACGTTGAGAAATATAAGCATTCCGGTTACACATTCACTTACCGCAGCGATATTTGAGGTGGAGCCAACAAAGCGATGATGCACAGACCTTACAAAATCTGTAACCGATCCAATCTCTTCAAATGTTTTTACAATTTTACAAATCGCTTGAGTAGTTGGGCGATTATGCGCACCATAACCTTCTCTTCTTTGTAGTAGGTTTCAACAATTTTTATTAATCCCAGACTCTTAGCTAAAACAAAACATGTTTGGCTTGACAGTTTAGTTGGGCAGATGTCTAAATACAGTCCTGCACTTTTGAAACCACTAAATAGATAACCCTTTATATGTATGTATATATATTTTAGTTAAAAATAAAAAAAATTCTAGTATTTACTATCACTGGATGCCAAAATATTTATTTATACAAACATAAAAGTTCATTTATTACTTTTGAAAAGAAAAATTCACCCACCCTTTACAAATACAAAGAAACACATAAAATCTGTATGTATGTATGTATGTAGACTCAAAACAATTTAACACATTTAACAACTTTTGAGTAGGATCCAAAAATTTATTACGCTAATTTAAGTTTTGTACTCTCAATAGTTTTTGGCTCGAGTCAAGTACATATGTACATACGTGAAATAGTAGCAAAGTTAAAAGCAAAACATGTAAACGATAAATATGTACGGCAAATAACTTCGCAATTAATTTTAAACGAACAGCTATACATATAAACCTATTTATGAAGATCTGTTCCACACCGTATGAGTCTACGTGTAAGCGTGTATCAAACTATATGTTAGTTGCATGTATACATTTAGGCGTTAAGGGGAGGTTATAGTTTGTTTGTGATGAAGTTTTGTCTCTGCAACACATGAGTTTCTCTGCAACAAATTTGAGAGAATGTTTCAACATACAAAGATTTGTATGTATAAATATATGTATGACACTAACAGGCAAACGGCCACAAAGGTATTAACACTGCAGTCTCTACTGCATGTACCGTTATTTGTTATCATTTCTATACATATATATATATATATATTTGGATCCACTAGTTCTTGTATTAGTTTTGAAAATTTCGCTATAATTTATTTACATTGCCCAACTCTCTCTCCCTCTCTCTCTCTCTGTCTCTCTCTGTTTATGCGTGTATGAGAAGTTTGTATAATTTGAGTTTCGCGTGCTTAAAGCGTAAGTTTTACCTGTTATCTTTCCGCGTATGCGTGCTAGTGTGTGCCAAAAGCTACAAGTACAACTATAATAAATATTTGTGCCTCAAAATTGGCAAGAAGTTATTTTTGGTAAGCGAAATTAGTGCCAAATAGGATTAAGGAAATTTTTCTGGTGACAGGATGTGTGTGTGTGTGTATTTGTTATTGTAAACATGCTTGCGTGTCTATGTACGTTAATTTTATGGCAAGAAGTTTGCGCAGCTGCACTGAAGTTTTGCAAGTTATTAAAGATTAAACCGATTTCTGTAACATTTTTTGTTTGAGTTCAAGCATTCAGGTGAAGTTTGTAATGAATCAACATTAATTGGTTCGAAAAGTCAATATCGCTAACAATTTATTTATGTTAATTAGTATCTAGTATAAAGTATTTCGCATTTAAGTTCCACGTTCTTTTAAAATGACTTTAAAGCAGTTCAAAAACAATAGTTTCGAAAAAAACTTAAATAAAATTAAAAAAAAAAATAATAATAAAATGAATTTTTACTTTAATTCAGGATAGGAGATAGGATATAAAAAATTAAGCATAAAAGCAAAATAAATTAAACAAATAAAAAACAATATAAATAAAATAAAGAAATATATATATAAAAAAATTAAATCATAAAAATTAAACAATATAAATTAAACTAAACCCAAAGAAAATTAATTGAGAACAATAAAATAAAAAATTTAATAAAATAAAGTCAAATATGATAAAAAAGAACAATAGGAAATAAAGTTACATAAAACCAAAAATAAATAAAGTTAAATGAAATAAAAATAAAAAAAGAATTAAAAAATTTATTAAGTTAAATTAAATTAAATTTAAATTTAAAAGTTACTAAAATAAACTAAAATACAAAATTAAATGATAAAATATAAAATAAATATATATAAAAGATAAAATAAAACAGAAAATAAAACAAAAAATTAAACAGATTCAAGTAAAAAAAAATTAAACACATAAACGAAATTATATTAAGCAAATATTTAAAAAATAGATGAAATAAAATAAAATAAAATTAATAAATAAAAAAATAAAATAAATTAAAATGAAAAAATTTAATAGTTTTAAATTAATTTAATTAAATTTGAATTTTGTTAGAAAAAATTTTTTTATTGAATATTTTGTTATACAACAAGAAAAGTTAAAATGAATTCAATTGAGAAAGAGTCAAAATAATATGAAATGCAATGAAATAAAAGAGAAAAAATCAAATAAACTAAAATAGAATGGATTCAAATTAAAATAATTTAATGGATTGTTTATTTTGTTATGCAACAAAGAAAAATTGGGTAGAAGTGACAGCTATTTCGGAGATCACCACATCTCCTCATCAGACTTCTTTTGCCAAAAATCGAACCGACGGATGCTGGCATCACAGGCGAGTGCTCTAACAACTGAGCCAACGTCTGCCATGTAATCTGTTGTTGTATTATTCAATTTTTTGCTAACCAACAACTAGTAAGTGCGCTAATATTTAGCCGCTATTTTTTCTTAATGTTGGGTTAGGGAGTATTTTGCAATCCTGCATACATTCAGGCATTAATAGTCTGAGAAATGTATATAAGTAGGATTATAAATAAAATAATTTAAATTAAATAAAATAAAAATATAAAGTAATATGTTATACATATTAGATAAAATAAAATAAAAAATCCATTTAGTGATTTCGAAAGGGCAGGGCTGTATTTCGACATCTGTCTAACTAAGTTGTCAAAAGAAATTGTTTTTTATTTTATTTAAAAATCAGGCATTTATGAAAATTGGTCGCCTAACAACCACGCAACTCGTTATAATTGTTGAAATCTACTACAAAAATGGCAATTCGAATTTGCCTATTTCTCGACGTTCTCAAAAGCTGCGACTTTCTTACAGCACATTATAGAATATTTTACATTTGGACTTACATCTACATTCATACGAGGTGTGTTTAAAGAAAAAGGTGGATTTTGAATTTTTTGTGTTTTTTGAAAAGTACTTATTTATTCATCAATATCTATTTTTCCCCCTTCAAAGTATTTCCGCTCGGATATAATACATTTGTGCCAAAGCTTCTTCCAATCCTCGAAGCTTTTCGGTATGGCCATCAGTTATTGCTTCGATTCTGATTCTGATCTCATCAATTGCTTTCCTTTCATTGTTTTCTTTAGTTTTGGGAATAGGAAAAAGTCGCAGGGAGCCAAATCTGGTTAATACGGTGGTTGAGGCATGATTACCGTTATGTTTTTGGCCAAAAAAAGTCACGAATAAGCATTGGTGTGTGAGCTGGTGCATTGTCGTGATTAAGATTTGATCACGATTTGTTTTTCCACAATTCCGAACGTTTGAGCCGTATTGCTTCACGCATAACTTCCTTGTAGTATTCCTTATTAACTGTACGATCTTTTGGCAGAAACTCATGCTGCACCACACCAATGTAATCAAAGAAAACTGTGAGCAAACCTTCACCTTTCCTTTGAACATGCCTCGTACAAAGTCCAGCTCTCACAACAACGGCGTTCTCAAAAGCTGCGTCTTTCTTACGGCACATCACGGCGTATTTTGCACTTAGACTTACACGACAACTGAAGCCAGCTTACCATTCGCAACACCGTAGTTACGTCGATTGGGTGCTTGAACAACAAGCAGTGGACAGCGATAATTCCAACAAAATTTTCTTCAGCGTCGAGGAACATTTCTCACTCGATGAATATGCAAATAAACAAAACTGTAGCATTCGCGGCTCCGAGAATTCTCAAATAATTGAAGAGGGGCTATTACACCCAAGACAAAACATACTGCCTGTTGCGCTTTTTACTCCGAAGGTGTGAATGGATCTTACTTTTTTTAAACTATAACAGCGATACTGTCACTGTCAATTCGGAGCATTATGGTCGACTGCAATTGAAAAACACGACTTGGGTAATGTGGCGAATATGGCTGGAATTATTTCGAGAAAAATTTCGTGGCCCCGTAATATCTCGTCTTGGCGATATCAATTGGCCACCAAGATCATGCGATTTGACACCGTTGGATTTTTTTTTGTTTTTGTTTTTTTGATACGGTGCAACGAAAAACCGTGCTTATGCGGATAAACTTTTAACTCTTGAGCACTTGAAAACCAACACTAGTCAAGTTATGGCTGAGATACCGACCAATATGTGTCACAAAGTAGTCGAAAATTATCTCAAACGGATCGACCGGTTCCGTCAAATCATCAACCCATTACAAAAGTACACACGCATACTTAGTTTGAAATATCTCAAAAACTGAGAGACTAATTTGCGTTCAAACAGACTTACGGACAGACAAAGAAATATACATGGCTACTTCAACTCTGCTCGTCATTCTTATCAGGTCGGTATAAATTTTGATGAGTCCATCTTTTCAACTTCTGGTACTTATATACCTCGGATCAAGGACAGGTGTTTTTAAAATAAAATTAAAAATATTTACAGATGACACTTTTTTTTAGGAAACAGTGCAAGTTCAAAGGTTTGATAAAAAATCGAAAATTGGGAAAAAAGTAACGCAAATGGCTTTGATTTTAGAAATTATCAAAAAATTAAATCTCATCAATATTGAGCCAATTCAGTAATTTTTTTATCAATATTGATTTCTTTTCGCTTGCCAAAAATCACGGTTTTACGAATTGTTTTATAGACTGTTCAGAATATGGACATGAGACTCTTCAAATGGGTTAATCAGTTAAACTTTTTTCAATATTTTAATATGTAAATTATTCAATTTTAATCTCGGAAGAGCTTAAAAATATACATTAGACTCTTTTTAAGATAGAATTCCGAAATATTGTTATTATTTTTAGACCTGATTTGTCTTTAATTTTTCAGTATTTTTCTTATATTTTTTATGAACAAAAAAAATTTTTTTTTGGGAAAAAGATCAAATTTAGTTCCGCCTCTTTGGCAGACCGTGTGCTCTATTGTTGTTGTTTTTTTTTCCTATGCAATTGTGGCGCCTTTGTGTCACTTTACTGTTCATTTGTCTACGCATTTATTCACCGAATGACATTCAAACATTTGTTACTAGTGCAACGCTCTAATATTGGTTGTACGCACATAGATGAATGTTTGAAATGCTCGCATATATTATTTCCTTACCCCTCTCAACTATCTATGCTTTAGCATGCATACATCATTCCTTCATTCATTCATATATTCATATACCTATAGACAATAAGGTCTCTTTGCTTATTGCATTGTCTGCCTGTCTGTTGTCTGTCCGTCTGTCTGTTTGTTCTGCGCATTTTGCATTCATAATGAGCGAAATTGATTTGTGAAAATGTTTGCATTTCCAATTGCCATATTGACGCGCCGCATAAAAGCGGGTCGAATGCAGCAAAGCAAGGGAAAAGCAAAAAAAAAGAGGAAAATCTGGAAATAAAAGCTTAAAAAAAAGCTGTGCTGACCATACGAAATGCGCTGTGCATTTCAAATTCATTCAATCATATCGAGCATTGGACGAACGCATTCCGTTTGCATTGCCGTTGCTCTATTGCCATTGCTTGAGGGGAAAATGTAGCGTAGCAAAGTTTTGCCTGCTTGTTTTCATAGCTTGTTCAATATGTAATAATTTGATGTTGCCTGCCTGCTTGGAATATCTCCCCTCGCACTGCTCTTAGCGCTGCGTAAAATAATATTTGCGCCTCTCAATTTAAGTTTTCATTTCGAAATGATATCTTCATTTGTTGCCGCGCTTTTCAGCGTTTGTTGTGTGTTGTGGCGAATTTTGTGGAAATTCTAGTTTATTTGCTATTTGTTTGCTATATTAGTAGTGTAGTATTACAGTAGTGGTGGCACGCGTTTGATTGGTTGCCTATCGTGTGTGGCAATACAAAACATACATAGCGGTAGGTAGGTATGTATGAGTATTCCACCCCACCCATTCATATGTTGCATTGATTTCTATTTTCTATTGTAAATTAATTGTTTATACCTTTTTGGTTTGTTTTGTAAATTGCAGCAGAAATGGGGATAGACTAAAATGTGCTAATTTAAAATGAGAAGAGCAGTAATTGATCAAATTAGCTGGGTTGTACAGTGCGTATGAGTGATATTTTGGAAAAACTAAAATTTTTGGCTTCACAAATTAGTGCTGTAGATGGGGAGTTAATACGCATTTCGCACTGTCTCAAACTGGCAAAACTCAAAATTTATCAGTAATTGTCTTTGGCTTTTCAAGCCATTTTTATATTTAAAAAAAGGTAATTTTTGGAAGGAAAGATTTTTATTATTTCTTTCAAATACAATACTTATTTATTTATTTAAAAGACTGATCCATTTAGAGATTCCCTACATTTTAAAGAAAAACACATAAAAAATTCAAATTTAATGGGGACTGTTTATTATCAATCGAAAGAACATTCTTTGGCATGTATATTTTGAAGATTATCTCTCTCAAATGTTGGCCGTTGCTACGTCTCAGATGGCCCAGCCGTTGAGTCCAATTTTCGATGACTCGTTCGAGCATTTCGACTGGTAACTGGTGAACGAGACGCGTGATATTTTGCTTCAAGGACTGAATCGAAGCGGGATTGTCCGTATTTACTTCAGACTTTACAAATCCCCACAGGAAAAAGTCTGACGGTGTAATATCATACGATCTTGGTGGTCAAACGACCGGCCCAAAACGTGAAATTATCCGCTCACCGAAGTGTTCTCTCAATAAATCCATTAATTGATGTGAGGTGTGTGAAGTGGCGTCGTCTTGTTGAAACCAAATGTCGCGGAGATCTCAAGCTTCAATTTCAGGCACCAAACAGTCGGTTTTCATGAAGCGATAACGGTTTCCATTGATGGCTACGTTCTCACTGGCATCATTTTTGAAGAAATATGGACCGATGATTCCACCGGACCACAAAACACACCATACCGTTTTTGTTTTCTGGACGAAATGGCAGCTCTTGAATCTCTTCAGGTTGCTCTTCGTCCCAAATGCGACAAATTCGCTTGTTTACAAACACATTGAGCCAGAAATGTATCTGATCGCTGAACAAAATTTGGGGCTTGGGAAGGTCGAAGGGCTTCAGTTCTTGCAAAAGCTGCATTTTGTACGCTTCCAATTTAAGATCTCGACGTAAAATGCACCAAGTCGTTCGTGTCTTCGTGTACACTCTCAGCTACGTCCGCTATATTTTCTTCATTGCATGCTGGATGTTGTAATATTCGGCCGAATGTTATCCAGTAATGAATGCTGGGTCGCAAGATGGGTGTTGATTTTGCAAATAGTACACTCAGTAGGCCGATTATGTTGACCATAAATTGAGCGAAGCGGGCGAAACACTTTCTTTACAGAACAGGAAATTTCGCAATAAAATTGAATGATTTGTAAACGTTGTTCAGGCGTAAGTCTCTCCATGATGAAATGCCAAACAATACTGAACAAAAAAAACATGACAGCTTGACACGACTCACGCGCAATCTGTCAAAAAAAAGGCTATTGAAAAAAGTACCTGTACCTGGATTACCCTTTATTTTACCACAAATATTAAATTTCATTTCTTCCAACATTTATACAGCAAAAATTTCGTTTATTGCATTTTCTAAATAAAAAATCTCGAAGAAAAAAGGCTTTAATATAACATATATTATTATATGGCATCGATCGTAATCTTAAAATATTTACTGTTGCCCATATTTATTATATTTTTGAATTTATAAAACTCAATTTTTCTTATTTATGTATTGAAAATCTCAGTTATTGACATTTTCGTTAAGCAACTTTATGGGAAAGCATTTTTTTGTTGTTGAATAAAAACTATTAAATAACACTTCTGACCCTAAAAAAAATCTCTTAGTCCAAAATAACATTTAAAGAGTTTTTTCTTTCTTTCTAAATTGTAGTTTCCCGTAAAATTTTTACATACAACTTTATCAAAATTCTTCCAAAAACACATTTATTTACATATATAAATACAATAAGCTACAATTTAAATATAAATGCTCTTCTCATAAGCACATAACCTAACTGACTTGTGCAACTTGCACAAAGAGCTCTATTTCACAACAACAACAACAACAACAACAACATGTCATATGCATATTCATTAAAGAGAAAGTAATATTTTTTGGAATAAAGCGAAGATATGACCTCAACAACTTCATATTTCCATTTCAAAATAGCAATGCATAAGAATATAAAGAAATATTAAAAGCTTGAAATCACTTAAATAAATGGAAATTCATACAAGCACAGACATATGTAACAGGTCCATTGAACAGTTCCCGGTCTGCCATAGTAAAACACAATTTTTTTGGTAAAATTCAGTTTTTTTTATTCAATATAGTTCCCTTCAAAGGTGATACATTGATTATAGTGACCCTCCAACTTATCGATAGCATTTCTATAGTACGATTTGTCCTTTGCTTCAAAATAGGCCTCAGTTTCGACGATCACCTTTCCATTCGATGAAAATTTCTTCCCAGCAAGAATTCTTTCGAAGTCTGAGAACAGGAAATAGTCGCAGGGGCAGATCTGGAGAATACGGTGAATGCGGAAGCAATTTAAAACCCAGTACATGGATTTTTGCTATCGATTTCACTGACTTGTGACACGGTGCATTGTCTTGGTGAAAGAGCACTTTATTTTTCCTCCAAATGCGGCGGTTTTACGGCGATTTCGTTGTTGATGGCGCTTGCTTTGTCAAGGTAGTCAATGAAAACTATTCCATACGCATCTCAAACTACAGACGCCATAACCTTGCCAGCCGATTGTAGCGTTTTTCCACGCTTTGGAGCGGGTTCATCGTGCACACTTCACTCGGATGACTGTCGATTGGACTTCAGAGTAAAATGATGGAGCCGTGTTTCAACCGTTGTCACATATCGACGCAAAAAACCGGGTTTATTACGCTTTAACATCTCCAAACGCTGCTCCGAATCATCAACTCGTCGTTGTTTTTGATCAAAAGTGAGCTCACGCGGCACTCACTTTGCACAAAGCTTTCTCTTACCAATATATTCGTGAATGATATGATGTACATGTTCAGTTTATATATCTATAAGTAGAGTGCCTATTATTTTATTCAATTTCAATTTACGGTCATTCAAAATTATTTTGCGGATTTTTTTGATGATTTCGTCGGTAACAACCTCTTTTGGGCGTTCACTGCGTTTACCGTCTGCGGTGCGCATTTCACCACCTCTAAACTTAGCAAACTAAACCTGGATGGCTGATTTTCCTGGGGCAGGGTCCGGAAACTCGTCATCAAGCCAAGTTTTTGCATCAATTTTTTTCCCCATCAAAAAGCAATATTTTATCAGCACGGGAAACTCAGCTATATCCTTTTTTTCTCACAATAACAAAAGTTGTTTCACTCAAAATGCTACAATTCACAAACTTTTTGAAGGTTGGCGCTAACTGAAAATCATATTCAATTTATTTCTAGTAGAGCCATCTAAGTGCCGTGGACTTTCCAATGCACCTGCTATGTACGTTAATAGAAATTTATACATATAAAAGACATTTAAACGAAGTACGTAATCGGAAAAAAATATTTAATATACATACTAAATACCATATAAAATAAATAAAATAAATAAAATAAATGCAAAAACTATTTGAAAACCGATTAAAATGGATTTCATACGTATAACCAGAACAAACACATGTACATAGGTTAGTCGTATAGCATTTAACAGTTGGAGTATAAAAATACTATCTTGTTAAATAACTTGACAATATAATATGTAAAATAACTGAAGCAGAGTGTTTATATGCAAATCCCGAATGCAAGAAGCTTAAAATATGAACACCCATACATACACACCACACATGCATACACACAAGTGTATTATTCGTACGAGACTAAATTTGGTTAGTTTGACTGATGTGAAATGTATGAGAATTTTTTGTATAGTTATATGTACATATACATATATGTTTACATAATTATATGTGTGTAGCAAGGTGAAGAGTTTTAAAATATAAGGAAAGGGAAATAAAAATAGAGAATTTTTATGAATTTAATATTTAAAATAATAATTTTATCAATAGCATTTAATCAAGATGTATTCACTTAATGCGCAAAATTTCTTATAATATCGTTTGATAGATATCACTTGCGCAATAAATGTATAACATGATATAATAACAGGTAACAAGTAATAAAATAAAAATCATCAAATTAATGCTTATTTATTGATTTTTATAATTTTATTCAGTTAATAAAACTTATTTTTCAAGTTTAACTTAAATATTCAAACAATAATCATTATTACTACAATATATACAAATAATCATTATGCTTTTATCATTGTTTTTCGCTCAAGCTCGGACTATTTTTTTTCACAAAAATATTCTGGAAAACTCATATATGACTTTAAGTGAGTTGAAAAAGGTTGAGCGATAGTTTTAGCGAAAAGAAATAATAATCAAAATGTAATGATTATTGTTTGAGTTACTAAGTAAAACTCTCGAAAATTAATCATTATTAACTGTTTGAAATTATAAAAATCATGAAATGATAAATCACTTCAGATTTCAGTAAAGAGAACGCAAGTGGCCTTTTGTTTATGCGGCTTTTCTAAGTGGATAATTTTTTTCTTTGAAGAAAATATAGATAATCATTATTTCCCTACAAAATAATGTTTAATGTCAATTGAGGAGGTATTCTAGTCTAGAGAGATGAATTTTAGGTAATCTTTGAAATTTCGTTAAAAAAAAGCAATTAATGTTTTTACATTCATCTTTCCATAAGCTATTTATTAACATATGAAAAATACAAAAAAAAATGAAATTTTTTTTCTTAATTTCACAAATTAACATCTGATGAAGTGGGCGGTCGTGAAAAATCGTCACGTGACCATACCCACGCTTTCAGACCTTCTAGCAATCTTAAAAAAACATTATTAATCTATAGGAATGCCGCAATGTCTGGAACTACGGAAAAGTCGAAAATAAATTTCAGAAAATGGCGACTGTTTGAAAAAAAAAATTTTACCATTTTTGTAAATTTTTTAAGTTTTTAAAAATAGTATAAACTGAAATTTGCGGGAGAATGTAGTCCCAAACATAGAGCAGTCTATAAAGATGACTTTCCAAAAATTTAAAATATATCGGTCCAGTATAACTTGAGAAATCGAGGGTATCGACACGACAATTTCGAGAAAAACACGTTTGAAGTTTCGCTATATGGATGCCGCGTCAGCAAAACTGTTAAATGTTCGAAAATATTTAAATTTCGAAAAATCATTTTATATGAATATTCTTAAGGGGTTATACTATGAAAATATAAAAAAACTACATATTTTAAACTTAGTTTTTAAATATATTTTCATGATTTTTTTCTTCAAATTTTTTATGGTTCGTTTTTCATATTGTTTTATTTAAATTTATTTTATTGGTTTTTAATTTTCGTTATTTTATTTTATTTACTTTTTGCTACTTTAAATTTTTCTTTATATATTCTTCTGTTTAATTTTATTTCATTTTGTATTTATTTATTTTATTTTAATTTTTTTTTAATTTTTTTTGTTTTCATTTTAAAAAAAATTTTAAATTAATTTATTTTATTTTATTTCTTTTAATTTTATCACATTTTGTTTTATTTAATTTTAATCCATTTGTATTATATTATTTCATTTTATTTCATTTTATTTCATTTTATTTTATTTTATTTTATTTTACTGTATTTTATTTTATTTTATTTCAGTTTGTTTAATTTTATTTTATATTATTTTATTTATTTTATTTATTTTATTTATTTTATTTACTTTATTTTATTTTATTTTATTTTATTTTATTTTATTTTATTTAATTAATATTGTATTTTAGCTTATTTTATTTGAGTTATATTATTTTATTTAATATTATTTTATTTTATATTATTTTAAATTATTTTATTTTATTTTATTTTATTTTATTTTATTTTAGTTTGTATTATTGTTTTCTTACGAATTATTTTATTTAATGTAATTTTTTATTTATATATTTTAATTTCAGTTACATTATAATTAATTTTTTTTTTTAATTTATAAATTTATTTTATGTTACTTTAATTTATTTTACTTGCTTATATTTGAAAAAAAATTCTATAACAAATTTTTTAAGCAAATTCTTAAAATTCATCAGGAAACACAGCTTAACTATGTTACTGTGCCGCTACCATTTTCTTCGGAATCAATTTTTTGTTTTGTGTTTTTCCTTCTCATTGTTCTTATACTGCTGCAAATTCTATATAAATTTCACAAATTCTTTTTTTTTTTTACTGCGGCTACGCCCACTGCGTCTGTCATGAATTCTTTTCCGCATTTTCTCGCGAATTTTTTTGAGATTTTCATATATAAAAGTGCTTGAATGTAGATATGTATGTGCATGGTGAACGTGTGTTTGTGTGTCGTCGAGGCGAGTATTTTTTAATTAGCAATTAATGAACAGTGAGCAATACTACACCGCCATCAACATTAATTGACGTGCCCATTTGCCTGCCCGACCACCAAAGCTTGCATACAGCCGCCGTACAGACATACTTATGAAAGCAAATACACTAAATGCAAATACTTGTATTGGTGTGTGAATGTGGGTGTATGTGTATTCGTACGTAGATATTCGCTTCAATTGCATTGCGGTTCTTTGTTTCCTCTTCCGTTTCCTATACGTTTAATATGGAGGAAGCGGTTTTTCGCTTGGCTGATTGGCTGACTCTCACACTTCACGCTATTACTTGACTTGACTGCTGGCATGGTTGAGGAGAGGTTGGTGTTCATCATGGTTTGGTTATTTGCCTGGGTTATGGGTTAACTGAGAACTATTTTGCACCGATATGAATACATATATATCTGTATATTGATTTGATGGTTTTCGCTGTGCTGTAGCTGCTGCTTCTGCTTCTTCTTCTTCTTCTTCGTTCTATTTTTAATTGCACGTAATTGATGCTGCGGTTACGCTGTAGTGCCATAATGACTAATTGAAGTTAAAATAAGAAACGACGAATGCATTCAATGAAAGATGATGAGTGCGAGTATGAAGGGAGCACATTGAAATACATACAAATAATTAAAGTTAAATACAAAAAAAAAGGGGAAAACAAAATGTCCACAGGGAGTTGCTGTCAGCAGGCAGTAATGCTTCAATAATATTGGCTGTATTTATAATTGATTTAATTTTTGTGTTAATAAGGCGAATAATTGATAAAATGAGATTTAAATGGATTTTCGCCTTTAGCCGGAGCTTCCCAACCCTCCTCTGGTAGAGTTCAAATTGACACTTTTGCCTTGATATTTAAATGTATATACAATATAATTGAATTTTAATTACATAAATGATGAATTGATATATGAATGTTGCCAGTTTGAGTGTGCAGAAGAAAAAATATTGCTTATCACTCACCCAAAGCATGTGGTCGGCGAGAGTTTTTACTGCTGAAAAGTGAAATTTTCTGTTATTTTATTTGATTTCATAAGGAAAAATATTTCTGGCATTTTATTTATACAATTTTTTATCTTCACCAATTTACAGAAATGGAAAGTGCGCCACGCAATGTACAAGTCCGACCGCTGAGTTCCTCAACAATGGTTATAACATGGGAACCGCCAGAGACACCAAATGGACAAGTGACCGTAAGTAGAAAATATTTATATATGTTTTATTTTAAATATTTATGCATTTTATGTGAGATTAAATTAAAAATTAAATTCAATCACTTATGTTAAATAAACTTGGTTTTTTTTTAATTTCTCTTAAGTGGTTAGAGGTTAAAAAAAATTTCACAATTTTTTTTTTTATATGCAATCATAAATTTTATTCAAGCAATTCACCATATCAAAGATACATATTCAAGCAGTATATTGTGAAATTTTTATTCAAAAATTCCGAAAACTCAGCCGTTGGTACCTCATCTCCCTTGACGTCTCAAAAGAAAATGCTTTCGCCATGGAAAGCATAACTCATTATTGGTTCATCTAAAATCAAAAAATCGAAAATATTTCGTTAGTACATGGATAAATAATATTATTGGACGAAGGAAAAAACAAAAAAAAAAAATTTGAATTTTTGACAGACTTTGAACAAGAAAAACATTTTTTGATAAAATTTTCGCCATGCATTCGCTCGAAAAAATTAGTAGTAATAAAATGATGAATAAATAAAAAAAAATCCTTCTTTCAATGACTAGATAGTATTACTACAAAGATGTGTGCCAAATTTGAAAAATATCGCTTTATAACTTTTCGAGAAATCGTATCCACCGACTACAAAATAGAGTTTTGAGATAAGCGCGTTCAAAGTTTCAAATTGACACAGACAGGGCCTGATTGGAGGTACTTCCAAAGGTTCTATCCTTTAAAATTTTACTCCGATCGATTTGAATTTTAGGAGAATATTTTAAACATATTTTACAATTTAATAAGACAAGAAAAAATCGATTTTTTTTTAATTTTCAAACCCACCTAACCCCTAAAAACGTACTTTTTGGCATTTCAGGGAATATATAAAAAAAATTTAAGATAAATAAATAAGTTAATATTGAAAAATATATAGATCAGCAAAAATTCTTAACGCGAATTTTTCGAATGTGTCTATTTCTCGATGTACTCAAGAGCTGGGACTTTATTATGGTACATTATGGGGTATTTTGCACTTGGACTTATGCTTACATCCATATAAAGTCTAGCTGACACATCAACTGAAGCCAGCTGACTATTTAAAACGCCGTAATTACGTCGATTGGGTGTTTGAACAACAAGCAGTGGGCCGCGATATTCCCAAAAAAAATGTCTTCAACTATGAGGTACATTTTTTACTCGGTGGATGCGTAAATAAGCAAAACTGTCGCATTTAGAGCTCCGATAATCCTCAGATAATTGAAGAGAGGCCATTACAACAAAAAAAACTTACTGTCTGATGCGATCTTTGGTTTAGAGGTGTTTGTTACTTTACCTCTTTGAAATTAATAACGGCGAGACTGTCACTGTCAATTCGGAGCGTTATGGTCGGATCATAGCCGACGTGTTTTGGCCTGCGATTAAAGAACATGATTCTCGGCCGCGTAATCTCTCGTCTTGGCGATGTCATTTCGCCATAGAGATCTGTCGATTTGACACCGTTAGACATTTTTGGTGGGGCTACACAAAAGACCGTGTTTATGCGGATAAACTTTTGGCTCTTAAGCACTTGAAAACCTATTTTCATCAAGTTATGGCTGAGGTACCGGCCAATATGTGCCAAAAAGTAGTCGAAACCACTAAGTGAATAACCCTTTATGTACTTGGTTTTGATAAAGTCTTTTGTTACATCCTTACCGATTTGGCACCAAAATTGATAAAGCAAAATTTTAAACGAATTTCTTGTACTCTGTTTTCGATATTTTAATCCATTGTAAAAATTTTTTGAGGCGGACTGAAAACCAAACTATGGCAATATAGAAGACAATTGTGTCAACTTAGCTTACTGATCAATTTTTTGTGCGGGGGTTGCACAGAGGCGGGTGCGTATTTTTACTGCTACCGTCTATCACAACATGATCGATTTGGTTGCGTCTTTTTTGCTGGAATCTGGTACTACAGACAACCATATTTTGGGCCCCGGCGAAGTCAATCAGTGTCAGCCGTTTTGAGGATGTTTAGTCGTGAAGGCTGAATTTTCCAATTGGTACGCCAAAAATTCCTTTCTGCCCACCCTGGCGTTGAAATCGCCTAGCACAAATTCTACATCGTGGCGGGGGCAGCACTCATATGTGTGTTCTAGGCTCTCATAGAAAGCATCTTTGATCACATCATCCTTCTCTTCTGTTGGTGCATGGGCGCAAATAACGACATGTTAAAGAACATCGCTTTGATGCGGATTGTGACTAGACATTTATCCACCGGGGTGAATGCCAGAACTCGGTGAAGGAGTCTCTCTCCCACCACAAATCCATCACCAAATTTGCGCTCCTTTATATAGCCGCTGAAGGGCCATTCCAGGTGCATGCATTCAAATCGTGATCCTTTTACATGGGTCGTCTTATCGAAGGAAAAACGGATGTTGTTTGGCTACCCAGAGAATACTTCGTCTAAGGCCGGAAGTCATGAGCTGCTTGAACCATATATAAAAAATCGTTTCTGGTCACTCCCAGGTGAATGGCAGTCAAAAACTTTCCTCAATTGCGTGAACTTCTACCAATGGTCCCATCCTTCTAAACTACCTTAATATAATATACAACACCCTGAAATATACTACCATACGTTCATCGTTTTGCTCAGGAAAACGGTCGTGTGTGGTACTTACTGAGCATTCTTAAATCGATGCATATTATAAGGTAAACTGAATAAATGTTTAATAAGTCAACAGTATAAACACCACAGAAAAAAACCTCTATTGTTGTGTAGACAATAAGAAAAATTTATTCAAAATACAAAAATATGAACGTTCTGAGTTATATATACTAAAGATCCTCATTGTGCTCAACCATTTTCGATCAGTTCAAGCGTTTGAACAACGAGCACTCGCATACCCGCTCATTGCTCATTACTCGAAAATTTTCGAGTCGAACACGAGCATTTCGGGTATATAAACAAATACTTCCACTTTTTCCTCAAAACTTTTATTTTATTAATTTTAAATTTATTTATTCAAAGTGTAAAAACCTTTGAAACACGAAAGATATTTTAACAAACAAAATTAAAATTTTATTTTTGTTCTGTTGAGCAGTTGAGCAATGAGCGAGTATCGGTGGAGCATGGAGCGAACAGCGCGCTACTCACAGTGCTCTGGAGCTCTAATATATACTATACTGTAATCACTAGTATGCATAGCATACAATGTATAATCCAAAGCTATATAGCTTTATATAGTATGTGGTCCTTAGTATAAAAACTTTATTTTGGTCTGGGCTATAAATTGATGAAGCAGGAGCTTTCTGTATTTTCATATATACATATATCTGATATCACTGAAGAAAGCTTTATAATAAATTAGAAAATCTTAAAAAAACTGACTTAAAATGGGAGTGTAGAAGTATTATTTGCCTTAAATACTGTAATCAGGATCATATGACTGAAATAAGAGCTCTTTAAACCTTTGATGGTAATTTTCTAACAAGCTTTTAAGATAGTTACTATAAAAAAATTTAAACCCGCCACAAACAATTTTCATGTATTGCTTACTTAATTCAATGCATTTTCGGCACATTTTATCCATAGATATTTATTGTAAATTTACACAAATATATGTATTTATATGCTCATTTCATTTATGCTACACTCATCTCATCACTCTTTAATACAATATGTTATACTTCAATCATCCCCGGCAACTAGCACTCTCCTAGCACTTAACATGAATGATAGTATTCTCATAACCTGAAGGAGCAAAATACACTATTATTATTGGTAACAATTTCAATTTGGTCCAATTGCTGCATACATACACATTTGTGGTTTATTAAATTTGCATAAAATAGAAGCAATCATCAATGATATCGACAATGATGACGATGATGATGATGATGATGATAAGATGTAAATAATAAAAGGTTATGATAGAAAATGTGCATGTGTTATACACGTACGACCACAATTGCAAATTTAGTTGTAAGATATTCATATTTAATGATTGGTGTTAGAAAAATCTAGCATTTCTCTCACATTTTGGATGCAGCATATGCGCAACAGACAATACACTCGTTACACATTTAATGTGGTCGACAATGATAATAGTAATCAATATTGAGACAGGATAATAGATATTTATTACATGCTGATGAGTTAACGATTAAATTGACATACAATATATGTATATGTAAGACATTTTTTTCAGCATTTTATTCAACAATAAAACTTACAATAATAACAAAATAGCTACTGCTGACGTGGCTACATTCTGTTTTGACTGCTTGGAGTTACTCATATATTATTAGTTAAAAAGTGATCCAAGTAGAGGTACTTTTTTCAATAGCCTTTTTTTGGCAGATCACATGTGAGTCGTGCCACGCTGTCATGTTATCTTTGTTCAGTTTTGTTTGCCATTTCATCACGGAAAAACTTACGCCTGAACAACGTCTACAAATCATTCAACTTTATTACGAAAATTCACGTTCGGTAAAGAATGTGTTTCGCGCGCTTCATTCAACTTATGGTCAACGTAATCGGCCTACTGAACGTGCTATTCGCAACACCATCACCCATCTTGAGAACCAGCATTCATTATTGGATAATATAATAATAGCGGCCGTAGCTGAGAGTGTACACGAAGACCGTGGAGGGTCGATTCGGCGCTGTTTGCAGCAACTCGGACTTATGTATGGAACGACTTGGCGCAACTGAAGCCGCTCGACCTTCCCAAGCTACATCGCTTCGCTCTATGGGTTCTTGAAAAGTTCCAAGAAGATCCGACGCTTTCGAGCCAAAGTTTGTTAAGCGATGAGGCCCATTTCTGGCTCGATGGGTATGTAAACAAGCAAAATTGCCGCATCTGGGGCAAAGAGCAACCTGAAGAGATTCAAAAGCTGCCATTTCATCCAGAAAAAAACAATGGTTTGGTGTGGTTTGTGGGCCGGTGGAATCATCGCTCCATATTTCTTCAAAAATTATGCCGGTGAGAACGTAACCGTCAGCGGCGACTGACTATTTGATGCCTGAAATTAAAGCTCATGATCTCCGCGACATTTGATTTCAACAAGACGGCGCCATTTTCCACACATCGCATCAATCAATGGATTTATTGAGAGAACACTTAAGTGAGCAGATAATTTCACGTTTTGGGCCGGTCGATTGGCCACCAATCACCACCATCAGGTCATGGAGCAAAATATCACGTGTGTCATTCGCCAGTTATCAGCTAGTTTGAAGGCCGCTTGTGGACTTGGTTTCACTTTTTGTTTCCCAGTGGCGCCAAACTACGCGAACAAGAAGGGAATGGCACGCAACAATTGATTCGGTTCCATTTTTTAGACTTTTGTACGCAAATATATAAAAGCAACAAGTTTTGCGTTATCCCAATTGGGATACAACAAAATTTAGCTCGAAATCGTCGGGTCTTCTTGGAATTTTTCAAAAGCCCATAGAGCGAAGCGATGTCGCTTGGGAAGATTGAGCGGCTTCAGTTCTTGCAAAAGCTGTATTTTCTTTCGCTTTAAATTTAAGATCTCGACGTAAAATACGCCAAGTCATACCATACGTCAGTCCGAGTTGCTGGGGTCGAGTCGACTCTCCACGGTCTTCGTGTACACTCTCAGCAACGGCCGCTATATTTTCTTCACTGCGTGCTGGATGTGGTCTATTCGGTCGAATATTATCCAATAATGAATGCTTGGTCTCAAGATGGGTGATGGTGTTGCGAATAGCACGTTCAGTAGGCCGATTATGTTGACCATAAGTTGAACGAAGCGCGCGAAACACATTCTTTACAGAACGTGAATTTTCGTAATAAAGTTGAATAATTTGTAAGCGTTGTTCAGGAGTAAGTCTTTCCATGATATGCCAAATGCCAAACAATACTGAACAAAAATAACATGACAGCTTGACATGAGTCACGCGTGATCTGTTAAAAAAAGTACCTCTACTTTGATCACTCTTTATGAGCCTAAAATTTATTATCAAAAAGTTAAAAAAAAATTATTTTTAAAAGCAAAAGCAAAGAAATACCAATTCTTAAAATTGATGAATTAGGTTTACAGACGCATTTTTGAGCATTAAATGGACATATATACCTGCATTCCAATTCCAAGAAAGCTTTTCCTAACATATCATCCCCACACATTTATGCATTAATGCATTTATGATGCAATCTCATATCACTCACATCTCTTTTATTTTATCTACTTTTAACACCTACAGTATCCTGCTGAGTAGCTTAACTGCTAAGCTTTAATAGGCTATGTAGGTGCTGAATATTTTAACATAAGTATAATTAATAATGAAATGTATGCAATGCATTTATTTGTATTGCATAGATGAGACTATACATATGGACGAGCAAATTATAAAATAGTTTATGCTTTCAAATGATTATCAAATCTGCTACTTATTTAAGTACATACAGCATACAGCATACACAAACATATATTCAATATTGCATTTTAATTATGATTGAAATGTTGATTTTAATTCATTTAGATCAGTTTGTTATTATTATTGTCCACTTGTGCTCTAAATTTATATTGTATTTGAGCAATTTTAGTTTAACTTGCGGCTTGATGCACTTAATAATGTCCAAATAATATGTATGTAAATATCAAATGCTTATTATCTCAGCTTAATCCTGGTGGGAAGTGTAGTAGATATGCTAATCAGCTATAAATGAAGATATTATGGTAATAATAAGAGTTATGTAGTTTTTGAAATGTAATTTATGCATTACCCAATTATTTTTTGTATATTTATAGTGCAGGAGTAGTGAATTTAATTATTTATGTGATAAGCATAGTTTCCTTGGAGAGAAATAGTGAACAAATTTTTTTTTAATTTCATAAGAGCTGAACTTTGATGATCCTTTGGAGTTTTGCTTTATTTTTGTCCTACGAATTAAATTTATTTCAAAAGATCGTGATTTTTATAAAGAAAAATATATGTATAATATGTAAAATGTACATATATTACAGGTCAATTAGAAAGTTCCCGGCTTGACACATAGTTGACTCTACTAGAATTAAATCTATATAGATGTTTAGTTAGCCCTAATCTTCAAAAAACGCTTGCATAAATTTGACAGCTATCGGATCATTAGTTTGTGAATTATAGCATTTTAAGTGAAGCAACCATTTTTTATTGTAAAAAATAGACAAAAAGGAATTTGGCGTGTTGATAAAATATTGCTTTTTGAAGAGAAAAATACAGTTGAAACAAAAATCAACCATCAAGCATTGGTAAGCTAGGTTTAGACTTTTCTAATGAACGTTTACATCATATCATTCACGAATATTTGAGTATGAGAAAGCTCTTTCTGTGCAAAGTGGGTGTCGCTCGAGCTCAACGACGAGTTGATGATTCGGAGCAGTGTTTGGAGATGTTCAATCGTAATAAACCCGAGTTTTTGCATCGATATGTGATCCAATCGACAGGCAGCCGAGTGGACTCTTCACGAAACACCGCTCCGAAGTGTGGAAAAACGCTACAGTCGGCTAGCAAGGTTATGGCGTCTGTATATTGGGATGCGCATGGAATAATTTTGATTGACTGCATTGAAAAAGGAAGGACCATCAACAGCGACTATTACATAGTGTTATTGGAAGAAATCACCGAAAAACGGCCGCATTTGAAGAAAAGGAAAGTGCTTCTTCACCAAGACAATGCACCGTGTTACAAGACAGACAAGTATTATTCAACCTGGCCCCCAGTGACTATTTTCTGCCCTCAGATCTCAAAATAAGGCTCGGTGGGAAGAAATTTTCGTCGAATGAAGAGATGATCGCCAAAACTGAGGCCTATTTTGAACCAAATGACAAATCGTGCTACAATAATGCTATCGAAAAGTTGGAGTGTCGATGTAATCAGTGTATAACCCTTTAAGGGAGCTATGTTGTATAAAAAAATGAATTTTGCCAAAATATGACTTTTCGATTGACCTGTTATATAAAAATGAATACATTTTTTGCAAAAAATGCAATAAAATGATAGAGTCGAAAATCCGACGATTTCTATAATACTTTTACCAGGAACAAAATTAATTAATTTTTTTATTGGAACGAAGTATATAATAAAAAGAGAAAGCACTTATAAGAAATCAAAAATAAATGTTGATGCAAAAAATTTCAAGGTTTTTTAGCTTATTTTTTAAAATCTGATGTGAATAGTATTATTTTTAGACTCTTTAATATTTTTTAGAAAATAAAAACATTCAATATTTTGAAAGGAACTTAAAATTAAATTTATTATTGTTTGTACAAATTAATTCAGTCCGTTCAACAAAGTGTCTTTATTAAAAAAAAATAAAAATTAAAAAATACATCATTCAAAATGTTGTCTGTCAGAAGGGACTACTTTTTCCGATTTATCTGGTAATTTTCGAATACCATCTATAAAGAATTAGTTCTCTCTGTCCTCGATCCAATCTTTTTGAGATTTTTCAATTTTTTAAATTTCTTCAAAATACAGTGGGAAGAAGCTATGTCTAGAGAATACTGCGGCTGGGGTAAGATCTCCCATTTCAGCGTTTCCAGATAGTGTTTGGCCGTTACAGCCACATGGAGCCGATCATTGTCATGTTGTAAACTCCTCTTGTCATGCCTTTCGGTCGATTCTGTCCGTTTTTCACTCAAGGCATGGCTCAAACTCATTATTTGTTGTCGATAACTTTTCGGATTAAGAGTTTCGCCCGGCTTTAGCTGCTCGTAGTGCAATACACCACCATAAGCAGAACATGGCCTCTGAACCATATATGTTTTTCTTTGGCGTTGATGTAGACGATGATGGAACGATCATCACCAAGCCTGACATAGTATTTCTTCTCCTTAAGGTTATTACAGTATATTAACTTTTCATCTTTAGTCACGATCCGGTGCAAAATTTCGTTTCTTTGATGTCTTTCAAAAAGCAGTTGCAAGGTGAAAAATCGCCTTTCGACATCTCTCGGCTTCAACTCGTACGGCACCGAATTCCCTTGCTTTTGAATAAATTCAAATTGCTTTAACCGGAAGGAAATTGTTTTCTGAGATACTAACAACGATTCTGTGAGTTCAGTTTGCGTTTCGCACCGATTTTGATCCAGAAATGTCTTCAATTCCTCAACTTCAAACTTTTTGGATTGGCCAGGACGCTCTTTGCCTTCGACGCTAAGATTACTGCTTTTGAAAATTCGAAACCACTCTCTGCATAACCTATGGGTTGAATTCGACAGATTCACCATAAATTTCCACAAGCTTCAGCCGCATTTTTTTCCAAATAAAATAGAAAATCCAAACCTTCCCTCAAATTACTTGTATTTTTATTTAACACAAATCCGGACATTTTCGAAGAGGCAAAAAAATGCTGTCAGAAAAAATGATGCACACTAATTATTGTTGGCAGACGAGAAACTTTTCTAATGAAATAGGTAATCGCTTCCATGATTGTCTACAACTTTTAAACAAATATGTCTACACTTTCGAAAATCATATTGGTTTGGTTAACCTTTTATTAATAAGGTTGTTTCTTTATTTTCGATAAATCAAACAGATTTAATGTTTGCTAAAATTTAGTCGCTAAAAGAAGGCAATTCCACAAAAAAAAAGGCAATTCAAGAGTAACTCGAATTTATTTACGAAATTATATTAAGTGCTTCGTGTTTTTAAACTGCATTTAAGTTTTTGTTCTACAACTTTTTTGACATTTTATATTTTACCAAAGCTTATGTTATACCAAATTTTATGTTTCACCAAATTTTATATTATGCCAAAATTTATGTCCAACAACATTTTCTGTTTTTCTACATTTTTTTTATACCCAATAAAGATGTCTTGCAAATATTTATATTATGAAAGTTTTTGTGTTTTTCTTTTAAATATGTTTTGCCAAATTTATTGTTTTACCACATTTTATGTTATACCAATTTTGATGTTTTTGCTAAATTTTATGTTTCGCCATACTTTATATTGTACCAAATTTCCTGTTTCGCCAAATTTTATATTATTCTAAATTTTATGTTTTACCAAATTTTATGTTATGCCAAGTATAATTTGTGTTTAGCAATATATCAGTATAATATTAATAGGAAATTTCGTAAAGCAATATTTTATTTTCAAACGCACTTTTTGTTTATCAAAAAATTAAATCAATAAAGACTTTCAAAACCCTTCACATAAAACGTGTTCTTAACTGAAAATTTGCTCTAATCAAAAAAAAAGAAGAAATTTTCTTCTCCCGCACTAAACATTTTGCAAAAATTTTCATGTCACTAAAAAATTTAGCCATATCATAGCTACACATCTCTAGCGCTCGCCCCACTTTGACAGCTGTCAACATGACTGTCATTAAGTAAGCGGCGACAAATTACAAACAAATTACATCGAGGTATGTTTGCGAAGTCACTGAGCAGTAAGAACAAGCAACAAGCATTAGAAATGTAATATACATATGTATACATATTTATTTACATACAAGCGAAATATGCCAGTAGTAAAAATTATAGTTTTGAACTAGTTTTCAAAAGTTATTGCGAACAGAAATGGAATTTAGGTTTTGAATTTTGTGTTTGATATTTTTTTATTTGAACAAAGTGATGATTCAAAATGCTTAAAATGACTAGTATTTCACTAGTATATTGTCGATCGAAGTTCAAACAACTAAAATTTCATTAAAAAAATATGAAAAAAGCAAGAAATGCAAACTAGTAGCACACTAGTTCGTTACTGATATCTTTCCCCATTGGGTTATACCTAAATACTGTACACACACATAATCGTATATAAATGTGCATCATACATTCTTGTGAGTGTCACTTAAGTCATACAAATATTTTAAATGTCAAATTCCTACGCTGTCATGCGTGAGCGCAAGCAATTGAATATACATATATACATTTATATACATATAACCATTTATGTGCGTAAGTATGTTCATCTGTGATTATAATGTACACATTTGAGTGTTTTAGTGTTGTTCAACTGACATTTATGACACTCATACCGTCATGTCATGACACTGATTTGCTATGCTCAAGAACCAGACAAAAACACACATAACATACTCACCAATTTGTACTCGTACATAGATAATGTTTAATAGAAGCTGTTGGTGACATTGATAAAGTCGTTTAAGAGTTAAAGATTTATTTTTTGGCAGCATTCTTATGTACATATATGTGTATTATCTACATTGTATTTGTATGCATATTTACATTTAATAATGTACATATGTAATAAATTTTTGTATGTGTATCACACATTCATTCATTTTATGGCCTTTTGACTGCCAACTGCTGTGTGTGTTGAAATGACGACAAAAGTCAGACATACAAGTACACACCTAATTTGTCATTTCAATTGCATACACGAATGAGTAAAATAACTATTTATCTACATATATGCATAGGTATGTATGCAATAATTAATGTATTTTTAGTAATTCATGTTTGAGGACAGTCATGCAATTGTGAAGAAAACTCATAAATTCATATATTCTTACATATTTGTATATACATATATTCGTTTAGCGTATTGAAAGAACATCTTGCTTATATATTATTATTTTTATTTATTTATTTTTTATAATTTTATTTTATTTTATTTTATTTTATTTTATTTTTTGTGTTATATTTTTTTGTTCATTTTATTTTATTTATTCTATTTTGTATAATTTTTATATTTTTTTCGGTTTTACTTGATTTTTTAAATTTTCATCTTTTCTTATTGTATTTTACTGTTTAATATTTTTTTAAATTTGTTTTAATTTTTTTCTCTCAATTTTGTTTTTTGCCAGTTAATTTATTTTATTTTATTTATTTTTATTTTATTTTAGTTTATATTTTTCTTATTTTTATTATAATTTATTTTATTTTTTTATTCCATTTTGTATTTTTTTATTATAATTTTTCTTTTCATTTTATTTGAATTTTTTTATTTTTTATTTAATTTAATTTAATTCATTTAATTTAGTTTTGTTATTTTATATTATATAATTTTAATTTTTATATATTTTCATTTTATGTTATTTTATATTATTTTTTACATTATTTTATTTTATTTTATTTATTTTATTTTTTTTAATTTATATTTAATTTTATATATATTTATTTATTTCCTTTCCTTTTTGTATTTTTTTATTTTAATTCATTTTTTATTCTATTTAAATGTTTTTTAAATTTTATTTATTTAATTTAATTTTATTTATTTAATTTTAATTTTTTATTTTATTCAATTTTATTTTATTTTAATTTAATTTAATTTTATTTTATTTATTTCATTCTATTCCTATTTTCTATTTATTAATTTATTTTTTGCTTTTTGTTTTGTTTTGTATTGATGTACAAAGAGTACCCGCCATTTTGAATGAAATGACGTGGGCAAGGATTGCATTAGAATTTTCCGATGATAACCGGTTTCAAAATTAGGTCGCTCATTCAGAAACAACATGACCTATCATATTTTTAATTTCGTAATAGTATTGTTTATGCGTTTTGATCCAGATTAATTAAATTAATTTGAGCCTAACAAGCGTCAGACTAGACAAAATTATTCTTTCTCACGGAAATACTCGTCCACATGAATCGGCTCAAGTGGAAAACAATTTAAAAACACTCGGTTGAGAAGTACTACCTGCCCGCTGTATTCAGCAAGCATTGCGACGTTCTGACTATCATCTGTTTCGGTTAATGGCATACATGTGGCAATAGTGGGAGCACTATAGAGCTCTCCCAATGTAAAGGGTGATCCAAGTAGAGGCACCTTTTTCAATAGCTTTTTTTTAACAGATCACGCGTGAGTCGTCTCAAGCTGTCATATTATTTTTGTTCAGTACTTTTCGGCATTTCATGATGGAGATTGAAATTATGGTCAACATAATCGATCTACTGAGCGTACTGTTCGAAGCATCATCACCTATCTTGAGATCCAGCTGGATAATATTCGACCGAATAGACTATGTCCAGCGCGCAATTAAGAAAATATAGCGTCCGTAGCTGAGAGTGTACATGAAGACCGTGGAGAGTCGATTCGACACCGTTCACAGCAACTCGAACGGGCGTGTGGAACGACTAGGCACATTTTACGTCAAGATCTTAAATGCAGCTTGTGCAAGAACTGACGCCGCTGGACCTTCCCAAGCGACATCGCTTCGCCCTATGGGCTCTTCGAAAAGCTCTAAGAAGATCCGACATTTTCGAGCCAAATTTTGTTCAGCATCTGAAGCACATTTCTGGCATTTAGGACGAAGAGCAACCTGAAGAGATTCAAGAGCTGCCATTTTATTCAGAAAAAAACAACGGCTTGGTGTGGTTTGAGGGCCGTTGCAATCATCGGTCCATATTTCTTCAAAAATGATCCCGGTGAGAACGTAACTGTCAATGGCGACACTACTGATCAATGGCGACCGTTATCGCGTCATGATTCTTGAAAATGAAACTCATGATCTCCGCGGCATTTAGTTTCAACAAGACGGAAGACAGCGCCACTTCCCACACATCGCATCAATCAATGAATTTATTGAGGAAACACTTCTGTGAGCAGATAATTTCACGTTTTGGGCCGGTCGATTGATCACCAAGATCGTGTGATATCACACCGTTAGATTTTTGCTGTGGGGATATGTAAAGTCTAAGGTCTATGCGGACAATCCCGCTTCGATTTAGGATTTGGAGCAAAAAATCACACATGTCATTCGCCAGTTACCGGCCGAAATGCTTGAACGAGTCATCGAAAATTGGACTCAACGGATGGACCATCTGAAAGAGATAAACTTCAAAAAATAAATGCCGAAGAATGTTCTTTCGAATGATAATAAACATTCCCCATTAGATTTAAATCTTCTGTTTTTTTTTCTTTAAAAAAGTAGGGAACTTCAAAATGGATCACCTGTTATAATATTATTTTTTATAACAAAAAAAAAAAACGGGGGAGACTTATTAGTCCTCCTAAAAAGATTTTAATTTGTTTTTATTATATTTTTTAATTTAATTTAATTTTATGTCATCTTTAGTTTTCTTAATTGCTTATTTTTTTGTTTATTTTTTTTTTATTATTTCAATTTGCTCTTTAATATTTAAGTAATTTTAGCTATTTTAAACAAATCAATGCATTCGCTTAAATCATATATTACATACTTATACATTCTTATGTACTTATACATATGCACGGTCATATAAATGGAGCATTATAACCGCTTCAGAGATTTTCGGCCGAGCTGCTCCTTCGAATTGTTGGTGTGCATTTTGATGTTTTTACCAACAAATTGAGAGATATACAGTTTATTCCAAGCCGCCTTCGAACGGCGGATGGTTTTTTTTGGAGGAACTTTTATCTTATATCAGAAATAGAATCGTAGTTCTCCACATTCCCTGCTGAGGGTCGACCATAATAAGAAGAATTAATTTCCTATAAATTTTGATGTTAGTCGGACCAGCACTCGAACCCAGGCCTTCGGAATTCTAGTATGCAATGCTTGCAACTCCGCTATTGCGGCCACCTGCATACACATCATCTAAATTACTATTTATACTCGCTTAGTTTAGCATCGTTATTGTTGAATGCTCGTATATCGCGAATGCAATAAATTAACATGACCTGCAATTGATATGCATTTGTAATTGCCCGCCAAATACAATTACTACATACAAAATGTGAGTTAAAGGGCTAATATCGATATACTCGCATATAAATGCATAGAAAGATGTTTACATACACATATTAATCACCAAATATGTGAGGAACAATAAATATATTCATTAGTAAATTGTAGTAATTAATGAATATCAATTACTTACAACGCCATATTACTGTTCGAAGGCGCACAAAGTGATTAAGTTGCATATATATATGTATGTTCATATTAAATTATATGCTATTTATATATGTTCATTATGTACGTATGTTGCTTTGAAAGAAGAATATCATATTCTAATTAATGCAAAGAAAGGCCTGGAGCAATGAGGGAATAAAAAATTATTCACTCAACAACCTATATTTTTACATATGTATGTTATGTGATTGAGTGAAAATTCCATTTAAAAGGTTATGTTTCTTAAATTAATTACCAAATACAATTTCAGTTGGGTCTTTAAAATTAGAAAAAAGTTTTCTTCACTCCTAAAAGGAGATTTTTAAAAACTGCGAAAAATGCTTTTTATTAAAGAAAAATATTTTTTTGTTTAGGAAAAGCTTAAGATAAGGTCCTCTTTGTGGTTTTGAAATATTTTTATTATCTTTTTTTTTTTATTCATGACAATTATTATAATAAATATTACATTTTGTTTCTATATGGATATTTTCTCAAAAAAAAATTGTTGTTGCTAGTCAAAGCAAGGAGTAAATAAATCAAGTAAATATTGAGCTAGTCAAGTCGGCCCCTTCATCTTATAAATAAACTGATTTTCGAAACGCCAAGTCATCCGGTTCTTATGTTAATTTAATGAAAACTTCTAAAAGTTATTATACATAGTAATGATGAAAGTTTCCTTTTGAAAAAAAAATTAATTTTTTAAGCACAATAGATAAAGGCTTTTTCGTACTAACTAGTGTTATTTCTTCCTAAAATTCTTCAGCAGTTATTGACAAATCCACAAAAAATCTACTAAAGGTAAGATCCACGGTTCCATGGTCATCGAATTTTAAAATTAAATCAAATTTGGTCATATAGTGAGAAAACAAATGAAGTTGAGAGGTTATTACAACTCAAGAGACACAGATGAAAGAAACTTGGGCTAGTAAAATTGACATCGATATCGGTTGTAAAAAAAAATCACAAAGCCTACCAATCCCAATTGCAAATTTTTATAATATATTTATGTTTAATCTACTAAAAAACAAAACGTTTACCATTGAAGCCTACGTCACTGCTCAGCTGTTACTTATATTAATTGTGTAAGACAGGACAAATTGGAAGAGAAGCTGGACCACAAGCCGCATGGGAACCTATTCTATTGTGAAGATTAATAACAAAAAAAGTTAACAATGAAAACGGCGTTGCCTTAGAATATTTGCTAGAAGATTTTCACAAAAACAACTACATTATGACAAGTTTAAAGCCACAGATATTCTGAGGACTTGATAATGAATATGTAGAACGAATGAAAATTGAAAAACAATAATGAGTTTAACCGGCGCACACGTAGCCTAATGGTGTAACCATTGGTTCATGCTGTGGACTTCCCAAGTTCGAGTCCTTTTAAAACATGGGTATCTGGAAGAAAGTCTTATGAGCAAACGGGGTGGTTTCCAAATAGCTATAAGTTCTATCGCTCAGACTGCTGACAAAATATGGTCTGATACAGCACAAAAAACTAATTAAAAAGTTATTCATTTTAGGTGACAATTTTTTTTAATCTTTGAAAATTTCTGCATGTTCTTCTTGCAGAAATTTTTAAAGATTAAAAAAATGTATTCCTCACATGGAATTACTGGAGCTCGTTTAACTATTATAGTAAGCTCGCTTGGTCTCTCTAAGAGCCGAGAGCTGTTAAACTAGTGATTAACTACTAGTTGATGTGGGCGTGTCTTGTTCAAATGATTGGTCAAAAGTCATGAAAGACCGTTGAACTTTTTGTACTATGCGTCTTAAAGGAAAATCTGGCAAATATATGAAGTAAATTTTTTAAACTGACAAATGAATACAAAAAATTTTCCTGATATGTCATCATTGCGGCAGACGATAGTATGGGTATGATGCGAGAGAGTGAGAGACAAAGAAAGAGTTAGAAGAAGAAAGGTATGGGGGGTTTGAAATTCATAGCTCGAAGTATCAGTACACTTTATTTGAAGATTTCATTGAAGGTTTTAGCTACATATCCACTGAAAAGTTTTCGGTTATATAATTTTCCGTAATTGTCCAAATTCCAGATTTATCATATCAAACCTCGCCCCAATCCTGGGAAAGAAAACTACTATAAAGTATTTATCCAGGCAAAACAATATACTTTCGTACAAAAATTCAAGCAAATCGAACCATAGATTACAACCTTATAATATACTTAAATCCTTATGAATTTACTGTTAAATACCTCAAATGTAGCTTCTTTTAAATGTCTCGTTGAAAAATATATTTTTAAATTTAATTTTAATGCTGGATTACCAGTTCGAAGAACATTGTTATATACTAATAATGCATTTCGGCTTTTATCCTACATTTATTGTTCTCAAAAAGACCCTTGAAGGCTTGGGACGTTAATAGTCCTACTAGCAGTCTAAAATCTCAACAGTTTTTTAGGTCAGCAGCAAACATAGTTGACATCACATATTTTGCAGTTAATTTTCACATCCTCTTGTTCGTTCCCAAAGTCTATTAACTTGACGACACAAGAGCTAACCGAACCATGGATCAGAACCTTATAATTATTAGATCCAGGAAGTCTAAGGTCTATGCTATCCTTATTTTTTTTTACCAGAAACGACCGAAAGGAATGATCAGGTGAGTTTGGAACATGACAATGCTCAGCCCCACTTGGCTGTAATGGTAAAAACTATCTGGAAACGCTAAAATGGTCTTATCCCACCCTCTTTATTATCCAGTCTTTACTCCTTCTGAGCACCGTTTTTTTCGACAGATGCAAATCGAATTATGGAGAGAGTACTCATTTCGTGATAGCCGAGTGGTTAGCATTGCGTACTGACATTCGGAAGGCCTCGGTTCAAGCTACCTACATTTGTTGGTAAAAACATCAAGACGCAAAAACCACAAATTGGAGGAGGAGCTCGACCGAAAATTGCTTCAGTGGTTACAAAGCGCCAAATATATATATATATATATATATATATATATATATATATATTTATACTCATTTTTTACAGTTTACAACCGAAAAGTACCAGAGAGGTGGAAAAAAGTAGTCGCTTCCGACGGGCTATACTTCGAATGATGTATTTTATTTTTTACGTTTTTTTTTTTCAATAAAAAAATATTATTTAAAAGATAAGAAAACGATCAGAATTAATTTGTATACCCATTAGAAATTTCTGTAATCAGCTTTGATTTCTGGTGGCAGCTGGTATATCTCTCTCAGTTAAAAATAATCCTTACAATGGCAGCTGATCTAGCTAGCTGTGATTTTGATTTTGGTATCTTTAAATAATTATTTAACAATGAAATGAATTAGTGCTTTTCGGTGTTAAGCAAATTCTTATAAAAAAATTAATTTAATTAATACAAAATTTGACTACCTACGTAAGCCTTTCTCAAGTATCAGGAAATATATTGGTGAAAGCCACATGGAAATTCTTCCAGTAGTTTTTAAGCTTATGCGAACTGACAGACAGACGGACACGAAGGAGGACTTTGCTTTATAAATACGATTTAAAGTTCTAGTTTTATTAATATAATAATTAGGCTCTTAACTAAATCACGTTGTGATTGGTAATAAAGGGTGTTTTTTATAGAGGTATAGAACTTTAAGTTGCAATAAAACAATTATTCGATTGACATGAATTTTATTTATCCGAAAGATAATCTTGTGGCATTACATTTTAAATATGATTTCTGGCATATGACCGCCACGGCTGGCGCGGATATAGTCCAATCTGGACGTCCAATTTTCGATGACTTTTTCCAACATTTGTGGCCATATATTGGCAATAATACGGCGAATGTTGTCATCCAAATGGTCAAGCGTTTGTGGCTTATCCGCATAGACCAATGACTTAACATAATCCCACAGAAAGTAGTCTAGCGGTGTTAAATCACAAGATCTTGGAGGCCAATTCACAGGTCCAAAACGTGGAATTAGGTGGTCACCAAACGTGTCTTTCTATAAATCTATTGTGGCACGAGCTGTGTGACATGTTGCGCCGTCTTGTTGAAACCACATCTCCTGGACATCATGGTTACTCAATTCAGGAATGAAAAAGTTAGTAATCATGGCTCTATAGCGATCACCATTGACTGTAACGTTCAGGCCACCATCGTTTTTGAAAAAGTACGGACCAATGACTCCACCAGCCCATAAAGCGCACCAAACAGTCAGTTTTTCTGGATGTAACGGTGTTTCAACATACACTTGAGGATTACCTTCACTCCAAATGCATCAGTTTTGTTTGTTGACGTAGCCATTCAACCAGAAGAGCGCTTCATCGCTAAACAAAATTCGCGTATGAAAATCGAGAACAACGGTAATCTCGTTTTGGGCCCATTCGACGAATCTACGCCTTACTTGAGTCTATTCATGATGAATTGCCAAACCAAACTGAGAATAAATCACTTGACAGCTGTTAAATCGGTCGCCATCTTGAAAAGTAATGCCAACTTTAAGTTCTATACCTCTATAAAAAACACTCTTTATTTTTGAATGAAAAGTTTGGATTCGACAGCAATCCTCTAAAAAAATATTCAGCATAAGCCTTTCAAAAAAAATTGAAATTTTAAATTTCTATATAGGTGGCAACTAAGGTTTTTTTTACCCAAAAGCTTTTTTGTGTATATTATAAAAATTTCGCAGAAGGGAGAATACCATTTTCAACCCCTACACCACCACACTCGTTAGGCCCATTTCGGAATATGATTCCATTGTATGGAATCCACATTATCAATTACATACTGATAAATTGGAATCTGTACAAAAACACAATTCTTATTATTCGCGTTAAGAAATTTACATTGAGATGCGAATAAAAATGTCCCTCCTTATAAAAACCGATTAAGGCTTATTAATCTGCCTTCACCCCAGAGTCGACGAGAGATGCTTGGAGTTTTATTTTTAACTAAGCTAGTAAGGGGTATTGTCAATAGTCCATTTCTACTTAATGAGATTAACTTTAGTGTCCCTTTAACACAATCTAGATACTTTAGGCCTCTTTCCTTGTCTTTATGCAAAACAAATTTTGAAATGCACGACCCATTCACAGGTTTGTGCAACATTTTAATTCTCATTACGCCAACTTTGATTATTCTAACTCACTTTTTTGTAAAAAAGAAATATTTACTGAGTGTTTTAAACTTATAAATAATACCTTTATTCTCAACTTTTCTTAATCGCAAATTACCTTATAGCAGCTGATGAGCCAATCTGTAGCTACTCAATGTAAGAGGCAAATGTAGTCGCGACATTCTGCGATTGGTTTCGGTTTGGCGGGAGGTTGGGTTCATCGTCGAAAAGCCAAGTTTTGTCGTTTTATATCAGATGGCAAGCACTGAGCTTTCTTTATTTATTTTTATATTTTTTTTTTGTTGCACAAAACATGAAATTATATTCAATTTAAATTCATACCATAATTTTCAGCTTAATTAAATGACAAACAACTAACGCGCACTCACACACACACGCACACATTCAATTACACTAATCTAAAAACAACAGCACAAATTTGCTTTCAGCTAAATCTACTCAATTTCTTATATAAATAATCAAATAATTGTAAAAGTCAACAAAAACTCACATATATATATATACATACAATTGGCTTTAAAATTCTAAAGCAACAACAATACAATCAAACTTAAATAATCGACAGAAGAAAAAAAGAAAACAATAAGTAATAACATACAATAATAATAAAGCACGACACCAACAACAACATTGCCTATTCAATAATAAATAAAACTCGGAAATGTGTAGAAATGTAAGAAAAACAATAAAACAAAGCAAATGTGAAGAAATAGTGAGTAAAAGTGTGAGTGTAAGTGCAAGTGTGAGTGTAAGTGGAAGTGTGAGTAGTTTGAACGGCACGAGTAAATGAGCTTCCTCCCCGAGGAAGTGAAGTGTTGGGCGGTCTATGGGTTGTTGTTATGTTGTACATATGTTATGTATGAAAGTATGTTGAGATACATATGCATATATGTACATATGTATGTATGAAGTACAATCATTGTAGTGCGTTTAGTTGCGTCAACTTAAACAATACTCAACGCAGTCATAAATCGATTATCCTTAAACGATTGAAATGAATTGAAGAGGAGTAGGAAATGTGCGAAACATACTTATATGTACTTACATATGTATATACAAATAAATAAGTTCTGGCAAGTCATTTCAAGATGTCAACATTAATTTCATGTCACACAAAGGCACTGGCTGGCTCTTAGTATGAGTAGGTGAAGTGTTGTAAAAGTATATATATATATATATATATATGTGTATGTATGTTTGTAGATAACAAAAGCATATACAATGATTATAGCGAAAGATATTTGTAGAACATACCATCATTAATATATATATTTCCACTTACTGATGTCTGTAAATACACAAATATATTTTATACACATTTTTGCCCACATAAGCGCTTGTATGTATAAGTAATTAAATTAAACTACAGCATATTATATTACATATGTCTAACTAAGTGTAACGTTGACATGTTTAGTTGATGTCTGTATGTATGTAGTTATATTTAGAATTCTAGTTTGTCTGTATATGTCTGGATGTTTCACAAAGTTCCGGTAATAATATATAAAAAATCGGTCCAAAAAGTACTACTTAATTACTAGAATTTCCTGACTAGAATAATACTAGTTCGAAGAATACCAAACCGTGACTAGTTATACAATTTTTAATTAAATAATTACTCATTTCATTACATCTTGCCAGCCACCTTTGCATTGTGCGTAACACCAATCTCGAATAGGTTGTCTTCAACTTGGTGTTTTCATTCGAGTCAGGGTGGTCCTTAATTGGCTTTCGCTTCGAACACCATCTTCGTTGGATATTCATCGTCCATATGTCCAAGATGTCCTAGCCTGCGAAAATATTGATGTGTTCGTAGAGCCCGTACAGTAAGTGGTTCATCCGCATAAGATAGTCGTCCCCAATATGAATGGAACCGAAGATTTTGCGAACTATGTTTTATCTTGAGCACTCCAAGCAAGCATTAGCAGGGAGAAAATGAGGAACTTGTAAAACGTTTGTTTTGTCGGCAGAGAGAGGGCTCTGCTGCGCATTTGCGTAGTGAGTCTATAGTAACAACTATGAGCAAGTGCGATTCTTCGCTTAATCTTCAGACTAATATTATTGTCGGTGTTACGACGGTGCCAAAGTGCGGGAATTCCTTGACTTATTCAAAAGTATAGCGATCTGTTATGACATGGAATCCTAGGCGTCCATACCCCTATTCGTAAATAGCTTGTACTTCGTCTTACCCTCGTTTATCACCAGAAACATCTTCGCCAATTCCTTTAAGGATCGCGGAAAATGCAGTAATATAATCTCGTTTGTTACGTTGGCATATGCGAGGAGCTGGACACTTTTGTAGAAAATAGTACCATTACGATATACGCAGTGCCTTCTCCATCACGAAGTTGAAGAGGTTGCCTTGTCAGATATTGAAAAGTTTTGAGAGGTCCGTTCTCACCATGACGGGGCTGGTTGTTGTTGTGCAATGCCATTCTGCAAAGCCGAATCAACTTTTCACGAATACCGAACTCAGAGGTGATGGCTTACAGGCGTTCTCTTACCATATTATCGAATGCTGCTTCGTAATCGACGACGATATGATAGGCGCCCATCTGCTTGTCGTGAGAATTTTCCAGTTTTTTTTATCAATATGAATATTTGTAATGGCAGATTTACAAAATCTAAAGCTGAAAAGATCCAATTAGGCTTCAATCTTTCGCATATTATGCCAGACAGGGTCATATATGAAAGGGCAATAAAACTTATTCTCCGATAGTTAGCGTATCTCATTGGGTCACGCTTCTTCCGTAAAGAGCCAAAAGTCCAACAGAGATTCCAATCATCGAGCCTACTTTCTACTAGCCTTATTTTGCAGAGTAACTGAATTATGTATCCTATCATCTCGTCGTCGCCGGCCTTGAACAACTCTGAAGGTAGTCCGTTGACACCGGCAGCTTTCTTGTTCTTTAGTCACTCAGTCTTCGACTTTGTGTCATGTTGCTTCTTTCAGTGCCGACATGTTGAAGTCATCGCTTAGATGTGGCTTGGAGAAATACTCCTTCTTTTCATATCTCTAATCAGATAATCATTTTCATCTCATATCATAAATGCCTTTGAATTGTACACTTTTCGAACTAATAGGACAAAAAAAATAAAATTCAAATTTAATGGGGAATGTTTATTATCATTCGAAAGCACATTCTTTGGCATTTATTTTTTGAAGATTATCTCTTTCAAATGTTGGCCGCGGCTACGTCTCAAATGGTCTATCCCTTGAATCCAATTTTTGATGACTCGTTCGACTGGTAACTGGCGAATGACACGCGTGATGTTTTGATCCAAGGCCTTAATCGTAGCGGGATAGTCCGCATAAACTTTAGATATCACACGATCTTGAAATAAATGTGAAATATCTGTTCACCGAAGTGCTCTTGTTGAAAGCAAATGTCGCGGAGATCACGAGCTTCAATTTCAGGCATCAAATAGTCAGTTATCATGGCGCGAAAACGGTCGCCATTGACGGTTACGTTGTCACCGGCATTATTTTTGAAGAAATATGGACCGATGATTCCACCGGCCCACAAACCACACATAACCATTGTTTTTTCTGGATGAAAAGGCCGCTCTTGCATCTCTTCAAACTGCTCTTCGTCCCAAATGTGGCAACTTTGCTTGTTTACATAACCATTGAGCCAGAAATGGGCCTCATCGCTTGTCTCGAAAACGTCGGATCTTCTTGGAACTTTTCAAGAGCCCAAAGAACGAAGCGATGTCTCTTGGGAAGATCAAACGGCTTCAGTTCTTGCACAAGCTGTATTTTGTACGCCAAGTCGTTCCATACGTCAGTACGAGTTGCTGCGAACGGCTCCGAATCGACTCTCCACGATCTTCGTGTACACTCTCAGCTACGGCAGCTATATTTTCTTCACTGCATGCTGGATGTGGTCTGCTCGGTCAAATTTTATCCAGTAATGAATGCTGGGTCTCAGGATAGGTGATGGTGTTGCGAATAGTACGCTCAGTAGGCGAAGCGCGGGAAACACATTCTTTACAGAACTTGGATTTTCCTAATAAAGTTGAATGATTTGTAAATGTTGTTGAGGCGTAAGTCTTTCCATGATGAAATGCCAAACAATACTGAACAAAAATAACATGACAGATTGACACGACTAGAGCGTGATCTGTCAAAAAAGGATTTTGAAAAAAGTACCTCTACTTGAATCACCCTTTAATAGGAGAGTATCTTTTTAAACAAAAACCAGTAAAACGTTGGTATTGGACTACAAAAGAACTTGTAATTTGTTGGCTATTTTAAGCTAGTATTAACAATAAATTAAACAGTTAATAGAAAACACTAATTTGTGTTCGTTTTAAACTAGTATTGGAGTAGTCTATTTCTAACTAAAACATTTCAATTGTCAACTTGCTACACGTTTCCGTATTAAAAATACCAGTTGCTTGTATGGAAAAAGGCAGTTTTCCTTCCAACTTTAACTTTCATTTACTTACTACTTTCGAAGTTATTTAACTAATTCATTTGACTACTGGGCTCTAGTTTTTCTTGTATGTGCATATGTTCGTATGTGTACAAACTTGAAATTGAGCTGATGGTGTCTCGCCTAAGGTTATACCACATATAATCAACATACAACGACGGCTTCATTACATTGTGGTTGCATAGCTGGAGGCATACACATACAAGTCTACTTAAATATAGACATAAGTACATATGTCTGTATGTCGATAGCAATAACTGATCGAACAAATTCAAAAGCATTTCATTTAAAAGTCGTCAAATGCCCTTCTAAAACCTCGTTAGTATAATTTGGTTGCTGTTTTTGTTTAAATCCATATGAATTTACTGTTAAATACTTGAAATGTAGCTTCTCAATGTCTCGTTGAAAAATATGTTTCTAAATTTAATTTTAAAGCTACATAACTAGTTAGAGGACCATTTTTTCCAGTATTGCATTTTGGGCCTTTATCCTATATTTATTGTTCTCAAAAAGACCTTTGAAGGCTTTGAACGTTAAACTCCTATAGCAGTCTGAAATCTCAACACTTTTTTAGGTTAGCAGTCACCTTGTTGGCATCACATAATTTTCAGATAATTTTCATATCCTCTTGTTCGTTCCGAAAGTCTATTAGCTTGACGATACAAGAGTGTTTCTTGGTTTCATGTTTTTCACTTCTTTGAGAGAGATTGTGGCAAGTCCATAGTTACGCTTTGTTCCGAAAGGGCCCCTATCTTATTGCCTGTGATGCCCTAATGCCCTGGTAGGCAATAAATGTGAACTTTTCTTTTCTGTAGTATATGAGCGTAAAGCCTTAATGATTACTTGGTTCTTTAGATAAATCCTCCATTGTGGAGACAAGTTCTTTGTTTTATATTGGAACGAATTTTCGTCATCCCTTGTCAATTTTGGTTTTGTAACAAGCCGGTTTCAGCGAACCGCCATCTTGGTTGATTTCGTTCTGATTTGTGTCCGTGAAGTTCTTTGTAGTAGCTCTGCCGCCATTTTCATACCAATATTTTGGGTTGAAAGATACTGCGGTAGTTTAGCTGTCTTTTTGTGACTTTCTTAAGGCCTTCTCATCTCCGATTGGGCGCTGTAAGCTGCAATCCTCACGCGACTCTCCATTTTCTTTAAAGATATTATAAAGTTTTATTGGCAAACTTGAGTTCCTCCGTCTATTCAACGGCTACCTCTATTGTATAATAGCTATTAGAAGTTTCCCGAAAGTCAGAAGCGAGACGACATGCTCTATTCGTATTCTTAAAGGAAAAACTTTACTACAGTGCTCGTGAGTCGTAATTCTCGGCTGATTTGAGACGCGTAGCTTCCCAACAGTTCCATCGCATGAAGTGCTGCAGATAGCGTTATATACGAGCTGCAGAGGTAAATAAACCAGGTACAATATTCTACAAGAGTGTAAAATTGTTGGCGTATGCCGATGATATTGATATAATTGGTCATACCAACCGCACTGTAAGTTCTGCGTTCCCCAGGTTAGACGAAGAAGCGAAGCGAACGGGTCTGGTAGTGAACGAGGGCAAGACGAAATATCTCCTCTAATCAAATAAACAGTCATTGCACTCGCGACATGGCTCCCCTTTCACTGTTGATAGTCATAACTTCGAAGTCGTAGATAATTTCGTCTATCTAAGAACCAGCATTAACAAAAACACCAACAATGTCAGCAGTGAAATAAATCCAACGCAGACTCACTCTTGCCAACAGGTACTACTTTGGACTGAGTAGACAATTGAAAAGTAAAGTCCTCTCTCGACGAACCAAAACCAAAATCTACAAGTCACTCGTGATTCCCGTCCTGACATATGGTGCAGAAGCCTGGACGATGTCAACAGCTGAAGATTTGTGGTCCTTTGCGCGTTGGCAACAGCGAATACCGCAGACGATGGAACGATGAGCTGTACGTTCTATACGACGACATTGACATAGTTCAGCGATTCAAGAGACAGTGGCTACGCTGGCTAGGTCATGTCGTCCGAATGGATGAAAGCGATACAGTTTTGAAAGTAGTCGATGGATTACCCGCTGGCGGAAGCAGAGGAAAAGGAAGGCTTTCACTCCGTTAGAAAGATCAGGTGGAAAGCGACCTGGTGTCACTTGGTATTTCTAACTGGCGCCAAACAGCAAAGAGAAGAGACGAGTGACAAGCTATTGTTGATGAGGCTATAATCGCGTAAGCCAAAGAAGTAGAGAGAAGGTGATGCTGAACAACAACAGTTCAACGACTCTTACAAGCCCTTCAAATATGTTGCCTTTTACGCACCTTCCAACTTACTAGAACACTATATGCACCAGCTTCAACCCCAAATCTTTTTACAGATCTGTTGTTGCCCTTCTTCAGTCGTTCCACTATATTTGGCCTCCTCGACAGGTACTTGCTTAGCTTCGGATGCAAAATGATCTTTGCCTGGTTTGCTTTGATCCAAGTTAGAATTTAATATTTTCTTGAAAATAGGAGGAGGTGCAAGTTCTTATGCCAACTCCTTTTGACAGGAAACAGAGTGTTGCCAAACACTTATTGCTTACGATGGAGTAGATGGAATGTAAATTTCAAAATGACTCATGCCTACCAGTGCGCTATGTATAGCCTCCGTTGAGCTCACTTTTGAACTAGTCCGAAAATTAGGGAAGATTTCTTTGTCTTTAAGGCAGCTTTTACGTGGTATCTTTTTCTTTTAAGTATATATCTGTATTTGATATCTTTGTTTCCTTTTGGCTTTTACTACCTTTATCAACAGTAATACTATAAACAAGCTTGTTGCTAATTTAGCTAAATATATTTTAAGACATTTCGTCTGCGTTGAGGTTACTTGGCTGTAACGGGCTTTATTAGCGCAATGACAGTGTTTGTTAACTTTTGTATACCTAGTAAGCCTGCCTGTGTGCGTATATAAGTGACTGCCATAGAGTATGAATCGTTTCAAGTACAATAACAACAAAATGTATTTCATGTCAACAGTGTTGGCGCGCTGTTAGCATTGAGTAAACACGGAAAATTGATTAGATAAAGGTAATGTAAGTGATGTTGACGACGCGTAGATAGGTAAACATGCTCGTATATACGCACATACTTACAAGTGCACTCAACTATCGACGTAATAGTTGGCTTTCAACTTTCCTTCAAATTATATAAACATGCGAGCGCAGACATGCGTAAGGTGACATCACGACAAGGTCGGTATGTCAGAGGTGGAAATTTGCAAGGCAGAAGGCGAGAAAGGAGATTACAATGTATGGTTGAGAAGTTGTTGAAAATTTAATATTAAATTACTTTTAATTAAAATTATAGGTCTTAAGGTTTTTTTTTTTTGGTTTTTTTTTTGAGAGAAGTAAGTACTTTAAATGAGCTTCGAAACAAATTACTCATAAAAGAGGGGTCTTCCAATTCCTTCAGTTTATATGTTATGTACGTGGTGTTTTCAAAGGAAAAGGTGGATTTTGAATTTTTTAGAAAGTACTTATTTATTCATCAATATCTACTTTGTGGTCCTCAAAGTAGTCATCCTCGGATATAATACACTTGTACCAACGCGTTTTTCAATCCTCGAAGCACTTCTGAAATGCGCTTTTCGGTATGGCCATCGCATTTTTCTTCGATTCTGACTTGACCTCATCAATTGTGGCAAAAAGCTTTCTTTTCATTGGTTCCTTTAGTTTCAGAAAAAGGGAAAAGTCGAAAGGAGCCAAATCTGGTGAATACGGTGGTTGAGGCAAGATTACGATTTATTTTTCCACAATTCCGATCGTTTGAGCCGTATTGCTTCACGCAAATGTTGCATAACTTCCTTGTAGTATTCCTTATTAACTGTACGACCTTTTGGTAGGAACTCATTATGCACCACACCATTGCAATCAAAGAAAACAGTGAGTAAATCCTTCGCATTTGATCGAACTTGGCGTGCCTATTACGGTCTTGGCTCATCTGGCAGCTTACATTCGGATGATTGGGCCTTGGTTTCGAAGCCATAACCATATACCCACTTTCGCCACCAGCTATGACCCGTTTGAGCGAACCCGGATCGTTTTTGACGTGACTCAACAACTCCTGACCGAAACAAAGGCGACATTGCTTTTGCTCAAAATTTAGGAATTTCGGAACAAGCTTCGCTGCCACACGTTTCATGCCCAAAACACTCAAGAAAGTTGAATGGAAAGAGCCGATTGATATGCCAACATCCTCTGCAGCCTCCTTAATAGTGATTCGACGATTTTAAAGAACAATTTTTTGACTGTTTCAGTATTCTCGTCGCTTGTTGACGTGGTCGTGCCTCCATGGCGCCCATCGTCATCAAGATCCTCTTGGCCTTCTGTAAAGCTCTCTCACTGAATGCCACAGTCAACATTTCCAGTGCCTTGGAGTACTTTATTCCATTTTTAACGCAAAATTTAATACATATTCTTTGATCCGTTTCTTTCAAATGTCAAAAATCGAAGAGCACACTAAAACGTGACTAATCTCTTCTGTTGTCAAAAACAAACCACTAATCGAAATTGGCTCCTAATGCAAGCACGTGATAAACAAATTATCATTGCATACTACAATTTAGAAGGCTTGGGATCGAGTCCAGGTTCAAGCAACATCCATAATTATAGAAAATTAATTTTTTCTAATTGGGATTATCCCTCGGCGGGGAATGTAGTCCCTGCGAGTATAATTCTGGCGTGAAATAAAAGCTGCTCAGAAAAATTAACCGGGCGTTCGAAGACGGCTTAGAATAAATTGTAGGTCCTACCATTTGTTGATGTTGAAGTTTCAAGACGCAAAACCACAATGTGCAGGAGGAGCTCGGCCGAAAATCGCTTCAACAGTAACAAAGCGCCAATAATATATATATCTACATATATGTCTTAACGCATCATTATCAAATATATTTAATCGAATCCACATTTTCAAACAGATGACATTACTCTTAAGAAACATTTTTAACATCTAAATTTTTATTTAAACCTTAAATTTTTTCCTTTAAATTCTAAATTTTTTCCATCGAAACATTCTCACATTTAAGCATTATTTTAATATCCCTACGATACACATATTTTAGTATTTTTTTTATATCATTAATTAAGTAGCATTAAAACTAAAAAAAAAGTGGCAGCTCTACCAAACAAAGTATTTTTTCGCAATAATCCTCCTTGTTAATTCTGTAACTTAATACACAAATTTAACTCATTTTTCTTAGATACAATTTTCAAACAGATGACAAGTCTTCTAAATCAAAATTTCAACATAAGCATTTTTAAATAATTTCAATTTTAAAAAAATGTTAAATATATGTGAACACATAAATCACTTTTTATTAAAAAAAATTAAACAGTTGGCAACCCTTTAAAAATAGTTTTAACCAGGGATCGAAAACAATAATTATTTCGGATTTTTCAATGAAAAAAAACAAGATCAAGAGGGAATGGCCATCTTCGGCCATGCCGAAATCTTTGTACCTTTCATGAATGTATCAAATTTGTTGCAAATTTCAAAATTCAAGTTTGATAATTTTCAGTGTCAATATCAACTTCAATTTACTTCCGTCTACAGAATATCAAATTTCCCGCTCTTAGATGCTTTTTCCGACAGATTTTTGATCCAAACCCTCATTTCTGAACAAATTGATTGTAAAGGGGCTAGAATACTATGATATAGTATTCCGATTTCGATGCCTTTCACTACCAATATGCAATTCATAACATTTGTGGATAATACCAAATTGCATGCTCCTAGATGCTTTTTTGCCTGAGTTTTGGCCAAAACCTCATATCTAAAAACATGAGTGAATGGAAGCTATATGTCATATTGGTCCGATTTCGTTGATTTTCAGAACCGATAGGCAATTCATTATGTATGTGTAGTAAACTCTTTTCACGTCTTAGGTACAGAGGTAGAGATTCCTTTGATAAAACTCATAATGATTGCCATCTTTGGTTTTAATTGTTACCTTTAATACGTCAAAGTTCCTCTACATGAAAAATTTTCTTCCGTAAGCTTTTTTTAATTTCTTCACTTTGGTACCCATTTTTTAATATCTCAGTATTAAAAAGCAATAATTTAATTGTGTAGTTCGTACACATAATATTTTTAATTTATTCCTCTTAAATTAAAATTTTAACAGGTGGCAACTCTTCTCAAAAAAGTATTTTTAACATAAAGCTTTTTTAATTCCTTTACTTATGCAGCAATGTTGCTATATCACATTGACAGTAACAAAATTTTAAACAGATGGCAATCCTTTCCGAAAATATTTTCCTTCAAGTACCATTGAGATTATTACTAACTTTTTCTTGAGATAGTATCAACTTTTCTTGGAATTTTTTAAATATATCGAAAAAATAATAATTTGAAACTGGTGGCAATTCTTAACAAATTAGTTTTAGCAAAAAGCATTTTTAGCCTTTTAAGCCTTTTTAGTTATCCTTACTTTTTTTAAGCGAATTTGTACAATTTAGTTAGTCCACACTGTTTATTTTTATATATAAATATTTTTAATTTTTAATTTTTAGTTTTTAATTTTTAAATTTTAATAATAAATTTTTAATTTTTAAGATTTAATTCTTAATTTTTAATTCTTAATAATTAATTTTTAATTTATTTTGCTTAAATTTTAATTGTAAATTAAATTATTAATTTTTAACTTTATTTTTTTTTTTTAATTTCTAAATTTTAATTTTTAAATTTTAATTTTTAATTATTAATATTTGATTTTTATTTTCAAGGTTTAATTTAATTTTTAACTTTATTTTTTTTTCCAATTTTAATTTCTAAATTTTAATTTTTAAATTTTAATTTTTAATTATTAATTTTTGATTTTTATTTTCAATGTTTCATTTAATTTTTTATTTTTTATTTTTTATTTTTTATTTTTTATTTTTAATTTTTTATTTTTTATTTTTAATTTTTAATTTTTAAATTTTAATTTTTAATTTTTAATTTTTAATTATTAATATTTAATTTTTAATTTTTAATTTTTAATTTTTAATTATTAATTTTTAATTTTTAATTATTAATTTTTAATTTTTAATTATTATTTTTTAATTTTTAATTTTTAATTTTTAATTTTTAATTTAAATAAAATTAATTTAAATTTAAATTTGATATGTTCAAAATTATATTTTTTTAAATAATGTCTTCCGAGTACTGCCCTTAATCGTTTTAACCATGTATTTTATCTTGGTTTTTTTTTGTTGCCGAAGAACTAAAGAATAACCTTTTATCTAAACTGCAAATTTTTTTTTACTATTTTCGTTGTATTTCTGCAAAACGTTCCCCAACTGTTAACTCACGCATCCTATTTTGCAGAATTTTTTTCGATGTTTCTTATCTTCAAGTGACCAAAATGCCATATAATACTTGTATATTTTCGCATTTCTATACACAATGCATCCCTTGACCCAGAATCGCTTTTGTGTATAGACACTCGTGAATAAATCCATTGTTTGCTTCATTGGTCATTACACCTTTTGACATGCTGTGCACTTACTTACACATACCTAGATAGGTACATATCTTTGATGAAATCTGAAAAGAAATTTTTTTTCATATTTTCTGTTCAAAGTAAGAAGAAACGTTAAGTTTTCATTTCTTTCACAAAAAAAGCCGTAGCTAAAAAATTTAAATTTTTTAAAGAGAAAAACTTTTATTTTTGCGCAAAACTTGAGTTTCTCTTTCAAAATTTTAAATTTCCCATATACGACATTTCTACAATATGCTAATAAAATTACTTAAATTTATATACACATAAGTACTATTTGTATGTGTATATATACATATATATATACCTAAATATCCGTTTTCAAAACCTCAACTAAAGCATTACAAGCCCTTTAATATTATAGTGCGAGAGCAAGCAGCTGAGTTTAATATTTGACCTATTGAACTGAAAAGTGTAGAGGTAAAAATATGTATGCATGTGTGCATATAATATCCATGTATTAACTATGGTATGAAATGAATGCTGTTTTGACAGCCGCAAATTTTAAAAGGGATTTCTATATGTATATATAGGAAATGTTGTCCTGGAAAATATCTATACAATGATGGAAATACATATCAAATACAATAAATTTAAAATCAAATGCATATATATATACATAATATTCAGCTTAGTATATATATTAACATATATTCGAATGTAGCTTTGTATTATACTTACAATGAGTATAGGTCAAGCTCATTAATCAATCGTTGATTATCGAACAAAAGTCAACGCTTCTGAACAATAAAATAGTCAAATGAGGCTTTCAGAAATTAGTTGAATATTTTCGTTGAATAGGCATGTATGCATGTACTTATTACATTGTTTGTATATGTTTATTCAAAATTTTCGAATTTAGATTAATATTAGCAAAACATGCAGGTCAATTGAATAGTCCCGGCCTACCATAGTAAAACTAATTTTTCCGGCAAAATTCATTTTTTTGTTCAACATAGTTCTCTTCAAGGGAACACTGATTATAGCGACCCTCAAACTTGTCGATACCATTTATGTAGTGCGATTTGTCCTTTGCTTCAAAATATACTACAGTTTCAGCGATCACCTCTTCATTCGACGCAAATTTCTTCACAGCGAGCATCATTTTGAGATCTGAGAACAGGAAATAGTCACTGGGGGCCAGATCTGGAGAATACCGATGCAATTCGAAGCCCAATTTATAGATTTTTGCTATCGATTTCATTGACTTTTGACACGCTGCATTATCTTGGTGAAATAGCACTTTCTTTTTTTGTCAAATATTATCGTTTTCCGACGAGTTCGTTCTTCAAACGGTCCAATGACTGTTGATGGTGCTTCCTTTTTCAATGTAGTCAATGAAAATTATTCCATGCGCATCCCAAAATACTGACGCTATAACCTTGCCAGCCGACTGCTGTATTTTTCCACGCTTTGGATCGGGGTCATGTTGTGCAGTACACTCGGATGACTGTCGATTGGACTTCGGAGTAAAATGATGTTTCATCCATTGTCTTATATCGACGCAAAACCTCGGGTTTATTACTCTTAAACATCTCCAAACACTGCTCCGAATTATCAACTCGTCGTTGTTTTTGGAGTGCCTGCTATTCCATTCATTTTAATTTTACGGCCATTCAAAATCATTTAGTGGATTTTTTGATGCTTTCGTCGGTAACAACCTTTTTTGAGCGTCCACAGCGTTCACCGCCTTCTGTGCTCATTAAACATATCATACCAAACTTTAGTTGTTAGATAGTTGATTTTCCTGGGGCAGTGTCTGGAAACTTATCAAGCCAAATTTTTGCTCCAACTGTATTTTTCCCCTTCAAAAATCAATATTTAATCAACACGCGAAATTCCTTTTTATTTATTTTTTCTATAATAACAAAAGTTGTTTCACTCAAAATGCTATAATTTACAAACTAATTATCCGAAACACTTATTTTGAAGGTTAGGGCTAACCAAAAATCTATATGGTTTTAATTCTAGTAGAGCCATTTATGTCTCAGACCAGTAGAGCCATTTATGATCTATTACCTCATTAAGAAAGGAATAAATTTATTGATAGTAAGAGGAATAATCAAAAAAAATTTCCCTTCTTTTATTTAATTATTTTTATATATTTTGCTTTCTTTTATTTCACTTAATTTTGTTTTATGTTAGCTTATTTTATTAAATTTTATATAGTTAATTTTACTTCATTTTATTCAACTAAATCTTTTTAATTCGTTTTATTTTTTATTTTATTATTGTTTTATTTCACTTAAATTAAATTTGATTTAGTTTTTATTATTTTTTTATTATGCTACTTTTTTGTTTTATTTTTTATTTTATTTATATTTTAATTTAATTTTTATTTTATTTGATTTTTATTTTTATTTATACTATTTAATTTTTTTATTTTAATTTATCTTATTTTATTTTATTATATTTTATTTTCTTTTACTTTATTTTATATTAATTTTTTTATTTATTTTTATATATTTTATTATTTTTTTCATATTAATTTTTTTTTGTTTATTTTATTTTATTTTATTTTATTTTTTTGTTGTGTTTTATTTTATTTTTATTTATTTTTTTTATATTTTTTTATTTTTTTATTTTTTTTTGTATTACTTTTTTTAATATTAATTTATTTTATTTTTTGTTTATTTTATTTTATTTTATTTAATCTTTTTTGTTGTATTTTATTTTATTTTGTTTTGTTTTAATTTAATTATTGTATTGTATTTTATTTTGTTTTATTTTTTTTTATTTAGTTTTTTTTTTTAAGTTATTTTCCTTTATTTTATTTTACTTTAATTAAAATATTGTATTTTATATTATTCTATTTTAATTTTTTTTTTATATTATTTTATTTAATTTTTTTTGTTGTATTTTATTTTAGTTTATTTTATTTTTTTATATATTTTAATTTTTTTTTTGTCTTACTTTTTTTTTCATATTAATTTATTTTATTTTTTGTTTATTTTATTTTATTTTATTTTGTTTTAATTTAATTATTGTATTGTATTTTATTTTATTTTATACTCTTTTTTTAATTTTTTTTATTTCGTTTTTTTTTTAAGTTAGTTTCCTTTATTTTATTTTATTTTATTTTAATTTAATTATATTATTGTATTTTATATTATTCTATTTTTATTTTTATTTTTATTTTTTTTATGTTATTTTATTTTTTTTAGTTTAATGGTTTTTTTCCTTTTTTTTTATATTTATTTTATATTATTATTTATTTAATGTTATACTTTACTGTTTTATTTTTTATTTCTAATAAAACCATATTATACATCTCTAATCCTTATCTATATTCTATATATATCTGTATTCTCGTACAAATGTTTATTAAAATTTCCTTCCTTTTTCTGTTTCTTTCAGGGCTACAAAGTCTATTATACGACAAATCCCAATCAACCCGAAGCATCATGGGACTCCCAAATGGTAGACAACAGTGAATTGACAACAATTTCGGAATTGACAATGCATGCCATTTACACTGTGCGTGTCCAGGCATATACCTCAATGGGAGCCGGTCCAATGTCCACGCCGGTGCAAGTGAAGACACAGCAAGGTGAGTGAATATATTTTAATTTATATTGCAAAAAATATAAATGTTAAAAAAAGAAGCAAGTTGCTGTTTTTTCCTGAAATTTTTTGGTATAGAAAATGCTATAAGAAAAAAATTTCAAAATGTATAAACCAGCAACAAACATAGTAAACGATCTTATCATGAATTTCAGAGTAAAATTTTCGTGCGAAAAAATTTATATAAAAATTTATATTAAAAATTTATATGAAAAATTTCATCTGAAAGTTTTTCTTTTTAAAATTTATACTGGTTTCTACCCTATAAACCTCTTATAATTATAAATTTCTTATACTTTTTACTAAAATCACTTTTTCAATTTTGACTTACAACTTTCCTGCCAGGATTGCATTTCCACACACCCTTTTCAGTACCCATAATTTTGTAATGCATCACGCATTTAGACGCATAAAATATTATATTAAACCAAGTGCGATGAGCCGCATTTCGGGGAGTTGACATGCCATAAAGCGATAATGACGCTTTAATGTGTGTTTTGTAAATGCATATAATACGATTTCAGCATGCAATAGAGTGCATATTTAGTTATATGTGCCGGAGGGGTGTGTGTATTTAGTGAAAATTTGACTGTGCATGCGTTCGTGCGTACAAGTTAATTGCATGCAATGCACGCAATTTTAGTGTGAGTGCTTTTTGCATGCACGAACGCCTAAAAATATGCATGCATTCCGAAATATATCAGCGTACTGCTGCTCTATATGTATGCATGCATGTATGTACGTGCACACAAATAATTTAGTTTATATACGCAGCAGTTTTGGTATACGTTTTCAGACATTTCTACAATATATGTATATGTATGCGTATAAATTTAAATGAAATGAAATGTGACACAGGGCACACAGCGTGTCATGCCATGCTAGCCTAGTTTGATACTAATATGTATATGGCGCCACATGACCCCTGAGGTGTCCCAAAAATTGCATTAAAATACTTAACATCAACAAGAATGTTGACAACCAACAAGTAGGGAGGTGATTTGTTGTTGTTATTATTTTTGTGTATACTTGTAATGTGGCTGCTCAGCTCATGCAATTGGATGCAATGTTGTTGCTTGCTGACTTTTAAATGTTTTTGTTATTATTAGTGTTTAAGTCACAGTTTATTGTGATAAACAAGAGATTTTAATGTTTGCGTGTGAGTGTGTAACCAATTTTTTTTGTGTTGGAAATTGCTTGGAGGAGCGTAGAGACGTAAAAAAGCGTATCAGTTGACTTACAGGGCAAATATTTATGTATATATATTTTTGTATATATGTTTGCAGTATCTACACTGGCGATAAGCGCAGAATATACAAAGTTTTTTTATATATATTTTTTGGGATACATAATATTTTTTTATTTATTTTTTTTATTTTTTTATTTGGAGTAAAGTATTTATGTTTCTATGTGTTTCAAAAATTAAAATAATAATTTTCATTGCTAAGAAAAATTTAGAGAAAACAAATCATTTTGATGTGTAGAAATTGTCAGTTTTATTTTTTTTTCTGGCACATTTATTTAAAAAAAATAATTTTAAAAAAAATTATTTATAAAATAAAAAAAATAATAAAAAAATTCAAATAAATTCTATACAAAAACTTTTGAAAAAATAAAAAAATTGATATTGATATATTTTTTTCGGAAATATTTTTATACAAAAATAGCCCAGCCATTCAAATAATTCTTATCGCTAATTTTTGAACAAAATTTTCATATGAACAAAATTTTACTTTTCTGTAAATTTTATCCAAAATTTTTAGAAATTATTATTTTTTTTCTGTCAAAATATTTTAGACATCCTTCAAAAATATTTTTTTGCTCAAAACCAGCTCAACCAGTAAAAGAAAATTTCTTATCATGTGAAGATTCTTGTAGCAAAAATTTTATGTGAAATTTTTTTAAGGAAAACTTTTACGTTAAAAATACTGTAGTTAAAATATTTCTTTTGAAAATAATTTTGATACCAGCTCAATCATTCAAATATATTTCTTATCATGAATTTTTCAACAAAATTTTCATATTAAAAATATTTTGCTTTTAGGTAAATTTTATTCATAATGATTAAAAATTATAATTTTATTTTTGTTAAAATATATCAGACTTCGTAAAAAAAAAAATTTTTATACAAAAAATGCTCAACTATTCAAGTAAAATTGCGGATCATAATTTATAGAAGAAAATTTTCAAGCTAAAATTCTTAAGAAATTTTCATATAACAATTCTATTCGTGATTTAAAAAAAAACATCATGTAAACATTTTATGTTAGTTTTATGTGAAAATTTTTATGTTGTTATGTAAAAAATTTTATGCAAAAATTTTATATGAAAATTTTCATGACAAAAATTTTCATGGCAAAAATTTTATTTGAAAATTTTTATGGCAAAAATTTTATTTGAAAATTTTCATGCTAAAAATTTGATGTGAAAAATTTCAAGCGATTTTTTTTTAATTGTATGCTAAAAATTTTATGTGAAAACTTTTATGTTAAAAATATTATATTTCATCATGCAAATATTCTTGTAAGAAAAATTACACGTGAAAATTTTAATATAAAAATTGTTTCAATTTTTAGTATTTTTTATTCAAAATTTTAAAATTTTCTTATTATATTCCTTTATAAAAATTTTCAGACTTCCTTAGTAATTTTTTTTTGCGAAAATAAAAAAACAAAAAAAATAATTTATTGTAAATGTTATCCACTATTTTAAATCTTTTGTTTATTTTAATTTCCTATCATGTGAAAATTTAAAGGCGAAAATTTTATATGAAAATTTTCATGACAAAAATTTTATGTGAAAGGTTGAATTACAAAAATTTTATTTGAAAATTTTCAAGTAATTTTTTTTTTTTTTTTTTGAAAATTTCATGCCAAATATTTTATGTGAAAATTTTAATGCCAAAATTCTATGTTAAAAATATTAAATTTTTTGTATAAAATTTCATTTCATTTCCTATCATGTAAATTTTCTTGTAAGAAAAATTTCACGTGAAAATTTTAATATTAAAATTGTTTCAATTTTTAGTAAATTTTATTCAAAATTTTAAAATTTTCTTACGAAATTTTTTTTATAAAATTTTTCAGACTTCAGTAATTTTTTTTTATTTGCACAAAAACAGTTAAAGAAATAAAATAAAAGTTCTTATCATAATTTTCAGAAGAAAAATTGTATGTGAAATTTTTCTTGTTATATGAAAAATTTCAATTGAAAATTTGTATATGAAAAAAATCATATGAATAATTGCATGTGAAAATTATCATGCAAAATAATTTTTGTGAAAATTTTCTTACTCTATGAAAAATTTCAAGTGAAAATTCTTATACGAAAAATGTCATGCAAAAATTTTATACAAAAAATGCATGCAAAAATTGTAGTCAAAAATTTTGTGTTCAAATTTTTATGTGAAAATTTTCAGGTGTTATGAAAATTTTCAAGTGAAAATTTGTATATGAAAAATTGCAAGTGAAAAATTTCATTTGAAAATTTTTTTATCGTTTTCTATTGTTTTTTTTTTCTTTTTGTTAAAATATTTCAGACTTCTTTCAGTGATATTTTTGCACAAAAACAGTTAAACATTGAAATTTCATAACATAAAATTGAAATTTCTTATCATAATTTTCTGAAGAAAAATTGTATTTAAATTTTTTTTTTGCTATATTCAAAATTCAAATGAAAATTTTTGTATGAAAAAAATTATACGGAAAAAAATTTTATACGAAAAAAATTCAAGGAAAAATTTTAGTTAATAATTTTTATGTTAAAATTTTTATGTGAACATTTTTATGAGAAAATATCTTATTCCATGATTTTTCAAATGAAAATTTTGAAATAAAAATTTGTATATGAAAAATTTTAAGTGAAAAATTTCATGCGAAAAATTACATATGGAAATTTGTATATGAAAAAGGGTATGTGGAAATTTTTATGTGAAATATTTTATGGTAAATATTTAATTGAGGACAATATAACTTTTAACTAAATTTGCAATTTGATTTTGTTTTATGTTTCAAATTATTTGTGAATTTTTTCATGCTCTAAATCATATTTTTATGATTAAAACAAACACTGTTGTACTTGTATACTAATTTGTGCTCGCCATCGTATTACAATATGTATGTTTTGTTTTTGTATTTATACAATCAAATATGCAAGTAGTATACAACTATAATATATATATATATATATATCATATATCAGCTATGCTTTTATATATTACTCGTATACACATACATACCCAATTTTTTTACATTCTCTTTGCCTTTTATGTTTCTCATGTGTGCGTGCATACACTACGTTTTCGCTTTTATTACAATCGAGTATGTCGGCAGTGCAACATTCAGCTACGTGACTTCTAGCAAATTTTCCCACGCCATCATCAATTCTATGTGGCCCTATGTGTATCTTGTTGTTGGTATTGGCAACTGTGGCATGCAACATTTGATGCTTTGTGTTTGCATTCTTATACACATACACACAAGCATGCATACATACATTTACAATAATTCTCAATTTCAAATTGCCACCCACCCACAAAGAGCAACCGCTTCATCACACCAGCGAATAGCAAAGCATGTCGGCGGCGATATGGGTGTGTATGTGTGTGTGTGGTAAATGCGTGTGCATCGTGCTAAAATGGCAAAATTGTATGGAAAACACGTGACACTATTAAGCAATTATGTGAGAACATTTTGTAAATTGTTAGGCAGACAAAAAGCTTTTAAAGCTTCATGGCATTTTCGAGCTAAATCGTTGTAGACAGTGCCTTTCATATTATCAAAAAATAAAAACAAAGTAAATTTTCATACTCAGTCAATTTACATCGATATATTATGTATGTGTTTATACTATATAGAAATGTAGATTCTCTACTTACATACTCTGTGTATGATAAAAGTGTGTTGGGATGAAAGCAGCTTTTCTCATGTTGAAAAATTCCGAAATTCGTAGTAAACAAATGCACTCACCTCTGCTGCATTAACTTAATTTTGGTTATTATGTTTTGATGTTACTCTTAGTGTATTTGCCCATATTTTACAACTGCGGGTATTTCACAGAAGAACAAGATAAATGTGCATTAGAATCCTCAAATTTAAATTTAGATTTTTTCGTCATTTTTTTAACAAAATTTTCATGTGCAAACTTTGATGAGAAATATCTAATGAAAAATGTGTATGTGAAATTTGAAGAGACTGGATCGGTTACAGATATTGTAAGTCCTGTGCATCATCGTTTTGCTCGTTCCACCTCAAATATCGCTGCTGTAAGTGAAAGTGTAACCAAAGAACCAAATGTGTCCATTTCTCGACGTACACAAGAGCTGAGTCTTTCTTACTGTATACTATGGCGAATTTGGCACTTGGACTTACATCCACATTCATATAAAGTCCAGCTCACATAACAACTGAAGCCAATTCACCATTTACAACGAAGTAGTTACATCGATTGGACACTTGAACAAGCAGTGGACAACGATTTTTCTAAAAAAAAATTCTTCAGCGACGAGGCACATTTCTCACTCGGTAGACACTCAAATAAGTAAAGTTGGGCTCTGAGAATCCTCAAATATAAGAAGAGAGGACATTACACCAAAAAAAAGTACTGGTCTGGTAAGCTCTTTTTTGTTTGAAACCGATAATGGCGAGACTGTCACTGTCAATTCGGAGAATTATGGTGGTTTGATACTCGACTTTTTTTGGCCCGCAATTGAAGAAGCCTTGAACAATATGTGGTTCCGAAAAAATGGTGCCACGTACCATTAGCGAATATAGCTTTATTGCTAGAGAAATTTCCCGGCCACGTAATATCTCGTCTTGGCGATGTCAATTATCCATCGAGTTCGTGCGATTCGACACTGTTGGAATTTTTTTGGGGGGGGGGGCGAAGGACCGCGTTCATGCGGATAAACCTTTACCTCAAGCAGATCGAAGTTTGCAAAAATTCACAAGGTGATCATTTGGATGATGCAGTGTTTCACATATAATGCCAAAGTTCAAACTTTATAATACACAAGAAAGAACGGCTGTTTTCGGCCATGCCGAAGTCTTTATACCTTTCATGAACATATCAAGTTTATTGCAAATTGCAAAATTCGATTTTGATCATTTTCAGTGTCAATACCAATTTGAATTTACGCCTGTAGAATACCACATTTCTCACTTCCAGATGCTTTTTTTGGGGGTTTTCCTCATAACTAAAATTGTTATATAGTGTTCCGGTTTTGAAGATTTTCACTAAGAATATGGAATTCATAATATGTGTGGATAATACAAAAATTAACTCTCCTAGATGCTTTGTGATGGATTTTTGACTCAAAACCTCATAACTTAACAAATCGGTTATTTGGAGTCTATATGATATAATATTCCGATATCAATGGTTTTCACTACCAATATGTGTGCATGCTTCCAAACTTCACCCTCCTAGATGCCTTTTTAGCTAATTTTTTACCCAAAACCTCATATCTGGTTTTATGGGGGCTATATCATACAGCAGTCCGATTTCGATGATTTTCAATACCAATATGTAGTTTATAATCTTTGTGGATAATACCAAATTTCATACTCTGAAAATATCGGTATATGGGAGTTATATGTTATAATCGTCCGATTTCCACTTTTTAGGTACTTTTTTGACGGATTTATGAACCAAAATTTCAAATAGGAAAAATCAGTCGTATGTATGCTATAGTTGTCCGATCCGGTTGGTCCCGACAAATGATCGTTTAAACGTATAGGTGCATCTTGCTACCAAGTTTGGTTCAATATCTCAAAAATTTTGGGACTAGTTTGCGCTCAAACAGGCAGACGGACAGACGGACAGACGCACAGACGGACAGACACATGGACGGACATGGCTAAATCAATTCGGCTCATGATTTTGATATGATCGGTATAAATTTCGGTGGATCTATCTCTTCTTCTTCTGGTAGTTACTTACTTCGGACCAAAGTCAATATAACATTTCATGTAGGAATAAAAATTAATTTCAGGAAAAATATTATATTTTATTTACGTTCATTTTGGAAACCGCAAAATGGATAACCCTAGTAGAAGTCATCTTTGATCGAATCACCCGACTTTTCAGTCGGAGTGTGTGGGCAAACCAACGATATTTTGAAAAATCTCTGCAATGCAGATTTCGGCAAGAGGCTGGTATGCCGGAGGGAATAATAGTACTTGGCCGAGCTCCTCCTCAAATTTGTGGTTTTGCGTCTTGTTGTTTTTACCAACAAAACGAGTTTATCAAAGCGGTTCGTTATCGGCAAAAATGCAGCACGCTTACGTTCTCCAGAAGAAAATATTGTTGTTGTAACTCAAAGTGTGCTCGAACAGCCGTTCACATCTTTAGTATTTTGCAGAAAGACCTCAGTTTGAAGATGAGCAATTCTTAATAAAAAAAAATCATCTTTTACGATGAAACTCTATTTTTACCTAGATGGCGGCTATGTTAACAACGGAAACCTGTGACATTTGTAGCGATTGACTGTTTGGTGCGGCACGTGGACCAGCGACATCGTTGGTCCGTTTATCTTCGAAAAGGAGTGCAGAGCTGCTGTTACCGTCAATGCCGACTATTACCGTGCCATTTTAACAAAATAATGTGGAGAACGACATGAATTGGACTATTTTTTATGATTATCGGCTAAGGATACGTTCTACGTCAACCATTCATTGATGATACTACTTCAGTTAAAGTTCGTTGTGGTAGCAAATGCGGGTCAAATAATCGAAAATGTGGTCTACAGAATGAGCTACTGCCGCGGCAGATATATGAATGAAGTGCTCTTTCGTCATTGCTTGAAGACTCTCACCCGCAGCCGAACTTCTGGTGAACAGACACTGCACAAACCCACCATGTGATATAAAATACAAAAAAAAATAGCTCTGTCCCGCGAACTTATTCAATCCATTGAAGCTCGCCTGACTATTAATCGAAAAATATCAGCAACTTCTTTCCTTGTCTTGTCTAAAAGTGTAAGCCTCGCTTCATAGCATAGCATAGCTCAAATCTAACGTCTTTCGGCTTGGTTCTATTATTCGAATATGAAATATCAAATAATAAGATTTCCAAAACCTTTATAAATGAGCGTGTAAGATATTCGATTTAATTTAATTTTCTTTTCAACATGTTTATTACTACAAATGCTGAACAGCTGAAAGCAAACGAAAGGACATAATCAAACAATCTTTTATATATATACACCTATGTATATGTGCAACTCATTTGCACGTACACAAAGTACAAATGTTACCTTAATAAGAGCAACGGTACTTTTATTTTTGTCTACCACAAAAAGTACGAAAAGTCAACGAGTTAAACATTAAGTACCAACAAACAGTTATGGCGACACGATTATCCCTTTTTACACACGCACTTAGTGTATGTATTATCAGCTGTTTTCCTACCGTTTTGAACAATTTGAAGACAATTTTTTTGCGTGCACTTAAGCATGTATGAATATATACATATGAATATGTCGACATGTGTGCGTATGTGTATTTTCCTTAAATGTGCTGACCCCAGAGCAAAGTTTTAATTGTATCACGTTAACATGTTGTTAACAGCAATAAAAAAAATTTAAAAAAAGTGTTTTCTGCATTTACGCAAATACATATTGAGATGCGAGTGTTGATTGTCTTTTTTTGTTTTTCTTACACACACTCTCAACTTAAGAATACATATGAATAAGTGAATGTGTATCCAATTAAAGTACTTTCCTTTCATGTATCGGTATATGCATACATATGTACTTATGCAAATAATTGGTATCAGAATGGCCCAAATGGTGAGGGAGAAATTAAACTCAATTTATTGATTTTATTTCCTTTTTCTTGGTGGAAGGTAGGGGAAGGGCTAGTAATGAGGGCGAGTAAACAGAAAGATTAAATAAAAAGTTCACTTTGCAAACGTTTAAATATAATCCATTCGTGATATATTTCGAGGTTCCGTAATTTTGTTGAAAAAAAAACAGAAAATTCAAATTTAATTGGAAATGTTTATTATCATTCAAAAGAGCATTCTTTGGCATTTATTTTTTAATATTATCTCTTTCAAATGTTGGCCGCGGCTACGTCTCAGATGCTCCATTCGTTGAGTCCAATTTTCGATGACTCGTTCGAGCATTTCAATTGGTAACTGGCGAATGGCACGCATGATGTTTTGCTGCAAGGCCTGAATCGAAGCGGGATTGTTCGCTAAGACTTTACATATCCCCACAGGAAAAAGTCTAACGGTGTGATATCACACGATCCTGGTGGCTAATCGACCGGCCCAAAACGTGAAATTATCTGCTCATCGAAGTGTTCTCTCAATAAATCCATTGATTGATGCGATGTGTGACCTCAGACCTCAAATATTCGGTTATAATGACGCAATAATGGTCGCCATTGACGGTTACGTTCTCACCGGGATCATTTTTGAAGAAATATGGACCGATGATTCCACCGGCCCACAAACTACACCAAACCGCTGTTTTTTTTGTATTAAATGGCAGTTCTTGAATCTCTTCAGGTTGTTCTTCGTCCCAAATGTGGCAATTTTGCTTGTTTACACACCCATTGAGCCAGAAATGGGCGTCATCGCTGAACAAAATTTGGCTCAAAGACGTCGGATCTTCTTACAACTTTTCAAGAGCCCATAGAGCAAAGCGATGTCGCTTGGGAAAGGCTAACGGCTTCAGTTCTTGCACAAACTGTATTTTGTACGCTTTCAATTTCAATGCACCAAGTCGTTCCGAGACGTTTATTCCGAGTTGCTGCGAACGACGCCGAATCGACTCTCCGCGATCTTCGTGTACACTCTCAGCTCCGTCGCTATATTTTCTTCACTGCGTGCTGGACGTGATCTATTTGGTCGAATATTATCCAATAATGAGTGCTGGGTCTCAAGATGGGTGATGGTGTTATAGTACGAATAGTACGCTCAGTAGGCCGACTATGTTGACCCTGAGTTGAGCGAAGCGCGCGAAGCACATTCTTTACAGAACGTGAATTTTCGTAATAAAGTTGAATGAGTTGTAAACGTTGTTCAGGTGTAATACTGAATATGACAGCTTGACACGATTCACGCGTGATCTGTCAAAAAGAGGTTATTATGATGGAAAGGTTAAACTAGTGAAACTTCCAATTCAAAACTAGTTGAAGGAAATTCCAGTTGTAAACTAATATTTTAAAGAGAAAATTATACCAGTTGGTTCTTTGTTCGCAAATTACCAGCTGTGGGACAACAACAACACTTTTCAATCAACACCACCAGTCACCAGTATCTTGCGTCAATTTACGGTCATTCAGCTGAAGTACGCAGTTTGTCGTTAGTTTTCATATAATAACGATAGCCGATTTACAATTTGAATTTCGCTTTCAGCAAAATTTGTATTTTTATTTCCACGAAGATAAGATGCAATAACTAGTATTTAACTAGTATGAGGTTGATGCTTAATCCGGCAATTCACATTTCGTACCGGTCGAGTTTCTCCTTCAATTTGTGCGTGCATTTTGATATATTTTCCAACACACGGTGGAACCAACAGTTTATTTCAAGCCACCTCCGAACGCCTGAAGGATTTTTATGAGGATCTTTCATTTCATGTCCAAAGAACACTAGAAGGGGATAAGATTTCCTGCTGAGAGGTGGTGATTACAATTAGAATTTTGTTTCTATAAATTTCAATTTTGATCTCGTCAGGGTTCGAACTCTTACATATGGTGGCACGCATCACCAACCAGAAGGCTTCTGCGGTCACCGGTGATCGTAAGACAACACCATGTTAAAAAAAAGACCAGCTTCTAACATGAAAAAAGATGAAATATAAGCTGGTTAGTGTAAAAAATTTACTATTTTTCAGTTGAGTTGTGGCCAGCACATTTAGGCCTTGTGGTCCATCGATATACCACTATAAGGATTCCTTAACCTTCTTAAATGTATGAAGCATTCGTATTTCTAATATGTTAGATAACTTGAGATTCTTAATGCTTGCTGCGATTAGCTCGGCGAGACAGTCAAAAAATATTTTTTCTAGAAAGTGGTGTCGTGTGGTATTTGGTTGGTTGGTTGTCTGATTGAGGGCCTCACCACAAGCAGCCGCACCTAAGCGATTGAGTAAGTTTAATGTGCTCCCCCACTTATCCCAACTAAGATTTAATAAACTGACTTAATTTCTTATAGATTCATCAGCTTAGATATAGATGTCTGCGCTGTTGCCGATGCGCTTTTCAGGTAGAATGTTAGACCGAGTTATGATAGAATTCTCGGTATGTTAGCGTGGTGTTTAGTGCTGGATAATGACAGAGATAGTGTTTCACAGACATGTCCCTGCAGATGCGACAAAAGTCATTTGAGAAGCATTAAATTCTTTTAACGTGAATTTTAATTAAACAATGTCCTGTTATTATTCCAGTCGTGATACTGATGAAGGATCCGTCCTGAAGAAGTATATATTTTTACCTCTTAAAGTCAAGCGATGGCCAGATCAGCTTTACCATATTTCTTGGCATCTATCTTTTGCAGAGTTCGTTTTAGTTCAGATGGTTCCTTCTTTCACAAGCTCCTTCGCAATGCAGTTGCTCCGTGTATCTCTCTTTTCTTTACCCAGATTACGGTCCTGCTGCATCTCCCGCATACATTTTATTGTTACTTTCGAATTGGTAACGTAGCATGGTAGAGATCTGATGGCAGCTTAGTGCTAGAAGTATATGGTAATAGATTTTTTAGTGGTCGTGGATTTAATCAACCATTCGAAAGCTGCCGTGATGACAGCAAGTTCTGCTTGGAAGGCGCTGCAGTGATCCGGTAGTCTCATGCTCTGTAAAGATGAATATTGCTCCTTCTTTTTCGAGCATCTGTTGTTTTATAGTCTACCTCTTTTATAATATAAAGAAAAGATAGTGTCCGGCCGTACCCTATATTGCTGTCCCTCCAAGTCTAAACTGGGCTCGGCTTTGCCACTCACTTGAAGTGATCTGGTGGATGCAAGTGTAGAGTGTTTCCCGTACCATCGTGGAAGTCGATGGAAAAACTCCAGCGGTCTGCTGAACTCTGTCCAGTTTGCTTCTAAAAGTTTTTTTATATAGTACCGGAAAACAAACGGTGACACTGGATAAAAGGATAGGCTGGCTGCCTCTGTATACATACAGTGGACATTATATGGCCATATAGAGCACTTGTAGCTTTGCTTGTCCTTTCTGCCATGTTTTGACTCCAGTTAAGTTTGCTACCTAAAATTATACCGAGATATTTAAACCCAGTAAAAAGAGTGAACTCAGTGAGTATTATTAGAAGAGGTTTAAACACAATTGATTTGTTACTCCTGGTGAAGACTACCATTTCGTTTAAATCTACGTTGGTGTCCAGCTTGCAATCCTCACATCTTTTTTCTACTATGAGTTATGTGTTTTGAAGTAGATTACTTAGAATCTGGAGAGAGCGATGTCGTACGCGTAAGCTACCACGCCACAGCCGGAGCACTCTTTCTCTCTTTTTAAATTTTGCAGAATGGCGTGCTTACAGTGAGAAGCCAGAGCAGTGGATTGGAAACACCCTTTTGAGAGCTATAGTTAATAACTAGAATCCTTCTCTGCAGGATATTTACATGCACATAACGACACTGTGCCTTGAGAAGAAAAGTATTTAATTAAGCTCAAGTAGTTGCGTGCAGAAGCAGCTGTATATGCCTACGATAAAATTATTTTTCTGACTTGTATATACATACATACGAGTAACCACACAAATGTACATACAAATGTACGCTTTTATATTAATAGTTATGTAGTTGCATATTTGTATGTATATAAACCAGTTGAAAGCACTTTAAAGTACATGCTTTTGGCGTAAAAATCGATGCGCGCGCGTTTGAAATTCGAAATGAGCTCTTCACTATGTTACGTGCCGATTTTTATACACTCATCACATCTTTGTGTGTGGGTGTGTGTGTGGGTGTGTGTGTGTATGTGCATGCATTTTTCGGCTTGTTTTAGTCAGCTGCGCCACTTCGGCAATTGCTTTTTAAAGACAAGTGAGTAAAAAATCTGAATTCTTACAGCTTCTACGTCGATTACCAATGATAGAATTTGTTTACGAAATTGTTTAAAATTTTTTTGCTCTTTTTTCTACTTGAAATTATTACTTCATGTTACTCATTTGCAGTGATTTGTAAAATTTTATTTATTATTTTACTCTCTTTTTATAATTTCTTCTCTTTTAAATTTTTCTTCGTTGGTATAGGGTTTTTCAATAAGAGTAATATGATTTATTTAAAAAAAGGAAAAAAACACTAATTGTTAAGGAAATTCAAATGTTTATTTATTTAATACGAAGTACAATCGATACAATTAAATTCTGAATATAAAATCATTTAAATGGCCTCCACGACTTCTTTTGCATGAACGAACTCGATGAACTCCATTTTTGACCACTGATTCCATTAAATCAAGTCGCATGTCATGAATAGCATGTTCAATATTCACTTTTAAAGCTTGAAGGGAGTCTCGTTTATTGCTAAAGACCAATGACTTCAAACAACCCCACAACAAGTAGTGTAATGGTGTTAAATCACAACTTCTTGGAGGCCATTCAATGTAACAATTTCTTGAAATAATCAAATCTCCAAACCTTCCTCGCAATAATTCGGTTGTTGCCCGTGGTGCGTAACATGTATCCCCGTCTTGTTGGAACTACTGGATCTTAACAACAATCAACTTCTTCCAATTGAGGCCATAAAAAGTTGGTTATCATCGATCTATACTGCTCTTCATTGACAGTAACGGTGCTACCAGCTTCATTTCGAAAGAAGTACGGACCGATTATTCCACCAGACCAAAAACCACACCAAACTCTCAATTTAGGTGAATGTAATGGTTGCTCATGAATAATTTGTGGATTTTCATCACATCAGAATCGACAGTTTTGTTTATTTAGCGCATGAAAGTGAGTCTCATCGGAGAGGATGATTTCAAGGCAAAATCAGCAAATTCACGACGTTTATGGTGGTCCAATGTCTTCAGTTCTTGAACGAGAATATTTTTGTACTGATGAGAGCTCAAATTCTTTATCAAAATCCCCAGGTTGTGGTTTGAGACAGTTCAAATTCTTGAGAACGTCTTGGAATCGACAAATTGCGGTCTTTAGCAATACTTGCCTGAACGGCAGCAAAATTTTCATTTCTTCGACCGGTTCTTTGTCTTATTGGCACTTTAAAATTATGTAAGGAAAATGTACGCTCGAAATTTTCAACAATTCGACGAATAGCGAGCACAGGTGGGGACGATTATTACGACCATAAGATGGCAAAAGCGCACGAAAAGTTGCAATTTCAGAACGATTATTTTGATAAAATTTTTTAATAATTTGTAAACGTTTTTCTTGCGTATATCTTGCCATGATAAAAGTGTAAACATTACTGAGTACAATGGAAAAAATGGCAGATCATGACATATTAGAAATGGCCAAAACGATATCATCCCTATTGGAAAACCCTTTATTTTAAGAAGTTTCTTTGTTTTGCCAATGCAATTATAATTCGTGTAGCATTTCGTGTGGTATGTTTTCCTTTTTCCTTTACTTTCATGTCATTTTATTTGCTTTCCTTTATGTATCTTCTCTCTTTCTCCCTCTCTGCCACTTGCACACTTCACAATCTCTTGTATGCACTTTTGTTCCCAATTATGTAAGTTGACAGTGGCAGGGAATTTCATTTCACTTATGTCTTTTTTTTTGCGTAAGAAAATATGAGTATTTTCCATTTATGAATGACAGCAACTGCAAATTATATTGAATGCACTAACAAAGGCCAAGCATATTTCGTTCATTTACAGCACAATTGCATTGCTCTTCTCCTTTGCATTGCTCTCGTAATTCAATTTTTTAATATCTTTATATCTGTGCAATTTCAATGGTGCGATGTCAAATTTTGACACCAACGCAGTAAAGAAAAATTGCATTTTTTTATGCAAATATTGAAGTTTTTGCAACACATACTTTATAATATAAAAAAAATTGAGCTACATGCATAAATTACTATTCAAACTTCCAGAAAACTGAAAAATTGTGCTTATGAAAAATTTTCCACATCCACCAATTTTTCTTTTCTAAGTTTGCACAATTGAAGGTATTTTTTTTTTTAATTATTAATTTAAAGCTAAAAAATTTCAACTTTTATTCCTACCCTTACATCCTCATCGCTTAGCCTACAAACGTGAGCAACTCTTTCGCTCGATTAGCGCTAACCAACCTACGTGGAACCTTGGATAACGGCTAAAAGAGAGGAAGCCTCAGTGAAGCCTCTCCGACATATTCGGTTTAAGGTTAGGTTAGATTGAACTGATTGATTCTTAAGAGTCTATCTTAAACGATATTACGTTCATTGTGCCATATGGCTTAAGGGTTTATTGTAGTATTTTTGCAGTATCTGTTACCAAAGGAGCGACTGCGACTGGGTATTGAATTTAAGCCAAAGGGTTCGCTACATATATGTTAAATGTAAGCCTACTGACTCGCCACGTAGAAACCGACTCTACTGAAAAATAAAGCAATGTCTCCGATGAGAGATTCCACTTTACATGACGACCACTGCAACGATTTTAAGGTCAGAAGTTTAAGGGCATGCACCGAGTATGTGCGGTATTCCTATTGAGAAGTTGTCGTTGTTGTTGTTGTAACCGCAGAATATTTTCCAAATTGAGTTTCGAGGAAGATTTTGGGAGTGACTGTCCTTGGCCGGATAAAAATTCGGGTCGTTCCGGTATAAATACCCGACTGTCGCGAGAACATATCACTTATTTGCGCCCACGCCCCAACGGAAGAAAGGGAAGATGTGAGCAAAGAGGTTTTCTATGAGCGCACCTATGAGTGCTGCCCTCGCCACGATATCCAGAAGGTATCCTCGTCACAACAGTGGAGAAATTTATTCTCCACAACCCCAAATCGATTGAAGCTTGGCAAGTTTACCAGGGCCCAAAATTTGATTATCTGAAGTACTAGATTCTAACACCAGAAAACTCCAAAAACTCTTCGTTGATTTTAAAACAACCTTCTATATCCTTTGTTCGACAAATTTGCTCTCCCGAATGTCCCAAAACGCTTAGATAAAATTTCTTTATTTACCATCTAGCCCAGCGGCAAGAAGTTCGAGTACAAAACACCGTTATAAAATAGAAAACAGTCCACATTTCCTTGACTTTTGATCGACTTTGTAGTGGTTCTGCCAGTTTCGACTCAGTTGGAAGACGACATTCTGAAAGGTGTTGACTGGTTTCAACTGGTTTCATGTTTCCATGTTTCGTCACTAGTTACAATGAGTTTTATGAATGTGGAGTTGGAGCTGTGGCGCTGTAACATGTTTTAGCTACATTTAAGCGATTCAGTTTTAGACTTTGCTAATGTTTTCTGGAAGCACACACTCAATAACACAAAAAGAATACTTATATTGATGTATCCAGTGCTTTTACTACTGCCTAGATATCGCTGAAAATAAATATATCCTTAACCTTAAGCAAACTTCGGTATGTTTAGCTGATAACTTCGTATAACTTCTTCTAAAAGACACTATAAGAGTCCGGTAACATGAGAGAGAAAGAAAGTTTCAGTGTATGGCTTCGTGAGAGTCCACGGTAATATGTGTATTTTGATAAAATATTTATTAATGCCCTAGCGATATCCTGCAAAATGTCAAACACTCTACTTTGCATCAGCTTTATACTAGTTAAATACTAGTTTATTTATATATGTATGTGGAATTTCTTCCTCTCAGCATAGCGCGGAATTGTAATTTACAATAAATTTTTAAATTTTTGGTATTATAATAAAATTTTAAAATTTGTTCTCTCCCGTCGCATATCGAAATGTCATTTTCAAATTAAATCACAAATAACTATTTGCATTGCTCAAATGACCTACATATGAATATTTGTACAGGACATTCAGGACACGAACACAATTATATAGTCAAAAAGCAATAATTCGCACGTTTTAGGCATTCTTCGAGCGCAAAGCCGTGAGCTAAACACATACCGCATCCCTTCTCATATATATGTAAATATGTAATTATGTCACTTCAGCCACTCACTCATCACTAACGTTGAGCAATATCACACTGTTACCGCCTGCCAGCCTGTCAACGGCACTGACATTGATGATGATGTATTTCCGCTAGCTCTTCGTCGCCACCTACTCTATGTATATGTGTATATGTATATGTATGTACATCATGCTCACCCTCTCTCTCTCTCTCACTGTTCGCTGACATAAAAATGCAGGCTTATTTTAACTATAATTTTAGTGTGATTTTATGCTTAAATACAGAAGAGAATATAGTGCATACATATAACGGGTGATCCATTTCGAGTTTACCTACTTTTTTAAAGAAAAAAAAACAGAAAATGTATTCGAAAGAACATTCTTTAGCATTTATTCTTTGAAGATTATCTCTTTCAAATGTTGGCCGTGGCTACATCCCAGATGGTCCATCCGTTGAGTCAAATTTTCGATGACTGGTTCGAGCACTTCGACTGGTAACTGACGAATGACATGTGTGATGTTTTGCTCCAAGTCCTAAATCGCAGCGGGATTGTTCGTATAGACTTAAGACTTTACATTTCCCAATAGGAAAAAGTCGAATGATGTGATATCGCACGATCTTGATCTCACCGAAGTGTTCTCTCAATAAATCCATTGATTGATGTGATGTGTGGGAAGTGGCGCCGTCTTGTTGAAACCAAATGTCTCGGAGATCACGAGCTTAAATTTCAGGCATCAAATAGTCGGTTATCAAGGCGAGATAACGATCGCCACTGACGGTTACATTCTCACCGATATCATTTTTGAAGAAATATGGACCGATGATTCCACCGGCCCACAAATCACACCAAAATTTTGTTTTTCTGGAAAAAATGGCAGCTCTTGAATCCCTTCAGTTTGCTCTTCGTCCCAAATCCGGAAATTTTGCTTGTTTACATACCCATTGAGCCAGAAATGGGCCTCATCGCTGAACAAAATTTGGCTCGAAAACGTCGGATCTTTTTGGAACTTTTCAAGAGCCCATAGAGCAAAGCGATGTCGCTTGAGAAGGTCGAGCGGCTTCAATTCTTGCACAGGCTGTATTTTGTACGCCTTCCATTTAAGACCTCGACGTAAAATGCGCCATGTCGTTCCATACGTCAGTCCGAGTTGCTGCGAACGGCGCCGAATCGACTCTCCACGGTCTTCGTGTACACTCTCAGCTACGGCCGTTATATTTTCTCCACTGCGTACTGGACGTGGTCCATTCGGTCGAATATTATCCAATAATGAATGCTGGGTCTCAAGATGGGCGATGGGGTTGCGAATAGTACGCTCAGTACGCCGACTGAGGGTCAACATGACCATAAGTTGAGCGAAGCGCGCGAAACACATTCTTTGCAGAACGCGAGTTGTCGTAATAAAGTTGAATGAGTTGTAAACGTTGTTCAGGCGTAAGTCTTACCATGATTAAATGCCAAACAATACTGAATATGACAGCTTGACACGACTTACGCGTGACCTGTCAAAAAAGGCGATTGAAAAAGGTACCTCTACTTAGATCACCCTTTATATGTATATGTATGTAAATCCAGTAGGTAAGAATTCTTAAGCGATTTTAATAAATATGTATGTTTGTAAGGGTATGTAAAAAATGTAAAGTGACCAACAACAAAAAAAAGGTATAAAAATTTTTTCAGTTTGTTGAAGGCATCAAATTATAAATTATTTGTGAATGGTTTTACTATAAGAGGATTTAAGTGTACATTTTAACGAATTCAATTTAACGCTTGACTAAATATCACACGCCACAACAGCGCTGAGAAAAAATTTATCAATGCAAATATGTTCATAAGCACTTTTGTGAATATTTCGGTTTTTTCTTTCTTATTTCTCAATATGCAAATACTAAAAAAAATCCCAGGCAGCCATTCATATGTCAGCATTCGGCATTCAACAGTCAATAATAAATTTCTGAAAATCATCAGGTTGACAAATTCTCATAGCAAATAAAATTTTGTAGGGAATTAAGTTGGCGCGAAAAAAATTGTCTTATTTTTCGACAAACTTTCATAAATGAAAGCTTCGCAAAATTTAATGAAAAAAAATTTAATAACAAATGAGTATTTTTAATCCAGCGCCAACAAACAATAGAAAGACATGAAAAAATTCCAATGTTTATAGTATCATAGCAAAAGTTGGTTTAAACGTTTGTAGATTTGTATGTACATATTTCTTTCGATTGTGTATTTGACATAAGCATATGAATATTTAAACTAAATTTATTATAAAAAGGTTTAGAATCAAAAAAAAAAACAATTTTTTTTTTAATTTCTGCTCTTTGTGACACAAAAACTTTATCGAAAGTGAATTTTTTTTAATCTAGAAAAATTAAAATTTTTGAAGTTCACAAATAAATTAAATACTTGCATACTTCAAGCTAGAATTCAAGATTTCATCTATAAATATAAACATTTCATATTAAACTATATATTAGTAAAAATCGAGTGAAATTGATTTAAAAAAGGTTCAAAAATATATTTGAATACTTAATAGTAATATATGTATTCATAAATATTTTTCAAGTCTTCTATAAATATCAAATTCACATTTTTTATATTTATATTTCTGATTTCATCTGATTATAAAAACTCTGACATATTTCTGTGTCCTCCCGTCAATTTTTTATTTTAATTTTTATATACATACCAGTAGGTGCCGTGTCTTCCTGTATTTTCTCCAATTTTTATTCTAAATAGCATTTCATAGGGTCATTATAATTCTAATAAAGCATCAAATCAAATCGAAATTTTTAATTTTTAATTCTATTTTAATATTGATCTAGCTACGTTTTTGTAAGTGCGCCTCGTTAATTCACTACTTAAAGTCTCTCACGAAGATGTCAATATGAATGCTTCGAAGTAAACCGAACGCAGCCTTCGGCCACAAAAAATTACGCAACGCAGAGCACAAAATACGCACGAACCTATGCTTACAGCCAAATTGTCCCGATTTCTGTTAGTCTACCGGTAATCCTTTTCTCGTAAGCAAATTGAGCTTATTTCCTGATGATTATGGGAAACGAAAGTATTCCATTTAGACATATCATCTAAAAAATTTACCAAATCGAAGCATAAATAATTTTTTTTTGCTATTAAATCAGTCCTCATCCTGGAAATCATCGTCATCATTCACGTAAATCGATCCATAAATAAGATTTCGAATAGGTCCTTCCATGGTCTACTTTCCGGAGAGAAAAGAATATTGTTCCTACTAATCTACATAATTACGATTTTTTCGAATAGGTCAGTCCATGGTTCACTTCCCGGTATGGAGAACACATAAAAACCTATTCGCAGACCTACCGATTATAAAGTATATAAGAAATTTCATTAAAATCGGTTCAGCCGTTTTGGAAGAGTTCGAGGGCAAAAACTGTGACATTAGAATATTATATAGATAGAGATAGATTAACCTTTATTTACTTATTTATTTACTTCTAAATAAAAAATTTTGTCAAAACATTTTTATTTTTTGGATTTATATAATTGGTTTCAGTCAAAACATTTTATTTTATCAAATTACATAAATTTATGCACCGATCAATAATTTAACTGTTATTTGTAAGAGTTCTATTCAAAGAAACGAAATGGAGTTTACGAAACCTGTCGCTAGCTATGTTTTTTTTTTTATTCATTTCTTCTCAATTATATTTTTAAAAGTACAAAATATTCATTTTATAATTTACTTTGGTCAAAATATTGTGAAAAATTAATTTATGGCAACTAAATTACATAAATGTGTGACTTTATCAATATATTTACGGTGAATGAGATTATTCCATTATTCCATACATGGAAACAAAATGTAATTTTCGAAACATGTAGATGTTAGATGTTTATGCTAAAATATATTTTTCACAATTTTAATTTTTTTTAAATTATTGTCCTTCGAAAATATGCATAGGAATGTAAATGTTTTATATTAAAAGACAGTTTTCAACATTACTATAAAACTAGTAATTTACGTAAAATAGCTAAAAAAAATTATATCAATGAAATAGAATTTTCGAAACATGTCGCTATTTATTTTGAAATTTTTGAAATGCAGAACTACTTCTTCAATTTTTTACTAACCACCAACCATTAAGTGCGCTAATATTTAGCCTAAATACCACTACAACAAATTGCATGGCAGACGTTGGCTTAGTGGTAGAGCACTCGCCTGTGATGCTAGCATCCGTCGGTTCGATTTCTGCCAAAAGAAGTCTGATGAGGAGATGTAGTGACCTCCGTAACAGCTGTCATTTCTACCAATTTTTCTTTGTTATATAACAATATATTCAACTCAAAAAATTCTAAAAAAAAATCTTTAAATAAAACACATTTACTTATAACCACAAACAATTACAGGCCGCATTAAACAATCCTTAATTTAATTTAATTTAAATGAAAATTTCAAAACATATTTTCTGTTTTTTTTTATATATAATTTTGTCTTTAGGAATAGAAATAAATAAGTTTCTTAAACAGTAAAAATGTAAAAGAAAAAAATTGAAACATTTATAATTTTTTATATAAATTTTTGAAACTTTTTTAAAAATTTAAAAAAATTCATAAAACAAATATTTGCGAATTTCGGAAAAGTTTCCTCCCTGAATAAAAATATAAAAAAAAAACTAACCAAACCTAAATATGTTACAAAAAATTGCCAAAATATGAAATATTTTGTATCAAAGTGAATATATTAATATTTATTTTTATTGTTGTACCAATAAAATACATATCTATAATCGCACCAACATTTATAAAGAGAATGCTGGTTATGATAAAAGAATTTCACAAAAATAAAATATTGAGTACTCAAAAGTTAATAGGCTTCAAATTCCTGGTAGCCGGATTATATGCCATCGAAATTTCATGAATTTTACAGGTTTTCTGTTTTTTTTTTTTTATATTATTATTATTATTTATAAATTTTTTTTTTTTTTTCTTTTTTTGATGCGACAAAATAACACCCCACACTGCAAATAAACCTCAAATTAGTCAGCAAAAACCGGTTTACTTTTAAAAATTTTTGACTGAACTTTCACTGGTTGTAAGAGTAGATAATTTTTTCAAATTACAAAATTATTGATTGGTATAAAGCAATTGTATCAAATCGGTTAATAAAAAAATGGTGTATATAATATCTATACAAAATAATTTTTTGTGTTTTAATTTATACTTTAACAATTAAATGTTTACTTCGGTTCCAAAATAAACTAGTCTTACACAAACAACTAGTCAATTTAGTTTGAACTAGTATGAGAGGGGTATATTTCTGGTCGAAAACTGACAATTGAAGTTGCCTAGATCATATTCGTATCAGAAATTGTTTGTAAAATGTAAAATTTCAGTTGACCTACTAGCTGAGCTTGCTTGGCGTACTAGTTTTAAACTAGTTTTTAACTAGTTAATTTTCCGAATGGTACATATATACTTGCTTTTTTTAACAAATTTATTATCAACATAATTTTTTTGCGTTCATTTTTAACTATTACCTACAAAATTTCCAATTTCATTACACTCACAACAAAATACCAACTAAATATAATCCAATACCGCAAAATCCGTTGCGGAAATCCTTTAATTTATTAAATTTCCACTCAACTAACGGATATTCAATTAAATTTTGTTATTTGTTTCATTCGAATGGAATCCTTTGAGTGATTCCCCATTGGTAATTTGTTGGCAATAATTTCCCCAGCGTGTAAAAAATAAAAATCTTCATTTATGTTTGTAGTGAGATCAAAAGAGGAAATTTATTCATTTTGTTGTTTGCATATAAATTTTATATCTAATAAAGTCCAATTGTAAATAGTTTTTTGAAATATAAAATATTTTATTTAATATTTTTACATTTCCTTTTATTTTTCTTCTTATCTCTTTGGCTTCCATACGCTTTTATCATCGACTCTCATGGCTGGCTGTCTGTGCAATTTCCGTTTGACTGGCGTAAATATTGACAACATGCAACGCTGATATGAACCAACCAACAACAACAACAACCAACCAACCAATGAACCAACCAACCAACCAATCAACCATTGAACCGGCAATGATGACACTGCCAATGTGGATAATCGTGATAACTTTGATGATGGCATTGATGACGCCAACAAACAAATTTATAACTTTAACCAATACTACTAACGGCAATGCTATAAAAAACAACAACAATATCATACAAACAACATATTGGCGGTATACGAATTTGTTGTGACAGGTGTCCCTTCACAGCCTAGTAATTTCCGGGCCACCGATATCGGCGAGACCGCAGTCACATTGCAATGGTCGAAACCGACACATTCCAGTGAGAATATCGTACACTACGAGTTATACTGGAATGACACATATGCAAATCAGGATCATCACAAGTGAGTACATACATATATAGAGATACACATATAAGTCGTGCACAGGATATTGGCACTAATATTGCGCACATTCAATTACAACCCACATACACTATCTAATAAAATACTTATCGCCAGCGTCAATCTGCACGTGCATATTGATTTTCAATTGCCTGTTTTCGCTAGGTAATATGCCTGTGTGCGTAATATACATACATATGTTCGTATAGATTTGCGCGTTGTAATTGTTGATTGAAATCTTCTTAGTAATATATCAATATAAATATGTATATGGTTAAACATACGTAATATGTGCGCAATATTGATAAAAAAAAATCATTGGATAGTGGCCACTAATGCACAGGAAATTTCATATATGCCAATGTAGTGGAGTTAATACTAACTGCTACAAAAAATTCTCTAATTTTTTACAAAAAAAAAATCCAAAAAGGAAATTTTTATTAAAGAAATATATATGTGTATAAAAGAGATGTAAATATACATATGTTATAAAATATAACCCGAAAATTTTCCAGAAAGGAAATTTGCAGAAACTTATAAGAGAAACATGAGAAATAGGAAACCTTATACGCATCAATACACAGCTCTAGGTGTTACAAAAATTTCCCTTAATCAAGAAATTTCCCTTAATCAAGGGTGATCCAAGTAGTGGTACTGTTTTCAATAGCCTTTTTTGACAGATCACGCGTGAGACGCGTCAAGCTGTCATGTTATTTTTGTTCAGTATTGTTTGGCATTTAATCATGGAAAGACTTACTTCTGAACAACGGAACTAACAACACACCGGAAATTCAAGTTCTGTAAAGAATGTGTTTCGCGCGCTTCGTTCAACTTATGGTCAACATAGTCGGCCTATTGAGCGTACTATTCGCTACACCATCACCCATCTTGAGACCAAGCATTCATTATTGGATAATATTCGACCGAATAGACCACGCGCAGCGTGCAGTGAAGAGAATATAGCGGCCGTAGCTGACCGGACTGACGTATGGAACGACTTGGCGCATTCTACGTCGAGATCTTAAATTATAACCGTACAAAATTCAGCTTGTGTAAGAACTGAAGCCGCTCGACCTTCCCAAGTGACACCGCTTCGCTCTATGAAATCTTGAAAAGTGCCAAGAAGATCCGACGTGGTCGAGCCAAATTTTGTTAAGCGATGAGGCCCATTTCTGACCCAATGGGTATGTTAAACAAGCAGAATTGCCACATTTGGGACGAAGAGCAACCTGAAGAGATTCAAGAGCTGTCATTTCATCCAAAAAAAGCAACGATTTGGTGTGGCTTGAGGGCCGGTGGAATTATCGGCCTATTTGATACCTCAAATTGAAGCTCGCGATCCCCGCGGCATTTGGTTTCAACAACACGGCGCCACTTCCCACACATCGCATTTACACCGTGTGATAAGTAAAGTATAAAGTCTATGCGGGCAGTCGAAATGCTCCAACGAGTCATCGGAAATTGGACTCAACGGATGGACCATCTGAGATGTAGCCCCGGCCAACAAGAGATAATCTTCAAAAAATAAATGCTAAAGAATGTTCTTTCGAATGATAAACAATGAACACCATTAAACTTGAATTTTCTGTGTTTTTTTTTTCTTTAAAATAGTAGGAAGCCTCGAAATGGATCACCCTATGGTTAAATTAATTATTATTCATCAACTATTTCTAAGTATTGACAAATTAATTGATTCAATTTAAACCAAACCACAATCCAATTTAATCGTTAATTCTTAAATAAAATTTTTTTTTAATGTAACATCAATTACCTTTATAAAATACCAAACTACATTTTTATGAAGAAAAAATTAATTTTTTCACATGTAAACAATTGGAGAACACCTTAATATTTTCTCCCTTTTAACACTTTCTTAAGGCGCATTTCGAATACTGAATCATATACGCTTGATGGTCTCTATCCTGATACCCTGTATTATATATGGTTGGCGGCGCGTTCACAGCGCGGCGAAGGTGCAACAACACCACCCATACCCGTCCGTACGAAACAATATGGTAAGTAGATTTTTCACGATTTTCGCTTGTGTTTTTTTATATTCATAATAATAAATAACAACAAATATAGTAGAGCAAAAAGTATACGCCTTTTATATGAATATGCAATAAATATTATGCAAACATATAATATTTAAGAACAAAATACTCGTAATATAATGAATATGCTAAAAACAATGTTTTATTTTAATGAGACAAATACAAAAGACCACGCGTTGTAGTAGATACATTATACCATTATTAAAAAAAAAGTATTAAAATATATTCCATACTCAACGTCTCTGTAGTTATGAAAGCATACACACATTTTTATACAATAAAAAAAACTTAGTTTAAGTAACTCGAAAAAATCCCCAAAAATATGCAAACATTTATGCGCCCGTAGTGTAAGAATATGTTTCAATACCTCAGTAAACCCATCCTTAGACATATCCTCCTTCCATTAATTTGATAAAGAACTTACTTTATAAAACTAGCCCAACTTGAGTTGCAAACCAAAGCCTGCGTGGAAAATAAGGTAACCAAAAAAAAAGTGGAAAATGGTATGTGTGTATGGGTTCAATAGTATGTGTAAAATGTGTGTATTCTGAAAAAGAAAAGATAGTACTCAAGAATTTAATAAAAATTATTTTATATAAAATTAAAAAATATTAAATTTTTCTGTGTATTTTATTTTTATCTGTATGTTTCGAATATTTTTAGAAACGGTTTTATTTTCCTAATAAGTTTTTATTATATTTTTGTTATAAGAAAAATATTTTTGAAATGTAATATTTATGTTCTTATATACATATACATATATTTTTATTTTTATTTCGATTCTGATAAGTTATTTTAAACATTATTTCCTTTAAATTTTTTTATTTTACAATTAATACATATAAAATTATATTTAATTTATATACTTCATGTAGGGCACACAAACATATTTACTCATAAAACAATACTTATATGTTTTAGACATACAAATAAATATTTTATTATTTTTTTAAACATATTGAAATCAATACTTATATTAATTTTTAATATATTTATGTAAATATATTTATACAATTTATTAGACATGCATACATACCTTACCCATACCTTACATACAATATATATCATACAAACTAGTTTATACATACATAAATATACATATGTAATTACATATATTAAACCAATTCATTTAAAATACCCTCTGTTACATACATACATATATCATACAGTTATCTACATAAATGTAAATTCATGTATAACCTTATATACTGAAATTGAACCCTCGTTCATTTTGTAATTATTTCTAATTAACAATTAACGCTTTCCTGAACTACAATGCTTACTAATGAGCTTAACTAACTAAAACTAGAACTAGAATATATTCATCTATTTCGATTTTGGGCATCTTCAGCCTTGACTATAGCCTCCAAACGTTAAAAAAAACTCGACTCATGCTTCTCGCACGTGATCTTTCGGTATTTTGTGGCAGTGACGAACAATTGCTTTCTCTAACACATCCATAATGGCATATATTTTAATGCTCATTTCGCTTTCCGAAATTTGATTTGCTATTGGCGAACTCTAGAGGGAATTGTGTCACCGAACTGAAGTCCGGAACATGACTCTCAAACCATTTTTAGTTCACACGAGCTTTATACGACCGAGTGCAGAGTCTTGTTCGAATGTCCATCACCTACCACCGAAATATTTATGCATTGCTCGAAAGCAATATCGAAAATATTCCTAGTTATTAAGTCACATTAACTTTGACACTAGTCAAAACGAAAATAGTTTAAGGGAGTCTATTAGTGGTTTTAAATGAATCTGTGATTATTTGATATGAAATTTTACCTCGAGTGTTCATTCGTAGTCTCAAGTTATCAGAAACGCATTTAGTTAAGTGAGCACAACCATTTCGAGGGTCTCATGTACTTTTCCCATCCGTGTAAGCGTAATAGGTCCTCTGCTCTCTAGAGTTCAACTTTTGTTACAAAATTTGGTATAAGATCATGTTCCTTGCTTGTAAACAAAATTAACAGCTATCCCTGATGAGAATTTCATGCAGTCAGCAATATCGGTTTCACAGGTGCTTAGAAGTAAGCAAATAGCTTTGAAAAACTATAAGTTTTCTGTGTGCACTTCATTTTATAGACGAGAGTCACTTACTTAAAATTTTCTGCTTATTCGTGACATGCTTTGCCTGACATTTCAATTTTATAAAACCAAATCAGAGTAGTATAAAAATAAAAATAAAAATTAATAATAGTACAAAAAAGTTTAAAAACCTATGCAAGCCCACTTGCTGCGTCATATTTTTACCCAGATAAAGATTGTTCCTTTTAAGGCTCAAGGAATACAATTCAAAAACTAACAAAACCAATAACGCATTGTTCAAAAATTATATAGGTTTTTCTCAGAAATGCTTAATTATGAAAAAATAATAACTCCAAGATGTGAGTTTGGCTCTAAGGATTCGCACACTTCATTGTGTTTTTATTCAATCGTTCCTTCGTTCATTGATTTTCTATGAAATCTCGCATTAAATAAAAAAAATGTCATTTTCTCAGGACCATCTAAAAGTTTTATTTTGAGAGAATACTTTAAATTAATTTTCCTTTTAAAAATCACTAAAAAATTAATAAATTATAATCACCCTAATTTGTAGAGCCTATTCTCCTATTTTTTCAGAAATTTTAGAAGAAAAAATCTAAGATTTTTCACCTCTTGTTCTAGTCCAGTCCAGTGTCTGACACATTGCCAAATTGGTTACAATGTCTTTATCATATCATTTTACTGCAAAAAGTGCATTTGTCATATACTATTTATATAGCAGGTCAATTGAATAGTCCCGGCCAACGACAGTAAAACACTTTTTTTTTTGGCAAAATTAATTTTTTTTTTATTCAGCATAGTTCCCTTCAAGGGTGATACACTGATTGTAGTGACTCTCCAACTTTTCGATACCATTTTTGTAGTACGACTTGTCCTTTGCTTCAAAATGGGCCTCAGTTTCGGCGATCACCTCTTCATTCGACGAAAATTTCTTCCCAGTGAGCATTCTTTTGAGATCTGAGAATAGAAAATAATCTCCAAACACTGCACTTTGCACAGAGCTTTCTCATACCCAAATATTTGTCAGTGATATGATGTACACGTTCAGTTGATATCTCTAGAGTACCTGCTATTTCACTCAATTTCATATTACGTCCGTTCAAAATCACTTTGTGGATTTTTTTTTGATGTTTCCGTCAAACAGCCTCCTTTGGGCTCCACTGCGTTCGCCGTCTTTGGTGCCCATTTCACCACGTCTTAACTTAGCATACCAATCCTTGATGGTTGATTTTCCTGGGGCAGCGTCCGGAAACTCGTCATGAAACCAAGTTTTTGCTTAAACTGTATTTTTCCCCTTCAAAAAGCAATATTTTCTCAACACGCGAAATTCCTTTTTAGCAATTTTTTTCACAATAACAAAAGTTGCTTCTCTCAAAATGCTATAATTCACAAACTGATTATCCGACAGCTGTCCAATTTTACACGCGTCTTTTGAACGTAATTAATTAATTCTAGTAGCGCCATCTATGTGTCAGGCCAGGGGGACTTTCCAATTGACCTGTTATATACGCCTTATTAATAAAAATATACACGTGGAATAATTTTCATTTTCCTCAAAAAATAATTATTTAATAATCAATTTCTATTTAACTCCTTCAAATTACAAGTAGACTCTCTTAGATATTATACTTGCCTGAGCGTTTTTTTATTTTTCAATCTTCGAGCAGTTGTTTCAGGTTTAGTTTTTATATTCTCAATCGTCGCAAAACACCTTGCTTTTGCGGGTCTCTTCAATTTTGGCAATAGGAAAAAATCGCAGAGGACAAATCTGATGAATATTTATAGTAGCTGATGTGTTCTTTTTGACCCTTAAATTACGAGCTAGCAATAGCGAGTGAGGAGATGCAAAATCCATGCATTATTTTGCTCGTTTTGTGTCGCCCAAACGACGCATTACCGCAAAATAGTACTCTTTAATAACCTTACGATCTTGTGGTAAGAATACCTGAAGGACTATGCCTCAAATCGTGCCCAAAACTTTGACGTTTGTTCGTATTTTAAGTCTTTTTTTATGTTTGGCTTTTCTGAGCTCTTCCATTGGCACAGTTGCACTTTGAATTCGATGTCATAATTACGTGCCTTTCGATTCGTCACTTGTTATGAGCGTTTTAAGCAAATCCAAGCGATAATTCCATTCAACAATTTCTGAGCATTGCTCATGCTCAAATTTTCCGAAAAAAAATTCTACCGACATTACGATATTCTCTGATATTGTTGAAACTATTCCAATAGAATTTTTTTGCACTTCCATAATATTTGATACCAGAGCGTACTAACTTAAAAAAATCCACAATTAAAAATTCACCTTACTTTTGAAACAGCTACACATACTTCAGAGTATCGTCTTATTACTTCTATATTTCTTATAAAATCAAAGGACTTAAATGTTTGTTAAAAATACTTCTTTAGCAATTTCTGTACATTTATATATAGCAAAATTTTATTTAAATTAATAGAAGCAAACAAATAGAAATTTTATAAATATTAAATTTTCTCCAAACTCAACTGAGTAGTAGAGGGTAAACAATTTCGCGGTTTCCTACATTTTTAAAGAAAAAAACACAGAAAATTCAAATTTAATAGGGAATATTTATTATCATTCGAAAGAACATTTTTTGGCATTTATTTTTTGAAGATTATATCTTTGAAGTGCCGCGGCTACGTGTCAGATGGTCCATCAGTTGAGTCCAATTTTCGATGACTCGATCGAGCATTTCGACTGGTAACGGGCGAATGACACGCGTGATGTTTTGCTCCAAGACCGAAGCGGGATCGTCCGCATAGTCTTTAGACTTTACATATCCCTACAGAAAAGAGTCTAACAAATGTTGCGGAGATCACGAGCTTCAATTTCAGGCATCAAATAGCCGGTTCTGGCACAAGCTGTATTTTGTACGCTTTCAATTTGCGAGTTGCTGCGAACGGCGCCGAATCGACTTTCCACGGTCTTCTTGTAAATTCTCAGCTACGGCCGCTATAGTCTATTCGGTCGAATATTATCCAATCCATAATGCTGAGTCTCAAGATGGGTGATGGTGTTATGAATAGTACGCTCAGTAGGCCGATTATGTTGACCATAAGTTGTGCGAAGCGCGCGAAACACATTATTTACAGAACGTGAATTTTCGTAATAAAGTTGAATGATTTGTAAACGTTGTTCAGGCGTAAGTCTTTCCATGATGAAATGCCAAATATTACTGAACAAAAATAACATGACAGCTTGACACGACTCACGCGTGATCTGTCAAAAATAGGCTATTGAGAAAAGTACCTCTACTTAGAACACCCTTTACAATCTAGAAGAATTGCTTTACCAGCGTGATCAGTATTAATTTGTACAGACCAAAAATATCTTTATAAGTAAAAAAAAGGCAACCTTTTTCTTTTCTAATATCTGCTTCATTTAGTTATTCAAAATTCCGCTTATGTCTGACTAAGAAAGTCTAAAAAAACATAGATAACCAAATATGTAATCAATTGGTTTACAAAATTTTCTTCATTTCACCTTACTTACATAAAACTCACAAAAATTCACCATCATACATGCTACAATAATTTTTTTTTTTTTTTTAAACAAATAGAGCATAATTCAACATATAACATACTTCATGAAATGAAACTCAAACAAACTTCAGTTGGTTTGCTTTCGAAATATAAATATTTGGTTTATTTTGGATTTGCTTTGAAAACAATTCATTTATTATATATTTAACTTTTAACTAATTTTTCAATTTTCTCAATGAGCAAAGTTTATACGTCTTTGTGAGTGATTGTGAGTGAGACTGTGTGTGGTGAAAAGCGAAAGTATTTTTTCAGCACTAACACTTTAGCACTGATGCAAAGTAAAAAATATAAATGAAAATGTAGCAATTTACTAAGAATAGAAAAAAATTAAGCAAATGAAAATGCATGCATGATGTACTGAAGTTGTGCACAAAAGTTGCAGCACCACAAGTTAAACCAAAAAAAAAAACGTGCAAAAAATTTAGCACCAAATTATAAATAATTTTTTTTTTCACTGAAAACTTTTCACTATGTATTTTCTGTATGTAATTTATGCATAAAATCAATTATTTATATATAAACATACTATATATAATCAACAAATTTATATGAAAAATAATAAAATTGAAATTTTATTAAAACACCAGCACTTGCACCAGCACAAAAAAACAGCACCCAACTCGCACCCACTTATGCTATATATTTATATATATTTATAAATATTTTTTCTTTTCTTTTCAATTCAATGTGTCCTTTTTTATTTGTTTGATAATTGTATTTGCGAATATTTTATTATGAGTATTGGATTTGCTTGATAGTTATAAATATATTGCATGCGATAATTTGCACTATAGAAATATTCTTTTTAGTACGCCTATAAGTATGCTTTAAAAATGTTTAAAATGGTGATTTCTAGTGAATAATAATTTACTTTTTTTTTAATTTTAATGCGATCATTTCGTAATAATTTTTTTTAACTTTAAAATTTTCGTTTTATTTTTTTAATTATATTTTTTATCTAAAATTTACTTTCTTCGTGGCATAAGAGATTAACTTTAGACTCTAGTCTGTCCCCAGCAGCATTTTATGTTTAAATATTGCAACATAAATTTTACGGAGCTTTTGAATAGCTTTTAAACATTGATCCATTTCGAGGTTGCCTACCTTTTTGAAGAAAAAAACAAAGAAAATTCATATTTAATAGGGAATGTTTATTATCATGCGAAAAAAAATTTTTGACATTTATTTTTTGAAGATTATCTCTTTTGCCGCGGCTACGTCTCAGCTGGTCCATTCGTTGAGTCCAATTTTCGATGTCACGTTCGAGCATTTCGACTGCTAGCTGGCGAATGACACGCGTGATGTTTCGCTCCAAGTCCTAAATCGAAGCGGGATTGTCCGCATAGACTTTAGACTTTACATATCCCCACATTAAAAAGTCTAACGTTGTGATATCACACGAACTTGGTGGTCAATCGACCGGCCCAAAACGTGAAATTATCTGCACAACGAATTGTTGTTCTCTCAATAAATCCATTGAGTGATGCGATGTGTGCGAAGTGGCGCCGTCTTGTTGAAACCAAATGTCGCGGAGATCACGAGCTTCATTTCAGGCATCAAATATACGGTTATCATGGCGCGATAACGGTCGCCATTGATGGTTTCGTTCTCACTGGCATCATTTTTGAAGAAATATGGACCTATGATTCCACCGGCCCACCAACCTCACCAAACCGTTGTTTTTCTGAATGAAATGACAGCTCTTTTAATCTCTTCAGGTTGCTCTTCGTCCCAAATGCGGCAATTTGCTTGTTTACATACTCATTGAGCCGGAAATGGGCCTCAGCGCTGAACAAAATTTGGCCTTAGAGCGAAGCGATGTCGCTTGGGAAAGTCGAGCGGCTTCAGTTCCTACGCAAGCTATATTTTGTACGCCCTCAATTTAAGATATCGACATAAAATGCGCCAAGTCGTCCCATACGTCAGTCCGAGTTGCTGCGAACGATGCCGCATCGACTCTCCACGGTCTTCGTGTACACTCTCAGATGCGGCCGCTATATTTTCTTCACTGTGTGCTGGACGTGGTCTATTCGGTCGAATATTATCCAATAATGAATGCTGGGTATCAAGATGGGTGATGGTGTTATGAATAGTACGCTCAGTAGGCCGATTATGTTGGCCATAATTTGAGCAAAGCGCGCGAAACATATTCCTTACAGAACGTGAATAAATTTGAATGAATAATTATGAAAAGTCAAACAATACTAAACAAAAATAACATGACAGCTTGACACGACTCACGCGTGATCTGTCAAAAAAAGGATATTGAAAAAATTGCCTCTACTTGGACTTGGATCACCCTTTAGCATTAATCGGGAACCAGTTTTTTTTTTTTGCTCAAATTTAAGTCTATAAATTCTTTTTTTAAATAATAAACACAAAATTAATAGACTTTATGTAATTATCACTTTTTGTGCTTACGAAAGCAACAAAAACTTTTCAATGAAAAATTAAAACGAAAAGTACTCAAAAAATTATGCTTAATTAAATAATATATCTCCATATAAAAGCGGCACAATGAGTGAAGTTGCATTTTTTTATTATCTTTTTTTTATTCTTTTTTTTATTGTATTGTTTTTGCTTTTATTGTACTGTTATATTTTTTATAAATTTTTTTGCACTTTAAAAGATTTTTTCCAACGCCATTCGCGCAACTTACCCACAGTTCATTGAGTTCATCGACATGTGTTGATTTTTGTTACATATTTACATGTTTTTTTCCTTCTCAATTATACAATTGCTTTTTCAATTAATCTGTAGGTCGCCTAGTAGATATGGATTAATTAATTTAATTGTTATTTTTCCATAAATTATTGGCATTGCAAGTTTATCTACATGCTGTTCATGCATTGAATTTTTTCGTTATTTAATTTTTTTTAACTTTTTTCTGTTGTTGTTAATGCCGATAAGCATTTGTAAGGTTCAAAGTACAATGCTCATTATATTGATGGCATAAAAACAGTGCTCTTTGACTGCTTTCTGTTTATTTTTTAAGTTTTTTTTGCAAAAAAATTCTCATTTTTTCTTAATATAATTCACATAAAAATGTTGAGTTAATTAGCTGTTGGCAAATATTATTCATCTACATGTTTTTTAATAATTAATTTGCTAAACTTACAATTGCTTTTTTTTTTTTTTTTTTTTTTTTTTGCTTTTTAACAGCTTGTTTAATTACTTTTATAAATTTATTTTATCCTTTTGCATATTTATTTGTAATCTATCAATATGCATGTATTTGTGTTGCACGATATTTGATGATAATGATGATTTTACAATTTTTACAGCTTATTTCACGCATTATTAAGTCATTAATTTTATGTAAACATACAGACACTTGTGTTTTTTTTTTGTTTTTTTTTTTTTATGTAATAGCACTTCGTTTTGGTATTGTAAAATTGAGGAAATATTTTCATACAAAAAAAGATACATTTCATTCATATCATAAAAAATAGCTTATAATAAATCTGATTAAAATTTAGTTGCTAATGCGGTTTTGGGCCTGTCTCCACCAGTTTAAGAAAAAATCAAAAACCAAATATTATTTACATTTTGATTTTGGTTGATTGGTTGCAAGGTGTTTAAGGAAGAACGAGCGTTCGCAGTTAATCAATTCGTCCTTCGCTAAAAATCGATAAAAATCCATCGAATGAGAAATTTTATTGTGCAAGCACTCAATCAACGTTACTACGGCGTTGTGAATGGTCAGATAGCTTCAGTTGTTGTATAAGCTGGACTTTATATGGATATAGGTGTAAGTCCAAGTTCAAAATACGCTATAATGTGCCGTAAAAACGTCTCAGCTGTCGAGAACTTCCGAGAAATAGATACTTTCGAGAACTTCGGCTACAGTTTCACTTACAGCAGCGATATTTGAAGTGGAACGAACAAAACGATAATGCACAAGCCTTACAATATCTGTAGCCGATCCAGTCTCTTCAAATTTCTTTAAAATTTTACCACTTGCTTGAGCAGTTGGACGATTATATGCACTATAATCTCCCCTTGGCTGCGTTTGAATCACCATTTTTGTAGTAGGTTTCAACATTCTTAACGCATTGTGTGGTTGTTAAGCGATCCATTTTCATAAATCCCTAATTTTTAACTAAAACAAAACATCATTGGTTTGACAGTTAAATTTGACAGACATCAAAATACAGCTCTGAACTTTCAAAACCACTAAATGGATAACCCTTTAGTTTTACCTTTTAAGTGCGATCTGACAGTCATCTCAGCCTTGATCGGTTTTAAGTTGTCATTAGGTAGTGTACTTTTCTGAACCACTGAGTCGATATCCGATCTCGAGCGCAGCTGCTCGGGTACTGAGAATATACTTAATGACCGCTGTTAGGACAGTTCCTGTTAGTTTTTGGTCTTACTACGTTTCAATGGAAGCTGAAACCCTCAAAGTTTGCTTTACATCAGTTAACCTATGATTAGAGATAGGAGAAAGAGTGCTCCATAAAGACCTGTCAATCCGATATAAGGTTGGTGTTCCATTTATAAAGGTTGGTGTTCTTCCTTATTTATCATAAGAAAAGTAAGTTTTTTCAAACAATACAGATCCTTCGTCTAACCCTACAGTTGGCATAAAATAGTTGGAAGTTGAGTGCGGATAAGACATTGACCCGCCTCTGCTTCACGCAAATCTTTCCAGCTTATGGCGTTATCATCTCTTAATTCACACTGCCTCTTTCCAGTAGAGAAATATGCCAATAATATATGCCCTGCCCTCAATAGAATAGTGGACAAGAGCAGATGAATCCTACTTCACAGAGATTCCAGAAAAAAGTATGTATCCCTAAATTGGTGCGAAATTTCTCCCGAATTCCGTGCTTAGTTCTTTATTCTCCTTAGCTAACATATTCAGGATGGACTCCGTCAAAATCACAGCCACCTTCCACCTAGCAAAGATATGTATCTTCTGGAGTTTTCGGAAATTTATGTCATAAATTGATGTGTCTTGGAGTTGTGCCACAACTCCGTACGTCTTTCTACCATTGAGCGGATGACCGGTATCTAATTAAAAGTCTGAAAATTGTAGTTTTGATCATAATAACAATCATTTTACGTCATATCAACAATCATTATTGTGATCGAGAACTTTTTTCGGTTTCTAAAACGACTTTTATACCCGACTTCACGTTGAATTAGCGCTTTTTTCAGTTAAAAATTTTGCAATAATTTTGTATCTCGGTTGATGTAAGCATAAAGTTAACACAAAGCTGTATTCAATCCAGTGGTAATTCAGGTTACTTCAGTACTATTCACTATCCTCTCTCTCTCTCACGAACAACGTATTTATTAAATTTAAAGATAAAATTAAGTTTTTGAAGTGTTAATTAGACCCTATTTAAACATAGTTTACTCAATATAAAGAAATTTGATGAATGAAATAGTTAAGATCACCTGTATTTTCTCAAATTTTGCTTTGACTATACTATCGATTATTCTAACCGATAAATGATAGCATAATTATATGAAATGGGGCGACATAAAACACTCTCTTTTACGCTCTTGCTCTATCATTCGTTTACTAATAAGGTTTTGAAAAGAGCGAGGTAAAAGAAAAAAGGGAACATACAAGGTTATCCATTTTGTAGTTTCCAAAATAAGCGTAAATAAAATGTTTCAAAAATATTTTTTTCATGAAATTCCTCTTTTATTGTAAGATTTGGATCTTGGCATTATACGTACAACACTACATCATTTAAATGACCGTCTCGTGAATTTTTACAAACTTCGATCCGTTTGAGGTAATTTTTGACCACTTTTTGACACATATTGGGCGGTATCACAGCCATAACTTGACGAATATTGGTTTAGTGCTCAAGAGTTAAAGGTTTATCCGCTTAAATTCAGTTCTTCGCAAAACCCCCAAAAAAAAAGTACTCAAGAATTAAAGGTTTATTCCCTTAAATTCAGTTCTTCGCATAACCCCACAAAAAATTCCAACGGAGTCAAATCGCACGATCTCGCTGGCCGATTGACATCGCCATTACGAGAAATTATGCCTCCGTGAAATTTCCCTCGCAAAAAAACCGTAATCGCTCGTGTTGCGTGGCATGTGACGCCACTTGGTTGGAACTGCATATTGTCCAAGTCATGTTTTTCAATTGTAGGTCAAAAAAAGGTCGGTTATCATACGACTATAACGCTCCGGATTGACAGTGATAGGGGGTGATGCGAAAATTTTGATTATTTACAAGTGAGAATGAAGTCCCTAATGAGAATAGTACCTCGCTGCTGAAGAAAATTTTCTTGAAAAAATCACGATTCAGTACTTGTTGTTCAAGCACTCAATCGATGTAACTACGGCGTTCTGAAAGGTCAGCTTGTTTCAGTTGGTGTGCGAGCTGGACTTTATATAAATGTACGATAGATGTAAGTCCAAGTGCAAAATACGCTATAATGTGCCGTAAGAAAAACCCAGCTTTTGAGAACATCGATAAATATATACATTCGTTTCTTCGGCTACACTTTCACTTACAGCAACGAAGTTTGAGTTGAAACGAGCAGAACGATTGTGCAAAGGCATTCAATATCTATAAACGATATAGATTCTTCAAATTTTTTTTTTAATTTTACGAATTGCTTGTGTAATTCGACGATTATGTGCACCATAATCTCCTCTTAAAGCATGAAATGTGGTCAAGTTTTTGATCATAATTTTTTTAGTGGGTTCTTACAATCTTAACGCGAAAACAAAACATCTTTGGTTTGACAGTTAAGTTTGAAAGATGATAAAATACAACCCTGCACTTTAGAAACCACTAAATGAATAACTCTTGATAGTAATAAAAGACATTTTCAGGTAAAAGAAAGAAAATACTAGTATAAGAAATTATTTCCTCGATTTTTCACACGCTTTTTATAATTGTTTTAAAATATTAAAAAGTATTTATAAATCAGGTTAAGTAAATAAAATTAGTAGCAAGTAGTAGTATTTTATTTTATATGCATATATATGTATTATTTTTATGTAATGCGTATTTTCGACATTAATATTATTATTTTTTTTAAGTGTTTAGCGTAAATTTGCTTCAATAAGCATTTTCTTCAGTTAATTGTGTAAAAGTACTTTTTTATTTTTTTAATTTTGCACCAGAACCTAAGACCTATAAATGAATGAAAATTTAAGTTACACCTAAGTTATTTATGAATTGTTTTTTTACCAAATTTTTATATCCCTTCTCCAAAATGGTTTATGCAAATTAAATTTAAAAAAAAAAACTAAAACAATTGTAAAATATTAAAAAAAAAAATATCCTTTAATCCAGCGTATGTACAGTGAATTTAATGTGTCAAAATATTTTGATTTTTCTTATATACCTATCTTGCTTCCTATGAGAAAAACAAAAATTCAATTAACTCCTCACAAATGAGTTTTTCAGTTAACAATGCCCTACTTACAAAATTACCTTGCCTTGACTCACCCGATCAAGTGTATCCAATGTTTTTTTTTACAATTAATTTTTATTTATTTTTTCTTGAAAATTGCACAATTTCTCTCACTCATTCTCTTTCTCAATTTTTCTATTTTGCGTGCTGCATGTTTTTTTGAAATTAAACATTTTCTTTCTTAACTAAATCCTGAATGTTTCAAGTGATGGAAGCTAATATTTATTTAAAACAAAATGTGTGTTTATAGAAAGTACCCTAAGAGCACAAGAAAGTCTTAAGTAAAAAAAAAAGGTGTGAAATATTTTCACACAATAAATTTTTTATTTTTTATTTTTTTTTTAGCCTAGAGACGCACCAATTTCCTTAGCCTCCATTATTATTTAATTTGATATGTATAAAGTGAAAAAAGGTATATATATATATATTTTTATATATATAAATAAATTTGCATTTTAAATAAATATGAAATATTTAAATGCAATTTATGCTTTTTAATTTAAAGTGTCAAAATCCTTTAAATGGAATTGATTTAAAACGAAAAATGTTTTAAATGAAAATGAACCAAAAAATATGCGCAAAATTTTCACGTACCCAAAAAAATGGCAAAATTTCAAATGAAAATGGGAAAATCAAAAGGAAAGTAAAAATTTAAAACAATTTCAAAAATCGGCGACATCAAAAATGTTGAAACTTGCATAAACCATTGGTGATTTATTTTAAATAAAATTATTATCAAATAATAATTTATAGCATTTTTTATTTATTTTTTTTTTTCGTATTGAAATGTTATGCCTTTTATTTCGTATTAAACCATTTTAATTAACTAATTTATGTATGTATTATTTGCTAATTTATTTGTCATGTTTTTTTTTCCTTTCTTTTCATTTCGTTTCATTGCTTTTGCGTTGCTTTTGCGATCCATGTTTTTGCGTTTGCGTTTCTCTTATGCTGGATAAACAAACAACAAAAATTATCATAAAAAAATAATATATTAATACTATTAAACAAAACCAAAAAAAAAACAAATTTTTTATAAAAAAAAAACTCAATTTATAAAACACAACAAAAATATTTCAAAAATACATCCACATTTTGGCTGCTGTTACATTAAAATAAACTTAAAAAAAACCCCCATTAAAAAACAACAACAATCAATTGAACTCACCAACAAATCACCATGAACAAACATAACAATTAATCACAATAAAAAAATATAACAAAAAATTTCAAAACAAAAATCCAACATAAAACTCCCAAACCAAATGTCACAAAAAAAAAACAACAACATCAACAACAAATCAAAAACAACCCACATTTAAATTGAAAACCGCAAAACCAAACTTGTACGTTCCATTCCATTCCGTTCCGATTTCCTCCACTTAGTACCAGGTGCACCGCCGCGCAATATCACTGCCATGGCCACCAGCCCCACAACAATATCCGTCTCATGGTTACCACCGCCCGTGGAACGTGCCAACGGTCGCATCATCTACTATAAGGTTTTCTTTGTCGAAGTGGGTCGCGCCGATAGTGAAGCGACCATAATGACTTTGAATAAGACACACATCGTGTTGGACGAGCTGAAGCGTTGGACTGAGTACAAAATCTGGACGTTGGCCGGCACCTCAGTGGGCGATGGGCCGCGCTCGCATCCGATTATTGTGCGCACGCATGAAGATGGTATGTATTGTTCGTTAGGCGAGTTTGGCTCGCATAAGTAAATTAATATTTTTTTTACATTTTTATTTTAAAAAAATTCTTAATTTTTTGTAGTGTCGAAATTTTTTTAAATTTTCTTTACACTTCTTATGATTTTTAAACAGATTTTCATATATTATTGGAGCACAACAGAGTATTTTCTTATTAATTCTAAGAATTTTTAACAGAAACTTTTTTCTAAAAATATAATTTTTAGTGGTAAAACTTTTATTTAATTATTTTACAGAACTTTTATTATTTTAAAAAATCTGAATTTTTTAGGAGAATACGTTTATTTAAATTTTTTTCAATTTTTTTCCTTTTTTTAAACATAAAACCAAATTTCAGTTATGTATGATTTATCTTATAAAAAATTTATAAATTTTATTAGAAATGATAAAAATTTTACGAAAGCGCGTTTATTTGGTTGTGCTCCCTTTTTGTTAGTTTTTATACACATATATTTTGTGTTGAAACATCTTTAACAAACTTTTTCACATTTTTTCCACACATTTATACAGGTTTTTTAATTGGTTTAAAAGATAATAATTAGTTTAAAAATATTAAAAAATTATTTTTTTGTCAGAAACTATTGTTCCATTTTAACACATTTTTTTCAAATATATTTTTAATTAATGAGTATAATAATTCGTTAAAAAAACACATATAAGAATTATCCTAAATTTTTAATTTTTTTTTTTTTCAAATAAATATGTTTCATTATTACTTTACACACATTTCATAACCATCATTAATATTCATAATTTTTCACACAAGTTTTTTCTACACCTTTTTGCATTTGCTGAATCTTACTTTGTACTAATGAAATGTTGACATTTTTGAATTTTGTCTCGACGTTAACAAAATGCGGCATATATTTTTGGATATCAGCAAAAAATAAAAAAATTAAAAAAATTAAATTTTTTTCCTTATTAATTAATTTTTCTAGGCATTTCAGTGTTTCGATGGCGCATTGACAACCGAATTTTTGATGTCAACGTCATAAAAAATATATATATTTACATATAAACATATCTATCTATATCTATATAACCCAAATCATATTTAATATAACCACATAATCATATAAAAAATAATTAAATATTTAAATTTTTTTTTTTGTAGTTATTTGTTATATTGTTTTTTTTTTTGTTAGTTCGTTACTGTGATTAATATTATAATTTTTATTAAAAATATCATTTCCAGTTTGTTCATAAAATGTCAAATAAATTTTTTTTAATATATTTTTTATTTAAACGAATTTTGAAACTCTTGAAATATTTGCATATAGAAAAAAAAACAATCAAATCAATATAAAATTTTATAATCACAATATGCTACGACAAATTATTTTTTAATTATACTATGAACAAGTAATTTAGAAGTTCTCGAAAACTTCAATTTTGTTTCAGAAATTTTTTAACAAATTTTTTCTTAGAAATTACGTGACTTATAACAAAAGTTTTACATAAAAGCGATAATTAATTGTGGTTTTTGACGATGGCTCGCTCCCAGCGTTATCTAGCGGCTTAATTCTTAAATTAATAAAAATTTCTTACGGTTTTGTGACTAATTTAAGTGAGTTCGAATTTTAAATGAAATTTTACCAAAAATATATTGATGCCAGCAACACCTAAAGGAATATCTGGCTAATGGAAGCTCTGTATTAGAACAAAACTTAAATTTTCTTGATTACAGCGCCACCTATTAGAATTCACAAACAAAACTCTGTAAACACTTCTATAAAGAAAGATATCAAGAATATTAATAATATTCTATTCTTATACTCTTCTGAGTCGAATTTCCTGCTGCTTTTTCAAAGATATGCAAAGAAAAATAGAGTTGTTGTCTTCTTACGTAAAGCTTGGGTTTTTCAGTGTACTGCATCCGAAATTAATTTCCATTTTGTCATAGAAGCTCGTGTTTGCTGCCAACTATGTTTCCATGTTAAACCGGTTCCAAGTGATAGTTTCTTTTGGTATACTTTCGCTTGTATGAAGCATATCTAAGGTCTCTCCAAAGCGCTCAAAAATTGTCTGTCATGATTGGGAATGCTTAATCCTCCCTGCCATCTTTTTCCATCTCCTTCATACTTGTTGAAATCACATCTCATACATTTTCTAGAAACTTGACGGAATGGCAATGAAGGAAATGTACTTTTATACTTATTAAAAAAGTATTATCCATGAAATTAAAGGCTAATCCGCCTCTCTCTTATGGATCAGCTGGCAGCCGTCTAATATATGGTACAACGAAATCACCTTATTTCAATTTTGACTCTGAGGGTCCTAGAAGCTTTGATTTCTTTGAATAATTCAATTAAATTTCTTGAAATAATTCCCAACCCTTAGGAGTGACTGGTATAGTACTTTATAAGAAGTCACCAAAGTTTCATGTTATCCAAGCAGCATGTCGAGGATTGTTAATACATCCCTTACGTCCCAACCATAGCCTTCAGATTTTAATTCACAAAGTGTCAATTCCAAGTTCTTGTAAATTTCCTTGGAGCGCACGGAAAGACCGACAGAAATGGCAGTATATAAATCGTCGTCATCAAGGCTTCTAATAATTATATTTGATAATACGGCACGCGCGGGCTTGTTAGTAATCTTAAGTGCATCCTGCAAGACGTCTATCCTTCAAACTTTCGTTCTTTTGGACAAAGTAGAAAGTGAATTGCTTCCCAAGCAAACTAAAACAAGAGGAAGGCACCGCAGAGTAAAATAAGTTCCTGCTTCTGAGCCTTACATTAAAGAACTCAACGGCATTTTTTTTTTTTTTTTTTTTTTTTTGAAAGTTTATGTCTCTTACCCAATAATTTAGCTAGCCTTGGAAAAACAACTTCGAGCTACTGTCATCTTCACATTCAACTTACATATTTATTTAAGGCTTCAAGTTCTCCCAAAAATCCCAATTTGATAAATTATATCATCATTTCATTCTGAAATTTTTTTTGTATTTTTTTAAATTTTTTTTTTTTTGCTTTTAGAGTACTATAATACTTAGAAATCAGTTCATCAGATCAGAAAACATTCAGACAGCATTTTTGTATGCCTACCTGTGCCCGTAATAGAAGAAAATAGAAGAAAATTGAACCTCAAAAAAAAAAAAATAACGCCAAGAGAGACTTAGACAATTTCTATGAATAATTCAATTAAATTTTTTCTACTTAAAACTACTCTTAAAGTTCGCTATTTGCAAGAAAGTGTTTTTTTTTGTTTTTTGAAAAGGAAACTCACCACTCTGATATCAGTAAAGAAATCGGCATTGTCAAATACGCTTAGATCAGAAAACATTCAGGCAGCATTTTTGTATGCCTACCTGTGTTATTGGTCAAACACAGCCTGTAATGGAAGAAACTTGAACTTGAAACTTGAATTACAAAAAAAAAAACCAAAAGATGCTTAGACTATTTCCAAGAAAAATTTCATAGAATTTTTTCTACCTTAAACTACTCTGAAATTTTCTATTTGCCAGATAGCGTTTTTTTAAAAGAAATCAGCATTGTCAAATACGCTTAGAAAAAGCTCAAAATTTTATATTTTTCCAATTCAAAGTTTCAAAGTTTTTAAATTTTCCTTAGAAATTTCTATATTTTCCTGTATTTTTTTCAAACTTAAATTATTTTCAGAATTTGTTGTAATGAATTTAGTATGCTTTAATATATTCTGCTTTATTTTTATTCTTTTTTTGTTTCAAATGAAAATTCTTTTAACAGCATTTTTTCATATTTTTTTTGTATTTTTTTTTTTTGTCTTTGTTTCAAACGAAAATTCTTTTAACAGCATAATGAGTTGGAATTTGTGCAAAAATTTTTTTACATACATTTTTTCTGCTCTGCCAAAGCGATTTGTTGGCACGCTGTAACATTAAAAAATATATAAAAATGTTACAAAAAATAATTGCAAACGCATATTTTAAAATATGATACATATTAACAAATAATAAATGTTTATTAACTTAAACAATTAATTTTTTGTTTGTTTTTTAAAGTGTAAATATTTTCATTTCAATGATTTTTCTCGTTGGAATGTCATTTTCAATTCTTTGAACTATTAACATTAATTTCTTAAATTAAAGTTGTTTATTCAAAATATTTTCGTTTGTTTCGCTGTTATTTAATTTTATGGAAAAAAAGTTTTTTTTTTTTGTTAAATATTCGATTAAAAAAATTACTCGTTACATTGGCACAAATTGCATATTTTTTGGCGCAATCACAAAATGAATTTTTTGCATTTTACGCTATAAAGTATATATATAAAGAATATATATGCTTAAAAATATGAACAAAAAAAATAAATATGTTGAGTAACATTTCACTCAAGTACGCATAAAATTTCCATTTAATGGAAAATGATTTTTGAAATGCACTTTATATGTATGTATATGTCATGTACTACCAACAACAAATATATAATACACCTCACTTATATATGTACATATGTATGTCTTAACACACCTAACTCTCGATATATGTATATATTTGTGTTTATTGATTATAAGCACTAAGTTATAATCTAAATCAAATGCTAAACTTAAAAATGCATAAAATTTTTAAACTTTTTTCACACACCACGTTACCTAAAAACAAAAACAATGCACAATTTTGTACCTAAAATTTTTTTTTGTGTAAATGCTACTTTTTGATATTACCTGCACATATCCACATATTTACTCGTTGTGTGTACATGTAAAAACATTTATATTTGCTATTGTTAATTTTTGCACAATAATTTTCTTGCTTCCATTTAAATATTTTTGATCTGTCACTTCATTTAATGTGTAATTGCCTTTTATCTATTTGCTACATGCACTTGTCTCAAATTTTATTATTTCACAAATGAAAAAAATATTGAAATGTAATGTCATGTTTTATGCGCACTCAAATGGTGCAAGTAGTTTATAACACACACACAACTGTCAATTTTTTTTTTATTATATTCATTCATATACTTACTATGTATTTGTATGCAATGGCATTCATTGATTTTCATACAAAACTCAATAGTTGACATTACGCAAAAACAAAACACACAAACAAAAACAAACTCATTGAATTTAATTACAATTTTGTCATTTGTTATTATTTTTTACAAAATGTGAACATTTGCAACATCCATACATATATATTCATAATTATGTAGCTTTTATAGTTGTAATTTTTTCCATTGTATTTGCTCTGGCAAAAAAATATTGTACATACTCGGCATTCTGAATTCATTAGAGCAAATTAAATTTTAATAAAATTTTACAGTGACATGAGTGAGAGGCGAATTTTTAATAGGTTAATAATTTTTTAATTTTTATATAAATTATCGCAGTTTAAGTTTAATTGTGAGTTTACTACTTACGAGTATTCTTATATGGTGTAGGTTCCGCTTAACCAACTATAACCTGTCAACAACAGCACGCCAGTCAATTCCTTCTTTTTTACTCCTTTAGGGTAAGGGGTTCAATAATTTATCTGCGGTAAGCCATGCCGATCGTAAGAGACGACTAAAATCCAATAGTTCCCGCGACAGTCGGGTCTTTATTACTGTAATGGTCCAAAAACTGTCACTCCCGTAATAATCCCCGAAAACCATTTTTAGGAATTTTTCTGCGGTTACAACAACATCCCTTCTTTTTTGAAACTAATCTTACCAACGGATCGAATATCTTCCTTCCTTCTTCTTTGTCTTGAGCACTTTCCAAGCTGAAGTGTTTTCATCCATCTCGACGATGTGATCTAGTGTAGCCGCTGAATAATGTGAATTTTGTCTTGTATCTGGTACAGCTCAACGTGCCACCGGTTCGCCTCCGCTTATACCCAAATTTCCATAAATCTTTCATGAAAGATTTTTCTTGAAAACTCATAGTGCCGGCTGCTCAGTTGTAGAAGAACTGAAATGATAAGTGACTTGTAGAATTTGGCATTTGTTCGTCGAGAGAGGTTTTTACTGTTGGCAAGAGTGATTCTGTATTGGTTTTCCAAACCTATATTGTTGTTGGAGTTATTGCTAGTCCTAAAATAGGCGAAATTATGTACAACTTCAGAGTTACGACTGTCAACAGTAACGTGGAAAATGAGAGATGAGATATTTCGTCTTGTCATCGCGATTGTTGAGGCCAATGATATCGGCGTAGGCCAGCAGTTGTACACTCTCATAGAAGATTGTAAGAACTTTATTCAGCTCTGTTGCTCGTATTATTTTCTCCAGCAAAAGTTGAAAGAAGTCACAACAACCTTACGAAACCTCCTTTGATATTGTACAGCTCAGAGAGGTCCTTCCCAAATTCAGACCTAGAAGCGGAGAGACAGCTACTTTTTGTGCTATCGTAGGTCGCTTTAAAATCGAGCTATATGTGTCGATCTTTTTCTCGCGAGTTTTTTCCAGGATTTTTCTTTAAGGACCTCCACTCCGTTAGAAGGATCAGAAGGAGAGCGACCTGGTTTAACTTGGTATTTCCAACTGGCGTCAAGTAGCGGAGAGAAGGAAGTAGTGTCGCGCTATTCTTGGTTCCGCTATAATCGGGTACTGGTACCTAAGCCAAAAAAGAAGAAGTCAATGATGGATGTACCAGGTCTAAAGCCACAATGATAAGGTCCAATCAGTTTGTTGATGGTTGGCTTTTGTCCTTCACGCTTTCCAATCCTCTGCCATGCTTTCGTCCGACCATATTCTGTAAAGAAGTTGTATTTGAAAAGCTCTGGCGGCAATCTATCGGTACTTCTAACTCTTCTTTCGATATTTTGGAAAACCAATTATTTTTTTGGGGAAGATACCTAGGAAGCTGCAAATTCCGTGCCACAGCTTCCTGATACCGTTTTGCTGACGAGTGTTCTCAGAGAGCAAGATTGCGATTCAAGTAGAAAATTGTCCGGCTTTCTGCAGTGATTCAAACTTTTCAGCTTGAATCAGCTGGACAGCGGATCATTCCCAATTAAAGGACCTTAAAACGATTTCTGAGACCATTATCAAAAGTGGGGTCCCTCAGCCGAGTCTTATTGTTAAACTTTTTCATTGTAGGAGATTATTTGTGTCGTGGCTTCCAAACGCTACGAACAACTATAAGAGGTTCACCTTCTCACATTAGCTCGTCAAATAGATTTTTTCTAGCTACTCAGAGAATACTTGGTCCAATACCGAAATCATTAACAGCTTGAACCATATGTAAAAGAATCGTTTTTTACTACTCCCAGGGGAAATACAGTTAAAAGCTTTTCCCACTTCCCACTTTGTCCTGATAAAACAAAATGGTATATTATATATGGAGTTATTTTAACATTTAACATCGTTGGAGACGTCCACGTCAATTAATGTCGAAATTGATGGAGGTGAAAAGTCAGTACTCGTTCACATCGCTTCGAAAAAATCAGTACGGTCCTGGATCTGATTAAGATTATGGAACGGTGTACACTAAAAATAAAGTATGAGATAATTTTTTTGAATTTAAGTCGATATACTCGTAGTAGTGTCTGCAAGGACAAAACGTTACTCAACTGCAAAGGATTTTAATTTGTCGAAGACGGTAGCCAGAAGGCTTTTACTACTTTTTGGATTGCTTATTGCTTGTAAAGATGGTTATCACATTAACCTAAGAAATATTAAGCAAATTATTCTAAAAATTAAAGGAGGTCATCAAGGAAGAAATCGAGAGAGGTTGAAATTATCTGGAGGATCGACATCTCTCCCTCGAAATCCGTTATAGGAATTCCATCCCAGTACATCTACACCCTACATGCTAAATATTATATTATTTTACTTCTCATACCAAAAACTTTTATATCTTATATCTTCTGTCAGAATTTACTTTATAATGGTCATGGTAGGGAACAACCTTTTTTTCTAGCCTCAGCTCTCAATTTTTTTCGTAGAAGCTCCAATTATTACCTAGAACATATCCAGAATTTACCCATTCCATTGACAAGATCCTGAGAAAAAATTGTATCTTGATATTGATAAAATTATGGTTTTTTCGAAAATTGTAATAAATAGAGATCTTAAACTTGCAGTATCGAGTTATTTTATTGGTATAAACATTGCCTGAAATGATGAGCCCAATACCGTTCTTATATTTATCGTCCTAGTGAGAGCTTTTAGTATTAGTGTATCATGATAAATTATATTATATGCCTAGAGCAAATCTCATGCAAAAAAAGCAATATTTTGTTCATGCTTATTTTTGTTTGAGAGACAAGTGTAATACATATTTGCATTATATTTTCTTTCATAAACATTTTAAGCAAATTTAATGCATGTTTTTTTATTTTAATTGCATTATTGGCAAAAAAAGTTAATTTATATAAATTTTTTTTAATTTTTTGTAACGAAATGTTCTACTTTAAAAAATAAATTAATGTATATCTTTTCTGTTCAACACCTCGCATTATTGAAATTTATATTTATAGATCAACAAAATCATCTATCAACACAAAAGCACAACTAACCAAAGTAGGCACTTAACAAACCCGATAATTAACCCGCAACATAACCTAAAATTAACCCTTTTTTTTTGATAAATCAAACTGCAAAACAATAATTTTTTTTTGCAATTTTTTATAGCAACATTTTTTGCTGCAGAACTGAATTTTTTTGCTCCAAAGTATGCTATTTTTTTTGCACTCACTGTTGTCTCTATAGCTTTTTTACTATACCGATTTATATGTAAAAAGCAAACTCACCACAGTATTTATTTTTTATATTTTATATTTTTGTATTGCTTGAATATTCTCATTTCCTGCAAATAAAACCTTATATATATTCATACATTTTACAAGCACTTGTATTTGTTATTGTTTCCTACACATTCGTATATGCAAAACAGTAATGCATAAAATATTTATTTGTTTTTCTTTGTTACGAAACAAAAAAATTCAAAAGCAAACATTTGTTTTTCTGTTCGAAAATGCATTTGTAATTAATTATTTCAATCAATCTGCATAAATCAATTGCCAAATCACTTTGTATATGTACGTACTCACATAAAAATATTAGTATATATAAGTACAAGCAATCATCCGTCTATAGTATGTTATATGAATAAGTGTAGCACCATTCAATCATTTATTAATTCATTGCACTAATTTGAATTTTATTTTCAAATATTTAGTGCAAATTTCATTTATTCGAAATGCAAAATGCTATCACTAAGCAATAAGCACTAAGCGTATTATACAGTAAGGCACTTATGATATATAAAAAACTACACATGAAAATTTCACTGTAAAGTAATAAATTTACGTATGTATTTATGTTTATTAATCTAAAACGCTAAAATATTTACATATTTATGTATAATTATCTAACAGCACTTTTATACCACTTAGTGTTGTACAAAACTGCAATTAAATATATTTAATTCTTAAGTCTAAAGCTTTTTCAAAGTCGAGCTTTTTAAGCTTTAGCTATTATTTACTTTTCCAGCACTTTATATCAGCACCAGAAGCACTACAGCACCCTGTCAAAACATGTGATCACCTAAAAAAAAACTATAAAAAAAATTTTCTAGGAAGTCTTAAGTTATTTCTTAACAGCTTTTAATTTAAACTTAAGCTAAAGCGTCTAAAGTATGTTTCAATACATAAAATGTACATTATGCCAAGAATGTAAAGCTTTCAATTTGTCGTACCGAACATTTTTAAGTAAATCTCCGCGACATATTTCTATAAAGCTTTTGTAAGCGATCTTGAAAGCTTTGCCACTTTTTTACTTTTAATTTTACAATTTCTTCAATTATTCATTAAAAAAACTATAAAAACATGTTTTTTCTGTGAAATTTGAAGTATTTCATTGAAAGCTTTCAATTTGAACTTAAGCTAAAGCTTCTAAAGTATGTTCCAATACATAAAATTCACATTATGTGAAGAAAGTAAAGCTTTAAGCTTGTCTCACCATACATCACTAAGTAAATTTCGACAGCATATATCTCTAAAGCTTATATAAGCGATCTTAAATGTTTTAGCACTTTATAACAGATGTATGTGAAGTAATACTTTTTTGTTTGTTATCTATTTTAATTTTAGTTTTTCTTAAAGCTAATCATTAAGCTAGCACCCGAAAGCTTTCGGCTGTAAGCTCCATTATAGCCGTTGGTGCCACTAGTATAGCTATCAACCCAAAAAGCAGTATGTTACCACGTCGTGGTCACTTATTAAACCGAAAAAAATTTTAATATTAAAGCCTTAAGTATTTTGTTTTAAGCTTCAAAATTTAATCTTAAACTAAAACTCTCAAACAATGTTTCAATACATAACATCCATATTATATTAAGATTCCAAAGAATTTTTAATACCGTTTCAGCGCTATAAAGATAAATTTTTCGTGTATTTTCGAAGCGTTTACGTTAAACGTTTTTGTAAGTTTTCTCATTTTATAGCAGATTTTACGTAATACTTCTGCTGAATAACTACATTTATTCAAAGAAATGTCAGCAAAATTCTTATTTAGTTAGCACCCAGAGGCTTAAAACTGTAAGCATTGCAAACTCATTCTGTAGCTAGCACCTAGCAGTTTAAAACTGTAAGCTTCCTAATCTACGGGTTTTTTTATTTCCAAAGTTTTAAATTAAAAAAAAAAACTTCTTTTCCTAACGGTAAATTTGTTTACAATATTTAAATGTTGTGAACTTCATTCGAGCTTTTTCGTAATGTTCTTACTCAAAAAACGATCTGAATTTTATGCTTTTAATCTATTGTATATCTAAAACAATGAAGATGTGAGATTAAGATTCTAAGCTTAATTCGAACTTTTTCATAACTTTTATGGAAAATGGAAGTTGTGAGTTTAATTTTGATTTTTTTCATAACTTTCATACTAAAAAAAAGTTTATTTTATATTTTAAAGCTCTAAAATTTTATATCTAGAATATCGGTAATGTGAAATTGAATTTTATGGACTTCATTCGAACTTTTTGATAATGTTCATACTCAAATAACAAAAATCTAAATTTTAAGCTCTAAAGCTATTGTATATCTAAAACAATGACGATGTGATATTGAGATTCTGAGCTTAATTCGAAGTTTTTCGTAACTTTTATATTCCAAAAAATATAAAATTCTAGCTTGTAAGCTTTAAAGCTCTATATTTAAAACATCGGCGATGGGAAATGGAAGTTGGGGCTTAATTTGAATTTTTTTCAGAACTCATATTCAAAAAAAGTTTATTTAATATTTTAAAACTCTAAAGCTTTATATCTGAAATATCCGCAATGAATTTTTGAGCCCGTTTCGAACTTTTTCGTGACTTTCATATTAAAAATATTGAATATCGAATTTTTATGCTCAAAAGTTCTGTATCTAAAATATTAACAATGTAAGGCTCAGGTTGTGAGCTTAATTCGAACTTTTTCAGGTACTGTATGTACTCAAAACATATATGAAGTTTTAAATTTTTAAGCTTTAAAGCTCTATATTTAAGTCAATGCCGATGTTATTACGTTAAAATATTGTTGTATGAACCTGAACCAAACGTTTTATAGAATTCCCGAAAAAATTGCGTTTTAGCAAAAAAACCGCTGGTTTTCGCAATGGCCGTTATCAAGAATATAAAGCTTATAGTTATTTAATTTCTTTTTTAAGTTCTACTAACCAATTAAGCATTAACTATACACGCTTTAATTTAAATTACAATTAATAGAAGATTACAAAACTAAAAGCTTTAGGCTCACTCCGCCAAAGGGCTTTAAAAGCACCACCATTAACTTAATTATATTTCAAACACACCGCAACGTCCTAATCGACAAGCTTTCCACCAAACAATTAGCATAAAAGTTTTAAGCCATACTTTCAAATTAAAGCACTGCGCCTAAAAGCCTGCAATAAAAATTCGCACTAAACTGTTTAAAAGTACCGGCAAAAAGAAGTAATGAAGTTAATTTTATGAGATCTAAATACCTTTCGTCTTCCTTTTTCTAGTATTCTACTTTCTAATATGTGTATGAATATGTAAGATTTCGCGCACTCACTGCACTAACACCTTCTCTGAGCACCATTATCACTACTCTAGCACTGAAATTTTCACCAAGCTCTTATATGTAGATATAAGTACAAAATGTATGATTATGTATGTAAATCAAACATATGTATGTTCGAGTATGTATGTATGTCTTGCTAAAGTACTTGCACATTCATAATTGTGTAGCCATATTTACGATGTAATAATTTCTTGAAGCGTTGCTGGCAGTTAAATGAAATTGTAAAACGCACATATGCACAAACGCTCACACACACACCTAAAAGCTAGTGAATATTTGTGAGAGGAAGTATATGAATGTGTGAATGTATGTTTCTATTGGTTTGAATAAGCATTAGTAAATATATACGTATTTCGAATGGATGTATATAATATATTCATATTGGGGTCGTACTTAAACCCAAAAACCCGAGTTTTTCAAATTCTGGGCTTAGTTTTTTTTTTAAATTGATTAATATATATTTAAAAAAAAAAAATATTTTATAGTGTTTCTGAAGCTTCCAACTTGCAAGTAAATATTTTTTTTATCAAATACCAAAACAAAGCTTAAAAAAATTAAAAAATTATGCTCGACTGGAACCGACCACTAGGTGGCCAACTGATCCAATGTAATAAATATGCGGTGTTCGAATTTGTTTAAATGAGTTAGCGGAAATATAAAGGGTGATTCATTTCGAAGTTCCCTACTTTTTCAAAGAAAAAAACAGAAAATTCAAATTTAATGGGGAATGTTTATTATCATTCGAAAGAGCATTCTTTGTCATTTATTTTTTGAAGATTATCCCTTTCACTTGCTGCCCGCCGCTACCTCTTAGATGGTCCATCCGTTGAGTCCAATTTTCGATGACTCGTTCGAACATTTCGACTGGTAACTGGCGAATGACACACGTGATGTTTTGCTCCAATCCCTGAATCGAAGCGCGATTGTCCGCATAGACTTTAGACTTTACATATACCCACAGAAAGAAGTCTAACCGTGTGATATCACACGATCTTGGTTGCCAATCGACCGGCTTAAAATGTGAAATTATCTGCTCACGGAAGTGTTCTCTCAACAAATCCATTAATTTCTGGGAAGTGGCACCGTCTTCCGTCTTGTTGAAGGCAAATGTCGCGGAGATCACGAGCTTCAATTTCAGGCATTAAATAGTCGGGTAACATGGCGTGATAACGTTCTCACCGGCATCATTTTTGAAGAAATATGGACCGATAATTCCACCGGCCCGGAATGGACCTCATCGCTGAACAAAATTTTACTCGAAAACGTCGGATCTTCTTGGAAGTTTTCAAAAGCCCATAGAGCGAAGCGATGACGCTTGGAAATGACGAGCGGCTTCAGTTCTTACACAAGCTGTATTTTGTATGCTTTCAATTTAAGATATCATATACGTCAGTCCGAGTTGCTGCGAACCGACTCTCCACGGTCTTTGTGTACACTCTCAGCTACGGCCGCTATATTTTCTTCACTGCGTGCTAGAGGTGGTCTCTTCGGCCAAATATTTTCCAATAATGAATGCAGGGTCTCAGGATGGCTGGTGGTGTTGCGAATAGTACGTAGTCCGATTATGTTAACCATAAATTGAGTGAAGCGCGCGAAACACATTCTTTACCGAACGTGAATTTTCGTAATAAAGTTGAATTATTTGTAAAGATTGTTCAAAGTCTTACTCAAACAATACTCAACAAAAACTACATGACAGCTTGACACAACTCACGCTTGATCTGTCAAAAAAATGTCATTGAAAAAAGTACCTCTACTTCGATCACCCTTTATAAGTGAAGTTTTGAAAATACATGTGTGTACGTAAATATTTATTATTCATTATACCACTTCCGAAATAATACATTTATGCCGATGAATAATCCAATCACTAAAACAATTTTCAAACACATTTAGGGAACCTCAGTTCTCGTCGCGAGTTCTCTTTAATGCCTTCTATCAACTGAGAACGTATGCTTCTAAGTGCTAATTTAAGTTTTAGGTTTTAGAAAGAGAAAAAGTAGGACCAAGCCATCTGATGAATATGTTCGTTTTTCAATTATTTTCGTTTGATTTTTACCAGATATTCGTTCACAAATAATAGCCTTTTGAGATCGTGTACAAATGTGATGAAAGATCTTTGAGTTTTCTTCACACAAATCTGGTCTTATTTGACGAATTTGCTCTCTCAAACAACGCATAACTCTCTGATAGTATTATTTTTTACCGTCTGATCTTCTGGAAGAATTTTCTAGCGCCCAACACTTAGTTAATCAAGGAAAACAGACATAAAGTTCAAAAGCTTTATCTCTCAAACTTAAAATAAGATTTTCAGCCAGCATTTCTTTCAACATTTTAAGGGGTTAGACTACTTTTAGGGGTTAGACAATCTAGATGTCCACAAACTAGGCCTTTTTTGAGATGTTTTTTCGGGAAAACTATTAAATAAATCTGATTTTTAACAAAAAGCATTTATTATACATATAATTAACTGCTTATAACTATTTTTTAAGAAAAATTTATTTCAAAATGGCGGCTGTATGTGTTCTCCCTAGGATGTCTATATTTTTTCCACAGCCGGACACACAGTTCCTGTAATTCTTTTAATTTAATTAGTTGTTGAACGGTTTCCGCTTGTAAATAGTAATAGCTACAGAAGTACGTAGGATTTTTGCCATATATGCATTTTTGACAAAATGGCGGGTCTCTAAAGGAAAAAGTAACAATTTGGCCTAAAAAATTGTTCGAAATTTGTTAATAAAAAACAACTATGCAAGACAAAAAGATCCTACGATCTACGATCCTGCGAATCGGTTGTAAATAGTTTGAGTTATATTTCCGGCCAACTTAAAAAATGCAGTTTTGAGGTAAACGCGCTTAAAGTTTTGAGTATGCCTTTCTGACTGAAAGACGCTTCAACTAGAGAACGAAAATGGGGCATTTGGGAATTTTTATTTGTCATAATCTTTCGGGATAATATTTTTGAGACCATAATGTATCATTTGAAAGAAAGAAAATCATTTTCCGAAAATTCTAGAGTGGCCCTTAATTTCTATTGAAGTACTTGATGGATGACCAAGGCGAAGAAAACATCACAAGCTCTTTTGAGTGCACTGTACTCGTTTCACTCATATGTGTGAGTTTTTGATTAAATTTGAATCACCATAAGCCTCCCCATTTCCACCGATTCGGCATACGAATGCCGTTTGCAATGCAAAATTTTGCGTTTGCTTTTATCCATTCTAAAAATCTTTTAACAATTTTCTTAAGAAATATAATTTATATAGCAAAAGCTTTTAAGAACTTTCCCTCTTAAAATCCATCTAATTTTACATCCGGCCCGTGTTGGAATAAAAATATCGTTGCCTGAGTGCAAAGCCAAAGAGAAATGTAATCGAGAACCGTAATAGAGTAATAGAAACTGTCAATATTATTCTCACAATAATCCACAAAAAAATACGATAAGTTATGAAAAAAAATTACTTTTTATTTGGCGCACACAACTTCGCGCCTTAATTGCTGAAGCATAGGTTAAACGTATAAAACTATCGAGAATCGATATACAAGCAACTAACATAGTGGTGCAACTACACTATAAGGATTATTCGAAGAAGAATATAGTGCTATGTTGTGATTAATTTTTTATTATTGGCATTTGAGCTGAATAACAATAAAATATTTTTAAGCGAACTTGACTGATTTAGCAGTTTAAAATTTTTTTTATTTTGTTTTTTCTTATTAACATTTTTTTGATGGAAAGTTCAAAAATCTTTTAAAAGCAGCAAAAAATTTTAGCACACAGTTAACCCTAATGTATATCCATATAAAATATTTACAATTTGTATATATATGTAAATACCCACATACCTATGCTTGCTATGTCTGAAGAGCACTTCTCACAGTAGCATCCTTAACTCTACCATCACTACCATCCACACACACACTTGTGAGTGAATTAAAACAAATAAAAGAGCAGTCGATATGGCGTAAAGAGAAATGAATATAAATAAAGTGTAGAATTTTTTACTTTGAATAAATGTGCAAAAAACATATGTATATATAACATATGTATATAAAGGGTGTTTTTTAAAAAGGTATAGAACTTTAAGTTGCAATAAAACAACGATGGATTATTCGATTGACATGAATTTTATTTATCCGAAAGATAATCTTGTGGCATTACATTTTAAATATGATTTCTGGCATATGACCGCCACGGCTGGCGCGGATGTAGTCCAATCTGGATGTCCAATTTTCGATGACTTTTTCCAACATTTGTGGCCGTATATCGGCAATAACACAGCGAGTGTTGTCTTCCAAATGGTCAAGCGTTTGTGGCTTATCTGCATAGACCAATGACTTTACATAGCCGCACAGAAAGTAGTCTAGCGGTGTTAAATCACAAGATCTTGGAGGCCAATAAATCTTTCAATAAATCTATTGTGGCACGAGCTGTGTGTCATGTTGCGCCGTCTTGTTGAAACCTCATCTCCTGGACATCATGGTTATTCAATTCAGGAATTAAAAAGTTAGTAATCATGGCTCTATACCGATCACCATTGACTGTAACGTTCTGGTCACCATTGTTTTTGAGAAAGTACGGACCAATGATTCCACCAGCCCATAAAGCGCACATGGCTCTATACCGATCACCATTGACTGTAACGTTCTGGCCACCATCGTTTTTGAAAAAGTACGGACCAATGATTCCACCAGCCCATAAAGCGCACCAAACAGTCAGTTTTTCTGGATGTAACGGTGTTTCAACATACACTTGAGGATTACCTTCACTCCAAATGCGGCAGTTTTGTTTGTTGACGTAGCCATTCAACCAGAAATGCGCTTCATCGCTAAACATCGCTAAAATGGACGTAGTGCGCGATACGTTTTCCGCACAGAACCATTATTTTCGAAATAAAATTGCACTATTTGCAAGCGTTGTTCAGGCGTGAGTCTATTTATGATGAATTGCCAAACCAAACTGAGAATAAATCACTTGACAGCTGTTAAATCGGTCGCCATCTTGAAAAGTAATGCCAACTTAAAGTTATATACCTCTATAAAAAACACCCTTTACACACCCTTTACATATATACATATATAACACACACACATATATATATATATATATATATATATAAATTGCATATCCGCTTTTGGCCCACACAATGCAATTACAACTCACAGCACTACAATGGTTTCTCCACACACACAAATGCATAGCAAATATGCATACATACATACAAAGTTATATGCATATGTGCCTGCGCTCGACTGCCTCTGAGTTCTTAGATGCCTTTTAGCGTATAGCCTGCAACCAGTACTCATGCTTGATAGAAAGCGACGCCCGAGCTGCCGGTGCTAGTGCTTTGCTGTGCGCTTTTTATTCTATGTGGCGCTAGCAATGGCAACACATTTTAAGTGTTTCCGCTTTAAATGGCTTTATGAGTGCATAGCTGCATAACGCACATACACACACATGTATACGCATATGTAGAGCTTTCTCCCTCTGTGTATGGGAATCTTTTACTCAGCGCATACATTTTAATATAATTTTAATTGTACTCAATTACTCTGAAGTTCCACTTTATTGTCTGCACGAATATGTCTGGTCTTTTGTGCCATGTGAATGCATCCATATATACTCGTAGAAGGAGTATGTATGCATTTCCCTCTTTATTTTTCCGAAAGTGTAGTCTCTAAAATGATATTTATATAATAATGTAAATGCATTTCCTAAGGTCAAACCATAAGCACACTGTTGGAAAGAGTTTCGGAATATGTTTTTAATAAGAATTTACAGTACACGAGAGAGAGAGAGAAAGAGAATGGTGTTAAGCAGCAGCAGCTAAGGACGATAACGCTGCATGCCGTTACACAAAATTAGTTTCATTAAATCACAAAGAGAAGCAATTAACATCTCTTAAATAAAATCAAAATTTTTTCTAAATCCAAAGAAAAGAAATCATGGAGTTTTCAAATCCGAAGAATGTATAAGTAAGTACCAGAAGGAGAAGAGAGATTCACCAAAATTAATGCCAACCGAATCAGTACGACGAGCTGAGTTGATTTAGCCATATCTGTCTGGTCTGTCGGTCCGTCTGCTTGAAAGCAAACTATTGCCTCAGCTTTTGAAATATTTCAACCAGATGAGTTGAGTACCGTAATAACCATTCGTCAATGAAAAGTGTATAGACTTCGGCATGGCCGAAGACAACACATTTTTCTTGTTTTACATTGAAGTAGTCTGTGGCGGCCACAATAGCCGAATGGTTAGTAGTACGTAGTATCATTTGTAGGGACAGAGTTCGAATGCTGGTCCGACCAATATCCAACTTATAAAAAACTAATTTAAGCCCTCTAAGTAAAAGCTCCTCACAAAACACAATTGACCATTCGGAGGCGGCTTAGAATAAACTCTAGGTTCCTCCATTTGTTGGTAAAAACATCAAGACACACACAACAAATTGGAGAAGGAATTCGGTCGTAAATCGAAAGAAAGTATAATCATACCCCGTAACTCTTCCATTCAAAAACAATCACAAATTTAGTATCGCCAGGTCGCGCAAGTCATATTCCAGTGCAGCTACTGCTCTTAGAGTACTATTCTGTTATAAGGGTATTTGATATTGTAACGTTTTTCGTAGCTTATTTCCCAAATCCTTCGAGTCCGACCACTAAATTAGTAAATAAAAGTCCAAGATTTGTTCGTTTGACCTCTTAGTCGTCAGGAATTTACTCAACATATATTAAGTCCTCAAATAATTGCAATTCTTTACTATAGACTGTGGTTTTTAGTTTACAATTCTTTACAACACACGCAATTATTTTCCGCCTCACACAGTTTATCCGTTTCTAAAACACACAGTTCACTGCAATGTTAAAGCCACAGTGTTTTCTACTCGTCTCCCTTTGAGTTCTGCGCATTCCTTAACAACACTCTCCGGAAGCTGTATGAGCCGGGGTGACATACGCGCTTCCTGGTCTTGCATTTGCGATGAAATATGGGCATTCATTTGTGACATGTTGGCATCCTGTTCATCCAACTTCTGTAGCAACTTGGCATCCTGTGCATCCTGTACATCCAACTTTTGCGACATCTTGGCTTCTTGTTCATCCAACTTCTGTAGCATCCTGGAATCTTGTTCCTCTTTTCCTTCTCTAAAATTTTGGAGTTTATTTGTGACATTTTGGTTTCTTGTTCATCCAAATTTTCTGATAGTAACGTTGCTCGCCTTGTTATCGATTTGTCTGGTGGAGCCTATATTACAGTCGTGGGCGAAATGTGTTCTGACCTTCTAAAGTTGTAGCAAATCCTGGTCCTCATCATTGTGGCGGTTTTCGACGTTTCCCAGATTCTTTTATCACATCTGGACTTTCCAATTTCCAATTTCCCACAGTTCGCTTTGTACGCTTTGTTTCCTGTGTCTGAGCATACGAGACAGTCTCATCAAATGTTGGCTTTGAATTCGCATACGTCTCTCGCCTGCTATACTTATCCCTTTTTCCGCTGATAAACCTCTAAATTTTTTATCCTCTCGAGGTATTCTCCAAGATTATCTCCATTACCCAAATGAGCTAGCCTCTCATTCTAATTCTCTAATTCTCTGATTCCATCTGATATATTTGTCTTCTATGCTCGCTATCATAGCATCTTTCCACGACTCGCATTAGTGCCTCGTAGTCATCTCTCTCATATGCAGGAATTACCTGCAAAATTTCCGCTGTAGGTCCCTTCAATGCCACGAATAGTGCAGCTGACTCCAGAAGACTTCAGTTATTGCTATAGCCGTCTTCTCGAACTGAAACTTAAAGGTGTGGAAAGGGATTGTGCCGTCAAAGGATGGTGCTTTTATCCTAGGGGTGCTTCTCGAAATGCTTGGACGATTCACGCGGACACGACCTTCCAATTAGTTGACTCTGGTCTCAATTAGCTCCTCTATTTTATCTTGCCGCTCCTCGAGTTTGTCCTGTCTCTACCACGGAGAATTTACATCACACTGTCGCCCCTTTGGCGTATCCTTTGTATTTGCAATTTCCGTCACAATATATATTCGAAAGCTTGCATGATTGTATGCCAAGATCTGTGCCAACACAGACAACGTTTTAAAGAGCTACTAGTTCCTCGTAGCATATTTTGCCTCCCTCTTCTCTCTCTCTATCTGCCCAACACTTATTGAAAAAATAGGCTTTGTGAATCATCTACAATTTATGACACAGAGCTCACCCCGAACTCCAACAAAAAAACATTTCCTTTCCCAACAAAAAAAAATATCCTCTTCGTCCTACGCACTCAAGCTTAGACACTTTTAATGGCATCACTAAGTTTGATGTTCACATACCTTCAATTAAGTTGAAACATAAAAGTTTCTTTTTTTAAAGGAACATAATTTAGTAACACTTGATGATGAAGCCAATATAGACCAAAAATTTCATCTCCAGCAGCCACATGTGTATTATATTCCAGATTCCATCCTTTGGATTTCTCTACTGTAATAAATAATATTCAAAAATAAATTAATTATTTAAAATAATTTTGATTGAAAATTATTTGATCATCAGTTTGACAACAATATCAAGCCGTTAGCTGAAATGCTTGAATTGAGTGCCTGTGTGAACAAAATTCTTAACTTATTACTGTGATATATTTTTTGGCATTTTTCATTACATTCGTTTTCACACTATACATATTCGTGATTAAATATATTGCACAAGGTTGCAATAGAATTTTTCCGTAAATTTGTGTAAATTTTCTCTCAATTAACCAATTGAGTACCTGTGTGAACAACGTCGAAGAAACTTTTAACTGAAACCTAGATAATACAATGAATCAGAAGTCTATTTTTCTCTACGATATATCATAAGTTAGTCTAACTCATGTTCTGAAGGAACAAAATTGAACACCATCCTCGATTCAGATATTTTTGACTTATAATTCAGAAAGTTGGTATTCAATTGAAAAGGTTCTTTATCAACAACTTGACCTGAAGATTCAGTAAACAGTATCTAGTCCCAAGTAGATACTTTTGTCTCAAAAGTATGATTTATAGGCTAATAGGCATTCCTTAAATCTAGCGGCCGCATAGGCGAGTGGTTAGCATTGTTACTACCATTCGGATGGCCAGGGTTAGAGTTCAGGTTCGAGCAACATACAAAATTATATAAAATAAATATTTTCTTATTGCAACCGCTCCTCGGCAGGGAATGGGCTTTACATTCTTCACAGAGTTTATTTCTGACATGAAACAAAAGTCTCTCATAAAAATGCATTATTCACCGATCGGAGGCGGCTTAAAATACTTGTATACGAGGTGTGTTGAAAGGAAAAGGTGAATTTTGAATTTTTTTTTTTTTAAGTACTTATTTATTCATCAATATCAATTTTGTCCACTTCAAAGTTATACCCTCCGGATATAATACACTTGTGACTTCTGAAATACGCTTTTCGGTTCAGCCATTAGCTCTTTCTTCGATTCTGACTTGATCTCATCAATTGTGCAAAACGCTTTCCTTTCATTGGTTTCTTTAGTTTTAGTAATAGGAAAAAAACGCAGGTCGCGGTGGTTGAAGCATGATTGCGGTTGTGTTTTTGGCCAAAAAAAATCACGAATTATCGTGGCGCAGATGTTGCATAACTTCCTTGTAGTATTCCATATTAACTGTACGACCTTTTGGCAGAAACTCATAACGCACCACACCATTGTAATCAAAGAAAACAGTGAGCAAAACCTTCACATTGGGATGGTTGGACCTTGGTTCCAACGTCATAAACATATACCCATGTTTCGCCATCAGTTATGACCCGTTTGAGCAAACCCGGATCGTTGTTAACGTCATTCAAAAAATCCTGACCGATACTAATGCGACATTACTTTTGTTCAAAATTTAGCAATTTCGGAACAAGCTTCGCTGCCACATGATTTTCAAGAACAATTTTTTTTTCACTTTTTCGGTAAATTCTTCGCTTGTTGACGTGGTCGCACCTTCAGGACGCTCATCGTCATCAATATCTCCTCGGCCTTCTGTAAAGCGCTTGTACCACTTAAAAACACTATTTTGATACAAAAAGACTCACCGAATGCCACAGTCAACATTTCAAATACCTTGGGGGACATTATTCCATTTTTAACGCAAAATTTCATGCATATTCTTTGATCCATTTCTTTCAAAAGTCAAAAATCAAAGAGGACATGAAAACGTGACTAACCTCTTCAGTTGTCTAAAACAACATACTAATCGAAATTGGCTCCTAATGCAAGCACATGAGAAACATATGTGTCCGATTATAACAAAAACAAAATATCGATAATCGAATGTGCACAGACCGCGAAAAATCAAAATTCACCTTCCCCTTTGAATATACCTCGTACTGTAGATCTCTCTATTTGTAGGAAAAACATTAAGGTGAAAAACAACGAATTCGAGGAAGAATTCGTCCCAAAATCGCTTTATCGGTTACAAAGCTCCAAATATGTATAAACAAAATGTGTTTGTTTATATATTAATTCTTATGAAAAGCTTTTTTTTTTAAATTAATAGAAATTGAAATTTATTGAATTTATGTGACTCTCTCTCTGGTTAGAGGTCGCAATTATCAGGTCATCTTCTTTTGCCTTTCGCTGCGAATTTTTCACACTCTGCGCTAGTGAATTGCAAAATCGTCTCTAGTATGAAAAATATTTTCTAGAAATTTTTGAAACTAGTGACTAGATCAAAGTACACAATGCCGGCGTTAAATTACAATGTAATTTTTTTTAAAGTATTAGGTATAAATGAAATTTATTTACTCAAGAGCAATATTCACAACAATAGCACTCGTATCGCACAATGCATACACCAAAAGCACCACTACTAATTGATTTGTTCTTACAGCACCTTATACGGCACATTTATGTAAATAGAAATGCACTAATATTTAAAAAATGGACCTAACAATGTATGCTCGAGTAAATGTGTAAAAATGTGTATGTATGTATATGCTATAAGCTATACAGCTATGTATGGATACTAAAGGTTGTGAGATTAAGGAATGTGTGAGATTTTTAGTTCGAATTATATGTTTCAAAAATGTAATCAATGCATAGATTTTTTCAAAGATATTTTTTTATTTACTTTGGCATATTTAGTACAAAAAGTATTCAATTATGCGATGAATCTATATCATTTCCAACTAACTGAAACATTTCTTATAAGAGCGCTTATATGTAGTTGAGTGTCAAGGTATAAGATAAGAGTGAGAAAAATAACAAAGCAAATAAATGTCCTAGTACTGAGTAACGTAAACCTAGGCTTCTATATTTTTGGAAATTTATATACTTTTCTATTATAAGTGGACATTTTCACCATGACTTTTTTTCTCAACGAGCTTTTTCCATCATTTTTTGAAATAAGAAAGATTATTTTTCAAAATTTCAACATAGTCTGCCACGTTATATTTCATTTAGAAAAACGGCTTCAAGATTTCGAAGTTTGTTTCTGTAGGTTAGAAATCGTCTCCTCCTCCTATTCATGCGTTCAAGCGGCTTTATTTTCAATCGTATGGGTTTTTTTCAACTTCTTTTACGACCTACTATGACGATGCCTTTTGGTGAGAGATGAACGAAAACGGCCGACTGCACTAAATCCGTATGCAGCAATAAGTCGCCATTACTTCCGATAGAGTATCGATATTCAGAAAGAACCAAACCATTGATTGGGTGCGAAAACGTGGGATACTCTGAATTAGGGGAATGCAGGGTATGTTCAATACCTTCCGTGTCTGGATCGGTGCTGTTTAGTGGATCTAACAGAGCAACCACTGGAAGGATGCGATTCCTTATGACGTAACGATATTGTTATGGGAGAGACTGATTACCATACATATACCAATGCTGCCAGACGTAGCGTCATATCTGCCTATGTATTCTTTCCTGTCTTGAATAAATTTCGTAAAGTTTGAAAACATAGAAAACAATAGAGATCCCTTCTACATCTTATTCATATTTTCTTCAGATTTTTTTTTTTCTAACAAAAAATAATTACTACAATTTTTTGTTACCAGGTTAAGAGAGCAAGTTTTACTTTGTTTGAGTTAACGCAGAGCTCACTACGACTTGAGACTCTTAATCCTGCGGGTCGTAAAAGGCGACTAAAATCCGATACTTTCCGCAAATCTTTATACCGAAACGACCCGAATTTTTAACCGGCCAAGGACTGTAATTCTCACAATATTCCCCCAAGCCCAATTTATGGATTTTTTCTGCTGTTACAGCAACAACAACAACACTTCATAGATATAGCCTCTGCAACAATTTAGCCAAAGTTTTAAAAAACCAGTCTTTATATGCTACGGCTATGACCACTCTCCATTCGGTTCCATCAAGAAGTGAATTCAGTGTAAGATTCCAAAGCGTAGGCGTGAAGGCATCGTTCTGAAATTTTTTCTTCCTAGACATAACGGCAGGCCTAAGATCTGCGTATACAAAGACTCACTGTTCTTCACTCGAGCAGTTGATTAATCAAGTTCACCAATATGAAAGCTACCTACGTCTAAGAAGGCAAATACTAAGCAAAAGTGCATTGCGTAGATCAATGAATGATACCAGTCTTTTACATGGAATTTTTGTGTGTTCACCCTGATGATATGCATGGTGATCGTTGAAGAGCCGTCGTTTATGAAAGGTCTCAGAGAGAAAATTACCACTGATTCTCTCTAGATTGGTCTTCCATTGGTCTTAATTGCTGTGAGTTGCCTTTCTGAGCGTAGGTGCAAACTACTACTGATACTGATACTTCTCACCATTAATCCAATTTCAAGCCATTTTTTAGATTATTCTAGACTTCTCTGACGAAGCGCATGTATAGTTCCATCTGACCTGGTAGAAATAAATTGATTGTATCAGCGGAAAATCAATGTCTGTTAGCAGTTACTCGGTGGTTTCATCTCAGGACGTTCTTCATGAACCAATCAGCCTTTGAAAAGGACATGTAGTTTCGGGAACTTCGAGGCCGTATAACCGTCTTTGCGACATATTTCCTCAAATCCTCTATAAAATATATAACAATGCCTCGCTAAGAGTCTTTTTGTAGAACTCGAATATGTTTTTCTACAGTTTCCAATGGTGTTCATCTGCTGAACTTTTAGCTTTATTGAAGAAACGTCGCATGATTTATGGTTCCTACATAACTTGTATATTCTACAGACTAGATTTGGTGCTCACGAAGAAGAAAAGTTTATTCAGTTCTTACCACCCATGATATATTCACAAAGAAAGTCTTATCATAACTTTCTCAATTCTCCATTTTATTGAAATTAATAAAAATTAATGGCATTTTCTCTCAATTATTCAAAAATTAAATCCATAACTAATTGCTTTACTGCAATGTGTAAAACATAAAACAAAAACAGAAACAAAACGTAGAATAATGAAATGAAAGCTGAGATGACACAACGATATGATGGCAAATGACATCTGCTGATGTCAATCAAACTATAAAGTCAGCCAGTCCGTCCGCCCGTCTGTGAAAGTGAGTAATAAATGCACAAACAGCTATGCACGATTACGCAATTACACATTAGTGTACATACACATGTATGTACGAGTACTCGTATCCGAAGCGACTAGAGGAATGTGTCAAGTCAATGACAAATGCCAAATTACATATGCTATACGAGATATCAGACTGTTGATAAGTTTTCCATGCATTTATCATCGGTCCTCTACGCCATTTCTTTACCATCTCATCTCTTTATCATTCATGCACACCTTCACTTCAAGTTATTCTCCTTCTCAAAGCTACTGCTTATTGTTCTGCTCCTATGTGTACTCGTATATACTACTGAGCGTTGCTTGCGAGCATGCAAAGGCGTCTAACGAGCGAGTAATATGAAACCAATGAGGAATAAACTAAATGTCATTCAGTTACCCGTTACCCCGTTGTTTGTGTATATATGTATGTATGTATCTTTGTTTGCATAACGAAAAATTTTAAAACTGCATGTATATTTGTATATCCTTTAATGAAGCCAGCATTTTGATGCGGTGAACAGTGATAATAATGGCAATAGCAGGAGTTGGTAACATATACATATGCATATGTGAGACATGAAAAAATGTGGCATTGAAGTTTCAGTAATTCAATATATACTATTACGCGAGTGGTAAGCCACACACAAACATATTCTCACTAACAAACATGTATGCTATATTGGTAGTGTAGCTGTTAGTGAAGTGTATGTGACGGGCGAGTGAGTGAATGACGTCTATTGACACAACTAACGAGTGCAGTGAAGTGATGGCGCAAACAGTCAAGATATGTATGGAAAACGTCAGCATGTGAATACACATATCACATACATTTATGTATGCATACACATAAAAAAGGCATAACTCAAAATTTGTGGAAAATGCAAAAATCAAATAAAAAATAAAATAAAATAAAACGAAAAAAAATTAAATAAAAAAAAAACAATTAAATTGTAGTAAAATAAAATGAAATAAAACGAAAAAAAAATAGAACACAATATAAAAATATATAAAATAAATATAATAGTATATATATATAATAATAGTATATATAAAAAGTAAATAAAAAATTAAAACAAATAATTTAAAAAATATTATAAAATAAAGCAAGCGAAATCAAAAAATAAAAAATATCCAAATACTTAATTAAAATAAAAAAAACTGGTTTATTAATAATAAAATGAAGCAAAATAAAATAATAATAATAAATAAATAAAATCAAATACAACGAAATTAACTAAAATAAAATAAAACAAAATACAAAAAAAAAATTAAATAAATCAAATTAAAACAAAAAATAAATATAAGATTGATATGATTAAAAAAAACACTAATTGTTAAGGAAATTCAAATGCTTTTTTTTATTTTTATTTTTTTAAGAAAATTCTCTAAAAAAGCGTAACTAAAAATTCCTCGTTTTTCAGAAAATTCAATAAAAAAATCATAACTCCAGATTTTCATATTTTTGAGAAAACGCAATAAAAGCTGTTAGTAAGTGCATAAAATAGCAAAATTCTGGTTATTCTGAAAACCCAAAAAAATATTTTGCTCAAAACTGTTAAAAAAAAAATGTTTTTTTATAACAGAACTTGGATTGACAAGATCTTTAAAAAATCATTAGAGAAAAAATTAGGTAAAAAGAAATTTTAAGTTTTTATTGCTTAAAACTAAATCGATATACATAGATATGTACGAGGTATGTTCAGAGGAAAAGGTGAGGTTTTTGCTCACTGTTTTCAAATATTACAATGGTATGGTGCATTATGAGTTCCTGCCAAAAGGTCGTACAGTTAATAAGGAATACTAAAAGGAAGTTATACAACATTCGCGTGAAGCATTACGGCTCAAACGATCGGAATTGTGGATTCTGCATCACGATAATGCACCAGCTCACACATCGATGCTTATTCGTGATTTTTTTTTCAAAAACAAAACCGTAATCACGCCTCAAACACCGTGTTCACTAGATTTAGCTCCCTGCGACTTTTTCCTATTACCAAAACTTAAGAACCCAATGAAAGGAAAGTGTTTCGCGGCAATTGATGAGATCAAGTCAGAATCGAAGAAAGAGCTAATGGCCAAACCGAAAAGCGCATTTCAGAAGTCCTTCGAGGATTGGAAAAAGCGTTGCCACAAGTGTATTATATTCGAGGGGGATTACTTTGAAGGGGACAGAATAGATATTGATCAGTAAATAAGTACTTTAAAAAAAAAATCAAAATTCACCTTTTCCTTTGAACATACCTCGTACGTAGATAGATAAAATATGATAATTTCATCTGAAATTTTTTAGGAAAGATTTTATAATTTTCCAAAATTTTACAATGTATGAAGAATTTTAATAAATTTCCTATAAACAATTTAAAAAGAAAACTTTTCGAGTTGTGCTTGTTTAGAAATAGTGTTGGATATATATTTACACGTAAATATATGTACATACCCGTTTATGAAGATAATCAAATTCAACTACTGTCTAAAAGAATTCAACCATTCAGCGTACAAACTAAACTTTGTGTGTGTGAAAAAATTTGTATAAAAGTGTGCATACTATTGGGTGTAGTTGTTAGTTTTTTTTTATTGCAGTTTGCATTCTCTTGACGGACAGCTGTCAAAAGAACTGCATTTGATATGTTCATATTCCTAGTGACAAGTGTACTTGCACACAAATAACAGACAAAGGCGTTTGTGTATACAATACACAGTTTTTTTTAATTTTACTCATGTGGAGGTGCAACCATGAGCTTTGTATAGGGTGTTTTTTATAGAGGTATATAACTTTAAGTCGGCATTACTTTTCAAGATGGCGACCGATTTAAAAGCTGTCAAGTGATTTATTCTCAGTTTGGTTTGGCAATTCATCATGAATAGACTCACGCCTGAACAACGCTTGCAAATAGTGCAATTTTATTTCGAAAATAATGGTTCTGTGCGGAAAACGTATCGCGCCTTACGTCCAATGATACGGACCAATGATTCCACCAGCCCATAAAGCGCACCAAGCAGTCAGTTTTTCTGGATGTAACGGTGTTTCAACATACACTTGAGGATTACCTTCACTCCAAATGCGGCAGTTTTGTTTGTTGACGTACCCATTCAACCAGAATTGAGCTTCATCGCTAAACATCGCTAAAATGGGCGTAGTGCGCGATACGTTTTCCGCACAGAACCATTATTTTCGAAATAAAATTGCACTATTTGCAAGCGTTGTTCAGGCGTGAGTCTATTCATGATGAATTGCCGAACCAAACTGAGAATAAATCACTTGACAGCTGTTAAATCGGTCGCCATCTTGAAAAGTAATGCCAACTTAGAGTTCTATACCTCTATAAAAAACACCCTTTACATGCCACTTTTTATGTTTTTTCTTTTTAGACATGAGGCTAAACTTTTATTTTGTCTTGTTAGCACATTTAGTTTTTGAATTATACTGTACAATTTTTGAATTAAAAGAATCAAAGTAAGAATCTTGTAAGTTCCATCTACTTTTAATAACCAAGATAAATATTACTTCATTTGGGGTAATAAGACTTTTCAATACCCTCTGAAGCACAGACTGAGTGATGCCTAAATTGGATCAAATTTCTGACTTTTGAATTTATTAGCAGCCCTTAAATGTATATAATTACAGCGTGGGAATTGTGCGCTTTTGTGCGCCATGGCGTATTAGCAATTATTTGTATATAGCAGAAAAAGTTCATGATAAAACTATCTAAAAAAAAAATTTTTTTTTACTAACATTTTACTAATTCTTGCTCGCTGTGGCTACAAAAAAATTAATAAATATCATATGTATGTCTAAAGTATTACTATTTCCTCTATAAATGAAATAAAAAATAAGTTCTTTCTCAATTAGAACTTTCAATATCCTTATGTTAATGGCAAAACCTTTTTAAAAATATTTTATTTTATACTTTTCTAATTTTTCTTTGTTATTATTTTTTATTTTATTTATTTATTTATTTTATTTTATTTTATTGAATTATTTTTTTAAAAATCTGAATACCAAAACCCAATAAGAGCGAGATAAAAAAAAAAAAAAAAACTGATCTACAGTGGTCCACTGATAGATATTTTTATCATCCGTGATGTATATTTTGATTTATACGTATTCAAATTTTACGAAAATTTTTTTTCAGTCCTTTTGTCTATTTCAGTCTATTTGAAAGTGTAGGGTTTTCCAATAAGAGTGATATGATTTCTTTAAAAAAAAACAGTAATTGTTAAGGAAATTCAAATGTTTTTATTTAATGTGAAGTATAGTCGATACAATTAAGTTCTGAATATAACATCGTTCAAATCTCCTCCACGATTTCTTTTACAGGAACGAATTTGATGAACAAAATTTTTAGCACTTCTACTAAATCAAGTCGTATGCCAGAATTCAAATAACCCGAAAAGAAGTAGTCTACTTGTATTTAATCACAACTTCTTGGAGGCCACTCAATGTCACAATTTTTTTAAATAACCTGATCTCCACACCTTTCTCGCAATAATTCGGTTGTTGCACGTGGTGTGTGACACGTAGCCCCTTTTTATTGGTACCAGATATTTTTAAGATCAACTTCTTCCTATTGTGGCCACAAAAAGTTGGTTATCATCGATCTATACCGCTCTCCATTGACAGTAACGGTGCTACCAGCTTTATTTCGAAAGAAGTGCGGACTGATGATTCCACCAGACCAAAAACCACACCAAACTGTCAATTTAGGTGAATGTAATGGTTGTTTATGAATTATTTGTAGATTTTCTTTGCACCAGAATCGACAGTTTTGTTTATTTACCGCACAACTCAGATGAAAATGAGCCTCACCAGGAAGATGAAATTCAAGGTAAAAGCAGCAAATTCACGACGTTTATGGTGGTCCAATGACTTCAGTTCTTGAATGAGAACAATTTTATGTGGATGCAAGCCCAAATCCTTTCTCAAAATCCGCCAGGTTGTGGTTTGAGACATTCCCAATTCTCGAGATGGTCTTGGAATCGACAAATTGCGGTCTTCAGAAACACTTGCCTGAACGGCAGCAATATTTTCATTACTTCTTTGTCTTATTGGCACTTGAATATTATGTAAAGGAAATGTACGCTCGAAATTTTCAACAAGCCGACGAATAGCGAGCACAGGTGGACGATTATTGTGACCATAAAATGGCAAAAGCATTTCGTGCGCAGTTGCAATTGTAGAACGATTATTTTGATGATAATATTGTTCTTGCGTATATCTTGCCATGATTAAATTGCAAACATTACTGATTAATACATGATACATGATTAAATTGTAAACATTACTGAATACAATGAAAAAAAAAAAACAGATCATGACATATTAAAAATGGTCAAAAAGGCACTTAGAAATCATATCATCCCTATTGGAAAACCCTTTGTTAGTAATTTTTTATTATCAATGTGAAAATATCAGTGCAAATTCGTTGTAAAATATTTCAATATATTTTAGAGGATTAATCACATAAATATACGAGTTTCAGGAAAAAAAGAATTACCTAAAATTTTGCTATTTCCACATTCTAGAGATCGTCTTTTTGACTATATATCAAAATTTATTTTAAATTATTACAATCAACAGAACTAAATCAAATTAAATTAAATTACATAACAAAATATAAAATAAAATAAAATGAAATAAAATAAAATTAAATTAAATTAAAATAAACTAAATTAATAATGCATAAATTTGACAGCTGTCGGATATTAGTTTGTGAATTATAGCATTTTGAGCGAAGCAACTTTCGTTATTGTAAAAAAATGGATAAAAAGGAATTTTGCTTGTTGGTAAAACAATGCTTTTTGAAGGGAAAAAATACAGTTGATGTAAAAATATGGCTTGATGACAAGTATCCGGACACTGCCCCTAGAAAATCAGGCACATCAACTTTCAAGGATTGGTATGCTAAGTTTAGGCGTGATGAAATGAGCACCGAAGACGCTGAACGCAGTGGACGCCCAAAACAGGTTGTTACCGACGAAAACATCAAAAAAAATCCATAAATTGATTTTGAGTGACCGTAAATTGAAATTGAATGAAATACCAGGCACTCAAAAGATATCAACTGAATATGTTCATCAAATCATTCACGAATATTTGGGTATGAGAAAGCTCTTTGCAAAGTGGGTTCCACGCGAGCTCACTCCAAAGTCCAATTAGCAGTCATCCGAGTTGACTGCACACGATGAACCCGCTAAAAAGCGTGGAAAAATACATCAGCAGGCTCACAAGTTTATTGCGTCTGTTTTTCGGGATGCGTATGGAAAATTTTCATAGAATGCCTTCAAAAAGGAAGGACCATCAACAGCGACTATTACATAGCGTTATTGAAACGTTTGAAGGACGAAATTGCCGAAAAACGACCGCATTTAAAGAAAAAGAAAGTACTGACAATGCACCGTGTCACAAGTCAGTGAAATCGAAGACAAAAATCCATTAATTGGGCTTCGAATTGCTTCCACCACCACCATAATTTTCAGATTTAGCCACAGCGACTATTTTCTGTTCTCAGATCTCAAAAGAATGCTCGCTGAGAAGAAATTTTTGTCGAATAAAGAGGTGGAATTGAAGTCTATTGTACTATGAGGACAAATCATAATACAAAATTGGTATCGAAAAGTTGGACGGTCGCTATAATCAGTGTATCACCCTTGAAGGGAACTATGTTGAATAAAATAAAATTACTTTTGCCAAAAATGTATTTTACTATGGTAGACCGGGAACTTTTCAATTGACCTGTTATATAATATAATATAATATAATATAAGTTAAAATAAAATAAAATAAATTAGATCTTAACTAAATTAAATTAGATTAAATTAAATTTAAAAAATTTAAAAAAAAATAAAAGTATAAAATAAATTACAACTAAATTAAATTAAATTTAGAAAATGTAAACTAAATTAAATTTAACTAAATTAAGTTAAATTTAATTAATTATCTAATAAAAGTAAATAAAATGAAGTGAAATAAAATCAAAAACCAAAATAAAGTAATATTTAATATTAAATTTAATTAGGAGAAAAAAATTATTAACATTAAATTATTGTAAAAACTCGTTTTAACTAGTTTCCTCAGAAAAATAGTGATAAAATAGTTGCAACTAAAGACAGATTCAGCACAGACTATTGTAATTCAAATTTCTGCAGAAAGAAACTTTCATTGGCAACCAGTGTGATTAGGTGATTAGTATGCAGTAGAATCTTACTCCACCGCTTAATCACTCATTGAGACATACACTTAATAAAGAAAAGGGAATATTGAAACAAAAGAACATCTCCTTTTGTATACGTACATAAACGTATGTATATTTGTTAATATAATTATACTGCACACCTTGTTTATTATGGCCATCACCCTGCTCACCTTCAATAATGTTTTTGAAAAGCTAACATATATATGCATGTATATATGTACATGCATATGTGTGGTTACAAATTTCTATACCTCTTTCTTTCATTATTTCATGCCAAAACACTCAAGAGTTGACATTCATTATTTGTATTTCAATACGCGTAATGTTACTAAGTACTTGCAACTTTGCAACTGCACGCTATAAAATAACGGTATAATTATTTTTATTATAGCAACGTATGTACGAAACGTCTGTAGGTATTTACCGGTGGTGTATGTTATGCATAAATGCAAAAGCAGCGTGATGATAGAATTTGCGTTGGTGTATTGTATAGGAAATGAGTGTTTGTTTGTTCGTTCGTTTGTTTGTTTGTGTGCTTGTAACTCACTGTAAAGGTGCTCAGTGTATTCGAATGACATGTCAATTACGTAACATTGGTACGCTACTGACAGCGAAATGTCAAAAGTCAGTTGTTAACAAATATGAGTATATGTTTGTGGAAGAGAAGATGTAGGTGTGTTTAAGCTACCCTGTAGGAAAATATGCTCAAAAGTGCATCAACTGCATTGATGAATTGAGGATTTTTTCTTTTGATTTGATTGAAAAAATACTGAAATTATAATAACAACTACATTGATACAGACCACAAGCGTTACCTAACGGGTACCCACTTACATATGCATGTATGCCTCTAAAGAATTGCATTGAATTCAGCCTTTTGAATGCAAGGCTGTCACTATGACCTGCCACAACTATCAAAATACTTATTTTTTGTTGTTTTGCGTTTTAGTTCGCTGTCCAAAGTTAATGAGAGGTTGTAAAAAAATAAAAATAAAGTACCCATACAATCGTATCCCATTCACATACAATAATGTATCATCTTTCTGGCTTTATATTAAAAACTTTCAATAGCTAAATGAATTTGTATAACATCAAATGCCTCTACTGCCACATAAGCACACTGACTGACTGTGCTTCTTTTTTTTTTTTTTGACAAAAAAATCTCTAAAATTATAAATGTAAAGAATAATTTGTATAGTCTAAAATGTCATTGAACTCGTTAGTGTAGTTCTCTTATGAATGTAGTCTTTGGGCCAAAGATGAATGAATTGCGCACGTACTTTTGTGTGAATTTGTTTCAATTAAAAATGTATGCCCTATGTCATCCAATAGCAAGTGTATATTTTTACAAAATACTGTTATTAAATTAATTAAAATGTAACTACAATCATTTTCAGTGAAATTTCATATATATTCTTAATCACTTTTTTAGGAATATACAAAGGAGCGGCATATAAAAGCAAAGAATATTTTCAATTATTATAATAAATAATAAAATTTTAGAAATTCTTTTAGATTCTGGTCATTCAGTTTGAGGCAAATATTTGATTACGTCGTAGTAGAGCTCAAGATTGTGCTCAAACATTTTCGAATAGTGCGAGCATCGCGATCATTTACGCAACGAGCACTCGCACACTTGCTCATTACTCGAAAATTTTCGAGCACGAGCTTTTTGAGTATTTTAACAAATACTTTAAATTTTTTCTCAGAACATGTTTTTTTTAAATAATTTTAAATTTATTTATGCAAAGTGTAAGCATCATTGAAACGCCAAAGAATTTTTCACAAACAAAATTTAATTTTTTTTTCGCTGAGCAGTAGCGCAATGAGCGAGTATGGAGCGAGCATCGAGCTGCTCGCACTGCTCGATACCCGGTTGTCTAGAGCACTAACTCGGTAGTAATATATTCAACTTTTGGCTGTGCAGAGCTCGTAGAATTTAAAGAAATTTTAGATTACATTTTTCGCCAATAAAATCACTTCAAAATCTTCATTTAATCGCTGTAAAATAGCACTTTCCACTACTTGTTTAAAAACGTATTCCTAACAATAATTTTCAAGCTTTAAAGCTCCTTTTTTTTGCTGAACCTTTAGTTTATCTGTTCAGTTATTGAATAATTTTAATCAAAAAAATAATGGGAGTGGACTTAAAAAAAGTATTTTTCGATCTAAAGTAGCAAAGCAAGCTGTGTTTGTTGTTAACTGCATTTAGAGGTTATATTTTCATGCTCTGCCAGTGTTATATACTAGGGGTAGCCAACCTGAGACTCGCTAGCTACATGCGGCTCTTTGAAGGATTGTAATATTAAATATATATTTAAAAAAAACTAGGAGCGATATCGAAAAATTCCAAAATAGCTTCTCCAGACTGAAAATATATTTTAATTGTGTTTTATTTTTAATATTCAAATAAAATACATCTTTTTGTGTTTATAAATATATATGTTTTAATATCGGTAAATGAAAATGATGCCTTTTTTGCATACCTTTTAAATATGTAATGGCTCGAACTATCAAGGAGCGTGGTCACCTCTATTATATACTATACATACGATATCTCCTCCCCTGATATTTTCTTTGCGCTCACATAATTACTTTAGGGTGGATCAAAAAAGTATTTTTTTTTTTTTGGTCGCCCACACTTTACTTTTGTCAACCAAACCTGGCTCATTTTGATCCATTGAAAATACAATAGCTCTCACTCGCTAGTCAAATCAGTGTATGAAGTTATGCAGCTAGCAAAACAGAGTAATAGACGAATCTTTGCACGCGTTAATTCGGTCAAGTCTCGAAAGGTTCAATCTACGCTTTCAAAGTTCGGCGCATTCGGAAAGCAAGTGATTTAAGGTTTCAGGCTCTTCATTCTCTCTACAACACCTGTAGAAGTCGTTTGTTGGTACACCAAGTCTTTCTGCGTATCTATATAATAGAAAAAAGATATTCCTTTCTTTTTAGCTAGATGTTGCTTCTTATCCAGAATGTCCTTCTTGTCCTCCTTAGTGAAGCCAGTAAAGGTTATGCAGTAGTACATTCTACTTGGTAGACGTAACCTACAACACAATCTGTGAGGTTATATCCCCAAAATACCAATGAGGAGTAGATCCCAGAGGACATATATATAGCCTTAGTAGGTGTTGTCCGCAATATCCGAATGGTTGGAGTCCTGTTTCAATCAACATCCAAAATTACAGAAAACTATGTTTTACAATTTCGATCGCCTCTCGGCAGGGAATGTCAAGCCCTCCGATTTGTATTTCTCAAAAAACATCAGGACGCACACAAAAAAATGGAGAAAAAGTTCGGTCGAAAATTGCTTCAGCAGTTACCGGTACCTATGAGTGCCATCCCATACAATCTATGGAATTTACAAGTAATCGATTTTTTTGACATTTATTGGGTACCAAAAATATAGACCTAACAACCACAATTTAAAACCTATTTTAGGTTGCAAGCTCCTCCCAATCGGGCTTTTAACGTGTACATAATATTTAAGTAAATATTCTAAAATTTCAACCACTGATTTCGAACGCTCCAACCAACGCTCCTTTAAGTGATACATAATTGATGTCTATCTATTTAAACATACTGTATAAACCAAAAAAAAATTACGAATTTTTTGAAAAATAATTCATTTTAAAAATTCCAAAACAAAAAACCAAAAATCCAAAATTTTGTGAAATTGTGAAATTTTTCATTTGGAATCCTATGAAATACTTTGCAGCCAACAATTTGCAAATGTTATATGTCTTATTTCGATTATATAAAACTTTTTTTTCCAAAATGTGTAAAGTTGATAGTTTTTCTTTTCACTTTTATTTAAGTTATTTACTCGGCATGGTGAGCATAGTTGCATAGTGACATTTTACCCCCATCCGCATACTTATCGCGTCTGCCAAGACAATTCGATCGATTGTGCTAAGTTAGGGTGCTGTCAGACAAAGCAAGTAGTTGATTTTGAATTGTTTGTCAAAATACAAAAGTTTGCAATTTTATTTCACGAGCAATCACACGTTGCATAAATTTTTTGGAAATTAATTGGTTTTTTCTCTAATAATACGCAAATTTTAAGATAGCAGTTAGAAGAGAAGGAAAAATTTTAATTACAGATAAATTAGGGCAGTCTCACACACCGCAAATTCTTTTCTTTCTCAAATTATAGCAAATTAAGTTGCAGAAATTAGTTTCGGGTTAGTCAAACGGCGAAATTGAAATTTATTTGATAGCAAAATGCGATCAACGAAATAAAAATTGTTGTGTCTGACGGACAACACCTCTGCTTTACCAAAAAAAGGCTACAGTAGAAGATCATAATTTTGTGAAATAAAGTAGGGCAATACTAATTTAAGTGAAATCCAATTGTTTTATATATTTTCAAATTTTTACTCACATTCGTACTCGTAAATCTGATCTAAAAATATTAATAAATAAAAAGGATATAATAAATTTCATTATAATATCTTGAAATAAAATATGGCTAACGCGACGATGTTATTTTATAGAGGACAAAAATAAATACATCAAATATTATAGGAGAACAAGAAAGAAAGGCTGCCTTCGGCCGTACCAAAGTATTTATACCTTTCATGAACAAATCAAATTTATTGTAAATTGCGAAATTCATTTACGATGATTTTCAGCGTCAATATAAATTTGATTGAATCCACGTCAATGGAATACCAAACTTACACGCTCTTTATGATTTTTTGTCGGATTTTGAACGAAAAACCTCAGATCTGAAGAAATAGGTTGTGTGGGGCTATATGATATATTATTCCGATTTCGATGATATTCACTACTAATATGGAATTCATAGTACGCTGCAAGATGCTTTTTTAACGGGGTTTTGACCCAAAATCTCATATCTGAACAAAATCTGTTGTATGGAGCCTATATGATATAATATTCCAGATTCAATGATTGTTGTGTACGATAACAAGTTTCATGCTCCCAGATGCTTTTTTGACTGATTTTCGACTATAGCTTCGCATCTGAATAAGTCGGTGTATGGAACCCATATGTTTTATTCGTCCAATTTCGATGATTTTCAGAGCCAGTATGTAATTCATTACGTATGTGTAGTATACTAAATTTCACGTTCGTATGTTTTTTGACGGATTTATGACCCAAAACATCCCTAAAAAATCGGTCGTACATATGCTATGCTATAGTATTCCGATGATCGTTTAAACGTATAGGTGCGTCTGCCTGCTAAGATTGGAAATATCTATGAAATATCTGGAAAACTGAGGTACTACTTTGCGTTCAAACAGACTCACGGACAAAGGGACATAGCTAAATCAACTCAGCTTGTGATTCTGATACGATGGGTATACATTTCGAGGGGTCTATCTCTTCTCCTGCTGGTACTTACATACATGTACATGAAATTATAATTACATTTATAACGGTTTATGAAAGTTTTTTATTTTTTTATGTTAGAGGTAACAGTATTTAGTGTTTTGAAAAAACATTATATACATTTTTTAATTTTATTTTATGTCAGTATTAATTATTTACTCATACCAATATTATTATTATTGTTATTATTATTATTATTATTATTATTATTATTATTATTATTAAAAATGTGTCTTAATAGAATAATAACGACTAAATTATTGTATTCTTATGTATATATTATTAATAAATAATTATGATTATTCATAACTAAATTATCATAGAAATGATATGATATTTAAATAACCAAACGTGTAAATTAAAACAAAATGCAACACTGTATAAGGTAAGTAAAAGTATTAAGCATACGCTAAACGAATTTTTAATCAATCATATCAAAAAATCCGCATAAATTCATTAATATATATACGCATGTCCGTTTGTAAGAAGTATTAAAGATGGATCACCCGTTTCGAGGCTCCCTACTTTTTTAAAGAAAAAACACAGAAAATTCAAAAATAATGGGGAATGTTTATTATCATTCGAAAAAAAACATTCTTTGGCATTAATTTTTTGGAGATTATCTCTTTCAAATGTTGACCGCGGCTACGTCTCAGATGGTCCATCCGTTGAGTCAAATTTTCGATGGCTCATTCGAGCATCCCGACTGGTAACTGGCGAATAGCACGCGTGATGTGTTGCTCCAAGGCCTGAATCGAAGCGGGATTGTCCGCAGAGACTTTAGACTTTACATATCCCCACAGAAAAAGTCTAACTAACGGTCACCATTACGGCTACGTTCTTACCGGCATCACTTTCGAAGAAATATGGACCGATGATTCCACCGGCCCACAAACCACACCAAACAATTGTTTTTTCTGGATGAATTGGCAGCTCTTGAAACTCTTCAGGTTGCTCTTCATCCCAAATGCGACAATTTTGCTTGTTTACATACCCATTGAGCCAGAAATGGGCCTCATCGCTGAACAAAATTTTACTCAAAAACATCGGCTCTTCTTGGAACTTTTCAAGAGCCCATAGAGCGAAGCGATGTCGCTTGAGATGGTCGAGCGACTTCAGTTCTTACCCAAGCTGTATTTTTTACGCTTTCAGTTTAAGATCTCGACGTAAAATGAGCCAAGTCGTTCCATACGTCAGTCCGAGTTGCTGCGAATGATGCCGAATCGACTCCCCACGGTCTTCGTGTACACTCTCAGTTACGGCCGCTAAATTTTCTTCACTGCATGCTGGACGTACTCTATTCGGTTGAATATTATCCAATAATGAGTGCTGGGTCTCAAGATGAGTGATGGTATTGCGAATAGTATGCTCAGTATGGCGTTTATGTTGACCATAAGTTGAGCGAAGCGCGCGAAACACATTCTTTACAGAACGTGTTGAATGATTTGTAAACGTTGTTCAGGCGTAAGTCTTTCCATGACGAAATGCCAAACAATACTGAACAAAAATAACATGATAGCTTAGCTTGACACAACTATTTGGATCACCTTTTAAAAAAATTTATTAATTCAGTAAAAACAAAAATTCCATTGAAAAAATTCTGTATTTGCTAGCAATATTTTAAAACTTCTTATTTGTAACCCGCTACAGTATCCAAATAAATGAAATTCCAAAATAATTAATTATGAAAAGGTCATATTTTCCCAATTTTTCTGCAATTTAGCATGCCACTGCAAATAATTACACTATGCGCAAATACCGAAAACAATATTAATAAAGGTATTTGATGGTAAAAAAATTAATAAAACTTTTTGCATATACCATTAAACATTTTTAAAAACTTCCATTTTGAAATGCAAGTACACAGCTAGCTAAAATGTACATCACAAAAGTAATTGCCAGTTTAATAAGTTACAAAATATATTTTTAAGTCTTAATTATCTTCGACATTTTATACAGAAAAAATATATAAATAAATTTAAAAATGCTTTTATAAGCTTTTTTATAAATCAAATAAGAGTCTGCTGAGTTTAAAAACCAACATTTAAAAGTGGAGAAGTAGTGTAGGGCGAAAAATTTGCGAATATGAAAATTTGTTTATGTAACTAAAATACGCTACTAACACCCTACATGCAGTGTTGCATTTCGAGTGTACTTGTATATCTAAAATTAAATACACTCCCAGGGAAGTGCCAATGTTTAGCGTTTATTGAAATTTTACGCAAATTTGATATAATTTAGTTGAAGTTTTTATATTTTAAATATAATTTAATTTTGAAAATTTGCAGTTTTAAATTTTTAATTTATTTTAATATTTTTCTTGTTTTATAGTTTATAATAAATACCTTTTCTCACGCAAAAAAAGCAGTATATTTTTGAATGCATTTTAAAGCGAGTGTGCCAACAAATATAAACACAAAGCAACAAATTCCAAGTCAAAGTGCTTAGAAATTAAAAAAAAATTTAAAAAAATTGAATTATTTTTTCAAATTTTTGTTTTTAATATACACGACTACAATAACAGTGTATTTTTGCCTTTACTAAAAAGTAATTGAAAAATGCCGAAACCCAAAAACTCTTTTTTTCTCTCTTTCTTTTTCATATTTTTTGGCCACTCGCTACTACAAAATTACAACAAACTGAAATTTTTTGCACCAACAACAACGCGTGTTCGACTCGAAACTAAATATATATGTATATATATTTAATAATTATAATAATGCACAACGAAAAATATAAACGCACTTTTTTGTCTTGCGTTCGATTTTTGGATTTAAAAAAAAACGCACCAAAACCACATTTTTTTACGATTTTTTCTATGATAATTATAACTCTATGTATTTTTGGTTGTGTGTGAATAACATTTTTTGAATTCACCACAAAAAAAAAAAAAAAACAATGCACAATTTTTGAAATTTTTTTAATGCAACGCACTTTTCAATGGATGATGATGTTTTTGAATATTGAAAAAAATAAAATTTTCTTGAAAAAAAAAAAACAGTCAAAAAAAGTGAGTATTTTTATAGCATTTAAGGGATTTTTACAAATACCTAAATAGTAGCAAGTATTTTTTAATAGAAATATACATATATGGAAATTTTTAAATGTGACTCAAATAGTATGTTTAAATGCACACTGTACAAAACAAAACCAAAAAAATAAAAAACATACAAAATATTAAAAAAGAAAAACAGAATTTAAAAAAACATACCATTTATCAACACTACTGTTTTGTGTAAGTAACAAGGAAAAATTTGTTCCACCTTTTTACCACTCACACAAATGAACACTGTACAACACAAACTGAAAAAAAATACAAGATTTCAGTTTTCCATTTACTTGTAATGAAATAGCATTAGTAGGTATATTTAAGAATGTTATTGTTTATATAAAAAAAATTCTAAAATTTTTGTGTAAATATTAGTCAATAAAATTTTTTCTACGATTTTTTTTTTGCACATTATACGTATTAAAATTAATATTAAACAAAAATCTCTCTTTTTTATATTTATATTCTCACTCAATGTTTTTTCTGCTCCTTTTTTACGCAAGAAAGCGAAAGAGAAAAATAGCAGGCACAAAGGAAATCTAATAATTTTGCACAATTTTTGAAAAAAAATTACAAATTTTTTGAAAAATGACAAATTTTTGAAAAAAAAAACATATTTTTGAATTATTAGCAAAATTTCTGCTGCACACCTTTTTATAGTAAACTTTTTATTATTGCACCTATTAAAATATTTATAAAAAATACACATTTTTTAACAACTTTCATTGCATTTTTTTGTGAAAGTTCTTATTTTATATTTGTTAGTTTTTGTTCGAAATATTTTCTAACAAACCTTACTATGTAAATACGATTTTTCATATACTTCTTCGGTATGCTAATAAATGTCTTTATTGCACAAATATAAAGCACAATTTTTGAGAGCACCGAATATTTTTATAAATTTTTAATTTAATTTAATTTTTTTTTTTTTTAAATAGTTTTTGAAAAATGAATGATGCATTTTTAATAAAAAAATTGTGGCTAATGCTTTTTTCACATTATTGTTTTACTAAGAACTTCCCGATTTTTCTGCGTACTGAATTTTATAGAAAGAAAAAAATTAAAAGAAAATAAAAATTTTGTAAAAGTAAACACGAAAAATGTTTTCTAATACAAATCGTACACTCTCCGTAACAACGTACAACCCGTCCCTCTCCTCTTTAATAAAAGTTATTTTTTTGTTTCACGCTACATTTTTGAGCAAAAAAATTACAATTAAATAAATATTATTTTTTTTTATAAAACTTGTTTGCGAAATCGAAAATATTTGTAACAAAAAAATGTCTCTCTAGTAAAAAAAAAACGCTTAAAAAATAACATTTTACAATATATTTTAAATTCTATGTGTTTTTTTTCAGTAAATAATTTTTTTTAACCAATCTTCAATACACTCTAAATATATCTATATATCTAATATATATAGAAGAAAAAAATAAAAATAAAATTTTTTTCTAAAAAGTCTCTATTACTTAAATTTATATCTATTGTAGTTATTTATTATATGTATTTATGTATTGATGTAGTATATATGTATGTATGCTAAGAAATTTGTACATTAAGAATTCACTTATATATGTATGTACGTATTTCTTAGTTGTTAAGTAAGCTATTTTATTGTATTTTACGTATTCAAATTAGCTCATATGTATGTATGTATGTAGGTATTTTATTTAACTAAAAATCCGCTAGGTAACTATCCAACCCACTCAATATTTATCATCAAAAGCGTCCTCATTCCTTTTTAAATTTTTTTTTCCTAATCTCTTTTAATAACACCAAATCTCTTCCCCTACACGATATTTAGTGCCTGGAGATCCTCAAGACGTGAAGGCAACTCCATTAAATTCAACTTCAATTCATGTGACCTGGAAACCACCATTGGAAAAAGATCGTAATGGTATCATACGTGGTTATCACATACACGTACAAGAGATGCGTGATGAGGTGAGTAGAATTTATGCAAGTCCTTCCCGGCAAAACTGTATGTACAGCGTTTTTTGTATGACTTTCAAGAGGTTTTTTCATAGATGGATAGTAATTTGCAGTAACTTTTCCACAATTTTTTATCATAAAATGTCATTTGAAAAATCCCCGGCCTCTCCTTCTTTCTTCTTGGGCGTAGACACCGCTTATGCGATTATAGCCGCATCAACAATAGCACGCCACTCGTTTCTTCTCTTTGTTTTTTGGCGGCAGTTGGAAATACCAAGTGTTACCAGGTCGCTCTCTACCTGATCATTCCAACGGAGTGGAGGTCTTGCACTTCCTCTTTTTAGGCCAGCGGGCACTCCATCGAATACTTTCAAAGCTAGAGGGCTTTCGTCCATTCGGACGGCATGACCTAGCCAGCGTAACCACTGTCTCTTGTTTCGCTGAACTATGTCAATGTCGTCGGATAGCGTATACAGCTCATCGTTCCATCGTCAGCGGTATTCGCCGTTGCGAACGCGTAAATGACCAGGCTTCGGCGCCATAAGTCAGGACGGGAATGAGCGACTTGTAGAGTTTGGTTTTGGTTCGTCGAGAGAGGACTTTACTTTTCAATTGTCTATTCAGTCCAAAGTAGCTCCTGTTGGAAAGAGTGATTCTGCGTTGGATTTCAAGGCTGACATTGTTGGTGTTGTTAACGCTGGCTCCTAGATAGAGGAAATAATCTACGACTTCGAAGTTATGACTGCCAACATTGACGTGGGAGCCAAGTCGTTTGTGCGATGACTGTTTATTTGATGACAGGAGATATTTCGTTTTGCCCTCGTTCGCTACCAAACCCATTCGCTTCGCTTATTTGTCTAACCTGGAGAACGCAGAACTTACAGTGCGTTTATTATGACCAACTATATCAACATCATCGGCATACGCCAACAGTTGTACACTCTTGTAGAAGATTGTACCTGGTTTATTTAGCTCTGCAGTTCGTATTATTTTCTCCAGAAATCACACGAAGAAATCACACTATAAAGATTGTCTGAAACCTCGTTTGGTACGGATCAGAGAGGTCCTTCTCAATTCGGACTGCGCTTCTGGTATTATCCAAGGTCAGTTTATATAGCCATATGAGTTTTGTGGGGATATAAAATTCAGACATAGCGACGTAGAGGCAGTTCCTTATCGTTCTGTCGAAGGCAGCTTTAAAATCGATAAAAATGTGGTGTGTATCGATTGTTTTCCCTCGGGTCTTATCCAAGATTTGGCGCATGGTGAACATCTGGTCAATGGTGAATTTGCCAGGTCTACGCTGATCAATTTGTTGAACATAGTTTCCTTCGACGGTCATACACTGATTACAGTGATCTTCCATTTTTCGATAATATTTTTTTTAGTATGATTTGTCCTTTGTTTCAAAATTGGCCTCAGTTTCAGCGATTACTTCTTCATTCGACGAAAATTTCTTCCCAGCGAGCATTCTTTTGACATCTCAGAACAGGAAATAGTTGCTGGGGTACAGATCCGTAGGATACGGTGGATGCGATAACAAATCGAAGCCCAATGGATTTCATGGATTTTTGACATCCATTTCAGCGAATTGGGTTAGAGCTAACTAAATATCGTAAGGATTTAATACTTCCTAATTCCATTTATATGTGTCAGGCCCGGGATTTTTCAAATGCACCTGTTGAAAATATTGCATGCAGAGACAAAGGCCAAGTCGTGTTGTTTTAATAAAATTCTCTAAAAAAAAAACGTTCTATATGCAAATTAGACGATCTCACAGCGAGGTTTGTGACCTTGATAAGAAAAGCTAGACAAAGCCTTCGGATATACAATCACTACATACTTTCCAGCCCGCTGAAGAGCTTACTAAGGGAATATGTATGAAGCGATTTAATGGACAACTTTCTTGCCCATCGAGTTGCCTTGCAAAAATTCTTCGTCCGATTTGGTGGCGCGATGGTGCGCGATCGATGCATTTCGATCTAGTATGGTGAGGATCGCAACGATGTAGAACGTTTCATCTCATGATCGTACGAACAGATCAGCTAATGTGTACTTAAAACAGAATAAAAACTTTAATGTATCCCGCCGTATTTACCTGAGAGAGAGCCGAGTCGATCTTCACATACAAATCGAGTTACTTTTCCAAAACACTCCGTTAGAGTGGTTGAACGAGTGTTTTCAATCGTGTCTTTGGAGAGTAAGTCCCTCTAAAGGAATCTATTCTAAAAGCAAACTTTCAAACCTTTCATTCTAGATAGATAGGTTCGAATGGGTTGGAGTAAGCAAGAGTATGAAAACAATTTCACTTAGGCCAGAATAAGACCCATTGTGACGTTTCGCTATACAACCAGATCTAACTTTTGGTAAACCACATTAAATCAATTCCCCTCACGCCAGCTATCTGAGTCCATCAAGAAAAATTTTACCGAAAATTCGAAATCTAGCACTGCCCAGAACAGGGCAGTCGCATAAAAAATTAGTGATCCTTTTCTCATCATGATTTTTTACATTTTCTACAGCATCTCCTAAAGGGTGCTCTATCTTACATTTGTCTCTCTAACTCTTCTTGTATGTTGACCCATTAGGCAGTCGCCTATCACCTTACCATGCATGATTGGTGACTCACAAAGCTAAGAGTAATAGGTAGAGAAGCATCAGGTCAATCGATTATCTGCTGAGTTGTATACCACCTCCGTTCCAAGGCACCTCAAGGCTTAAAATTACTAGCAATAACGACCAGATATCTGGGGACATTTTACCATAGATCTTCATTTTAGTGGTTATGCTACAATCGGACGAACCCTTTCTATTCAGTCGAACGATCGAATACGATATGTTTCACCCAATCTCTCTCTAATCAAGTACTTTTCGCTGATATATTTTCTTCTTCATAGCTATAGTGCATCTAGAGACCTCAACTCTCGTCTCATATGAATTTAAAGAATTTACTAAAATACAAAATTCACTTATCCTAGGGCAAGGGCTTCCTGAATGAACCACTCAAGTTCGACGTCGTCGATGCATTGGAATATAATGTTAGCGGTTTGCAACCCGATACCAAATATTCCATACAAGTAGCCGCACTAACGCGTAAAGGCGACGGTGATCGCAGTGCAGCAGTGATAGTGAAAACACCCGGTGGTGTACCCGTACGCCCGACAGTGAGCTTAAAGATAATGGAACGTGACCCAATTGTTTCAATCGAATTGGAATGGGAACGACCAGCGCAAACATATGGTGAGTTGCGTGGTTATCGCTTGCGTTGGGGTGTTAAAGATCAGCCACTGAAAGAGGAAATACTACCCGGTCCACAGATAACGAAACGTCGTTTCAATGATTTGGAACGTGGCGTTGAGTATGAATTTCGTGTTGCGGGTAGCAATCATATTGGTATCGGTCAAGAAACAGTGAAAATCTTCCAAACGCCCGAGGGCACACCTGGCGGACCGCCCGCAAATATAACCGTGCGCTTCCAAACACCCGATGTGGTATGTGTAACGTGGGATCCGCCCACACGTGAACATCGCAATGGCATTATTACGCGCTACGATGTGCAATTCCATAAGAAAATCGATCATGGTTTAGGTTCGGAACGTAATATGACCCTGCGTAAGGCTGTGTTTACAAATCTTGAGGAGAATACCGAATATATCTTTCGCGTGCGCGCTTACACCAAACAAGGTGCGGGTCCATTTAGTGAGAAGATCTTTGTGGAGACCGAACGCGATATGGGTCGTGCGCCAATGTCTGTACAGGCAGTGGCAACGTCGGAGCAAACAGCAGAGATATGGTGGGAGCCTGTGCCGTCACGTGGCAAACTACTTGGCTATAAGATTTTTTACACAATGACAGCGGTTGAAGATCTGGATGAATGGCAAACAAAGACTGTTGGGCTCACAGAGTCAGCGGATCTTGTAAATCTCGAGAAGTTTGCGCAATACGCTGTGGCAATAGCAGCACGCTTTAAGAGCGGTCTTGGGCGTCTAAGCGAGAAGGTAACGGTTAAAATCAAACCTGAGGATGTACCACTGAACTTGCGCGCACATGACGTCAGCACACACTCAATGACACTGAGTTGGTCGCCACCCATACGTCTAAACCCGATCAATTACAAAATCTCCTTCGACGCTATGAAAGTTTTCGTAGACTCACAGGGCTTCACGCAAACTCAAACTGTGCAAAAACGTGATATAATACTGAAGCATTATGTGAAATCGCATACCATCAATGAACTGAGCCCCTTCACCACGTACAATGTGAATGTAAGCGCCATACCATCCGACTACTCTTACCGCCCGCCTACCAAGATCACCGTTACAACACAAATGGCCGCACCGCAGCCGATGGTGAAACCCGACTTTTACGGTGTGGTGAATGGTGAAGAAATACTTGTTATACTACCGCAAGCCTCCGAAGAGTATGGACCCATTTCACATTATTACCTGGTTGTGGTACCTGAGGATAAATCAAACCTACACAAGAATCCAGATCAGTTCCTAACTGAAGACCTACTACCCGGACGTAATAAACCGGAACGTCCAAACTCGCCTTATATTGCCGCCAAGTTTCCACAGCGTTCCATACCCTTTACATTCCACCTCGGCTCCGGCGACGATTACCACAACTTCACCAACCGTAAGCTGGAACGCGATAAGCGCTATCGTATTTTTGTACGCGCCGTTGTCGACACACCACAAAAGCATCTATATACATCCAGTCCGTTTTCTGAATTTCTATCTTTGGATATGCGTGAAGCGCCACCAGGCGAACGTCCACACCGACCCGATCCCAACTGGCCCTCCGAGCCTGAGGTATCCGTTAATCGCAATAAGGATGAACAGGGCATGTGGTGGGTAGCGCTGCCAGTTGTAGCCGCACTCATTTTCACCATCTTCATCACCTGGTGCATTGTGCGTCGTCGCCGTCAACCATGTAAGACGCCCGATCAAGCTGCTGTCACGCGTCCACTTATGGCTGCTGATCTTGGTGCAGGTCCCACGCCGAGCGATCCCGTCGATATGCGACGCTTAAACTTCCAAACGCCTGGCATGATTTCACATCCGCCCATACCTATTTCCGAATTTGCCAATCATATTGAGCGACTCAAATCGAATGACAATCAGAAATTTTCGCAAGAATATGAAAGCATTGAGCCAGGTCAACAATTCACATGGGATAACTCCAATTACGACTATAATAAATCGAAGAATCGCTATGCCAATGTGACCGCTTATGATCACTCGCGCGTGCAGTTGCCGCTGATAGACGGTATCATCGGTTCGGACTACATTAACGCGAACTACTGCGATGGCTATCGTAAACACAATGCTTATGTGGCAACTCAGGGACCGCTACAGGAAACCTTCAGCGATTTTTGGCGTATGTGCTGGGAATTGAAGACGACTACAATTGTTATGATGACGCGCTTGGAGGAACGTACACGCATTAAATGCGATCAGTATTGGCCGGTGCGTGGCACTGAGACCTATGGTCAAATGTTTGTCACCATCACCGAGACACAGGAACTGGCGACCTACAGCATACGTACCTTCCAGATTTGTCGTCAGGGCTTCAATGAACGTCGCGAGATCAAACAATTACAATTTACCGCCTGGCCAGATCATGGTGTACCCGAACATCCCGCACCATTCCTGCAATTCCTACGTCGATGTCGTGCACTCACACCACCAGATTCGGGTCCCGTTGTGGTACATTGCTCAGCTGGCGTTGGACGTACGGGTTGTTATATTGTTATTGATTCAATGTTGGAACGTATGAAACATGAGAAGATCATCGATATATACGGACATGTGACTTGCTTGCGCGCACAACGTAATTACATGGTACAGACGGAGGACCAATACATTTTCATACACGACGCCATCTTGGAGGCAATTATATGTGGTCTAACCGAGGTGCCAGCACGTAACCTACATACCCACCTACAAAAATTACTGCTAACCGAACCAGGTGAGAATATCACTGGCATGGAAATGGAATTTAAGAAACTTTCCAATGTTAAGGTGGACTCATCGAAATTCGTTACCGCTAATTTGCCATGTAATAAGAATAAAAACCGTTTGGTACACATACTACCATATGAATCGAGCCGTGTGTACCTAACACCCATACACGGCATCGAAGGTAGTGATTATATAAATGCAAGCTTTATTGATGGCTATCGCTATCGCTCGGCTTATATTGCCGCTCAGGGTCCGGTGCAGGATACCGCTGAAGACTTTTGGCGTATGCTGTGGGAGCACAATTCAACCATTGTTGTTATGCTGACCAAACTCAAGGAGATGGGAAGGGTAAGTAGAGGAAAAAGAAGAATTTTTGGAGAAAATTTTAAATTTATATAACGATTTTATTTAAACAAATTTAAAAAAAATTAATAAAAATTCGAATTCTCTTATTTAAGGAAAAATGCTACCAGTACTGGCCACATGAGCGCTCTGTGCGCTATCAATATTATGTGGTAGATCCAATCGCCGAATACAATATGCCACAATATAAGCTACGAGAGTTCAAGGTTAGTATATTGAAGAAGCTGAACATTATACTTTATAGTTCTCTTGTTCGAAATAATTTCATCACGTCTAATGTGCACAAAAAATTAGTTCCCAAATGTAATGCAACATAAATTTTCATCTATCTTTTAGGTTACCGATGCACGCGACGGCTCTTCGCGCACTGTTCGCCAATTTCAATTTATCGATTGGCCAGAACAGGGTGTACCAAAGTCTGGTGAAGGATTTATCGATTTCATTGGACAAGTACATAAGACAAAAGAACAATTTGGTCAAGATGGACCAATTACAGTGCATTGTAGTGCTGGCGTAGGTCGCACGGGTGTATTTATAACACTCAGCATTGTATTGGAACGTATGCAATATGAAGGTGTTCTAGATGTATTCCAAACTGTGCGCATACTACGCGCTCAGCGACCAGCGATGGTGCAAACAGAGGTAAGGGGACAGAATGACTGATAAAATGAAATTGCAAAATTTTTAATCAAATAAATAATAAAACTACAAAAAATTAATTTAATTAAAACAAAAAACAAAAAAAATTAAATTAAATAGCATAAGATTAAATAAGATAAAAATTTATGAAATATAAATTAAATTAAAAAAATAAATAAATAAAAAAATAAATAAAAAAATTTATATAAAAAAAAAATTAAAAAATTAAAGGAAAAACGAGAAGGAACGGCTATTCCTTTCATGAACAATCAAAATTTATTGCAAATTGCAAAATTAGATTTGATCATTATCAGTGTCAATATCGACTTGAATTTATGTCAGTAGGATACCAAATTTCACGCTCTTAGATTACTTTTCAACGGATTTAGCACGCAAAACCTTATATCTGAACAAATATGTTGTAGGGGAATATATGATATAGCAGTCCGATTTCGATGATTTTCGGTACCTAAAGGGTGATCCAAGTACAGGTACTTATTTCAATAGACTTTTTTTTTGACAGATCACGCGTGAGTCGTGTCAAGCTGTCATGTTATTTTTGTTCAGTATTGTTTGGCATTTCATCATAAAAAGACTTACGCCTGAACAACGTTTACAAATCATTCAACTTTATTACGAAAATGCACGTTCTGTAAAGAATGTGTTTCACGCGCTTCGCTCAACTTATGATCAACATACTCGTCCTACTGAGCGTACTAACCATCACCCATCCTGAGACCCAGCATTCATTATTGGATAATATTCGACCGAACAGACTACGTCCAAGACGCAGTGAAGAAAATATAGCGACCGTAGCTGAGAGTGTACACGAAGATCGTGGAGAGTCGATTCGACGCCGTTCGCAGCGACTAGGACTGACGTATGGAACGACTTGGTGCATTTTACGTCGAGATCTTAAATTGAAAGCGTACAAAGTACAGCTTGTACAAGAACTGAAGCCGCTCGACCTTCCCAAACGACATCGCTTCGCTCTATGGGCTCTTGAAAAGTTCCAAAAAGATCCGACGTTTTCGAGCCAAATTTTGTTCAGCAATTAGGCCCATTTCTGGCTCAATGGGTATGTAAAGAAGTAAAATTGCCGTATTTGGGACGAAGAGCAACCTGTAGAGGTTCAAGAGCTGCCATTTCATCCTAAAAACCCAACGTTTGGTGTGGTTTGAGGGCCAGCGGAATTATCGGTCCATATTTCTTTAAAAATGATGCCGGTGAGAATGTAACCGTCAATGGTGACCGTTACCGCGCCATGATAACCGACTATTTGATGTCTGAAATTAAAGCTCGTGACCTCCGCGACTTTTGGTTTCAACAAGACGACGCCACTTCCCACACATCGCATTAATCAACGGATTTATTGAGAGAACACTTTGGTGAGCAAATAACTTCACGTTTTGGGCTGGTCGAATGGCCACCAAGATCGTGTGATATCACACCGTTAGGCTTTTTGTTATGAGGATATGTAAAGTCTAAAGTCTATGCGGACAATCCCGCTTCGATTCAGCCTTGGAGCAAAGCATCACGCGTGTCATTCGCCAGTTACCAGTCGAAATGCTCGAATGAGTCATCGAAAATTTGACCCAACGATGGATCATCTCAGACATAGCCGTTTTGTGATTGGCGAATCGTTATGAATGGATAGTATACCAAATATCACGTTCGTAGATACCTTATTGACGGATTTATGACTCAAAATTTCAAATCTGAAAAATAGGTCGTATATATGCTATAGGGGTCCGATCCGGGTCGGTTTCGGCAGATGATAGTTTAAACGTTTTTGTGCATCTTCCTACCAAGTTTAGTTGAAATATCTCAAAGATTGAGGGACTAGTTTGCGTTCAAACAGACAGATGGACAGACAGACATACAGACAGACAGACGGACATGGCTAAATCAATTCAACTCGTCATTCTTATACATACTTCAGACCAAAGTTAATTTACCATTTCAAATACACGAAAAATAAAATAAAATAGTGACATAAAATAAAAAATAAAATCAAACAATATAAAATTTAAAAAAAAACATATTATATTAAATAAAGTATAATGTAAAATAAAATGAAGTAAAATAAAATAAAATAAAAATTCAAGTAAATTAAATTACATTGGAGAAAGTTAAGTAAAACCAAATAGAAAAAACCCATTATCAAAAATAAAATTAAATTAAATAAAACAAATTGATATAAATTAAAAACTCAATGGGGTAAAATAAAAATTAAATAAATTAAATAAAAACAATAAAAATAAAATAAATAAAATAAAATCTTATTTGATTTTAACATAATAAAATGGAAAAAATAATAAAATTAAATTAAATTAAAAAACAATAAATAAATAAAAATTAAATTAAATAATATAAAATAATATAAAAAACTAAAATAAAGTTAAATGAATTGAGGGAAGATATATAATCAAATAATAAAGTCAAACAAAAAATAAATAAATAAAAATTAAATTTATTAAAATAAATCGAGGTCGAAAGTAAAATGAAATAAACTACGAAAAATTAAATTAATTAAATTTAAACTAAATATAATACAATGGATTGTGTTAAAATAATATAAAAAACAAAAATAAAAAAATGGAAAAATGGAAAAAGGAACTTAATAAAATTACATTAAATACAATAAAATCAAAAACAAATTAAATTACGTTAAAAAAGTTAATTTAAATAATAAAGAACCAAACACAAAATCAAAAATAAGATCAAATAAAACAAACCGAATGGAAATAAAATAAAAGCTTAATGAGATCAATTAAAAATTAAATAAAAGAAATAAAAAATGAAATGAAAAATAAAACGAAATTAAATGAAATAAGAAATAAAATAAACGAAAATAAATAATAAAATAAAATAAATAAAACAGAGAAAGAGAAACGTGCTATTTATTAAAATAAATAAAAAAATAAAAAATTTATTGTAATGAATAAATTTAAAAAACAATTTTAATTAAATAAAGTAAAAAAAATGACAAAAGAAAAAAAATTTATATAAAAGTAAATAAAATAAAATAAATGAAATATTTTCATGAGCTTTAAATACAATTTTGTACAAGAATTTTCTTTGTTCTATTTCAGGATCAATATCATTTCTGTTACCGAGCTGCTTTAGAGTATCTTGGTTCATTTGACAATTACGCCAATTAGGTTGTTATTTTTAATTGGCATGGAGCACACGTCTAAGCTTGAATGCATTTACATATTAAATATTAGTAAAACCTTCGAACAAAAAAGTCAATTTTAGTTAAAATTTTGCCAATCCAACAACAAACAACAAAAAAATTGAAGCTAAATTAAAAAATAAATGGATAACAACGGCAAAAAAATATTAATTTCTACGCGACGAAATCATTTAAACCGGCCTATATGCATGCAATATGTTTTCAAATGGATTCAACGACGAAAAACGAAATTAATTAACCAAACATGAACAACACGTATCGTTATTGTATTCACTAAATATTAAGTTAAAAATTGCTTAAGTTGTTAAGCACAAAACATGTTAAAAGAAAATTATAATTTAAGTATAAGTTAGCATGCAACTGTGTGTATATATGCATATATACAAATATAAATATTTATGCATAGATTTAAGCTAAAAAAAATTGTTTTATGATAATTACCGCTAAGTTAAGTGCAAGATAATACTAAAGTAAAGATAATTTTAATATAAATTCTGTATAAAAAATGTCAGCTAATTTAAAGCAAAAAAAAAGCGTTAAATATGGTCGGTCGTTTGCTGAACCACATATCCACTTATGTCTTTTAAGTTATTTGTGAACTAAGAAGACTGTTATGCATTAAATTGATTGACTAATCAGTAATATTTACGAAATAATTAATTCAATGCATTAGCTGTACTAATAATTATATTTAAAAAAAAAACATGTTGAAATTAATTATAATTATACTAAATGAGGATGAAGATAATGATTAATTAACTAATGATTAATTAATTTATTTTTAATTAAATTTCAAATTTTTGTGCAAATTGTGAAAAATTGAAAAATGATTGAAAGTATAGGCATTAAAAAAATAATTATTATAATAATTAATTTTAAAAAAAATGGAAATAATCAAAATTGTCATGGAAATAATTGTTGCAAAAATGTATAGTAAAGTATAGTTTTAGTAGTTATAACTATTTTTTTTTTTTGAAGTTACGAAATTTTGGTGTGTAGATATGTAAAATTTTTGAGATTTGTTGCTTTAAAAATATGTCTTTTTAAAAAAAATTTTAGAAGCTCTTTTAAGCAGCTTTGAAAATAATAATTTTCAGTTTATCTAAAGACGTTTAGTGTTCAATAATTTAATATGATTTGATTTTGTACTTACAAAAATTATTTTTAAAAGAAAATAATCAAGCGCATTGTATATTAACAAACGACTCATTTGCGTTTCACATTTGGCAGCAAATAACCTTATTGAATCTCATTATAAAAGTCAGTAAACTAATTTTTTAAATAGTAAGTAGCAAGTGCATATATTTTGTTTGTATATTTTTTTTACTAAAAAAAAATTAAAAAAATGTACATTTTATGCTTATCATTTACTATAAAAAAAATTATGGTTTGAACTTAGTTAAGGTTTTTTTTTATTTAATAATATTTAAGATATTTTTAATTAGACCTATATGTATGTACATATATGTAAATATTACATTAACATCAAAAATTAATTTTGGTTTAATGTTTTACGTAAGTTTTCTTTACATATGCAGTGGCGGACAAAAGTCTACATACACCCCCTATTTTCGTTGAATTGAAAATTCAAAAAGCTTATTGGAAAATTTAACGATACAGTTTATTTCAACTATTTTGCCTTATCATAAGAAAAAATTTTTAACATAAAATAGAAAAGATGTGACAAAAAAATCCAACACTGACAAAAATCTACATACAGTACATACATGACGTATCTTAGCGCAAAAACTTTGGTTAAGATCAAGTAACGTGATCTTTTTAATATTTAGTTGGTCCACCGTTCGCATCAATAATAGCTTGACGACATCGTGGCATCGAAGCTACTAAATTTGTCAATTCTGACGGAGTAATACTGTCCCAATCTTCAATAAGACGTTCTTTGAGTATACTGAGCCGGAAATCTATTTTTTTCTAATTCTTCGCTCAAAAAACTCCCAGAAATGTTCAATAACATTTAAACCTGGGCTTTGAGGTGGTGCCTGTGTGCGCTTTGGAGCATGATAAAGCAAGCAATCCTTAACAATATGGACCGTATGCTTTGGATCGTTATCCTGTTCACAGATCCAGCCTGCGCCAAGCTCTTAACTGTCCACCGAAGACTTCAGAATAGCTTCCAACAATGACTTATATTTGAACCGATCCATATTACCCTCAACATAAAACAAGCTTTCCAACTCCAGACGCCGCAGCCGCTGCCCAAACCATTACGTTGCCGCCACCATGCTTCACTGTTGGTACTATATTTTTGGAGTTAAGTTCAGTGTTTTCTTTTCTCCAAACTTTTGCTCTTTCATTGGTGCCGAATATATTGAACTTCGATTTGTCTTCAAGCAAGACTTCTTGCCAATAATGCGTTCCCTTGTCCAAATGTGCTTTAGCGAACTCCAAGCGAAGTTTACGATTTTTTTTTCAGAAATAAGAGGCTTTTTACATGGCGCTCTACTGTGGAAGCCGCTGTCGTTCAGAGCTCTTCGAATTTTTCTTGGATGGACACACTTTCTTGATGAGTTTGCGATGTTTTCGGCAAATTTTGGAGCAGCAAATTTAGGATTATTTAGGATAGCTCATTCACTTCCTTCAGAATAAAGCTGATATCTCTTCGAGTTCGTTTCTTCGGGCGGCCAACACGCGACCTATTTTCGGTGTATCCATTTTGTTCAAAGTTTTTTACAATGGACTGTACCTTTGGTGGACTTAAGATTAAAATTTTTTAAATTTCACCATACGATTTCTTCCCTTTTCTGTGTTGAATAACCAAGACTCGTACGTCAATGGATATTTCTTTTCGCGGAGCCTTTGTTGATGCTAATGTGTTTAAACCATAACTAAATTCAATACAAGCAAATTAAAAAATATAATTAAAAAAGAAAATAGTAAAAAAAGGGTACCTAACCGCCATAACAACACAGCATATCGACGTAAGTACCTGCTAGTAAACCCGTGTATGTAGACTTTTGTCAAGGGTATTTTTGCGTTTTTTCCCATAATTGTTTTATTTTAAGTTACAGAATGGATTTGTTTTAATACATGTGATTAGAAAAGGATTTAAAATAAAACTGTATACCTACATGTTTCAGCAAAGCGATAGTACTTTCTACACAACGAATACAGGCGGTGTATGTAGACTTTTGTCCGCCACTGTACATATGTATTTTATAAAGAAAATAGTTTTTCATAAACTTTACTTTATAACAATAAAAACTAACTAAAACTGTTTCTTTAAGAAATTAAGTTCAAAATTTTATTAAAAACAATCATTTTATGTGTTGGTAATTTGTAATTATTTTAGTATAAAATTAAGTTTAGATCATAAAAAAATTAATTTTTTCTAAACAAACAAAAAATCCATTTTTCCCATAATTAATTTTGTACTAACTCAGCAATCAACCAAATTATACAATAATTCAATAATTTCTAATTAAAAGCAAATTCTCATTTTGAAATCATCAATAGTATTAAAGAAAAAAAAAACATAAAAACAAAACTTTAAAACAACGACCAGAGAACTCTTCCGCTACAATCACTTTGAAAGGACTTGAAATGAAACCGATAAGATTTTTTGTAAAATTAGTGAAAAGAAATGGTAGTGCAAAGTAGAGAAATATTTAAATGCAATAGTTTAACATCCAAAAAAAAGTTAGGTATACAAAACAATAATAAGAAACCTAATACTACTGAATTTAGTTGAGTTTAACACATAAAATAGTGTTTTTTTTTTTTTTTTGTCAAAGTTATATAATTTTTCGTTCATACCAATTTTGTCTGTTTAAAAATTGCCAACTACCATAGCATTGATATATATGAATGTTAAAAAAAAGAGCGACAAACGAAAAATTTTATTTTGTGATTATATTAAATAACAAATTCGTCCATAATATGTAAATTTGAAATGCATTTAAAATGAAAGCAACAGACATAAATGTATAATTTTGAGTTTTTTACTATTTTATTAATTTTTGTTTTTTACTCTACACATTTACTTCAACAAAGCACTTTCGGTGCGTGTGTGTGTGTGAGTAAATATTTTAAAAAATAACGCTATATTCGAAAATGCTAAAACTTAAAAGCTACTGTTACAGTTTTTTTTTTTAATATTTCCTTCACGTTTTAGCGCCTAGTGGATTTTTTTTTCACTGTTTTATGCCGAATTAATAGCCTTCATTAAATTTAAATACTTTGAAATACAAAAAAATAGAGTGAGAAATTTTTTTTTAAGTTTCTAATCTTGGTATCTTTATTTTAATATTCAATATTTCAATATAATTTTTTTCTTATTTAAGAAAATTGCATTAAACTTGCCTCAATTGATTCGTTTTTCAATTCGTTTTTCCTTCTTTAACCATATTTTGCCTTAATAAACTTATGTTAAATTTTACAAATTTTAGATTTTTTGTTGTTGTATGTATGTATAATTATTTGTATCATATAAGGAAATATTTTTTTCATATTTTCATATTTTGTAAAACAAAAAAAGAAAATAAGTAAATAAAGTGCAGCAATTTAATTTAATAAAAGAATTTGATGTTGTTTTATTTTAATTTAATTTTTTTTTAATTTTTACTTTTACTTGTTTATTTTTTTTTTCATTTCATTTTTTTTTTACTTTTATTATTTTTGGAATAATAAATTTTAATTTAATTTAATTTTTTTAGTTTATTTTACCTTTTTTTAATTTATTTATATATTTTCTTTTATTTGCAATTTATTTAGTTTTTTTAATTTAATTGTTATAAATTTATTGAAAAAAAGTTTTTTTTACTTTTTTAGTTTTTTTTTGTTTGTTTTTATTTATTTTAAAATTTTTTCATTTTATTTTGGTTTTTTTCAATTTTATTATTTTTGAAATAATGAATTTTAATTTTATTTTATTTTTTTCAGTTTATTTTGCCTCTTTTTAACTTATTTATATATTTTCTTTTATTTTCATTTTTTTGGGTTTCTTTTTTTTAACTAATAAAAAAAGTTTTGCGCATTTACATATATGTTATAAAATTTAAAAAAAAAATATTTTTTGTTAATTTTTTGTTTATTTTTTGTTTATTTTTATTTTTTTTTTGTGGATAACTTTAATTTGATTGTTTTAACTATTGGACCAAAAAATTTTATTTTAGTATATAATGTTATATATATGTCAATATAAACTTCAACTTATGTCTGTAGAATACTAAATTTCACGCTCCTAGCTGCTTTTTTAGCAACTTTTTGGCCCAGAACCTCATACTTGAACAAATCTGTTGTAAACGGGCATAAGTAATCCGTTTTCTGTGATTTTCACTACCAATATGCAATTCATTATGTATGTGTAGCATACCAAATTTTACGGTCCTAAGTAATTTTTTTGACGAGTTTATGACTCAAATTTTTAAATTTGATAAATCAGAAGTATATAGTCGTTTACTATAGTGGTCCGATCTGTCCGGTCCCGACAAATGATCGTTTAAACGTATCTTCTTATCAAGTTTGGTTGAAAATGTCTCAGAAATTGAAAGGCTAGATCGCGTTCAAACAGACCGACAGACGAACATGGCTAAATCAGCTCGTCATTCTGATGCGATCGGTATAAATTTGGGTGTGTCTATCTCTTCTCCTTCGGGTACATACATACTTCGAACCAAAATTAATTAATATGCCATTTCAAGTACATGAAAGGTATAAAAAATATTTTTTTTTATATGCGCCGTACGGTGCGCTTTCCCTGAGACCGCATAATTTTTCGTCTATTAGGACTTCATTAAGTTATGTAATTTAAAATTTTTTTAAAAATAAACAAAAAATATTTTGTTTTCATTATTGTGTTGTGTTTTTATATATTATATTTAATAATTTTCCGTTTTATTTAAATATTTTTATTTTCAAATATTACAAAATAAAATTTTTATAAGCAAAAAAATATTAAAAATATCTTTTACCTTTATTATTTATTATATATTATTACATTTATTATTTATATTATTACATTTTAATGTAAATTATTTATATACACAGTTTTCACACAAAAAATCAGTACTCAGTATTTATAAAAAGAAAATGCAGATAAAATAAAAAAAACTTAAAATTTTAAGTTATTATTTTTTTTAATTTTTCACAATTTAACATATAACATATAAGTATTTTGGTCTTTTTTAACTTAGTATGTATTGTATTTATCATTGGATTTGTTTTGTTGATTCACTTTTGTTTGTTTTATATTATATTAATTCGTCATGCATAATTTTCTTCTTTTTATCTGTTATCTATTAGGACCTCATTAGGTTCATTAAGCAATGCATAGCTAAAAATTAATAATTAATACTTTTTCTTGAGAGTGGGCAAGAAAAAAATTTTATTTGAGCAATAATATTACAAATATTTTGTTTATGTATTTTGATTTAATTTTTTATTCTTATTTTTAAACAAATCGTAACTAAAAACAAACAAAATAATACTAAAAATATTTTTTACACTATATGATGATTTTCGCAATAAAAAATTTTGTTTAAAAATATTTATTTAAAATAAACATTCGAAATTAATACAGAAAAACACAAATATTCTTTTTAATAATTTTTTTTAATATTTATTTAAACAGTTTTCACAAAAAATAAACATTCGAAATTAATACAGAAAAATGCAGATAATTTTTTTTCATATTTATTTTTCAATAATTTTCATTTTTTTAATTTCAAAAAGTTCATAATGAACAAATAAAAAATAATTTAAAACAAAAAATAAACAAAAAATACTTTCTACCCGTGAATGGATGAATTTTAATCACAATAAAAGTTTATTTATTTATTTATTTATTTTAAATTATTCATTTATACAGTTTTCAAAACAAGAGAAAAATTCAGTGCTCAGTATTTATTAAAAATTTAAAAAAAAACTTAGGTTTTTATTTATTATGTCTTTATAATTTTTTACAATTTAAACACATAAATTGTTATATATTGTATTTTTTTTTTTTTTAGAGAGAGACAAGTGTGAAAAATATAAGAAATTTCTCTCTCCCTCTTTTCACAATAAATAACAATAATTAAAAATATTTTTTTTTAAATTCAATAGTTGATAATATAGTTTAAGTATCAACACATAGCGGCAGCGATGAATGATTGAGCAAAATATACTATTTGGATTATGTAGAATTTAGAAAATTGGTATGAAACTACGAATAAAAGTTAGTGTGAAGATATACATATATATACAATTAACTAAGAAAATATAAATAAATAATATAAAATTGGATATATATGTAGACTAATATAAGTATAATATGTTATTATGTAAGCTAATTTTAATACAAAAAAATGGTATGTTAAAATAAAAAAATTAAGCAAATAAAAAAATTTATTTAATATAATTAAAATAAATAAAGAAAAATAAAATTTAAAAAAAAATTTAATTGAAATAAAATAAAATAAAGCTAAATAAGTTAGTATTACAATAAATAATAAAATACATATTAACCAAGGCACAATCGCTATTATAACACTATACATAGTAAACATACATACAAACAACTAGTAAAACTACAAAAGTATAATCTAGTGCCGATGTATGTAGCTATGTGAATATATGTGAAAGCTCCATTTCTTCTTTATTTAGAAGTGGTATAACGGAGAAAATAAACAACAGAATCAGCGCAATATTTTTATTAAATTTCTTCAACATAACCTAACTTTTGATTATAATTTGAAACCAGTTTTTGTTTTAAGAAATTCCATGCGTAGAAAAGGACCGCATATATTAAACATTATTGCATTTAAGTTTATAAAAATAATAAATGTAAACATGCACTTAACGTGTAAACATGAAAAATACAGCATTATGCATTGGATTGGTTAGCGGATTGGTTATAGGATGTGTAGTTAACGTAAAATAGCCGAGAAATTAAAAATATATATATTTTAGAAGTTGAAAAATGCTATGTTTACAAATTAAATATATATATATATATTTATATATTCAAAAGTATATTGTAAATCATATACATAAATAATTATAAAAATACATATATCAACAGCAAAAGTGTAAGTCTGAGCGTTGAATTAATAGTAAAATACACATATAATATAAATTATTTAAGTCAATACATACATATATATATCTGTTGTATTTAGTAAAATGAAGTGTAAGTAGATTAATTTGCAAAATATATATATATATATATTACAAAAATACAATGAGTCTATAAGTTATAGAGCGACTAATAAGTACATACATACCAATTTAAGCTAATTATAAAAAAAACTAATTATATTTAAGATATTTAATTAGTTTATAACTTAGTTTAAGTGCAATAACGCTTTAGTATCTAATAAATAATATATATGTTATACATGTGTAACTAAAAATAAGTACGATTGTAAGAAATTGAAAAATTATTAAATAGAGCATAATGAAAAAAAAATTTTGTATTTAAATAGCCATTCTAAGATATAAGCTAATGTATTGTATAAAAAATAGCACAAAAAAAATATAAAAAACTAAAAAATATGCATTTTATCGTACATACATAGCATATGGTATAACCACACATACATAGATCAAACATATTTGAAGTGTTGTAAAGAAATTATAAAGAAAAGCAAACGTTATGAAGTTTTTTTTCAATTATTAGTGTAGATAACGTTTTCTTCTTGTTAAAAAAAATATTTTAACGCATGAAAAATTGAAAATATTCTTGCTTTTAAATTTTCCACCCTATCCAATATAATTTTTAAAAGTTTTCAAAAATATATTATTTTTTATTTTATTAAACGTTTTAAAATGTATTTCAGTTAAAACACACCTTCGTTACTTTAAATTTTAACCTTTTTCCTATTAATGTAAGCTCTCTAGATATTTTTGAATTAATAATTTACTTTTCAGACCAACTAAAATAAAATAAATACAATAATGTTTTTAATTATAAAAATTATTTAATTTCCAGTAACAAAATCTACATAAATTCAGATGTCTCTACATTCAATGCTACCCCAACTTTTTATATTATACATATATACATATATATAAGTATTAATTTAGATTTGTATAAAACGAAATAACAATTAATAAATTAATGGAAATGTTGCCTAACGTTAAGTATTATTATGATTATAGATTTATGATAATGAATGCTATAAAAAAGAGTAATGTAATGTGTTGAGGTAGATTTTTGAAGGTGCAATTTAACTAAATGAAATAAATAAAAAGTAAAAATAGAAAAAAAATGCAAATAAATATTTAATTAAACTTGTTTCATTTTAAAATAAATTGAGGGGAAAAACAAAAAAGTAGGTAGCCAAACCATTACTACTAAACTATTTAAAAAAATTAAATAATGTAAGGCGATTTCGTAAACAGCTGACACCGCTCTCACAACAATAGGAAATTCATATGTCGTACTACATTGTCAATAAAATCAAGGATCATATTGTAAAAAAAAAGTAAACTGGGCTCTTCTAGGAAATTATTGAGCAATTATTTAGAGTTGAGTTAATTTTGAAGCATTAAAATAAACTGACAGCATTTTCAAAGCTATAGGTTTCAATTAAATTGTCACTTTAAGAGGTTAGGTGGGTTTTAGCGGTTAAAAAAAAGGAATTTTCACAATTTTTTTTATACATATACAATTATATATTTTATTCAAACAATTCACCATATCAAAGATACATATTTAAACAGTATCTTGTGAAATTTTTATTCAAAAATTCCGAAAACTCAACTGTTATTACCTCATCTCCCTTGACGTCTCAAAAGAAAATGCTATCGCCGTGGACAGCATAACTCATTATTGGTTCATCTAAAATCAAAAAACCAAAAATATTTCGTTGGTACATGGATAAATCTCATTATTGGACGAGGGAAAAAAACAAAAATTAAAAATTAAATTTTTGACTGAATGAACAAAAAAACACATTTTTTTTACTAAATTTTCGCCATACATTGGCTCGAAAAAATTAGTTGTAATAAAAAAATCCTTCTTTCAATGACTTGATAATGTTATTACAAAGATGTGTGCCAAATTCGAACAAAACTGCTTTATAACTATTAGAGAAATCGTGTCCACCGACTTAAAAAAAGAGTTTTGAGGTAAACGCGTATAAAGTTTCAAATTGGCACAGACATGACGTGATGGGCGGAACTTCCAAAAGGTATATATATCTCTTAAAATTTTACTGCGATCGATATGAAATTATATGAGAATTTTTTAAACACATTTCATAATTTAATGAGACAAAAATATATATTTTTTTTAATTTTCAAACCCACAGCCACTTAAGAATGGATGAGAAACCTGCAACTTTTTGTTTACGTGCAAACTGCATATAATGACGCGTAAATATTATCGATATTTGCAATAAAGTAATCGATAACTCGAAACATGTAAATAAAATCTGCTGTTCTATTCATGCAAATTTTTTTAGACGTGTTTTGCGTTTAAAAACATATTTCACACAAATTAGAAGCTTAAAAACTAAATTTTAGTTGCCGTAAAACATATACATACATATGTATTTAAAGTTTATGAATTAAAAATGTCTACCGGTTGTTCACATCTGCGTCAACGACAGTTCTTGCGTTTTGGCGGCAGCATACAAGAGCTACGCGAACAATTGCATCAGGAAATTGAAAACAAAGCAAAAGCTTGCACCAATCCTACACATCAATGCTCGTTACCCCGTGTCGATGGCAGTGAATATTGTATGCGCCACATATTACGTGATCCACGTGGCCTTTATCGTCAATGCACTTTCATTTATCCAAATGGAAAGAAATGTCCAAATGCGCTACAAAAACATGACCTTAAAAAAGATCCTACGATGACAACACTTTGTTTTGAACATAATCGCCAGGCACAACTACAAAAGACACATACCACTGTGGGTAAACTAAAATGCACTGATACAAATGAGGCATTACTTTACAATTTGGCCAATCATATTAATGTGGAAGATACACAATTACAAAGTGGTTGCGAACAAGATGAGGAAATTGATGTAGTGTCACCGCATGTAACACCATTTGGTAAATAGTTTCGTAGAGTTTTAAATGCATTTTTTTTTAGTAATTATGTGTTTTTATAGTTGCACATGATCAGTTAAACAGTTTAGAAACAGTGGTGTCAAAATTGCAAAAAAGACGACGTATTTTGGACTATGCTTCCGATAGTTCCAGTGATTATGACGCTCCACCTAATCTTAATAGTTTGGCGCGCAATTTTGAGTTACAGGAATCTGATGATGATGATGACAATGAAAATGCGCTTCCGGAAGATTTACTCAAGTAAGAATTGTTTTGTTTGCTTCATGTAAGTTTATAAATTGCTTATTTATTATAGATACGCCGGCATTTATACGCGCGAAGAAGCTGTACGCATCTCAGAAGCTAAACTAACTAGATTGCAGGGTTTATACATAGATCAAATCAGTCATTTACAAAATATACTTAAAGAGCGTCGTCGTCGCTATCTTACTGCCTTACGCAAAGAACGTGAAAAGCTTTGTAAGTGATTTTTTTTTATATAATTTCCTTTTAACTAAGACGACTTTCAAAAATTTTAGGCAGCATTCACGATCAGATAAAAGATACGCCGAAAGAACGAAAAATCTATAACCAGTTAAAAGCATTAAGTTCATACCATCGCCGAAATGGCATTGAGGCCGTGCTCTATAAGAAATTTAAAGAAAAACGTTCCCGCGTCACAGAAGGTCATGCACACAAAGGTCCGAATTTTAATAAATGTATTTTTACTGAAGGTGGCGTGAAATGTGCTGATCGTGCAATGCCATGTTGCAAATATTGTCGTAAGCATATTTTGGAAGACAAAAAGCAAGTACTCTTTCGTGCTTGCGAAGTGGAGAAAAGCGGAGTTGTGTGCCAGGAACCGATACCGTGCATATTTGATGATGCCTCAACTTGTATTCTGCATTTGACCATTCCAGCGCTTCGTCAATATATTCAAAAGGTTTGTTTCTCATAACAGAAAATTACGACAGAAATTATTGTAGTGTTATTTATATTTATTATTTAATTATAGAAATACGAATCGGAAACTGACGATGAAGAGAAAGTAGAAACCGAAAAGGATAAACTTCCTACAGCAGAATTTAAAAAAACTGAAAAACTAGAATCTTCAGTTTCAGAGTCTACATCTTTCACATCTCCGGGAAAAAATGTGACAATTGCGCATGACACGGAGCTTACTATTGATGTAATTGGTGACTGAATACAGGCATAACGGTGTAACCGAGTATGCAAAGCAAATCGCTTTAATAATTAGAAGTGTTTAAAGAAGTTTTTAATAGTCGTGTCGTGGATTTTATTTTAACCTATTAACTGAGAATTACTCTGTATCTATATTAAAAGTGTTTTTTTTAAACAGAATAAATACCAACTTTTATTTAACTTAATTTGTTGATATTACGATCTGTTATTATTATCTTGTTTGTTTCGTATTATTTTGGCTGTTGTGAATTCCGATATTGATCGGAATCGAAATTGAATCCGTTCGGAATTGCATAATCATGTTCCCGGATCCCTATTGGAATTTTGATTCGAATATGATTCTCATTATTGTAGTTGTTGTAACCGCAGAAAAATTCACCAATTTGGACTTCGGTGAATATTGCGGGAGTGACAATTTTTGGCCGGATAAAAATCCGAGTCGTTTCGGTATAAAGACCCGACAGCCGCGGGAACTAGTCGCCTCTAACGACAGGCATGCCTTACCGCTTGTAAATTCTGGAACCTCTAAACCGCAGAGTTAAATTAATTTAGTTTTCCGTATTTCGATTTATCGGAGAATACGAAGAAGTTGATAGATTGAGCTTGTTTCTTTTCAGGTTTTTCTTTTATGAAGCAAAAAGCAGCTAAGAAGAGTAGGTGAATTGCTTAACATTTAAGTTTTTCTTAATTTTAGTGGGTGTTATTGAGTTAACGTAAGCATATCCTTTTTCAGCTGTATTTAGCAAAAAAAGATTAACAAAGATGTATTCAAATTATGATTAAATTATAAAATATTATTTCTTTAATCTTAGGAGGCTTAAAAATTCATTATAGTATTGGCTACGGTAGCAACAATCTTGTTTAGCAATGTTTTGCAGCTTATTTGGTCGACCCTTCTTCAAATTAATAAATTAAATGAACCCAAAATCAGCTTGCAATGTATTGAAAATAATAAAATCATTATTATAATTCCATGTCTTCAACATTCGAAACATGCAATTCCTCGAGGCAGAATTTGTGGTGTTATATCGTTGATATTATTCTATTAAATTCAATCAACTTACCTTTGCTTACTTCTTCTGTCAGTACGTGATTCAAATTAACGTATTAATGGTATTTTCATTTTAAGTAATTTTTGTTTTGTTGACTCAAATCACATGTTCTGACTTGCTAACTTTTATTAGATGATAGTTTTGCAGCACGAGCTTCCAACTTCCTCTTCAAACTAAATATGAAAATTGTGTTCTCTCTTCACTTTTCACTTTTTTATTACAATGTACACGATTAATTGACATTTGATAACAGTCGTTAGCAACTGCTGCTGGTTAGGAGCTCACCGAACAGAACTAATGTAACAAACAGTAGAATTTAAACTTCGAATCGGATTTGATCTATGTTTGCATTTCTCAACTTTTATAGAATTGAAGAACACCCTCTTGATTCCGAATCACAAATCTAAGTCGTTGCGATATCAATTCCGTACGATTGGATTTAAGAACAGCGTCGATAATGCATGAGTTTAATTTTTATAATAATTACCTTACTTATATCTCGACATTCCATTTTTGATTGTTTGCAATTGTCATTCCCACGCAAATTGTCTCGCGAGACACGAAATTGTATGAAGTTTTCAATTTATTGCTTGAATCCTATTGCCTGCCATTCGCTGAAATCTTTTCAATTTGACAGCTAAAATTTCGTTTGGATTTCATTTCATTTCTTTAGCAAGTTTTTTATAATTTTAAATTTCTTTAGGAGCTTTAATGCACCGAAAATGCTTTTTATATAAATGTTTAGGTTATGGAATTAAAGTGCCTACATACACAAACTAATAATGAAATTACTTGTAATTTAACAGTTGGTAAACATATATGATTGCCCGTGGAGATGCGGTGTAGGACCGTTAATTGCCCTTTTCAAATTCAATGTTGAAAGACCTAGTCCTCTTACATGCAACTCTGTAAATTTTATGTGGCTTAAAAACCCGAATAATCGTTTCATTCTGCTGTCCAGCTGATTTGAAGCAATTATTTCATTTATTTTAGTGTAGCACGATATTGGTATTTCAATAAAGTTTTCATAACAGAAAATTAAGAAGACAATTTTCCAAATATGTTGAAAATCGTGGCGCAACAATTGCGCCACCAAATGCGCCAGATATCTCGTGCAAGTGGTGTCGATTATACCAAGGCCACAGCTAGTGTCACCAGTGGTGTGTCTTCGTCACAGGAGCAACAACAATCAACGCAACAACCATCGATTGAGGTAAATAAAGCCCTTGAAGGTTGGCCTGAAAAACTACGCGAAGCTGGCGTAGGTGATATTGATTTTAATCTAAAATGTTTGGTGGCTCATGTGTTGAGCAGAAATTTTGTAAGTTTAGCATATTGGTGTTATATATTACTTCTAATGAAGAATTTTTTTTTGTGTAGAATACAGTTAAGGATTACAATGATTTACTTTTCACCAATAGCCAATTACAAAACTTTGAACGTCTATGTGAGGCCCGTTGTGCCCGTATGCCACTTCAGTATATTCTTGGCGAATGGGACTTCATGGATTTGACTCTGAAGACTTCGCCTTCTGTTTTCATTCCACGTCCAGAAACTGAGGAATTCGTTTCCAAAGTAATCGAGGTATATCGTCATTTTAAAGAACCAATTAAAATGTTGGAAGTTGGTTGTGGTTCCGGTGCTATGTCATTGGCTATTCTACGCGCGTTACCTAATGTGCAAAGCACAGCAATTGATCGCGGAAAAGCTGCTACAGAGTTGGCTAGAGAAAATGCCAAGCTAGTTGGTTTAGACAGTCGATTTATTGTATATCATCACACTATGGAAGAAGACAATTATCTACCATCAGAATTGGCTAAGGAAACGTATGATTTAATAATTGGAAATCCTCCCTATGTAAAAACGGAGGAATTTCCACTATTACAACCGGAAGTTGTATGGTTAGTAAGACGCCTAATATAATGAACTTATATTTATTTGTTGGTTAGTAAGACGTCTAATATAATGAACTTATATTTATTTTTAATTTTTCCCTATAGCTATGAGAACTTGAATGCCTTAGATGGTGGATCTGATGGTTTACGTGTAGCACGCATAGTTTTTAATTTGGCTTGTGAACATTTGCGACCAGGTGGCAAATTATGGCTGGAATTGGGGGAGGATCATCCACCACTGGTGCAAACCATTATGGATACACAGTATGAAGGTCGCTTGCGTTATATTGCCGGTTACAAAGACCAATATAAGCGCAATCGGTTTGTTGAAATAGAAAAACCTGAAACTGTTAATTAAGTCATAACTGATAGAAGCATATGGAAACATATAAGCATTAGAAGCTATAACTTTTGACATTGAGATACGTATGAGAAATTCTTCAAATTAGCGCTTTACTTGAATACCTTCTAGTGATACACATACATAGTATGCATAGATAATTAGCATGCATTTAATGCATATAATATTTTATTGTTCACCATAAAGATGATATTAAGAGTATTTATCTGTATTAATATTGCACTGAATTTGCAAAGTGCGCAAATAAAACTAATTTAAAAAACATTTTTTTTTTGTTAAATAAATTTTAACAGGTTTTAACATCCGTTTGTATTAGCATAGCATTTCCGTTTTCGCGGAGCTGCCATATTTTCATATCTCAAATACATTCGCCTAATATTACCACATCACAGAAATTTCAATCAGTCAACTCAAATTAACCTAAGGAGCAGATGATTTCGCTTAATCGGCAAACACCTTCACTGTCTGACTAAACAATTTTTATTTAGTTCAACAATATTGTTACGATTTTGCTGATTAACCTCGATAATTTCCTTAATCTTCCGGGTACGACCTCTGGATTGTTAAATAAAATCGCCAACTTAATTTGCAGTCTCTTTATTTATAAAGACTTAATTAATGTGCTTTTAATTATTCGGTAATTCACAATTCAATTACAATTTACGTTACTATTTACAATCACTTGTATACAACTTTCACAATGTACTGCTTTTATTACTTTACTGTAATGTAACCTCCACGAGTTTAATTCACAACTGATTGCTTTTGCAGCCGTATGTCGCCCTTATATACTTGTTTGCTGCTTGAAAACGAACCCTCCGGAATAATCTCGTCTTTACGATAATCCTCTCGGTTACGATAATCGTTTCGGTTACGATAATCGTCTCGTACGCTCTAGAAGATGTCAGTTGTCGGCTCCTCTCTTTCATCTGTCATTCGCTTCGCATTTTCGCCACACTGCTCTCCACCTAAGTCTGATCGTCCCGATCAGACACATTCGCTGTTCCAAACGTAGCAAGCCTCTCTAGGTGGGCCACTTTCATCTTGTTTCTCGGCCCCCCTACAGTTTGGATTCGATACACTACGTCGTTTAGTCGTTTGATTATCTTGTATGGACCTTCCCAATTGCATTGAAGTTTTGGGGACAAACCTCTCTTTCGTTGTGGATTGTACAGCAACACCAAATCTCCATTTTGGAAGCCTTCGGAGTTCATCGCCTTGTCATACCTAGCCTTCATTTTGTCACTCATAATTTGAGTTCGCTGCCTCACAAGAGCATGTATCTCTCTTAACCCTTCCTCGAGAACAGTAGACGCTTCCTTCCCAATTCTTCTCGCATCACCAGTTATTCCAAATTTTAAATCGCTGGGCAACCGAAGTTCACTACCAAACAGTATCCTGGCAGGTGTTTGACCTGTTGTTTCATGCACTGCTGACCGATATCCCATCAGGAAAAGCGGTATGTGTACATCCCAATCATCTTGATTCTTGTCCACTACTTTCCGCAAGTGCTCTTCCAGGGTCCGGTTGAATCGCTCTACCATGCCATCTGATTGAGGATGCAGGGCTGTCGTTCGGGTTTTGCGAATACCAAGTATCTGGCACATCTCCTGGAACACCGCCGATTCAAAGTTTCTTCCTTGGTCTGAGTGCAATTCTATAGGTGCACCGTATCTGGTAACCCAATTGTGAGTGAATGCATCCGCAACTGTTTTCGCTTCCTGGTTTGGAATTGGGTAGACCTCAGGCCATTTACTAAAGTAGTCCATAACCACAAGAACGTATTTGTTTCCTTGTCTGCTCATAGGGAATGGACCGGCTACATCCATGGCAACCCGCTCAAAAGGTGCACCTGAGTTATACTGCTTCATCTGCCCATGACTTCGTGACTTTGGCCCTTTAGCTGCAATGCACTCCGTGCAGTTAGCAATCCACTCAGCGATCGACTGCCGACAGCCAACCCTATAGAACCGCTGCTTGATCTTCTCCAGCGTTTTTGTAATGCCTAGGTGCCCTCCACTAGGACCATTGTGGAATTCCTTAAGAACATCCGGAATTCTTAACCTCGGAACTACTATAAGCTTCCGAGAGCACTGGCCATCTTCACTTTCCCATACTCTATGCAAACAGCCAGATATCAATTCTAAACTGTTCCATTGTGCCCAGTATGCTTTCGCGATGGGACTTTCCGCTGCCATTTGTTCTTTACTTGGCCGTCTGTTCACCTCCAATCCGTGCATTACCAATTCCAAGTCCGAATCTTCTTGCTGACATTTCCTTAAGTGACTTGCCTCCCACTCTTCTGCTGATGTAACTGTCATTAGCCGGACGTCTATTATGTCTTCCTTACCCTCGGCTTTTGAGCAGTGCTTACATTCCAAACTACATGGTCGACGGGACATAGCGTCAGCATTTCCGTGCGTATTACCCTTGCGGTGCTCGATGGTGAAGTCATAACTTTGCAGCCTCTCAATCCACCGTGCAAGCTGCCCTTCGGGATTCTTGAACTGTAGTAGCCACTTCAGCGCTGCATGATCCGTTCTAACGCGGAAATGTTGACCATACAGATATTTGTGGAAGTGTTTAATGCAATCCACCAAAGCTAATAGTTCTCTCCGCGTTACGCAGTAGTTCCGCTCCGGTTTTCCAATAGTCCGGCTATAGTAGGCAACTATCTTCTCCTGCCCATCAATCACTTGCGAAAGTACACCTCCTATGCCATAACCACTAGCATCTGTGTCCAGAATAAATGTTGCACCTGGAACCGGGTACGCTAGCATAGGTGCAGTGCATAGTCGTTCTTTTAAAGCTTGGAAAGCATCCTCTTGTTCAGTTTTCCACTCGAAAGATTTATTTTTCCTTGTGAGTTCATGGAGACTATGAGCTACGCTGGCGAAATTCGGAACAAAGCGACGATAGTAAGTACACAGCCCAAGAAAACTTCTTAATTCATGCAAATTTCTGGGTCTCGGCCAATCCTTCACTGCTTCTATTTTTTCCTTCGCAGTACACACGCCCTTCGTGGTTACTTGATGACCTAAGTAATTCACCTCCTTCTTGAATAAAGAGCACTTCTTAGGACTTAGTTTAAGACCAGCGCCAGCTATTCTCTGGAAAACTTCTTCCAAATTACTCAGATGTTCGTCGAAGCTCTTTCCCAATACGATTATGTCATCCAGATACACCAAACAGGTCTTCCAGTGTAGTCCTTTGAGCACATGGTCCATTAATCTTTCAAAAGTGGCAGGAGCGTTGCATAACCCAAATGGCATTACCGTAAATTGCCATAGACCGTTGCCGGCACTAAACGCTGTCTTCTCTTTATCTTCTTCACTCACTTCTACTTGCCAATACCCGCTCTTAAGGTCAAGTGTTGAGAACCATTCTGTGCCAGTTAAGGAGTCTAGTGTATCATCGATCCTGGGCAAAGGATAGCTGTCTTTCTTTGTGACATCGTTTAACCTCCGATAGTCCACGCAGAACCGCAACTGGCCATCTTTCTTCTTCACGAGTACCACCGGAGAGCTCCATGGACTTGCCGATGGTTCGATAACATCGCTTTCGCTCATTTCCCTAATTATTTGGCCAACAGCGTCACGTTTGGCTAGTGGAACGCTTCGAGGAGCTTGACGAATTGGTCTTGCGTCACCAGTATCAATGCTATGCTTCACTACGTTGGTCCTGCCTGGTTTGTTGCCATCCTTGTCGAATATGTTGGAGTATTTACGGATCATCTGGCTGGCCTTGTGCTTGTACTTGTCGTTCAACCCTTGCGTCCAAGCATTGATATCTTCCTCCATCTCCTTGCTGCCAATAGAGTCGATTCCAGATGAATCATTGCTGTTAATAATGGCTTCTACCTCTTGACATTGCCCTAATACAGTTCCACTAGGAATTTTTACTGATGATCTGAAGTCATTCAATACTCTCACTGGGATGCGTCCATTCTTTCGTGTCTTAGCCAGGGTTTTTCCAATAAGTAAGTCCAGTGTAGAATTTTGTGCCGCTTCGACAACCCACAATTTGTTTGTCCCACAATCTCCATTAATTTTCGCCCACACAACTGCTTCTGACTCCGGTGGAATCAGTTCACTGCCTTCTAAGACCACTTGTTTGCTGCTGTATGTGGAATCGTAGCCAATGCTTAGTGGTACTTCCATGTTCTTATACTCCATAACCTTGTTATTCAAGTCGATCTTGATACCTTGCTCCATCAAGAAGTCCACTCCTATGATTACCTCATCTACGATCTGCGCGACTATAAAGCTGTGTAACACCGTCACATTCCCGATTGCTACCTCACATGTTACTTCTCCCACTACTCGGGTATCCTCACCAGTCGCCGTTTTCAATATTGCTCCAGGTAATGGTCTTACTTCTTTAGCGATCAGGTCAGTTCGAATGATGGAGTGTGATGCGCCCGTATCCACTGTTAATATTCGCGCTCGTCCATCCACATATCCACCAATAGTAATGTTTGCGAGACGGAGATTATGGGGCATTCAATTGCAGGAGCCAGCATACGCCCTTTTAGACTGGCTCGTTTTAGTTTAACGACTGAGAAGTTGATGGTTTATCTTCGTCAGCCTTCCGTTTTCGCTGTCCTTCTTGTATGCTGGAACCCGTTTTGCATTCGCGTGCGAAGTGACCAGGCTTTCCACATTTAAAGCATTTCCCAGCCTGATTCTTACCACCAGAACGATTCATTCCTTCTAACGACTTCAGAGTTCTCAATATTTCGGTCATCACATCTGCTGTTTCAACCTCCACTTTATTGACTTTGTATGCTGGTCTGCTTATGAGTGCCGCCGTTTCACGTGTTTGAGCATACGCCACTGTTTCAGCGAATGTTAACTTTGGATTCGCATATGTCTCCCGCTTGGTATAAACGTCTTTTATGCCGCTGATGAATTTTTGTATTTTTACCCGTTCGAGATGCTCACCCGATGCGTCTCCGATGGCTAAATGAGCCAATCTCTCAATTTCCGAGGCATATTCCTGTAGAGATTCGTTGGGTTTTTGGTCGCGCTTTTCTAACTCCATCTGGTAAATTTGTCTTCTGTGTTCGCTACCATATCGTCTTTCCAGGGCTCGCATCAATCCGTCGTAATCATTTCTCTCATAATCAGGTACAGTTTGCAAAAGTTCTGCCGCAGGTCCTTCCAACGCAACGAATAGTGCAGCAGATTTCTCCTCCATGCTCCATTTATTGGTTTCAGCCGTCTTCTCAAACTGGAGCTTGAAGACCTGGAAGGGAATTTTTCCGTCAAAGGATGGTGTTTTTACCTTGGGAGCGTTCACCGAAGTGGTTGGACGATTTAACTGCAAATCCCGGAAACGACCTTCCAATGTGTTGACTTTGGCTTCAATTAATTCTTCTATTTTTTCTTGCCGACCGTTCAATTCGTTGACTTTGCTCTCAATTAGATCCTGTCTTTCCTTCTTTTGTGACATCTTGGCATCCTGTGCATCCATCTTTTGTGATATGCTGGCATCGATTGCAGATATATTTTGTGAATTGCGGGCATCCTGTGCATCCAGCTTTTGTGAGATTGCAGCCAATAACATGTTCATGTCAATACCCGCAGATGAGCTAGGGGCCTTTTCTTGAATCTTACTTGATGGCTGCTCTAACTCCTTCGCAGAATCACTAGCCTCTTCCTTGTCAACATCCTTCAGGGATACGTCTTCATCCTCGCGGCGGAATTCGTACTGGTTCAAGTCGATGCCTTCGGCTTCCATTGATTCTCGCAGTCTCGATTGCAGCTCTGCCTTATTTCCTGTTGTAGACAATCCTCGCTTGGCCAACTCCTTCTTGAGAAGAGGTATCGTCAAATTCTGAATCTTCACCATTTTTCAGTTATTATCCTCTGGAATTTATTTAACAATCCCACTTCTGACACCAATTGTTACGATTTTGCTGATTAACCTCGATAATTTCCTTAATCTTCCGGGTACGACCTCTGGATTGTTAAATAAAATCGCCAACTTAATTTGCAGTCTCTTTATTTATAAAGACTTAATTAATGTGCTTTTAATTATTCGGTAATTCACAATTCAATTACAATTTACGTTACTATTTACAATCACTTGTATACAACTTTCACAATGTACTGCTTTTATTACTTTACTGTAATGTAACCTCCACGAGGTTAATTCACAACTGATTGCTTTTGCAGCCGTATGTCGCCCTTATATACTTGTTTGCTGCTTGAAAACGAACCCTCCGGAATAATCTCGTCTTTACGATAATCCTCTCGGTTACGATAATCGTTTCGGTTACGATAATCGTCTCGTACGCTCTAGAAGATGTCAGTTGTCGGCTCCTCTCTTTCATCTGTCATTCGCTTCGCATTTTCGCCACAATATTTTGTTGTTGAAAAATTCTCAATTTTACCATGTGCTATCTCGAAACTTATAATTGCAGAAAGAAAATTTCATTCACTTATCTGCAATTTGAATTCTGAAATTAAATTTTCAATTGTTCGTGATGCATTAGTCATTTTTCATTCTCATGCAGACAATTTTCCAGAAGTTGAAATTCAATTTCATGATTTATTTTTTTGTTACGAGCAACTGCGCTTGAAATTAAATCGCGAAACTTTTCATTTCAATATGCAATTTGAAATTATTTAATTTCTACGACTGAAGATACCTTTATAATTTTTTTTTTTTTGCCTATTTTATGGATTAATTCAGACAGTACAGCAGCATTTTCATGTCTGAAATGTAACCATATTCCAGTAAAAAATCTCTGATGAAACCATAATTTGTAAATGTTGACCCATGTCGAACTTCGCGCTAATTTAAGCAAAATAAGTAAAAATAATTTATTAAGTAAGGTGAAAATTTTATTAAGAAATTTTGTGAAGAGGTTAAAAAAATTGTTACAACAAATAACTTATAAACAATCATATATTTAAATTTAAGTTGTCAAAATATTACAAAAAAAGCATCGGTCAAACAGACACGGCATTACGGGGGCGGTGAAAAATTTTACGATATGCGGTCATACAACCCATGGCGGCATGAGAGTGTGCATGCACCACGGTACACCACGGCAGTATATGCGGTACAGGCCGACACCGCTGCATATAAATTTGATCGCGCGGTATGAACATACGCGACAATACCGCGCCTGTTTGACCGATGCTTAATTCCAAAGTTTTATATCGATATTCCTCATCCTCTGCTTTTAATATAAATTGCGGCAGATTTTTAAAATCCTATCAAAAGGACGCATAAATTGGGATATATGAAATTGCTAACATCAAAATTATTTTAAATTAATAATATTGTTACGATTTTGCTGATTCAACCTCGATGATTTCCCAAATCCTTCGGGTGCGATCTCTGGGTTGTTAAATAAAAGTCACCAACTTTATTTGCAGTTTCTTTAGTTATAAAGAATTTATTTAATATCCTTTTATTACTCAGTAATTCACAATTCAATTACAATTCACTTTACTATTTACAATCACTTGTATTACAACTTTCACAATGTACTCTTTCTTATTACTTCGCCGTAATCACCAACGCGTTTACTTCACGACTGATTGAGTTTGCAGTCGTATGTGCCCTTATACACTTGTCGGCTGCTTGAAAACGAAACCCTGGAATAATCGAATCATTCTCGCTAACGAATGTTCTCGTTTTACGCTCTAGAACATGCCAGTTATCGGCTTCTCTTTTTCATCTGACATTCGCTTCGCATTTTCGCCATAATATCACCAACGCGTACGAAATATCGTAAAAATAGCTTCCCTCTTGTTGTCCACACGCACAAGGTATACCATAAAAAGTAGCGATATCGCATACCACAAAATATCACATAGAGAGTGTGAGTTTTTCTTTTATTTCAAATTCGATTCAACACTGTCTAGGCAATTGTGGCTCCGAAATAAGCAAAGATGACTAGATACGAAACTCTCTAAAATGTAGATAAATTGCGTTCCTCGATTATTTTCTTTGTGCTGGTAACAAAGCCAAATGAAGGAATTTTGAACAGCTGATGGTAAACAATCCTCAGTACCACTTCGTCAATAATGAAATGCACCATTTTTCATCAGAAACCCATTTTAGGTTATCAATAAATTTTCATTGAGAACGATAAATTTGTATGTTAAAATTAAGAACAAATGTCGTTTGTATTTATTGAAGTCAAATATTTTCCAAGCACAGCTGTAAAGGTGCAAAAATATTCATTTTTACAATTTTTTATTATCAAAAAATTCCCAAAAAATTTCTAGAAATCCCAAAGTGAAACTTTTTCATCGCAGTGGCACGGTTTGAAAATGTTATAAAAAATGTGGATTTTCAGAGCGCTCTCACGAAATAAAGAGTTTCGTATCTAATCATTTTTGGAAATAAGATAAGACCCAGAATGGTAATATTTTGCCAAAAACCATATGAATCGTAGATAATAAATTTTTTGTGAAAGCAATAGCCGAATAGCTAGCACTGCGTACTACCATTTGGGAGGCCAAGTTTTGAGTCCTGGTCTGAACATTATCCTAAATTATAGAAAATTAATTTTTCTAATTGTGATCGCACCTCGAATGTATGTACATATGTATATCTATCATGAAATATAGACTCATAAAAATCCATCCGGTGACGACTTTGTATAAACTGTAGGTCCATTTGTTAGAAAAACATTAAGACGCACACCATTGGAGGAGGGACTCGACCGAAAATCGCTTTAGCGATTTTTTGGAGAAATCTGAATCTTGTAAATTTTTTTATTTCTATCACAATTATAACTTCGCTATGCAGTACAAAGCTCGAATTCTGTTATGGACATTGCTTCTTTTCGTCATAAAAATGTTATAATTTTTCATATTTGATTCATTCACATCGCCCTGTAGTGTTAAAAATTCAATATTTAAATAAAGCGTGGGAACCAAAATTTTTTTTTTCTAATTTTTATCGTTTTTCACACGTTCCAATTTTCCATCTCTTTTATGCAAACAATGTAGCCATTTTGAATAAAGGGCAAATGGACTAAACAAATTATTGCGACTTTTGCGTCATAAGCTATAAACATGAAACAAATTTAGAATCTTTTGATTGTCTGATTCATCTGTACTTATTCGAACTTGTTAAATATGTATGTATATCCGCTTTCAGAGTTGATTAGCAAATATTTATTTTGAGTTTCAATTCTCTCATACTTGATGCGGTGGAATTTTGAGGCTACTGGCATGGAAAGTTGAATTTCAAAATCCCTAAGCAATTTTAATAAATGGTGTATATTAGGTATTTCACACTGTTCAGAATTTCTGAAAAAATGAGCTTATATTCCCGAGTTCGGCAAATTTTTTCAAATGGTTGAAGTGAAGATATTTTTATAAGACTTCTCCAAGTACTTATTGTATTATTGCTTTTTTCCATATTCCACAAATGCTTTCAGAAAACATTTCAATAAATATACCTGGAATAAAGAAGATCTATGTATGTTTAAGCTACACAGGAATTTCTTGTCTGAAAGTCAAAGTGCACGCATGATTTAGCCTTGAACTTTTCTTTGGGCTAGAAATTATATGAGTAAATGTGTATAAATACAAAGTTATAAGTTTCGTCATTAACTGTGCAATACTCAATGTATACACATACGTACACAAGTATCTATCTATATTCATTGTCAGCTACAGTCGTCTCCTATGCTCCCTGTCGTAATGACGAATATTCCAGAGTTAGCTAAAATTTCGTCGTAGTTGTGAAATGTAAATATCAGCTCATGTACATTGTATGACCATGTGAATATGTTTAAACTATATACTAAGTGCATACCTATATATGAATATTGCTGCCAACTAATATATGGGGCGCTAAGGATTTGTTATCGTATTAAGTAATTAATTGTCGAATGCTCTTTAGGTGTAATTATCTAGTTTAACAAAAACTAAAAAAAAATATAAAGGTATTTATAAAAACCACTGTTGTTGTTGTTGTTGTTGTTGTTGTTGTAACGGCAATACTCCAACCCCGTCTAGGGTAAGGCGAGTTTAGTTTCAGTCATCGAGGTCATCTAATGGGAGGACCAGGAAACGTGCTGTTTCGACAGGTTCGGACTAAAGGGAGAGGGGAATTAGATGAGTCGGGTTAAGTGGGCTGCAAAGAGGTGGTTAATGTCGTGCGGGGATTCGTTGCATGCTGGATATATGTTGGGTATGTCAGGGTCGAGTCTGGATAGGTAAAAGTTAAGCCTGCTACAGTATCCAGACCTTAATTGTGCGAGGGTTACGCGGGTATATAAAAACCACTATTTATGATTGTCAAACAAAAGTTTTTGAAAATCCATATGAATCTGTTTATTATTGAACCAGAGTGAACTGAAATAGATTTAGCGTGCATATATATATATTTCTTAAGTGTAAATTAGAAATAATTTTTTTAAGCTTAAAATGCAGGAAAATTTTTGGTTTTGGTTATTTCTAAGTGAACTTAATTTTTATTTATGAAGCTTTCAGATTCTCCTTACATATCATAACTAAATTGTGAGCCTTCTCGTAAAAGAGTTTTGTATCGTTTATTTGGCGCTTAAAGTAACGCTGCTTTGACTTTGAAATTTGTGTCGAAAATTCCACCTAATTAGATATACTTTTTCTTGGAATTTTCTATGCCACATGGAAAACTCGTACGCACCGGCCTTTGTCGTTTTGCAAATGCCACCGACTTTATCACGTTCCGTTTTCATCTTTTGTATAATCTATGCATTTTTAAATGTGTGTGTGTTATACAGGCGTCTATTGAAAAATCAACACCTGCCACAAAAACGGCCACAGGGTATGCCTCAATATTTTGTGCATATTTTTAGATGTTTAAATGTGCTTAAATTTTTGGTGCATTCTCTTGCCGGTCTTTCTTACTCTATATGCATTTCTTTTCAATACAAAAACATCATGTACAACATTGGTTTAAAAAACCGCTTGGCTTTGATATTTTCTGTTTGTGTACAGGTAAAAACTCGTATACCTTCATTTACGCGCACGTTTGACAAATGCAACCGTGTGTTTCGTGTATCTACCTGTGAACGCTGAGATGTTCGGAACGTCTCATTCGGCGTTAGTTGCTTCTACGGTTCGGACGTGCTTGTCTTCTGATATTTTGTTCGTAAAATAAAGTAGTATTTTTCATACAAAAAAGTTTGTCAATTTTGAAAATTTTCTTCACCGCATATATTCATTTAGCATAATCATTTGCTAAACTCTTGTGTTTTATTCATAAAACAAACACAAATCACAATTCTTTTAAGCTTATTCATTCCTGTTCATTGAGAAAAAGAAACTTATTAACAAAATGGCAGATGTTGTTGAAAAGAAGTGAGTTAAAATTTCATTTAGCAATAATTCTATATATACATATATATGTATAGTATAGTTAAAGTTATATTTCAAGAGATGTTAAATTAAATGAGTGCTGAAAGAAATATGGAAATTTTTGTGTATATAACAAATAGCGGCATTCGGCGTCGTTTTCTATCTCTTTCGTGTAAATACAGTGTAGCTATAAGACATCGCATTCGTTTTTGGCGCGACATATACAACGCGGTCGGCTTTTTGAATCAAGTAAACGGAAAAGGTGATACATACAGGCAAAAACCTTTTCCACCACGCAATGCTATGTATAAGCACAACATTTGTACGTTAGCTATTACGGAAAATTTTTTTTTTTGGTCTGCTTTTGCATATTTCTTGTGCGTTTTTGTTGCGCTAAACTAGTTCTATTCATGTACATATGTACATATATACATCATTTATCAACGCTTCGCTTATACTCTATTCGTTTGAATTTTTGCCGTGTTCGTATGTATTCGTTTTTGATATATTTTTGTTGCGCACAACTACACTGTTGTACCATAAGCCGTGGTGATTCTATGAAAGCTTTTCGTATATTTTGTTTTATTTTGTTGTTGCCAACTTCAATTCTCATTTTTAACGCTTGGCTACAGCTAAACAAATAACGAGTTTTGCTAAATGTGCAGTACAAATTAAGTCATTGCAAACTTTTAAGCTTCGCGGTGATACAATGTGTGATTCATTATAATTAAGCCGAGTATATAGAGCATATAAGCGTAGAAAAATATTTGTATTTCAATCCAATTTTTTATTTCTTGCAGTGAAACCCCCGTTGTCGAGAAAGTCGCTGCTGAAGATGTAGAAGCACAAAAAGAAAAAGATGTTGCAGAAGAAGCAGCACCAGCAGCTGAGAATGGTAGCGCTGACAGTGCATCCGCCAAAGAAAATGGTGACGCTGCTGAAGAGGTAGTTGCTGAATCTACAACCGAGACTCTAAGAGAAGCGTCTGCTGAGGCTGAAGCTGCTGCTCCTGCCGAAGAAAATGGCAAGGAGGCTGAGGCGGAAAGCGAAGCAACTGGTATGTACAAAATCTTTATAATATATCTGTATGCAATGAAATAATTTTGTTAAAAACTTATTTTAACTTTGTAAGGAAGTAAATGATGATGTTAATTTAATAATTATTTCATTCTCCTTTTAGATTCAGCACCAGCAGAAGCTGTAAAGAGAAAAGTCGTCGAAGGCGAACCTAAATCAGAAGAATCCTCTGCAGCAACACCAGAGAAAAAGCCTAAGTTAGACGATTCAGTAAAAGAAGATAACCAAAACGGTTCCGAGGCATCAGAAGTTGCGGCTTAACTTAGATCTTAAATATAACATATAAACTATAAACATATTCAGTAACAAACTAAAAAAAACCGAAAAAAGTATACACCCATAGAATATTGTGTATGATTTTATGAAAAGTGTTCAGTTTTTATGTGAGATTGATGCATTAATAATCAATCTTCAATTTGAAGAAACTATACTTAACAGTTGACATCTACAAATACAGGGGATGCATTTTGCATTTTTATTTCCAGTATTTATAGCAAATCATCCCTCACCAAGAAAAAGGCTAAACCTGTACATTCAAACAAATATTCAATAAATTACTCGACTTACGCTGGGAAGTCAAATCTAACTTGTTTGTATTTTGTATGTATATACTTTGAGAATGGATGGGAAACACGTGGTTTTAAGTGGCGTGGTCTTAGCGCTAATTTTAAATTTGAAAGTACGCTGTAAGCTGCTTTTCCGCTACCCTAGTTTAGTTTTCGTTCATAAAGTTGTAAATATGTTACACTATGGCATTTAAGCGAATTACGAGAAATGAGCGTCAAATATATTTGACTTAAATTAAGTACAGTTTCGTAGACATTTTGAAGAAAATCGTGCCTAAAAAGTGTATTGCCATACATACAGTTTATGAAAATAGGGATAATAGACGAGCATTTAGAATCTTGTAGTAATTGTGCACCTAAACTGAATTAACGTATATTACAATTTTAACATATGTACATACATATGTATTTAAAATAAGATTTATCTGTATAAACTTAGATGAATCAACATTTATTTCATTAGTTTATTTGTATGTCGAAAAATTCTGTTGCGAACAAAAGTTCGCGTTAAAGCATTCATTCGGGCAGTTGTTCAATTGTGAACTACCACAGGGTGCACTATGTTTATAATTTTTGTGAACTAGTAGAAATCTACTAAAAGCTGCATACATAATTTTTCTATGTTCTTAAAATTCATGAGAAGGTGAAATCCTTATTGGCACTGGCTAGAAGTAGAAATGATTGAGACCCCTTGCGGGTTAGGGGTTCAAGAATTTACCCGCGGTAAAGCACGCCTGTCGTAAGAGGCGACTAAAATCCAATAGTTCTCGCGACATTCGGGTCTTTATACCGGAACGACCCGTATTTTTATCCGGTCAAGGGCTCTCACTCCCGCGATATTCCCCGAAGCCCTATTTTCTACGGTTATAACAACAACAACAAAATGATTGAGAGACGCTTCTTATCCGTCTGTTCAGTAGGTCAATTGTGAACTATTACAGGGTGTACTATATTTATAATTTTTTTTAATTAATAGACCTCTAATATGAGCTCCTTTTGATCCCTGACTGTGGTCTCGAAGCTTGAGTGAGTCGCTATTATCATTTAACGTGAGAAAATGAAAGCCTCAGTGGAGCTATCTTGAAGTACCGCAAACTCCTTTCATATTTTATTGAAAAATTTTATACTCCGTTATTCAGATTTGATACTCGATGAAAATCTTTACATGATTGCATAGCTCAAAATGGGTAATAAGTAACAGTAAAGATCTAAATCGAGTCCAACTAATATTTAAGAATTTAAAAGATATTTCATCGTATTTGTCTCGGTAAGACTGATCTTACGCACGAATACTTTTGTTGCCGAAACTCTTAGTTAGCAGGGGAGAAGGCGAGGAGAAGAGAGCAGCAGTCTAAAGAACGCTTTAGGTCGCTTAAATTTCTTTTCTGCCACAAAACACTTTGTTTCTTGGCCACAGGGTGCTTCTCAGTTCACAGAAATTATTTTTTTTCTTATGTAATATTTATCATAAAAGATAAATTTTGAATTAAATAAATAAATTCTCACTTCCAAGATTATTTCATTTGAAAATAAATATTTTTTTCTAATTCCTCAATTATAAGAATTGTATAAGCGTATTCAACTGAAATCGCTTGTCTCTTGTTATTGCATGCCTTGTGATTTGCTAACCGAATAAATAATTTGTTGTGTGTTGGGTTCAAAGTAAAAGAGAGCAAACCCTAGTCGCTACAATCTCATCTACCCTAGCATATCTGCATCTTTTTTCTGGCGATCTGGCGAAGCCAGTAGCATCGGATTATTTGCCTCTTTCACCAAGGTGATGCCCACAAGTCACAGATCTGCTTAAAGAGAAATCAGCTGTTGAGGTTTTATAGCTACCTGATGGTGTTCATTTGGAGTGCCGTAGAGATAGCAGATGTTATTAGCTTGGAGGCTGCTTTGCCACGCACTAGATTTCATTATAGTTTTCCCTTAAGAAAGACTGCAACACTTTTTACCATTAAGACGACTTTCTCGGCGTACTTAATGGTCACCCAAATCAATTCTTTTTTTAAGCAACAACACTGAGCAGCAGCAGTCCTTGGTTTCTCAGTATTTACTATGGCATAATTGAAAGCATATATGTGTTGGAAATCAACAAAATAGGCCATTTATTTTTCTACTTATGAAATAATATTAGTTCAAATAAATGTTCATTCGTTTGTGAATCTTCATTGAAATAACTTGATTATTTCCAAGAGGTTATGGGCACCTCAGCTTTGAACTGAACGTCAATTTAAAAAAAATTTTTTTAGGAGATTGAAAAGTTTTTTTTTGCTGCGTATAAAAGAAAATTTTTGAAATGGCTTCTATGTATTTGCCAAATAGAGAAGCTGAATGATTCCAATTACGAATCATGGAATGTACAAATGAAGAGCGTTCTGGTACATTTGGAGCTGTGGCAAATTGCAAGCGGAAGAAGCGTCAAGTCCCAATGCACATCTGCGGAGGCAATTGCAAAATGCGAGTCTCAAGATGAGAAGGCGATAGCTTCAATAACGTGAAGCGTAAACCCATCGCAAATTAACCATATCAAGAATGCAAATTCAGCGGCAGCGTCCTGGAATATTCTAAAGGAAATTCATCAGCTTTGTGGACCAGCAAGGAAAGTTGCACTATTTAAGGATTTGCTGAATAACAAGCCAACAGATGATGGGAACATGACATCCTACATAAATTCTTTTATGGGCATTGTTGAAAAACTAACCGAAATAAAAGTAAATTTGCCTGAGGAGATTTTAGTCATCATGTTACTTTCAAATCTGCCGAAATCGTATGAGTCTTTTATTGTCGCGATTGAGACGCGAGATATCTTGCCAACGCTGAGCACACTAAAGGTGAAGCTAATGGAAGAAGGGAACCGGAAAAATGGAAAAGAACGAAATGCGGAAGGAAATGTTAATGAAAAGGCTTATTCAGTACGAGACAAGGGTGAGAAGACGCAAGAACCAAGGAAGCGTGAAAGAAATTCAAATGTGAAGTGTTTTAATTGCGGAAAGAAAGGACATATTGCAGTTAATTGTAAAAACAAACGGAAGAATTCGTCAACGGAACGACAAAATGAAAACAAGGAATTTTCAATAGTTGCATCAGCACAAGAAGAAATACTTAGTAATGATGATTGGTGCATCGATAGCGGTGCGACATCGCATATACATATGCTGCGACCGGAAAATATTTTCAACATTCGAGAATCATAATGAGCGGATAATTTTAGCAGGTGAAAATTTCGTACAAGCTAAAGGACGAGGCAACGTGGCGTTAAAATTTGGAAAATCTAAGGTGACGTTGAAAATTTTTTTATTTGTGCCTGACATGATAAGCAATTTTATATCCGTAAGTAGAGTTGTGAAACATGAACACACAGTAGTTTTTAACAACAACTACGCAATTGTGAAAGACAAAATTGGTCAAGAAGTGATCCGAGGTAAACATACAAATGGTCTATTTATGTTCATAGATGAGAAAAGCAAATGCTTTAATGTAAATGTGAAAAATGAGAATGAAATTAAGTGGCATAATAGTTATGGACACTTAAATTTCGCTAGCTTAAACCAGATTTCAAAGAATGAAATAGTACAGGGTTTAAATTTGAAAAGTAAGATTTATACTCAAACTTTTCCGAAATGTAGTGAAAGTAAATCAGAGAATTTATTAGATATCGTACATTCAGATGTATGCGGCCGGATGAGTAAGAATTCCTTAAGAGGCTCGAGATATTTTGTAACCTGTATTGACGACAAATCAAGGTTTATGTATGTTTATGCATGTTTAGTAGAGCGCAAAACTAATAAGAATATTAAAATTTTAAGAAGCGACAATGGTACCGAGGATGTTAATAATGAATTTAATAGTTTATTAAAACAAAATGGAATTCAGAGGCAACTAACAGTACCATACACACCTCAACAAAATGGCATAGCTGAAAGAGCTAATCGTACTCTTGTAGAAATGGCTAGGAGCATGTTAGTCTATGCTGGTTTAGATGAATCTTTTTGGGCAGAGGCAATTTTAACTGCGGCTTATTTAAGAAATAGATCACCAAACAAAAGCAATGTAGACAAAACTCCCTTTGAAATATGGACGGGTAGAAAACCCAGTGTTCGTCATTTGAGGATATTTGGATCAATTGCAACAGCTTTAAACAAAAGTGAAAGGCATAAGTTTCGTCCAAAAGGGAAAGAATACGTTTTAATAGGATACTCAGAGATTTTAAAAGCTTATCGTCTATTCGATCCAATTAGTCGTAAAGTAATTGTGAGCAGAGATGTAAAATTTATTGAAAATTCAGAGAATTCTTTTCGAACATCAGTAGATGAGGATGTAAAGGAATATGCTTCATGGAACCAAAGTGATTTTACACGAAACATAATAGAAGAGAATATTGATGGAGGGGTGTTCCGTTACCACAAGAAGAACAAAGGTCCATCAATAACGACGAGAAATGATTTGAATGAAGAGTTATATAATGAAAATGTGAAGATAGGTCCAGGGAGGCCAAGAATAGTTCACGACGGCAAAAAAGTTCGACCGCGAATGCAGCGTAATATCATTAGTGCAATAAGTTGTAATGAGGAAATAAAACTACCTGAAACGGTAAGAGAGGCAATGAGTTCGAAGCATTCCAAAGAATGGAATGAAGCAATGATCAGGGAATATGAGTCTCTAATTGAAAACAACACTTGGAATTTAGTTGACTTACCACAAAATCAGAAGACAGTAGGATGCAAATGGGTTTTTGCACTGAAGTATGATAAAAGCGGTAAAGTGGAACGATTCAAGGCTAGATTAGTAGTTAAAGGATGCAGTCAACAAAATGGGTTAAATTATAAGGAAACTTTTTCACCAACTGTTCGATATGAAACCATTCGTATGGTGATAGCACTTGCAGTAGAATACGAAATGTATTTGCATCAGATGGACATATCAATATCGTACTTAAATGGAGATTTACGGGATGAAGTTTACATGAAACAGCCTGAGCAGTTCATAGACAAAAGATATCCGAATCGTGTACTGAAATTTAATAAGTATCTATATGGTCTGAAACAATCAGGTCGTGAGTAGAACGCAAAGTTAGATACCGTTCTGAAATCAATCGGATTTTCTTCATGTGTAAGCGAACCATGTATTTACGTAAAAAGGACAAAGAAAGCCTTAAGCATAATAGCGGTTTACGTAGATGATTTGATGGTGGCTAGTACCAGTCAAGATGAATTGATGAATACGAAAACAGCGATCGCCAAGAATTTCAAATTAGTTGATAAAGGTCAACTCAGTCATTTTTTGGGTATCGAGATTAACCGAAATGGCGATCGAGGAGGAATTAGTATTTGTAATGAGCAGTTTATAAAAAATCTTTTAAAGGAATACGGCATGGAAAATTGTAAGTCCGTAACAACTCCTTTAGATGCAGGTTTTCAAGTGAAGTGCAGTAATGAGCAATGTAAGCGAGTCGATAAGACAAAATATCAATCGTTGATGGGATCTTTAATGTACTTAGCACTTGCAACACGCCCAGACAAAATGCATTCTGTTTGTAAACTTTCACAGAGAAATACAGATCCTCATATTGAACATGAAAATGCAGCGAAACATATTCTGCGATATCTTTCAAAGACGGCAAAGTATAAGTTACAGTATAAGAAGTTGGTAAAGCCGATTGAATGTTATGTCGACGCAGATTGGGGTGGTGATACGATGGACCGAAAATCGTTCACCGGATATGTTTTTACCTTAGCTGGTAGTGTATTTTCTTGGCAGTGTAAAAAGCAGAATACCGTCGCACTCAGCAGCACTGAAGCTGAATATATGGCATTGACAGCAGCTGTAAAAGAAGCGGTATACATAAGAAAACTTTTAGTAGAAATAGGTCTACTATACAACAATCAACCAATGATATTGAATGGAGATAATATTAGCGCTCAGAATTTAGTAAAGAATCCAGTTTTTCATGCGCGCAGTAAACATATCGACATAAGATATCATTATATTCGTGAAATATATATGAAGAAAGAAATCGACTTAAAGTGAACTTTAACGAATGAAATAGTAGCAGATATTTTGACCAAGAATCTGTCAAAAACCAATCATCTGAAATTTGTTGAAATGTTAGGTCTTTCTTAATTGTAAGTATGTATATATATATTAATAAGTATTTCAATGAATTATAATGTTAATTTAAGTATATACAACAGTGGATATTTTGTTGAGGAGGAATGTTGGAAATCAACACAATAGGTCTTTTATTTTTCTACTTATGAAACAATATTAATTCAAATAAATGTTCATTTGTTTGTGAATCTTCATTGAAATAACTTGATTATTTCCAGGAATATGGCGTCTGCGATAGAGCTTCGGTTCTTTCCCACATTAGTTTGCTGGTTTCTTCCAGAATAAAGAAGTTGGTCATTCCAGGATCCTGGTTTCTACGTTGAAAGAAAGTGCGGATATTACCTGGTATTTTCTTCTAAACTTGTCAGTCAAGTTTTTAAAAAGATTCCCTTATTTCTTCTAACTTTTGAAACGCTGTCTGAGGAGCACCGTCTAACCTTACTCCCTTTTCAAATGAGGTTAGACATCGACTTTGGCGACTAATGTCTTCTTTTGTTAAATAGCGTGGGCACCGCTTATGAGATTATAGCCGAATCAGTAAAAGCACGCCGATCGCTTCTTCTTTTCACTTTTTGGCCTCAACTGAGAATACCAAGTGAAGGCAGGTTGCTTTCCAACTGATCTTTCCAACACTCTTTTCTGCTTCCATCAACGGCTACTGCTTCGAATACTTTCAAAGCTGGCGTGCTTTCATCCTTGCGGACGGCATGATTTAACCAGCGTAGCTGCTTAAGGTATTCTCGGTGTTGCCAATGCACAAATAATCGTAGATATTCTATAAAACCAAAGCAGTCTAAAGCAGCACTTGTTAGCAAGAGGGTTGATGCTGATTCGCAGATAGGCGATATTATCTACGACTTCAAAGTTATGATTGGCGACAGTGACGTGGGAGCCAAGACACGAACTGTTTGTTAGATGACAGTATATATTTCGTCTTGTCCTCCATCTCAGACCCATTCTTAAATTGTGTGCAATCAGGCTCATACATGCTCTACAATAATGAAAGAATGCTGCACTTCTATGTACATTCGCAAATACATACATACACACATATGTACATACATATACATATATATTATCCAAAAGGGTGACATTGTACAAAAAGAGGTGCTAATTGCGCGTAGATAAATACTCAGATGCGAGTACTTGTACCCATAATTATCGCAAACAGATTAAAGTGAAGTGTTTAATTGTCGGCTATAAACTGCGGCGCTTATCTTAACGCGGATTACTACCGAACTATTAACGCAATAAAGCGCCAAAGTGGCAATCAGAATGCGTCGGCAGCAATGGCGTAGGAACAGCGTGTAAATTTGGCGGCAAGTTAAAAAAAGAAGACCAGCGGCAAAGAAGCGTTGCACGATAGATGTAAGTGTATGTGTATGTGTATGTGGTGGTAAGGAACGATATGAATCCTTGCAGCTATGGCGATTTTAATTATTCGCCGCCAAGCTATGCATATTTATTTCAAGCCATCTCGATAGTCGGATATTCATGATGGTGATGGTGTGAGTGTGTTTTAAACTTTGTAAAAAAAAAACACCAAGAAATACTCAAATTTATTGAAAAGAAAAACTGCTGCATCTTGGGTAGAATGATAAGAAAACTTCCACTGTTTATGTGTGTGTGTGTGTGACTAGTAGTTGAGCAAAGCAATTAGCTGAGAAATATTGAAAATTTATGCAAATACATATTTATGTTTAAATACTAAAATAAATTGAAATGAAATACTAGAATTGTTAAAAACAATTAATTACATAAATTCGCTTTAATTGAGATAATCATTATAGCACAGCCAATGAAAAGGATCAACAGGGGAAAAAAGAAAGTTACCGAGATGTATCGCTAATAATATTTGTTATAAAGGCTGGGCAACGAAAAGTTTGAGTTTTAAAAGACGGTTAAATATTTTTAATGGCTTTACCGTTACTAAAATGCCACAACATTACGGTTAATGATGGAACACCACTTCATTCATATGGCTAATGCACCTGGTCTTGCAGTAGCCAATAATTGTATCTTTAACGGCTTTTCAGTCATCGTTTCGGTTCTTTTTGTTGTTGTTGTTGTTGTTGTTGTTGTTGTTGTTGTTGTTATAATTATTATTATTATTATTATTATTATTATTATTATTATTATTATTATTATTATTATTATTATTATTATTATTGTTTGTTGTTGTTGTTGTTGTTGTTGTTGTTGTTGTTGTTGTTGTTGTTGTTGTTGTTGTTGTTGTTGTTGTTGTTGTTGTTGTTCATATGGCTAATGCAAATGGCCTTGCAGTAGCCAATAATTGTATCCTTAACGGCTTTTCAGTCATCGTTTCGGTTATTTTTGTTGTTGCTGTTGTTGTTGTTCCTATCCTTATCAGCATCAAAAATTATAAAAATTTAAATTTTGTAATCCCGCCCGCGCTTCATCAGGTAACATTAACCCTTCCAAGCGTATTTCTGATATGAAATGAATGCTCCTCATAAAAATCCATCAGGAGGTGGCTTGGAAAAAACTGAAGGTTCCCCTATTTGTTGGGAAAACATCAAGCCGTATACCAAATATTGAATAAGTAACTTGGGCGAAAACTTCTTCAGCGGTTAATGCGCGCCATTTATATACATATGTACTATATTTACTCGTATATGTATTCTTCTCTTCTTCTTTGGCGTAGGCACCGCTTACGCGATTATAGTAGTGCGCCACTCGTTTCCTCTTCTTGCTGTTTGGCGCCAGTTAGAAATACTAAGTGATACCAAGTCGCTCTCCACGTGATCTTTCCAACGGAGGTTTTCCTCTTCCTCTGCTTCCGCCAGCGGGTACTCCATCGAACACTTCCAGAGCTGGAGCACTTTCATCCATTCGGACGGCATGACCTAGCCAGCGTAGCCGCTGTCTCTTGAATCGCTGAACTATGTCAATGTCGTCGTATAGCTCGTACAGCTCATCGTTCCATCGTCTGCGGTTTTCGCCGTTACCAACGCGAACTATTAATCTCAATGCAATGCTTTTCTCTCGAAAACTGCTAAAGTCGCCTCATCGGATGTGGATATCGTCCAGGCTTCTATACCATATGTCAGGATGGAAATGATGAGCCACTTGTAGAGCTTGGTTTTGGTTCGACGAGAGAGGACTTTAATTTTCAATTGCCTACTAAGTCAAAAGTAGCATCTATTGGCAAGAGTGATTCTGCGTTGGATTTCAAGGTTGATATGGTTGGTGTTTTTAATACTGGTTCCTAGGTAGACGAAATTATCTACGAATTCGAAGTTATGACTGTCAACAGTGATATGGGAGCCAAATCGCGAATGCGATGACTGTTTATTTTATGACAGGAGATATTTTGTGTTGCTCTCGTTTACTACCAGACCAACAGTTGTTAACACAATACGCTAGATAGGACCTTATATGCGATATTAAGGAGGCTTATGCCACGATAATTGGCGCAGACCGTGGGGTCCCCCTTTTTTTGGATTGGTCAGAGCATACTTAGGTTCCATTCGTCATTCATGTTTTCGTCCGACCATATTCTGCAAAGATGCTGATCCATGCTCCTTGTCAGCTCTTTGCCGAATGTGTATAAGTACATATGTATGTGTATTTTACAGAAAACGTTTCAAATAATTTTTAGATTTTTTTCTGAGAAGTGAAGTTGAATAATTGTCAAACTATTTCATTGCGACAATAAACTTTACACGAATTTACTTTGATATGAATAAGGATTTTTTGAATGATAGGGTGAGTATATTTTTCCGAAAAGATGGCTAGTATTCTAAACTGATATGTATTTTAACCGCGTTTTCTACTCGTAGACAGATTGCTGACAGTTTTTTATATTAAATTTGGTCAAACAACTAATTACCTAATTGAGAGCTTACCAATTAACCCAAGATAGTACTTTATTAATATGTTAATACAATGACCACATAAACAATAGCTATAAAATGGCTTATGCAACCATGTGAATTATGTTGAGTCGATAACAAGGCGAATTCAAAAAAGGTGAAGTCGGTAGCACAGTTGTATTCTTCTTCTATCGACATCTGGACTTTGAGAATATCAGGCAAACCAAAAAGTTAAATGTAGACAAGACATTATAATGTAACACAATAGTTAACACATCTTGAATTTTATATTTTAACAAGATGTTAAGTATAAAAATTTCTCAAACTGTGGCATTTGCAAACGCAAATATTCGCCCCTTTCGCCATTAAGTCCACTTGTAATGAATTCGCCTTGGTGAATAATGTTCATTGAAAATAAGCTGATATGAAGAAATGGAAAAATAGTGGGCTCTATTTGGATTGTTTATATTTAGTAGACAAAGAAAAATGTCTATATTTTAACAGTATTCGGTATTATAATTTTCTTATTATAGACGGTTGTTTGTTTTTTTGTCAAACATTTTTTTATTGCATTTTATTGCTTAAAAAACAAACAGCTGGAATTGGCAAAATAAAATTTAACATACCCATACGAATTTAACGAGCTGTGAGGCTTAAATTGCTCTTAAAATGACCAAAAGCTCGTTATAAGGTGTGATTTTTTAATAGAAATAAATAAATTCCAATATATTTAAAAAAACACCCTGATTTCCGCTGCTTTCGTTTTGTACATTTTTCTTTGTCAACACAATCAGCTGATTCCAATTTATTTTTTTTAAATCAAATATTTACAATGGAGAGTTTTGAAATCTACATTGTTTTATAATGTCAACGAAGTCAAATATAGACAGTTTTGACCAATGTCTATATTTTGTGATGCAGATAATAGAAATTGAGCGAAATTTGAGTTGAGTTTTCACTCAGTATGTTTATGAAATGAGATTATATAAGTAGAAGTTTGTTATTGACGGACTAGGATTTATCTACCTATATAAAATTCTCCTGTCACAATTCTTTCCTCGAACTCCTCCAAAACAGCTGAATTGATTTTACTAAAATTTCGTATATTCGTTATGTCTGCGAATAGGTTTTCACCAATTTTTCATATTCTGAAATGAACCAGCTACTAACCTATTCGAAATAATCGTCTTTATGGTTAGATTTGCTTGAAATTTGGTTCATAAGTAGCTTTTTGCTTATATTAGTAGGAACGCAACTTTTCTCTCCGGGAAGTGGACTATATACCGACCTATTATGAACCTTATTTATGGTTCGATTTACGTGAATGAAGATTTCCAGGATGATCACCGATTCAATAGATAAAAAAAAACGATTTTCGCTTCGATTTGGCTAAAAATTTAGTTGATATGTGTAAATGGAATACTTTTGTTTCCCGGAAATGAACCATGGATCTGGAAATAAGTTCAATTTGTTCGAAACATTTCTTTACGGGTAAGGGATCACCGACTAATTGATAAAAATTTGGATAAAATGGATGTAAGCATAGGTTTTTGTGTAGTTTGTTCGCAGCGTCATGTAATTTTTCCGTGGCCGAAGGCTGCGTTCGGTTTACTTCGAAACATTCAAATTGACAAGTTCGTGAAATACTTTAAATAGCGAATTAGCGAAACGCACTTACATTAGATGATGCTTTCTTTTAGAACTTTAATTACCCTTTGCAATATCAATTAGAATAAAAAGTGGAGAAAATACAGAAAGCCTACTCTTTTAAAGACAAAAAACAGAAAATTCAAAATTGATGGGAAATGTTTATTATCATTCATCTCTTTCAAATGCTTGCCACGGCTACATCTCAGATGATCCATCCGTTGAGTCTAATTTTCGATGACTCGTTCGAGTATTTCCACTGGTAACTGGCGAATGACATGCGTGATGTTTTGCTCCAAGGTCTGAATCGAAGCGGGATAGTCCGCATAGACTTTAGACTTTACATATCCTGAAAAGAAAAAGTCTAACGGTGTGATATCACACGATCATGGCGGCCAATCGACCCGCCCAAAACTTGAAACTAGCTGCTCACCGAAGTGTACTCTCAATAAATCCATATATTAATGCGATGTGTGGGAAGTGACGCCACCTTGGTGAAAAAAAATGTCGCGGAGATCACGAGCTTCAATTGCAGGCATCAAATAATCGATTATCATGGCGCGATAACGGTCGTCATTGATGGTTACGTTCTCAAATGCATCATTTTTGAAGAAATATGGACCGATGATTCCACCCGCCAACAAACCACACCAAACCGTTGTTTTTTCTAGAAAAATGGCAGCTCTTGATCCTCTTCAGGTTGCTCTTCTTCCCAAATGCTGAAATTTTTCTTCTTTACATACCCATTGAGCCAGAAATGGGCCTCATCGCTGAACAAAGTTGGCTCGAAAACGTCGGATCTTCGTGGAACTTACCAAGAGCCCATAGAGTGAAGCGATGCCACCAGGGAAGGTCAAGCGGCTTTAGTTCTTGCACAAGCTATATTTTGTACGCATTCATTTTAAGATCTCGACATAAAATGCGCCAAGTCGTTCCATACGTCAGTCCGAGTTGTGACGAACGGACTTGTGGAGTCGACTCTGCATGGTCTTCGTGTACTCTCTCAACTACGGCCGCTATATTTTATTCACTGCGTGCTGGACGTGGTCTATTAGATCGAATATTATCCAATAATGAATGCTGAGTTACAAGATGGGTGATGGCGTTGCGCCAGTCGGCTGATTATGTTGGTCATAAGTTGGGCGAAGCGCGCGAAGCACATTCTTTACAGAACGTGAATTTTCGTAATAAAGTTGAATGATTTGCAAACGTTATGCAGGCGGATGTTTAAGAAAAAAGCAGTTACGCATTTGAATTATGTTTTGCAGTGCTGCCCAGTCACTGGATTTGCCTTTAGGGATGTACACAAGTTGAACCGTCACAAACTCTCTTTACAATTTCATTAGGCGGACAACCCTAATTAATGGCATTGCGACGAGATTTCTTGTCTATATATGCTTACAGAAATGCACTTGCATAGTCAGATTAATATATTTAAAGTTACAAAAGCTCGCTTGCAAGTGCAACAACATAAATGAATTCATAATCAATTTTCACACATACGAATACTTACGAGTATTTTGCCAAACGGTGAATGTGTAGCTTTTGTTATTTTTCATTTTTTTTATTATTATTAAATATATTAGTTTTGTTTTTATTCTCTTCTTATGTGTGCAACCTCTTGAAGATAATAATAATTTAGTGCTGTTGAAATGACTTTTGACCATCACATCCACAATTGATATTTCCCTTATAGCAATTCAAGTAAAGTTGGTATCTACATACATATGTACATATCTAGGTACATACGAGTACTTGTGAGTACACGTGAGTTCCACATTCGCTATACAATGCGCAGCTTTTGTGTAGGTGAGATGCTATATGAGTGCATACCTTCATTCATAACTGTAGTTTGAGTAAGAGCAAATTAACACTGTTGTTGTTGTTGTTGTTGTTGTTGTTGTTGTCAATACTTATGCCTTCTATAAAACTTACTGCCTGAATGGGCTTTGTAATGCACATAAACATACAGACGAATTGAACTTTTAATTCACCCAAAAACAAATGGATAATAAATTCACGCATACGAGTAAGTCGATTTCTTTGGCAGAGATTTTATATGCTTTGACAATTATGCCAACCGTTATGAGCACAAAACCCATCTCTCAATTGATAATTAGAACTTCCACCGGTTGTGCATATACATACGCCACCTTCCAGTGAAGTTCTTTTAATGGAAATTCACTATTCTTAGCTCACGAAAAGCTCGAACTGTCTCTTTAAATTTGGTGATCCAAGTTTAGGTTTTTTTTTCAATAGCCCATTTTGACAGAACAAGCGTGAGTCGTGTAAAGCTGTCATGTTATTTTTGTTCAGTATTGTTTAGCATTTTGTCATGGAAAGACTTACGCTTGAACAATATTTATAAATCATTCAACTTTGTTACGAAAATTCACGTTCTGTAAAGAATGTGTTTCGCGCGATTCGCTCAAATTATGGTAAACGTAATCGGCTTACTGAGCGTACTATTTGCAACACCATCTCCCATCTTGAGAAAATATAGCGGTCGTGTGCAACGTATGAAATGACTAAATTGAAAGCGTACAAAATACAGCTTGTGCAAGAACTGTTTCGAGCCAAACTTTGTTCAGCGATGAGGCCCATTTCTGGTTCAATGGGTATGTAAATAAGCAAAGGGATGAAGAGCAACCTGAAGAGATTCAAGAGCTGCCATTTCATCCAGAAAAAAATGATTTGTTGTGGTTTGTGGGCCGGTGGAATCATCGATCCATACTTCTTAAAAATGATGCCGGTAAGAACGTAACCGTCAATGGCGACTGTTATCGCGCCAAGATAATTGACTATTTTGTGGCTGAAATGGAAGCTCGTGATCTCCGCGACATTTGATTTCAACAAGACGGCGCCACTTCACACACATCACATCAATCAATGGATTTATTGAGAGAACACTTCGGTGAGCAGATAATTTCACGGTTTGGGCCGGTGGATTAGCCACCAAGATCGTGTGATGACACACCGTTAGAAATTTTCCTGTGGGGATATGTAAAGTCTAAAGTCTGTGCAGACGATCTCGCTTAAATTCAAGACTTGGAGCAAAACATCACACATGTCATTCGCCAGTTACCAGTCAAAATGCTTGAAAATTTGACTCAACGGATGGACCATCTGAGACGTAGTCACGGCCAACATTTGAAAGAGATAATCCTCAAAAAAGTAAATGCCAAAGAATGTTCTTTCGAATGATAATAAACATTTCCCATTAAATGTGAATTTTCTGTGTTTTTTTTTAAGTAGGAAACCTCGAAGTGGATCACTCGTTACAACGCATACCAAAAATTTTTCTGCAGCACTAATAATTACTTTGCATGGCCTCTGGAGCTCCTAATCTAGAGTCAGAAGTCCAAGTCATGAACCTTCATTTGGATAAACTCGATTTCAAATTTTCAAACAAAGGCCGAGTGGTTAGTATTGCGTAATACCATTCGGAAAACCAGGGTTCGAGTCCAGGATCGAGCAACATATAAAATTAAAAAAAAAAAATTTTCGTTACTGAAAAGTAACAAAAAGTTTGACGAGAAGCCATGATAGCTTACTCTGGGAGCCGGAGTAGTGATCTGATATGCGAGAGCATACTGAGTTTATATATCATGGCACTCTTCATGTCTGATAAGATGTAAGTATTAACTCTTATATAAAATATTCTCGGAAGAAAGGAAGATATCTGACGATTGAACAAGAAGACATGTTTCTCTTAAAACACATACTAGATTGATTGATTGATGAGAAAGTTGAGCATTTGATAGGAAGCGGCCGCTCCTAAGCCATTGAGCTCATTGTCTGCCTATCCTAACTACAGCTCCAGATACCCTAGTATAGAGCAGAGTGAGCAGTTCGATTCTCGCTCAGTATTCGTTCGTTGTTCAACTGCGCAGGAGAACAAACATTTTAAATTGTCTTTGTCTTAAAGAGCAATGAACAAGTGTGCGACTGCTCGTTGTTCAAATACTCGAACTGCTCGAAAATCTTCAGCACTAACTATGCGTTTGGGAATACGAGGAATGTTCAGCTTTTGAAGGCTTTTCTCAATGTTTTCTTTGATTACAATGGTGTGGTGTATCATGAGTTCCTGCCAAAAGGTCGTACAGTTAATAAGGAATACTATAAAGAAGACATGCAACGTTTCCGTGAAGTTATACGGCTCAAACGATCGGAATTGTGGATTCATCACGTTAATACACCAGCTCACACATCAATGTTTTACGTGATTTTTTGGTCAAAAGCAAAACAATAATCATGCATCAACCACCATATTCACCAGAACCTGCGACTTTTTCCTATTCCCAAAACTAAAGAAACCAAAGACAGGCAAGCGTTTTGCCACAATTGATGAGGTCAAGTCAGAATCGAAGAAAGAGCTGATGGCCATACTGAAAAGCGCATTTAAGAAGTGCTTCGATTACAAGTGTATTATATCCGAGGAGGGTTACTTTGAAGGGGATAAAATATTATAAGTACTTTGAACACACCTCGTGTATTTGATGAACCATTTTAATTTTTTCCACTCGTCGCCATAAGACAGGGCTTGAGAACATCGTGAAGTATATGATGTCTCAATCGGCTGAAGACGGGACATTCGGTAGGGTAGTTGGCCAGTGTTTTGTTCTCCACAGCAGGTGGATATGACATCCAAAATAATATCAATTTCTCTTTTACTACGTGTGAGTAACAATTTGATCAGTCTGCAATCCACACAGCCTCATAGTAATGTAATGTACATAATGTACATCTTGTGTTGGAAGCGCGGCAGGTGCACCCGTTTAAACAATACGGTTTTTATATAATAGCTGGACCGCAATGTCCAAACTGAATGTAGCCTTAGGGTTAATATTATTCATTTACCAATCTTGGAAAACAATTGAAAGAAACGGATCGATACCAATACCCGAATTTTAAAAACTTCGCAAAAAACACGAAAAGAAGCTGTCAATTATGAGAGGCTATGTTTGAAATTGGTTTTCCTGTGGAAATGCACTGTTGAACAAAACAACATTAGTATTATGGAAGACGTTTCCGAGTCGCTCGGTGCCGCAATTTGGTTTCACACCATGTGACTCTCTACTGTTTGTCTTTTTTACCCTATAACTGGGGAAAACTCAAACCCCACAATGCGCTCCATATAAGGTTATTTACACCATTAATAACTCTTAGCGATTAAGTGAGTTCTTTTTTTAGACAACCCAGTAAAGATTTATCTGATTTCAAAGATGTTCCGAATATTGGTAGTTCGATGATTTATCTGATTTAAAATTCAATAGCTGGACTGCATTGCTGGGACTTGCATAAGCCACCATCGTGCATTAGATAAGCCCCTGTGCTACAAAGAACCGAAATGATAGAGTACGAAGTCCTTTGAATATGTTCCACAGACAAAAACGAATATAATTTGGCTTCGTGTGGTGTCTCTGGTTAGCGTTAAATCACAAGGCGAAAAAATACTGCATTAAACTCTTAAGAGATGACTAAGGGATCTAAAATACGTAGTTTCTTTTTTTAAAGTATTTATTTGAGATCACTCCCAACATGACGTATGAGTAATCACGATCAAAAACTTGGTCAAAAATAAATAATAATAAAAATTTTTATGATCACTAAAAATCTTCATAAACTCGAAAGTATTTATTATATTTATAAATTTCAGCACATCACATCGAAATATATATGTTTTTATAAACATATATGTACATATATTGTGTATCTATATACTCGTACACTTCATATTGGTAAATTGGCAAACACCTACGGGTACTAGGAAAGTTCTTATAAATTCTCTAAAGGAAATCATTTTCGACATCCTGCTTGAGGGAAGTGGCAAAGAAACAGGTTTCCAAAACTTTTCTTCGCCAAAAACTTCAACACGAGCCCAAAGCGAAATGGATGGAGTGTGTGCATTTAAAAGCTGCCGTTTATAGTAAAATATGACTTTTGCTGTATTTATTGATGCAAACTGCTGCCGACTTACAGACGTAAACTTTCCAGGAAGTGTTAGCGATTATGAGTTGTTGGTTGGTTTGTAGCTGCTGTGAAAGTGTTTATGTATGCATGTGTATGAGTGGTGGATTAAAAGGGATGTGCGAACATACATATTTAACGCCTAAAAAGAAATGTCTCTTCATACATACATACGCATATATGTACATATATACATATGACTATGCTGAGCTTATTCGGTATGGCCAGGCTCTTTGGTTGGCACTTAGTGCGGCGCTTAATACTTTCATATAGCCATGTGAAGGGTGTACTTTGTAAGTTTAGCGACATCTTAATTCCTATCAAGATAAGACAGCCTTTGACCTTTATGGATTAAGAGCAAAACTCATAAATATAAAATAATTTCAATTTAAATAAGTTAAAGTGTGTGTACCAAGCATTTACAGATTTTGAAAGAAATTTATTATGAACGTCGAGAGACTGTTGGTTAAAAAGTATAAGCAAAAAAAAACAAAATTGAGCGATTGAGATTCTCAGCGAGAGCGCGACTTATAACGGGTGATCCATTTCAAGCTTCTCTAATTTTTTAAAGAAAAAAACAGAAAATTCAAATTTAACGGGGAGTGGTTATTATCATTCGAAAAAACATTTTTCAGCATTTATTTTTTGAAGATTATCTCTTTCAAATGTTGGTCGCGGCTGCGTTTCAGATGGGCCATCCGTTGAGTCCAATTTTCGATGACTCGTTCGAGAATTTCGCCTGGTAACTTGCAAATGACACGTGTGATGCTTTTCTCCAAGGCTTGAATCGAAGCGGGATTGTCCGTATAGACTTTAGACTTTACATATCCCCACAGGAGAAAGTCTAACGGTGTGATATCACACGATCTTGGTAGCCATCGACCGGCCCAAAACGTGAAATTATCTGCTCACCGAAGTGTTCTGTCATTAAATCCATTGATTGATGCGATGTGTGAGAAGTGGCGCCATCTCGTTGAAACCAAATGATTTGGAGATCAAGAGCTTCAAGCTCAGACATCATAGAGTCGGTTGACATAGCTCGATAACGGTCGCCATTGACGGTTACGTTCTCACCGACATCATTTTTGAAGAAATATGGACCGATGATTCCACCGGCCCACAAACCACCGGCACACACCAAACCATTTTTTTTCTGGATGAAATGGCAGCTCTTAAATCTCTTCAGGTTTCTCTTTATCCCAAAAGTGAAAATCTTGCTTGCTTGAATACCCATTGAGTCAGAAATAAGCATTATCGCTGAACAAAATTTGGCTCGAAAACGTCGGGTCTTCTTGTAACTTTTCAAGAGCTCATAAAGCGAAGCGATGTCGCTTGGGAAGGTCGAGCGGCTTCAGTTCTTGTATAGGCTGCATTTTGTACGCTTTCAATTTAAGATCTCGATGTAAAATGCGCCAAATCGTTGCATACGTCAGTCCGAGGTGCTGCGTCCGGCGCTTAATCGACTCTCCACGGTCTTCGTGTACACTCTCAGCTTAGACCGCTATATTTGCTTTACTGCATGCTGGACGTGTTCTATTCAGTAGAATATTATCCAATAATGAATGCTGAATCTCAAGTTGGGTGATGGTGTTGCGAATAGTACGCTCAGTAGGCCGATTATATTGACCATAAGTTGAGCGAAGCGCGTGAAACACATTCTTTAGAGAACGTGAATTTTCGTAATAAAGTTGAATGACTTGTAAACGTTGTTCAGGCGCAAATCATTCGACGATGAAATGCCAAACAATACTGAACAAAAATGAGATGACAGCTTGACACGACTCGCGCGTGATCTTTAAAAAAAAGGCTATTGAAAAAAGTACCTCTACCTGGATCACGCTTTATTATTGTGTTCGTGCGACAGTTCGTAACAAGTGTACGATCAGTCATCCGTCCGACGATCACCCAACATACAAAATTACGTGACGAATTGTATGTTCACGGAACAGACCGTTCGGCTGCTGATTTCGAGTCTTTCAAAGAGATGACAGCCACGTAGGTTGATGGATATTTTATCACAGACAACGATATTTGGGGTGTAGAAAACAATGAGATACCGCTTTCACATTAACTCTTCTTTTTTTTTCCCAAAAACTAGGATTTTTCCGAAAGTAGTACAAATTTTTATAGACGAAATTTCAATATTAATAGATTTGTAGCCCTCAATTACATATTATACAGTTAATTAACTCACTGTATTACACAAATCAAAAGTATTTCCAAATTCGTAAATTGCCATTTGTTGTGTTCTAAATAAATTTCAATTGTTGTATAAATTTTTTAATCAACATAAAACTTCATTTCAAGTCAAATATTAACTAAAAATGACTCAGAGAAAAAAAAATGACGCTCTCTGAATATTCACCAACCATTTCTACGCTTACATACATTTAATATAAATTTATGAAAATTAAGAAACTAAACAACTTTTTGGTTATTCCCATTTAATTGACTACATAAATTTCTAACGAAAATCAAATTAGTGTACACAAAACACGCAAAACGACTCTGCATGGACACTGTTGCCTATCAGTAGAGTGGTACGAGTATTGCCTATTTTTTTTTTCTGCTCGCGGACTATCGCGAGATGTGCACCAAGAATATTGCTTATTGCTTACCTGTGTGTTGTCTATTTTAATAATGATGGAGAAAACAAAAACTTATTTCGCTGTAATATAATCAAATTTTAAAATACCGTTAGTGAGGGGTGGAAAAATATATGAAATATACACAAAAGTTGTTAAATAAAAAAAAAAGTAATCGCCTGTCCTGTGACTCGTATACTCGTATATGTATGTATGTCCTTCTGCACCGAGTGTCATTATAGTTTATTTGGCAAACAAATTGTTGCCATAATTTGAAATTAATTTTCATTGAAACTTAGTTGATTACAAGAATGTTGTTGTTTATGAATTTATGATTGAGACAGAGTAAGAGTGGTATGCAAATTTCAAGCATTTTAGAATCTACGAGTAGTGTCTTGCACCGTGCGAAGAGTCTGTGTTGAGTTGTGTTCATAAAAAATGGTTGGGCTCCCCGACATAGGAACATTTTCGGTAACAAAAAAGCTCACGAGTTGGCAAAATCGGGAACTACTCTTAACGAATACGCTGCGGACATAATATCATGCCTATTAATAATGATCAGAAGAGGGCTTTACATAAAATTTGAATAAATGGCTAAGAACAGATCGAAATCCACGCTTCACATGTAGGTTAATTAAGCAGATTTGGCCCAAGTATATATATATACAGGTTCGATATTTGGCGCTTTGTAACCGCTGGAACGATTTTTGGCCGAGTTCCTCTTCCAATTTGTGGTCTGCGTTATCTTTTTATTTTCCAACAAGTAGAGTGACCTTTAGTTTACTCTAAGCCGCCTCCGAACGGCCGATAGATTTTTATAAGGAGCTCTTATTTCATATCAGAAATTCATTCTAAGAGCTTGACATTCCCTGCCGAGGGGCGACCACAATTGGAAAAATTAATTTTCTATAATTATGAATGTTGCTCGAACCTGTACTCGAACATAGGCCTTCCGTATTCTAGTGCGCAATGCTAACCACTCGGCTATTGCGGCCGTAGGTATGGCCAAGTATTAGAGTATTAATTAGGTCCAGAAAAATGATATATAGATTTACGGTCGTAGTAAAAAGTCATTCCTGAGTCTCTAGCTCTTTAACAAACTCGACATAGAACACTTGGAGTCCATCAGATACCACATCTTGAATGGCTGTCCACAAAAAATATATCGGATATAAGTATTTTCGTTGAAATCCACCAAACGGTTTGAACGCAAATAAAAAAAGTGATAACAAGATCTTTGTAAGCAGTCTTTTTGACGAACCTTACGCGGTACTCAGATAAAGGTAAGTGACAATTAATTGGAATCCAGCAATAGTTCAGTGAATCAAGAGACGGCGGCTAAGCTGGTTAGTTCATATTATCCGGATGAGTGGAAGTACTCCAGTTATGAAAGTGCCGAAGTTCCTGACTGTGGAAAAGGAAGATCTCCGATCCGTTGGTGAAGAAGGATCTGCTTTTGGACTTGGTATCTCCAATTGTCACCGAACGGCGTAAGCGGTTGGTTCGATTAATGAATTTAACCGAGATGGAAATCCCTGAATTAGGTTACTCAACTCGGAAATTCGGCAAAAGGTAAATCATCATAAGCGGAACAAGTGGAAGGAACATTTAAGGTCCTGCAATCTCTCCTCTGAGGCAACAAAGCTCTGGACCACAGTCAAATCATTATCTAATCCGACGAGATGTGATGATCGCGTGGAAATTTCATGCGGAGATCACGCCTGCTCGGACCCGAAGAGGTGCGCGAGCTATTTTAGCCGCCAACTCAAACTAGCTAGCCGTCTGCGCAAACTGCCAAACACCGCCGCGACGCTTGATTTCTCCAGAGAAGAGGTTCAGAGGGTTATCGGGAAGGCGAAAGCCTCCAAAATCTTCCGCAGCTACGGAATTAGCATGTTGATAAATCATTTGGGTCGAGCGGGAACAGACTATCTCACAAAGTTTCTTAATTTGTCTTTGACTACTATTATTATACCCAAAATGTGGATACTGGGTGGGTGTCCGAAAATAAAGGAGAGCCTTATCGGCTGATATCTCTCCTTTCCCCAATAGGGAAGACGTTATGTGTCATGTGGAGCGTCATTCTCGTGGACGTTGCTAGCAAGTCTGTTACAGTGGCGATTGAACTAAGGAAGTTTGGTCGGGATTTGATTTCATCTCTATTCGGATGGTTCACTAAACCTCTAGCTTGCGCAAAGTAATGCCATAATTCGTTAAGAAAATGCTGGATAAATGTGCTATTGAACAAAGAAACGCCGTCGATGTTGTGTAATCTTTAGCTTAGATTCAGCTTGATGTTTCCTATTCAATGCAATACGCTTCTGCGCTTCCTTTCCAATTCTACTGCAGTAGTTAGATGCTGAATTTTAGAGGAGTTAGAGAGAGTATTTTTTTTGGCTTTAGCAGGCAGTGGGAGGCAATAATAAACGTATACTATTATAGAGAAATCCTGTTTATGGTTACCATCGGCAATGCGCAGATGACAACCTTTCCATTCATCTCCATTCACGTTAATATTTATACGAGGGCTGAATGATAAGTCCGTGCCGCGTTTGGGGAAAAAACGTGTTGTTCCATCAGGAAAATGCACGGGTGCATACGTGTGTAGTCACCATGGCGAAAATTCATAAATTGGGTTACGAATTGCTACCCACCCTATCCAGCATATTCTCAAGATTTAGTGATTATTTCTTGTATCCAAAACTGGAGAAATGGCTGGGCGGTAAAAGATTTTGGGTCGAATGAATAGGTCATCATAGAAACAAACACCTATTTTCAGGGCCCCGAAAAAACCTATTATTTCGAAAGAGTACAAAGATTGGAAAAATGTTGGATTAAATGCGCAGAGCTAAAACAAGAATATGTTGATAAATAGAACGTTCATTCGGCGAAAAAAATATATTTTATTCAAAAAGTCACTGACTTATCAAACCACCCTCGTATTTAATTCAATTACGTTGAACACCGAACAGAAAAACGAAATCCAGTGAAGTGATCATTATAAGTTTTTGGTGATATATCTAAAATTAATCGGACGGCTTTTTTAATTAATAAACGGTCAAAGCATTTTTAACTAAAAAATTTTTCCTAAGATTTTCAGCAAAAAAACAATAGTTAAATGTTTATAAAATTTCGAAATTAAGAAAAGGAAATTTTTCGATCAGGCACTAATTTTATATGTTCTCCAAAAGCTCTATAAATTCTACTGAGCTCTTCTTCTTTTCTTTGGCGTAGGTGTTCCTTCTCTTTGCCGTTTGGCGCCACCTGATCCTTCTAACGGAATGGAGGTCTTCCTCTTCCTCTGCTTCCACCAGCGGGTACTTCGTCGAACAATTTCAAACCTGGAGTGCTTTCTTCCATTCGGAAGACATGACCCAGCCAGCGCAGCCACTGTCTCTTGATTCGCTGAACTATGTCAATGTCGTCGTATAGCTCGTTCCATCGTCTGCGGTATTCGCCATTGGCAACGCGCAAAGTAACACCTGTTGGTAAGAGTAATTCTGCTTTGAATTTCAAGGCTGACATTGCTGGTGTTGTTAATGCTGATTCTTAGATATACGAAATTATCTACGTCTTCAAAATTATGACTGTCAACAGACACACGGGAGCCAAGTTGTGAATGCGATGCCTGTTTATTTGATGACAGGAGATATTTTGTCTTGCCCTCGTTCATTACCAGAACTATTCGCTGCGTTTCTATGTCTAGCTTAGAGAACGCAGAACTCCGGTGCGGGTTTCACGGCCAATGATATCAATATCATCTGAACACGATAAAAACTGTACACTCTTGTAGAAGATTGTACCAGTTCTGCAGCTCTTATTATTTTCACCAGCGCCAAATTGAAGAAAGCACACGATAAAGAGTCACCTTGTCTGAAACCTCGTTTGGTATCGAACGGCCAGGAGATGTCCTTTTCAATTCTGACTGCGCTTCTGGTATTATCCAGGGTCAGTGAGTATTTGGTCAATGGTGGATTTGCCAGGTCTAAAGCCACACTCATAAGGTCCGATCAATTTGTTGACGGGGGGCTTTAATCTTTCACACAATACGCTAGATAGGACCTTATATACGATATTAAGGAGGCTTATTCCACCATAATTGGCGCAGACCGTGGGTTCTCCCTTTTTTCTTTGGATTGGGCAGAGCACATTTAGGTTTCATTCGTCGAGCATGCTTTCGTTCGACCATATTCTGCAAAGAAGCTGATGCATGCACCTTGTCAGTTCTTCGCCGGCGTATTTCTGTAGTTCAGCCGGTAAGCCATCGGCTCAAGCCGTTTTGTTATTTTTTAAGCGGGCAATCGCTATTCGAACTACTGAGCGAAATCCGAAAAAAAAAATATTTTTTTAAATTCTGACTACCCGTAACTTCTTAAAATAAGCGATCGTAAACTGACCCTGGTGTAACCGTTGGTTATTAGACAAATTCTTCCACTCTTCCGACTAGCAGTATTAACGATTAATGATGATATTAAAATCACTAATGGGCGACATATTTGGTACTGGTTCAGGCATCTGCGTTGAGCTGATATTTCTTTGTCGAACTACATCATTTATATTGCGCTTGTCGTATATATTCTTAATATAAGGAAAGGGTGTCGCATGAAGTGAAAACTTCACTGAAGTAGAAAAAGTATCTAATTCTTCGACAAAAAAATAATAATAATAAAATTAGTGCATAAAGCTTAAAAATAGTAATATGCGCTGTGCCAACACTTCAAATATTTATAATTGCTCTTATTGCATTCGCAAATCCCACAATATCTCTGGCATTGTGCTTGCAGCGATTTGCATACCACCAAAAATTAATAATCTATTTCGCTGATTACTGATTGGCTTTATGGCGCCATTTACAATTTTCGTTTTTTTTTGCCATTAAGTGCACAAGCATCTATGTATGAATGTGTGTATGTGTGTATTGTATTTTCAATTAGAAATAACAAAATTTTGGCGCTACAGCTGTGCGTGTATGGAAAAAAGATACAATATCCATTATGAGATTTTCCACAAAGTTAACTTAAAAAGTGTGCAATGCATACGCACATACATACATATGTACACATGCATACATGTGTTGAAGAAAATGTAAGTAAGAAAATGTAATTGCGATTATTGCATTGCTCTTTCCACTAATTTCTTTATTTTTTTTGATGTTTAGTTTTAAGTAACCACAAAAATTAACGGTATAAAAACGATTTCATTTGCGAATTGCATTGCAACACATGTAGCATTTTGTTGTTTGATGTTATTAGAAAATTTGCAATAACAACAATTAGTAAGCTGTGCAGTGTAATTGCAATTGTAGATATTTGGATGAGTAGAAGAAGACATTTGGATTAGCTGTTTTCGAGGTTTTTTTTTAATTAAAATAAAAATAAAAAATAAAAAAAGCCTTTGCAGATCATTTTATATGTGCATGAGTATAATTTATTTACGATATATTAATAATTTTAATATTATAAAAGCAGTTACTGCTAAAGTGCGACCCAAGTAGAGATACTATTTTCAATAGCCTTTTTTTGACAGATTACGCGTGAGTCGTGTTAAGCTGTCATGTTATTTTTGTTCAGTATTGTTTGGCATTTCATCATGGAAAGACTTACGCCTAAACAACGTATACAAATCATTCAACTTTATTACGAAAATGCACGTTCTGTAAAAAATGTGTTTCGCGCGCTTAGTTCAACTTATGGTCAACATAATCGGCCTACTGAGCGTACTATTCGCAACACCATCACCCATCTGGAGACCCAGCATTTATTATTGGATAATATTCGACCGAATAGACCACATCCAGCACGCAGTGAAGAAAATATAGCGACCGTAGCAGAGAGTGTACACGAAGACCTTGGAGAGTCGATTCGGCGCCGTTCGCAGCAACTCGGACTACTGACGTATGGAACGGCTTGGCGCATTTTATGTTGAGATCTTAAATTCAAAGCGTACAAAGTACTGCTTGTGCAAGAACTGAGCCGCTCGACCTTCCCAAGTGACATCGCTGCGCTTTATAGGCTCTTGAAAAGTTCAAAGAAGATTCGACGTTTTCGAGCCAAATTTTGTTCAGCTATGGGGCCCATTTCTTGCTCAAAGAATATGTAAACAAGAAAAATGCCGCATTTGGGACGAAGAGCAACCTGGAGACATTCAAGAGCTGTCATTTCATCCAGAAAAAAAGGTGGTTTGTGGGCCGGTGGAATCATCGGTCCATATTTCTTCAAAAATGATGCCGGTGAGAACGTAACCGTCAATGGCGATCATTATAGCGCCATGATAACCGATTACTTGTTGCCTGAAATTGAAGCTCGTGATCTCCGCGACATTTGGTTTCAACAAGGCGACGCCACTGCCGACACATCGCATCAATCAACGGATTTATTGAGAGAACACTTCGGTGGGCAGATAATTTCAGGGTTTGGGCCGGTCGATTGCAAATGCAACCAAATCTACTTAAAGCTCATATAAATTCGCAATATTTACATAAATATAATGGTTTGATGCGGATACTCGAAAGCGAAATACAAATATACTTGCCGGCTGAAGTTTACTTGCGTGAGCTTGAGTTCGGGTAAGCAAATTAAGGCAATAAAGTGAAAACAATAAGAAATAGTGCGTACTACCATATGGAGGTAATTCGGATCCTTACCTGGCTTTACCAACATCTAATATTACGGAAAACAATTTTATGAGTCAGGTCACCCTTTGGCTGGGAATTTCAGCTCCTCTGTGTGTATTTCCGACATAAAATAGAAAAATAAAATTCCTCATAAAATTACATCAACCTTTCGGCGGTGGCTTGGGATGGAAAAAGAATTTGTAGGTAAACCATCAAGATGCATACCACAAACTGAAGGAATAATTCGGCAGTCTTATTTGTATAAATAAAATGATATAGATAATCTTTCCAGACTCCACATTTCCCTTTTACTTAACATAGAAGCTGCATAAATTTGCTATCGTCCGACTATGACTAAGTCGAAGCATTTCACTGATTTCAGTTGTTTAAAATTGGTAAAGAGGAATAGCATATATAGGGTTTTCCAATAAGAGTGATATGATTTCTTTAAAAAAAATCAATATTGACTTTTAACGCTTGAAGAGAGTCTGGTTTATTGCTAAAGACCAATGACTTCAAATAACCTCACAAGAAGTTGTCTAATGGTGTTAAATCACAACTTTTTGGAGGCTATTCATTCACAAAATTTCTTGAAATAATCGAATCTCCAAACCTTTCTCCCAATAATTCGGTTGTTGCACGTGCTGCGTGATACGTAGCCACGTCTTGTTGGAACCAGATTTTGTCCAATTGTGGCCATAAAAAGATGGTTATCTGTACCGCTCTCCATTGACAGTAACGTCGCTACCGGCTTCATTTCGAAAGAAGTACGGACCGATGATTCCACCAGACCAAAAACCACACCAAACTGTCAATTTAGGTGAATTTAATGGTTGTTTATGAATTATTTGTAGATTTTCTTTGCACCAGAATCGACAGTTTTGTTTATTTACCGCACCACTAAGATGAAAATGAGCTTCATCAGAGAAGTTTCAAGTTGTTCCAAGGCAAAATCATCAAATTCATGACGTTTATGGTGGTCCATGGATGAAATTGTAAACATTACTGAATGCAATGAAAAAAAGGTACAGATCATGATATATTAAAAATGGCCAAAACGACACTAAGAAATCATATCATCCCTATTGGAAAACTTTTTATTTGCACCTTTTTAACATAAGTGTCTAAAAGTATGCTTGACGATTCCAATCTCGAGTGTACTTTCAAAACCATAAAAAGGTGGAGCTCAAAGTCTGCCACAAACCTTCCCAATATTTCTCACGAGATCTTAGCGTACAGTTTAAATGATTAAATTGTATCAACAACGAACTAATTTGGATCTGATGAATGCACCATTCATCTGATGCGTCAGTAGGGGAGCCCCATTCTGTGGTGAAAAAGAGAAAGTTTTGGTACCATCTGAAATCTAACATTGACGCTAAACCGCGAGAAGATTTGTGGAACCGGTAGTAATGCTGATTAAGACGAAGAGAAAAACAACAACTGATTTCTTTGTCTAAAATCTCCGTTGGTCAATAATAACTTGGGCATCTATCTGAAGTTGAAGGTATTGAAAAACTTTAAAAACATCTGCTGCGAATATAATTGAAAGCTCTAAAGAAGTGCTCGAGATCACTTCCTTAATGACCTCTAAGGCTACATGGCTGGGAACTCAACACAAGTTCACTATTTTTCGAAGGCTACCAGTTTTCAAAAATTTAACAACAGTTGTTCGTATTTGAATGCATAGATACTGGTTTACCTCGGCATTATTAAGATAAAGTAGATTAGTAAATTACCTTTCTTAAATACCGATGAATCACAGATCTTTGGGCACTGCCATCTAGCAACCAGAGAAATGTGTTTAGACGATAGAACAGTGGGCGAAAAAACGAGGTCAGAGTATCCCAGATAGGTACAGAGTGGACCTAACCGTCGTGTGCTGTAGAGTGAGAGTGATTCACTTATGTTTATAAGGCATCACGGAACCAAAGTACCTACTAAGATTGGAGGAATATTTTTCGTTATAAGTATTACAACGAGACAGCAGACATGAGTGCGCTGGATCAAAGTTACGTGGTTGAGCACCTCAATAACTAACTAACTAATAATGTATACCGATGAGGATCATTCTAGCAGACTTTATGGCTTTTTATGCTTAAGATGTATAAGTTTTCTCTGACCACTTCCGGAAATTTTTTCCTACGCTATTTGTTATTTGTTTGTTTAGTAAAGAGTAATTTAAAAAAATATTTTCCTCATAGATAAAGGTATGCCTCCATCCTTTATAGAGTTCACAGGTCGTGCGGTAGATAGGTGGGCTGATAGTGTGTTCTATGGTTCGTCCACACAGTTTCCAACGACCACGGTTTCCGAGTGACTTGAGCTCGTTTCTCCTTCGAGTATACTTCTGACGTTCACTTCATTTAAGTAACCTTTCAAGCGGGTTTGGTTATGTTAGGCTGAAGTGGTTGCTGGACATCAGCTCAACTAGGCCACCAAATGACCCCTTTGCGATACCACTAAGGATCCCATTAACACTCATTCCACCATCGTGTGGAGTTGACAAAACAGTGCGATTGACTTCAATATTTAGTTCCTCTTTAGTGATATAAGCTCTCTTGATCTTCTTTTATTCGGCCTCATTACCTTAGTAACATGGTAAGAGTTCATCCATCTTGAGTTAGTAACTAGTATGAAGAATTCTCTAATGCAGAGCGACATGTCCAGACCCTTCCATGATGGCAAAAGTGGAAAGGAAGTGCCCCTCCTTGCAAGTTCGTACGCTATCATCTTACCCTGCATGTTATTGTGTCCTGTCACCCATATCAGGTTCAGAGAGAACTGCTTAGCCAGCACATTTAGCGATTTGTGGCAATTCTCTACCGTTTCAAATTTTATTGAAATAATTTCCAGAGCTCTTAATGTTGACTGGCTATCCACGAATATATAGATACAATTCACCGAGAGTACAATTAGACCTAGACAATTGACAGCTTCCAGTTCAGCCTGAAAAATACAACAGTAATGCGGCAGGCGAAAGGACTTGCAGATCCCAAGTTCCTTTGAGTAGATTCCACTACAGGGATAAACACTTCATAATCATTCGTGAAGTCATTGCAGTAGTCTGTCCTTTCTGCTAGACGGAAATTCCATTACAAAGTATAGGAGTATAGGAATCAGCACCGCAGTGTAAAACGAGGGTGTCGTTGATTAAATCACACAGGTATCTATTTCATCAAGTTTTGAAACAAACAGTAAAAAAATGCCCTGGTATTATAGAGTAAAATGTGGAAAGAGCATAGTGAGATAAAAGACAACATAAGGGCTTTAACAGGCCGCTATTTTTAGGTTAAAATTGAAAAGGATGAAATCTATCCTGGAAATCTATGTAAATAAAAGCCGATTAAGGCTTATTAACTTGCCTTTATTCCATAGTCGACAAGAGATGCTTGGTTTTTTATTTTTAACTAAGTTGATAAGAGGTATTATCAATAGTCTATTCCCACTAAGCGAGCTTGACTTTAGTATCTCTTTAAGATCAGCTAGACACACTAAACTCTTTTCCTTGTGTTTATGCAAAACAAACTTTGAAATTCACGACCTATTCAGATGTTTGTGTAACGATTTTAATTTTCATTCCGCTGGCTTTGATCCTCTTGAGGTTCCCCGCTTTTTTAAAGAAAAAAAGCACAGAATATTCAAATTTAATGGGGAAAGTTTATTATCATTCGAAAGAACATAGTTTAGCATTTAGTTTTTGAAGATTTTCTGTACCAAATGTTGGCCACGGCTACATCTCAGATGGCCCATCCGTTGAGTACAATTTTCGATGACTCATTCGAGCATTTCGACTGGTAACTAATTGGCGAATGACAAACGTAATGTTTTGCTCCAAGCCCTGAATTGAAGCGGGTTTGTCCGCATGGTCTTTAGACTTTACATATCTCCACAGGAAAAAGTCAATGGTGTGATATCACACGATCTTGATAGCCAATCGACCGGCCCGAAACGTGAAATTATGTGCTCATCGAAGTGTTCTCTCAATAAATCCATTGATAGATGCGATGTGTGGGAAGTGGCGTCGTTTTGTTGAAACCAAATGTCGCGGAGATCACGAGCTTCAATTTCAGGCATAAAATAGTCGGTTATCATGGCGCAATAATGGTCATTATTGACAATTACGTTTTCACCGGCATCATTTTTGAAGAAATATGGACCGATGATTCCAACGGCCCGCAAACCACACCAAACCGTTTTTTTTCTGGTTGAGATGGCCGCTCTTGAATCTTTTCAGGTTGCTCTTCGTCTCAAATGCGGCCATTTTGCTTCTTTACATACCCATTAAGCCAGAAATGGGCCTCATTGCTGTACAAAATTTGATGGTGTTGCGAATAGTATGCTCAATAAACCGATTATGTTGACCATAAGTGAAGCGAAGCGCGCGAAACACATTCTTTTCAGATAGTGAATTTTCGTAATTAAGTTGAATGATTTGTAAACGTTGTGCAGGAGTAAGTCTTTCCCTGATAAAATGCCAAACAATACTGAACAAAATTAACATGGCAGCTTGACGCGTGATATTGAAAAAGTACCTCTACTTGGATCACCCTTCATATCGTTATTCTTTATACTCAACGTTTCTTAATCGCAAATTGCTTAATAGCAGCTGATGAGAAAATATGCAGGTGCTCAATGTAAGAGGCAAGTGTAGCTGCGAGCTTTCGCGATGGGTTTAGGATTCAGGGCAGTTCGGGCTGTACCTGGTTTCGGTCACCGGTCTGTTGGATTTTACGTTTATCCATAAGGCGCGCCCCTCGGTCGGTTGGGTTCGTCGTTCATCGAATTATAATCTTCCATTCAAAGTTATTTTGAGTTTTCAACAAATACAGAGGCTTAGAAACCGGATCTCATGTTAAGTCTTGTTCCATCGCCATTAATAGGAAATTACGGATTGCATTTGTGGAACAATCTACTGCAAGCCCATTATATTTAGCTAACCTATGTACGTAGAGCCTATGTATGATGGTGTAACGTCGCTTCCATGTAAATATGTGCATACATGTTTTTGTTTAGATAATTGTAAATACTAACAACCATATAAGCAGTATATGTAGGTATGTAGGTATGTCTGTATGCAAATCTATATTTGAAGTACATGCAATGGAATGTTGCCTACGCAACTAACGATGCATATCTCATATATAGTCGTACGTATATGTATCTACATACATACTAGTAAGAGTATTTGCATTCAAATTTACACATGTTCAAATCGAGATTTACGACCCTTAGTGACATCATTAATCAAGGTTCTGATTGGTGATCCTGTTTCTGTTAATTAATACAATAATGGATTGCATTCAAAATTTTGTTGTAGTTACTCGCACTATGTAGGATTTACGTATGTATATGTATGTACATATAGATACATATAAACATTGCTTAATGGCTACATTACGAAACAAGAAACATCTGTTGGACGGCATTGTTGTCGCATTTATTTTGAAATTTATATAATGCAGCACTGCTATTTGTATTGTTTGATTACTGTTTAGTAAATTTCACGCACCAATAGATATGATAGCATGGCAAAAAATGTTTAGGCAACTTCACTACATACATACATAAATACATATGAGCAAATATCTAGTACAAAGTTAGTTAATTTATAACGCACGCTTATAAAGGTTTACGCCAATGACTATTTGTTCACTTGATTAACGATTTGCTGTGCTTGTTGTGATCACCTTGGCGCATGAGTACTTTTAAAACGAACAAATATTTATGAGCAGCGTATGGATGTGTGAGTGAGCTAATTAAAAAAAAGTTTGCAATATAAATAAATATATTCTTATTTAGAGTTGTTCTTTGATGGTCTAGGCAATTTATCATTCAGCAGAGGAGCGTTGAATGAAAATTATATTTCAAGTTTTGGTGAACTGCCGACTAGCGAGAGCCCAGTCAGTCCTATGTAGCAAATCATTTACTTCTTCTATTTGCTTTTTTGAGATAATTGAAGGTAATTAGATAGGCTAAGCTCTCCAACAGTTCTTTCACATAAACAACGGACCTACCAGCGAGTATTTTATTGTAAAGTAACAGGTTACTGCAGGGCTTCAATTCGCTGAACCAAGGAGGTTTTTTTTTTTAACTTTGATATTCCTAAGGTGTCAAATATTCAGTACAAGGTATGCTCTTTACGAGTTTATGTTTGAAGATAATTGGGAAGTTATCCAAAATACGAGGTGTGTCAAAAGAAACAATGAATTTAGAATTTTTTTCGAAAAGTACTTATTTATTCATCGATATCTATTTTGTCCCCTTCAAAGTAATTCCCCTCGGATATAATACATTTGTGCCAACGCTTTTTCCAATCCTCGAAGCACTACTGAAATGCGATTTTCGGCATGGTCATCAGCTCTTTTTTCGATTCTGGCTTGATTTCATCAATTGCGGCAAAACGCATTCCTTTCATTGCTTTCTTCAGCTTTTGGAATAGGAAAAAGTCGCACGGAGCCAAATCTGGTAAATATGACGGTTGAGGCGTGATTACGGGTTTGTTTTTGGCAAAAAAATCACGAATAAGCATTGATGTGTGGGCTAGTGCATTATCGTGATGCAGAATACACGATTTGTTTTTCCACAATTCCGATCGTTTGAGCCATATTGCTTCATGCAAACGTTTCATACCTTTCTGTTGATAGGAACTCATGATGCTCCACACCATTGTAATCAAAAAAAAAAAAAACAGTAAGTAAAACCTTCAAATTTGATCGAACTTGGAGTTTTCGGTCTTGGCTCATCTGGCAGCTTCCATTGGGATGATTGAGTCTTGTTTTTTACGTCATGGCCATGTACCCACATTTCGTCACCAGTTATAACCCGTTTGAGCAAACCCGGATCGTTATTGACGCCATTTAACAACTCCTGAGCGATACTAATGCGACATTGCTTCCCTGCCACACGTTTCATGCCCAAAACATTCGAGAAAATTAAATGGTGTAAACCGATTGATATGCCGATATCCTCTTCAACTTCCCTAATAGTGATTCAATGATTTTCAAGAACAATTTTTTTCACTGTTTCGATGTTTTCTTCGCTTGTTGACGTGGTCACACCTCATCGTCATCAACATCTTCTCGGCCTTCTGTAAAGCGGTTGTACCACTTATAAACGCTTTTTTTGAGACAAAGTGGACTCACCGAATACCATACCAACATTTAAAGTGCCTTGAAGTACTTTATTCCATTTTTAAACAAAGAAACAAAAAACCACGTGCTTATCCATAGCGTTTAGTGTAAAAAACTGGCTCTAAATGTGTTGGAAAAGCCATCAACATCAACTCGAGACCGTTCACGGGAGTTCAACATGGACAAGGATAAATATTAAGCTAGCCGCCTATAGGCGATTCATGATTTTAAGCACGAAATTGAGATCATAACCATAGAGGACCACAAAATGCAAAATTTGTTGAAAAATTAAGTCAGGGCTACTGCAAAGCCAGACGTGGCAGCCATATAAATGAAATGATGTCCCATCAGCCAGAGAGTTGAGACATTTCAATAAAGACATTGAAAAATATTAATTCGCCTTTTTTTTAGAACAATTTTAGCTGTGGTGCACCCTTTACATCCGAGAAGACGCATTAGTTGATTTATTAGTAGGGCTAATGCCACCATGTGTAGTATAAGTATGTATAGTATGGGTTCGAAACTTGGCCAAGCTATAGAAAAAAATCCTCTAGTGTTCCCCCGAACATATTTCTGACATAAAATTAGAAGCGGCTTATAAAAATCCAACAGCCGCTTAACATTATTGCGTGGTATATTAACGTGGTAACCAAGATGCGATTACGCCGACTGTTTAATAGGATATCTTTCGGCTTGTCTTCATTCATTGTCAGACTCACACGCTTTCTTTTTTATTCTAGTATTTCTTTAGCAACAACTCATAAAACTCACCGCTTGTAGTTCTGAAACTTCCATTACCCCCAAAGGCTCGGAGAGGTCCTTCTCACTTCCAACTGAGCTTCTAGTGTTGTTCAGAGTTAGTCACAGCGTTGTAGAGGCAGCTGCTCCTCGGCAATCGGAGACGATGTCAAGGTCGATAATAAGTAGTGTATTTCGACCCTTCTCGCAAGTCTGAAAACACGGTGTTGATTGGGAATTTTTTGGGCAAACCGTCAGCTCAGGCGCATTTATTGTACCTTGTGCAAACTTCCTCAGGTGGCAGAACTTCATGTTACAGGTTTCAGGGAGAAAACCTCAGTAAGTCGCCGTATATTATCAAGCAGCTCTTATCATTCACGTATTTTGGTTTCCTTGTAAGCGTATCTTGCTTTACTCTTCCATTTTGTCTTCCTCTTCTACACGCAATACCTAGTAATCGATCGAAATGTTTTAAGATAGGTTATCCTTTTTATCTTTTCGTTATAGTAAGATAGTCCTATCGTATTAGCACTTATTTCGACTTTTTTCTTTAGTGGCAGTGCTCAAAAAGGAAGTACAATTCACATATAAGGAGTAGTTGATGAGAGAGAGCTAGTGATCCGAGGTAAAGCTAGAAACTCTGACATATCTAATTCATATTCAGCCATGTCTTCCGTCCAACACAGTATGCAAGGCATAAACAGAAAGTATGTGCATTGAGCCTCTCGCGGCTGTGTTGGCAACACGGTAGTGTAGCCCGACTTCTTCCCCTCTCAAAGTACCGATTCGAGTTCAGTGCGTTGTGAACTGTCGACGCAACAAAACGATAGGTGATATCAATATCAATGTAGTCTGTGCGCAATACGCGGCGTCATCTGTTATCTCGTTTATTTATAATAAGCTGAAAACTGTATGTGGTGATAAAACTTTGAATTACAGAATTGTAAGAGTGGTGTTGTGAGCTTAAAAAGGGTCGTACGTCTGTGCGTGATGAACAGTGCAGCGGTAAACCTTCAATTATGACTGCCTAAATGTCTGAAAAAATAGAGAATGCGCTCCGTGACGATCAGAGGTTGACTGTGAAGGAATTTTCTGCAATGTTTCCGGAAATTTTAAGATCTCTTCTACTCGAAAGAATCACAGAAACCGTCAGATATCATAAACTGCCCGCGAGATGGGTCCCAAGAGGTTGGAGGGAAACTACTTCGAAGGAATGACGACTATGTCGAAATTAATTTATATTGTGTCTTACGTAATTTTTGGTATGATAAAAATTTTAAGACCTAAAAAAGTTCGGAACTCTTAATTTCTCTATATGACCCATAGTAACTATTCTACAGTCAATAAGCTTTTGAATGATGTTTGTCAAATGAGTCAAAACAGTGGAAACCAAGTTAAAGTCAAATAAAGTTGACTGTCTTCTTCGATTGTCGTGTTGTTATGCTCTCGGAGTTCTTGCTAAAAGGTCAGACAGTAAATAAAAACATGAAAAGGGTGCTGTTTTCCGGCATGCCGAAGTCTTTATACCATTCATGAACACATCAAATTTATTGTAAAACGCAACATTCGATTTTGACCACTTTCAATGTAAATATTTATATGAATTTACGTGAGCAGCATACGAAATTTTACACCATTAGACCTTTTTTGTGTGGATTTTTGATTCAAAACCTCCTATCTAAACAAATCGGTTGTATGGAGGCTATTTGATATAATATTCCGATTTCCACGATTCTCAGTACCGGTATTTACCTCATTATATGTGTATAGATTACCGAAGCATTTATAAACCAAAATCAATATATATAATATAGTTGATCGATTCGAACCGATATGTTACATTACAAAAATATACCTGCTTACTAAATTTCGTTGAAGTATCTCAAAAAGTAAAAGACTGGTTTACGTTCAAACCGACGGACAGACGGACAAGGCTAAATTATCTCAGCTTATCATTCTGATACGATCGGTATAAATTTCGGTGGGTCTATCTCTTCTCCTTCTGGTACCTATGTACTTCGGACCATTTCATGCACATGAAAGGTATAAATACTGTAACGTTTTTCGCAGCTACCCTCGATGATTTTCCAAATCCTTCGAGTCCGATCACTGGATTGCTAAATAAAACTCGTCAGGACTTTACTAAAAGTTTATTTGGTCCTCAATAATTACAATTCTTTTCCATACACAATGGCTTATTTTACAATTCTTAATAACACACAATTATTTTTCCGCTTCACACAGTTTATCCGTTTCTAAAATACACAGCAATGTTAACTTTCGTCTCTCGTGTGATAGCAGCTGCCGCTCTTTTTATACCTGAGGATGACCAAACATTTTTTTAACGCGCTCAAGAATAGGCTGATGATTCGTTTGCCTGCGATAGCTGCCGCCGCTCTGTTTACACTTAACGTTGGTCGAAGTATTCCGTTCATGCACTAACTCGTCTGCCTGGAGCAGTTGATGCCGCTCTTTTCGTCTGTCCTTAGTAAGTATAATTTCCATCATACTGCCGCTCCTTTTGTCTGTCTTTTTCATTTGGAATTTCCGTCACACTGACCTCCACCTAAGTCTGATCGTCTCGATCAGACACACTATCTGTTCCAAGTGAATCGCTTTTATTTTAATTCTAGACATTCCAAATGATCTGGATTCGATACTCCGTATTATTTATTCATTCGATTACTTTGAACGGACCTTCCTGCTTGCATTGCGAGCTTTTCTTCCGTGGAGAATCGTACAGCATTACTAAGTCTAATTTATGAAATCTTTCAGGATTCTTCGCCTTAATACATCCTTCTACCTTGTTACTCATAACCTTAGGGCGTTGCTCAACAGTTTTGCGCACCTCTCTCAACTTCTCCATTAGGGCACGAGACATCCTGCCATTTTTGTAAGTATTTTCTTTCTGCTGCTCGTCCTTACCAGGGGCACATCATTTCCGTTGTATGCAGGATCGTTGCAAATACTTAGCAATACTTCCATATTTCCGTACTAAATACATCACTCTTTTCTTTAGGTCGATCTTCATTCCCTGATCAAGAAGAAAGTCCACATCAATTATGACTCCATCTATGATTTCCGCTACCATGAACTCATGTAACACTGTCATATTCCCGATGGTTACTTTACACGTGGCTTTTCTTAGAACCTTGATGTCGTCACCAGTTACTGTTCTCAACTTAGCTCCGTGCAATAGACTTATTTTCGTGGTGATCAAGTCGGATCGAATAATGGAGTTTGACGCGCCCGTATCCAAGTTAGTATTTGCTCATGTCCATCCACATATCCACTGATAGTAGCGTTGCTTGCCTTGTTATCGATATGTCTGGTGGGACCCATATTACAGTCACGGGCGAAGTTTCCTTGTCCTCATCATTTTTGAGGTTTTCGACGTTTCCCAGATTCCTTTTATCACATCTGGGCTTTCCAATTTGACACAGTTCGCTTTGTATGCTGGTCTGCACAAGATCGCGGTCGTTTCCTGCGTCTGAATACACGAGGCAGTCTCAGGAAATGTTGGCTTTGGATTCGCATATGTCTCTCGCTTGCTATACTTGTTCCTTATTCCGCTGATAAACCTCTGAATTTTTATCCTCTCGAGGTATTCTCAAAGACTATCTCCATAACCCAAATGAGCTAGTCTCTCAATCTCACAAGCAAATTCCTGTAGGGTCTTGCTGTACTTTCGATAGAGGCTCTCTAATTCCATCTTATAGATTTGTCTTCTATGCTCGCTACCAAAGCGCCTTTCCACGGCTCGCATTAGTGCCTCGTAGTCATCTCTTTTATATGCAGGAATTATCTGGAAAATTTCCACTGCAGGTCCCATCAATATAACGAATAGTGAGTGCAGCTGATTTCTCCTCCATGCTCCAGTTATTTGATATAGCCGTTTTTTCGAAGTGTAGCTTAAAGATGTGGAAAGGCGCTAGCACTCCTTTTGTCTGTCCTTTGTATTTGGGATTTCCGTCACAATGTTATTACGAAAAAGATCAGAATTGTGAAAAGAAAACTCTTGAGTTTTGTATCAAGATATCACACCATCTTCCAAGGCAAACCAAAGACGTATTTTGCGCTGCGGTTCTTATTTAGAGTGACAACCATCTTGCTTGCAGCCGCATCGCTTGTGAATTGACGTCGCTATAAGACTTCAGTTGGTTTAGAAATCGAATATGCCGTAGTGGCTGCACTGGAGCTCCTTCCCTCTCAGCCGAGACCCAAAGCTTCACGTTGGTTGATTACCACAGCTTGCTGAAGGGTATACTTTCAAAAAAGGAAGACTAAGTCACTTTTTACTGCAAAGCCAGTGAAAATTCTTTATGAACTTAAAAATTAAATAAAAAATATTTCCAATTTGTTCTACTTTCTATTTGTTCGATGAAAGCATCAGCAACTTACAATCTGAATACAAGAAAATTTTGGCTGATTTCTTTATTAAGCAGCTTTATTAATTAATTATCTACTGCAGAGGTACATGGGGTTGCAAGCACAAATTTCAATTAGTATCAACTGTGAAAAAAAAAAACAAAAAAAAATATTGTAAAAAGAAAGCTTGAGCCACAAACTAGACAAGAAGCTAGCCTCCATGCGAGTGCAAGCAAGAAATGTGGCCAACAAGCGTTAAATTACAATTTCCGCATAGGTAGACGGCAATGAGTTGCAGAAAGCAGAAAGGGTATACCGTTAGTTGCGTGTAAGAGATGTGTATGTACATATGTATGTGAGTCTCTTACTAGCTTGTATTTATGTATGTGTATGTTACACGTACTATTATCATCCCTTTTTTATATGCTGAGTGTATCAATTACGATTATCATCACGTTTTATGAGACATTATAGCAACTTTATGGCACAAGTCAACATAAACACCAGCTATAGTGCGGATAATGAATATTGACAAAGGATATATAGTACTATGAATATATTATACATACATACATACATATGTATATGAATATTTATATGCAATTCAGTCTGTATATATTTATATATATATATTTATGCACATCTAGTGCTAATAAAAGAATGGTCCAGTCAGAATGCAGGTGTTCATACACATACCTGGTTTGTTCATGTATGTATATTTAAGTAGTTTTTTTTTTCAGAAAGAGTGTTTGTTACCTTCAACCACCTTCATTAGCAAAAATATCGTGACAAGTGTGCCCTAAGAAAAAATTCTGGTCGAAATTGTATTCATTAATTGCAACTATCGTTGTCAGGTACACACATGTTTACAATCGTTTTTAAGGATACATGTACATATGTACACTTAGTTGTATAAATATTTTGTTTGCAAATTATTAGCAATATATTCTTATCATCTGGAAACTTATTTTTTGCAATTTGAAAGAAACTAAAGGGTGTTCCAAGTAGAGATACTTTATTCAATAGGCTTTTTTGACAGATCACGCGTGAATCGTGTCAGGCTGTCATGATATTTTTGTTCAGTATTGTTTGGCATTTCATCATGGAAAGACTCACGTCTGAATAACGTTTACAAGTCTCTCCACTTTATTACAAAAATTCACGTTCTTTAAAGAATGCGTTTCGCGCGTTTCGCTTAACTTATGATCAACATAATCGGCGCTACTGAGCGTACTATACGCAACACCATAACCCATCTTGAGACCCAGCACTCATGATTGGATAATATTCGTCCGAATAGACCACGTCCAGCACGCAGTGAAGCAAATAAAGCGGCCGTAGCTGAGAGTGTACACGAAGTCCGTGGTGAGTCGATTCGATGGAACGACTTGGCGCATTTTAGGTCGAGATCTTAAATGGAAAGCGTATACCGCTTGTACAAGAACTGAAGCCGCTCGATCTTCCCAAGCGACATCGCTTCGTTCTATGGGCTCTTGAAAAGTTCCAAGGGGATCCGACGTTTTCGAGCAAAATTTTGTTTAGCGATGAGTCCCATTTCTCGCTCAATGGGTATGTGGGTAATAAGCAAAATTGACGCAACCAGAAGAGATTCAAGAGCTGCCATTTCATTCAAAAAAGAAAAAAACAACGGTTTGGTGTAGTTCTTGGACCGGTGGAATCATCGGTCCATATTTCTTCCAAAATGATGCCGGTGAGAACGTAACCGTCAATGGCGACCGTTATCACGCCATGATAACCGACTATTTGATTCTTGAAATTGAAGCTCGCACACATCGCATCAATCAATGGATTTATTGAGAGAACACTTCGGTGAGCAGATAACTTCACGTTTTGGTCCGCTCGATTGGCCACCAAGATCATGTGATATCACACCGTTAAACTTTTTCCTGTGGGGATATGTAAAGTCTAAAGTCTATGCAGGCCTTGGGGCAAGACATCACGCGTGTCATTCGCTAGTTACCAGTCGAAATGCCAGTCTATGGAGAAAACACATCTCCAGGATACTGAATGGCAGTGAAAATTAAACATCCGGAGATGACGGACCCCAATCGATGACTATGGTATAGACGCTCCGTAACTCGACTATTATGAAGTTCGAATAACGACTTCCGATGAGTCGAGTTTAGGAGTTTTCCCTTTGTACGTTGACAACGAAGAATAGTGCAGACGTTGGAGCGATGAGCTGTACGAGTTATACGACGACATAGCGATGTTGTTTGGTGAATCAAAAAACAGCGGCTATGTTCGCTCGGTTATGTCGTCCGAACTTTATTTTATCCGCACACTGAATTATCAATTGGCTTTGTTAATACTAACAGCAGGCTAAATTAAGTAAAACTACCTCTGCCACCATCCTTCGGTGCTTATATTAGGGCTGAATATGATTATAATACTTAAATTACCTTCCAAAGAACCTTCAAGCTAACCGCTTGAAGAGCGGATCTCGACAAGCCAAATGAATTGAAAAATCTAATTTTTTTTCCGCTACGCGTTTTCTTTAACAATATTGGGAATGATTAAATGTCATTTTTTGCCTATTATAAAATATATCTCTTATCATATCTTTGCCAAGACGAGAGATTACGCGGCCGGGAAATTTCATATTCGCTCGTGTTATGTGGCATAAGGCACCATTTTGTTCGAACCACGTATTGTCCAAATCGTGTTCTTCAATTCGAATTGACAGTGAGAGTCTCGCCGTTATCTTTTTCAAAGGAATAAGTTCCAATCACACCTCCGGACCAAAGAGCGCCCCCGACAGCAAGTTTTTTTTTTGGGTTGTAATGGCCTTCAATTATTTGAAGATTCTTGGAGCCCCAAATGCTACATTTTTGCTTATTTACGTATTCATGGAGGTAGAAATGTGTCTCGTCGCTGAAGAAATTGACGCAACTACGGCGTTGTGAATGGTTAGCTTGCTTCAATTGTTGTGTAACCTGGACTCTTTATGGATGTAGGTGTACGTCCAAGTGCAAAATAAGACATAATGCGCCGTAAGGAAGTCCCAGCTTTTGAGAACGTCAAGAAATATATACATTGTGGTATTCGGCTACACTTTAACTTACAACAGCGGTATTTGAGGTGGAACGAGCAAAGCGATGGCGATCAGGCCTTACAATATCAATAACCGCTCCAGTCTCTCCAAATTTCTTAAAAATTGTACCAATTTCTTGAGTAGTTGGACGATTATGTGCACCATAATCGCCTCTTAAAACACAAAACGTGGCCACATTAGATAAACCCCTTTTTATTAGGTTTCAACAATTTCAACGCATTGTGCGGTTGTTAAGCGACCTATTTTCATAATGACTTTTAACTAAAACAAAACTTGTTTAGTTTGACAGGTAAATTTGACAGATGTCAAACTACAGCCTTGCACTTTCAATGGAAAACCTTTTATAAGATAAAATTTGCGTTACATGTATTAGCCGAAAAAGTGAGGAAATTTTCACCTTCATTTCGCATCAGAAATATACTCAGTGCAAGAGAGTCTTTTCAACTATATATGTATATTCTATGCAGTTTAATTCTACAAATTAAGAAATTTATAATACCAAACCTACTTGGTTATTCCAAGCGGCAGATGATGGTATGTCACAGTGGCTATTGCTTGTTACACCCCCAGTGAGGCATAACATAGGTAGGAGTACTATCTCGAAATTCTTAAAGGCGTTTCAATAAATTCAAATCTATAGGCAAGATCGAAATTTACAAAACACACATGAGCACAAATACAAATATTCGAGTAAGTGTAAGTATATATGCAAATAATTTCCATAAGGCAATGATAACCAAATCGTTTGGCTAAATTAAGAACGAATGTTCGACCAGATGTTGACTGCAAATAATGATAATGGTCAAGCTTTGCATATTTTAAGAAATATTAATTTACTGCATTTTGAATGAGTAAAAGACGTATTTGTTATGCTGTTGTTTCTTTGCATACATACATATATAAACATTTGTATATCGCAGTATATGTATAAGTATGTTTGGTAGACACACATAAACTAGCCAAGATTAAGTTACTTGCAGCCAAGTGTCTCTATGACATACATACTAAGCGATATATAGACTTACATATGTACATACATGTGTATAAGGTATTTATTGTTGTTCGGCAGTCGCACGCTAATAAACAACATACTCACCATAAAAATGGAGTTTATATTACAATGGCAGAGCTTTACTTTAACTAAATTATTGCTATAACGAACTTTACAATCAAAACGATACACTAATTAAATCCTTTTTCAGAAATATGCTCAAATACGAAGTTTCAAAATCTGAGCTTTTATTAATACCCAGATTCTTCAGAACTATATATTTCAAGGACTAAATAAAGAGTGATCAAAGTAGAGGTACTTTTTTCAATAGTCTTTTTTTGACAGATCACGCCTGAGTCGTGTCAAGCTGTCATGTTATTTTTGTTCAGTATTGTATGGCATTTAATCATGGAAAGACTTACGCCTGAACAACGTTTATAAATCATTCAACTTTATTAAGAAAATTCACGTTCTGTAAAGGATGTGTTTCGTGCGCTTCGCTCAACTTATGGTCAATATAATCGGCCTACTGGGCGTACTATTCGCAACACCATCACCCATCTTGAGACCCAGTATTCATTATTGGATAATATTCGACCGAATGGACAAGTGAAGAAAATATAGCGGTCGTAGCTGAAGACCGTGGAGAGTCGATTCGGCGCCGGTCGCAGCTACTCGGATTGACATATGGAACGAATTGGCGCATTTTGAAAGCGTACAAGAACTGAATCCGCTCGATATTCCCAAGCGACATCGCTTCGCTCTATGGGCTCTTTAAAAGTTCCTAGGAGGTCCGACGTTTTCGAACCAAATTATGTTCAGCGATGAGACCCATTTCTGGCTCAACTTGAAGAGATTCAAGAGCTGCAATTCCATCCAGAAAAAACAACAGCAACAAAACCAGTGGAATTATCGGTGCATATTTCTTCAAAAACGATGCCGGTGAGAAAGTAACCGTCAATGGCGAACGTTATCGCGCCATGATAACCGACTATTTGTTGTCTGAAATTGAAGTTCCTGATCTCCGCGACATTTGGTTTCAACAAGATGGCGCCACTTCCCACACATCGAATCAATCAATGGATTTATTGAGAGAACAATTCGGTGAGCAGATGGTGGGGGGATATGTAAGTCTAAACATTTCCCTCTAAATTTGAATTTGCTGTGTTTGTTTATTTAAAACAGTTGGGAGATCACCCTTTATAATCGTTGGGGTGGCTGTACTGGATCGAAAGTCTCGCAGTCAAATCGAGCACTTTATGATATTATATGAACGAGTAAGACCAGCAAAAATGAGCATTCATCTTTCAGCGGCAAAGAACGCATTTTTCAATCAACTTTACTCTCTGAGCGCACCTTGCAGTATTTCAAGCTCCATACGTATCGCTACCAAAGAAATAACTTTCTTTCGATAATGCACTGGTGCGATGAGGAATAGCTCGCTGTGGTAGAAAGAAAAGGGATCGCAACGTTGTGATCAGTTGCAGCGCGTATCTTGTGGGAAAGACATCGTGAGCTCAAGGGAGAGCAATAGGCATTTTCAGGAGGAAAAAGAGGGAGATCAAAACACACGAGTATTGTGAGAAAGACGAAGTCCTACCAAGATCGAGCTGATTGGACTCAATCGGTGTGAATTCAGAATTGATAAATCTACTATAGATTAGATATTCACCATGCACCAAATTGTTGTCGATTTAAAAACTGCCTTCGGATAGCTCGTAAAATTGTCTTTATGCAGTTATTTTTGAGTTTTATATACCGCAAAATCCGTTAGAGCCGTGTAAATTGTCGAAGATCGTCAGAATTTGCAAGAACTCCTTCAAATCTTTTGTTTCTGAGTTTGGTTTTAGATAAGGTGACTTTTTATTGCTCAAATTCTGCTATTTCAAAACGCTTAATAACAGCCAACAGGTTTTTCTTAAATAAATGTGAAAATTTTGAAGAAAAAAAATCACAGGAATTATTTTCTATATCGGTCTGGCCATGGTTCGACCTTATGACCCTTGGAAGGGTAGTCATCATTACCACTAAATGAATGGGTTGCCGTTTAGGACGTAGTCAAATATTTGTTGTCATCAAACACATAGGTTATATACCCGCGTCTTTGCTCCGACTTCTCTGTTCGTCCATTAAGAACCAGCAATAACAATAATAATTTCAAATTTAGATCTAGAAAACATTTATAAAGTAAAGTTCTTGCTCGATGAAACAAAAACCAAACTCTACTAGTTGCCCATCATATTCGTCACAAAGGGACGCATTAGCGTGGATGATGGTAACATGTGACGAGGTAGCAATTAAAATATTAAGAAAGGTTTTTGCTTGCGATGAGGTATCCAGGATATACAGCGGCATTGATATAGTTCAGCGAATTGAAAGACAGCGGATATGCTGCTACGGCGTGGATCACCCCAACAGACATTTATTAGAAACCGAACCTCCACATAGGCACATCAGGAAGGGAGTACTTGACTACTTCGACTCCGTACAGCTATACCAATTAGAACCGCTGGACAGGACGGCATACCGACAAGTTTTAAACATAATTGACAGAGAGTCCGTTAACACCTTTGTGAATTCTTTTTCAGTGAATGGCGTTCTCGGAATCCCATCACCACCCATTACAGAATAAGAGCCCGAGCTGACTCGAGGGATCCGCGCACCACTGGCACAATTAAGGTCTGGGTATTGTAGTAGACTCAACTCTTACCTATTTATATCGACCTTACATACCCAACGTATGTCCCGCATGAAATGAATTCCGCGTGACACTTCCACCCCTTTGCATGCCCACTTAACCCCTCTACCTCTGGTCCGAACCCATCGAAACAGCATGTTTCCTGGACCTCTCGTTAGATGACCTCGATGACTAAGACTGGACCTACCTGATCTTAGGCGGAGCTAGCGAGCTGCTGCAAGAACAGCAACAACAACTTATATGCTCTAAACTTCGAAGCAGTAATCGTGTAATAAATTTTACTTACAACTTTCTTCGAGTGAAGGGGCGTGTACATCATATTTATTAACTACTAGACTATTTGGGGTTTTTCAAATAGAAAATCGGCTATTTCAAACCCTCGCCCATTTACCATGGTACCCAATAAATGTAAACTTTTTTTTCCTCCGTCGGTTTTGTAATTGTTTGTTTATAGAGGGTATTCCAAGTTGAGGTACTTTTTTCAATAGCCCTTTTTTTGACAGATTACGCGTGGGTCGTGTCAAGCTGTCATGGTATTTTTGTTTTGCAAAGATTTACCCCTGAACAACGCTTACAAATCATTCAATTTTATAACGAAAATTCACGTTCTGTAAAGAATGTGTTTCGTGCGCTTCGCTCAACTTATGGTCAACATAATCGACCTACTGAGCGTACTATTCGCAACACCGGAAAATATAGCGGCCCTAGCTGAAAGTGAACACTAAGACCGTGGAGAGTCGTTCCGGCGACGTTCGCAGCAACTCGGACTGACAAACAGAACGAATTGGCGCATTTTGCGTCGATGTCGTAAATTGAGAGTACAACATACAGCTTGTTCAACAACTGAAGCCTCTCGATCGCTTCACTCTACGGGCTCTTGAAAAGTTCCAAAAAGATCCGACGCTGTCGAGCAAAATTTTGTTCAGCGATGAGGCCCATTTATAGCTCAATGGGTATGTAAACAAGCCGCATTTGGGACGAAGAGAAACCTGAAGAGATTCAATAGCTGCCATTTCATCCAGAGAAAACACCGTTTTGGTGTGGTTTGTGGGCGGGTGGAACCATAGGTCCATATTTCTTCAAAAATGATGCCGGTGAGAACGTAACCGTCAATGGCGACCGTTATCGCGCCATGATAACCGATTACTTGATGCATGAAATTGAAGCTCGTGATCTCCGCGACATTAGGTTTTTTTTTTTTTTTTGGTGTTTATTTAAGAAAAGTTCATACATCAGTTTTTCTTAATCTAAATAAACAAGATTAGTACTTTTAATACGATATTGTAAAAGATACAACGTCCCATATTGAGCTCTCAGCATCTATAAATCTATAATCAACATTATTCATATACGCTTGTGGTAGTAAATATTAATGTAAATTCGTCCGTTATTTCATTGGCGATACATACTTTGATTACATTTTAGAGGTATAATGGAAAATTTTACAAAAAACATTATATCAGTAGCAAGGTTTTGGTATAAGATAAAAAAAATAAAATAAAAAAAATTAATAAATAAAACTAAATCAAACTTAATACTACGTCTTTAGGTTAGTCCTTTAACCACCAGATTTTTTGGGTATTAAGGTTTTGTAAATCCTTAACATCTCTGTAAGGTATCTTCCTTTCAAATCTGAGTTCATTTTCGTCAGTTTGAGAATATTTAATAGATTTATCTGTAGCTCTGCGGTATCTGTGGTACAAGATAGGTACAGCTTATTCATTTTGAACCAATTTGTTTTTGTCGAGGTAAGTGAATGCCTCTGGTGAGATAAGTCCTAGTTCAATAGAGTTTTTGATATATATTTCGTTAGTGTAGTACGGTTCGTTTATGAGGTTATTCACTTCGCAGTTAAAGCATCTTTGTATGTGTTTCCGTATAAGATTGATAATGTAATTATCTATTCTGTTAATTTTGGATTGATTGCATAGATGGCTATTCGAATAATATAGTGTGTAATCACTCTGCGGCTTTCTATAAAGCGAAGTACATGCTCTGAGACATTTGCGTTCAAAAATACGAATTTTTTCCATATAGGATGGGCATATGAACCATATAGGAGCGGCATATGTAATGATGGGGCGAATTAGGCACTGATACATAATTATCTTGACACTGATACGGGTTGATACGGGTCGTGAATAGAAAAAAGCTTTGTATGAAAAGAATGCGCTTTTGGCTCGCTCCAGCTGCTTATTTACGTGAACATTGAAGTATAGGAACTTGTCCAGGTTCATTCCCAAATATTTCACAGTGCTCTTCACCGCGATTCTTGAGCCGTTTATGGTTGATTTTATTCCGAACCTTTTCCAGTTCTTTTTTATATCTCGATTACATTTTTTAACCGGGGGCCTAAATAGGATTGTTTCGCATTTCCTTGTATTTATTTTAAGGTGCCAATTTTTTGTTTATGTTTCTATCTGGTTAAAGGTTTTTTGGAGATTTGAGTTTATGTTATAAATATTATTGTCTGATTGGTAGATGACGAGATCGTCGGCATATGAGATTATATTTTCAGTATTATCAATAAGATCCAGTATAAAAATATTAAAAAGAATTGGGGAGTTCACCGTTCCTTGTTGTAACCCGTTAATCATTTTAAAATTCCGGGAACTATGCGCTTTGCCATTAGAAATTGTAAATTTTTTGCTCCGCGACATTAGGTTTTAACAAGACGGTGCCTCTTCTGACACATCGCATCAATCAAAAGATTTATTGAGAGCACACTTCGGTGAACAGATAATTTCACGTTTTGGGCCTTTCGATTGGCTATCAAGATCGTGTGATATCACTCCGTCAGACTTTTTCCTGTGGGGATATGTAAAGTCTAAAGTCTATGCGGACAATCCCGCTTCGATTCAGGCCTTGGAGCGCATGTCATTCGTCAGTTACCACTCGAAATGCTCGAACGAGTCATCGAAAATTGGACTCAACGGATGTACCATCTGATTGGTAGCCGTGGCAAACATTCGAAAGAGATAATCTTCAAAAAAAAGCCAAATAATGTTCTTTCGAATGATAATACACATTTCCCATTAAATTTGAATTTTATGTGTTTTTTTCTTTAAAAAAGTAGGGAACCTCGAAATGGATCACCCGTTACTTATAATGTCTTCAAAGTTTAGTCCTTTGCCGAAATTCAGACGAGGAACATTCAGGCTGCTTGTGTTTTGATTCTTCGCTGATATGAGACGTGTAGCCTTGCGGCAGTGACACCACCAGTGATGACTCCAATGCAATTATTGAGCGCTTAATTTCGGCTGTAAATTAGTCTTGCTCAGCTTTGGTATGATCCAAGCTAGAATTTTGTACTTCCTTGTGAAAAGCAGCCCGTTCTACGGTTATACCGTCACTTTCTTGGTGCTGATTTAAATCTTAGTATAATTTCTTTCTTACTAACAGATCGCGCATTTTAATTAAAAAAATATTCAAAATGATCATTCCTTCTTCCATCTACGAGATTATTGCAAGAAAAAATCGAAATATATTGGAATGGTGTGTGGGAGTTGATAATCTTTCCTTCTAATGATGATCCGAGAGTTTTCAGCGTGCATTCGAATATTCGAAATGACTTGGTAAACTAGAAGAATGGTAGTCTATACAATGACAACGAATAGTATTTATGTCCACCTTCCTATAGTAGGCCAAAGATGGTTAAAACTAACCATCAATATATCATAAAGTGCTTTATTCTATACCTGGTATGCTCTAGCCTTTTTGTTTTAGAATTTTTCGTTTTTTTTATTATTTAAACTCTTTTGGCCCTAAATTATATCACATTTCTGTAAGCGACACCTGCAGATAACTCTCCCACTTACTGCTGAAAATATGGCAAGTGCATACCACAACAGCGAAAAAAAAAACAACGATTAAAATAAAATTTATGAAAGCTTTTTGAAGTACCAAATGCAGGTATGTAAATTTAGGTGCGTTGGTGAGTGTGCCGAACATACATTTAGAAAAGTTAATTGATGTTGTGCAACGTGAAATATATTCAAAAAATTTAGTTCATTCTACGCTCGCGAGTAAACAACAACACCAACAAAGAGAAGTACTTTAAAAGGATAATCGAAAGCCATCTCAAGTACTGCAGTGGGCTGCACTCTACAATAGGTCGTTTAAATATATTATTGAATATTTTCTTCGAACTGACTAAGATAAACTTTTTGCAATACCATTGAACGTATCGCTCAAACTAATAAAAATGTATTGGTCAGTAACCGTTCTTTTGTACTTGATGCAATAAAGGACACCAGAATTCGCTTAGTTTTTAGTTAATAGAACAAAATTCGTTGATAAATTAAAATATTAATAACAAATTTTAAATTCCAATTTATGAATAAACCCATAAGCCCATTGCGAATCTGTTATGACATTTTTTTCACTTTATCAATTTATTCATTTAATCCACCGATTTCCGATTAATCAATTTTTTTATTTTACTCGACTCGTTTTGAACCCAGTTTTAAGTTTGTTGTTGCTTTTCATGTAACTCTATAAGCAACATGACGTTCTTTTGTGATTTGGTTTCAAAAGAACACTACAGAAATGCTAATTTTAAATAACCACTAACACCGTACCTTTACTGCGTAGGGTACACAAGCGCTACTTCTGCGCTCTTACACTGCTGAGAGCACTAACGGTCGCAGCTGGTCAAGAGCCTAACACTCGTGGCGTTAGTGAACCTTTTCACTTTTTCACTATGTAACAAACGTAAGAAGGAGTATGTATTTATGGTAGTAGAAAACTGCAACTGATAATATTTTTCAAAAATTTATTTACTTTCAAAGCCTACAAATGTGTTTATACAACAACTAATGACTAAATATTACGGTGTTGTAAGTATTTGTCGCTGAAAATATAAGTTATACTCTATTTGGAGCACAAAGATTGCCTACTGATATATCAGAGGCTAAATTACAAAATTATGATTTGTTTTTAAATTTTCAATTCAATGTTTGATGTGCATGTAAATTTATTCATTATTCATATTAAAAATATGAAATCATTTTGGTTTTATTTTTATTTTGATTTGCATTTTGTCAAAGTTGTCTCGTACCAGGTAATATTTAAAAATAATAATAAACCCAATGGTTACCATCAACCCAATTGACACGAAGGGTGCCACCCGCATAACGTACGGTATTTGCCAAGTTATGAAAAGCAACAGTTCAGCTACAGGAAACGAATTTATTAGCTGAAATATTAGAATATTCATATTTTCATAGAAATTTAGTGAGGTACTTATTATGAGAGGTTAGTAAAGTATTTTTCATTACGAAAAGTGAGTCTGTCAAATCAATTGAAATAACATTTGAAATCTTTACACAAATGGCGAAATGTTTCATATAGTTCAAAATTGGTTTCACATGATTTTAAAATTAGTTTAAACACTGTCGTTATAATCGGATGGGAACTTCCCTTTAGAAAAATTATTTACAAATCAGCCCGAAGCTTGACTATAAAAATTATCTCTAACATTTCTCTACGCCTAGAAGGTGTAGATAGATTTACAAGTTTTGAGTGACTAGTATATGAAGCAATATTTTGACGAGAACTCCATTGTAAATGCTGCAAAGCGAACAACGTTTTTGAACGGACTCAGTTTTTTTTCGACAACGAACGAAGCTTTGCTAAACCTTGATGGATAAACGTAAAATTCAACAGGCCGGTGACCGAAAACCAGCGGCCCGGACTGTCCTGAATTCGAATCCTATCGCGGAAGATCGAGGCTACACTTTCCTCTTACACTGAGCTACTACAGCATTGTTCATCCGGTGGTATAAAGTAATTTGCGATTAAGAAATGTTGATTATTTATTAGTTTAAAACTCTCTGTAAATATTTCTTTATACAAAAAAGTGAGTCAAAAGAATCAAAGCTGGCGTAATGAGAATTAAAATCGGTACACAATCATCGGAATGGGTCGTGCATTTCAGGTCCTAAAGTACCTAGATTGTTTTAAAGGTACACTAAAGTTAATCTCGCTCTCGCCTCTCGTCGACTCTGGAGTGAAGGCAGATTAATATGCCTTAATCGGCTTTTAAAAGGAGGGAGATATTTATTCGCATCCCAATGCAAGTTTCTTAATGCGAATGATAAGAATTGTTTTTATACAAATTCCAATTTATCACAATGCAATTGATAATGTGGATTCCATACAACGGATCCATATTCCAAAATAAGTCTAGCGCGTGAAGTGTAGAGTAATTTGGTAATATATGGGTCATTAAACTCCTTAGGCCACCCCTTAATGAAAGCTAGGACTCCTTTAGCCTTATTAGCATAAGAATTTATATGATTTCTAAAATCTAGCTCCATAAAATCTAGGGTCCATTGTGATATCCAAGTCATTGAAGTCAGTAACTTGTTGAACATTGTTTCATTTTGAATCATATAGGCAAAGAATCGCAAATGTTACTGATGTTACTGATATTTCACGTGAAGTATTAGAGTTAAAAACTACTCTTTACTTTCTACCTGTCAAATATGATGAAATCCATTTGAGTAAGGATGGTGGGAACCCAAAACTATCGAGTTTATAGTGAAGTATTGAGTGTGAGACCTTGTCAAATGCTTTGCTGAAATCAGTACAAATAACATCGGTTTGAAATCATTTTTAAAACCATTATTGACATAGGTAGTGAATTCCAGTAGGCTGGATGAAGTGGACTTACTTTTACAAAACCCGTTTTGTCAAGTGTCAATAATTGAATTGTCAATAATTGATGAACCTGGGTCAGTTATAATAGCTTCAAAAATTTTGGGAATAAAACATAACTTTGCAATGCCACGGTAGTTTATGATACAAGATCTACTACCAGATTTATGTAGAGGTAAAATATATGACTCTTTCCATAACGAGGGAAATATATTTTGCTTGATTGAAGCATTATCAGATTGGACTCTATAATTAGGATTACATACAACCGAATCGTATTCCAATATTGGTCCCTCCAATCACGTAAAAAGTATTTTTTCAATATAATGGCCTTTAAATTCATTAGATCGTCGCTTTACAAAGGCAAGGACACCTTTAGCTTTTAACACAATGGAATTAATGTGAATATTAAAATTAAGTTTTGTATCCATTTTTACAACCAACAAGTCATCAGCACAATGTTTAGAAAGCATGTTGAAGTCGCGTCAGGATTGTAGCTGATAGAACTCTTTAAACTTTTAACTGACACAACACATCTGCGGGAGAAAAAATTGGGATATTTATTGAAGTTTTTTTGAAATTACCTTTGGCTACATTTTATTGGCCAAATTAGTTTGGATTTAACTATAAAATTAGCATTCGCAAAGTTAAAACGAAAAGCATAACCAGTTAGAGATAACTCATTATCAACCTGGAGGCTGTATCGCACCGAATCTCAGGAAATTTTGAACTGTTGTCAACATGCCCTAAATCCAAGATTTTTCGAAATTGACTAGAGTATTTCGACTATTTCCTAGAGCAAGGAGAAGGTTTTTATTAAAAATATGTGGAGAAATTTATAAATTTATAAATTCTATAAATTTTATTTATGATTCGATTGCTTGAAATTCTCTTTATTTGATTTTAAACCGATCTATTCGAAAAGATCGTATTTTTGGTTTGCATTCCCGGATGTGGGCCAGGGAGCTGAAACCATGTTTTATTTCGTTGAAATTTGCTACGTAGGTAGTTTCTTAATTTAAATTCTCTTTCTAAGAAGTAGATCAGCGTCAGATCAATGAGAATTGATGTAATTTGGATACAGGCATAAATCGTCCCCATGCTAGTATATTACTATTGATGTCAGTACAATGTGGAAGTCGCTGAAGTGGGTTTCAGCCGAAGGACCTACAGTTAGTTAGTAAAAAATATATGGTGATGTGCTGCTAGCAATTCCAAACCCTGACATATGACGTTATACGTAGGCTATTCATCATATTAAAGTTCATCAAGCTTGAGTTCTTCGGCTTGAAAGTTTTGTAACCAAACAGATTATGTTGTGATGGACCGAAGACATGTACATGCACACTTCGAGAATCTAACACCAAGAAACACAATTGTACTTATGCAGCCTGAGTGCGCTCGCAAGGGAGCTCTGCGAACCACTTTTCCAGCTCTTTACAAATTACTGTCAGAGAAACTATTAGTTTTCGATAAAACTACTACGATGAGGGTTGAACCACAGCAATGGAGAAAAAACGCTTGCGTTTGACCGTACGCGCGAGCCGTATTGAATAAATACTGAGAGGTTGAAGTGTGTGCTTATACAATTACAATTACAATTATTATAAAGAAGCTGACAGATGAGGGTAATGCTCGAAATTTTTATAGGCAAATGTGGCCACTTACTCATGTAAGACCAAAAGAGATGATCTAGCGAACGATGCTTAGAGTATACCGAATTTTTTGGAGGACACTGTTCCAGCTTGCTGAATAACAATAAACACTAAGAGATGGTGAATCAGAATAAACAATAGGCTAGAATATTTTGAAAAATTAAAAAAGATGCCGTAGTATTTTGAATGATACTCTTATTTAGGTCAACAATAATACGATTGTTACTAACTTTTCATGTTTGAAAACTGTGATTTTAAGCAAAATTTGTCGTAAATACAGTTATTTAAATCGTCTTTCGTGTGAAATGTCATTCTGATTTGAAAATATAAAAATTTACAGAGCTTTGTTGGGAAGTTTTGGCGCACGCATCATTTATACGGTCTCTGCAAAACTCTCTTTTAGTTAAAAAATTGGACGACCGAAGAGCCACTGAAAACGATGCGACCAAGTTCTCTGCCGATAAAGCACACAAGTCCTACACTGATGGAATTATGAAACGAAGCAAAGCAGAGAAAAGCGCTGATCTACCGGCTGAGCTTTTTAAATGTGGTGGCGAAGAACTAGCAGGATGCCTCTTTTGAGCTCGTGTTGAAAATAAGAAGTCGAGAATTATCCGTTTTTCACGAAAGCAATTTTTAAATGTTTCTTAATTCTCATTTTCAGTGAAAAAAATCTCATACCAACCAAGTTGTGAAGATTTTCGTAAGATTAAATTGCTTCTTTTTGGACTAATCGCACATTGCATCAGTAGATAAACCAGAAAGTAATCATAGCTAAAATGTCCTACGCACATAAACAGCCACTAATGTACCGCCCGCTTTGCGATTGTTATCGAAAAGAAAAGAAAAAGCAAAGTAAATGGTGATTATTTTGTCAAAAGAGTAATTTTCAATATTATTTTACCATTAGGACAATAATAAAGGCTTTCGAAATGGACATATGTTTTTTTTTACCCATGCAACCGGCTGCAATTGATGGCAAATAATCGGCATTACACGTAAATATATATGTGCGTATATACGTCTAAAATGTACCCTTCCGGTAGATAACCACCACGTACAGAGTAAATTAAAAACGTGGATAACTTATTTGAGATAAAATAAGAGTGGTTAATGCGCTGGCGTTAGCATGTATGCTATGTATGTGTGTGTGAAGGTATTACACTACCGCTTTTCACAAAAATCTTTTATCCCCAAATGTCTCACGAATTTTATTATTGTTTAGGCAACTCGTAAGTTGCATATGTTGGTTGACAATATACGCATTAACCCTTTGCGGTTAACACGAAAACCATTAAAGCAAAATATGCACTTAGTACTCGCATTTGGTAAGTACTATTTGCGACCGTTATTATTAGAAAATTCAATACCAATTTATTGCTAATAAGAAACGAGATTTTTCTAGTCGTAATTTTTAGCAAATCTAGGTAGTGAGATAACACACACACACCTATATACTTAAACATATATAAAACTTTTACACTAAAATTATTGTACTTAAGGAGTTGAGTCTGCTTAGGGCAGGATCAGCGAACTGACCAAAAACAATAAAAGCTAGGAAGTGTAAAAAGTCAACATACATATGTATACGTATACGTTTTAACACATTGAGGGATTATAATAATCTACATTGCGATAATTCATCTACTCATTAAATATTTTTTCTATATCCAATTTTTCTTATTACAAAATCTTTCTGCAAAAAAAAAAATAATCGCTGAATAAAAATAATGCTATATATATTCTTCTTTGACACCTTCAAGTAAGACATCTAACTGGTTTGAAAATGTTAGTTTGTTACGAGAAATTTCTGTCAGAAAATTTACTAGTCCGACAACTATCAACCCTTTCGTGCTTTGTTTAATTTTTATTTATCAGAAAAAAAATTATTTTGTTTGTATTTTGTTGATAAAAAATATTTTTGTTTAAGACCGTAATAATTTCCGTTTGGTGCATTGAGAACTAGTATAAGACCGGTGTATTTATTAGCAAAACCTGACTATTGGAAGCTTCTCCCAGTTATAAATATCAATATCTTCGAATTAGCTTTCTTTCTAAACTAAATAATTTTTTTTCTTTTTAGAGAATGTCTGTAACCACAACAATAATTAGTAAAAAAGCATGTACTTATATACAATTATTCTTTTACTTCTTTAGACACTGCTTACGTCCAGCTAAAAATCGGCCATTTCTTCCTTCTTTTCGTGGTTTCTCCACCAATTGAATGGAGGACTTGCTCTTCCTTTGCTTATATCGGGGGGATACTGCATTGAACACTTCTTAAGCTATAGTGCTTTCAACTATTCGGACATCACAACCTAGCCAGCGTAGTCGCTGCCTCTTGATTCGCTGAACGACATTGACGTCGCCGCATAACTCGTACAGCTCATCATTCCACCGTCTGTGATACTCGACGTCACCAACGTGCAGAGGGCCATAAATCTTTCGCAAAACTTATCTCCCGAAAACTCTTAAAGGCGACACATCGGTTGTTGACATTGTCCAAGCTTCGGCATCATATAACAGGACGGGAATGATGAGTGACATGTAGAGTTTGTTTTTTTCGTCGATAGACTAAGTTCAAAGTAGCACCTGCCGGCAAAAGTAATTCTGCGTTGAATTTTAAGGTTGATATTGTTGGTGTTGTTAATACTGGTTCCATGATAGACGAAATTATATGCGACTTCGAAGTTATGACTGTCAACAGTGACGTGAGAGTTTAGTCGCGAATGCGCTCACTGTTTGTTTGATGGCAGGCGATATTTCGTTTTGTCCTCGTTCATTACCAGACCAATTCATCTCGTTTCTATATCTTACCTGGCGAACACAGAACTTACAGTGCGGTTGTTATGACCAATGATATCAATGATAATCGTATCATTGGCATAATCAAGCGGTTGTACATTCTTGTAGAAGATTGTACTTGGTCTATTCAGCTCTGCAGATCGTATTATTTTCTCCAGCATCAAATTGAAGAAATCACACGATAAAGAGGCTTCTTTTCTGAAACCTCGTTTGGTATCACACGGCTCGGGGTGGTCCTTCCCGATTCTTCTCCACTTTTCACTGGTATTTTTTCAAGATTTTTGCCGTGGTAAACATCTGCTCAATGGTGGACTTACCAGGTCTAATGGATCATATATGCGATATTTAGGAGGCTTTTTATGAGCTACTTTAGCTTTAAACCTAGCTCTTTTCAAAACTTTTGTGGCTGTATCATTGCAAATTTGTTTCTGAAATTGTTGTTCAATGCCTTCCGATATCAGCGCGGTTGTAAGATGGGGATTTCTCGGAGCTAAATATATAACTTTCATTGTTTCCCGGTCTGTTATTGTAATATTTTTGGGCACCTGGAACGAAGGCTTTGATAATGTATGTACTTATAATTGAAAACTCAGCTCTACCAATGTAAATTAAAATTTAGCAAAAAGTTTTTCACTTTTTCTTAATTTTAAATATTTTATATTCATCCAATCCAATTTCTATTCGTTTTTTACTCATTGTTACTAAAATAAGTTATTTAAAAATTAACCTGTTGTCAGACCACAAAATCTTACTTACAGCTGAAGAAGTTTTACTAATTTATATAAATAATTAATAATGCAACGTTCTGTTACAGTTTAACGTTAAAACATAATTAAAAAAATCTCTGCGTGACTTTTTCTACTCGTTCCTATATGTTGAAAACTCAGATCGCGGACTGATTTATTCATACAAAACAAAAATACATATAACTGTATTGTATGTATGTAAAAATAATAATAACCTGTAGAGCGAGAGTCTGTATCGGGAATTCTAAATTGTGTGAGTTTTCAACATGGAATGGTCAGATAATGAAAACGGTATCGCTGTTATAGCGCTTTTTAAATGTGAAATGAAGAAAGGTGATATTTTCAAAACACTCCGTCCGCTCGGCATTAGTCGCATGTTCGTCTACCGGTGCATAAAACTGTTTGAGGAGACTGGGGATGTTAAAGACCGCCACCGGTTGGGCCGTCCACGCACAGTTCGAACGCCGCAAGTCATCAAAGCAGTCAAATCAAGAATTCTGCGAAATCCGCTCCGAAAACAGAAAATCATGGTCCGGGAGATGAATGTTTCGCAAAAGTCCATGAGTCGAATTATTAAAAAATACTTGGGACGTGGGGCTTTCAAAAGCCGTCCCGGACATTTGTTGACTGCAGCTTTGAATAAAAATAGGGTGGTAAAATGCAAACATCTTTTGATGAAGCACGCTGATAACTTGCACAGAAAAATCTTGTTTACCGATGAACAAATTTTTACCGTGCAGGAAAAATTTAATAAACAAAATGATAGGGTGTATGCACGGTCATCTAAGGAAGCATCTGAACTGATTCCACGGGTCGAAAAAGGTCATCACCCAGCTTCAGTCATAGTTTGGTGGGGTGTCTCTTATGACTTGCATTTTTGCGAACAAGGAGTCAAAACATCGGCCAAAGTTTACCAAGAAACCGTTTTGGAAGCTGTTGTAAGACCACTTAACCATTCCATGTTCAAAAACCAATCATGGACTTTTCACCAAGAGTCTGCGCCGGCCCATAAAGCTAAAACGGCCCAAATCTGGCTCCAAAACAATTTACCAGCATTCATTTCCTCTGAAGAGTGACCCTCTGGCAGTCCTGATTTGACAGCTTTGATTCGTGCTGTGGCCATTTCCGAATGGAGAAGGTGCGTGCGGCTATTGATGATTGGCCAGTCCGACTTAAGGCGTGCGTGAAGGCCAAAGGCGGGCATTTCGAATGAATACTGCATTTTTGTATACAATATATATCAATAAATATGTAAAAAAAACTGGTCCAAAAACATTCATTATTTTTTATTTTATAGCATAAAATGTATGTAACAGTATTTATGTCCCTACTAAGTAGATGCGTCCAAACCACGGATATTACTAGATCTTAACTTGTTATTCAGATCATTTCGGGGTAAATTTGAATGTTTCTACCTTTCCGATGCAGATACTTACCGGATACACTCGGACCAAAATTTCGTTCATCAAAGATATAAAAAAAAAACGATAAACGAATTTGTGTATTCGCCTGTTTTTTTTGGGAGAGACCACGTACATTTATCGAAGCAAGCGAAGCGGTCTATTCAAATTTCAAAAGAGTAAGTACGAAACTTTGAGCTGTGAAAAGCGACCTCGAATTTAAAGATCTCTACTAAAGGAAATATGCACAACTATGCTCCATGAGACACCAAGGTATTCAGTCTTTTAACTTACTGAAACAAATTATAAAACATGGTAAATACATATGTAGATATATTTTTAACATCTAAGCTTACAACACTATATTAACAATTGACCTTGGAAATATAGCAAAAAAAACTCATGACACTAAATTGAAATTAACTAACAATACTCGGAATAGCTCACTACCATAAGAGTTACCAAATATTAGTTGGTTCTTAAATTTTTAACAAGCACAGAAATTTTCATTATTTCACAGTACAATAAAGTAGATGTCATGAACTTATTTTATGTGAATATATTTGCGCAAATATACTGTAAAATTTTGTCGCTAGTCAACTTCTTTAACTCACAAGGATTGTTTTTCATTTACAAATGCATGTAAGTAACATACTCATGGCAGAAAAAGTCTGTCAACAGTTACTGACTGTATTAAAGTATTCAGCTAAAAAAAGTTATGCATTTTAAAACAATTTAATTTTAACTGATTTCGAAGACAATTATTTGAAGTATGTTCGAGCAAAACTTTTTAGAATTTGAGCTGCGTCGTTCTGAGTTAACGGGATAGTAGTACCGCTACTTAAGTGAGTTGAGCAGAAAAAGTGTGCGTCCACTTTTAAAAAGCGATGGTTTGTTACATTGAAAATACAAATTATTTGTGTTTAATTTAATTTTAAATGATACACGATAGTAATAGTATAGGAAGCTAAAGCGCATATAAATATAAGAGAAACTTATTATTTTTTTGACTATGGACCCAAAGGGAAAAGAACTAGAAATTGGCGATAACAAAATCATTGTTGGTTTGTGGCAGAATGGTAAAAGTTATCGGGAAATCGCGAAAATTGTTGGGAGACAGTACTGCTCTGTCCAGAGAGTAATAAACAACTTCAAACAAACAAAATCTTATGAGCACAAGCCACGTTCTGGACGTCCAAGAAAACTGACACAAATAGAAAAAAGCGCAACCTAACCATTCTTGTGAAGTCTAACCCACGTCTAACAACAAGCCAACTTTCAAAAGTCATTGAATTAAAGTACCAAAAGGAATTATGTCCAAAAACGGTGTGAAAAATTCTGAAAATAAACGGATTTAATGGCAGAGTCGCAAGAAGCAATCCCTTCATAACGAGAGTAAATCGTCTCGAGCGGATCCCTTTGCGAAGGAGCACTTAAACAGGCTTCCAAAGTTTTGGAATAAAGTTATTTTTCAAATGAGAGTAAGTTTTGCAATTTTGAGATAAAAGGCCGTAAGATTATTTGGAGAAAAAGCGGAACAGCGCTGGAAAAGCAAAATCTTGTATCTACGGTAAAGCACGATGGTGGAGGTGCTATGATGTGGGGGTGAATGGCGGCAAGTTCGAGTGTTGGAAAATTTCAGTTTATTGAGTCGATTACGAACAAGCATGGTTAATGATTAATATTTTAGAAAAAAATTTAAAGGAAAGTGCAGTAATGCTGGGACTCTGCGAGCAATTTATTTTCCAACAGGACAACCACCCGAAGCTCACAGCAGAAATTTTTGAGTTTTGGTTACTGTAAAATATTTCTAAACAACTGCGTACATCCCCGCAATCACCTAATCTTAACCCTTTTGAGCAATTATGGGATATGATAGAAAGGTAATTAGGCAGCGTATTATAGCCAGCAAGGAAATGCTTAGGAGATCGCTTGAAGGGGAATGGGAAGCTATAAGCCCAGAAGTAATAACCAAACTCGTTGGGCCATTGAAAAACCGCCTTCTGGAAGTCATTAAAAGACGTGGATATCCAACAAATTATTGACTTAATACATATTTCTTTAATATTTAGCATTTTGTTTCATTATTCTTGAAGTGAACGCAGACTTTTTCTGTTGGGTTTGAATGACCTTTTTATTTACATGTGATCTCATTTTAAATTTATATTAATTATTGGTACCAAAGTTTGTGTACAGCTGCTTTTGATTGAACTAAATAAAATAATGTGAAAGAAATTTACGAATGATTTATTTTTTTCGAATTTTCATAGTGCAATCAAAATATACTCAGATGAACGCAGACTTTTTCTGCCATGTGTATGTTTATACGATTTTTTTGAACATCTTGTTGCTTTGTTATAACATATACTGTATAAATATATTTTAAACAATACATACTTGTTTACATAGTTATATATTAAATATATGAAATTGCAAAAAAGAAAAACGGTATAATAAAGTCACAAAAGATTTGAAATGAGCAATAGAGAGGTGATGTCGACTTTTGATTTGATTGAAGATTGCAGAGCAAAGGTGTGTTTTAGTGTAATTTTTTTGTTTTTTCTTCTACTTTTTTTCGAAATAAAGCGAACAAACAAATGTAATATGAATACGCATGCAAATGTAATGGCGTTGTTTGCTATGGGACTGCTTTTTTATTTGTTTCACTTTCTCGTATATCCCACCACTTTAGTTCCAACAGCCAACAACCAACGCACTTTGTGTACTTTTATATGCAAGCGGATGCGTGGGCGTACATTGCGTATGAGCGACAGAAATAAGTAAGCAAAGGCATAAGATGTGTGTGAGTAGCGGTCGTGGTTAACTAGATTTCTTTATCTGCCAGCTTTTTGGTGGTGCACAGTTTTTTCGCTACACATTTTACTTCTTAATGCTTCCGATACACACGAGAGCAATAAGTCCGTTGTGTTTGGGGTAACGTAAGCAGCGCATAACACCTGTAGGCAATATTTTTTTTATTGTTTAAATTTTGAAAATGTGTTTGAACAACTGTAGAAAATGTAAACCAATTTTGTGCAACTACTGATAGAGTTTAATTAAAAATAAATATATAATAACCTTGACTGGAAAGCGAATTTAAAATATATGTAAGATGACTCACTTAAATTTAACCTACGATGCATCTTACGGTTACGCTTTCGACAGTAACTATTTATGGAACCGTTGCATACGTCGATGATATTGCCGAAGAAGTTCTCACCGACTGTGCAATTTGATACAGACAACTATTAGAATGTTTGAAAAATATACTTAACTAATATAGAGAGCTTATGAAGTAAATTAAGTGTGATCCATTTCGAGGTTCCCTGCTTTTTTAAAGAAAAAAAAAACGCAAAAAATTCAAATTTATTGGGGAATGTTTATTATCATTCAAAAGAACATTCTTTGGCATTAATTTTCTGAAAATTATCTCTTTCAAATGTTGGCCGCGGCTACGTCTTAGATGATCCATCCATTGAGTTCAATTTCCGATGACTCGTTCGAGCATTTCGACTGGTAACTAGCGAATGACAAGCGTGATGTTTTGCTCCAAGGCCTGAATCGAAGCGGGATTGTCCGCATAGACTTTAAACTTTACATATCACCACAGAAAAAAGTTGAACGGTGTGATATCACATGATCTTGGTGGCCAATCGAACGGACCAAAACGTGAAATTATCTGCTCATCGAAGTGTTCTCTCAATAAATCCATTGATTGATGCGATCCGTGGGAAGCTGCGCCGTCTTGTGAAACCAAATGTCGCGGAGATCACGATCTTCAATTTCAGGCATCAAATAGTCGGTTATCATGGAGCGATAATGGTCGCCATTGATGGTTACGTTCTCACCATAATTTTTGAAGAAATATGGACCGATAATTCCACCGGCCCACAAATCACACCAAACCGTTGTTTTTTCTTGAATGCTCTTCGTCCCAAATGCGACAATGTTGCTTGTTTACATTGAGCAAGAAATGGACCTCATAGCTGAACAAAATTTGGTTCGAAAATGTCGAATCTTCTTGGAACTTTTCAATAGCCAATAGAGCGGATCGATGTCGCTTGGGAAGGTCGAGCGTTAGCGTATTCAGTTCTTGCACAAGCTGTATTTTATACGCTTTCAATTTAAGATCTCGACGTAAAATGCGCCAAGTTGTTCCCTACGTCGACTCTCCATGGTCTTCGTGTACACTCTCAGCTACGGCCGCTATAAGTTGAGCGAAGCGCGCGAAAGACATTCTTTACAGAGCGTGAATTTTCATAATAAAGTTGAATGATTTGTAAACGTAAAGGCGTAAGTCTTTCCATGAGAAAATGCCAAACAATACCGAACAAAAATAACATGATAGCTTGACACGATCTGTCGAAAAAGGCTTTTGAAAAAAGTTTCTCTACTTGGATCACTCTTTATATATGAGAAGGCCTGTTCTCGCCTTCTATACATATAAAAAAGCTAATGGCATGAATTATATGGATTGAGATTGAGGTTTGGGGCCCCAGTAGTCGAGTGGTTATTAGTTCGTGCTACTTACTATAGGGACAGTCATGGAATATAACACAACTTAAACATCCAAAATTATAGAAAATTAATTTAAAAAAATTGCGAATTGTGGTTCCCTTCGCAGGGACTGTCAACCTATCCGTGCTTATTGATGATATAAAATATAAAGCTCTTCATAAGAATTTATCAGTCGTTCGGAGGAGTAAATCCGTATTTTTGTAGGAAAAATTTAAAAACGAAAAAAATGTGGTACAAATTGGGGGTGGAGGAGGAAAAGGAACACGGCCGAAAGTTGCTTCAGTGGTATTAAAGCGCCAATTATGTATATAAGAAGTGGGGTTTAACTCCCAATATATGTGTTGCTGAATTTTGAGTATACCAGTGGTAAGACAAATTGTCTTACATCATAGGTGGTTCACTCAAGGCAACACAAAAGCACACTTTAAATGGAGTTATCAAAACCTTACCACTGGACGTAGTGGATTAACAAAGAGCAGAACCAGCTGGTCTTCTACTACTTGGACGAAGGAAAAATCATGCTAGTATGTTCGTCTATCCGTCCGTCTGTTTAAACGTAAACGTAAACATACCCACAACTGATCTGTTTCGATTAATAATTTTGGCTCATAATACTTCAAAAGAGGTATTCTTCACCCATGTAATGAACTAAAAATTGGTTCTGAAAATCATCAAAATCGGAAAACTATAACATTTAGTCTCCGATAAAACCGATTTTGTTCCAAAAAGGAGTTTCCGGGGGAAAAATCCGCCAAGATAGCACTTAGCAGCGTGAAATTTTGTATGTTACTCACACAAATTCAAATAAATATAGATACAGAAAGTTATTGAATTCGAAATTTACATTTTTTGAAAGGCAAAAAGGCTTCGGCATGGCCGATGACAGCACTTCTTTCTCGTTCTTCTTTTTTTTTTTTAAGAAACTCACATTTTGATCTCTATTTTAGACTGCCATGTCAAAGTTTTTCAAGCTGAAGTTTCAGCTATTGCGTAGACCGTAGATTACATTCGAGCCGAATGCAAATATTACTTAAATTTTAGTGGCAATAAGACAGCAATTGCTCTTCTCGATTACTATGAAGTCAAAAACTTTACGGGATTGTTGCCGAACTCTTCAGGACTACGCCAAATTAAGCTATTTATCTAATACTTGGGTTAGGTTGGGCTTGGGAAATTTGAAGGCAGATCAACTTACCGGCCATATTATGAATAAGCAGATTTTCCCGATAAATAACGCTTTTTTATGCATTTGGTTATATGCCAAGTGGTCCTCAAGGAATTTACTTACGAGCAGGCCGCTTGAGCATGGATTCACTATGCGGATTACAGCAAATGAAGACAGACGTGGCTGAAATGGGAATGGAAGAAGCCACATGAAATGTGCTCTCTAATAAGGAAGGGCATCTAAAAAGTAGTAGAATTCTTGGTAAGTCACTGCGGGTTAGGGCGTTATGTAGAAATGATATACCTCTTATGAAGTGCCGTAGAAGGTGTAAGACGGTTGAAGGGGAGTAAACGATCTCTTATCCTTATGCGATTACCTTGGACAGAGCTACACTCCGCTAACTGAGAGCTTGCACTCTTAATGATTTGTCTGGGATTAAAGACGTAAAAGTATAAGGGCTATTTGATAAGTCAGTGACATTTTGAATTAGTGTACAGTCACTGTAGATACAATTCTGCTACCATCAACTGTTATCGATTAATAGACTGCTGCAAAATTTTGAGCTGAACCATTTAGTTTGTGTTTGATAGCCATTGAAAGCAGAAGACCTCGTGAATTTTAACGATAATGAAAAAAAGTGATTTTTGTGTGCTGTTAAAGCATTATTTTTTGCGTAAAAAACCATCATCAAAACCAAGGCAAGGCTTAATAAATACTGGTACTATGGTAACTCTGCATCATCAATTTCAATGGTTAAGAAGTGATTTACTGAGTTCCGTTGTAGTCGTACCTGTACAAGTGACACCTAACGTTAAAGTCTAACAAAAGAGGATTTCTCTTCAGAAATCATCAATAAAATCCATGGAATGATATTGGATGATCGGAGAATAAATGTGAGTTGGTGGTTAAGGGTGTATGCATCTCAACTGAGCAGGAACATCACATTTTACATGAACATTTGGACATGAAAAAGCTATCCGCGCGATAAAGGCCGCGATTCTTCCCACACAATCATAAGCACAACCGTGTAATCACTTCAAATGAGTGTTTGGCAATGTTCAACCGCAATTCTAATGAACTTTTGCGCCGTTTCATTACCGTAGACGAAACATTGATCCACAACACCACGAAAGAATCATCAAGATAATGGTTTCCACCGTGTGAGCGATGTTCTGTTAGCTAATAAGGTCATGGAAACAATTTTTGAGGATGCACGAGATGTCATTCAAATCGATCATCTGGAAAAGGGTAAAAGATCATTGGCAAATATTATTCAGAGCTTTTGGACAGATTCAATATTAGTAGGAAGAGACACAGTTGAATTTGGCGAAAAAAGTGCTGTTTCATGAGGAAAATACACTGGTGCACAAGTGTGTAGCAAAAATTCTTCAATTGGGTTAGAAACTGCTACCCTATCCAGCATATTCTCTAGAGTTAACGCCTTGCGACTATTTCTTGTTTCCAAACCTAAAGAAATGGCTGGGCGGTAAAAGATTTGCGACGAATAAAGAGGTAATCACAGAAACAAATGCCTATTTTGAGGGCCTTGAAAAAATCTATTTTTGGAAGGATTACAAAAATTGGAAAAAATGCTCCAATAAATGTATAGAACTGAGAGGAGACTATGTTGAGAAATAAGGGGCTTCTTAGCCAAAAAAAAAAATAATTTTCACTGACTTACCAAACCATCCTCGTATAATAAGCTACTTAAACTGCAAAGTGGAGAGATAGTCAAACCATAAAGTAATTTTTTTTATAAAGCAATACAGTATACACATATTTCTTGGTGGAAAAGCCAAGCCAGACAGCCAATGTAGTCAAAATTGAACAAATGAGCACAGCAAAATATATATATTGAAAGTGCCAAAGTTATTAGGAGGGGCCTTAAATATCTACAAACCCTACAGCATCCCTAGTTAATCTAGCTCTCATACACTTTATTTGAAAAAAATCGCAAGAGAGTGAGCGAGAGGTAAAGAGCATTTCAGTTAAATAGGGATCATCAAATTTTTTCAAAATACCTTTAGCTCTATTAACACAAGGAATTATTGGGTGTTGAAATAAATGGGTTCGCTCGCAAAAGATGGCTCCACCTGCAAGTTATGGCCAATCTATCCTATTTCATTGTAAAAGGTTCTCATCAGTCAACAATAATTAGTGTACATTAGCGTCTGTTCCTGACAAAAACAATGTTTTTTGAATCTTCGAGATTCTCCGGATTTGCCTTAAATAAATAGCATTTGCTGAAAATTTTGATTCTCTATTTTATTTAGAAGAGAAGCGCAGCTGAAGTTCATCGAATTCTTGTGGAAGTTTATGGTGAACCTGCGCCGGCCGATAAGTCATGCGAGTAATTTGAAGAAATCGAGGAATGGTAAAAAGTAGTCGCCTCCGACGAAAATAATTTGAATGAGGTATCTTTGATGTATTTTCAATAAAAAAAACAATGTTTTGATGAAAAAAAACGAAGTAAAATCAGGTCTATATTTACCTAATCTTCATCCTGGTTTTGCTCTACCCCGCTTTCACTGCCTGATTCATTATTAAAAAACCATCAAAGATGGAGTGTTTTTATTCGGACGATATGCCCGACACACGTAGCCGTTTCTGAATGATGAGCAACTTGTAGAGAGTAATCTTTGCTCGTCAAGAGGGGATTTTGCATTAAATAAATAGCATTTGCTGAAAATTTTGATTTTCTGTTTTATTTAGAAGAGAAGCGCAGCTGAAGTTCATCGAATTCTTGTGGAAGTTTATGGTGAACCTGCGCCGGCCGATAAGTCATGCATTAATGAGAATGGTTTGACTCTTCAAAACTGGTGATTATAGCGTCGGAGACAACGAGCGTCCTGGCTAACCGAAAAATTTTATAGATGAAGAATTGTAGGTTTTATTGAAACAAGAGCCATGCCAAAAGCAAACTGAAAATTAACGACTACAACTAATGCGTTTGAGGCATACATTGCGCGAAATACGACCAGAAATGACCGAAAGGCAAGACAAGGTTATTTTGCTAAGTTACAACACCTGGCTCCACGTGGCTGTATCTGGAAATACTGACTTCTGACTAAGCCTTCCGTCTTATCCCACCCACTTTATTCTCCAGATCTTACTCTTTCCGACTACTGGTTTTATCAACAGGTGCAAAACGATTTGGGGGCCCACCGGTGCGAGTATTTTGAAGAAATCGAAGAATGGTAAAAAGTAGTCGAAGAATGAGGTATCTCTGATGTATTTTCTATAAAAAAAACAATGTTTTGAACACAAAAATGGACCGATTCAATTTTTACACCCCATATATGATTTTTAATGTCTCACTAAGCCTCACTAACATTATGAAATTTTCTTCTTCTTCTTAACTGGCACAGCTTACGCCGACTCAATAAAAATCGACTCATATTGACTGAATAGTGCGCCAGGCATTTCTTCTTTAGTTAATAGGCGTCAATTAAAAAAAAAACGAAGTAAAACCAGTTCCATATTTACCTGATCTTGATCGTGGTTTTGCTCTACCTCTATTCGGACGACATGCCCGACACACGTAGCCGTTTCTGAATGATGAGCAACTTGTAGAGAGTAATCTTTGCTCGTCGAGAGAGGAATTTACTTGAAATCCTTGAGTGTGTTTAGAAAACCACATAGCTTAACCTAACGAAATATGCAATTCAATCTTCATAAATACAAATACTTACTTATTAATATGTACACAGGAAGTAGGAATATTTATGCTCGTAAGTATATCAACAAATAAAGTCCTGCAAAGGAATTGCATAAAAAATTGATGTTGTACGAAAGGACGCCCAAACGCCCAACGTGAAGTCAATAAGCATAACTTGTGGTTTATTTTGATTTTTGGTCAATAGCCTAGCCTTTACTACTTACAGTAAGTAAGTAGTGTATCTTAAAAGATAACCCAGTCGACGAGGGGTAGAGGAGGGGCAAAGGATATGCATGTGCCAGCACTATAACTTTTCTTATTTTCCACCTGGATCATGATGTTCGCATGTATGGACATAAATGAACACCAAAAATGCCTATTTACGAGCATGACCAAATGCTGATGTGCCCACGCGGCGGCCACCCTTACACATATACATATCTGCTTGCCTTGTAAAATATGTGCTTGTGAAGTATACACACACACACACACATACACACACACTGAGACCAGCCAGTGGACACATGGTAATCATATATTTTGGTCATATCTTGTGGTCATAAAACCAGTGTGCTTATGTGCCTGTCAATGAGTTGCTTCATGACATTTCTTTTCTTTGTTTTTTTTTATTCTCTTCTCTTTCAACGGATTTGCTTTGCTTTCTCCTAGTCGTCGTCAGAGCCTCTTATTGGTCACATCAGTATCAGGTTTGCGGGAGTAGATGTTGCGTATTACTTTTTGATTATGTGACTCCCCATTGCGTGTGTTTGGGAAATATTTTAGTGTCCATTTAATGTCCAATCTAAGATGAGCACATAACTTTTGATCGGATCGTAAATGTATGTGGAGAATCAAAACAAATTGAGGTGGTTGCTCAGTGGCCTTTCCACGTGCAAGCGATGTGTGCATATACTCGTATATGTATGTGTATATCCGTGTGGCAAGTGAAGAAAGATTCTCTGTCGCCAAAATTTTATCTTTTGAGTTAATTTTTTTCTTCTTGCATGAAAATTTCCCTTTTCTTTTACATTCTATTACATAATTTGTTGAGTATGGCAAGAGAGTTGGGGCTCTGCTGAACAAATTCCATTGGGATCATTTCTTCATTTTCTAATATCTGATGGTTCAAGAGTGATAATAAGTTATTTGTTAGCTTTTATGCTATGTGTGGAATGTCAAAAAGCATGTGTAAATTATAAAAGCTTTACAAAAAAGAATTTTGAGAGATCAAATTCAAGAGCTGTTTCGCTCATATGCCTAAACACCAAATATACTAGTATTGTACTTATAAGCACGTGGGGGGTCCTAAATATCATGAAATAGAAGAATTGTAAGGGAAATGAAAGGAATATTTTTTCTCCTCAATTTAGCTAGATGTACTAACCTAGTGCTCAAGATGCTCAGAAGCTTGAAATACTCGTACATTTCGTCCTCCAGTCTAGTTAAGTTTGGAAGTGGAGAGCTGCTTGCATCATGAGGATGAAAATCGTTTCCGTTCAACCAGAAAATAACAGTTAAAAATTAGTAAAAATTAGGTTTTGAAGGCCTCCTGGAAGACACAGACAGACTCTTTCTTGGTCCGCTCAATTGAGTTTCTGAGAAAATCCCTTTCGCAGAGGTACCTGAATACTGGCACAATTAAGGTCTGCGTATTGTAGTGAACTCAACTCCTACTTATCCAGACTCGACCCTGACATGCCAAACTTATGTCCCGCAGGCAACGAATCTCCGCACGACAATAACCACCTCTTTGCATGCCCACTTAATCCGATTCATCTACCACCCATCTCCTTCTGGTCCGAACCCGTCGAAATAGCATTTTTCCTGGGTCTGCCGTTAGATGGCCTCGATGACTGTGACCGTGGTTAGCGAACCGTTACAACAACAACAACGAAATAGAGGTCACATTACAGAGCCATGACGAAGTTCGTATAGCAATTGAACGTTTAAGGAGCAATAAAGAGGTTGGAGTAGATCGATTAGGAGGAAACTGATGAGATGCATGCATCAGCTCTTTTTTTATATATATAGAGGCTTAGCGCTAAATAATCCTGTTCCTTGGTATGCAGTTGCAGTCGTAAGACTACGCTCAATATCTTGCATCCTAATCCAGCACATTCCAAAGGTTTGCAACTCTTGTGTGAGATGAGCTTGGGACCTTCTGGAAAAATTTTAACTTCTTAGGGTACTAGGAATGTCAGTTAGAGTTAGATTTGTTGTAGGAGAGGGACTCTGTCACCGAGTACTAAAGTTAACCCAGTTGGAGGTTCCCAAGCAAAGATAGGAAAGAAAGGGGAGGTAGTCAATAACACCTTCTTCAAATGCCCGGAAATGTACATTTTAGCAAAGCTCCCGCCAATTCGTCAAAGTTGTACTTGCCGAATTTCACACCACGATGGGCAAACAAGGTGTATTTGACACAACGGTCCGAAAATTCAGCTATAGGGACGTGATCTCTCCATATGGACAGATATTGATCTACTTTGACGAAGCTTCAAATATCTGCAATCTCAGGTTTCAGCATAAAAATCCATTAAGCTACTTGGTTATCATCGGATTTTTGGACTCGTAACCAAATCGTTCATGTGTTTGCAGACGGAAAACATATCGTAACAGTTTTATTTGTGCATACTCTCCGATACGAATTTTGCGGAGGAAAAGTTTTACAAAAAGCTACGAAAAAATCGGCAGGGACCTCTACGAGCCGTTTGATACTGAACGGGGCTTTAGTCAGATTCTTTATGGTGTGGCTTCTGCTGAAGAAAATAACAGGAACTGCAGAGCTAAATGAACAAGGCTAAAGTTTCCTCAAGAGCGTTCAATTACTGACATATTGACATCATCAATTACTAAAACGTTCGGACTGCGTAAGTAAAGTATTGCCATCTCACTGGAACGATTATGTGGAACGATTATGTGGAGCAGTACTTAGCCTGGCCGGTCGCTTATGGATGAAGGAAAAAACTCGGCTATAATGGCGTAAGCGGTTCCTAAGTCCATTAAAATGTCTGATTTCACTGTCACCCAAGCGTTTTATATGAGTAGTGAAATTTGCTTCCATCACTATTCGAATTCATCAAGTGCGCTTGCCATTTGTAATATAAATCTACATGAGAGTATTTCTTTATGTGAATGTGTAAGTGTCAAATCAACTTCGCACACATAATAAAAGCGCTGAAGGAATAGCAATTTGAAGGATACGTTAGAAAACTACAGTTGTATATAAAGGGTGATCCAAGTAGCAGAACTTTTTTCAATACCCTTTTTTAGTTATGTTATTTTTGTTCAATATTGTTTGGCATTTCATCATAAAAAGACTTACGCCTGAAAACCGTTTATAAATCATTCAACTTTTTTACGAAAATGCACGTTCTATAAAGAATGTGTTTCGCGCGCTTCGCTTAACTTATGGTCAACATAATCGGCCTACTGAGCGTACTATTCGCAACACCATCACCCATCTTGAGACCCAGCATTCATTATTGGATAATATTCGACCGTGAAGTGAAGAAAATATAGCGGCCGTAGCTGAGAGTCGATTCGGCGCCGTGCGCAGCAACTCGGACTGACGTATGGAACGACTTGACGCATTTTACGTCGAGATCTTAAATCAAAAGCGTAAAAAATACAGCTTGCGCAAGAACTGAAGCCACTAGATCTTCCAAAGCGACATCGCTTCGCTCAATGGGCTCTTGAAAAGTTCCAAGAAGATCCGACGTTTTCGAGCCAAATTTTGTTCTGCGATGAGGCCCATTTCTGGCTCAATGGGTATTTAAACAAGCAAAATTTTCACTTTTGGGATAAAGAGAAACCTGAAGAGATTTAAGAGCTGCCATTTCATCCAGGAAAAACAACGGGTTGGTGTGGTTTGCGGGTTGGTGGAATCGTCAGTCCATATTTCTTCAAAAATGATGCCGGTGAGAACGTAACCATCAATGAAGACTGTTATCGCACCATGATAACCGACTATTTGATGCCTGAAATTGAAGCTCGTGATCTCCGCGACATTTAGTTTCAACAAGACGGCTCCAGTTCCCACTCATTGTATGAATCAATGGATTTATTGAGAGAACACTTCGGTGAGCAGATAATTTCATGTTTTGGGACGGTCGATTGGCCACCAAGATCGTGTGATATCATACCGTTAGACTTTTCCCTGTGGGGATATGTGAAGTCTAAAGTCTATGCGGGCAATCCCGCTTCGATTCAGGTCTGGGAGCAAAACTTGGATTCAACGGCTGGACCATTTGAGACGTAGCCGCCAACACTTGAACGAGATAATCTTCAAAAAATAAATGCCAAAGAATGCCCATTCGAATGATCTCAAACATTTATATTAAATTTGAGTTTTCTGCGTTTTTTTCTTTGAAGAAGTAGGGAACCTCGAAATGAATACCCCTTGTGAGTAATGTGTGTAGTTTCACAATACTCCCTCCAATGCACATTTAAAGGTGACACTTTGCCAACAATAAAATTAATGCCTTCATGATGAGTCATCAAAATTTTCGGTTTGTGCTTAGCATTTGATGACGATGACCCATGATGCATGCATACTCATTCATTCATTCATTCATTCATTCGCTCAGTCAGTCACTAAATTCACTGAATAACCAAATAAACAAATAAACTCTAAGCACTTCTGGTCAAGCAATCAAAAAACCGAACCACGCAATCATTTAACATGCATTGACTTTTTATTGCACAGAGATGCTGAATAAATACGCTCGTTGCTTTTGTAATAAATGCGAATACGAATACGAATAGGGAGGGGTATAATGCGCGTATAGAATAACATCATATAATGCAAAATCATGCCTTTTACTTGCATTCCATATAAAGGAATGTGAAAAATAAGCAACTTCGTTCGCTCGTAAAAACTCGAGCTCCGATGTAATAAATAAATATCATCAGAGATAAAACCGCAACGCATCAATTGTGAATGATTATGGCGCAATGGGTCACACGTTAACTTGTGGGGTAAATATAATTTGACAAAACCGTATAACTATCTAAATATGTACTTAGCGAGTAATGAAATCAACTCACGTAAAAAATTTGTATGCGGAAAAATGAGCAAATCAAAAGTGTATTTAAGCACATTTATATATACATATATACATATGAGAATTGTAAAGAAGAAAGTCACAAATTATTTTTGGACAAAAAATTGCGGAGAAGCAATGACAAAAATTCCTTTATGGAAGTAGCACTAGATACTTGGGAATTGTCTTGAACAGCAAGTTCTCGTGGAGGATAATATAGAGGAGTGAAGAAGGCATCAACTGTACAGGTAAAAAGTTTGTACCTGAGGGTTTTCACTTGTTCTTTCGCACTGGATCTTTATTGCGATCATAAAGCCAATAAGTATTTTTCGACGCCGCTATAGTATGATGGAAGGCCATGAGCAAAATAACATATCTGGTTAGCTGAGAGGGTCTTCATATTTTCAAGGATTAGCATCACTGGAACACTCCAGACAATAACATCTGCAGCTCTTCGTATGATGCGAGTATACCAAGAGCAAATCTAGTAGCTAAAAACATATAGCTTTATTCCTAAATGTACGAATGGCTTACGTAATCCCGCGAATGACTTCTCGTAAGCTGCTGCCAGCGGCATTAAAGGCGATATTTGGAAAAAATAGCTGAGATTGGCAGATACTGCTCTGCATATTTTAAAATTTTTATAATTCCAAAATGAACGGGACATCCATTAAGGCCTTACTTTCATACAGTAAGAAGTCGGTCTTAGTTGCACTATGTAAGGAGTTTTACATTTACTGGAAGCCAGGTGTCATGGGCATCGAAGGTGATGAGAAAGCTGGGGCATTGAATAAAGAGGGTATACTATTAAGAAGAGGACAAAGTCGTGAACCTACCGGTCCTCTTCAGAGAGGTAAAGCACACACAGGGAGTAATCTTGCTTCGTCAGACGAACAGACTTTGAGAATTAGCAAATGGTTGCATAATCGTAATCGTAATCGTAATAAAGAATAACAGCATGTCATTAAGTTTTAGTGTCGCATGAACGTAGGAACTAGAAAAAAGATAATCTTTTGGAGATTAAGAAACTAGTTGAGAGCTGAAATTATCATTATCATTGTCATTGGTAATGACAATTTCGTTGGAAGGATCAGGTGGAGAGCGACCTGGTTTCATTTGGTATTTCCAACTAGCGCCAAACAGCAAAGAGAAAGAACGAATGGGGCGATGTTATTGATACGGCTAAAAATAATCTTGTAAGCGGTGCCTACGCCAAAGAAGAAGAAAAAGAATAAGAAGGAGAAGTGGGTAGGTGTTAATATATGGAATTTATTCATCTAGCTCGGAAGATGCTCGGTAAGTGAGGTTCATGAAGTGACATGGAACGATCATTCTATATTCTCAGTGCAAGTGCAGTGAAAAATTGGTAAAGCGAAATGATAAGCTGGGATTGGCAGTGTATGCCTAGCTTATACCACTTAGGAATGTGCCATTTTTCAACCTTTCTTGAAGCGGGAAATGAATCGATGTATGGAATTATGCAAGCATCTAAGCAGGTTCAAGCATTTGCAGCATCCTGCATCGCGCATGTAATAGACACTTTAGATTTATTGCCTATAATGTTTTAGTTAATTAATTTTTTGTTGACTTCGGACAGATGAAGGTAATAGAGTGATTTAGTTGACTTTAAGGCAGTTTACGTTCGGGCTATATTTTGGAGTTCTACATTGATTCCAGTTTTATATCTCAAAGTGTATGGGACGCTTTCTAACCGCTACAGCGATTTTAGCCGAACTCCTTCTCCAATTGGATGCGTGTTTCGAACAAAATCGTTTTATGTCGTATCTCGGAGAAGTTCACATTTCCTGACGAGGGGCGATGGAATGGAAGAAAAAATTTTCCTATAATTTGGGACCTGACCGGAATTCGAGGCCATTTACCTTCCTTTAGTAGCAAAAAAGAGTAATTTTTAACTGTAGTACGGGAAATATCAATAACACCTGGTGTACCTCAAGGCAGTCATCTCGGTCCCTTACTATTCCACTTATTCATCAATGATCTGCCAAATGCGGTTCGTCATTCTAAAGCACTAATGTACGCAGATAATGTCAAGCTCTTTAAATCAGTTCGTTCTATAGGAGATAGAGAACTCTTGCAAATTGACCTAACTAATTTGGTAAGGTGGTGTGATGTGAAATGTATGTCGTTAAATTTAAACTAGTGTAAGTATATGTCCTTCTCTAGAAAATCTTTGTAATCCTTTGCCTTTATGAATCAAAATTACAATGTTGAACAATTTAGCGACTTTATTGACTTGGGTATCACAATGGACGCTAAGCTAGATTTTAGAAATCATACAAATTCCTGTACTAGTAAGGCTAAAGGAGTCCTAGCTTCCATTAAGCGGTGGGCTAAGAAGTTTAACGATCCCTATATTACCAAATTACTCTACACTTCACTCGTTTCCGTACAAAAACAATTCTTATTATTCGCATTAAGGAATTTACATTGGGATGCGAATAAAAATCTCCCTCCTAAAAAAAACCAATTAAGGCTTATTAATCTGCCTTCACTCCAGAGTCGTCGAGAGATGCTTGGAGTTAGCTGTAAGCTGATAAGAGGTATTATAGGTTATAGTTCGTTCCTACTTAGCGAGATTAACTTTAGTGTCACTTTAAGACAATCTGGATGCTTTATTATTATATTTACTGAGAGTTTTAAACTTATAATCTCTCTGGACTGGTTAAAAGGATATTGCTGAGAAGTACAGAGTATCTTTCATTTGGTTTCCAGGTATCAGCGACAAAGAGGTAGGTGAACTTGCTGGACAACTTGAAGATTTGACGAAAATCCTTGCTGAAAATGAGATTGAAGGGAAAAAGTATAGACATACTGAAAACGGAGTACATTTCTTAGACTGAAGAGGCCTAAAGTGATGATGTAGAAAGGCTGGAATTCCTTTCCAAAAATGTTGGAAAATTCCAAAACAGGAACCAGGAAAGGAAGACGATTTTTCATCTATTGTGTTGGAATCGCTTTCTGAATATAATTTTATGGGATGGCAGACGCCAAGGGAGACTCTATACAACGAGCAGGAATATGCAGTAGTAATTTAATGGTATAAATGTGTTGCTCCTAATGCCATTGACAGCCACTTCCACCGTTATCTTATGAACCTAACGCCATTGAAAGCGGTAATTTGCCAATTCATAAAATCGTAAAACCAGTAATTCCAACAAACATAATACATACAATAAAAACAAATATCTGATCGTATATTAATTTCAATTGAGCTCATAAAATACACGTCTTCTTCACTGGATACGAACGACGACGACAAACACAGCGATTCTCATTTTAATTAGAAAATTAGTTGAAAATATGCGCAACACGTTAAACGCATGCGAAATTATAAAATCCAAGAATTGCAAATTTTTAAACAACAACTACAACCTACGAGTACTGCGAGAACTATGGGAACAATTACATGCATTCATGTAAAAACATACATACATACATATGTACGTAGGTACATTAATGTGCGTATACTCATATACTAATTGAGCGAATGGAGCGAATTAAAATAAACGGGTGTCGAATAAATTTGTCGCTAAGGATACATATAGAAATGTGCATATATATAAGTATGTATAGGTGTACATATACAGATATACATTTCTACGCATCCGTTAGTTGCAACTAAAAGCTCTACTATCCGATTCAAGTACCCTGGGGTCAAATGGGTATATATGCAAGCAGGTTTATGCATACTTACCCAGCAGTCAAATGGACTAGACACAAACTACTTCGAAACTAGTACTCCAAGAGAGTTCAACTGTTAAGTCAACTGTCTTTTTCACAACAATCGATTGAGATTTTAAACGAGTTGACAATGGTCAGGCTTTGGTTAGTAACATTTTAATCTCATACTAGTTAAAAACGGCCTGATAAAGGTTGATCCAAATAGAGGTACTTTTTCCAATAGTCTTTTTTGACAGATCACGCGTGAATCATGTCAAGCTGTCATGTTATTTTTGTTCAGTATTATTTGGCATTTCATCGTGGAAAGACTTACGCCTGAACAATATTTACAAATCACTCAACTTTACTACGAAAATTCACGTTCTGTAAAAAATGTGTTTCGCGCGCTTCGTTCAACTTATGGTCAACACAATCGGCCTACTGAGCGTACTATTCGCAACATCATCAGCCATCTTAAGACCCAGCATTCATTATTGAATAATATTCGACCCACGTCCAGCACGCAGTGAAGAAAATATAGAAAATATAGCTGAGAGTGTACACGAAGACCGCGGAGAGTATATTCGGCGACGTTCGCAGCAAATCGGACCGACGCATGGAACGACTTGGCGTATTCTACGTTGAGATCTTACATGGAAAGCGTACAAAATACAGCTTGTGCATGAACTGAAGCCGCTCGACCTTCCCAAGCGACATCGCTTCGCTCTATGGGCTTTTGAAAAATTCCAAGAAGATCCGACGATTTCGAGCCAAATTTTGTTCAGCGATAAGGCTCATTTCTGAATCAATGGGTATGTAAACAAGCAAAATTACAACGTTTGGGACGAAGAGCAACCTGAAGAAATTCAAGAGCTGCTATTTCATCCAGAAAAAGCAATGGTTTGGTGTGGTTTGTGGGCCGGTGGAATCATTGGTCCATATTTATTCAAAAGTGATTCCGATAGAACGTAACCGTTAATGGCAACCGCTGTCATGCCATGATAACTGACTATTTGATGCCTGGAATTGAAGAATTCAAGACATTTAGTTTCAACAAGACGACAATCAATGGATTTATTGAGAGAAGACTTCGATGAGCAGATAATTTCACGTTTTGGGCCGGTCGACTTTCCACCAAGATCGTGTTATATCACCCCGTTAGATTTTTTCCTGTGTTGATATGTAAAGTCTAAAGCAGCCAATATTTGAAAGAGATAATCCTCAAAATAGAAATGCCAAAGAATGTTCTTTCAAATGATAATAAACATTCTCTATTGTATTAGAATTTTCTGTTCATTAAGCAAATTCTGATTTGAAGTGATGTAATAAATATATGATAAGAGGAGTCAGTTTGGTATTTTATGGACGTGATCTCAGTCAGAAGTGTACAGTAGTCAAAGGAACTAGTTAATAACTACTTTGAAATTATTGCTCACATAGAACAAATTAGTATTTTAAAACGGATATGTATTACCATGTTGCCCGGTGCCAGGTTTCAGTCAGATATATCCCAGTCTCACACTAGTTCAATATCAGCCAATAAAATACTTGTTTAGTTATGAGCCAAAAATATTAATTAATGCGGTTTAAAAGTAATTGGCAGTTGGCGCCAGTTATGTACTTTTCGGTCTAGTGTAATATCAGTTAGTGGTGGACTGTGAATTCGAAACTAGTCTACCCATTGATATTTTTAACACGTAAATGTGCTATGAGTTGGTAATTACCAATTTCGCTCAGAAATACTTGTATACTAGTCTTATACTAGTTTAATCTGAAACAATAAAAACAACAACAGATTACATGGCAGACGTTGGCTCAGTTGTTAGAGCGCTCGCCTGTGATTCTAGAATCCGTCGGCTCGATTTCTGGCAAAAGAAGTCTGATGAGGAGATGTGGTAGTCTCCGAAACAGCTGTCGCTTCCACCAATTTTTCTTTCTTGTATAACAAAAATATATGCAATTAAAAAAATTCTAACAAAATAGGCCTTTGAATAAAGCTCTTTTTATTTATAACCACAAAACTAGTTCAGCTTGGCAAAAATTGTGGGGTTTTGCATATAGCAAATTAACTGTTGGTGTACAAATTAAAAGGAGGATGGGGCCATGTGTAGAAGTTCACGCAAGTGAGAAAAGTTTCTGACTGCCATTCACCTGGGAGTGGCCAGAAACGATTCTTTTACATATGGCTCAAGCAGCTCACGACTTCCGGTTCTAGACGAAGTATCCTCTGGGTAGCCAACAAACATCCGTTTGGAGGCGAGCTAAAGTGAGAAGGCGAATCCCCTGCGGTTGTGCGTAGGGTTTGGAACCCACCACATAAAAACTATACTCCAATGAAAAATCAGCAATTGCCTCGGACGAGAGACCCCCATTTTGATGACGACCCCGCAAACGTTTTAAGGATCATGATTTGAGGGCATGCACCTGGAATGTCCGGTCCCTTAATTGGGAAGGTGCCGCTGCCCAGCTGGTTGATGTCCTCGTAAGACTAAAGGCTGACATCACCGCCGTCCAAGAAATGCGATGGACGTGACAAGGACGGAAAAAGGTGGGTCCTTGTGAAATCTACTACAGCAGCCATTTAAAGGAGCGCAAATTTGGTGTTGGGTTTGTGGTGGGAGAGAGACTCCGTCGCCGAGTCCTGGCATTCACCCCGGTGGATGAACGTCTAGCCGCAATTCGCATCAAAGCGAAGTTCTTTAACATATTTGCGCCCACGCCCCGACAGAAGAGAAGGATGATGTGACCAAAGATGCTTTCTATGAGAGCCTAGAACGTGCTTATGAGCGCTGCTCCCGCCACGATGTCAAAATTGTGCTAGGCGATTTCAACGCCAGGGTGGGCAAAGAAGGCATTTTTGGCGCATAAATCGGAAAATTCAGCCTCCACGACGAAACATCCCCAAACGGGCTGAGGCTGATTGACTTTGCCGGGGCCCGAAATATGGTTGTCTGTAGTACCAGATTCCAGCATACGAAAATTCATCAAGCAACATGGCTGTCGCCAGATCGTAAAACACGCAACCAAATCGATCACGTTGTGATAGACGGAAGACATGTATCCAGTGTTCTAGACGTGCGTACGTTCCGAGGGCCAAATATCGACTCGGATCATTATCTTGTAGCAGCAAAAATACGCACTCGCCTCTGTGTGGCAAAGAACGCCCGTCAACAAACACAAGGAAAGTTTGCCGTCGAAAAGCTGCAATCACAGCAGACAGCCAGCAAGTTTTCTACTCGACTTGCGCACCTGCTCTCTGGGAGCACTCATCAGCGACTTGGTATAAGGGAGCTGTGGAACGAAATATTAAATTCCTTGCGTACCGCTGCTTCGGAAACAATTGGTTTTCAGCAATACCAGAAAAACAACTGGTACGATGAGGAATGTCGAACTGCAGTGGAGAGAAAACAGACTGCCTACCTCGCAACTTTGCGATCGACCACAACACGTGCGGGGTGGGATAGATACCGAGAGCTGAAGAGGGAAGCGAGACGCATTTGCAGACGAAAAAAGAAAGAGGCCGAAATGCGTGAGTATGAAGAGCTTGAGAAGCTGGCCGAGAAGGGTAATGCCCGAAAATTCTATGAGAAGATGCGGCGACTTACAGAAGGTTTCAAGACCGGAGCAAACTCATGTAGGGACAATAGAGGTAATCTGGTGACAGATGTCCAGAGTATACTTAGTGTATGGAGGGAACACTTCTCTAACCTGCTCAATGGCAGTGAAAATGAAAGCCCCGGAGATGGCGAACCCGAAACCCCAATCGATGACGATGGTATAAAGGTGCCATCACCCGACTATGAAGAAGTTCGGATAGCGATTGCCCGCTTAAAAAATAACAAAGCGGAGGGAGCCGATGGCTTACCGGCAGAACTATTCAAATACGGCGGCGAAGAGCTGACAAGGAGCATGCATCAGCTTCTTTGCAAAATATGGTCGGAAGAAAGCAAGCCTGACGAATGGAACCTAAGTGTGCTTTGCCCAATCCAAAAAAAGGGAGACCCCACGGTCTGCGCCAATTATCGTGGGATAAGTCTCCTTAATATCGCATATAAGGTCTTATCTGGCGTATTGTGTGAAAGACTAAAGCCCACCGTCAACAAACTGATTGGACCTTATCAGTGCGGCTTTAGACCTGGCAAATCCACCATTGACCAGATATTTACCATGCGCCAAATCTTGGAGAAGACCCGAGAGAAAAGAATCGATACACACCACCTTTTTATCGATTTTAAAGCTGCCTTCGACAGCACGATAAGGAAATGCCTCTACGCCGCTATGTCTGAATTTGATATCCTCACGAAACTCATACGGCTTTGTAAACTGACCCTGGATAATACCAGAAGTGCGGTAAGAATTGGGAAGGACCTCTCCGAGCCATTCGATACCAAACGAGGTTTCAGGCAAGGAGACTCTTTATTGTGTGATTTCTTTAATTTGATGCTGGAGAAAATAATACGAGCTGCAGAGCTAAACAGACCAGGCACAATATTCTACAAGAGTGTGCAATTGTTGGCGTATGCCGATGATGTTGATATAATTGGTCATAACACCCGCAATGTAAGTTCTGCGTTCTCCAGATTAGACAAAGAAGCGAAGCGAATGGGTCTGGTAGTGAACGAGGGCAAGACGAAATATCTCCTGTCATCAAATAAACAGTCATCGCATTCGCGACTTGGCTCCCACGTCACTGTTGACAGTCACAACTTCGAAGTCGTAGATAATTTCGTGTATCTGGGAACTAGCATTAACAACACCAACAATGTCAGCCTTGAAATCCAACGCAGAATCACTCTTGCTAACAGGTGCTACTTTGGACTGAGTAGGCAATTGCAAAGTAAAGTCCTCTCTCGACGAACTAAAACCAAACTCTACAAGTCGCTCATCATCCCCGTCCTGACATATGGTGCAGAAGCCTGGACGATGTCTACATCCGATGAGTCGGCTTTAGGAGTTTTCGAGAGAAAAGTACTGCGGAAGATTTATGGTCCTCTGCGCGTTGGCAACGGCGAATACCGCAGACGATGGAACGATGAGCTGTACGAGCTATCGACGACATTGACATAGCTCAGCGAATAAAGAGACAGCGGCTACGCTGGCTAGTTCATGTCGTCCGAATGGATGAAAGCGCTCCAGCTTTGAAAGTATTCGATGGAGTACCCGCTGGTGGAAGCAGAGGAAGAGGGAGACCTCCACTCCGTGGAAAGATCAGGTGGAGAGCGACCTGGTGTCACTTGGTATTTCTAACTGGCGCCAAACAGCAAGAAGAAGAAACGATTGGCGCGCTATTGTTCACGAGGCTATAATCGCGTAAGCGGTGCCTACGCCAAAGAAGAAGAAGAAGAAGAAGTACAAATTAATTCGGTCCATTCTCAAAAGATGTATGACCGATCTTGGATGCGGTTGCCAATGTCATTGGGAAGCTTTCACATCTGTTAACAATAATTAGTGCGCATCAGCGTTTATTTCTGACAACAACATTATCGTTTGCCTCTTCCAAAATATCTAGATTTGTGTTAAATTAATAGCATTTGCGTGAAAGTTTGGATTTTCTATTTTAATTGGAGGAAAAATACAACTGAAGCCAATCGAATGCCTGTGGAAGTTTATGTTGAATCTGCGCTGGCCGATAAGTCGAGGTTTCGATGTACAAAAAGTTTGAAAACGATGAGGATTTCGAGACTTCGCTAAATCTATATCCATGCCTAATGTTAAGTGAGCTCGTTATCGACTACGACTAATGCATTTGAGTCATGCATAGCGCGAAAAACGGCAAGGGATTATGACAGGTTGGTTTTATAACTGACAACACTTGGTCTCACGTGCCTTTAATGGCGAATAACTATATACAAGTATATATTTGGCACTTTGAAGTGATTTTCGGCCGAGCTTCTCCTCCAATTTGTGGGTTTTGCTTCTTGATCTTTTTTATCAACAAATGGAGAGACCTACAGTTTATTCTAAGCCGCCTCCGAACGGCCGCTGTATTCTCCAAACCAACTCATTTCGACTAGCTTTTCCGACGCATTCAAAAACTTTGTGGACACCAGTTTGGGTCTTTTGAAGAAATCGAAAAATGGTTCAATAATTGGATCGAGGACAGAGAGCACTAATTTTTTAGAGATGGTATTCGAAAATTACCAGAGAGATGGGAAAAAGTGCTCACCTCCGATGAAATGATGTATTTTTTATTTTTTTCAATAAAAAAAAACGGACCGTATGAATTTGTACACCAATAATATTTGGAAAATTGTAAATTTGTCGGACTAGTGTAATTTCTACCAGTACTGAAACTAGTAGCAAACTAGTATTTTTTTTGTAAACAGTTAAAAACTGCACTGCAAACAACTTACATAACCATGTAAGCATGTATTTTCACACAATTCGCGTGTAAGTACACTTTTATATCTACTAACATTAAAACCATTTACGCTGGCGCTGCTAATTTCTGCCAAAAATGGCAGCCTCCCATAACCCATTTAGCAGGCGGCGGCTTTCGAATATAAATACGCAGTAGGTAAGTGGTATTTTTGTATTTTAACAAATTTCGGCTACTACTGCGCGGGTGGATTTCGGTTGGCTGTTGTCGTTGAGTAGGACGTGATGTGCGCCAAATGCTATTACAGTTATTTATATCGTAAGCACATTTTATGGATGGCAACTTTAAAATGCAATTAGCTGCGATTTGCATTTGTCTGTTGTGTTTTTAATTTTTTTTTTTAATTTCGTATTATTATTTTACATGGTACAATTCTTGGGTACGTTTTTGTGTGTCTATTGGGAATGTGAGTGTGTGGAAGTACCGAAGCTATTGTATTTGGCTGCACTTCTGTACTCATTTTAATTTCGATGGCAAATTCATATGGAAAAGAGTGAGTTCTCAAAGCGTTAATGGAACAAATATGAAAGGAGTGTGTGTGTGTGTGTAAATGTATTATGTTCTATTGGGGTGGGTGCTTATAATGGCGTTGCTCTAGGAAATTGCTTGACTATAACATATTATTTTCTTTATTTACTCGTATAATGTGTTTTCCTTATATCCCGTGTAATGTCTCTTCTGCCACTTAATGCCGATATGGTTTATTCTCTAATGTACATATTGATGTATTTATATGTCAATTAAGACATTTCCAAGAACTTTTTTCTTAAAAAAATCCTTCAAATGGTTAGGTCCCCATCTTCCAAATTGCACAGACCAAGTTTATATTCCAATCGTCAGCCTAGAGCTCATCCGAACACATTTTGAATTTAAGCCCAATAATATCTTCTCGCTACTGCGTCATCTGCTTGCGCTTAATTGTTCTTCGGGCGTAAATTACTGTTGAAACTTCATCATAATTAGGTGATGCGATGTCTATACTATCCTTCACAATTTTAGACAATCGGTTCCAGGTGGTAAACTGGTTCTGCATAAAATTTCCCAGCATATATTGAATTTCTATGAATCTCCGTTAACAGATTACCTTTCTGAATACTTCTGCATCATATTCATCTCTTCAAAACTTCTGTGAGTTGCCGCCGCATATTTACTTATGATTCTTCTTCATTTCCCAAGTCAGCTAGGTACTTAATCTAGTTGTACTTGCGTACTTCGACCTCCCTACTCCGTTATTCGTAAATGCGACTCGTTAATTTTTTAACTCTTGAGTTCTCTTCCTCTGCTTTGGTATCTACCAATAAATAACCGGTAAATTTTATAAATAGTATTTTGGCTCGCCAGTACGTAGACAAAGTTAAATTTCGGAATTTTGTTTTCTGACGTGGATAAGGGACCGAGAGAGTAGGAGTGCAAGTTGTACAGTAAAATATTTGGCTGCTTAATGCGAGCTGTTCGAGATCGAATCTTTCCTACGTTCATTCATGTGTTTCTCGCTGCACAGAGGCGACTGCGAGAAGTCAATGTTACCGATGTTATGTCGTTCGTGGACTTTCCATCAGGTGACTACAAAGTAACTGTATTTTCAACAGCCATTTTCCTGTTCGACAGAGTCGATTAGTCTTAGTTCATTTAAAGAGGTTTAAGCTCCGTCAGAATCCCACCAGAATACTGTTTAATAAGAGGTTTCAGACCACCAACAATATCAGCCATGGGATTCAACGCAGCTCCTTGCTAACAAATGAAGCTTAATAATATAATAATAATAATAGGCCATTGCGAAGAAAAGTCCTCTCTCGACGAACTAAAACCAATGTCTGATGAGTTGGACTTTAGAGTTTTTGGGAGAAAGGTTTTACGAGGATTATGGTCTTTTGGGCATTAGGATCGATGAATATTGACGTCTAAGTTTTCTTGTGTTTGTTGACGGGCGCTCTTAACTGCACAGAGGCTAGAGTGAGTTCTTGGCTTCGACGAAATAGTACACCAAGTCGATATTAGAACCTGGGAGAGTACGTACATCAAAAATCCTGCAGACATGTCTTCCGCTTATTTCAGCATAGTCCATGTGATTTGATGAGTTCTTTTATGCTGGAATCTGGTACTACTGACGACCGTATTTCTTTTACACAAATGTGTAAAGTATCTTTGGACACAAGGCACTTTCTTGCCGTCGGGGTACAAACCAGCGATATTTTGAAAAATCTCGCTTTGATGCAAATTGCGGCAAGACGTTCATTCACTGGCGAGAACGATAGGATTTCACGGTGAAGTCTATCACAATTCCAACCATTCTTCGCATATCTTGGACGGCGGTGATGTCAGGCTTAATTACAGAACATTAACCACCTGAGCAGCAGTACCCATCCAATTAAGCAACAGATATTTCAAGGGGCATGTTCACAAATTTTAACTCATTATATGTTTGCTGTGGACGCCATCAAAATTGGAAGTTGAATCTCATTCAAAGCTTTTTTTAACCTTTTCATTGAAGCTGGTTTTCTACGTGACGGGTAGCCCCGCGTACAATCACGCTCTGCGAGTAGGTATAATTTAAAAACACATTTATTTAGCGGTTCGCTTGCATTAAGTCCGACGCTTGGTCGCACACACACCTGTGGAGTATTGAAGCCGCAGAAAAACTTCAGTGAATCCTCAACGCGAATACGTCGAAGTTGCACCACTAAAACTCTCTCTCGTTTAGCAGCGACCGAATGCTTTAGAGGAGGGTGCTTACCACATCTCGCATAAGGATTTTTCATGTTTCCAGGGTGTGCGAGGAGAACGAAATAGCAGGAACCGTAACTGCATATCCAGAAGCAAAACTATATTCTATTACACCATTCTGGATTTAACGAACCCTTAATCCTAATATGTCTCAGTAGCATCAGAAGTTGAGCTCTTACGGAGGCAGGGACACAATGCTCCACACGATTTTCGCATGTCCGCATTCGTTAAATGCTTACTTACGCCAAAAGCAATACAGACATATACTTAACAAAGTAATTATTTTCCTTCTGGTCAGGAGAAATGACTACTCTCTCCACTTGACCGTCATATTTTCAAAATAATTATTTCCTTTCTCCACCATCCCAAAACTCACCTCATGCAATAAAGAGTTAGTTATTTGTATGTATGCGTTTGCCTGTGTGTGTGTGTGAGTATTTCTGACATTCTATTTGTCGGCTATGGCTATAAAAAGAAATTACGTTCAAAACTAAATTGGAAAAGATTTGCTTGATAGCAGAAGCACGAAAAATCAAGAAGCAAACAAACAAACCCATCGAAATGAGAAACGATTATAGTCGAGGGGAGAGGGTGGAAAAAATTGTGGAAGAATAAAGAAAATAACTAAACTTTTCAAGTTGTTTTCTCAAGTATTTAGTAGTCCTTTGGGACAATGTGTTGCGGTGTGCGATAGAATATATTTGTATCTGAGCAATGTGGCCTCAGTCCAACTTACCTCACCTCAGTTCAATTCTAAACTACAACCTGCACCTTATACTTCCTTATACGAGTATTATAATATAATTGTAGCATCAGTTCTTCTTGTTTTTTTTTTTTTTTACCTCGCCAACCACTACCTAAGCTAAGCAGCCTGTCTTCTGTCTTTCATTCATTCGTCTGAGGTTGGCTCACTGGTTCGCTGGTGAGCTGGCATGTCATTGGTGATGGCGAGTACTGCTGCTGTTGCTGCCACTCTTTAACAACTAACAGCTGTGCGTTCTAACTACTTCGTCTTCTCGTATGGTTAGGGGTCACAGGTGATTTTAATATCATTCTTATATTATATGTATTTGTTGTTTTTTCTTCTTTCTCTCCTTGAGGTGCGTCGTCGTTTTTTTTTACCGGTTAATTCATTTGGTTAGTTATTACTACGCGTTTCTTTCATTTCACGCGTATCGCGCGCTACTACTATTCCATATTGTGCCCTCTGGTTTACAGGGGTTGCAAATGTGTTGTGGGGTTACAGGCGAAGTTCATGGTGTTGTAGTTTTATTTCGTGTCGTTGTAGCGTCGCGCCGCATTGCTGCCATCGTTATGGTAATTTAATACGGTAATTTTGCGGAAATTGATGCCAAATGAAAAGGTAAACAGCATAACGGCACTACCTTATTTTCATCTTTAGGCATGAATTTTAATAAGCACTTGTGTAGGCAGGTGAATGGCGGGTGGACCGACTGTTTTTATGTATCAATAGTTTTCTGAGGGAAGTGTTAGCAAATATTTCTTTCAAGTATGAGTTAAAGAAAGTTGGTTATTATACTTATATTAAGGGTGTCACAGGTGAAGTCTAATTTCGGATCTAACTAGCACCTTTCCTACTTTGAGGTTCTTTTAAGGTTCTGTCATAAACGCAAGTGTGCGAAAAAATCATTTGCTTCTATGTATATTATCAGATATGATCGATTTTCTCATTCTTCTTTGGCGTAGGCACCGCTTACGCGATTATAGCTGTCTCGACAAAGCGCGCCAATCGTTTCTTCTCTTTGCTATTTGGCGCTAGTGGGAAATACCAAGTGATAGCTCTCTCTCTTGATTCGCTGAACTATGTCAATGTTATCGTATAGCTCGTACAGCTCAGCTCTGCGGTATTCACCGTTGCCAACGCGGAAAGGGCCATTTATCTTCCGCAAAACTTTCCTCTCGAAAACTTCTAAAGATGACTCATCGACATCGTCCAGGCTTCTGCATCATATGTCAGGACGGGAATGATGAGCGACTTGTAGGGTTTGGTTTTGGTTTGTCGAGAGAGAACTTTACTTTTCAATTGCCTACTCAGTCCAAAGTAGCATCTATTGGCAAGAGTGATTATGCATTGGATTTCAAGGCTGACATTGTTGGTTTTGTTAGTGCTGGTTCCTAGATACACGAAATTATCTACGACTTCGAAGTTATGACTGTTAGCAGTGACATGGGAGCCAAGTCGCGAATGCGATGACTGTTTATTTGATGACAGGAGATATTTTGTCTTGCTCTCGTTCACTACCAGACCTATTCGCTTCGCTTCTATGTTCAACTTGGAGAACGTAGAACTTACGGTGCGGTTTGCATGGCCAATGATATCAATATCATCGGCATACGTTAAAAACTGTACAGTCTTGTAGAAGATTGTACTAGGTCTATTTAGCTCTGCAGCTCGTATTATGTATCAAATTGAAGAAATCTCACGTTAAAGAGTCTCCTTGTCTGAAACCTCATTTGGTATCGAACGGCTTGAAGAGGTCCTTCCCAATTCTAACTGCGCTTCTGGTATTATCCATGTACAGTTTACATAGCCGTATGAGTTTTGTGGGGATATAAAATTCAGATATCAAATAGCTGTCGAAGGCAGCTTTAAAATCCATTAAAAGGTGGTGTTTATCGATTTTTCTCTCTCGGGTCTTCTCCAAGATTTAGCGCATGGTGAATATCTGGTCAATAGTGGATTTGCCAGATTTAAAGACACACTGATAAGGGCCGACCAGTTTATTGACGGTGGGCTTCAATCTTTCATGCAATATACTAGATAGGACATTATATGCGATATTAAGGAGGCTTATTCCACGATAATTGGTGCAGACCGTGGAGTATCCCTTTTTTGGATTGTGCAGAGTACACTTAGGTTCCATTCGTCAGGCATGCATTCGTCCGACCATCTTCTGCACGTGTTGTAGTCGATCGTTCGACCATTTCGACTGGTAACTGGCGAATTACACGCGTGATATTTTGCTCCAAGGCCTGAATCGAAGCGGGATTGTTTGCATAGCTGATAGCTTTAGACTTTACATATCCTCACAGGGAAATTCTAACGGAGCGCTCATACGATCTTGGTGACCAATCGACGTGAAAGTATTTGCTCACCGAAGTATTCTCCCAATAAATTCATTGATTGATGCGATGTGTGGGAAGTGGCCCCGTCTTGTTGAACTCAAACATAGCGGAGATCACGAGCTTCAATTTCAGGCATCAAATAGTCGGTTACCATGGCGCGATAGTGGTCGCCATTGACGGTTACGTTCTCACCGGCATCATTTTTAAAGAAATATGGATCGATGATTCCACCGGCCCACAAACCACAGCAAACCGTTGTCTTTTCCGGATGAAATGGCAGCTCTTGAATCTCTTCAGGTTGCTCTTCGTCCTAAATTCGGCAATTTTTCTTGTTTATGTACCCATTGAGCCAGAAATGGGCCTCATCGCTGAACAAAATTTGGCTCGGAAACGTCAGATCTTCTTGGAACTGTTGCGAATACTACGCTCAGTAGGCCGATTGTGTTGACCATAAGTTGAGCGAAGCGCGCGAAACACATTCTTTACAGAACGTGAATTTTCGTAATAAAGTTAAATGATTTGTGAACGTTGTTCAGGCGTTAGTTTTTTTATGATGAGAAGCCAAACAATACTGAACAAAAATAACATGACAAGACTCACGCGTTATCTGTCAAAAAAAAAAGCTATTGAAAAAAAGTATCTCTACTTGGATCACCCTTTATATCTTTCATGTACATGAAATGGTATATCAACTTTGGTCCGAAGTAAGTATACAAATACAAGAAGGAGTCCCATCAAAATTTATACCGTTATGATCTGAATGACGATCTGAGCTGATTTAGCCATGTCCATCTGCCTGTCTGTCTGTTTGAATGTAAATTTGTCTGTCAGTTATTGAGATATATGTGAATGAAACTTAGTTTGCGGTTGTATTTTTGAAATCTATTGATGATTTGTCGGGATCGATCAGATCGGTCAATGAAATCACATAGCCCCCATATAACCGATTCAGATATGTGATTTTGGTTATTAAATACTTCAATACATCATCTTAGAACATGAAATACACACACGTAAATAAAAATAAAGATAGACACCGAAAATCATCGCAATCGGAAGAGTATATCATATAGCCCAACCGAATCGTTCTGGTATGAGGTTTCGGGTAAAAAATTCGTTAAATTTGGGAAAAAAAATTACGTAAATTCAAATAAATATTGACTTTGATAATCAGCGAAGTCGAATTTTGCATTTGGTAATAAATTTGATATGCTCTTGAATGGTATAAAGACTTTGGAATGGTCGAAGAAACACTTCTTTCTTGTTTTTATTTGAATAACTGTAAATTTTCAGATCTTATGTTTTCAAGAAGCTCGAACTTAATTGATCATAACTAATTTTTTTTAGTGAGAAATTCTGGGAATTACTAATTTTATTGCAATTAAGGACTTGATTGCCTGCCCTCAATGCTCTCAATTAGCTAATTGAGTGTATGTGTAAACAACATTTAATTTAACAAAAATATCTTTTATCATTAATTGTGTTCAGCGGTGAGCTCTTGCACAAGTGCCAAATGCGTTGGAATTATATAATTTCTTAAATACATATAAAAAAATGTACACATGGATGTGCATATGTATTTTACGGCACATTATTTAGCTAGCATTAAATTATCTACCCTGCCGCATTCTTCTTATGGTGTTGCCACAATGAATATTAATGAGAAATCATCACCAGTTTCTATTCAAATCAGAAAATTTCAAGTAACATACATCTTTCTTATCAACAGGCTCACGCACAGAGAACACCACACAGAGTCTTGCTGACGGCGCATTAAGAGTGCTGGTTGGATGGATGGATGGTTAGAGGTGACGTCTTGTGGTTAAGTTTTCTAATTGTTGTTAACGTCGCTTTGAAAGTCAAATTATGTACATACAAGTACATTTATATGCAGGTATGTATGAATGTATATGTGTTTAGTAACCTTGGTAACGTCAAACTACAACAAGTATAAACAATAAATCAACCCTTTTCTAAATAATTTCATCAAGTGTAGTTAGTGAAGAAGGTGCTACCAGTCGAAGTGATGGATTTACGAGCCAACTTGACGTGGGGTGATGTGTTGAGGTGGTAAGCATCAACAAAGATGTAACCCACACGAAACTAAAGCACGCACTTTGTTGCATAAACATGATGTCAATCGTCTAATCAACAAGGTAAGATTCGCCTTTCCCATAAAATTAACCCTCAGCGTGAGTGGGTATAAGTGTGTGTGTGTGTGTGTGTTGTGCTGTTATTTATGCCACAAGCATACCACAATATAAACAGACTTTTGACACCTGATTAGAGATTCACTTGGTGCGTATGAATTTTGACGTGCGATTGAATGCGTCGCTCTGGGAGAGGAAAGTTGTAGCAACAACCAAGAGATGAAGGAATCTTCATTTGTTTGCTTGGAAAGTTGGCGCCACAGTTTGCACAAATGATTTAATACTTTTCGACAGTTTGGTGATGAGATTGCTGTCATAATTTGTTGTAGATAATTTCTTAATGAATATGATTTTTTTTCAGATTTATCATCTTTAGAAGTATGTAGAAGAAAAAAGTCTTGTGGTTGAGAGTTGGGTTGGAAATTTGTAGAAATTGTGAACATTTAAAAAACTGTAGGAAGTTGATGAGTTTTTTTTGTAGAATTTAAAGTCATTTTCTAAGATTTGAAGTTCGGTAAGAAAAATTGAATTAATAAATGAGTTTCTGACATGAGATAAAACCACTTCATAAGTATCAATCAGCCGGTTGTCGGCGGTTTAGGCTAAACTGTAGGTGCCTCCACTTCTCGCACACCTCACATTGGAGGAGGAGAAATTAAATTAAATTCTAATTAATTGGTTAAATAAGAATGGGAAATGCTCCAAGTCCTTGGAAGTAGAAAAAAGAATATTGTAAAAAACAAATAGTTATTCAAGATCCCGGAAGAAGTACTAGTGAAATTGTATTTGAAACATGTTTTGATGGTTTTCTAAGTGTTCCGCCAAAATGGTAGTCGGCGAAACGGGAAACTCAAATAACTAAAAAGACTAGCAAGCTCTTATCGAAGGGTTTTGTACTTGATTTGCACTTCTTACTCTCTGAGTGCATACATAAGCGGCAACAGTGACAAGTGGCCGTGTTACAGCGGAAAGAAAGAAGAAAACACCTAGCAACACGTTCTGAGTGTGATAAAGGATAGAGGCCGAAACTCGTGAGTATGAAGAGCTTGAGAACCTGACCGACAGGGATAATTCTCAAGAATTCTACGAAAAGATGCGGTGGCAGAATGTTTCGAGACCGGTGCGTAGGGCCCAAAGAGGTGACCCAGGGAGTGACTGATGCCTTGAGAATACTGAATTTATGGAGGGAACACTTCTCCAGCCTGCTGAGTGGCGGTGAAAATGGAACGCCAGGAGATGGCGAACCCGATTCCAAAATCGATGACGATGGAACAGAAGTTCCACTGGCCGACTATGAAGTAGTTCGAACAGTAATTTGGATTGCTATCGCACTATTCAAATACTGCAGCGAAGAACTGACGGGGTGTATGCATCAGCTTCTTTGCAGAACATGACCGGATGAAGGAATGGTCGACGATTGGAAACTAAGTGTGCTCTGCCCACTCCGCAAAAAAGGGGGACTCCACAGTCTGCGTGGGAAAAGACTCTGATCGACACACACCTCTTCTTTGCCTTCAGCAGCACCTCTACGCCGCTATGTTTGAATTTGGTATATCTACAAAACTTATACCGTAAACGGCCGGCCGTAAGTTCTGCTTTCTCCAGATTCTCTTGTCATCAAACTAGCAGTTGTTGTGGTTGTTGTTTTAGGGGCTAGCTAACCCCTCCCAGGGTCAGGTAGGTCTAGTCTTAGTCATCAAAGTCATCTAACGGGGACTCGAAAAGCGACTTGATGTAGCAGAGCCGAAAACTTCTAGTAATGTCTTTCTAAGGGTAGCAAATAAATTTTTCTTGAGCACCGTAGATTAGGTTAGGTAGAAGTGTCTGAGTCTAAGAGTATCCTATAAAGGCGCATAAGACACGGCCGTTCTGATGCCACAAAAGGTAAACAAATACCGTTAATGCTAAACCACTTTTCATTCCGAGAATCACTTAGTGCTTGCCAGAAATATAGTAATTCGCCTGCTGCCAATGTCTGAAATCTCATTCGAGTTAGTAAATATATGCGATCTGAGAATTTTCAGTCTGAGAGTGGGAGAAAAAATGAGGAAATGAATTCGAGCCCATCAAGAACAGCAGAGTTTCACACGCTTCAGCCGACCAACGATCCAGACTCCTTGAGTCTAACAGCGACCTTGAAGCGGTAGACCTAATTGCAGTAGCCACAGGCATTCTACTAAAGAAGATACTCATCTTTGATAATAAGAGGGCTATTTCTACTTTTTAAATTAAAGAGTGATCTAAGTAGAGGTACTTTTTTGACAGATCACACGTGAGTCGTCTCAAGCTGTAATGTTACTTTTGTTCAGTATTGTTTGGCATTTCATCATGGAAAGACTTACGCTTGAACAACGTCTACAAATCATTCCACGTTCTGCAAATAATGTGTTTTGCGCGCTTCGCTCAACTTATGGTCAACATAATCGGCCTACTGAGCGTACTATTCGCAACACCATCACCCATCTTGAGAACCAGCATTCATTACTGGATGATATTCGATCGAATAGACCACGTCCAGCACGCCGTGAAGAAAATATAGCGGCCGTATCTGAGAGTGTACACGAAGACCGTGGAGAGTTGATTCGGCGTTCGCAGCAACTCGGACTAACGTATGGAACGACGTGGCGCATTTTACGTCGGAATCTTAAATTCTAAGCGTACAGCTTGAGCAGGAGCTGAAGCCGCTCGACCTTCCCACGCGACATCGCTTCGCTATATGGGCTTTTGAAAAATTCCAAGAAGATCCGAAGTTTTCGAACCAAATTTTGTTCAGCGATGAGACCCATTTCTGGCCAATATAAGGGTATGTAAACAAGCAAAATTGCCGCATATGGGACGAAGAGCAACCTGAAGAGATTCAAAAGCTGTCATTTGATCCAAAAAAAAGCAACGTTTTGGTGTGGTTTGTGGGCCGGTGGAATCATTGGTCCATATTTCTTCAAAAATGATTCCAGTGAGAACAGAACCGTCAATGGCGACCGTTATCGCACCATGATAACCGACTATTTGATGCCTGAAATTGAAGCTCGTGATCTCCGCGATATTTGGTTTTAACAAGACGACGCCACTTCCCACAAATCGCACCAATGATATGCATTTATTGAGAGAACACTTCGGTGCGCAGATAATTTCACATTTTGATCAAGATCATGTGATATCACACCGTTAGACTTTTCCTGTGGGGATATGTTAAGTCTAAAGTCTATGCGGACAATCCCTCTTCGAGTCAGGCCTTGGAGCAAAACATCATGCCTGTCATTCGCCATTTATCAGTCGAAATGTTCGAACGAGTCATCGAAAATTGGGCTTAACAGATCGACAATCTGAGACGTAGCCGCGGCCAATATTTGAAAAAAAAAAAAAAATAAATGACAAAGATAAGAAAGCTATGTCGAAGCTTAGTATGCGGGTATTTTTTTGTAATGTATTGATCATACGGAACCGACCGAATCAGTCGACTATATCATATACCTCCCATACAACCGATTTGTTCAGATATTTGATTTTGGGTCATAAATACTTCAATAAAGCAGATAAGAACATAACATTCGGAAATCTACACACATATAATAAACTAAATATTAGTACAGAAAACCATCGAAATCGGAGGACTATATCATATAGCCCCAATGCAACTGATTCGTTCAGCTATGATGTTTTATGGTTAGAAAAAAGTGAAATTTGGTGGATGAAATTTCGCTACTGACGACAATTGACGCCATTGCATTTTGCAATAAATTTTATATGTTCATGAGATGTATAAAGGCTTCGGCATGGCCAGTGCATGAAAACAGCACTTTTTTCTTGTTTTTACTTATTTTTATGCTATAAGAGATCTTATAATAGATTTTTAACTGTAATTCAATGTAACTGGCTGTGAACTTTGTAAAAGAGGACTACTCTTCAAAGTGATTTCGATAAATTTTTTTTTTCTAAATTGCTAAGCTCGAAATGATCGTGATTTTTCTTCAATTTATTTTAATTTTTTTTTCAATCTTTATTTTTATACCATGTTTTTGTAAGTACTTAGGTATCTAATAGTATTTGTGTGAAGTAGAATTTGTAAAAATAAATTTTGTGTTATTTAACACAAATTCAGTCCTTGGGCCTGGACCAACGACCAAGCTAATAAATATAAACAAATAAATGGCAAATAGCAACAAATAGTTACATACGTGTACACTCACACAGCCTCTTAAATGACATTACTGCGTAGACCTGTATTTTTAACGACATACATACGTATATATGTACTTTTAAATATACACTTCCCCGTACATATGCATTTCCCTGCTGCTCCCCATAAATGGCAATGAAATGCATGAATGTATGAATGTGCATATGTATGTATGTGAATGTTGCAGCGTTTTATAGTGGCTATGGCAACATGTAATTGCACCAACGCGCATAATTCATACGAAATGACCATTTTGAAATCCTTTTATTTTTGTTAGTCCTTTCATGTGCTCACTCACTCGCTCATTCATTTACTCGTTGCTTCGTTCACTCATTTCAACTTTGCTTGATTTTACCAACAAACAAACAAACACACACACACTTACCACTACACCATGCACATAAAATATGTATGTGCAGCTGTAGTGGTTAGGCAAAAGCTCAGAGCATGTTGCGGCCTGCTGCGACTAACTGCTCTTACGCCCGCTGCGCATCCACAATTTTTGAAATAATAATTCTTCGAGATAAATTGCCCCAAAACAGGTGTATGTATGTGCAGTTAAATTGCCATTTCTTTCAAAATCGCGTCGCATAATTTAGCCCAATTTGGGTGGGACAGGGGATGAAAGAACCAAGAGTTGAAGGACCAGCGTTGTTGGGCAGTGCAGGGTCTGAGTGAATCATGAATGGTCTGCTGTTGAGGAATGCTATCAGTCGGCGTAACTAAAAATGTTGATGTGCAGCCAGTGGTAGTAGTAGTAGTAGTAGTAGTAGTAGTAGTAGTAGTAGTAGTAGTAGTAGTAGTAGTAGTAGTGGTAGCAGTAGTAGATGTGTTAGTTGTTGTAGTTAGTAGAATTAGTAGTATTTGGCATTCCATTTACTATAAATTATGCTGACATTACCGAGAATAGCATTTGGTGCCAATGTAAACATTACTTATTCAGCATAAGTTTGAATTCTCTTCAAATGTACGCTTTTGGGTTACCTTCGGTGGCATGATGGCAAGCTATTTTCGTAATTCTTATTCGCTTTGGTCACAAAATTGTGTTGTTTTATTATTAGAGCACATAGCACGTACATATGTATGTATGTATGTAAGTCTGTAGTTTATAATTTAATACCTACTCTAATGAGTTACATAGACTGAATATTTGAATATCAGCTTTTGTTAATTTTAAATCTTTTTAAGCATACTTTAACACACCTGCTCACATTCAAAGGGGTTATCATGAGTTTGTATGCTGGAAATCCGGAGCTGAACTACACTTAGCCGTGGAATTATATACATATAAGCGTCGCATCTATATATATGACGTTAGTAGTTTCCAAAGTGAACTTTATGCCTTAGATAGTAGAGAAAGTCTACCCTGCTCCGAGAGCTTATAGACCGATCAGTTGTAAAATTGTTGCTTGTGGTTGAAATGGTTGACTCCTTCTAAATGAAGTAATCAGAAGAATTGAAAGATTTGTTGATAGAGGAGAGCTCATTCTAGCGGCGAGCTGCCTGCCACCACAGTGACGTCGTATATTCCCTCATTCAACCTTAAACAGAATATACTGAGCATGTTGAGCCTTAGACAGTTCACGTTTTAGTCAGAGAATAAGTCAAGTCCCCGTATCAGTGTGTAGAGTTTATGAACTGTCACTAAAAAAAATACATTCCGATGAAAAATCAGCAAATGCTTTGGATGAGAGACCCTCGTTTTGAGGATGACCCCTGCAAACGTTTCAAGGATCACGATTTGATGCACCTGAAATATTCCGTTCAGCTGAAAAGCAGACATCACCGCTGTCCAGGAAGTGCGATGGGCGAGACAAGAACAGGAGAAAATGGGTCAGTGGAAATCTATTAAAGCGACCATAGCAGTGCAAGTTTTGTGTTGGTTTTCTGGTGGGAGAGAGACTCCGTCGACGAGTCCTGGCATTCACCCCGGTGGATGAAGGTCTGTTAGGCGATTTTAATGCCAGGGTGGGTAAAGAAGGTATTTTTGGCGTAAAAGTCGGAAAATTTAGTCTTTACGATGAAACATTCTCAAACGACCTGAGGTTGATCGACTTCGCCAGGGCCCTAAATTTGGTTGTCTGTAGTACTAGAGTCTAACACCTAAAAATTCATCAAACTACATGGAAAAACACACAACCAAATCGATCATGTTTTGATTGATGGAAGACATGTATCCAGTGTTTTAGATGTGCGTAGTGAAGACACGCACTCGTATATGTGCAGCAAAGAACGACCGCCAACAAACGCCAGGAAGGTTCGACGTTGAAAACCTGCAATGACAACAGACAGCCGAACGTTTTTCTACTCGACCTGCAACGCTCATTATTCCCGTCCTGATATGTTACACGGTGCAAAATCTTGGACGATGTCGCCATCCGATGAATTGGCGTTTTTAGTTTTCAAGAGAAACCCCGCAGACGGTGGAACGACGAGCTATACGTGTTATATGACGACATTGAAATAGTTTAGTGAATCAAAAGACAACGGCTACACGTTATCGGATTTGATGAAAGTACTCCAGCATTGAAAGTATTCGGTGGAGCAACCGCTGGTGGAAGCAGAGGAAGAGGAAGGCCTGCACTCAATTTGAAGGACCAGGTGGAGAGCGACCGAAAGTACTAGGTATAGAAAAGGCCTATAGAGCGAGATTGAATAACTATAAAAAGATACCATATACACGGGCAACCATTGGTGGTCTTATAGTTAACAATTTTAGAAAGATTTTGAGCTCGCTGGCAGATCAACCTCCCATCTCCATTAGCTTGGTATCCAGACATAAGAATATTTTCAATAATGAAAAATCTGAGTAGCTAACCAAGTCAAGGGGTTCCCTTAACGAATCTCAAGCGGAGTTAATATCATGTTTGTACAGAATGATAAAGAGAGAGCTTCACAATGAGAGCAGATAGAAATTTACTCTCATTTGTCAGATAACAAAATCAGATTTGTCTAATGTATGACAGGACAAGAATTAAGGGCCTATTAAATAGGTCCAGGTAATTTATTTATACCTATACACTAACGAAGAATTGGCTCTTTAGAGAGCATACACTTAAATGAGTCAGTTATTGCCACAGCTGAGTAAGGGAAGGGAATAGGTAAATAGTTTTCGATGTTTTCGGTGAGTGTCCAGCTTCATCACATACTCGACATATACTACAATTTTTTAGGTACTCGTCTTCAATGGCTCTTTACAAAAAGTATATCGATTATATGTAAGTAAATAGTTTCATTGAGTATTATTATTACTTTTATAAAATTAAATTAATTGAAAATTCAAATTACTCCATGCGTCTAATTACCCCAAATTCCTCAAAGATGCTGATAATCAAGAATGTTATGGCTTGTAATAAAGGACTTGATATCTCTGCACACTTAAGAAATAAGATTTGATTGGTTCTACAAATCACCACCTTAAAACTGTAACATTCTCCAATGGTGCTCCATACCTAGGTATGGTAAAAGTTCGAAGGGAGGAGAGAATATATTAACTGTAATGGTTTCAGAGCTCCTCGCATCTGAATTTTCTAATAAAAATCTATTTCCTTGAAAAGTGGACGCTGTCGAAGGGAACGTAGGGAGAAAAAGAAATAACGAATAAGTAGGTCTAGTGCTTCCACATACCGGAATATACTTTCTCTATTAAAACCACCTCTACTTTCTAGACATCCTGCGAATAAAGTATGAGATTCCGCTGGCAGCACAAAACTACTGAAATTAGGTTAAATAAAAACAATCAGAAATTAAAACTTAAATTTTTTATTTATTTATTTATTGTTACAATTGATGTTGTTGCAATTTATTTAGGTTTTAGCTGCCCACAGTTGATAAACGTACTTAAACCAAATTTCTACTGTGTACTTTACTTCTAATAGGAATTCTCAAAGATAAAGAAGATGAAAACTTGACTCAAGATGAAGAAGACCACGTAAACAACGAGCGTTTGTGAATTCGATTTTATGAACTGTTTTAATTTCTTCCAATCATGTGTGTCCACTTCCGTAAGGCTGCAGCTGGGAGCAATGCGAAAGATGTAACGTCCAATCTGCAGAAGGCCGGCCACTAGCAATGGTAGTGCTACGCCGGTTCGTAATTTTCTGTGCATACTCTGCCCTCAGCCAAATACACTTTACCTAGCGTGTTGAGATGATTTCTCATGTTTTTTTTCTTTTTAGTGATAGTAAGAACTAGATCTCTGTACTTATACAATCCAAGCTACTCCACAATAATATGATAGTGATACGTCCTACGTTGAAAATGCTCCAGAATTTTAAGTGTTTCTCCATGAACAAAATTTTAAGGCTCTAAAGAGTCTGAGATAAATGATCATGACTGCCTCGCCAGCTGATAACTGACTCTTTATATGCCCTCACTCATTTGGACTTTGTGTAGACACACTTAATTCCCGCTTGGAAGTCTACCAGAAGCCTTATAGATGTTCCAATAAAAGCGGTTTACCATTTAACACATTCAGTAATGCCCACAACCTCTACTTGGAACGTAGATTTCTAGTCATAGAGTTTAGGTCATTGCCTGTCTGGCTGTTAGACCCCATAGTATAGATGTGGATATCTTCAGTAATAGTGATGATCTTCGTATCTGCCTTTACCGAAGGTTTCCTTTACCCAGTCGCATTGTACGTTTAGCCCTAGTTCTGTTGTAAGATTCTCTATACTCTCACTGTACTCAGTCGTCATGTAATTTTAGGCTATTAGCTGATAGGGCTGCTTCGTACTTCACTTATAAATTGATTGGCCTGAATAATTTCCAGGGCTTTTGTTGAGACAGTTCCCATAGCGCCAAATATACTCAATAAACAGGCTCGTTGCACCTGTTTCGAAGGTTTATCTTTTAGTGTCGCCAACCTTACTAGTGCTCCACATATTAGTATAGGTAACTCAATACACCATAAAAGGTCGATATGTTTCTTTCAGCAAAATTTTTAAAAAAATAATTACTCCGAGCTATGTGACCCAGTTGGAAGGAACAGAGTTATTCATCTTGTGGTTTCCAAAATAAACGTAAATAAAATGCATTTAAAATATTTTTTTCAATTCTTTTTTTATTGTAAAGTTTAAACCTTGACATTATATGTCATCATCATCATTCAAATGACTGTCTGTCTGTTTGAGGTAATTTTCGACAAATTTTTGACACTTATTGGGCGGTACCGCAGACATCGCAGAGGTTTACAAGTATGGAATCTTGTGAATTTTACAGGAAAATGTCAAACTCACATTTGCCTGTAAATCTCAGGGTTTGACTGTCAAATAGAAAATCATAATGGCTGCCCGCAAGTTGACAGGCAAACTCGACGATGCGGACATCGATGGAATGAAAAATTTGCGCAATAAATACAGAGGCAATGGAAGAATCAACAAATAACAGAATGTCACACCAAAAAGCAGAGCAAAGAATCTGACAATGCGAATCAAGATGGAATTAGAGAAATTCAAAATGCGAATTGGGTGGGTAATGAGAGAATAGCAAACTTTTAAAAATCAGGTGATCTCAGCTGTTTTCGAATGTAAACAAATAAAATGGCGGCCAGACCTAACATGACGAATGTTGGTTTTCTAGTGTTCAAGAGATGAAGGTTTATCCAAATAAATACAGTATTTCACGTAGGCCACAAAAAAGTTCAACGGTGTCGATTCACTCACTCATATTCGCTTGTGTTGTGTGGAATGTGGCACCATATTGTTCGTCTCACATATTGTCTAAATCTTGTTCTTCTATTGCAGGCCAAAAAACTTCAGTTATCAAACGATTATAACGCAATAGTAACAGTCTTCCCGTTATCGTTTTTAAGGAAGTAAGATTCAATCACACATCCGGACCAAACAACGCACCAGACAGTAAGTTTTATTGGGTGTAATTGGTCTCTCGAGAATTCTCGAAGCCCCAAATACGACAATTTCACTTATTTACGTATCCACCATGTGATAAATATGCCAATCGACGTAACTAGGGCGTTGGTGAATTTTCAGCTGTCTTCGGTTGTTGTGTGAGCTGGAATTTATATGGATGAAGCCCAAGTGCAAAATAATAATGTGCCGTTAGAAGGTCCCAGCTCTTCAAGTTTGACGTATGCCAAAATACAGTCCTGCACTTTCGAAACCAATAAATGAATTGTGATATTTTTCTTTCAGGATGGTGCACTTAAATTGGTCTTTTTTACTTTTGTTTTCCTCGTGAAGAGGCAGAAATCTGCTTTTACCGCGCTAAGAATGAGCCTCTGACCCTCAGCTCAATCAATTGGCTTAAACTTTACTCTTGATAGTTTGAGTTACTTGAGCTTAATTTTGGTTATCTAAGTGTTAAAATGGTTTTTTTCTGGTTTTTTGAGTTTTCAAAAACAATATGCATCTCTAACATAGTAAGTCGATCTGAGAATTATGAGTAAATCAGCCAGGACAAGAGCCAAATTGTAGTACAAGAGAGTACTTGCGTTCACTCCTTAGCGGGGAATGACAGCCCCACCCCTTGTTTTTCTGACGTGAAATAAAAGCTCGTCATAAGAATCCATCTGTCGTTTGGAGGCGCCTTAGCAAGTGTCCCTCCATTAGACAAAAACATCGCATTCCACAATTTGGTGAATCGGCACTAACAAAAATCTCTCAAGCGATTATATAGCGCCAATTTTAGTTATGTATAAACAATTTGTTTGTGCAACAAATATATGTATATATGTACACCTCACTTCACTCCATTCAATATAAATAACTGATTTTTAATGCATTACTGCTGAAATATTTAAAAGATTTTCTTTTCCTTCCCACCCTTCCCATAAAAGAGTGTCGCATTTTGTTGTGTTTACATGATTCAGGCATGTAAGCGTTTCAGGAAGATAGTACATCTGCAGCGGTGCTTCACGTTTGGAGTTAGGTACACTTAACGTGTACACTCCTCTCGCCACCGCCGAAAATATCACTACTGAAGCTGCGTGCAATAAACGAGAGAGAGAGGCGCGAAAATCTATTCATACATAAAATGTGCCATAGCGTGCATTATTTTAATGTCACTGATAAATCATTTTTATGTTAGTGCTAAATCAAAAGACAACCACACAGCAGCAGCAGCGGCAAAGTAGTAGTGTCCGTAGTATTGCAGCAGCAGCATTTGGTGCACTTACACACGCGCACACGCAGCTCACATGTATTTAGTCAGAGGACAATGTGGCCTTTTTCACTTCACGCGGCCATGTTGCATTACCGGAATTTTCGCACATATTGTAGGCAGGCACACACACACATCTAGACGAACAGTAATTGCAACGGATAGGTGTATGGGCATGTGTGTATGTGTGTGTGTGTGTGTGTGTAGATAGTTCGGACATTCAGCCAATGGGTTGAAATGAGTGAGTACATTTTGGCTCCCAACTGATGCACATACTGAAGTTTGATGTAGTTTCTGGTAATTCAAATACATATGCACGTGTATACATATATGTACATAAAGCATCCTCAAATGAATTATATACAGCACTTGCACGGATTCATGCCAACTTCTAATTATTTCACAGGATGCATGAATGCAGAGAATCCTATCTACTGCTATTGTTGTCGCGTTTTTCACATATTCTTATATAAGTACTAATACATACAAGTTTTATATTGTATATATGCATATGTATCTATTTATGTATTTTTTAATATGGCCTAAATTGTAACATTCGTACTAATGGCGAACAGAGCAACTTTAGTTTTTGTTCACTAGAATATTATTTATTTGTATATTGTTGTAAATGTATCCTTAGGACGATTTGTGTAAAATATTGCTTGGAGGACTAGCAAATTGCAAAATGAAATAAGAAACAAGAAAGAAGCGTTTCATGAGCATATCGAATTTATTGCAAAATTTAATGCAAAATTCGATTTTGATGATTTCCAGTGTGAATATTTATTTGAATTAACCTGTGTAGCATACCAAATTTCACACTATTCGCTATTTCTTTGACAGTTTTTGAGCCAAAAACTCATATCTGACCAACTGGGTTGTTAGGTAACATAGTTGTTCGATTTCGATGATTTTCGGTGTCAATATTTATCATAATATCCGTGTGTAGAATACTAAACTTCACACTACTACTAATACTTTTCTGGCGGAGTTTTGACCCAAAACCCCGTATCTGAACGAATCGATTGTGTAGTAACTAATTAATATACCTATAGTCTTTCGATTTCGCTGATTTTTGGTATCAATGTTATCTTCACCACATGTGTGCGGAATACCTTTTCATAAATGCGTTAATGAAGTAAAGGGTTACACATTTAGTGGTTTCGAATATGCAGGGCTGTATTTTGACATCTGTGAAACTTAACTTTCAAAACAGACATGTTTTGTTTTAGTTGAAAGTCAGTCATTTATGAAAATAGATCGCTTAGACACCGCACAACTCGTTAAAACTTTTGAAACCAACTATAAAAATGGTGATTCAAACGTGGCCACGTTTTGTGCTTTAAGAAGAGATAGTGGTGCACATAATCGTACAACTACTCAAGCAATTGGTAAAATTTTTAAGAAATTTGAAGAGACTGGATCGGTTGCAGATATTGCAAGATATCATCGTTTTTGTCACTCCACCTCAAATATCGCTGCTGTAAGTGAAAGTGTAGCCGTATACCCGAATGTGTTTACTTCTCGACGTTCTCAAGAGCTTAGACTTTCTTATGGCACATTATGACGTATTTTATAATTGGACTTACACCTACATCCATATAAAGTCTAGCTCACACAACAACTGAAGCCAGCTGACCATTCACAATGCCAGAGTTACGTCGATTGGGTGCTTGAATAACAAGCAGTGGACTCAATTTTAACAACAAAATTTTCTTCAGCAACGAGGCACATCTCTCCCTTGGTTGATATGTAAATGAATAAAATTGTGTTGTGTGTAAAAAAGAAACAACTTACAGTTTTATGCGTTCTTTGGTCCGGAGGTGTGACTGGGCCTTACTTCTTTAAAAACGTACAACTACTCATGCAACAGCGAGACTCTCATTGTTGATTCGGAGCGTTATAACCGTTTCCAAACCGACCCTTTTTGGACTGCAATTGAAGAGAAAGATTTAGACAATATGTGGTTCGAACAAGATGGTGCCTTATGCCGCACAACACGAGCGAATATGGCTTTATTGCGAGAGAAATTTCCCGGCAGCGTAATCTCTGGTCTTGGCGATGTTAATTGACCACTGAAATCGTGCGGTTTGACACCGTTGGACCTTTTATTGAAGGGCTACGAAAGAGCTTGTTCATGCGGGTAAACCTTTAACTTTTGAGCACTTGAAAACCAACATTCTTCAAGTTTTGGCTAAGATACCGCCAAATATGTGCCAATCGAAAATTATCTCAAACGCATCGAGTTTGCAAAAATTCACGAGGCGGTCATTTGAATGATGTAATGTTTCACATATAATGCCAAGGTTTAAACTTTATAACAAAGATAGAATTTCATAAAAAAATTATTTTAAATACAGTTTATTTATGTTTACTTAAAAAAACCAAAACGGATTACACTGTATTTATGACGCAAAATCACATAACAGAGCAGATCGGTTATATGGGAGCTATACGATAAAGTGTATCGATCTAACCGATTCCCGCATGCCAAGTTTCATTAAAACGCAGCTCTTCATACTGATCATATCAGTATATATTTTGATGGGTCTATCCATTCTCCTGTAGCACCGTTTATATATATATATATATATATATATTCGAAATATAATAACTGAGGGCGATGGTCAGAGAAGGTGGTGCCAGCAGAATGAATCTTTACTTATTAGTAGTACAAAAACATAAAAACACTCCTTATTTTAAAAGAAAACTCTAAACTTGTATATAATTTTTTTTTCCATTTTATTTATAAATTTTTTAATATTATCTCCATATAATAAAGGCAGAAAGGGCTAACAGCTATCAAAATAAAGAGTGCTCTATTGTATAACTGTAAATATGAATGGCACAAAAGAGAGAATCGTCAAAAGAGGATCACAATAAATATTATGATGTCCTTTTTATTTTATTTGGCGGAAGTCAGAAGTACTATGAGTGCGACACATTTTTTACTTATTCACTTTTTATATTTTTTTCTGTTCGCCTGTACGCTATGTTGGTCATATTATGTGATGTTGTAGTACGCTTTTGTGCCCTTTTTACGCGAATGAGAAGATATTTTAATGTTTATTTATATTTTTGGTTGTATAAATCCGCAGAAGAATAAAGTAAAACACTATAAAAGAATTTAAGGAAGGGTTAAATTCGGTTGAAACCGCATATTAGTTACATGAGAGTTTCAGTTATGCAATAATTTAACTGCGTGCTGGCCATATCATAGAATGTAAATATCAATGAAACATATTCGCTAAGTAGGTTTATAACTTCAATTTTCCAAATTAATTGGATTTGAGGCTCGATAATTGCAAATTCTATGTATATATAAGAGCTGAGTTAGTTTCTAGAAACAAAACGCTTTCGATTTCTATCTGTTATATAGTTTGCTCATATTAAATATTTAGATCATAGGGACTACAGATGTGAGAACTTGGGCCGGAATTAGACCTTCTGTCCTGACAATTAAACATCACTGCTTATGCATACATATCGATATACTATTAAATGTGAAGAGTTCACTTACCTTAACCTCTGCCATCCTAACCAAAAACGAGGTTAAGACATTGAAAATATAAGATAATTTCTTACTTCTCTTAATTTTTACAGATTCAGTAGCTTCACATAAAAAAATCTAAACTTTTCTGTATGTTTTCCTATCATAATGGCCAGATCTACTAATCCTTTATGCAGCGAATTTCACGTCACATCTTCGTACCACAATCTGAGTTCCCCTTGACTTGAGCCAACTCGTGTATTATTCCGCCTTATCGTTCGTAGGTAAATTCTATAAGTTGCTGGGGAACTTATCCATCTATCCGGCATTTGCTTTATTAATCTCCTTGTGAACAGAAATCTCGGGGAGTATTAGCTTGTTCTGCTTGATTTTCTCTCAGTAACCGAGTAACCATTTTTTTCTTTCGTCAAGGAATGTCAACATGACATGGAAAAAGCTCCTCATAAAAATCCATCAGCCGATCGAATTTGGCTTAAATAAACTGTAGGAGCATCCATTTATTGGGGAAAAATCAGGACATATACTACAAATTAGGGGAGGAACTCGGCAGAAAATCGCTTCAGCGGTTGTAAAGCAACATTAGGGTGGTCGTTAAAAAATTAAATTTTTGCGGCGCCCCCTATAAAGCTTCCTTTTAATGAAAAAAAACTGGGTTGCTTTTTTCTAATTTTTTCAAGTCAAGACAACACGTGCCTCAAGATGATTTATGTAGAGTATCTGATACAAATTTTGCAATGTAAACTATACAAATCTTTTATATCTTGAGGCACGTGTTGTCTTGACATAAAAAAATTATAAAAAATTTAACAGTGTTTTTTTTTTATCAAAAGGAAGCTTTTTAGGGGGTGCCGCAAGAAATTTAACTTTTCACGAGCACCCTAAACAACATATATAAGTATATATTTCTGACTTAAGAAACATTGCTCTGATTAGATTGTTGTCTGAGAGAGAGTATTATGGACGAATTTCTAGAGAACATATTTCTGACTACTCCTCTTAAACTTGGAAGCAGTAACAACATAGCACAGTTAACAGTTAACACCGCCAGTTGGAGTCGATAAAGCTATTCTTCCTTTCCAGATATGTTCGTCCGGATATTGAACTGTTATATTTCCTGCTGATATTAAACAAATATTTCCGAGTATCCCAACAGTTGTTGACTCAATTGATTTGACCTCCACAGACGAAGGACCGCTGATGTTACTTTTCTAGTTGGACTCTTTGGCTAATTTTAGAAGATTATAGGAGAGCTTTAGACAGAATTTGTGTTCAATACTAATGGATAGGTCTCGCAATTTTGCGTTTTTAAATTATAAAAAAAATATAAATAAATTTTTTGCACATTTTAAAATGTCTCAAAATCTCTTTTATTGTTGAATCTCTACTTTATTCATATCGCTGTCGTGGCTGGCTTCACAGTAGTCTATTTTATCAAACAAATTTAGCAACATCTTCTTGATTGTGTGACCCTCTATGGCTGCAATGGCCACTTCAAGTCCTGAATCGTCTCAGTATGCTTGACGAACGGTTTCACACCAAGAATATTCCAACAGAGTCAATTCGCATCTGTGAGGCAGCTATGCGAATTTCGACACAGTGCTCTAAAGATCGATCGGAGCTTGTCAGTGTGGCTTTAGACCAGATATTCACCCAGCGCCAAATCTTGGAGAAGACTCTTGAGAAAAGAATCGATACACAACACCTTTTTATCGATTTTAAAGCTGCCTTCGACAGCACCTGACGCTGGATAATACCAAAAGCGCAGTCAGAATTGGGAAGAACCTCTCCGCGCTGTTCGAGGTTTCAGACAAGGAGAATCTTTATCGTGTGATTTCTTCAATTTAATGCTGGAGAAAATAATACGAGCTGAAGAGCTAAATAGACCAGGTACAATCTCCTACAAGAGTGTGCAATTGTTGGCGTATGCCGATGATATTGATATAATTGGTCATAACAACCGCATCGTAAGTTCTGCGTTCTCCAAGTAAGACAAAGAAGCGAAACGAAGGGGTCTGATAGTGAGCAAGGACAAGACGAAATATCCCCTGTCATTAAATAAGCAGTCATCGCATTCGCGACATGGCTCGTCTATCTGGGAACTAGCATTAACAACACCAACAATGTCAGCCTTGAAATCCAATGCAGAATCACTCTTGCCCACAGGTAATACTTTGGACTTAGTAGGCAATTGAAAAGTAAAGTCCTCTCTCGACGAACCAAATCAAACTCTAAAAGTCCCTCATCATTCCCGTCCTGACATATAGTGAAGAGGCGTGGAGATGTCGACAGCCGATGAGTCGGCATTAGGAGTTTTCGGGAGAAAACTTTTGCGGAAGATTTATGGCCCTTTGCGCGTTGGCAACGACGAATACCGCAGATGTACGAGCTATACGGCAACATTGACATATTTCAGCAAATCAAGAGACAGCGGCTCCGTTGGCTAGGTCATGTCGTCCGAATGGATGAAAGCGCTCCAGCTTTGAAAGTATTCAATGGAGTACCCGCTGGCGGAAGCAGAGAAAGAGGAAGATCTCCACTGCGCTGGAAGAATCAGGTGGAGAGCGACCTGGTTTCACTTGGTATTTCCAACTGACTCCAAATAGCAAAGAGAAGGAACAAGAAGAGAAAGAATATCGATTGTAACATTGGCTGTGTGGCACATTAGCCGTATTGTTGAAACCACGTCCATGTAGTTCTTTTCAACATTTGGAAAAAAATAATTTCTAAGCATGGCACATCAACGATCGGCATTGACGGCAACGGCAGCTTCTTCTTCGTTTTCGAAGAAAAGGGGAGCAATATTGCCGCACGAAATAGTTACTCGTTAATGATGTATTGACTTTTTCATTAATCAGTTGGAACGTATGAGATTTGTTTTATCCATAACGAGCCAGTTTGGTGAACTCGCTACACAAATTGATCCACAAACTGTATGGAGGTGAGTTATTGCGCACGAATTTCGTGCACGATGACAAAGCGTAAAGACCTAATAAAATCAGTCTAACTTTTCCAAAAAGCACCACAACAATTTAAAAAAAAATCTAAATGAACGAGAATACTCAAACAACTCAAAAATTTTTATATCAAAAAACAAAGTAATGAAGACTTCTTATTCTTCTAGATTGGCTTCAACCGTGGACATGGCCATAGTCCTATTTCGTCTAATATAAGGCTACTTTGACCTCCGTAGAATAAATTTTCCCGAAACTGTCCCAATTTTTACTCAAGGTATTTGTAACACGAGCAGATGCTGGATTATGGAACAGAAATTTGATTAATTTATGCCTAGTCATGCCTTTAGCTTAACAAAATTAATTTACCCTATGCTCTCCGTACAGTCTGGTATAAAAATAATATTCTACTACCAGTTAAGGGACTAACAGCAAAAAAAAAAACACATTTCGGTACAAACGATCATAAAAAATAGGAAAAGTATACGAAAAAAAATGGAAAACTCAAAGGAAATAAATATAAATAAGTAATGTGTCCTGTTGAGGTTTACGTAAAAGGACAAAAGATACCTTACTAACACTGCGAGTACTCGTATATCGCCAACAATGGCAACTGTGGACCGACAATTAAAATGGACATACCAATGTTAATGGGTACATATGTATATACTCGCTCATACACACATACCTACTTACTTACAATCTAAAGCTAAGCAAAAAAAAAAAAGGGCGTCAGGAAGTAATTTACAATGCGACGCAGTGACAAGTGAAAGGAAAGGTGTTTGCAGAGAAAAAAGGATATCAATAAATGCTCATTTGCGTTTGTTGCGCGCGTGTGTGTGTTTGTGATTATTTGGGTGCTCGTCTGATGGCTATTTGGCAAAAATTTTAGTCATCCATTGCCGCGGCGTAAGTCGACAAGATTTATTTTCAATTAAAATATATTAACGCATAAAAATAAAAAATATACTTTTTTTCAATTTTTTTCTCGAGTGATTTGTGATTTGTTGAGAAATTGAAGGAATCCATTTTCATATGTGCTTCGGGTTTTCTTCAATAATTCTCCACATCTGTATATATGAAAATGATATGACGGCGATATTTGACCAAAAGGCTAAACCGATTTTGATTCGGTAAAAAAGCTGTCTTGAACTTCCGTGTGTTATTGTGTAGTTCCGTAATGGGGTGTATTTTTTGGTATGCAGTTACAGTTGTTTTAGTGGAGGCACTCGCACATATTCGGCTTAAGGGTTCCCTGGAGTCTTTTTGCAGCGTCTGTTCATCAGAGCTGCAGCTGAATGGGTGTCGGTCTTGAGACAAGCACCTTGTTATATAAATAATTTAAACCTGGATTAGAAAGGCGCCACTGCCCATCTGGTTGATGTCCTCGTAAGGCTAAATGCTGACATTATCGCCGTCCAAAAAGTGCAATGGAGGGGACAAAGATGGAAATGTGTAAGTCTAAGGGACATATCGTAAGTAAACGTTTCGTCACAATCGACATCAAAGCGAAGTTCTTCAACACATCGCTGATTTACACTCACATTCCAACGGAATCGAAGTACAATGTGAAACAAGTTGCTTCTTGCATTGCTTGCGTAATGTTGGGCAAAGAGGGTACCTTCGGAAACGTCCCTAAATGAGCTGGGATTAATTAACTACGCCGGGCCCTAAATATGGTCGTCTATAGTACAAAATTGGTGGTCGCAATAGCCAAGTGGTTAACAATTCGGAAATCCTGAGTTCGAGTCCAGGTTCAACCAACATCCAAAATTATAGAAAATAAATTTTTCTAATTGCGGTCGCCCCTCGGCAGGGAATATCAAGCCCTCCGAGTGTATTTCTGGCCGTTCGGAGGCGGCTTAGAATAAACTTTAGGTCCCTTCATTTGTTGATGCAAACATTAACCTCAAATTGAGGGAGGAGGTCGGTCGAAAATCGCTTTAGTGGTTACAAAGCGCTATACTATACTATAGTACTATATATAGTACTAGATTCTAGCGCAAGCTGATATGAAAAACTTGCAACTAGATCGATCACGTAGGGATAAAGGGACGACATGTCTCCAGTGTTCAATACTTGCGTAGGTTCCGAAGACGTAACATCAATTTGGACAACTATCTTGTTCCAAAATCGACTGTCAACAAACACTATTACTATTAAAAAGTCTACCCGATTTGCCCACTTGCTCTTCGCGAGAACACATGCAGCTCGATATTAAGATACTGTGGAAAGACATGGACCGGAGCATACTCATGTGGGAACCAAAGAAGTAATCGAGTGGCCGATGTTCAGACTGTGTTGAGTTTTTAGTGGGAACTCTTTTTCAATCTGAGGAAAAAATTACAAAATGGCAGAAGCCGGGAGCATACCATTTGTGCTATTCAAATGAAGCAACGAAGAGCAGGCAAGGTTCTCATCATATGAATTTAAAACTGAGGTATCTTAACCGTCAATTAACATAAATAACTGGCGAATGGCATGCGTGATGTTTTGCTCCAAGGCCTGAATCGAAGCGGGATTGTCCGAATATACTTTGGACTTTACATATTCCCACAAGAAAGAGTCTAACGGTGTGATATCACACGATCTTGGTGGCCAATCGACCGGCCCAAAACGTGAAATTATCTGCTCTCAATGTGTTCTCTCAATAAATCTATTGATTGATGCGATGTGTGGGAAGTGGTGCCGTCTTGTTGAAACCAAATGTAGTGGAGATCACGAGCTTCAATTTCAGAAATCAATAAGTCGGCTATCATGGCGCGATCATGGTCGACATTCACGGTCACGTTCTTACCGGTGTCATTTTTGAAGAAATATGGACCGATGGTCTCACCGGCCCACAAACCACACAAAACAGTTTTTTTTTTTGGATGAAATGGAAGATCTTGAATTTGATCTGGTTGCTCTTCATCCCAAATGCCAACATACCCATTGAGTCAGAAATGGGCTTCATAGCTGAACAAAATTTGGCTCGTACGTAGCATCTTCTTGGAACTTGGAAAAAGCCCATAAAGCGAAGCGATGTCGCTTGGGCGGGTCGAGCGGAATCAGTTCTTGCACAGCCTGTATTTTATACGCTTTCAATTTAAGATCTCGACGTAAATATACGTCAGTCCGAGTTGCTGCGAACGGCGCCAAATCGACTCTCCACGGTCTTTGTGTACACTCTCAGCTACGGCTTCTTCACTGTTTACTGGACGTGGTCAATTCGGTCGAATATTACCCAATAATGAATGTTGGGTCTCAAGATGGGTGATACTGTTGCGATTAGTATGCTCAATGGGCTGATTGAATGGCCATAATTTCAGCGAAGCCCCCGAAACACATTCTTTACAGAACGTGAATTTTCGTAATAAAATTGAATGATTTGTAAACGTTGTTCAGGCGTAAGTCTTTCCATGATAAAATACCAAACAATACTGTACTATAACATGACAGCTTTACACGACTCACGCGTGATCTGTCAAAAAAAGGCTATGGAAAAAAAGTACCTCTACTTGAATCAGCGTTTATATCAACTTTTGTCATTACAAGGAAACATGCTTATATGACATATATGTATGTATATTTGCCTTAATCCTAGTGGTGAAGATGATTTTAATAAGTGTGAAGATGATTTTTCTGGTGCACATACAATTTTAATTGCTGCCGACAAATGTTAATAATAGCTTAGTGGACTTCCTGTCTAAGTATGTATGTATTTTTGACTCCTTTGGTATGTTTTTAATAAGTATGTATGTGCTTGTAAACACTAACTCATTCGAATGTGTTATGAATGCGATTTATAGCGCTTTGTACATATGTTTCCACAGCTAAGTATATATCCCCATACATATATATGTCTAAATCCATTGCTTTTGATTGTCCTCTTTGGCTCTGCAGTTTAGATTAGTTGCCATAGTCTAAACGGAATAGGTAGTAGAATTATTCTATGGAATAGTACTTAGTTGTCTTATCATAACGCATTTAATTGTTGCTAGGTATGTATGTTTATGTGCTTGAATGCGCATAGCATGACATTCGATGGAGACATTATAAAAATATGTTACCATTTCTAATACATGAACGTAATTACTTGAACTTGTCTACTAAAAATGACAAACGGAGCTACGTTTTGGCGCTTTTAATATTTTGGCGTATAGACCACTCACGTATATACATATGTATGTATTCAAATATTCAATTAAAAGCTTTGTTCATATGTATGCATTCAAGTTTATCTATTGTATTTATGAAAACATTAACAATAATGTTTATAGAAAATGTTTATATGAGTTGCTGTAAATAATTTCTACGCACACATGTCCTTGATGGACTTCGTGCATATGAAGTAAAGAAATTAAAAATGTTCATGGGTTTGAGTCTCACGCCAAAGAATTTCTGCTAAAATTTGTTAATGTTTTAATAATGTTCATAGAAACATTACTTTTTCCTTAATTGCGTGCAAACTGTCGCTTTCCGATAGATTATGGAAGAGAGGAAGGGGATCATAATAATTGAAGAACAATTTTGTTCCCCTCATTGGGAAATAAAGAAGACGGAGTAAGGATGAGAAAGCTGCCTTATCACCATACTAATTTGGGCTAGGCATTACCACTACTATAGCTAAGTCCTAATCTTAATTCAAAATGCCTAGCTGTCGAAAATAATTAAACTAAACACCATAAAAATGAATGATAATATCTGCTATATCGGTACGAGAAGCTTTAGTTAGATGTAGACGCCATTACAAAATGCAAATATACCCCAGATAGTGTGCAATAGATATATAGGATTAATTTGGAAAACACCCTCATGGAACAACTACAGATATAGAGTACAATTAAAGCACACCTTCATATCTGGTACAGAGATTGGAAAAGATTAACGGTGTGATATCATACGATCTTAGTGACCAATCGACCGGCCCAAAACGGGAAATTATCTGCTCACCGAAGCGTTCTCTCAATAAATGCATGTCATTGGTGCGATGTGTTGGAAGTGGCGCCGTTTTGTTGAAACCAAATGTCGCGGAGGTCACGAGCTTCATAATGGTCGCCATTGACGGTTATGTTCTCACCGGCATCATATTTGAAGAAATAAGGACCGATGATTCCACCGGACCACAACCAACCCGTGGTTTTTTCTGGATGAAGTGGCAGCTCTTGAATTTCTTCAGGTTGCTATTCGTCTCGAATGCTTTAATTTTGCTTGTTTACATACCCATTGAGCCAGAAATGAGCCTCATCGCTGAACAAAATTTGGCTCGAAAACATCGAACCTTCTTGGAACTTTTCAAGAGCCCATAGAGCGAAGCGATGTCGCTCGGGAAGGTCGAGTGGCGTTCTTGCACAAACTGTATTTTGTACGCTTTCAATTTAAGATCTCGACGTAAAATGCGCCAAGTCGTTCCATACATCAGTCCGAGTTGCTGCAAACGGCGACGAATCGACTCTCCACGGTCTTCGTGTACACTCTCAGCTACGGCCGATATATTTTCTTCACTGTGTGCTGGACGTGGTCTATTCGGTCGAATATTATCCAATAATGAATGCTGGGACTCAAGATGGGTGATGGTGTTGCGAATAATACGCTCCGTAGGCCTATTGTGTTGACCATAAGTTGAGCAAAGGATACAAATTTTTTTAAATAATTTTGCAATACGGGCAGTACGCCGATATTCTGGTTAGAGATGGAACATCATTTCACACACATCGCTGCCTCGGCTGACCTTGCCGTAGCCCCTTTGGCCAACCCAATTTTTCAACACATTTTCGAATGTGTGCAATGGCGAGCTTAAGTTCATTTTTCAAGTTATGAATCGTGTTTGCATGGTTGACGTAGCACTTATACTTCACGGCTCCCTAGAAAAAATAGTCAAACGGAGCCAAGCTGCAGCTGTTGGAGGTAAGTTTTCAATATTTACCATTTTTCTTCAAATATAAATATAAATATTTCGTTAACCGCAAACCTTGTACTGAATATTCAATATTGGAACATTTTAAGTGTCATTTAAGAGTCAAAGGTCAAATAAGCCGTAATTCAAAAGCAAACGGTAGATGACCCACCGACATCTATCTATCTATGCCACAAAACAATTTGTGGCTTTGCGTCTTGATGTTTTCACCAACAAATGGGGGACCTACAGATTATTTTTAGCCGCCTCCGAACGGCTGATGGATTTTTATGAGGAGCATTTATTTCATGTTGGGCAGCCGAGATAGCTGAGTGGTTATCATTGGGTTCGGAAAGTCTGGGTTCGAGAAACATCCAACATTAAAGAAAATTAATTTTTCTAATTGCGGTCGCACCTCGGCAGGGAATTTCAAGTCCTCCGAGAGTATTTCTATCTTGAAATAAAAGGTCCTCATAAAAATTCTTCGGATGTTCGGAGATGGCTTAGAATACACTGTAGATCCATTCAATTCGTTGGTAAAAAAAATCAAGACGCAAAACCACAAATTGGAGGAATTGCTCGGCTAAAAAACATATATTTATTTCATTTTAGGAATACACTCGCAGGGTCTCACATTTCCTGCCACTCAGACCAGAATTCGAAACTTCCCCTTTCGCACTGACAACCTGCTAGGTAAACATAACAAAACGCAGCTTTCAGGACATAGAGACATACAGCGATATAAACTAGCCGACATGATAGGAATGGTAGGGGCAGAACCCTATTTTACCATCTAGTATAACAATTGTAGCAGAGTTATGATCACAAGAGAAACATATTAGGAAAAGGTATTGGTATAAGCTTCTTCTTCTTCTTCTTCTTTGGCGCAGACACCGGCTACGCGATTATAGCAGCATCAACAATAACGCGCTACAGAAATATCAAATGATAACAGGTCGCACTCCACCTGATACTTCCAGCAGAAAGGAGGTCTTCCTCTTCCTCTGCTCCCACCAGCGGGTACTTCATAGAATACTTTCAAATCTTGACCGCTTTCTTCCATTCGGACGACATGACCTAGCCATGATGAACTATGTCAATGTCGTCGTATAGCTCGTACAGCTCTTCGTTCCATCGTCTGCGGTATTCGCCATTGCCAATGCGCAAAGTACCATAAATCTTCCGCAAAACTTTTCTCTCGAAATCTCCTATAGCCGACTCATCGGATGTTGGCATCTGCGCCATATGTCAGGACGGGAATAATGAGCGACTTGTAGAGTTTGGTTTTGGTTCGTCGAGAGCGGACTTTACTTTTCAATTGCCTACTCAGTCCAAAGAAGCACCTATTTGCAAGGGTGATTCTGCGTTAGATTTCAGGGCTGACATTTTTGTTGTTGTTAATACTGGTTCCTAGTTGCGAATGCGATGACTGCTTTTTTGACGACTGGAGATATTTCGTCTTGCCCTCGTTGACTACTGGAGAACGGAGAACTTACGGTGCGGTTGTTATGACCAATTATATCAATATCATCGGCATATGTCAACAATTGCATACCCTTGTAGAATCTTGTACCAGGTCTATTTAGCTCTGCAGCTCGTAATATTTTCTCCAGCATCAAATTGAAGAAATCACACGATAAAGAGTCATCTTGTCTGAAACCTTGTTTGGTATCGAACAGCTAGGAGAGGTACTCCCCAATTCTGACTGAGCTTCTGGTATTATCCAGGGTCAGTTTACATAGCCGTTTGAGTTTTGTGGAGATATAAAATTGAGACATAGGGGTTTAGAGGCAGTGCTGTTGAAGCCGGCTTTGAAATGTGTATCGATTCTTTTCTCTCGGGTCTGCTCCAAGATTAGGCGCACTGTGAATATCTTGGTCAATGGTCGATTTGCCAGATCTAAAGACACACTGATAAGGGCCGATCAGTTTGTTGACGGTGGGTTTTAAACTTTCAGACATTACGCTAGATAGGACTTTATATGCGATATTGGGGAGGCTTATACCACGAAAATTGGCGCATACTGTGAGATCTCCCGGTTTTTCGATTGAGTAGAGCACACTTAAGTTCAATTCGTCAGGAATGCTTTCGTCCACCAAATTCTGCAAATAAATTGATGCATGCATCTTGTCCGTTCTACGCAACCGTCTTTCAATAGTTGTGCCGGCAAGCCATTGATCCCGTCGCTTTGTTATTTTTTAAGCCGGCAATCCCCATTCGAACTTCTTCATAGTCGAGTAGTGGCACGTCCACACTATCGTCATCGATTAGGGTTTCTGTTTCGCCATCTCCGCGGTTTTCACTGTCACTGGCATTTAGCAGGTTGGAGATGTGTTCCCTCCATTCACTAAATATGCGCTGGACATCTGGCACCAGTTTACCTGATTGGTGTAAGCTAGCGCGTCTAAAATGGACAAAAGAACTCATAGGCGATTACAATACTAAAAGATTTAAACAACTAATTTTTACCAGTAAAAATAACTTAAGAATCATTACAGGTATTTTAAGAGGATACTGCAGACCGTGATGCATTCTACATAAATTAGGCATAGGCTTCGACTAAATGTGTCGCTACTGCGACAAGATGATGGAAATGCGCTGCATCTACTTAAAGCATACGAAGAGGTAGCAAGAAGAGGGTTAAAATACCATCCAGTGTTACAGACTGAGATCAAGTACATAATATCCGTGAGCACTATATTTTATAGGCTTCTTAAAGGCACTGAGGCTACTTAATATGTATGTGGGTCACAATAAACCCAATTTGCAAATCCTCTTCAATATATATCTGTTTAATCAAATACATACTGTTTGAAAAAAGTGAAAATTATCTATATTGAAAAGTATTTACATTGATAGATCCGTGATTTATAAACACCTTGGGTTGGTTAAAGAAAGGGAGTTTACCTGATCGTTTTGGCATGACAAGATTGAGGTGGACCACCAATTTTTTTCATCGCTAACGATCTTTAATAATTGTTTGCTGGAATCAAAATAAAGGCCCATGCAAAGAGCCATCTTCTTGAAATAAGTTGAAATAACAGAGATGGCAGAACACTTTAAAGAGTTTCTTTTTTGGGGATTGCGTGGCAATAGATATTAGTTATAAAGAAATATGTAGCACCATTTTGGAAAAAGCTGATATTCTTGTGTTAAAAGAATGGGAATTTTTTGAAGATAATCAGGCTAAAAATAAAATTTTGCTGGAGATTTTTTGATGGTATGAATTTTTTTCGTAAAGCTTAAGAAAAAAAATATTTTTGGTTTCGCATAGCTGTGCTCTCTGAGGATTTAAAAAGTGAGACAACCACAAAAAGGATTCCTTGAATCATTTAAATAAATCTGCCTTTTCTTGTAGCCATAATGCATTTATTATTCATAATTTTCATTTGTTTTTACTTTCAATAACATATTTAAATGTAAAAAAAATAAAATAATTGCTAGTGCGAAATTTTGATAAAATAGCCTCTAAAAAGTAACAATTTGTGCTTAAAACTACGAAAATATAATAAATACTAAAGAAAAAATTGTTTTCTGAAGAAATCAGGCAGTGTAGTAGTAAAAAGAAGCTAGATTTTCGTTTAAGAAAGAGAAATATGTGGTTTGGAAAATTTTCCTGCCACAATTTACTGTTCAGAAAAAAATTATAAAGGGTGATCCAAATAGAAGTACTCTTTTCAATAGATTTTTTTTGACAGATCACGCGTGAGTCGTGTCAAGTTGTTATGTTTTTTTTCAGTATTGTTTGGCATTTCATCATGGAAAGACTTACTCCTGAACAACGTTTACAAATCATTCAACTTTATTACGAAAATTCACATTCTGTAAAGAATGTGTTTCGCGCGTTTCGTTCAACTTATGGTCAACATAATCGGCCTACTGAGCGTACTATTCGCAACACCATCCCTCACTTTGAAACCCATCATTCACTATTGGATAATATTCGACCGAATAGACCACGACCAGCAGTCTATGGAGAGTCGATTCGTCTCGTACGCTGCAACAAAATATAACTTGTGCAAGAACTGAAACTGCTCGACCTTCTCAAGCGACATTGCTTCGCTCTATGGGCTCTTGAAAAGATCCAAGAAGATTCAACGTTTTTGAACTAAATTTTGTTCAGTGATGATATTATATGTAAAGTCTAAAGTCTAAGCGTACAATCCCGCTTCGATTCAGGCCTTGGAGCAAAACATCACGCATGTCATTCGCCAGCTACCAGTCAAAATGCTCGAACGAGTCATCGAAAATTAGACTCAACGGATGGACCATCTGAGACGTAGCTGCGGCCAACATTTGAAATAGATAATCTTCAAAGAATAAATGCCAAAGATATTCAAATAATATTCTTTCCCCATTAAATTTAAATTTTCTGTATTTTTTTCTTTAAAAAAGTAGGGAACCTCGAAATGGATCAGCCTCTACTTATTAGAGCAGATGTCCTCTGAAATTGAATTGCACTCTTCTGTAAATTCTGTAAATTTTCTGGTTTTTATTAACTGACGTGGGCACCGCTTACGCAGATATAGCCGATTCAACACGCCTGTCGTTTCTCCTTAACGCTATCCGGCACCAATTGGGAATCCAACGAAGTTTAGGTCTTCAAACTATAATACTTTCACCCAAGATGATAAGTGGCTTGTAGAGTTTGGTTTGATTTCATCGAGAGAGGACTTTATTTTTCAACTGCCTCCTCGATCCAAAGTAGCACATGTTAGTAACAATGATTTTGCGTTGGCTTGCAGGGCTGATATTGATGTTGATGTTAGTGCTGGTAGATAAGCGAAAGTTTCTATGACTTCAATGATATCAAAATTATCGTCATTTGCCACCCCACCAATTGTGTGCTCTTGTAGAATATTGCATTTTCTCTATTCAGCTTAGCAGTTCCAAATTTTTTCTTCAACATTAGGTTGAAGAAATCATAGGATTAAGAATCACTTTGTTGAAAACTTCGATAGGTACAGAGTGGCCCTTCTTGATTCTGACTGAGCTTTTGGTGTTGCCAAACCAAGCAATGTATGTAAGTTTTGCAAGAATATCAAATTCATATAAAGCGAGAAAGCTTTCTTTTCATGCTGCTGAAAGCTACTCTCAATTCGAAAAGGAGAAGTTGTGTCAAAATCTCTTTCTCCCAGATCTTGTCCAAAAAATTTGGTTCAATAATGACTTAAATTTAAGCTTAAGAAACACTGGTGTAAGCCATTTTGAGGTTTCCAATGGTGAGTTTGGAGAGAAGATATTCCTAATTACTCTACTTTTAAGCTTTCGCCTATCCTCATACATTTCAAAAAAGCCAACTAGATTATCATAAACAACGCCGATTTGTAAAGCGTGTTTTTTATAGAGGTATAGAGCTTTAAGTTGGCATTACTTTTCAAGATGGCGACCGATTTAACAGCTGTCAAGTGATTTATTCTCAGTTTGGTTTGGCAATTCATCACAAATAGACTTACGCCTGAACAACGCTTGAAAATAGTGCAATTTTATTCCTAAAATAATGGTTCTGTGTGGAAAACGTATCGCGCACAATGTCTGCGAATTTTGTTTAGCGATGAAGCGCACTTCTGGTTGAATGGCTACGGCAACAAACAAAACTGCCGCATTTGGAGTGAAGGTAATCCCCCTTTTTCATTCCTGAATTGAATAATCAGGAGATGTGGTTTCAACAAGACGGCGCAACATGTCACACAGTTCGTGCCACAATAGATTTATTGAAAGACATGTTTGGTGACTGCCTAATTTCACGTTTTGGACCTGTGAATTGGCCTCCAAGATCTTGTGATTTAACACCGCTAGACTACTTTCTGTGGGGCTATGTAAAGTCATTGGTCTATGCGGATAAGCCGCAAACGCTTGACCATTTGGAAGACAACATTCGCCGTGTTATTGCCGATATACGGCCACAAATGTTGGAAAAAGTCATCGAAAATTGGACATCCAGATTGGACTACATCCGCGCCAGCCGTGGCGGTCATATGCCAGAAATCATATTCAAAATGTAATGCCACAAAATTATCTTTCGGATAAATAAAATTCATTTCAATCGAATAATCCATCGTTGTTTTATTGCAACTTAAAGTTCCATACCTCTATAAAAAAACACCTTTTATATTGCCACCGTTATTGAAACGTGAAAAAATTTATTTCGGGAAAATTGTTGTGTACTCCAAGAGTGGACTAATCCATTTATCTAGCGAATGGACAATAGTGCTACCCTTTAATACCTTACCAGTAGAAATGGAAAGAGAAAAGGTACGAAAGAACGGAATGGATATCAGATCTTTCATCGTCTCTAACAAACTTTTGTTCTCCAAGTCAATTAATTGAGCATACAGTTCTTTCTATTCAAGCGCCATGAAGAAAAAGTCAAAGGTTGATAAAATGTTGCTTTTTGAAAGGAAATAATACGAGTTGAAGCAAAAGTTTCCGGACACTGCTCCAGCAAAATCAACCATCAAGAATTGGAACGAAGACGGTGAACACAGTGGACGCCTAAAAGAGGTTGTTACCGACGAAAACATCAAAAAAATCCATAAAATGATTTTGAGTGACCGTAAGTTGAAATTGAATGAAATACCAGGCACTCTGAAGATATCAACCGAACGTGTACATCAAATCATTCACGAATATTTGGGTATGAGAAAGCTCTGTGCAAAGTGGGTGCCTCGCGAGCTCACTTTTGACCAAAAACAACGACGGGTTGATGATTCGGAGAAGTGTTTGGATATGTTCAAGCGTAGTAAACCCGAATTTTTATGTCGATATGTGACAATGGTTGAAACATGGCTCCATCATTTCACTCGGAAGTCCAAATCGACAGTCATCCGATTGGACTGTACACGATGAACCCGCTCCAAAAAGTGGAAAAACGCAACAGTAGGCTGGTAAGGTTATGGTGCCTGTATTTTTATTACATAGCGCTCTTGGACCGTTTAAAGGACGACATCGCCGAAGAAACGGCCGCATTTGAAGAAAAAGTAAGTACTCTTTTACCAAGACAATGTACCGTGTCCCAAGTCAGTGAAATCGATGACAAAAAATCATGAATTGTACTTCGAAATGCTTCCATATCTACCATATTTTCTAGATTTGGCCCCCAGCGCCTATTTTCTGTTCTCATATCTCATAAGAATGCTTGCTGGGAAGAAATTTTCCTCGAATGAAGAGATGATCGCCGAACTGAGCCCTATTTTGAAGCAAAAAAATCGTACTACAAAAATGGTATCGAAAAGTTGATGGTTGCTATAATTAGTGTGTCACCCTTAAAGGTAACTATATAGAATAAAAGAAAAATGAATTTTGCAAAAAAATTTGTTTTACTATGGTAGGCCGGGGACTATTCAATTGACCAGTAGTACACATACAGTGGCGGATAAAAGTCCACAAACACCACCTGTTTTCGTTGAATTGAAAGTCCATAAGGTTTATTGGAAAATTTAACGATGCGGTTTATTTCAACTAATTTCCCTTATCATAAAAAAAAATTGAGTTTTTAACATAAAATAATAAAACTATGACAAAAAAACGTAAATCCAACATTGACAAAAGTCTACATACAGTACATACATAACTTATCTTAGCGCGAAAACTTTAGTTAATATCAGGTAACATGAGCTTTTTAGTGTTTAAGCCGTCGTGGCATCGAAAATACTAAATTTGTCAATTCGGAAGAAGTAATACTGTCCTAAGCTTCGATAAGACGTTTTTTGAGTAAGTCTGAGCTGGAAATCTGATTTTTTCCAAATTTTTCGTTATAAAATCTCCCAGACATCTTCAATAGAATTTAACTCTGGGCTTTGAGGTGATGTGTATAGTTGCCTTGGAGCATGACAAAGCAACCAATCCTTAACAATATGGACACTATACTTTGGATCGTTATCCTGCGCACAGATCCAGCCTAACAAGCTCCTAACTGCCCATCGAAGACTTCAGAATAGCATCCAACAATGACTTATATTTGAACCGATCCTTATTATCCTCAATAAAAACAAGTTTTTCAATTCCAGAAGCCGCAACGGCTCCCGAAACCATTACGTTGTCGCCACCATGCTTCACTGTTCGCTGCCGAATATATTGAACCTCGATGCGGCTGTAAACAAGACTTTTTGCCAAAAATCCATTCTCTTGTCTAAATGTGCTTTAGCGAATTCCAAGCGAAGTTTATGGTTTTTTTTTTTCAGAAATAAGGGGCTTTTTACGTGTCGTTCTACTATGGAAGCCGTTATCGTTCAGAACTCTTCGAATTGTTCTTGGATGGACACACTTTCGTGATGAGTTTGCAATTTTTTCGGCTATTTTTGGAGCAGTAACTTTAGGATCGTTATTCACTTCCTTCAAAATAAAGCTGATGTCTCTTCGACTTAGTTTCTTCGGGCAGTCAACACGGGGCTTTTCTTCAGTGGATCCATTTTTCTCAAAGTTTTTTACAATGGTCTATACCTTTGGTTGACTTAAGTTTAAACATATTTAAATTTCACCATACCATTTCTTCTCTTTTCTGTGCTGAATAACCAAGACTCGTACGTCAATGGATATTTCTTTTGACGGAGCCATTGTTGATACTTATGTGTTTAGACCACAACTAAATTCAATACTAGCAAATTAGAAAAAATAATTAAAAAAAAAAATAGTAAAAGAAATGTTACCTAACCGACATAGCAACACAGCATAGCGACGTACCTGCTGGTAAACCCATGGTGTATGTAGACTTTTGTCAAGGGCATTTTTGCGTTTCATCATCATTATTTTTTAATTCTATGTTAGAGATTGGATATGTTTTAATACATGTGATTAGAAAAGGATTTAAAATACAACTGTATACCTACATATTTCAGCAAAGCGATAGTACTTTCTACACAACGAATACAGGCGGAGTATGTAGACTTTTTCCACCACTCTATGTATCAGCAAATAATAAAATTTATTATAATAATAAATTTAAATTTTTCCATATATTTGTGTATGTATGAGTATGTGGGTATGCAGATAAAATGGTGCACTTACCCTAATATTTATTAGTTTACCAATTTGAGTTACCATACACATACAAATACATATATATGTATAAGTCCATTTCCAAATGTAGTGGGAGGACATTAAAGTTATGTCATTTATTGTTGTTTTTGGTTGTTTTGCAAAAGCATGCATCAACGGATTGTATTCAATTGATATTCTTTCAATTTTTTGTTGTTTGTACGCATGTATGCGGCGTATGTAGTTGTGTAAATTGTGATGCATGCATATTTATGAAATATTGCCACAAAAATTTTATTTCATTTTTTTTCCACATATATTTTTGAGTTGAGTATGCTTTGACAGTTATGGAAGGACACTGCCACACCAACACAGCACAACAAACACACTGGTACATATGCATGTATGCATGTATGTGTCGGCATTGCAAGCTTGTAAACAAAGCGCAACCAAGCCATTATACAGCCTGCATCCCGCTGGCGTTGGTCACAACGACGAGGCTGACTGTTGGGACATCCATTGCTGCATAATCCACCACCGCGTGCTGCTGCGCCTGCTCAGGAAGGTGTGCGTGTTGTTTCGATGTTTGTGTGTTTATTTACTACCCTTCACACGATGCGTTGAGAAATTATGATGCATTTTTATGGATTTTCGATGTTTTTACGATCGACATACTCTTTTTTTTTTGGGCTGTGTGTTTCTTCACTTGTAACTTGTTATGCAAATGTGTGTGGGTGTAAGTGTATGCATTGCTGATATGGCTAAGAGTGCTGCAAATGCATATTTTTGGCGTTTTTGCACTTTTCAACAATGTTACCCGAACAATCATCAGCGGCTTTGTCATCTGCAATGGGCCAACGGCAGATATCTCGTTCCAGCCAGCATTTTGGTCAATGCGACTATTGTATTGTGCCGTGTCCGTTTGACCAATACCGCTGCTTCTGACCACTACTATTACTACTCCGTATGCAGAATTTATTTGGCAATGCGCTTTGTGCGTTGCTGCAATTTATAACACAAAAAGCGGACATCCGGTGTGGAATTTTTCGATGGCTTCGTCTGATTTATGAGTTTGATGGATAGGCTGGCTAGCTAGCTAAAAGGTACGCTATTTGGTGGTGTGGCATGTTAGATGCAACGAAATGGCAAAACAAAAAAAAATAGTAAACACCAAAAAGCGTCATAAAAAAGAAACATAGGAAAGAAAGAAAGAAATGCATTTAGTAAAACAAAGATCCATTGCAGCTTCAATGTCAATCCCATTGCACATTGCGACGTGTATTTGAATAGTATTTGGAGGGTTTGGAATTGATGCAGGGAAGAAATCTAAGCATGTAAGGAAGAAGAGAACCGTTTGGAGCCGATTATTTTACAAGGCTATCACTATTGGTTCAAAGCTGGCTAGACCAATATCCAATAAAAATATCCTAATTCGTAGTTGGCTTAAAACCTTAGATCCTTTCTTTGTGGTGACCAAATTAGACGAAAAGCTGAGTCAATTGTAGGTACATATATAGGGTGTTTTTTTATAGAGGTATAGAACTTTAAGTTGCAATAAAACACCGATGGATTATTCGATTGACATGAATTTTATTTATCCGAAAGATAATCTTGTGTGATTACATTTTGAATATGATTTCTGGCATATGACCACCACGGCTGGCGCGGATGTAGTCCAATCTGGACGTCCAATTTTCGATGACTTTTTCCAACATTTGTGGCCGTATATCGGCAATAACCATAAAGCGCACCAAACAGTCAGTTTTTCTGGAAGTAACGGTGTTTCAACATACACTTGAGGATTACCTTCACTCCAAATGCGGCAGTTTTGTTTGTTGACGTAGCCATTCAACCAGAAGTGCGCTTCATCGCTAAACATCGCTAAAATGGGCGTAGTGCGCGATACGTTTTCCGCACAGAACCATTATTTTCGAAATAAAATTGCACTATTTGCAAGCGTTGTTCAGGCGTGAGTCTATTCATGATGAATTGCCAAACCAAACTGAGAATAAATCACTTGACAGCTATTAAATCGGTCGCCATCTTGAAAAGTAATGCCAACTTAAAGCTCTATACCTCTATAAAAAATACCCTATATGTACGAGCGTATGTGCTAGAAATTTCTGATTATTTTTACTGATGAAAATGTCTATCGTTGAGGCTTCACTTCTCTCCTTCATTTGATGATCATCTTTAGTATATAATAATGCTTCTTTGGAGAGAGAGCTCTGAGCATCTTACAAAATTTGTGGAGTCTTGATATTTCCCAACAAGCCTACATTTTTTTTCATGCCGTCTCCAAACGTCTAATGGATTTTTATGAGGAGCCTTTTATTTCATACACTCTGGAGAGTTGATTTTTCTTGCCGACGGGCGTTCCAAATTCAATTTTTATTTATTTATTTTACTTCTTGGTCTGCACAGGACTCGAACCTATGACCATGACATGATGATATGGTCGTCGTATTTAGAGGGTGATCCAAGTAGAGGTACTTTTTTCAATAGCCTTTTTTTGACAGATTAAGCGTGAGATGTGCCAACTGTCACGTTATTTTTTTCAGTATTGTTTGGTATTTCATCCTAGAAATACTTACGCCTAAACAACGTTTACAAATCACTCAACTTTATTGCGAAAATTTATGTTCTGTAAAGAATGTGTTACGCGCGCTTTATTTAACTTATAGTCAACATAATCGGCATACTGAGCGTACTATTCGCAATACCATCACCCATCTTGAGATCCCCGTGGAGAGTCGATTCGGCGCCGTTCGCAGCAACGTGGTCTGACGTGTGAAACGACTTGATGCATTTTACGTCGAGATCTTAAATTGAAAGCGTACAAAATACAGTTTGTGCAAGAACGCCACTCGACCTTCCCGAGCGACATCGCCTCGCTCTATGGGCTCTTGAAAAGTTCCAAGAAGATCCGATCTTTTCGAGCCAAATTTTGTTCAGCAAAGAGACCAATTTTTTTGCTCAATGGGTACGTAAACAAACATAATTGCCACATTTTGGACGAAGAGCAACCTTAAGAGATTCAAGAATTGCCATTTCATCTAGAAAAAACTACGGTTTGGTGTGGTGTGGGCCAATGGAATCATCGGTCCTTATTTCTTCATAAAATAATACCGGTGAAAACGTAACCGTCAATGGCAACCGTTATCGCGCCATGATACCCGACTATTTGATGCCTGAAATTGAAGCTCGTGATCTCCGCGACATTTGGTTTCAACAAGACTTCGCCACTTCGGCCACTTTGGATTTATTGAGAGGACACTTCGGTGAGCAGATATTTTCACGCCAAATTGCCACCAAGATCGTGTGATATCTCACACCGTTAGGCTTTTTCTTGTGGGATATGTAAAGTCTAAAGTCTACGCGGACAATTCCGCTTCGTTTCAGGTCTTGGAGCAAAACATCACGCGTGTTATTCGCCAGTTACCAGTCGAAATGCTCGAACGAATCATCCAAAACTGGACTCAACGGATGGACCATCTGAGACGTAGCCGCAGCCAACATTTGAAAAAGACAATCTTCAAAATTTAATGCCAAAAACTTTTCTTTCGAATGATAATAAACATTTCCCATTAAAATTGAATTTTCTGTGTTTTTGCCTTTATAAAATAGGCAATGTCGAAATGGATCACCCTTATTTAGTTATGGGTTACTTTGGTAGCAAGCTCCGAGAACCTTCTCCATTTTTTTGAGTCTCGATGCTTTCCAGCAAGGGTCTACAGTTTTTTCAAGCTTTTCATTTCATACGCTCGGAAGAGTTAATAATTCCTGGCGGCGGACAACGCAAATTAAGAAAAAGTATTCGAAGTTATGGTTTTCCCGACGGTGGTAAGCACAATTGAGATATATGTTATAAAGGATACAAAAAAGTCTATAAAATAATTTTTCTTTTACTGACTTCTTTTACTAACTTTTTGCGATTCAATAATTTTAAATAAATTCCATTCCAGCAGCAATCCACTCGGACAAATCTCAGACCTAGGTAGCATTGGACTGCCTCGACGTCTGCTCGCTCCAGGATAGTATTCTGTGATCTACTGGGCAGAGCTTGCAGCAGGCTCACGGGATTGTTACGGGATTAACAACGGGACTAAACCTCAGCTCGTCTTATCGTTGAATGTTATTTTGATAACTACCTTCTTCATGCAGGCCACGAAGTACGGGTACACAAGGGAAGTACTTGTATTTTGGATCCATATTAACGTGCCTAAGTCGTCTCTTCCTGTCATTACAGTAAACCAGGAGCTGAACAAGCCAAATATACCCTGCACACAGCACTATCGCTACTATTAGTGCAACCGCTTCCTTCAATATTGCTACTTTTTGTAGCGCGTCCTCATAAGAGGACTAACTAAAGTTCAACAAGTATTTTGGGAGAGGTTTAAAAAAACAGACAGAGTGTATATCTCTTGGGTCTCTAGGGTTAGTTCAAATTCTGTCTAAAACAGTGGATTCTAGATGAGCTCCCTTTGCTCTGGAGCATTTCTTCTATATGATATATCACTAAATTACTGAGAACGAGACACTGAAGCACTATCTTCTCGAATGCTCGATCTTGGACCGATTCAGATGTAATACCTTCCACGATACTTCCAGTTCCACCCCCAAGGTAATGGTCTCACATCGCTGGCAAATACATAGTTGGGATATGCAGGATAGCGCAAAGAGTCTACTCAATCAGATCCGAGCAACATCCAAAATTATAGAAAATAAATTTTTGTAATTGCGGTCGGCCCTCAGCAGGGAATGTCATGCTTTCCGAGTGTATATTTGACATGAAATAAAAGCTCCTCATAAAAATCCATCAGCCGTTCGGAGACATATTAGAATAAACTGTAGGTCTCTCCATTTGTTGCTATAAACATCAAGCCGCAAAACCATCAAATTGCAGGAGGAGCTCGGCCAAAAATCGCTTCAGCGGTTACAAAGCGCCAAATATATATATATATGCTTCTAAACCGGCTACCGACAGTAGACACAAACTTATCAACACCACGAGCAATTTATGGTAGTTCTGATGGTTACTTTACGTCTTAGCTCCCTACCTATTCTAATTTTATTAGCGCCTTTGACGTATGTAGATCCCGAAGCGGCTGCCGTAACTGCACTTAGTTAAGATTAGAAGACCAACTTCGCATGCACAATCGACTAAGGCACCACTTAATGGATTCCAAACCGATATTGTCGTCAAACTTTGATCGTCTACCTCCTTTGATGTTGGGGAAGAATTGGTTATTTAAATGATATTGCAGTTTCTCAAAGGGTGGGTTGAAGTCAAATGCCATAGCAAGCTTCGTCTAAAGTTCTGGTAAACATGCCATTGAGAAAATTGCCCTAGGCTTGGGGAAGTGCAGCTGATAGTCAGATTGAGAATTAACATTTTATTTTAGTTTTTGGTATATCATTACTCTCAGTCGATGTCCCAAAATGAGATTGAATGAAATTAATAGACGATTTGTAGTTCAATGTTGGGTCGTTGTGAGAGTTTCTTCATTTAAGCTTCCTTTTCGGAGTATTTTTTCGGATTCTCTTAACTATCCATCTTTAGTTTCGATGGTCTTAACAAAAACTCAAGCTCTTCTATGGACTTTATATTTTCCCAATTTAGTTAGCAAACTTTTGGCAATCCTCCCTTGTGGATCAGAAAAATTCTTTGAAAGAAAAATGAAATTTTGTTTGTTTGTTTATGAATACGTACCACTACATGCGTGGCGGAAATGGGTTGAGTTGCTTTTTTTGAAAATGCATTTCATGCACTTTTTTACGAATTGCAATTGGCAATGCAATAACAGTCAGTTTACCCGGGTGAGGGTGGGGTGTATTGGGCCATGAAAGCAATTGGTAACAAATACGCGTGACAATTTACTACATTCGACAGATCGATTTATTGCTTGACAATTGGACGCCAACAAACTGAGTCACCTACGCATTGCACTTGCATTGCCCTCTGCCCACCTCACTCTCTCTCTTACATACACTCACTTCCTTTTGCTTTTGCTCTCACACGCTTATTGCATGCACATAAATTCATGATATGCATGACAATGGCAACATGCGGAAAAGCAACAACATAAATTGAAAGGGATGGCTCAAACAAAATATGATATGGCGCCTACTCTCCTGTTACGCATATATATATATATATATAAATATATATATATTTATATACTTATATACACATATATATAGCTGTATGTATGTATATGTGTATATATGCATATATAGGTCTATCGTATTTCATCAGTTAGCAAGTATTTAAATGGACACTGTGGAGACCCTTCCCTCGGCGCAGTTGCTCTACACTGCATAGTGCATTTGTACATTGATTTCCACATAAAAAGTTGTCGAATATATTTTACCTCAACCAACTTGGTTTTCTGGTAACAAGTTTTTTTGTTTTTGCTTTTGTTTTTGTAATTTTGACAGTATAAAAAATGTGCAAACAATAATCATAAATTTTTATTAACAACCGAGAAAAACAATTGTCAAAGTGCATTGTAAAAATGTGTGTGTGTGTGTATGCATTGTGTATGTGTATGTACGAAAAATATTGATGAAATGGAAATTGTAAATGAAATGCAGAAAAATGAAGAGAAATGGTAACAAGTTTATGAATTTGAAAAATGAAAAATAAAATTAAAAAACAGGCTTCATTTTTCCTGCAACTCATAACAGGATATGTCTGGATTTTTGAAATTATCCGGGGACTTGAAATTAGATTCACGTCGCTCTTCAATTCCACTCTAGAGTTGTTTAGAGTTCTCAATGTTTTTTAACAACTTCAGTTTTCTCCCAAAATTTTCTTTTATGTCTTCTATCGTATGAAAACGAGTGTTTCGAGGTGGTAATTTGAGTCTTGGAAAGATAAATAAGTCGACCGGAGCTCTGTCAGGCAAATACAGTGATTATACGGAAGTAAAGGGTGGTCCAGTTCAAGGTTACCTACTTTTTTAGAGAAAAAAAAAACACAGAAAATGCAAATTTAATGGGGAATGTTTATTATTATTCGAAGGCAGATTCTTTGGCATTTATTTTTTGAAGATTACCTCTTTCAAAACATGGCGAATGACACGCGTGACGTTTTGCTCCAAGGCCTGACGCGAAGCGTGATTGTCCGCATAGACTTTAGACTTAACATTCTGGGGATATGAAAAAGTCAAACGGTGTGATATCATACGATCTTAGTGACCAATCGACCGGCCCAAATGTGAAATTATCTGCTCACCGAAGTGTTTTCTCAATAAATCCATTGATTGATGCGATGTGTGGGAAGTGGCACCGTCTTGTTGAAACCAAATGTCGCGGAGATCACGAGCTTCAATTTCAGATATCAAATAGTCGGTTATCATGATGCGATAACGGTCGCAATTGCCGATTACGTTCTCACCGACATCATTTTTGAAAAAATATGAACCGCTGGATTCCACCGACCCACAAACCACACCAAACCGTTGTTTTTCTGGATGAAATGGCAGCTCTTGAATGTCTTCAGGTTGCTCTTCGTACCAAACGTGGCAATTTCGCTTGTTTACATACCCATTAAGCCAGAAGTGGGCCACACCGCTAAACAAATTTTGGCTTGAAAACGTCCGATCTTCTTGGAACGATCTTCGCGTACACTCTCAGCTACGGCCGCTATATTTTCTTCACTGCGTGCTGAACGTGATCTATGCGGCCGAATATTATCCAATATTGAATGCTGGGTCTAAAGATGGGTGATGTTGTTGCGAATAGTACGCTCAGTAGGCCGATTATATTGACCATAAGTTGAACGAAGCGCGTGAAAAACATTCTTTACAGAACGTCAATTTTTGTAATGAAGTTGACTGATTTGTAAACGTTGTCAGGCGTAAGTCTTTCCATGATGAAATGCCAAACAATACTGAACAAAAATAAGATGACAGCTTGACATATCATCGATCAGCCAACAAAGGCTATTGAAAAAAGTACCTCTACTTCATTTGTTGTTTTCTTGGAATTTATCGTGATGGAAAATACATGTCTTTTCTTACCAGAAATCTGGCCTTACTTGCTGAATTCCTACTCTCAAACGTCACATACCGCTCAGATAAATTTCTTTATTTACTGTCTGATGTTCTGATAAGAGTTCCAAGTGCAAAACATGGCGATAATGGAATAATTTGTATCGACGTTTTGACGTGTTCTCTTTTTCGATTTTATTTCAGTTGGAGTACGCCAGTATTAAGCTTGTTGAGTGGTTTGAAAAACAAACTCCTAAGACCATGACCTATATATGACTAGTCATTTAATTTAAAATCGCTCAGGGAATTGAACGCTCAAAAAAATTTTATCCATGTACTGGCAGTCGGAAATTAAGATTTCTTACACATCAACTTATTTATGAGAAAATGCAAATATTAATAATTTTTCAACTGATTCGGATTACCTTCTCATACCTACATACCAAATAAATCTCGAAGTCCTTAACATGTGTACCCTTTTTTCTGGTAACTTAAATTTAGTGACTTTTTTCAAAAAGAAGGTCCCAATTTCTAAAACTTATCGATTAACGAGTATTTTTAATGTATTTTATTTTATTAACAAGACACCTTTAAATATTGGAAGGTATACGAGCGGCCGCAATAGACAGGTGGCATTGCGTACTAATATTCGGAAGGGCAGTGCTCGAGCAGAGCGCGGGAAATATTTTTCGCTGATTATGTATTCTTACGTTTTTCATGACTAAGAATAAACGAAAGGTGTAGAAATTGATGAAAAAACTAAAAACATTACATAAATTGGCTTATAAGCTTGCTTTAATACGTTTAAAAACTAATCTTCCTCTTGTTTCTCGCGAAATATATATCAGCCTATTTATTTCGCTCAGAAGTCTTTGTTGCCGTGCCTTCGGATTTGTTTAAAAACTTTAGAAATAGGCACTAGAAAATGGAGTTTTTTCGTTCGAGGTGCTGGTACTGCTTCGTAAAAAAATTTTACGCATATTTTTTTTTAACTTTTTTTATATGGAGTTTTTGGTTTTCGTATGAGCTGTATACCGACCTTAAGTATTTTTAAAGATCCGAAAATCATTATAATAGCACACTGAACTCCACCACCGGTTTGACCAACATCCAAAACTATCGAAAATTCATTTTTCTAATCGGTCGCCCCTCGGCAGGGAATGTTAAGACCTCTGAGAGTATTAGTGACATGAAATAAAGGGTAATCCAAGTAGAGATACTTCAATAGCTTTTTTTTGACAGATAACGCGTGAGTCGTGTCAAGCTGTCATGCTACTTTTGTTCAGTATTTTTTGGCATTTCATCATGGAAAGACTTACTCCTGAACAACGTTTACAAAGAATGTGTTTCGTGCGCTTCGTTCAACTTACGGTCAACATAGTCCCCCTACTGAGCGTAGTATTCGCAACACCATCATCCATCTTGAAGCCCAGCATTCATTATTGGATAATATTCGGCCGAATAGACCACGTTTAGCACGCATTGAAGAAAATATAGCGGTCGTCGCTGAGAAGGTACAGGACGACCGTGGAGAATCGATTCGGCGCCGTTCGCAGCAACTCGGACTGACGTATGGAATGACTTGGTGCAGTTTACGTCGAGATCTTAAAATTTCGTTTCGCCCTATGGGCTCTCGAAAAGTTCCAAAAAGATCCGACGCTTTCGAGCCAAATTTTGTACAGCGATGAGGCCCATTTTTGGCACAATAGATATGTAGACAAGCAAATTTGCCATATTTGAGACGAAGAAAAACCTGAAGAGATTCAAGAGCTGCCATTTCATCCAGAAAAAACAACGGTTTGGTGTGGTTTGTGGGCGGGTGGAACCATAGATCCATATTTCTTCAAAAATGATGGCGGTGAGAACGTAACCGTCAATGGCGATCGTTATCGCGCCATCATAACCGACTACTTGTGGCATGGAATTGAAGCTTGTGATCTCCGCGACATTTGAATTCAACAAGACGGAAGACGGCGCCACTTCCCACACATCGCATCAATCAATGTTTTCATTGAGAGAACACTTCAGTGAGCAGATAATTTCCCGTCTCGGGCCGGTCGATTGGTCACTAAGATCGTATGATATCACACCGTTAGACTTTTTCCTGTGGGAATATGTAAAGTCTGAATTCTATGCGGACAACCCCGCTTCGATTTAGGCTTTGGAGTAAAACATCACGCGTGCCATTCGCTAGTTACCAGTCGAAAAGCTCGAACGAGTCATCGAATTGGACTCAATGGATGGACCATCTCAGACGTATCCGCGGCTAACATTTGGTAAAATGAAAAGTTAAAAAAATAAATGCCAAGCAATGTTTTTTCGAATGGTAATAAACATTCCCCATTAAATTAAAATTTTCTGTGCTTTTTTTCCTTCAAAAGTAGGAAACCTCGAAATGAGTTACCCTTTATTTAACTTTATTTTTTCTATTTAAATTATATTTAAATGAATTTTCTATAAATTGGATATTGGTCAGTAAAATTTCAGCAATATATTTATACAAATTATTGTGGGGTAGCTATTTCCTACATATGTACATATGTCCCTTTCATAAGCTTACTTTTCAGATGCAACTCCTTTCATCTCTAAAAAAAATTTTCTTCGCGGTCTTTTTAGAAAAAAAAAAATTATTAAAAAAAGCTTCACTCACCTCAGAGTAGATCCACAAAATGCATATGAGTTTTCTACCAATATTTGCATTGCTCACTCGGCGCATAGTTGATGATATTTAACTGTATATTGCGTGTGTTGGGGGCAACGTCCTTATTCTTGAGCAAACTGGGAGTATGAAACTACGTTTTCATTACATATGTATATTTACATATACATATAGTATATACATACATACATATATCTACACAAATGCTGATATCCCTGTTCGTATCGTACATTTATGTTATGTTTGCAGTTAGCGAGGAATGAAAATATGTAAGTTTGTTTGTAGTTGTAGCTTTTTGGTTTTGCACAGATGTCTTATAGCCAGTCTTGGCACAGTACTAAATACAAATTAAACAAATCCATAAATAATATTTAATAATCTTAACAAGGATATTAGTAGCTTGTGTTGCAACTGACATCCTTTGCCATCTTCTGCATAATGGTGAAGAAGTCGAGAAACTTAAGATACAAATCTAGGTATATTATGTTTGCTACCGCATATGTAAGTATGCAAAAAGTATGCATATGCACAAGTAGGTATGTATGTATTTTCAAATTTGTAGTTTACTGAAGGAACTCTGCTTGATGTGGCCTTATATTGTACTATTATGTTTATAAATAAGAATTAAGAATAATAAAAATTAAGATTTTACTTTCTCAGTTTTCTAACGAATATGTACATATGTACACACTCACGGCACTGTTTGTTATGTATATAAATTTATAAAGTACTAGCAAAAAACTATTTGAAACAAGAAAGCTAAGAAAATTCAACTATTTAGCGACCTGTCTCCCTTTAATACAACTTATTTCTTCACTCGTGAGACACTAAGCGAAGCCAGTTTAGACAGAATGGAAAGCACGAGGGATTCCTCGAAAGAGTCTTGATTTAATTATTATTATTCCTACAGCTGGTTGACATACAATGTCAAGCCATCCGAGTGTATTTCTGGGATGAAATAAAATCCTCACAAAAATCAATAACCCGTACGTAGACGGTGTAGAAAATTTGTAAAGGGTGATCCATTTCTTTTTTAAAGAAAAACAGAAAATTCAAATTAAATGGGAAAAGTTTATAATCATTCATTATTTTTCGTTTTTTTTTTGAAGATTCTCTATTTTAAATGTTGGATCCAATTTTTGATGACTCGTTCGAGCATTTCGACTGGTAACTGGCGAATGCCATGCGTGGTATTTTGCTTCAAGGACTGAATCGAAGAAATATTGTCCGCATATACTTTGGACTTTACATATCCCCACAGGAAAAAGTCTAAAAGTGTGATATCAAGCCCATCGACCGGCCAAAAACGTGAAATTATCTGCTCACCGAAGTGTTCTCTAAATAAATCCATTGATTGATGCGATGTGTGGGAAATAGCGTCGTTTTGTTGTAACCAAATGTTGTGCGAGATCACGAGCTTCAATTTCAGGCACCAAATAGTCGGTTATCAGGGGTCGAGATAACGGTCGCCATGTACGGTTACGTTCTCACCGGCATAATTTTTGAAGAAATATGGACCGATGATTCCACGGGCCCACACACCACACCAAACCGTTGTTTTTTCTGTATGAAATGGCAGCTCTTGAATGTCTTCAGGTTGCTTTTCGTTCCGAATCCTGAAATTTTGCTTGCTTACATACCCATTGAGCCAGAAATGGGCCTCTTCACTGAACAAAATTTGGCTCGAAAACGTCGAATCTTCTTGACTGTTCAAGAGCCCATAGAGCGAAGCGATTACGCTTGAGTAGGTAGAGCCGCTTCAGTTCTTGCACAAGCTGTATTTTGTATGGTCTTCGTGTACACTCTCAGCTACGGCCGCTATATTTTCTTCACTCCGTACTGGACGTGGTCTATTCGGTCGAATATTATCCAATAATGAATGCTGGCTCTCAAGATGGGTGATGGTGATGGTGTTGCGAATAGTACGCTCAGTAGGCCGATTATGTTGACAATAAGGTGCGCGAAGCGCGCGAAACACATTCTTTACAGAACGTTAATTTTCGTAATAAAGTTGAATGAATTGTAAACGTTGTTCAGGCGTAAGTCTTTCCTTGATGAAATGCCAAACAATACTGAACAAAAATCGCATGACAGCTTGACACGACTCACCCGTGATCTGTCACGTACCTCTACTAAGATCATCCTTTAGATCCTTCCATTATCTTGAAATAAATCAATACGCCATCACCCTTTGAAGGAGGACGTTGACCAAGACTTTTTTCATCGGTTATGAAGCGCAAATAACGTAACGCTGGTCTCAAATAATGTAAAGTTGTCTCTTCTTCTTATTTTGCGTAGGCACCGCTTATGCGATTATAGCCTAATCAACAATATCGCGTCACACATTTCTTTTATTCGTTGTTTGGCGCCAGTTGGAAGTACCAAGTGAAACCAGGTCTCTCTACACCTGATCCTTCCAACGAAGTGGAGGTTTTTTTGTGCTTGCACCGGCGGGTACTCCATCGAATACTTTCAAAGCTGGAGCTCTTTCATCTATTCAGACGACATGACCTAGCCAGCATAGCCCCAGTCTTTTTATTCGCTGAACTACGTTAATACAGTCGTAAGACTCGTAAAGAATATCGTTCCATCGTCTGCGGTATTCGCCGTTGCCAACGCGTAGAGGACCATAAATCTTCCGCAAAACTTTTCTCTCGAAAACTCTTAAAGCCGGCTCATCGGATGTCGACGTCGTTCAAGCTTCTGTACCAAACGTCAGGACGGTAATGATGATCGTATTGAAACGTGTTTGGTTTTGTTTGGTATTGAGTTTGTGTTTGGTTCGTCGAGAGCGGACTTTACTTTTCAATTCCCTACCCAGTCCATAGTAGCGCCTGAAGCAAAAGTGATTCTGCATTGGATTTCAAAGCATTGACATTGAATGCTTATTGCCAGATAGATGAAATTATCTACGAATTCGAAGTTATGACTGTCAATAGTGACATGGAAGGGGAACCGCGAATGCGATGACTGTTTGTTTGAGGATAGGAGACACTTCGTTTTGCATACGTTCACTACCAGACCCGTTGGCTTCACTTCCTTGTCTACCTTGAAGAAAGCAGAACTTACGTTGAGTTTGTTATGGCCAATGATAACATCATCGGCATCGTTCGGTATAGAACAGCTCGGTGACGTCCTTCAAAATTCTGACTGTATTATCCAGGGCCAGTTTACACTGCCGTATAAATTTTTCAGGGATAACAAATTCAGATATAGCAAGGTAGAGAGAGACAGCTCCTTATCGTGCTATCGGAGACAGCTTTAAAATCGATAAAAAGGTGATGCGATTCCATTCTTTCCGGTCTTCCTCAAGATCTGAAGCCAAATCAAGAGGCCCAATCCAATCCATAAAGATAGAGATCCCTCAGGATTCAAGTAAACTGATGCATGCACCTTTTCAGTCCATCTACGGGTGTTACACTTTCATTACTATTCAGCTGATGATGATGATATCCATATCATCAACAAGCTCCATCAGTTGTACTCTATTATAGAATATTATTTTTCTTTAATTATTTCTTTAGTTCATATTATTAGGTAAAATAAGTCACACGATGATAAGTCACCTTGTCTGAAACTTCGTTCAGTATCGAGCCGCTCGGAGAGTATCTTTCCGATTCAGATGCAGCTTTTGGTATTGCTTAGCACAATTTTACATACCCGCATAAGTTCTAAATGCATGCTCCTTCAAAGTTCTTCGCTCAATCATCGCTATTCGAACAATGGAACGTCTATACTATTGCCATCGATTAGAGTTCGGCTGCACCATCTCCTTTGTTTTCTTCATTTTATAAAAATTTCCGCATCTTTTCATTACATTTACGTGTATAACCTATTTGTCGGCCGACTTTTCAACCTATTCATGAGCACACCTTTCCTTCTTCTTCAAATTTAGTTAAATCTCTCATAAATTTGTTCGCGTTGCGGTTGATCACAACATTGCAACATATGTAGTCTTTTATTTCCAAAAAAATGTCTCGTTGACGGTGATATAATTTGCCATAACGAGTCGAGTTGGAAAAGGCTATTTGATGTGCTTACCAAATTACGACGTTCAGTGATCCTTAGATTTATTCTTCGCGTGCGTATCCTCGCTCCGACAATATAGTAATCCGTTTCGAAATTGGATCATCCTAAGGCCATGTCTTCAGTCTATCACAACAGGATCGATTTGGTAAAGTGATTTTCGATCCGAGCACATCAACTAGCAGGACAGCTGCACCTTCCCAATTAAGGGACCCGAAATTTTCGGTAGTCCTTAAAATATTTACAGTGGTCGTCATCAATGTGAGGTTTCTTGTATGAGACATTCTTTTCTTTTTAGTTACGTTACGGGTCGAAAAATCCAGCGTAAACCTCGCTAAGTAAGCAGGTGCGTGAATTATAAATTATTTGTATAACAAGCATGCTACCTCAAGACCGACGCTCGTTCGCAGCGACATATCTGGTGAACCAACACAGCAAAAAGACTATATTGTTCCCTTAAACGAAGTCGAAGTGGCACCACTAAAGTACCCTGCCTTTTTCCCTGATCCAAGACTCCACACGGGCTCGCATTTCGCACAAGGATTATTCCAGGTTGTGCGACAAGGACGAAAGAGTACGAATTGGTTATAGCCTTGCAACTGTAACAACATACTTAGAGGAGGGAGTACATCCGATTATACTACACCAAACTCACAACTTAAACTCAGCTTAAAGGCATTTGGGCTGTTCGAACATATTTTTTAGCAATTATTTTCCAGTTGCTTCTCCAGCTGAAGTTCGAATCCTCTGCCCAAAAGTATTGCTCCTTTCTTCTGCACAACTGAGTCTCTACCACGAACACCGGCGCTCTATATGAGCATTTATGTACATATGTATGTATGTGCGGCTGTGAAAAAAAAAAAAAGAAATAAAAATGAAATAAGAAAAACTCGTCTCATGTACAAATATATTGTAATTCTATTTGCTTAGTGTTAACATAATTATTTTTCTCAATGCAATATTTGCACAGAGTAATAATAAATTGACTTGCAACAGCAAAAATTAGCAGTAATTTATCAAACTTTTGTTCAGCAATTTATCGCAAAATTCTTTGCACCCAAAAAGGAAAAAACAAAAAAAAAATTACAACAAAATAACATATTGCATTTGAAAGTTAATGTTTCAGCAGCGTGTGCCGATCGCAGTCAAGCGGATCACCATCACCGCTTAGGCAAACATACAAACATATGTATATGCATACACTTGCATGTGAACCCTGAATTGACAAAATCAGCGAGAAGCACTCACCCTTCAATCGAATCGGTACATAGTATAAATGTACATATTCCGTTTTTATTGATGATTGCTGTCAATCATTCAGCTGCACTTTGATGCATTCCCATTACAATACGTACTCGTACATACATACATATATGCCATAAAAATCCAACAAAAACAGTTGACAAATGTCTAAAATTAATGACCAAAGTTCGAATTTATTATACTTTACATTCGTTTATGCATATGCATATGTATGTGTGTAGTGCAATATATGCGAAAATAAGAGCATTCATACATGTCATTAGGCATTTGATTGTTATTTATGCTTGCATGTGTGTGTGCATGTATGTCTATGTTAAATGTATTTCGTTCAATAAAATCAAAAACGCACCACAAACCATTGTTAATAGAAGTGTCACGTACTAAATAATTTCTCTTTTTTTTTGCCTTTTGTCTTCAATTCAAAGATTAATGACCGCTACAGTGCGAAGACGGCTTGCAGATATTTCAAATATAAAACCAGATGTTTTGGAAAATATAAACGTTAGTCAGAATTAAGTGTTTTTCCGATTTTACAATTGAATTCATTAAATTTAATTCATGAAAATTTATGAAATATTTTAATATTCTTTTGCAACTAACACAATAAATAATGCCTGGACTAGCAGACTAGCATAAAATTCATTTCGTATTCAAAAATATTTGCCTTTTTTTACACAGTTAAAAAAAAATTAAAATCTACTTCTGGACCCTAGCAGATTATAACGACTCCTAACAATATCTGCTCGGCTAAATATGAATATTTAATCGGGTTGGCAATGTTAGTTTTCATATCCTAGCTCTCGCGTGACGACAACATTTTGATGCTGCTCCGCCCTTACCCTCGGTTCCCACCGGCATGCATATCCGTATTCTAATTTGTTGCCTTTAATTTAATAAAATGGCCTTTAATTGTCAAAAATCATAAGAAATATGTTATTAAAGAGTGATCCAAGTAGACGTACTTTCAATAGTATTTTTTTTTTTGACAGATCACGCGTGAGTCGTGTAAAGCTGTCATGTTATTTTTGTTCAGTATTGTTTGGCATTTCATCATGGAAAGACTTGTGACTGACGTTTACAAATCACTCAACTTTATTACGAAAATCCACGTTCCGTAAAGAATGTGTTTAGCGCGCTTCGCCCAACTTATGGTCAACATAATCGGCCTACTGAGCGTACTATTCGTATTATTGGATATAATTCGACCGAATACCGTGTAGGACCGTGGAGGGTCGATTCTGCGCCGTTCGCAGCAATTCGGACGTATGAACGACTTGAAAGCGTACAAAATACAGCTTGTGCAAGAAATTGAAGCTCGTGATCTCCGCGACATTTGGTTTCAACAAGACGGCACCACTTCCCACACATCGCACCCATCAGTGGATTTATTGAGAGAACACTTCGGTGAGCAGATGATTTCACGTTTTGGGCCGGCCGATTGGCTACCAAGATCGTGTGATATAACACCGTTAGACTTTTTCCTGTGGAGATATCTATCGTCTAAAGTCTATGCGGACAATCCCGCTTCGATTCAGGCCTTGGAGCAAAACATCACGCCTGTCATTCGCCATTTACTAGTCGAAATGCTCGAACGAGTCATCGAAAATTGGACTTAACAGATGGAACATCTGAGACGTAGCCGCGGGCAACGTTTGAAAGAGATAATCTTGAAAAAATAAATGCCAAATAATGTTCTTTCGAATTATAATAAACATTTCACACTAAATTGAAATTTTCTGTGATTTAAAAAAATGAAGTAGGAAATCTCGAAATGGATCACCCTTTATAAAAAGAAAAACTAGAATCAATGTTAAAAAACGGAGTAAAGATTCAAAGTTAGCGTCATAAATTATTATAGAAATAATTTTTTAGGTCCGAAACCATGTACGTATATATTTAATAATATTTTCACTGGACTGGTCATAGCTCTTACAGCTGTACGTTGCAGCGTCTGTGATATTCGCTGTTGCCAATGCGCAAAGGGCAATAAATCTTGTGCTAAACTTTTCTCTTGAAAACCCTAATAGTTTCTGGCATTATGTCAAATCCAGACAGAATAAATCAAATATGCCTACATCTGTCTCTTTCAATGGTATATCAACTAACTCCATTTCAGAAGCAGCTAATTTATATGCCGATTTTTTATTTTTTTTGCTTCAAACTCTGCTGCTGATGAAGATCAAACAAGTTTTGCTTATGATGAGTTTCCCAATAAGCAACGTATTTTCAACTCAGTGTTTAACTTAGGCTCCCAAGTCCTATCGGAAGATGACATTACTCAGGGTGTGAATGAATCAAAAGGTTTCAGATGTCGATGGTCTTTCCATTATCTTTTTCAAAAATTGTAGATCGTTAGTAACGACTTTAAAGAAAGTCTTCAATAAGTCTCTTGCACCTGAAATATTTATTGATGATTGAAAAATAACATCAGTTAGTCCAATATTTAAATCAGGAAGCACAAATGCGTTGGGTAATTATAGGTCCATTTCGAAATTGAGCACTGTTTTAAAATTCTTTGAATGCGTTATCAAAAACAGACTATGTTTCAAAGTAAAACATACAATCCCCAACCTCGCTGTTTTTTCCGATTACTGTCTTTCCGCTTTTAATGAAGGCTATCATCAGGTAGACCATATACATTGACTTTTCAAAGATTTTTGATCCTGCAAATGAAGCTTTCAGATCTTGGGTTTCATTCTACTATGCCAAGATGATTAAAATCATACCTTACTAAAAAAAAAACTATATGTCTTTAGAGGGGATTTGTTCAAAAGTTTTTAGACCGACATCTGGTAGAAGGCAGCATTCTAGGGCCCTATTCTTCGTTTTATTTATAAATGATATTCAATCTTGTTTTTCTGCGTGAAAATTTCTTCTTTATGCAGATGATTTAAAATTTACTCTGTTATAAGGAATCTCAAAGATTTAGTTGCGCTTCTAGTAGAGCTTAATAATGTGCACACATGGTATGTACAAATAATAATAAATGCTTTCTAACCATCTTTTCCAAGATCTAAACACCTTTGCAAACTATCCATCAAATTCAAATCATTAAAATTTTTACTTGAAATCAGTTAGTGAGGTTAAGGACCGTGGGGTTTACTTTGACTCTAAATTCTCGTTTCACATGCATTATAACTATGAGTAGATTATCGCTAACTCGTACGCCATGCTTGCTTTCATTCGTAGAACAAGTAGTGATTTTTATGACCCCTACACTCTAAAAACCCTCTACTCTGCTTTCGTACGTTCTAAATTGGATTATGCAGCATTCATTTTGAGACCCTACCACTAAACTCATATAAATCGTTTTAAATATAGAAGAGAGAAAAGTTTTATTCGTTGCTTGATGTCATATCCGGCAGAATAGACTGTCCTGATCTTCTCATTAAGCTAAACTTAAACGTTCGACCCAGAAATCTTCGTCGCTTACAGTTCAAATGTACCAGTTCGAAGAGTGTTGATTGAACTCAATAAGATTCTGTAGACTTCGAACAATTGTGAAGAATAAACTATGTAATTACGCTACATATGTGTATTAGTTGAATTTGTATATAGTTTTAATCTAATTTAATTTTAACTTTAATTAATTTTATATTTTGTATAATAAATTGCTAATGTGTCTACACGGGCTTATAGTCCTTATGCTAAATAAATAAATAAACAAAAATTCATAGTGCCGACTTATCAGATGTCAACATCTCCAAGTTTCTGCACCATATATCAGGACTTGAATAAAGAGCGACTTGTAGAGCTTGGTTTTGGTTCTTCGAGATAGTACTTTCCTTTTCAATTGCCTACTCAGTTCAAAGTAGCACCTGTTGGCAAGAGTGATTCTGCATTAGATTTCAAGGCTGACATTGTTGGTGTTGTTCATGCTGGTTCCAAGATAGACGAAATTATCTACCACTTTAAAGTTATGACTGTCAATAGTGACGTGTGAGCCAAGGCGCGAATGAGTTGACTGTTTCTTTGATGGCAGGATATATTTAGTCTCATTCGCTTTGCATTGCTAAGCGTAACGGCATGGGGGCGTCGAAATGAGATAAGGGGCGTAACATGTACTCATGACTTCACACCGGTATCAAAACGATCGTCATGGGAGTTGACAGCAACTGATGAAACTCGTCCAAACGCCCGAAAGAACAACAATAGGTTGGACAACATGTGGCCTTAGCATTTTGCATATGATAAAGAAAGAAATTGGGATGCATCGATACAACAGAACATGCCACAAATTAATTGCCGAGTGCTCTCACATCCATCGTCCCAGCGACTACTGATTGCTCGCAGAACTCAAAATAATGCTGATCGCCAAGAAATTTCATTAGAATGCAGGAGCTATTACTGAAACTATGGCTTATTTTAAAGCAAAAGCTCTACAAAAGTAGTATGGAAATGTAAGAATGGCACTGGAATGATTATATGGTTCTTAAATAAAGTCAATTTGAAAAAGAATTATAATAATTTTGCAGTTATATGAGTTATATGGGGGCTACATGATATCAGACGACTAGATCTACTGCGTTTTGGGTAAATGCCCAATATATTATAGAAATCGCTGGCATAACAAATTGTCTGCAAATATCTTAAACACTGACTTATTTGTGTACAAACAAGCATACAGTCAGACAGAGATCCACTCAGCTCGGTATACTGGTCAATCATAAATGAGGTCTTAGAGCCACTTTAAGAAAATATCTGGCCAAAGCATGAATAAATAGCTTAGGCAACAAGCGATTTGATGATGTAAGATTTTTAGTTAAATAGTATTTTTAGTAAAGAAATGGAAGCGTAGGGAGAAAGAGGCGTAGATGATTTCAAATAGCAATCGTATTTCTAAAATATAACCAAATTTTTATGATCGATCGCCAGAACGACCTAGCGATTAGAAAAAACCAAGACCATTGAACGATAAGCATAGTGAATCGTCCACAAAAAGGTATCCGGGCCATAATTTCAAGAAATGCTGATACCAATAAAATATTTCCATATCTTAAGTTTAAAATCTCTATTTATTACCGTTTTTCTCTAACAATAAAAAAGGCGTTGCCTTAGAATATTTGTTAGTCGATTTTCACAAAAACAACTACATTGCGACAAGTTGAAAGCTATAGAAATGCTAAGCCCATGATTGCGAATATATAGAAAGAGGAAATAAGTTAAAAACAACAATGAGTTAACCCGGCACATTCGCAGCCTAATGGTTTAACCATTGGTTCATGCTGTGGACATCCCAAGTTCGAATCCAGTTCAAGCATGGGTCTCTGGAAAGAAGTCTGATGAGAAAACGTGGTGGTTTCCGGAATAGCTATAACTTCTACCGCTCAGATAATAATAGTCCAAGATTTGTTCGTTTGGCCTCTTAATTGTCAGGAATTTACTATACACGATAATTACAATTCTTTACTATACCTAATGGCTTACTTTACAATTCTTTATAACACACATATATTTTCTGCTCCACACAGTTTATCCTTTTCTAAACATACAGCTCACAGCAATGTTAACGCCACTGCGTTTTCTACTCGTCTCTCGTGTGAAAGCGGCTGCCGCTTAAGATGATCCAAACATTCTGTTCACGCGTCAGGAATATACTGATTATTTGTTTGCTTGAGGTAGCTGCAGCCACTCCGTTTATCCTTAACGACAGTCCAAACATTCTGTTCATGCGCTAACTTGTCTACCTCTTATTTGGAATTCTCGTCACACTGCTACTCCTGTTGTCTGTCCTTCGTATTTGCGATTTCCGTCACAGTATGTTAGGATGCTGATACAATTTTGAAACATTTTTTTTTTTTTGAAATTCCTTATTAAATTTTCTATGGATTTATGAGTATTTTTATATTAAAAACGGTACGCCATAATCCACAAAGTCATAGTGATGTTTAGAAATCGTAGTATTACAGACAAGTATGTGGTATGATCAATTTTAATAACAACAGACTTGAGCATCCAATTGACTAAATACGAATTAAAAACATATCTTCATTATTAAATTGTCCCCAGAAGTTTACAAGATATACAAAAGAGGTGCCGCTAAATAAATATTGAATTCATTTATTGTGTTGCTCTCCACATTTACTTATTTACATGAAATAATAAAAAAGACGCTACCTTAATAATCACCTTTATACATTGTCATTGTTTAGATAAATTCTAGAGCATCTCGAACAATATTTACATACCTACATTGTCGTGCGTACAGTATTTATCTGTTTACTTCAAAACTTTATATAACTATATGCTTTAGGTTTATTTTTGAAAATTTATTTACCCTCACAAGTGTGTGTTGGCGCACCGAATCACTTTTAATTACTTCAGCAAACAATCTTTGCTTCTACTGCTGCTCCCACATGAATGGAGCCGACAAACTGCTTTAAGATTATACTAGATATGGTGGACACCCATACTTTCATGTATTTTCTCATATGAATATGCATTTCATGTCACCATATTTGTTTTATCATTACTAATATAACTTCTCATTAAGAAACGCGGACATTTTGTACGCCGAACTGTTGCAATGTGGTAATGAGACGCATATATGTAAATATGTACGTACGTATATAACTACAGTTGCTGCAGAGCCCACACATGCGAGGAGAGTTCCAAAAACACGTGGAAGTTAAAGATTGTAAGAAGTTTCATATCATACTCCGCCTCTTTCAGTTTGATAGATTTTGATTTCATGTCAGTAACACCCTTGGGGGGATCGACATTCTCTGCCGAAGGGCGAGCTCAGTTAGAACTTAGGTTTTAACCTTTTGTCAACAAAAGGAAAACATGAAATATATAATTTATGTTTCAAGAAAGAAGCAGATGGTTTCAAATATAAGTACACTTGTGGTATGTTATTTTTGTATTTTTTGAAATTTTTGGGGTTTTCTGATATTGTTTACATTTCTTGGACACGAAATATTATAATAGGTGATCCAAGTAGGGGCCCCTTTTCAAAAGCCTTTTTTTAACAGATCACCCGTGAGCGGCGTCAAGTTGTCATATTATTTTTGTTCTATATTGTTCGGCATTTCTTTATGGAAAGACTTACTCTTGCACAACGTTTACAAATCATTCAACTTTATTACGAAAATTCACGTTCTGTAAAGAATGTCCGTCGTGCGCTTCGTTCAACTTATGATCAACATAATCGACCTACTGAGTGTACTATTCGCAACACCATCACCCATCTTGAAACCCAGAACTCATTATTGGATAATGTTCGATCGAATAGACCACGTCCAGCACGCAGTGAAGAAAGTATAGCGGACGTAGCTGAAAGTATATATAAAGACCGTGGAGAATCGATTCGGCGCCGTTCGCAGCAAGTCGGACTGCCGTATGGAACGACATGGCGCATTTTACGTCGAGATCTTGAAATCGAAACGTACAAAATGCAGCTTTTGGAAGAACTGAAGCCGCTCAACATTCCCAAGCGACATCGCTTCGCTTTATTGGCGCTTGAAAAGTTCCAAGAGGATTCGACTTTTTCGAGCCAAATTTTGTTCAGCGATGAGGCCCATTTCTGACTCAAAGGGTATGTAAACAAGCAAAATTGCCGCATTTGTGACGAAGATCAACATGAAGAGGTTCAAAGGCTGCCATTTCATCCAGAAAAAACAACGGTTTGGTGTGGTTTGTGGCCCGGTGGAAACATCGGTCCATATTTCTTCAAAAATGATGACGGTGAGAATGTAACCGTCAATGACGACCGTTATCACGCCTTGATAATGGACTATTTGATGCCTGAAATTGAAGCCCGTGATCTCCGCGACATTTGGTTTCAACAAAACGGCGCCACACCCTACATATCGTATCAATCAATGAATTTATTGGGAGAACATTTCGGTGAGTAGATAATTTCACGCTTTGGGCCGGTCGATTGGCCACCAAGATCGTGTGATATCACACTGTTAGACTATTTCCTGTGGGGATATCTATCGCCTAAAGTCTATGCGGACAATCCCGCTTCGATTCAGGCCTTGGAGCAAAACATCACGCCTGTCATTCGCCATTTACTAGTCGAAATGCTCGAACGAGTCATCGAAAATTGGACTTAACAGATGGAGCATTTGAGACATAGCCGCGGGCAACGTTTGAAAGAGATAATCTTGAAAAAATAAATGCCAAACTTTCCTCATTAAATTTGAATTTTCAGTGTTTTTTCCTTTAAAAAAATATAGAACCTCGAAATGGATCACTCGTTATTAACTTTGGTCCAGAGTAAGTATCAGAACGAGAAGAGATAGGCCCACCAAAATTTACACCGATCGCATCAGAATGACGAGCTGAGTCGATTTAGACAAGTCGGTCTAACTGTCACTCTGTTTGAATGCAAACTGTTTCGTCAGTTGTTGAGATATTTCAACTAAACTTAGTACGCAGATACACTTAGCATTGTCTTATCACAATCAATACTAAACGGACATAACCTCCAAATGAAAGCCTACCGTCAGCCAACTGGTCATATTTTGACAGCGCGTTAGAAGCAAATGTGGTTTCTTTCTTGATATGTCATCGTCAACGGCCATGAAAATATCCTTTCTACAGATGATACAATTTTCACTGTTAAAGTAGTTTTTAATAAACGAAATTACAAAATTTGCTCAAAAACTTCCAAAGGCTCAAAAAATATTATTTCAATTATTCATAATACCTTTCAATTAGTGATTCTCCTGTAAAGGCGTTACGCATTTGCACTTCTGTGAAAAAAGAGTTAAAACTGAGTAAAATTGTACCCGTAGGATGTTTTAGAGGGCGTGGTCAAGCAGTTAAGCAATACTTTCTTCGATGGAGGGCACTGGATCATTCAGTAAAACTCTGCTACAGCACATAAAGCAAAAACCGCCCTCAACTTCTAACAGAACTTACGGCAGAACTAAGCACTTTTATTATTTGTTATGCAAGTGATTCTTCTGATTTGAGATTATGGGTAAAAATCCGACAAAAAAGCACCTGATATTTGGTATAATACACGCTTAAATTGAAATAAATATTGACACTGAAAATCATCGAAATTTGATATGTTCATAAACGTTATTCTTGGTTATTTAATTCACTAATTCACTAAAAAGAATTACTGATAAATCTGTGAGATCTCTATCCACTTTTTTTGCCTTCGAAACTAAAATTATATGAAATACATACCTTACGAGAGTTGCCTTATATATTTCGGAATTAAAGAACAAAAATAAATATTAATCATCGAAAATCTATACACTTTTGCTGATAAGTAAGGACTATACGGTGGATCAAATCGATGATTTGAGTACACAAAACTGAAGTCATTTCAGTCGATGTGTGAGTGCTCGCATTGCCGTGGTGAAGAGTGATCCGACTATTGCAGTTGGATTTCCTGACTTCTTGAAAGACAACTGGCAAACAAGTAGTTGTGTACGACTCAGGATTTATTGTTCTCATTTATTCTAGTGGTTCAGATGTGACATGCCCAGTTCTTCCAGAAAAAGATGCAGCTTTTTGGTTAGAAGTGCATCGCGCGCGTACAGCTGTTTTTGGATTCGGCTCACCTTGAAATACCTATACAGTTGACTGCTATTTACTTTCGGGCTCATGCGCATATATCCACGATTCATCACCTATCACGATGTCATAGATGTGTTTCTAAGCACCGCTATCGTATTTTCTTTTAACATTTCCTTCGACCAATCAACACGAGCCTTTTTTGAGCGATTGACAAATTGGGTGGGATCCAACGCGAACAAAGTTGCTTTATAATCAAATGTTATTCAGTACTGAATGTATGCTGGTCCTACTCAATCTCACGATAGGTCACATGACGATCTCGCTTCATACTCACTCAACTGGCTTTCCGTGATGAGTGTTATGAGTGCATCGACTCTGGATTTTAGTTAAACCTATTTGATTATTATACGAGTCGCCAATTAATAAGACCACTCACCACCGACCACTCCTTTTCACGAACATTTTGTTTTCTCCTCGTAATGGCGCGTAAAATTTTTGTTGTTAATTAATTTAGAATATGATGTAAATATCATAAAAATGAAACTTCTACTTCATATCTACATATGTATATATGTACACAGATTTTCAAGTGAGTGTGTTTACTTGAACCAATTCTTTGCAGCGGCATCTTCCAAGCATTGCTCCTCAACACCTCAAATTAGCCCAAGTTGACTTTGGCATCACATGTCTTAGGTACTGTTGCAGTTGCATTTTCAACAAATGTAATATGCCTACATACATATACTCGTACATTCACATGCTCGTATGTAAATATTTATTTCATTTCCACGCATTTAAAGATGCTTACACTTTTACGGCGTTTACTTGTTGATTTAAGCGGTGGCGAAGTTGTCGGCAGCCGCATTTAAACAAAAGGATCTACAGAATCAGCTGCTACTTAACATCGTAACGTAACGTCGTAGTTCAAAAGTACCGCTAATTTTTGTTAGTCCAAAGTAAATATTTTCCACTGTTCTTATTATTTCGATATGCTGCTTGCTTACTTGTGGCGGTATTCTTAGATGAATTTCTAGCAGTAATGGATCATATTAAATTCCAAAAAAAAAAAAAAAAATATCAGAATAATCGTTTATGGTTTGAATTTTAAGATCAAAAATAGCTCAAAAACATTTTTAGGTCAACCAGAAAAATTTATTTTTATTATAAATGAAAAATGTGCACAGTTTAAGAGTTGCTTCAAGTTATAAAATCACTTCTGGGTGATAGTCTACTCATGCTTTTGTTTCTGGAATATATTCTTCCTTTATTGCACGTTTTAACAGGGCAGTGAAATTTTTTTCGTCGAAAATTTATTTTCACCACATTTCAGCACCAGTTGCCATTTTCTAAACGTTATTCACACAGACACTCAATTAACTAATTGCAAGGACTTTAGCCCGAAATTTTTGTAGCATTGAACTTCAAAAACTTAGTTGACAATGGTATGAATTGTTAAATTGAGTTTCGTTTAATGGATAGACCTGGCAAGTTTCTATAGATATACGTTGCAATGTCTATGAAATAGAAGTTTATGACAACCGTCGGTGACACCTAGCCAACAGCATCATACTTGCAGTGAGCGTGAGCTCATGTTTATATTAAGAAAAAAGAATTTTTTTTGTTAAAAAATATATATGTGAAGTTAAGTTATTATAGGAAGAATTTTCGTAAATATAAATTATAAAATTATTTCTTTAATAATATTTTACTTCCTTATTATATATTACCTGTTTTTTTTATGCACAAATACTCGTATATGAAATAGTCGCAAATAAAATTAGTGTGTTAACTCAAAAACTGCCTGCTATTTTATTCAATTTCAATTTACCATCATTCAAAATAATTTTTAGCATTTTTTTGATGTTTTCTTCGGTAACAACTTCTTTTGGGCGTTCATGTTATGCGCTTAAAAAAACACGGCAATTACAGATAGATTATACTTTCCGATGAATTCACATTTCTTATATTAAAGTTTCAAGTTTTCCATACAAAACTGAAAATCTTTAAATCTACAATATGGTCTCTTTGTTTTAGTTTTTCAGAAAATGTTAATTTGAATCATTCACACAAATTTTCCTCAACTTTTTGTTCACAATAGCCCTCTGTACACTTTTTTACCGTTTCGAATTTTTTCCCGAGATAGGGATTAACCATTTCCAAAAGGCTTTTTATCTGGCAAAGAAAATACGCGAATATCAGTTACTATATTTAATTTTTTTAAACGTTTTTGACATTATTTTACTTGCTATTAACACACAAGACAAACGCTAGAGTTGCTAGCTATGAAAAATTTGGTTAAAAAATATATATAAAAAATATATTAATTATTATAATTTAAGTATTTCTGAAGATTAAAATAAATTTTTCGACAAAATACTTACTATACTATTCAGTACATATATAGTATAAATTGTTATTGATTTTTTAGTTCGGTCCAGGTTCGACCAAGATTAATTTTTGTGATTGTGGTTGGTTGCTGAAATGAAAGCTTCTCATAAATATCTATCGCTCCTTCGGAGGCGGCTTAGAATAAACTGTAGGTCCATTGAAGGTAAAAACATCAAGACGCATTACTACAGATCGGAAGAGTAACTCGGCAGAAAACTGCATTAGCGGTTACAAAGCGCAAAAAATATTTATATATACATACAAAGGGTGATTAAAATAGAGGTACTCTTTCCAATAACCTTTTCTTTGACAGAGCACGCTTGAGTCGTGTCAAGCTGTCATGTTATTTTTGTTCGATATTGTTTGGCATATCATCATGGAAAGACTTACACCTGAACACCGTTTACAATTCATTCAACTTTATTAAGAAAATTCTCATTCTGTAAAGAATGTGTTTCGCGCGTTTCGTTCAACTTATGGTCAATATAATCGGCCTACTAATTATAATATTCGCAACACCATCACCCATATTGAGACTCAGCATTCATCACTGGATAATATTCGACCGAATAGACCACGTCCAGCACGCAGAGAGGAACCCGACGTTTGAAACGACTTGGCGCATTTTACATCGAGATCTTAAATTAAAAGCGTACAAAATAGAACCTGGGCAGGAACTGAAACCGCTCGACCTTCCCCAGCGACATCTCTTCGCTCTATGGGCTCTTGAAAAGCTCCAAGAATATCCAACGTTTTCGAGCCAAATTTTGTTCAGACCTGAGACCCATTTCAGGCTCACTGGGTATGTAAACAAGCAAAATTGCCATATTTGGGACGAAGAGCAACCTGAAGAGATTCAATAGCTGCCATTTCATCCGGAAAAAACAACGGTTTGGTGTGGTTTGTGAGCCGGTGGCATCATCGGTCCATAATTCTTCCAAAAAGATGCCGGTGAGAATGTAACCGTCAATGGCGACCGTTATCGCGTCATGATAACCGACTATTTGATGCTGGTGAAATTGAAGCTCGTGATCTCCGCGACAGTAGGTTTCAACAAGGCGCCACTTCTCACACATCGCATCAATCAATGCATTTATTTATGGAACACTTCGGTGAGCAGCTAATGTCACGTTTTGGGCCGGTCGATTGGCCATCATGATCGTGTGATATCACACCGTTAGACTTTTTCCTGTGGGTATATGTAAAGTCTAAAGTCTATGCGGACAATCCCATTTCGATTCAAGCCGTGGAGCAAAACATCACGCGTGTCATTCACCAGTTACCTGTCGAAATGCTCGAACGAGTCTTCGGAAAGTGAACACAACGGATGAACCATCTGAGACGTAGCCGCGGCCAACATTTGAAAGAGATAATGTTAAAAAAATAAATGCCAAAGATGATAATAAATATTCTCTACTAAATTTGAATTTGCTGTGTTTTTTTCATTAAAAAGTAGGAGACCTCGAAATGGATCACCTTTACTCGGAGGATTTAGAATTGTCTAAAGAGAGGGAGCTGTATTTAGGAAAAATATATCTATTCCAATAGAATTCTTCGCTTCGAGAGATGTGACTACCCTATTGCCAGACTATTTCTAAACATTTACCTTAATATACATACATACATATGTACATACATATATGTATGCATACAATATATTTTAACATGCGAATGATAGTCCACACAATATGACACGCTACCGCGGCAGACTGCACCTCAGGAAGCAGGAACATAATATCAACGCAATTGTAACATTTATCTATGAAATCCACGACAAAAGCGAAATAGAATCAACCGCAATATAACAACCAGAGAAGTGTACGTCGTATGGATCGAGAAGATGCTGCTTTAGTTGCTCTTGCGTTCACTTTTTGCATTCGTAATGATGATCGTGCACGAGTTACAAGCGTTTAATTTGTGTATCTATCGTGAAATATCTTTCCCACTGTCAAATGAACATATTGAACTGCGATTTTTTCGAGGATTACAACAAACTTAGAACGCTTGAGGGTATTTAGTGTGCTTGGCGATATATTATTTACATACATACGTACATACATATGTGCGCGTTTACTTGTCCATCGATGCTTGCTATTTGCTTTCGTATTTTTTATTTCCAAGTCATCTTGGGTTTCGTGCAACATTCGTGCATATATGTATGTATGTATGAGTATAAATTTGTTTAAATTTTTTTTTTTGGTACCTGCTACTGCTTCTCTTGTTGTTATCGCAGCGAAAGGGTCAAGCCCATGCTGAAATCAGTTGCATCTCTTTGTCTCTAAGTCACTGCCCACTTACGTGTACTACGTACGTACGTACATATGTATGGTGTGGTGGTAGTGGGGGCAACATACTTCACTTGTAATTTACGATTTGTACAACGCATTTGGTGACCTTTGCTTTGTTGTTGCTGTTGTTTTTTACCACGCAACGACTGTGTCGAAGTGATATGATCTTTTAGGCGTCTGTTTCTAAAATTCATTTTGCAATAAATTGAATTCAATTAGTTAACCGGTTTGTAATGCTGCTGAGCAAATGCTATGGTTGCTTCCCAAAAGTATCTGATAAATTTAGAAATGAGATTTTTCTTCAATATTTAGGTAAATACAGAGTTGGCGCCCGCATTGACCGAGTGTTGGTTTCAAGCCATTCGGAGGCACCTTAAAATTGTAGAACCCACCGTTTATAAGCAAAACCAGCAAGACAGTTACTTTTTAGTAAGTTCGGATGGATTCTTCAAAATAAAATGTTAAGAGAGCTTTATAACTTCTATGGCTGTAGTGATGACTTCGCTTACACGAAGTAGAATTCAAGGCGTATCTCTGGCTGTTTGGTGTAATATTTATCTTTAACGGCTCTACACAAAAAGTAGTCCAACGGAGTCAAATGGCAGAGGCGAGGCAACAGGCTAAAACAACGATGGGTGTTATTTTCGAACACAATGCGCAAAAGATCGATTGAAGTGATCGATTGTGATGATGGTAGCACATAGTATCATCCTGCTGAAATAACATTTCGCCTACGTAATTCTTTTCAATATTTGGCAACTCTTTCACGTTTTTGAAGAAAAACGGACCAATCCGGTCGATCCACATGCTACACCAAAAGGTCACTTTCTGAAGATGCCAATGCATTGGATTTTGTATGATGATGTATGAGGTCTTTGTGTCTCAAGCGTAGCAGTTTTGTCTGGTAACGTTGCCGTCGAGGTGAAATGGAGCTTCATCGGAAAATGGTTTTTCGCTAAATACGCATGGTCATGAGACCTCAGTTCTTGCACAAATTGTACTTTATAAACTTTCATACCTAGGTCTTTTGGGAAACACCTGTGCAAAATAGGGCCTGAAAAGTTTTATTGCAGCGAACGCTGTTGAGTTGATGTTGATGCCTGTTTGGGCACAATTTTGGTCATTTTTAATATGTCATGATTTGTCAATTTTTTCATTGTATTTAGTAATGTTTACAATTTCATCCATGGACCACAATAAACGTCGTGAGTTTGCTGATTTTGCCTTGGAACAACTTGAAAACGATAGCAATTTTTTTTTTAGAAAATCATCTTCTCCGCTAAGGTCTCACTTTCATCTGAGTAGTTCGGTGAATAAACAAAACTGTCGATTCTGGTGCGAAGAAAATCCACAAATTATTCATTAACAACAATTACATTGACAGTTTGGTGTAGTTTTTGGTCTGGTGGAATCATCGGTCCGCACTTCTTTCGAAATGAGGCTGGTAGCACCATTATTGTTAATGGAGAGCGGTATAGATCGATGATAAACAACCAATTGGGGCCACAATTGGAAGAAGTTGTTCTTAACAACATCTGGTTTCAACAAGACGGGGTGGGGGTCACCCAGAAGTTGTGACATTGAATGGCCTCCAAGAAGTTGTGATTTAAGGGGGAGGGGGGTAGGGTTTTAAAATTATTTTTTTTCATTTTTTTTAATATTTTTTTTCTGAATGAACAATATGTCGAGAATATGATGTACAAATTTTAGGTTGTTTCGAGTAAAACTAACGGAGTTACAGCGTTACAAACGACTGGCCGTGTTACCTGATTTTCACGCATGAAAAACTTTAAATCGATTTTCGCGAAAACGTCTTTTTTCTAACTCAAAAATTCAAATACTCAAAATCTACTGAACCGATCCTTTTGAAAATTTGAACATTACTTCTTCACATAAATCAACAGGTAATCAGCAAGAGTTTTTTTCATCTTTTTCTACTTTTTAATAACAATATAACCGCGATTTTTTTTAAGCTAAAATCGCGTTTTTCACTTCGAAGTGCTGTAAAAAATAGAAAGAAAAAAACTCTTGTTAATTACCTCGAGAAATACATCACCTTTAAGATGCATATCAATTTTTTTGTTTCAGATAATCCGGTAACGAGTTATAATGTACACCGCAAAAACTTTTTTTTTCAAGGCACCTCTGGAGATTCACCGTCACCGGCTTATTTATTAATATTTTTCTTTGAAAATTTTTTGTAACATACCTCAAAAATTGTACAATAATATGTAATAAAATTTAATAAAATTATATTATTGATATCACCGAAAAAAAATCATAAAAATATGCGTTTTTCTCGCCTTTGCTTTCTGCTGTTCATGATATACGACTTGATTTAGTGGCAACAGTGCTCAAAAATTGGGTTCATCGAATTCGTTCCTTCAACAGATGTCGTGGAGGCCATTTGAATGATGTTATATTCAGAACTTAATTGTATCGATTGTACTTTACAATAAATAAATAAATAAAAACATTCGAACTCCTTGAACAATTAGTGTTTTTTTTAAAGGAATCATAACACTCTATATTTTATTGTAAAGTCATGGTAAAAACGTGAAAAAAATTGGCTAGAGATGCCTGGTGGAAAATAAAATATACTAAAGAAAACAATATATTCTAGGCAGCGAAATCGTAATTTTACGTAATTTGTAAGTTTTTTCTTAGATGTTAAAAATTAAAATTGTAATTTTTTTCTTAAAAATTGTTTAAAAAGTAGTGTATTGAGAGAAATTTCATTATAGTCTTTATTCGTTCTACATATATTATTTATTATCTTTATAAGTATGTATGAGTATATTTATAATTACACACCCTTACCTTCTCTTCGAATTATCGCACACCTTTTGCTGTACAACTCACCCCCGAAAATTTATTATACTTTAATTTTATTATTTTTCTTTTTGACCTTAAAACCATAAATGTCTGTAAAAGGTTTGATTTATCTCATAAACTTTTGTGCTTTGTCTCTGTTGTCTCCAGTTATATATTTACTCTTGCATATTTATAGATATATTGTGAAATGAAATGAAAATGCACAAATACACATACGCACATATCGTACATATGGATGTGCATGTATATGCATTTGTACTGTGGCAAAAGTGTAACCTAAATATATTTCGACAAGTCAGAAAAGGAGTATGAAGAAATTCGTAATAAATAACTAAATACTTTACTGTAATGTTTTATTTTATTAAGCTTTGGGATATGAGTTGCACCTGATTCAATACGCAGAAAGAAGCGTACAGGATTAATAAAAATTGTTGGAGGGAGTATTTTCAGAATAAATAAAAATCTAATGCAAAGCTAGCTGGAAGTTGGTATAAGTCGAGAATAAGGTCGCAGGACTTTTATTATAGGAATCACCAGGTACAAGCTTTTAATTTAACCTCGCAAACGCTGAGCAGTTCAAAAAAAATCGAGTGGGTAATTCTTCTTACCATTCAATCCAATCTCGATAGTAGAACAGCAGAAAAAATCAGATGAGCCTAACTGCCCTTACTAGGTACAAGAAATTAGTAGAAATCCTGGTCGATACCCAAAATGATGAGATCTCCTTTCGGAGTGCCGCCGCTTCAGCTTTTCCCCACAGATCCGTTCTTAATTGCTTTGACAATATATGCAGGATTGGCTCAATCAAAGCTACAATCAACATTACAGCCACCCTCCTGACGAAGTTATGTGTCCTTAGGAGCTTGATGACAACTTTGAGTTGTTTAACAACTTCGAAAAACTCTTTCATTCAAGGGTTGGATCGAATAGTACAGATATAAAAAACAGACCTATATGAGATTATATCAAGTTAAGGATCATAAGACCTCCACTAAACGTCGCCTTTAACAAGGTCTGCTGCACAGACAGCATGCTCCCTCCAGGTCTCCCAGCATCTGTAATGGCCTGTTTGAAGGGACAGGTTTCCCTTGTGTACGATCATTTGCCTTCTCTGCACTCCCACTTTCCTCGTTATCCATCCAGAGCCCTTATCCAATTTCTGTTGCCTTTGGGTCGGTTTTTAAATATAACGGTGATCTATTTTGAGGTTCCTATTTTTTTAAAGAAAAAAAAAAAACACAAAAAATTCAAATTTATTGGGGAATGTTTATTATCAAGAATATTCTTTCGCATTTATTTTTAGAAGGTTATCTCTCTCAAATGATGGCTGCGGCTACGTCTCAGACGGTCCACCCATTGAATCCAATTTTCGATGACTCGTTCGAGCATTTCGACTGGTAACTGGCGAATGGCACGCGTGATGTTTTGTTCCAAGGCCTGAATCGAAGCGGGATTGTCCACATAGTATTTAGACTTTACATATTCCCACAGCAAAAAGAACTTAGTTCTATCGATTGCACTTCACATTAAATAAAAAGCATTTGAATTTCCTTAGCAATTAGTGTGTACTTTTTTTAAAGAAATCATATTGCTCTTATTGGAAAACGCTATATATATATATATATATATATATATACATAGATATATATATATATATCCATATATATATATATATATATATATATATATATATATATATAAATAACAAAACTCCAAATATATATATATATTTGGAGTTTTGTTACCGCTGAAGCGATTTTTGGCCGATCTCCTCCTCCAATTTGTGGGTTTGCGTCTTGATATTTTTACCAATAAATGGAGGAATCTACAGTTTATTCTAAGCCGCTTCTGTAAGGCTGATGAATTTTTATGATCATTTGTGAAAAGGAAAATTTGCGATTATGGCGCACATAATTGTCCAACTACTCAACTTGGTGTAATTTTAATGAAAAAAAGACCGGATCGGTAACAGTTATCGTAAAGTCTGTACATCAACGCTTTGCTCGTTCCACTTGAAATATCGCTGCTGTAAGCGAAAGTGTAGCCGAAGACACGAATGTGTTTTTCGACGTTCTCAACAGCTGGGACTTTCTTATGGTACATTATGGCATATTTTGTACTTGGACTTACACCTACATCCATATAAATTCCAGCTCACACAACAACTGAAGTCAGAAGACCATTCACAACGCCGTACTTACGTCGATTAGGTGCTTGAACAACAAACTGAACTTTCTTCAGCGACAAGGCACATTTCTCACTCGGTGGGTACGTATATAAACATAAACAAAATTGTCGCATTTGGGCTCCGAGAATGCTCAAATAGTTGAAGAGAGGTCATAACACCAAAGAAAAAAAAAGCACTATCACTATCAATTTAAAGAGTTATGGTCGGATGATAGCCGACTTTTTTTTGGCCTGCAATTGAAGAACACGTCTTGGACAATATGTGGTTCCAACAAGATGATGCCACATGCCTCACAACATGAGGGAATATGGCTTTATTGCGAAATAAATTTCCCGGCCGCGTAAGCTCTCATTTTGGCGATGTCAATTGACCAACGAGATCGTGCGGTTTGACAACGTTGGACCTTTTTTTTGTGAGACTGTGCGAAAGATCGTGTTTGATCGTGCGGATAAACCTTTACCTTTTCAACAGTTGAAACTCAACTTTCGTCAAGTTGTGGCTGAGATACCAGCCAATATTAGCCAAAAAGTGGTCGAAAATCACCTCAAACGGATCGAAGTTTGCAAAAATTCACGAGGCGGTCATTTGAATGATGCAGTGTTTCACATATAATACCAAACATTATAATAAAAGCGAAATTTCTTGAAACAAAAAAATTATATTAAATGCATTTAATTGACGTTTATTTTGGAAATCAAAATTATAACCTGTAAAAAATAAAATAAATATAAATAAAATAAATTTAAAATTGTAAATGAACCAATTATATATATAGATGTGCATTGTTTACACAATATTTTGTAATTACGGAAATTTCGTAGAATATTTAATCAAAACTTATTCGCAATACTAATGCAGCTTTACTGGATTTGTGTATTATGTAAAGTTTATTCACTCTTTCGCTATCAAAGTCGACTGTGTGTGTCGACGTGGCATAATGGTTGTTTCAACGGATGCCGATGCCGACGCAATACTTACAAGAACAACAAACAATTGGAACATCTATTCGGACACCACGTAGTGAACGCCCACGCGACGCGACGAAAAGGATGTTGGTATGTATGTCTAACAGCGACACATCAACACGTTGTTGCTTATGACAAATACGACAACAACAACAACAACAACAACAACAACAGCAAAGGAGGTGCGGTAATAGCAACAATCAAGAAAAAATAAAATTAAAAGTTGAAAAATGTAAATAAAAATATGTGAATAAATGCTTGAGTTTATGTACAAGTATGTATGTATGTAAGTATGTAAATATACAGCTGTTTGTTTGTCTTTATAAAGCATAGCTCGCAACATTTTATGCTGATCCCTGTCAGGTTACAAAACACACATAATCTTCAAAAATAACAAACAAAATAAATTTCCATCAGCAACATACTGCATATTATGGCCATACAAATACTGCAGACATTGCTACTACGGCTACGGCTACTGCTGCTGTTGGTGGTTCCGGTGGCAACATCAACATCAACCAATAATGCAGGCGCGATTATGTCCAACAGGACACTAGCCAACAAATTCCATTTCTTCTCTCAAAGTATTCGCTTGGTGTTGTGTATATGTATGTATGATGGGGATAACTGAGAGGAAAAAAATAAACACAAAAGGGATACTAAATACAAATATAATGCAGTAGTAGTTGGGCCAACCGCTGGACGATATGTATGTAAGTGCACGAGTATATTCTCATGCCATTGCTACATTTGTATAACGGACATAAAAATAACAATATGAATGCAAAAAGAAATGGAAAAAATTATAAACAAACAACGAAGTTGACAATCAGCCCTTCAAGTAATCCACAAAAGAAAGAAAGAAATATGGAATACACTGAAATAAAGAATAGGAAAAACAGTTTTTACTTCGATCTAAGATATGTACGAATTTAGAGAAATTTTTAAAATATCTTTATTATTAAAACAGGGAAATTTTGAAGTTCTTTGTTCGCCTACTAGATGTCGAGAATAAGAGCTTACAGAACTATTGTACAAGTTGATGAATATTCCATAGCAGGTGATTGTAAGCCACTGTAAACTTGCAGAATTGATGTGAGGTCTCAGGCAATGAACTTTACTATACTCTACTGAAGCGGAAGTTCACACCATACTACCTTTGCATAGAAGTATTTTAAGGTCTAAGACAGAGAAAATTGGTTCATAAAACTCTTTATTAATTCGGCTTGACCTTCCTGTTACCGTTATCCTTCTTTTTTAAATACAAATTCTGTACTTGAAGCAATAGCCGAGCTGTACTAGGATTTTCCTTTATCTAGATGACTTCTTTGCAATTCGATGGACTATCGTTACATCCTAAATTGTGTCTTCATCGGCGGTATTCGTTGCTGTAGCTATCCAAAAAGTCACAAGTCCTTATCATATCCTTTCTTGTGAATACTTTTAATGCTAATTCATCCACTAAGTAGCTCCTCCAGGCACCAAAAAAAAAAAAAAAAAAAAATCGGATACACTAGCATTAAATTTTTAACTATAATAATATAGTGCTGTCGCAGAAACACCGCTACAGTTTTTAACCTTTATGACCTTTCCGCCACCCACTTTTATTCTTTAACGATTATTTATAATTTTTTTGGCATCTGCCAGTTAGTGCTGACCAATTTCATAAGAGAAGAGGAATCGTAGGAGGCGATCGTAAGAACTCAAGATCGTTGACTAATAATATTTTAAGTCACTTTGAACCTGCAGAATTGATGGACGATGTGATTTAAAAGCAACCAATCAACGATGTGAGGCATCAGTCGATGCATTTTATTACAAAACGGAGTGAAAGTCCTGGGGATCTATATTATTCGTATTACCTTTGCATAGTTGCATAACGCAGTCTAAGCCAGCTGTAAGAGAGATATAATTGCTACATAAAACTCTCCATTAACGCGACTTGATCTCTTGTTAGAGTTATAATTCTGTTTTTAAAAACAGATTCGGCATTTGGACTAATGTCTGAGGTGTGGCAGAATTCTCTTCAGTCTGGAACATTTTTCCTTTTCGGTGGACTTTATCCTAGACAGTTAATATTTCCTTCCTCTACGGTATTCGCAGTATCCAAAAAATCATAAATCCTTCCATATCTTTCTAGTGAAAACTTCTGATGCTGCCTCACCTCATCGCTTATGAAGCTTTTTCCTGAAAAACATGTTTAACTCGCAATTAAACTGTACACTGAGCCCGGCGGCGTTCCATTCTAATAACCAAGGGAGACTTTCCATACAAGTGTTTCACTATATCTTTGGCTCAGATGCATGAACCCGATATAAACATTTAAGTGAAACACGAAAAAGAGATCTCTTGAGTAAGTGTATACGTGGATACACTTAAAAGAAGCTTTGAATTTTTTTAAATAATACCATCGTAGGCACACTGACACACTAACGCCACGACATATTTTTAACCTTCATGATCTTTCACGTCTATTCTCCAACGAACCTCAATAATTTTGTTGTTGTCTACCCCAGATATTTACTTGCACTACTTAGTACTGAGCAGTTACATAAGAGAATAGGAATCGTCTCGATTCAACATCTCTTGTCCTTGGGAGTAGGGGCACAAGTAAGAAGAATCCTCTTCTGGTTAAACCTCTCGTTGTAATGTGTTTTTGTAGCTTCCATGAGAGTATAAATCTCAGCCCACACCACTTTGTAGTGATCAGATAGCTTAAATAACGGTTTGCTGGATGAGCTCTAAGAAAACGCACTTTAACTCATCACAATACCAGACGGAGGTTCAATATAATTCGAGGTTAAGTTGTCGTCATATAAGAAGTCAACGCTGGATGCCTAAGTCGTAAAGTCGTATTCTTGGTAAGGTCATAGCGAAAGAGAGGAGATATTCTAACTTCTCATTCAAGCCTGCTTCCCTACTTTCCTGAATTTATCACTGCTAATGATGTCCAACGTGGCTTACGTGAGCATCTACCATTGTCGACCTAACCGCATGGATACTAGTGAATACACTAACAAATCTGGCAGGATTCGAGAAATATATAAACTTCTGTTCTGCTTTGGATTACCGGGTGCTATCAATGCAACACTATACCGAGCTTACACGAGGTCAACTGTACTCATATTTTGGCTTAAACGATAACCACCAAGTTATTCCGCGAATTGTAGATTTAACAGGATGAAATGAGTTCTGAGGGCTTCTGTTCGCCGTGGTACCATAGCTTCGTTTTCAACCTCTTTGCAGAAACTAGTACTAGCTGTGTTTCTAAACAGTTGGACACCTTTCACCGCATGCCTACTCACAGCTTGATACACACCACTAATTTAAATTCAGATAACCCCCAGGGAACTCACGCACATACGACTATCGTATATTATTTCTTTTAGAGAGAATACCCTTTACTACATACCGTTCATAAATCCAATCTATTCTCATAGCGCCCAGGTTCCAATGTCTGAGTACGTCGGGCTTTCGCACATAACATACATGCGACGCTAGTAGGTTGTGTTTATGTGGATAATTTATTTCATATTAGATATACACTTGGAGGGCTTGACATTCCATGCTGAAGGACGACCGCAATTAAGAAAATTCATTTTCTATAATTTTGGATATTGGTTGGAAGAGGATTCGAGCCCAGGTCTTCCAAATGGCAAAAGGCACTGCTAAACACTTATCAGAACCAGATTACATGAGGAAAAATTATCTATATACGCTTTCGCTGCCTTTGCCCATGAGCTTGACAGTCTTACTGTCCTTTAAGCCATTGTCCTTTAAGACTTTGCAGTAGCTCTTAACCCTCCCGTTATGCAAAGTGTAACGAGCCACAGTATCCTTTCGGTATGAGCTTTTTTAGCCCCGGTCTACAATATTAGCACCACAGAGCAAGAGCTATGTCAATGCAGACCAGTACATAAGCTTAGGCGATAAGTCACAAGTTGGCCTAAAAGCTTCTGCTAATCTGTTAAGCTTCCGAGGTTTACACAAAGGTGCCTTGTATCTTCTAATGAAGAATACCCTGCCCAGTTTACTAAGTTTGTTAGAGTCGCCCCTCGGTATACGACTCTTGGATCCGTGTTATCTGCATGATTTCATGTGAGTAGTCCTGAAAACATTTATCAAAACTGTTCGGCACCAAACATCCTTACCGTGTACACATATTAGGAGGTGGAATTGTAGAAGAGGCGTGGAAGTATACTCCACATTTGAATCCCTACACAAACACACTGATTTATGTGTGTGCGCATAACAGTGAATGCCGCAGGCAACAAACGACGCTGACAACAGCGATGCCGACGACGAACTGCATAAGAAACCGAATTGGACCGAAGCGGAGGAATGTTGACTGGTAGAAAATCAGTAACCAGCTGAAGAATGGTAAAGTAGTGAAGTGAGCAGAGGAAATGAAATGCCTGTGAAGCATCAACCTTGGGGCAACAAAATCTTTGCGGCTATACCACCTGGCTCATCTTTGTGCATACCTACACGCATACATACGTATGTATGGTGGTATATATGTACGTGTATACCAACGTCAACAGCACCAAACAACACCTATTTTAATCGCGTTGCTCTTTATACAGCTTTGAAGCCATTTGTTCTGTACGAATATTTATACTTGAAATGAAAGGATAAAGAGAGGTGTGAGTGTGAGTGTGAGACAAACACAATGTTTAAACTACATAAATGTCTGGCAGCTGACCGCTCAAGTTAGCTGCTGCACCGTTTGTTGGTTGGTTGGCTGGCTGCTTCATTCGTTGGTCCGTTGCTTGGAAAATGGCACACAAGCCGCAAAATAGTCGCACGGGCCTGGGCGGCGAAAGTAGGAGTGTAGTGAGGTTGGCAGATTTGCTGAGGCTGAGCATTCAGCCTTGCCGCTTCAAGTCATAATTCGTCCCTGCAAAGACATGCACGTGCGTGTGCCTGTGTGTCTGTGTGTGTGTGTGTCATGCAATACAACTATCTGTTGACACTGCTGCGGTTTGTATGGCGCGTTTTTTTTTGAATTCTTTTTATCTTCAACTTTCGTTTTTTTTTTGTTTCGCCTCGCGACAGCTCTGCTTTGTGTTTTATGCGATGAGTGTGTTTCGTTGTCCGTCGAAACGGTGATAGGTAGTTACATTTACGATACTTATGAGCATATACATATGTAAGTATGTGTATAGCGCATAAAAGTGTCCTTCGGTCCGTCGTTCGCTCGCTGGTTGGTGTATTGTCTCCTCTAATAAAGTTTAGTTTTTTTTATTTATTTTATTTAACTTTACGCCACTCAAGTTACCTACACCAACTCAACGCTGTTCTAGCCATCAGTTGTATGTACATATATACATATACATACATATATATATATATATATTTATGCTTTTGGCTACTCGACAACGTGTTGTTCTTTTGTTGTTGTTCGGAATCCGTTGCTGTGACATTTTAAATTGCACAATTTTATATAAAATCCTTATTGCAGTCTCTGTGACGTTATTTGCGCAGAGTGTTTATTTTGCCCAGCTTTGCTTCGTGTCACTTTGGTTAGTGGGTGCATTCTCTCTTTGAATTTATGCCGTTTTCTGAGTGCTCCGACCAGCTGCAGATTATAAATAGTTGTACTACTCTCGTGTATCAAAAACATTCCAGCACCAATGTTGGTTGGCTGGTTGGTGTTGTAAGAAGAAGAAGAAGAAGAAAAAAAGGGTATTTTGTAACCTATCTAAGGCTACTCCAATTGAGTGGCGCGCGTAAATATTTTTATACGAATTTATTTTTATGAAGGTTTGCTCGAAAATAATATTTTTGTCTACTTTGTTAATGAAGAAATGTAATTTATTGAGTACGTTGGATTTGGTTTCTAAAATATTTTCATACATAAACAGGCACAAGCATTTTCTGCTTAATCAACTTTTATTTTGCAATCCTTTACTTCCACAAAATTCTATTTTTTGTAAATCAGAAATATATTTTTCTCTCAATGCAGAATGCATCAAAAGGAATTTTGATTTCATCGCCCTCTATCAGAAAATTTTCTACAAAAGTTATGAAGGAGGCGAACCGCAAAAAATCTTCTTAAAGAAGCTCTCGGTCACCTTCGATCTCTATGTGCAGAAATAGCAAAAAATCTGATACATGAATCAGCAGCCTTCTCGAACGAAAAAGCATCAAGCTCGCCATCAATGAAATACAATGAAGCGTTCTTATCTTAAAAAATACCGCTTTTCACAATTCACAGAGTTCGGCTCATCGTCGAGAACTTATGAAGCAGCAACTGTAACTCAATTTATAAGACTTCATGTTCTCTATTTGCTGTCAGAGGGAAAGAAAAGACCTCAAAATTACAATATTTAAATCTTTCATCTGAGGAATAACAGCAAAAAACTATTTTCCTAACTCAAAAGAAAAGGTTCTTTACATGACCTACGTAACAATTTTCAAAAAGGAGGTCTGGAAAGCGCAAAGAGAATCTTGAAAAATCTTATGCTGTAATACCCAATGGAATCTCAAAAAAAAAAAAAAAATCAGGCTAAGGAAACTGTTTTCCAAAGGCTCTGCTATCCGAAACTAAAGTATGACCATTTCGAGGTTCTCTACTTAAAAAAAAAAAAGAAGAAAAACTTAATGGGAAATGTTTATTATCGTTCGAAAGAACATTTTTTGGCAATTTTTTTTTGAAAATTATCTTCTTCACATGTTGACCGCGGCTACGTCTCAAATGATCCATCCGTTGAGTCCATTTTTCTATGACTGGTTGGAGCATTTCGATTGGTAACTGGCGAATGACACGCGTGATGTTTGGCTTTCAATTTAAGATCTCGATGTGAAATGCGCCAAGTCGTTCCATACGTCAGTCCGAGTTGCTGCGAACACCTCCGAATCGACTCTCCACCGCCTTCGTGTACACTCTCAGCTAAGGCCGCTATATTTTCTTCCCTGGTGTATTCGGTCGAATATTATCCAATAATGAATACTGGATCTCAAGATGGCTACTGGTATTGCGAATAGTATGCTCAGTAGGCAGATTATGTTGCCCATAAGTTGAGCGAAGCGCACGAAACACATTCTTTACAGAACGTGAATTTTCGTAATAAAGTTGAATGATTTGTAAACGTTATTTAGACGTGAGTCTTTCCATGATGAAATGCCAAACAATATTGAACAAAAATAACATGACAGCTTGACACGACTCACGCGTGATCTGTCAAAAAAAGGCTATTGAAAAAAGTACATCTACATCTCATCATCATTTATATCCATAAGCCAGATGGTGAATCGACCACGTCCCGCGACGCTGGATATACTTGTGAACACCACCTACCTTCTGGGAAACATCAAAACCAACTTCCACGCAAGGCAAACGAATCTATTTATAATATTAGCAGCACTGTCTGCCACAGAATGGTGGAATGGGCGATAAACCCCTTCCAGTTCTCTAACTTTCCACGATTGAATGGCATTTTATCTGCTTAAAAAAGGAGGTTGAAGGTATCCTACATTTTTTGGTATGTAAAAGTAACAAAGTCTGCCTGCGCGAAGTGCTCATTTTCAACCTCAGTAGTTTTTATCCCAAAAGTGGACAGGGTCAATCGCATGAACACGGAAAAAGAGTAGAGAAAGGCCATGACTACATTTTTTGCTTTCAAAGCTCCACCATCGACTCCCTCAATATTCCTGGAAGCTCTACTGAATTTGCTTCCTCTAGACCTGCACGGCAAACTTGAAGTGAGCTGCAACGCAATTAAATTGAACGCAACTCAGACTTGGCGGGACCTTCATGTTGATTCAATAAATAATTAACAAAACTGGAAAGAATTGCAAAATAGGACGCGCCCAAACATTATCTAGACAACGATCATCAACAGCGGCGATCCGTCTATACCAACAGATTAAAACACAATGAGGCAATATATATACTCTGAGAGCTAAGCTGCCGCCGGATTCTCACAATGGACTTACTCTACATCAAAAGTGGTGATAAAATATAAAAGTCTCTGAATAGACTCTGGAATAAATTCAACACAATCATGATTTGGGTGTCCAGGGAGACAAGGGCGACAAGACGAGCCAATGAAAAATGAAGCTAAGCCAGGAGTCAGGCCACAGCAAAACAAAATCTAAATCTGGTCTCCCGCCACAAAAAAGTCAATATCAGATGGCGACGTGACTAAGAAGATATTGTCAGTGTCGAACTCTAAAGGATCAAGTCACTTAATCGGCTTTTCATCAGTATAACAACTGGTATAATAACAGCACACTGTTTAATGGAAGTACAAAGTAAGCGTATGGAACGAAGAGGAGAAAGATTCTCTCAAATTGTTTTGTGCGTGGGACTAAACTCAATTCACGGCAGCATTGCTTTGGAAATTGAATTTGAATGACTTTTGAATTGAAGTTGAAACAATGTCGAAGTGTGCCATAGGGAAAACAAGAAAGAAGGGCCATACCGAATTCTGTATATCTGTCATGAGATATCAAATTAATTGAATTTTGCAGAACTCGATTTCGATGAGTTTTAGAGTTTAAATTAACTTGAATTCATCCCTGATCTATTTTTTGACGAATTTTCGATCAAGACGTAATATCTAAACAAATCGGTGTATGTTAGCTATATGTCGCCTTATTAATTTTCTGTTCAAGTGTGGAATTCATTATATATGTCTGGAATACCAAAGAATTCATTACATATGTCTGGAATACCAAATTACACGCTTTTAATTGCTTTTTTGATCGAACCGGTCCGAACTGGCTGTTTTTGACAAATGATCGTGTAAATATAGAAATTGAGCTCCGTAGCATGTTTGGTTCAAATATCTCAAAAACTGAGAGTCCGGTTTGTGTTCAACCAGACGGAAGGACCTTGCATAAATTTTGTTAGGCTTATCTCTTCTACTTCTGGTACCTATATACTTCGGACCAAAGTTAATATAACATTTCACGTACATAAAAGAGTTCTCTAAAATGTGGTTCTCTCTGAGATAACTTGCTGGGATTATACAGGGTTATCCATTTTGCGGCTTCCTAGAAAACGTAAATAAAATGAATTTAAAATAATTTTCTTTCATGAAATTCCTTTTTTTTTATAAAGTTTGAACCTTGGCATTATATGTGAAACACTACATTATTCAAACGACCGTCTCGTGAATTTTGCAAACTTGGATCCGTTTGATGTAATTTTCGACCAATTTTTGGCACATATGGGGGCGGTATCTCAGCTATAACTTGACGAATGTTAGTTTTCAAGTGCTCAAGAGTTAAAGGTTTATCCGCGTAAACACGGTCTTTCGCCTAACTCCAAAAAAAAAAAATCGCACGATCTCGGTGGCCAATTGACACGGCCAAGACGAGAAATTACGCGACCGAGAAATTTCCCTCGTAATTAAGCCATATTCGCTCCTGTTGTATGGCATGTGGTACCATCTTGTTGCAGCCACATATTGTTTAAGTCGGGTTCTTCAATAGCAGGCCAAAAAAAATTGATTATTATACAACCATAACCATAACTCCGGACCAAAGTACGCATAAGAAAGTAAGTGGTTTTTTGGTGTAATGTCCTCTCTTCAATTATTTGAGGATCCTCAGAGCCCCAAATACGACAATTTTGCTTGTTTACGTGTCCATCGAGTGAGAAATTTGAAATTTTCTTCGTCGCTGAAGAAAATTTTGTTGGATAAATCGCGGTCGCACCCAAATCGACGTAAATACGACGTTGTGAATGAATGAGCTGGTTTCAGTTATTGTGTGAGCTGAACTTTATATAGATGTAGGTGTAAGTCCAAGCGCAAAATACGTCATAATGTGCCGTAAGAAAGCTTCAGCCCTTGAAAACGTCGGGTCTTCGGCTACACTTACATCAGCGATATTTGAGGTGTAACGAGCAAAACGATGTTGCACAGGCCTTACAATATCAATATCAAACCGAGGCAGTCTCTTCAAATTTCTTTACAATTTTACCAATTGCTTGAGTAGTTGGACGACTATGTGCATCATAATCTGTTCTTAAGAGACTATGTGGGCGTGAAAATTAAAAAAAAAAATCGATTTTTTTGCGTTATTCAAGTGTACAATATGTTGAAAATCTTCTCCTAAAAATTCAAATCGATGGGAGTAAAATTCTAAGAAATAGACCCTTTTGAAGTCCCGCCCATCAGGCCATGTCTGTGTCAATTTGAAACTTTAAACGCGTTTATCTCAACACTCTATTTTTTAAGTCGGTTGATACGTTTTCTCGAAAAGTTATAAAGCGATTTTGTTCAAATTTGACACACATCTTTGTAATAACATTATATAGTCATTGAACGAAGGATTTTTTTATTACAAATAATTTTTTCGAGCCAATGCATGGCTAAAATTTGAACAAAAAAAGGGGTTTTCTTCTTCAAAGTCTGTCATAAATTGAAATTTTAATTTTTGTTTTTTTCTCGTCCAATAATGAGATTTATCCATATACTAACGAAATATTTTTGGTTTTTATTTTATTTTAGATGAACTAAAAACGAGTTATGGTCTCCACGGCTAGAGCATTTTATTTTGAGACGTCAAGGGCGATGAGGTATCAACGACTGAGTTTTCGGAATTTTTGAATAAAAATTTCGCAAAATACTGTTTAAATATGTATCTTTGATATGGGGAATTGTTTGAATAAAATGATTGTAATATAAAAAAATAGTGAAAATTCCTTTTTTTTAACATCTGAAACCCACCTAACCCACCTAAGCACGAAATGTGGCCACGTTTGAATTACAAACAATTTTAATGTATTGTGCTATTACTAAGCAATCCATTTTCATAAATGCCTGACTTTAACTAAAAGAAAATATGTTTGGTTGATGGATGTCAAAATGCAGCACTGTACTTTCGAAACCACTCGCAGATCTTTTCAAACTATTTCCATATCCTCGCATTCTTGTATTATGTTGTTGTTGATTTTCTCTTTCAGTTGTATCGTAGAACAACCTGCCTGAGAAGGTGCATACTGTGGTCCAGCAAATATATGAAGTCCGTCACAGTCTTGCCTCACTCTCTGAGCAACTCAATTCATACCAGAAATGCTCCAGCTCAAAAATATCAAACACTGAAATATCATTTCTTTTGACTCTGGTACTTACAAACTAAAGTTAATATATATTGATCTGTATTATTAAACACATACTATCATCGATTCTTCAAAATGCATATTTATGAATTTTGCCTTTGGCAACATTTCTTCCAAGTAGTTTCTTATTTAGTTTTGTTTTGTTGTTTTGTTGTTGGATGCGCCATCGCCTGCTATTGCCTGCTGTCTTTTGTTTCCGTTATTTCTACATTTTTTTCTTCTGTTCATCCTTATTTGATTCACACCGAAAACGAATGGCAATAATGGCAGCTGCAGCATAAATCAAACTTCCATTACAAAACGAAACGAAACGATCCTCCCCACATCAAGAACAACGATGCTGCAATGTGATTTATGTGGAAGAAGAATCAGTGCGCGCGTGCATTTCTTTCGTTGATAAAAATTTCGAACTAAATCAAAACTTCATTTCACTTCAGTGGCATTTCTTGCAATGCGCTGCTGTTGCTGTTGGCTCTCATGCATACACATACATACACACACACACACACACGCACATCTACACTGAAACGAGTGCAACGCCTTTTGCTGTACCAGTTACAGTGGAATTGCTTTAGCTTTTACGATTACCAAGTGGGTGGTGGGTGTTATAACGGTGAAAAAGTGTACGATTAAAGGACGAAGATGCTGTGCACATTACTTGTGTCTCGGGTGTTTGGGAAGGATATGGAGAAGGTGTAAAAAGTGTGGGTATCGCATGGATATGATGCCTTCTGTATTGTATGGCAAAAGAATCTACCAACGGCTGTACTCTGCTTACTGTGTGTGCTTTTTTTTGTAGGTTCTTGTTGTTGCTGTTGCTATAGTGATAGTAGTAGGTTGTAGTTTGCTGCTCGTCTCATGTCTTTCCGAGTGGAGTCGACTCGACAAAATTCTCGGCTGTCAGTTCAATAAATCATTTGCGTTTTGACAAGGCAACGCTTCAGTGCATCCTCGTCTCGCTCGCTTTTGGTGCTCAACTCAATGCTCTGTACTAATGTGTGCTGTGCTTTGCTTTGCTACTAAATCTGCAGCTCGTCTCGCTCTCACACCGCCAGCTACTACAAGCAAATGGTTTTTCCTTTTTCTTTGTTGTTGCTGACTTTGTTGGGGTGTGCAGTAGCAGCAGCGGCAGCAATATTTGCCAACAACACGCGACGGCGTAGTGCCAATGAAAATCCATAAATAGCAAAACAAAACAAAAATGGCGTAGATTTCATGCACACACACACACACACCCATGCATACGTGCTACATATCAGCACATTGCTTGTACATCGTCGACGTCAACTTTGTCATCAAAAAATATTTATAAAAAAGGACAGTAAGAAAAGGAAGCAAAAAAAAAAAGAAAGAAAAGAAAACAAAAACAACAACAAAAATGAGGCAGCAAAAGTTGTAGTGTAGAATGGCAGTGGCAAAAGACACAAAAAAGCACTAAAACCATAAATTCTCAATACGAGCAGGCTGGCTGACTGGCTGGTTGTTGGACCACTGATGCTGCGCAGAAAAAGCATTTTACTTGAGGCTTCATAGATCAAGTCGATGCAGAAGAAAATAAAGGGAATGAAGAAGAAGAATTGGAAGGACCACCAGCACCAAGTAGGCGTAGTATGTGTGCGCGCGCATATACTTACACAGTGTATTGTAGTTGGAAAACTATTGCAACAACAACAACAACAACAACATAATATATAGTATCCAACAAACTCGCTGCAGCCCTTGCACGTGCTTACTGTTGTATATATGTATATATGTTCACATATATACATTTAGTCACTCACACTTAGCCATCTGTCACACGGACATGAAGGTGTATGCTTTAGTTGTAACTCTATACTAAGTGAGTATTTGTGCATTACGGTTATGCAGCCGCCATGTTGTACCTTATACGAGCAAAGTTGAAGGCTGAAATGACAGCAACAATGCATATGGCAAGGACGCGAGATAGTTACATACATATATACATTCATATTTACGTACAATATATTTATATCCACATATATATATGCAAATGCAAATAAAAATTTGATTTACGCTTGTTAGAACAACAGTATTTATATACATATATATATGGCAGGGATTTATTCATGCGGATAAATATATGCATGTACATATGTGAGCAAAGGTAAATTTGGAGATAGCAAAGACATTTATTCACATCTTTTTTCCTATACAAATGAATTGAGTTTATGTTAATTATAATTTTTATTAAACCAAAATAATTTATTCACTTCAGCTGGATGGCGTAGTCGAGTGGTTACAGTCTGTTTGGTCGAGGAGTCCTAACCAAGACCAACTTCTGAAAATCTATTAATATTTTTCTTAATGATTTTCCTCAATTGATCGTCCTTCGGCAAGGTATGCTAATAAAGGGTGTTTTTTTAGATGTGTGATTTTCATGGAGACAATATCTTTTTCGGAGTTGGTCTTCTTGACAACTGTTACTTGATTTATACTCAGTTTGGTTTGGCACTTCATAATGAACAAACTTACTGGAAGAAGACCCGATTGAGTTTTTCTGCTAACGCACGCAATAATTGGAGTCCATCTCATCCACATTATGAAAGAGTTTGCGAAAGGGCCATGCTTTGTGGGCTTCCGAATTTCAACTCGTGCAAGAAATGAGGCCGAACTACCATCAAGCGTATCGTATGTTCCATGAATGGACCCAAAACGAGATGGTCCGTTTTTCACAAGAAATTTTTTTCCAGTGATGAAGCTCACTTTGGGTTGAATGAGTAGGTTTATAAACAAAATTAATGCATTTGGAGTGGCGTTAATCCACAATCCATTGTTGTGACGCCGTTAAATCCTCAAAAAGATACTGTTTGGTGTGCTCACATTTCTTCAAGAATCAAGTCGGCCTTAATGTTAAAGTCAATGGCAAAAGCTATATAGCCATTATTAATGACTTTTTCGTGCCTGAGGTTAGGAGGTTGTTAAAGGCTTAGGTGGGTTTCAGAAGTTAACTTATTTTTTTATGTATATAATAATATATTTTATTCAAACAATTTACCATATCAAAGATACATATTTAAGCAATATTTTGTGAAAATTTTATTCAAAAATTCTGAAAACTCTGCCGTTGGTACCTCATCTCCCTTGACGTCTCAAAAAAATGCTCTCGCCATGGACAGCATAACTCATTATTGGTTCATCTGAAATAAAAAAACCGAAAATAGATAAATCTTATTGGACGGAGGAAAAAACTAAAAAATTAAAATTTGAATTTGTATACCATAATACATGCATACAAAGTTTTTATTTTTTCATATTTTTTATTTTTTTTTATTTTCAGTGTATTTATGGAAAACGTATTAATTTCCGTATTCTTCTGGGAAAACATTAGTTTTTCTTTTGAAATATATAATATTTATAAAATTTTCAACATTAGAGAAACTTAACTGAAATAAAAACAAGAAAGAATGGCTGTCTTCGGCCATAACTAAGTCTGCATACCTTTCATGAACATATCCAATTACAAAATTTGATTTCGATGATTTTTAGTGTCAATATGAACTTGAATTCACGTCTGTAGAATACAAAGTTTCGCGCTCTCATATGCTTTTTTGACTGATTTTTTTTTACTCAAAACCTTATATCTGAACCAATCGGTTGTATGGGGGCTATATGATATAGTAGTCCGATTTCAATGATTTTCATTATTAATATGCAAAACATAACATGTGTTTAGGATTCCTAATTTCATGGTCCTAAATGATTTTTGGACTAGGTTAGTCCCAAAACCTCGCAACTGAAAATATTGGTGTATAGGAGCTATATGTTATAAAACCCCGACTTCGATGATTTTCGAAACGAATTTGCACTTCGTTTAAAATTCCACAATCGCAGGTACTTTTTTTGACGGATTTATGACCAAAAATTTCAAATCTGAAAAATCGGCCGTACATATGTTAGAGTGGTCCGGTCCGGCCGGTTCCGACAAATGATCGTTTAAACGTATAGATGCATCTTACTACCAAGCTTGGTTGAAATATCTCAAAAATTGAGGGATTATTTTGGGTTCAAACAGACAGACAGATGGACAGACAGACAGACGAACATGACTAAATCAACTCAGCTTGTGATTCTGACACGATCGGTATGAATTTCGGTGGGTTTTTCTCTTCCCCTCTCGTACTTACATCCTTTGGGCCAAAGTTAATATACCACTTCCACCAGACCATGAAAAGGTTTTGCAATAGGGATGATATGATTTCTAAGTGCCGTAAGGGCCATTTTTAATATGTCATGATCTGTGATTTTTTTTTCATTGTATTCCGTAATGTTTACAATTTCATCATGGCAAGTTATACGCAAGAACAGTGTTTACATATTATTCAATATTATTATCAAAATAATCATTCTGCAATTGCAACTTCTCGTGCGCTTTTGTCATTTTCGAGGGCACATTTGCTTTACATAATGTTTAAGTGACAATAAGACAGACAAAGAACCGATCGAAGTAATGAAAATGTTGCTGCCGTTCAGGCAAGCGGTGCTGAAGACCGGAATTTGTCGATTCCATGGCGTTCTTAAGAATTGGGACTGCCTAAAACCGCAACCTGGTGGAATTTGAAAAAGAATTTGAGCTTGCATCCGTATAAAATAATTCCCACTCAAGAACTGAAGCCATTGGATCACCATAAACGTCGTGAATTTGCTAATTTTGCCTTGGAACAACTTGAAAACCATAAAGATTTTGATAAGAAAATCATCTTCTCCAATGAGGCTCACTTCTATCTGAGTGGTGCGGTAAATAAACAAAACTGACGTTTTTGGTGTGAAAAAAATCCACAACCATAACATTCATCTAAATTGACAGTTGGTGTGGTTTTTGGTCTGGTGGAATCATCGGTCCGTACTTCTTTCGAAATGAGGCAGGTAGCACCGTCACTGTCAATGGAGAGCGGTATAGATTGATGATAACCAACTTTTTATAACCACAATTGGAAGAAGTTGTTCTTGAACAACATCTGGTTCCAACAAGACGGGTATACGTGTCATACAGCACGTGCACCAACCGAATTATTGCGAGAAAGGTTTGGAGTTTCGATTATTTCAAGAGATTATGACATTGAATGGTCTCCAAGAAGTTGTTTTAACACCATTAGACTACTTCTTGTGAGGTTATTTGAAGTCAATGGTCTTCAGCAATAAACCAGACTCTCCTCAAGCTTTAAAAGTCAATATCGAAGGACGTGCTATTCATGACATACGACTTGATTTAGTGGAAAAAGTGCTCATAAATTGGGTTCAACGAATTCGTTCCCACAAAAGAAGTCGTGGAAGCCATTTGGATGATGTTATATTCAGAACTTAATTGTATCGATTGTACTTCACATTAAATAAAAAACATTTGAATTTCATTAACAATGAGTGTGTTTTTATAAAGAAATCATAATGCTCTTATTGGAAAACCTTATAAACATATGTGGAGTTTCTTCTTAATAATAACAGTGAGGTTACTCATACGCCCCGGCAAGCTTTAGTATCTCTAATACTACTAATAAAGGTTTTTTTTTTTATAGAGGTATAGAACTTTAAGTTGGCATTACTTTTCAAGATGGCGACCGATTTAACAGCTGTCAAGTGATTTATTCTCAGTTTGGTCATCATGAATAGACTCACGCCTGAACAACGCTTGCAAATAGTGCAATTTTATTTCAAAAATAATGGTTCTGTGCGGAAAACGTATCGCGCACTACGTCCATTTTAGCGATGTTTAGCGATGAAGCGCACTTCTGGTTGAATGGCTATGTCAACATACAAAACCGCCGCATTTGGAGTGAAGGTAATCCTCAAGTGTATGTTGAAACACCGTTACATCCAGAAAAACTGACTGTTTGGTGCGCTTTATGGGCTGGTGGAATCATTGGTCCGTATCATTGGACGTAGTGCGCGATACGTTTTCCGCACAGAACCATTATTTTCGAAATAAAATTGCACTATTTGCAAGCGTTGTTCAGGCGTGAGTCTATTCATGATGATTTGCCAAACCAAACTGAGAATAAATCACTTGACAGCTGTTAAATCGGTCGCCATCTTGAAAAGTAATGCCAACTTAAAGTTCTATACCTCTATGAAAAACACCCTATACTACTCATATTACATATTTAAAAAAAGTCAAGTATATAAAATTCATGTAAAGTTAAGTACAATTGATTTGAAAATTTTTAGATTTCTTTCAAAATGTATACACATAAATTCGTACAAGTTACAATAAGGTACTTTGTGGAGATTTATTTCATTGTATAAGGGTTTCCGTTAATTGATATGAAAGTCTAGATTTTTTTTTAATATTTTTTATTATACATTTATGTATACATGTATAATTTAATATATTAACTGTAAGCTCTGTGTCAATATATTCTATCTATATACTCACACACAGTCACACCCGAAAAAGGAAATCAGAAAGAAAAACGAATATTTACGAATTAAAATGCGACAAAACTTTTCATACTCAAACGCCATAAATTTTGTGGCCGTCATACAGTTAACTGATATGCCATGTGTGACTGGTGCTGCTGCTGCTGCCGCTGCACCCACAACTGGAGAGACAACACAACGCCCATCATTTCTAAGTTCCTTAAACAAAACACAAAATTACACAGCTAACACGTGCTAGTAAGTATGTAGTTATGTGTGTGATGTGTACTTGTTCGCACAAAAAGGTAAATCTACTACTATTTGTGTATTTATAAAGACATTCTAAACTCCTCCAATTGGCGCATAGGTGAATGTGTGTATAGTTGTGGTGTGTGTGTGTGTGCCTTCCTTAAATATATCCTCCATACAAATTTATGTATATCCGCATATGTAAAATGGTAAGCTCTTAACGATACCTCATGTGCGTCGTCTCATCTTCGTTGTACGTTACCATCGTCGTTGCCATCGTCGTCAACATCTTATCTCTATGTCATTTTCTCAATGTGTAATGGTGGAAGCTTCTCTAATTTAACCCATTTCATTAGTATCTATTTGGCAGGGTTGATATGTCGACGGGAGTTTGCGTGGGCAGAAGGTGTCATTTGGTAAGCATGTACCTATATGTGTACGAGTGTGTATATTTCCTTACATATCTATTTAAAAGTTATTTCTCATGTTCCTTTTTATATTTACATATTTGTATATGTATGTATGTATGTATGTATGTATGTATGCATACAGTTACTTATACTATTTGTTTTCTATATGACACTTTGGTAAATAAATTTGATTTTGCCGTCATCGCCTCAAGCGTTGTTCATTTATGTTATGAATTGCGTGTACATAACGTACATACATATACCATATATAAGTATATGCGAGTAGTATATGTATGTAATTGTGTGAGCGTGTGTGTCACACGAGAGTTCCGTGCTTATCAAAAAAGCGTAATGTGCGAAACATGACACTTGCTGGAATTTATGTGCTTGTTCTATCTCATTAAGAAGGCGCAATGGTGCAGTGTAAAGTAAATACATATGTACATGAAGGTGTATACTCATATATATATGCTCATAGCTATATTACCACGCTCATTCCTACTACTTATACTGCCAAATACTGAATCTTTCCTTTTTTGCTTTTACTCATATACAAATTTTTATTCATAATAAAAAGCTACTTTTACTTTTTACGATTAAAATTATGTTGTTTTACAATTATCTGAGTCCAATTTTTCTCAAAATGGCATACATGATGGAGCTTTGTGTAGAAGTTCACCCAATTGGGAAAAAATTTTGATTACCATTCATTGGCCCGAAACGATCTGGTAAATTTGTCCCCTGTGTTCACTACCATAGCGTCTTTCTGTGACTCGCATCAATCCGTCGTAATCATTTCTCTCATATTCGGGTATAGTTTGCAAAAGTTCTGCTGCAGGTCCTTCCAACGCAACGAATAATGCAGCAGATTTTTCCTCTATGCTCCAGTTATTTGCTATAGCCTTCTTCTCAAACTGGAGCTTAAAGACTTGGAAATGTATTTTGCCGTCAAAGGATTGTGTTCTTAGTTTGGGAGCATTCACTGAATAGGTACATCAACATTTTTTGGGAATTGTATTCGTTTTGTTATTTTTTGCATCATGTAATATAGTTTAAGTTGTAAATTTTTCATTCATTTTAGTCATATATATTACATCCCTGAGTGAAAAAGTGGAATATTTCGATCAGGTGATTTCAGATGGTTTTTTACCATATTGTTACGATTTTACTGAACCAACCTCGATGATTTCCCAAGTCCTTCGGGTGCGATTACTGTATTGTTAAATAAAAGTCACCAACTATGTTCGCAGTTTTTTATTTTATAAAGAATTTATTAAATATCCTTTTTTTACTCAGTAATTCACAATTCCATTATAATTCACTTCACTCTTTACAATTAGTTGAATTATAACTTTGACAATGTACTATTTCTTATTACTTCACTGTAGGGTAATCACCAACGCGTTTACATTATGTCTCATCCCCTTTGCGACAGTCTGTTGCCCTTATATACTTGTCGGCTGCTCGCAACGAAAGCCTGGAATAATCGAATTTATCTCGGTAACGAATGTTTTCGATTAACGCTTTAGAACATGCCAGCTATCGGCTTCTCTCTTTCATCTGACATTCGCTTCGCATTATCGCCAGACTGCCCTCCACTTAAGTCTGATCGTCCCGATCAGACACATTTGCTGTTCCAAACGCAGCAAGCCTCTTTAGGTGGACCACTTTAATTTTGCTTTTCGGTCTTTCAACAGTCTGGTTTCGATGCACTACGTCGTTTATTCGTTGGATTACCTTATATGGACCTTGCCAATGGCATTGAAGTTTTAGGGAAAAACATTTCTTCCGTTGTGGATTGTACAATAACACCAAATCTCCATTTTGGTTTACAACTTCCGGCCTTAGATCGAATATCCTCTGGGTAGCCAACAAACATTCGTTTGGAGGCGAGCTAAAGTAAAAAAAGATGAGACACCTGTGTTTGTGCGTACGGTTTGGGATCCACCACATGAAAAACTTCTCCATCTCCCATGAAAAATCATCCATATAAACCTCAGATTAAAAACCCCTTTTGATGACAACCTCTGCATACATTTAAAAGATCATCATTTCTTTTGCTGGAATGACTGCTTCCTTAATTTGGAGGCTGCCACTGTCCAGCTGGTTGATGTTCTCCTAACACTAAAAGTTGACATCACCGCCGTCGAAGAAGTGCGATGGACGACACAAGTATAGAAGAAGGCGTACCCTTGTTAAATGTACAACAGCAGTCATATAAAGGAGCGAAATTTTGGTGTTGGTTTTGTGGTTTGAGAGAGATTCCCTTGCCGAGTCCTAGCAATCACCGGTCTAGCCATGATACGCTTTAGGCGAATTCAATATATCGCTGATTTCTGCTCACGCCTCGACGGAAGAGAAGCACGATATGACTAAATATGCCTTTCATAAGCGCCCAGAATGGCCTAATGAGCGCAGCCCCACCTCGATGCCAATATTGAGCTAGGAAATCTTAAGGCAAGGGTGGGCAAAGAAGTATTTTTGGCGTTACAGCCGGAAAGTTCAGCTTTCACTACGGCTGATCAACTTCGTCGTTATTCGAAATATGGTTGTCTGTAGTACTAGATTCCAGCATGGCTAACGATGGATAGTAGAATACGTAACCAAATCGATCATATTGTGATTGACGGAAGCCAGGTATCCAGAGTTTTAGATGTGCACACCTTCCGAGGACCTAACATTGCCTCGGATTACTATCTTGTAGGATATTCACCCTCCTATGTTCAGCAAAAAACGCCCGCTTACTAACACAAGGAAGGATCGATGTCGAAAAGCTGCAATCCCAGCAGACAGTGAGCAGGTTTTCTGCTTGATTTGCCCACCAAGACGCAGTGACTTACAGAAGGTTTCAAGACCGGAGCATACTCATATATGGAACAAGGAGTTAATCTGGTGACGGATGTCCATATCATACTTAGTGTATGGAGGAAACACTTCTACAGTCTTCTCAATGGCAGTGAAGGTGAAACAATTGGACTTCGCGAACCCAAAACATCATTTGTAGATGATGGAATAGACTATGACGAAGTTCGAGTAGCAATTATCCGCTTAAACAATGACAAAGCGGTGACGAATAGCTAACAAGGTGCATGCATCAGCTTCTTTGCAGAATTTGATCGGACGAGCGCATGCCGGCCAATAGAACATAAGTGTGCTCTGCCCAATCCAAAAGAAGGGAGACACCACAGTCTGCGTCAATCATCGTGGGATAAGGCTCCTCAATATCGCATGTAAGGTCCCATCCAGCATATTGTGTGAAAGATTGAAGTCACTGTCAACAAATTAATTGGTCATAAGGACCGGTGTGGCTTTAGAAGTGGTAAATTTAGCATTGGACAGATATTCATCACGCGTGAAATCTTGGAGCAGACACGAGAGAAAAGAATCGATACACACCACCTTTTCATCAATTTTAAAGCTGCCTTGACAGCATGATAAAGAACTGCTTCTACGCCGCTATGTCTGAATTTGATATCCACACAAAACTCATATGGCTATGTAAACTGACCCTGGATAATACCAGAAGCGCAATCAGAGTTTTGAAGGACCTCTCCGAGACGTTCGCTACCAAACGAGGTTTCAGGCAAGCTGACTCTTTATCGTGTGGTCTCTTCAATTTGAAGCTGGAGAAAATCATACGAGCTGCAGAGCTAAATTGAGCAGGTACAAGCTTTTAAAAGTGTACAATTGTTGACGTATGACGACGATATTGACATCATTGGCTATAACAACTGCGCCGTAAGTTCTGCATTCTCCAGGTGAAAAGTGAAGCGAATGGGTCTCAGAGTGAACGAGGGCAATACGAAATATCTCTTGAAATAAACAGTCATCCCATTCGCGACTTGGTTTCTACGTTACTGTTACAGTCATAACATCGAAAGCGTAGATAATTTCGTCTATCTAGGAACCAGCATTAACAACACTAACCATGTCAGCCTAGAAATCGAACGCAGAATCACTATTGCCAACAAGTGCTACTTTGGACTGAGTAGGCAAGTCTTTTCCCGATGAACTAAAACCTGACAAAAGCTTGGACGCTGTCGATATCCGATTAGTCGGCTTTAGAAGTTTTCGAGAGAAAAGTTTTGCCAAAGTTTTGTGGTAGTTTGAGAATTGGCAACGACGAATAACGCAGACGGTGAAACAATGAGCTGTACGTGTTATATGACGACATTGACATAGTTCATCGACTCAAGAAACAACGGCTACGCTGGCTAGGTAATGTCCTTCCAATGAATGAATGGACTCCAACTTTTTGGATTTGGGTGTGACCTTGTTTGGTTCGTTTATTACGAAAATGTACTTCAAATTTTTCTTAATACTCACACATGTATGTTTTCTTGCTCCTCTTTTCCTGATAGCAACGTTTCATCTCCTTCAAATCGAAGTTATAGTTCAAGTGGTTCAAATGTGCCAATTTATGGAACTCATGCATCATGTCTTTCCCAACTTCTCCATCATTTCGGCTTTTCTAGCTTTCTTAAAAACGCCTCACTATTTTCAGTAAGGACTTCGAGTCTTCTAACTCCATTCGGCTCAATGTCAAGTGTAAAGCAGATGTTCGCTAAAACTAAATTCGTTTTTCATCATTTCCGGTTTTATGAAGATTAAATTGACTTAAAAAAAATTTTTTTTTGTTCCAAGGACAAATTCAGTCCTCTGTAGCTAAATTATCAAAAAATTAAACAAATTTTCCTGGGGTTGGATTGATAATCCCTGTTGAGAGGCGAACGCAATTTGAATAATTAATTTAGTTTTTTTATTTCAATTAATTGCCGGCCAATAGGTTTTTCTCCGTCTGTCATATTGCACTGGTGTTAAGCAACATGTTTGTGTCTTTATAAAAAAAAATACTCTAAACCCAAGCTGAACCAATTTTGACGTTTGCTGAGTAATAAATATCAATGTGAAATGTGTGGTTCGCAGCTACTACACTCTTCATTCTACGGTATTGGAAATAATATGACTTTAGCTTTATGAAGGCTTTCTTACTCCTCAAATCCTGTAGAGATCTCTAGACTGTTAATTTACTAAAACGGTAAAATCTGCTGAGACAGTGATAAATACTACTCAATAAAAGATTGATTTAGGGCTTCTACATTAGAACCTAAGAATAGCATAAAAAGATTGTGAAGTGATAGCTTATCTTTGGGCTCTGTAATGTATTTCCTTCCAGCTTTATGCGAAACTCATATTTGATACAAAAATCCAACCAGCAGATATTTTCTGAAACCAACCTTTGTTGTACTTACCTCAAAACTTGCTCCAAAATTACAAATGAGAATTCATTGTTTAATTTTAAATTTGAAATTCGCAACTTTATTTGTTGACTCATCTTCTTTAATGTATTTCATTTAGTGATTCATAATCTGATATTTACGCTTACATATAGTTGACTTAAGTATATAATTATATTTATTTATATATATATATATATTTATATGTATATAATTAATTTATATTCCTTGGAAAAGCGTTTAAAGGACACTAAAACATATTTATGAATAATATACATCATACTTGTGTGTGTATGTATGTATATATTTGAGACTCATTAAGATGCAACATATTGCAGTAAAATACACTTAAGTGCAATGCTATGTATTTATATATATATATATATACATAATAATTATAATACTTATATAAATATTAATATTTATGATTAGTTATAGTATATTAATTGAAGACAACATTATAGCATAATTAATTAACTTATGTTTATTAAGTTTATTTAATTAAAAATAATATCACAAAAATAATAAATATATATATTTCATTTATTATTACACACATCTATTATGCATGTATGTGTATTTAATTCATTTTATTTAATTAATTTCTAAATTTACATGAATTTAAGTCTGTGTATGCGTGTGTGTGTGGTGAACTTAATTGTTTATGACTAATTACTAGTTGCATTTACACATTAACTAGTCTTTGTCAGCTACATGTTCTTTAATTTTTTTTTTGCTTTACATATGTACATTAGTATTATATATTTAATGAATTTTAAAAGTTTTTTATTTTGTGTGCTTTTTTTCGTATATGAAGAGGATTACGATTTTTGAATTTACGCACTGCGTTGGATATATTTCGCTTTTCTAAATATTTAAGTACACTGTTCTCTATACACCTAAAATATAAACTATATATATATTTATTGTAATTATTTGTTTGTTTTAGGTATCAATTTTCGTATACATATGTTGCTTTATTTATTTGTATTTTTATTTTTGATTTCATTTTGCATTAGAGAGAAGAGAAGTACTAAGACTAATTTTTAATTTGTTTTATTCTATTAATTTGAATTCATTTAATTTTTTTAATCTATTTTATTTTAGTTATCTTAATTTTATTTTTCGTTATTTTATTCAAACTCATTTTAGTTTAATAGTTTTGTTTTTTTAAATTTATTTTTTTGTTGCGTTTTTTCTTTATATAATTTAATTTTATTTTAATTTCCTTTATTTTAGTTATTTTTTCTACATTTTACGTTATTCTATTCTTATTTATGTAAATTTAATTAAGATTAATTTAGTTTATTTTATTATTTTACTTTATTTTATTTTATTTTATTTCTTTATTTTATTTAGTATAATTTTATTTTATTTTCAATTTTTTTTAATTTTATTAAATTTTAAAATTTAATTTTTTTAATTTAAATTTTTTATTATTGTTTATTTTTTCTTTTTTATTTATATAATTTTACTATATTTTAATTTGCTTAATCTTAATTATTTTTACTTCATTTCACGTTATTCTATTTTATTTTATTTTATTCTCATAAAGCTTAATATATTTTATTTTTTTATTTATTATTATTTAATTTAATTTAATTTAATTTAAATTTTTTGGTATATTTTATTTTATTTTTTTCTTTTTTTCTTTTTTCTTTATATAATTTTATTTAATTTTAATATACTTTAACTTAATTTACGTTAATCCATTCTGGATTAATTTAATTTCATTTAGTTTAATTCATTTTATTTTATTGCTTTTTTATTATTTCATTTTATTTTATTTTATTGTATTTAATTCATTTTGTTTTGTTTTATTTTACTTTAATTAATTTTATTTTACTTTATTTATTTTTTTAAATTTAATTTAATTTAATTTTATTTTTTTGTTGATTTATTTAATTTTATTTAATTCAATTTAATTTAATTTAATTAATTTAATTTTATTTTTTGTTTATTTTTTTTAATTTTTTTTTTATGTTTTTCATGTTATTTAGTTTATTTTTTTAGTTAATTTAATTTTTTATTATATTATATTTCTTTATTTCTCTTTTTCTTTTTCTTTTTTCAATTTTTATTTAAATTTTTATTATTTTATATTATTTTACATTATATAATTTTATATATTTAATTAAATTAAATTAATTTTAAATTCTTTTATTCCATTTCACATCAGTTTACATTATTTTATTTAATTTAATTTGAACTTGTTTTATTTCATTTCATTTGCCTTATTTTATTTAATTTAATTTTATTATTGTTTATTATTTTATTTTATGTTATTTTGTTTTTGTTTTTTACTTTACTTTAATATATTTTATTTTATTTTATTTTATTTATTTAATTTTATTTTGTTTCATTTTTTAGTCGGATTTATTTAATTTAATTTAATTTTTATTTAATTTAAATTAATTAAATTTAATTTAATTTAATTTAGTTTAATTTAATTTAATTTAATTTTGTTTTATATTATATTATTTTAATTTTATTTTTGTTTCATTATTATTTTTTTTAATTCCACTTTGCTTTATATTATTTTATTTATTTTATTTTATTTTATTTAGTTTACTAAATTTTATTTTATTTTCTTTTACGTTATTTAATTTAATTTAATTTTATTTTATATTATATTATTTCATTTCATTTGTTTTTTTTTTACTTTATCTTAATATATCTTATTTTATTTTATTTATTTTATTTTACTTTATTTTGTTTCATTTTTTGTCGATTTCATTTTATTTAATTTTATTTTTATTTAATTTAATTTAATATAATTTAATTTAGTTTAATTTAATTTAATTTAATTTAATTTTTTTTTATTTTATATTATTTTAATTTTATTTTGTTATTATTTTTTTTATCCTTTATATTATTTTATTTATTTGAATTTATTTTATTTAGTTTACTAAATTATATTTCATTTTTTTTAATTAAATTTATTTTTATTTTTTTAATTTAAAATTTTTTTTTTTATTTATATTATGTATTTAAATTTCTTTTTTTCTTTTATTACATTTCATTTCAATTTGCATTATATCTTTGGTTTTTATTTATTTTATTTTATTTTAATTGATTTTATTTTATTTTATTTGAATTTATTTTATTTTAATTTATATTATATTATTTTATTCTATTTAGTTTTTCCAATTGTAGTTTCATGTGGTACATGATTGAAACGGGTTCTGTTCATATTTTTGAATTTGGCATCTTAGACATATATATATGTATATATATATATATGTGTACACATGTAAGGAAGTTCATGACATGTATCAGGGTGAATAGTTTACTTTATTTGAAACATATTATGCTATATTGCACCGTTTATACAACAATAGTCAGTAGTCAATGTTATGTGAATAATTAAAAATCAATCTCTAGCGATGTTTAACCCCCTTATACTTAAGTTTTCCAGCTTTTGTTTCCTACTTTTAAGTCAGTTTTCTCACATATACATCCAAAGTCAACCAGTCCAGAGTATTATCTTATACATATTGTATTTAATTTTTTTTTTTAAATTTTTGCTTTTATTTTCATAAATGAGGTTAATTGTGAGTTGGTTACGTATACTTCGTTATTACATTTTGTTTGAATTTTTATATTACTTAAAAGGCTTTATTATATATAGTAAGTATTTTACATAAGAGAGAATTTTGATGTTTTAAGTTTTCAGACTCGTGCATGTTTTTTTTTTTTGGTTAAATTTTTTAATTCTGTGGTCGTAAAAATTATGTTTTTTACATTTACATTTAGTTTAAAATCGTATACATTTTTCCGAACAGGTTACTTGGGTGAGAGATTTTATTAATATTATTTATTATTATCTTACGATAAGGATGAGAGTAAATAAGAATGAGAAAAAAAATTAGCAGAATTTTGTTTAAAGACATCAGAAATATTTTTTTCCATTTTTTGAAAATTTAAAAATTTAGCTTTTTTGTTTTTTCCTTCTTAAATTGTAAAATATGTTTAAAATATTCTCCTAAAATTTCAATTCGATCGGAGTAAAATTCTAAGAGATAGACCCTTTGGAAGTTCCGCCCATTAGGCCATGTCCGTGTCAATTTGAAACTTTAAACGCGTTTATCTCAAAACTCTATTTTTTTAGTCGGTGGACACGATTTCTCAAAAAGTTATAAAGCGGTTTTGTACAAATTTGGCACACATCTTTGTAATAACATTATCTAGTCATTGAACGAAGGATTTTTTCTATTAGAAATAATTTTTTTGAGCCAATGCATGGCGAAAATTTGACCAAAAAATTTGTTTTTTGTTCAAAGTCTGTCAAAAATTCAATTTTAAATTCTTTGTTTTTTCCCTCGCCCAATAATGAAATTTATCCAGATACCAACAGAATATTTTTGGTTTTTTGATTTTAGATGAACCAATAATGAGTTATTCTGTCCACGGCGAGAGTATTTTCGTTTGAGGGAGATGAGTTTTACTGCTTAAATATGTATCGTTGATATGGTAAATTGTTTGAATAAAATATATTATTGTAATATAAAAAAATAGTAAAAATTCCTTTTTTCAACCTCTGAAACCCACTTAATCCCTTAAGCAAAATTGAATGCAATCATAAACGACAAATAGAGTACGCTAATAACTGCAATTATCAAGTGTTATCACTAGAGTAGAGATTCCAATGATTCTAACAAAGATATGGGCTACTTTATCAGCAAGTTCGAGAAAGCTTTAAGTGGAAACTTTTTTGTAGCTGGGTGTATGTATGCACACACATGCATACATATGTAAAATAAAAATGGTATTTATAAAATAAATTAATAAAATCTATCTATCTATCTAATCCGTATCAAGAATTGTTTTTATCTATTTTTTGCATCAGTCATATATACGCGAAAGGTGGACCTCGGAATGACTCATTCGAAAAAATCACCTTTATTGTTCGATTCGCTTGAAGTTTGGTACATAGGTAGCTTTTTGCTCATATTAGTAGGAACACCACTTTTCTCACCGGGAAGTGGACCATGGATCGACCTATTCGACACCTTATTTATGGTTTGATTTACGTGAATGATAATTTCCAGGCTGTGAATCGATTCAATTGAGGAAAAAATAGATTTGTGCTTCGATTGGGTTAAAATTTTAGATGATATGTCCAAATGGACCATGAATCAGAAAAAAAGTTCAATTTGCTTGAAACATTTCTTTGCGAGAAACTGATCACCGATAGACAGACAAAAGTTAGGATAAAATGTATGTAAGCATAGGTTCGTGTGTATTTTTTTCGTTGCGTCATGTAATTTTCGGTGCCCGAAGGCTGCGTGAAAGACATTGCGACATTTTCGTGAAAAACTCTAAGTAGTGAATTAGTGAAACGCACTTACAAAAACGTACTTAACTAGATCAATATTACAAAATAAAAATAAAAATTTTAAATTTAGACTTAGATTATTCTTAATTAGAACTTTATTAACTCTTTGCAATACCAATTAGAATAAAAATTCGAGAAAGTACAGAAAGCCACAAAAACGTGTGGTCTGGTCAGCTAGTTATAAAACGAATTAATAAAATAAGTATATAATTTTCAAACTACTATTATAAAATTTAACCAGAAAGTTTGATTGAAACAAGTTGAGAATCTTAACAATTCCCTTTTTTTCATACCGAATAATTGATGAATTTTCCATCTTTCTTTTATTATTGTTTCTTGCTGCTTGGGTTTTGTTAATTTTTTGTGATAAACCGTATATATCATGTTTATTATTAACCTGTGACTCTTAGCTAACTATAATATAAATATATACACATCCATTTGCATGTCTGTATGTATATTTATAAACCACTAATCTCCAATGGCCGTCAATATCGTAAGCATATGCGAAATTATGGCTGCACTCCACATAGCTTTTCGAATTTCAATAGAAACAAATATTTTGAGTATCACTCAAATATACCACACTCATTTACACAACACACAAACAACACGCGCACGCTATTTGTACACTCAAAACTTTTCGCCTGATTCCACTCAGTATGAAATGGCAAGAAAATACTGGTTTTTTTACCATGTCAGAGTGGCGCACATTTTACCCCGCCTTTTTGGTAAAAAGTTTAGAAACAAATACAAAATAAAAGCTAAAATAGATGCATAAATATGTATGTATGTATGTAGATATACAAATAAAAATAATATCAACTTGTAGGGACTAATGGTGTGTGCAATAGCAGCTTTTTTGTTTGCTTTTGTTTTTGAACCAACAAGTGTGACGGTAATGGCCGATATGGTCGTTCGCTGCACCTTTCACATATGGACATCCCACTTGCACGCGCATTTCGTCTACATAAACTTGACGGACAAGATTTCATCAGACCAGACTCCGACATAACATATACAACAGCAGCAACAGCAGTAACATCAGCAGTTGATGCTGCTGACAGCAATGAATGGTTGCTTGCAAGCGCACAAGTGCAATCGGGTGTGTGTGTGGTGTGGTGTGTGTATGTGACTTTAGCCAACGGTTGCGGTGCACATTAATTGAATTTCATTGCATTTTCCATGGGTCGGTCATTCCGCTGAGAGTAGTAGCATGGACTCGTTTGTTTTTTGGCGAACAGGGGAAGTCAAGCAAATGCATGAAGGTGATGGACTGCTGTCGGTTATATCAACAACAACGCAGTGCGTTGATAGAAAGGGATGGACAATATGGGCTGTGTTGACTGCCCCAATGCTGATTTTTTTCTATTTTTTTCTTACTAGTTAGTGGAGCAGGTTGTGTTGAGAGCAGTTCCAGTTTTTTGAGGAAATTTTCCGTGAGCGAGTATTTTATGCTCTTGCAAATTCTCTTAGTATTTGTGAGACTAGCTCTTTACTAGTGTATTGAAATTTAAAGAGTTAAATAACTCTTAACTCTTAAGAGTACTTAAATATTGGCTCTCATATTGTAAAAAAACAGCCGCTCTCTGCAAGTTGTAAAAGCTTACAAAGAGTAATCACTTAGTACTCTTAAATTGAAAATTTTTCCCCAACCATTGTTTGCTGTCAATTACTTTTCTTTTTGTTTTGCGACCTTGTCTGTACAAACAAACATACATCCGTCCATTTTTGCATGGATTGGTGTGGGTGTGTGTAGTGTGTGTGAATGGTGTTGGTAGCTCAATTGCATCTGATCGCAAATCAATTTCTTTATATTTATCTGCAACCCTACCATATGGTTAGTTAGTTAGAGAGTTTTGGTATGATAAATTCTTTTCCCACAAGTCTAGTTTTAATACGTACATAAATACATACATACATACATACATACATGCATACATACACGAATATGAAGTTACGCAAATATGTATGTACGTTTGTGAAAAAATTGTTACTGCTCTATTGCAATGTTGGTATGTGTGTTTAAAGCAGTCATATCACATACAGATATATACCTAATTACACACACACACACACATACACACAACTGTTCATATATTTATAAGCTTTTACCTTGCTAGATTATCCAGCTAATTTATGACTATTGCAAGGACATAATGAATTTAATTTATTAGTTTTATGTCAAATGGTCATATTTATGCTTTGATATACTACCTACACAAAATGATTGCTATTTTACCGCCGGATTTACAAAAAAAAGCATTTTTAGAATATTTTGAAAATTCTCACACATGTTGAAAAACTTTTCAAAAAAAAAATCTTATATAGATGTCTGAAATTAATTTTTAATCATTACGTGTTGCTTTAAAGGGCGAAAAATAAAATAAAAATCAAAAAAAAATTTAAGGAAATTTTTAACGGTTTTCAAACTGGAGAAATATTCTACCTTTTTACAATGCTGGCCAAATAAAATAAATGGTTATACGCGTGTGAAGACAATTTTTTCTATTCAAATTAAATAACTGCAAAAGCGCTAAAAGCAATGTAATTTCTAAAAAAAAAAAAAATAAATAAATAAATTGTGATTCATAAGAATAGTATTTTCAATGCTTTTGATTTTTTATTATTATTTTCAAAGCCATAATTTTTATCTTCAGTTTTATTAAAATTTTGAATTTTTTGAAAAATACAGCTTATTAAATGGGATCTAATTAAATTGGAAATATAATTTAAAAAAAAAAATATATATAGTTGTATATTATATTTGAATATTATATTTATTTCGCTACAACATTTTCTCTTTGTTAGGCCTGGAACTTTTCAGCCCATACATTAATCTTTAATTATCGATTTATTTCTATTATTTGAAAGAAAAAAATATTTTTTATACCTTTTCTAAATTTTTGGTTTTAATTCAATGTTTGATTGTAATGTAATATTTATTGAAGATGAAAAAAAAATTTTTTTTTTTAATTTAATATTTTGTTATAAAACAAAGAAAAAAACTGCTACCAATTAATAGGCCTTTGAATACAGCTCATTTACTTATAACCAAAAAACAATTACAGGCCGCATTAAATAATCCAACAAAAATTTTAGTTCACAGTGTACTTGATTTCATGCACATAAATATTGGAAATTGTTGATAGTGGCTTTTAGTGATAACTTTTTGAGCAAAAAATATAACTAGAATTTTTAAATATTTATGAATAAAAAAAAATTTTTTTTAGAAAAAGGCTTAAGGGGTTAGGCCACTCTAGAGTTTTCGGAAAATGGATTTTTTTTTTCAAATGGTCTCAAAACTGTTATTCCGAAAGATTATGATAGATAAAAATTTCTAAATGCCACATTTTCGTTCTCTAGTTGAATCGTCCGTTTCAGTCAGTAAGACGTACTCAAAATTTTAAAAGCATTTATCTCAAAAAACTGCTTTTTTCAAGTTGGCCGGCAACATAACTTAAACAATTTACAAACCGATTCACTTGAAATTTTGACAACATCTTCAGAAATACAGAAGTATCTTGCATAATTTTTATTTATTTATTTTATTTTATTTTATTTTTTTATTAACAAATTTTGAACGATTTTTTGTTACTTTTTCCTTTAGAGACCCGCCATCTTGTTAAAAATGCATATATTGAAAAAATTCTACGTACTTTTGCGACATCTCTTGCTATTTACAAGTGGAAACCGTTCAACAACTTATTAAAATAAAAAAATTACAGGAGCAGTGTGTCCGACCGAGGTTGCCGAAAAAATGGAGGCATCCTAGGGAGAACGCTGTATAGCCGTAATTTTTTAATTAATATTTCTTAAAAAATAGTTGCAAGCAGTTATTATTTTCTAAATTTTTGGTTTTAATTCAATGTTTGATTGTAATGTAATATTGATTGAAGAAAAAGAGAGCAAAAGTTTTAGTTTACAGTTTAATTGATTTCATGAACATAAATATTGAATATTTTTTTTTAGTGGCTTATAGTGATAAATTTTTAAGCAAAAAAATATAACTAGATTTGGATCACAATTTTTAAATATTTGTAAATGCATGCATATTTAAAAAAATTTTTTTTAAAGATTCTTAAGGGAGTATTCCTCGATGAGTCACTTATTTCTAGTCAAAAAAAAAAAAAGAAAAAAAAAATTAGATGCCTGAAAAAATAATATTTAGATGTATATCAAATTATTTACGTAAATAAATTATGCAATTTAAATTCAAAGCAAAGCTTTCCTCCTTCATTTTGCCTCTTTATTCTTCTTCTCCAAACAATCGAAAAGACTCTTATTAAATGTTTGAAATAGCAAGTAGTTTAATGTTTCATAAATAAAATGAACACACTGAGCGCTGTAGCAAAACAATTGAATTCTGATATTTCGATCGAACTTCTCAATTTCCATCGGATTTCAAACCAGCTCGATTAATGTAATTCAAATCTCAAATATTTTTCTTTAGTGAATAATTCTTATTATCAAAACATAAAAAGCTTGCAACGTATATTTTCCTAAAAATCATTTTTAAACGTGTTAAATGTATAAAAAAAATTAAAAATACGAGGGTTGCATTATGTATTTCGGGATTTGGCAACCCTAGTGTTGCAATCTGGCAACTGACACTTCATCGCAAAGTTTGGCATTTTTGATGTTATATATACATGCTCAGAACATTTTGGCATACGTGTGATATTTGTGTAGTGAAAATTGTGGTTTTGCATTTTGATGTTTTTTATCTACACATGGAGGAACCTACCGTTTATTCTAAGCCGATTTTTATGAGGAGCCTTTTATTTCATGTCAGAAACACACTCGGAGGGCTTGACATTTCCTGCCGAGGGGCGAACGCAATTAGAAAAATTAATTTTCTATATTTTTGGATGTTGGTCGAACCTGGGCTCGAACCGAATGGCAGCACGCAATGCTAACCACTCCGATATCGCGATGTTGTTTACAGTAAATTAAAATATTCATTTTCGTGTGATTTTTTTTTTACAACTTTCGACGTGAATAAACTCAGCAACAGTGCATCGATGAACTTAATTCAATTTTTGGTGATGAAGCTTCATCAGATAAGATCAGAAAAAAGACCTTTCAAAAGCCAGTGTTTATCGATGGTATGGTGAATTCAATCGAGATCTTAGATTAATCTGAGATGAATTTCAGGAAGGACGTCAAAAAATGCTCTTCCGGAAACTATTGTTGCTGTGAGCAAAGTGATATCGCAAGATCGACATGTAACCTGTCGCTGGATGTGGGACCAGCATATATTCAATAGTGCATTTTTTTTTTACGTGGAATCACACACAACTTTTTCAATCACTCAAAAGGCTCGTATCAATTGGTCTTGAGAAATGTTAAAAAAAAAATACGATGGCGGTGCTCCGAAACACGTCTGTGACATTGTGATAGGTGATGAATACCCGTATGAGCCCGAAAGTAAATAGCAGTCGACTGTATAAGTGTTTCAAGATAAGCCGAAAAACTGACATATCGCAACCGTACCGCTAGAACAAAGCAGAAATAATAAATTCTGAGTGGTATACATCCATTTATTTGCCAGTTGCCTTTCAAAAAATCAGGACACCAACCATAGATAACAGATCATTCTTCACCACGACTATGCGAGCGCTCACCGATCGACTGATACAACTGAATTTTTGTGTATTCAATACATCAATTTGATGTCTCATTCATTGTATTGTCCTGACTTGGTACTGAATGACTTCTTTTTATTCCCGTACGTAATATATAAACTGAGAGGCCAAACACACCTGAAGGGGCGGTTGATACCTTCATTAAAGTCGCAAAAGTGCTTCGACAATTGGTTCAGACACATGCGAAAGTGTATAGATTTTAATGAAGAATATTTTGGAAAAAAAATTAAGCGATTTTATTTTTCTCAAAATCGATTGAGCAGTGCACAAGAAAAATATGCGAATAGTGTAAAAAATTTTATGAGATTTTCCACTTTTTTTTCGAATTTACACTTTTTATTTTTTTATTTTTTTATTTAAAACAATTTTTTCACAGCTTCTCTTTGCGTAAATTGGGTCAAACGGAGTTTACTCTTCTGATTTGAATCTAAGAAATCTAAATATGTGGTTTTTTGAAGCTTGAATATATCGACATAAGGCAAAAAATTAAATTTTCCCATAAAATTTATTACTTAATTTTTATTTAGTCCAAATAATATTTAATATAATGCAATGCAAATTTGGGAGATGGTGGGTGTGGTAATAAATTATAAATTTTCATAAAAAAGTATAGATGAAAATCATTGCTTTCAGGTCTTTTTTGTGCACAAGCCTCGAGATGTAAATTATTTCTTGTAGAAAAAAAAAATATTTTTCTTTATGTTCAGCAGTTCTAGATTTCGAAATAAGGCTTTTTACTTAAAAAAGATCTTTCGGGTAGAAAACCATTTTTTTCTGAATAAAAATATTTATCGCAGCATATTAGGAGCTCAGAAATATTCCTTTAGATGTAACCTCTCGTTCTGTATCTTCAGTTGAACTAAATATATTTTTATGTGACAACTTCTTGTCTTCCATCGATTTTTATCTTTAATTAAGTAAGATTGAGCTTGGTAGCTATAATTTTTTCAACCGGTAATATCTTGAAATCAGCAAAGTTAAAAAGGTAACTAATTTTCAAAATTTTAATAACAGAAATCCATAAATGCAATTTTGTTGTAATAAAAAATTATAATAAAATCTCTCACCCTTAATACGCTTATAAATATTTATGACTTACCAAAGATTTCTACTTTATATCCAAGGGTCTTATCTAAAATTAATTTATGCATTCTTCGAAGACAACTGCTTCGCCAACTCACTGTATTTAAGGAACTTTGATTGCGAACTCTCACCATATGGATTGATAATGGGCGCGCTCATGCTACCAGCGCCGACTGGACTCTTCGAAGCGCTCTTCGGTGACGCACCCGCCGACTTCGGTGAGCTGACTGAGGCGGGCGATTTAATCGCATGCAATTCGCTGTCCTCCTTGATGTAATGGACTTTAGAGAAATGATGACGATAGGCGCCCTTCGTACTGAAGACTGCATCGCATTGCGAACACTTGATCATGGCGGACTCAGCGGCGGCGTTCGTATCCCGTACGGCATCATTGCAAGCCCAACTGAAGGCCATCATATTGCCAGACAATTGTGAGTTATGATGATTGATGCCGTTGGTGGCGTTGCGCGTCTTGATGGCGGGTTTCTCTGTAGTTTCACAAAGTTTCTGTAGTGCAGCGAGTGGATTCGCATTTGTTTTCTTATTTGTCGCATTGTTATTATTATTATTATTATTGTTGTTGTTGGTTTCCACGCCGCCGCTGCCGAGTAGACTGTCCGAAGCGTTGTGTGATTGTGCGGTAAGCGAAGTGGTTGAATTCATATTATTTAAACTGTCAAACATGGAGGAGAGCGCTGTGAGACTACTACCAACAGATGCTGCGAATCGCTTATCAGCTGAGGAAGATGTGGATTTCGGCGTGATTGAGCGTTCGCTGGCACTAGGACTTGTAGCGCGTGAGCCTGGTGTCTGCGCTTGCGACTTGTAGTGCAGACTATCACTGGACGGCCGCTCTTCATCGTGGTTGTCAATCATATTGAACTCTTTTTTAACGGAAATCTTTTGTGTTGACAAATTCATGGCATCGGCGTCGTCCTCTTTGTTATTCATTGTTAATTCTGGTGGCTCATTCGATGTTTCGACCGGTTCTGATTTAATATTCAAAATTTCAGTGTCCATAGCGTTGCTTGGTTCTCGTGCTGCACCGTCGTCCGGACACGTTTTAAATTTTTCTGGCGTTAGACGTGGTGTCGGCTGGCGACCACGTTCTGTGCCATTACGATCGGGCGTAAACGACTCTATTCGACTGCTGCAGCGTTCGGAAATCGAGCTCGACTCACTGGCGCTACGATCACGCGCCGAGTAGTTCGAATACGAACGCATAAAATGCATAGTCTGTGGATCTATGAGTGGCTTAGTATAGTCCACAGTATCGTCAATACCGAGCCGCTTCAAAATACTCGAGCCTAGTGGTGTGTTGCGCTGACTACCGCTACCATTGCCGGCGTACGAGCCACTATTACGGCCACGTGTATCGAAACTCTTCTCGATCAACTGTTCGATGGCATTGAGCACTGAAGGTGTGGAAGGTGCACTTATCTTTTCGCCTTCTTTGGGTAGCGGATAGAGTATGTCGGGCCGTGTAACTGATGCATGTGACACAGTGCTATCGGCTGTCTGACGACCATCACTGCGACTCGTCGGAGTTTGCGGACTACTCAGTTGCTCCATGGCATTGAAGGTGGACTTCATCATGGCTTCACTGCTACTGTGCTGATTTTGTTTGCGTGCGGGCACCATTAACATTCCACCTATACATTGTCTGATGTGATCGACAAATAACGCGGTCTCGATCTTCGAACCACACTTTTCGCATGTGATCTTTGTGCTAGCGGCAAAGTCACGTAACGGCTTCAACGCTGGGTCTAAACAATTATTTTTGTAATCCTGTTGTGCACGCTCCAGCTCCAGTAATTTACGCACGGGTAGAGACTTTTTACGCTTTTCACGCAACTGTCGTCCACCACCGCCGCGTCGCGATGCTGTTGTTGTTGTTGCTGTTAGCGCGCTTGTCGGCGTCATTTGTGCGTGCTCTACACCACCAATAGCACGCATCATTTGCTCCTTGTAGTGTGAGTTTTTCATCATGTGATTACTTAGCTCCTTGAGTGTGGCGAAAGCTTGATCGCACACCTTGCATGTCAGCACAGCACTTACAGTACTTACAGTAGCCGATGTGTTGTTGGTATTGCTGGGACTGTTTAGTACAGCAGCAGCTCCTTGAGCGCCACCGCCGCTGATGCTAGCCGATGGCGGTGTTGTCATCACAGGTGATGTTGACGACGTGCCGCCATTCGTGGATGTGGAGCTGCCGCTAGTTGAATTTTTATCATCCGTCGATTTCCATGAAATGATCTGCTCTTGGGATATTATGTTCGTGTAGTGTTGTGTCTCCTGCATGTGGGATGTCATTTCTGCTAACGAACGAAAACTTTGTCCGCACCACATACATTTCAGTATTTCACGCGTTTGCTCTGCACCCTTGCCGAGCCAGACATCTTGGCCGCGTACAAGTTTGCGTGGCAACGGCATCGTTTCTTTGATTAACAAATTGAGATCAGATTTATTGCCGGCAGACGAACAGGATGAGCCAGCGGTGTTTGTTGGGTGCGTTGAGACCGCGGCACCGGCAGTTGCTGCGATCGATGTGCCCGCATTTGCCGAGTGACGTAGCTGTGGCAGATGTGTCGATTGAGTTGTCTGATTGTTGCCGCTGCCATTACAGGACGACACGTTAGTAGCACCCGTTGTTGGCATGCTGACACCACAGTGTTGCGTCTCCTTCATGTGTACGGTCAACGAGGCCAGTGTGGGAAAACTTTGTTTACACCAAACGCACTTGAAGACATCTCGTACAGCATCGGCGCCCTTGTTTAGCCAATGTGACTGCCACGCACTGTGTCGACCGCCACTGCCGGCCTGACTGATACCGCTATTTTGGGCTGCTGCATTCACTTGCCGGTGCGTTGGTAGCTCGGCACTGTCTGTAGCCGAGCCTAGTCTTGTCATTTCAGTCATTTTCTCTAACGCTTTGGTAGCTTCATTTGGCATTAGCTTCTGTTTGCCACTCCATTCGAGTGGTGAGAGTGGCGATTTTGGCGATAAGCTAGCCGCCGCCACTGCGGCTAAATACGGATTGATTGGTGGCACCCAATTGCTTGCTGCAGCGTTTGGTAATGCTACGGTACGCAAGGCTTTACGCATTGGCATGTGTATGGTGGATTCATCGTCGGTTGCTTCACGCTTGCGACCAACAGACAAATCAAGCGGACTATTGGCTTCCGAACCACCATCCGCACCGCCCATACCCAACAAGGAGTTATCATCGTCCGCCTTCTCATCATTGTCATCTTCATCATCATCACTCTCACGTATGGCTGGTTGTCGGCGTTTGGTGCTGAAGTCCAATATTGGCTCATCGCCCGGTGTCTGCTCCTCAGTCTCTGTTGGTGAGGTAGGTGTCGCTGACTGATGACTTGTTGTTGTTGGCGTATGCGTACGTGTTGCTTGTTGTACAAGAGTAGCTGCTGCGGCGAGTGGATTAGTCAACAGTAAATGATTTTGTTGTGCTGCTGCCGCGGCGGCGGCATTGAAATATGCAGCCATGGCTGCGGATTGCGGTGGCAATAGAGCTGCTGCTGCAGCTGGTGCCAGTGTCGCTTGCAGTGGTAGGCTGGCGGGCGGTGTGCTTGGCAGAGAACTCGTGGCTGGTGTTGCCGAACGCTCATTGCCGGAGCAATGTGAGCCATTCGAAGGACAGCGGCCCTCCATAGCCGCTGCGGAGACATTCGACTCGCGGGATTGGCAACGCGGGCTGGTTAGCTCACTGGAAAGATAGCGAATTTTCGAAAGATATTTAGCAAAATTAAAGTTTTTTTTTGAGTTATTATTATATAAAAATTATTATTTTTATATCCTACAGAGATTGACAACTGCAATAAAGGTATATTGATATATTTTAAGAAACTGCATGATTTTATTCGAGTGGAAAGTGATTTTATTTTTAATTAAATATGTCAACTCGTATTTCATGTGAAATTTTAATTTTTTAAGACACAAATTTGATAAAAATTTCTAAAGGTTAAAAAAAGAAAATACTAAAACTCTTCAATGGGCGTAACAGAAAAAGAGGACAGAGAAGCAAAGGTGTAGTAGAGCCAATACAACGTCTGCAGTGGCACGTACATGTTGGACGTACGGACGAGGAAGCTCTAGCGAGGAAGAAGTTGATAACGAAAGGCGATGTTTGGTGTTGAAGGGGACGACAATGACTCCAGTGGAAATACCACTTTGAAGAGGACCTATGCATGCTTGATGTCAAGAATTGGAGCAGTCGCTGTCAATGCAGAGGCGTCTACCGAGAGCTGTTGCGGTCGGCCGTAACTGGATGAAGGGTTGGAGGGTCATTTTAGTAAATTGGAGTACAGAAAACAGGTGACATCGATCCCACCAAAAAACGGAAATATTAAAGTATTTTTTACTACAATTATTTAAAATAATTACTAAATTAAAAAAAAAATTTATATTTTCTAATAGTTGAAATTTAAAAAAAAAAATAGCTGGGATTAAGAGTGTTAAAAGGTGGGTCCTCGAAAATTAGGTAGTCTGTTGACGGCCGCGATAGCCGAGTGGTTAGCATTGCGTACTACAATTTAGAAGGCCTGGGTTCGAGTCCAGCTTCGAGCAACATCCAAAATTATAGAAAATAAATTTTTTTAATTGCGGTCGCACCCCGGGAGCGAATGTCAAGCCCTCGAGTGTATTTCCGACATGAAATAAAAGGTCCTCATAAAAATTCATCAGCCGTTCGGAGGCGGCTTAGAATAAACTGTAGGTCCCCCCATTTGTTGGTAAAACATCAAGACGCAAAATAATATATTGGAGGAGGAGCTCGCTTCCGCGGTTACAAGTGTCAAATATATGGTTAAGTTAATTATTCTTTGGGACCCCAAAATTTAAAATCTAAACCGAAAATATCGATTAATCGACTGTAATCCTTAATTGTAATAATTTTTTTTTAATAATCAATCAATTATTTATTTGGTACTTTAAGACTCCAATGCTGTAAATAAATTTTTGAATTTTTTTTTTTTAAATGGTTTGGAAGAATTATTGTGAGATATTCTAAAAAATTTATTTGAAATTATAAAAGAGTAATATTGAAATATCTATCTACAATAAAAACTTTCTCATATGCTTGTATTTGTTTTTTTTAGCGAGCTTTTGGGTTTCAGTAGAAGAATTAAGCATAAAATCTATATCTATATATATAAAAATCAACGGAAATTTTGATGAACGCCTATAACTTGAGAACCACCAGATCAAATTGCACCAAATTTTTAGGAGTTATAAAGGGATAATAGGAGATGGTTAATGTGTACCCATACAAAATACATGCAACAACAACAAATACATGTAAAATTCTAAAATACGCGTACATTACGTTGTATGTGGTGTTGAAAGAGAGAGATTTTAAGAGAGAAATTTTAATAGGTGTAGCAAAGCACGCTGGGGTCCTCTAGTTCAATATTAAAGAAAACCGAATTTCGGATATTGAAATCTTTATTTTTGGGAAATAATTAACACGAATTTTTTTAATTAAACTAATGATATGATGGATTATTATTATTATTTTTTAATCCTAAAAATCCTAATTTCCAAAAAAAATTCCTAGATGGAAATTTTTGCAAAACTCTTTAGTAGGTACGAAGCTGGAACATGACTTTGTTTTGGAATCCAGTTTATTAAACCGCATTGTTTGCTAATGAAATACCACTTTGCTATATGATATTTATTTATGACGATATTTATGGTTAAATTGAATAATTTTCTCGAAATTACTGCAAGTTTACTTCATAAGCTTCGCGGACTTCACGAAAGATTACTTGGTAATTACTCCGGATAAGAATAAATGTGATATCAGTAGGCTACTCAATAGGAGTTTTGTATAACAAAGCTCTTTCGTTTATCGGATCACTGGCCTAGGTTTAATGGTACTCTCAGCAAAATGTATCTTTATTTTATAGGATAACCAGACATTTTAACAGCTCTGGAAACCACAAATATAAAATGGAAAATTGTAGAGAATTGTCATGGACGACATAACATCATGTTAATGCTGTTCTTTCTGAACATGATTTGGATTCCTTGGTATAGTAACGTATCGGGTAATATAATATAAGGCGGACGAGTTTGCAAGGAAGGGCACTTCTCTTACACTTTCGCCATCAGGGATGAGTTTAGGGGAGTTTCTTCATCACAGATACAAAAAGAAGATGGAACAGTTCCAATGGTTCCAAAGTAACCAGAATAATGTGGTCAATATGGTCAATATGGGATAAAAGAATGTTACGAGAGCTTATCTCTCTAAAAGAATCGGTATATCTACATTTATGAGTCTTCCATTGAGCAGGCAAGCAAAGACGCTTATATATATATATATATTTAGCGCATTGTAACCGCTAAAGCGATTTTTGGCCGAGCTCCTCCTCCAATTTATGGTTTTGCGTATTAATGCTTTTACCAACAACAGTTTATCCTAAGCCGCCTCCGAACAGCCGATGGATTTTTTCGGGAAGCTTTTATTTGATGTCAGAAATATACTCAGACGGCAGAATAATGTGGTAAATATTATCTCTCTAAAAGAATGGGTATATCTACATTTATGAGTCTGATATGGCATCTTCCATTGAGAAGGCAAGCAAAGACGTTTACATGTGTACGATTGTTTTAAAGGAGAAAGAACTTTAATCCTTAAATCACTTTCTTTGCCATTGCAGACTAGATTCTTCGCGCAGTAAGAAGTAAGCTAACTTCTCCAGAGGCGCCAAACTTTAGCGATTTCAACGAATTAAAGGGTGCCTAAATGCAAACTCCATGCTTTGGTTTGACTAGGAGGTGGGGAACATTAGGATTATCAGTGGTATGACAATCGTATCATTTGGTGATCTAAGTGTGCTGATGCCCAGCGACCACTTCAACCTAACCAAGTTATGTAAAATATAACAATTTGTATCCAAACATCTATACGTAGAATGACCAGCTTTGGGCTAAAACTTATTCTAAAAGGTGATAAACAAATAATCATTTTACAATTGCCATTTAGGTTTCAGCACTCCACACAGTTCAATTCGACTTCACTTTGTTTTCAAACATGATATTGACATGTTCTGAAAACCGATTCCACATAAAATTATATATAGTTTCAAGCCACTTCTGAATTGACTTGTGGGTTTTTCGAAAGAGCGCGCTAAAAGCTCAGTATAATATTAAAAAAAAAAAAAAGATTAGAAAATATTAAAAATTTATTAAATATTAAAAATATCTACAGTTTAGCTTTAAATATACGATAGGACATATTATTCTTTAATACAGCCTTTCAATGATGGAACAACTGTGGAAGAACAAATGAACTTAATTTTAATGTGCTCCTCCTAACATATCCAACGTATGTATGTCCACTCGACACTATCCCTCCATGCTCGGGATCTATTAAAATATCATATTACATTGCTTCCTTTAGAAGTTTCGATGACGTTAATTAACTTTACCTGTACACTGAATAAGGTGTACCAAACTTCTGAAAGAGCAATAAGAAGGTATACCTCATTCTCGTATTTAAATAACATGGATTGGAGTAAAAGTTTTCTTTGTATTTGCTTTGTTATATCCTAAGTACCAAAATTTATACCGATCGTACCAGACTGAAGAACTGCGTTGATTTAGCAATGTCTGTTTGTCTGTCTGTCTGTCCGTCTGTTTGATAGCAAGATAGTCTCACAGTTTTTAAGAAATTTGAACGAAACTTATTGTGCGAGTGAATTTTGTAATGTATTGATTATTTGTCGGAACCGGCGAGATCGGTAAACTATATCATCATAAAACTCCCATACAATTGTTTTTTTCAGATATGTGCTTTTAGCTCATAAATTCTCCAATAAGGCATCTAAAACTTGAAATGCGGTATTCAACACACATATAATGAAGTAAATATTAGTGCTGAAAATCATCGAAATCGGAAGACTCATATGACCTCTTTGATGTCCATTTACGGTAAAAGGACCTCGACATGGCCGAAGACAACAGTTTTTTCTTGTTCTTCTTCAAATTTAGTATTTTTTTTAGAATTTTACTGTTAATGATATACAAATTTGTTTAACACAACTTGTATTCGTCTAAATCAATTTTTTGTTAGTAGCTGCCATCAGCTTTTTGAAACTTTATTTCGAAAATAAAAATGTCTTTACTTTTACAGAACACCAAAAATTAAAAGTTTACTTTTTGAATTTTTTTTTTTTCGACGACGAACCCAGCGTTGCCCAACCCCCCGCTCAACCGACCGAAAGGCGTGCCTGTTGGATAAACGCAAAATCCAACAGATCGTTCTAAAGATTGAGTAACATTTGTGAAGTGAGAAACATTTTTTTCTACATCACAGTTGTGAAAATCGCAGATATTTCATTTCTAACATTAATATAATTTTCATTTTTAAATAAGAAACGAGTATTTTGTGATTTTGAAACATTTATGGGATATTTTAAATTAGTAGGATATTCTAAGGGTAATTCAAAAGAGGGATGATAAGCATCTTCAGGCAGAACGATAGGATCACAGTGATTTAGATAAAATGACGAGATGTCATCCAAAAATATTAAATCCAATACCTTTTCAAATTTATTACTAATGTTATTGATATGAAAAAGATCTTCGGCAGAAAGCTCATTTAACAGAGCTTACGAATAAAGAGAATAGGTTGAGAAGTAACAATTAGGCGGGATGTAGTTGGTATAATATATAATACAATATAAATACTCTTGTTTATTTGACGTATTCGAACACAGAGGAATTCCATAGTTTCAGTTTTCGCAAAATGAATTTCTTCAGCAGCAAGATCAATTTGTACACCAATAAGTACTCCACCACCAATTTTATTTAAACAGTCATCTTCAATGATTTCAGAGTTAAATGCATTCGGCTTCAGCCAGGTTTCATTCAATTACTTTTCTGGAACATGGGTAAGGGTCTAATGCGCAGACAACAAGCGCTAAATATTATTTGAATTCATATCATAACATCATGGAATATTAAAATTTTATTTGAAGCAATATTTTGCTATAAAAAATTAAATGAAAACGAGATTTAAAAAAAAAAAGAGAAAAAAGAGGAATAAATTCTTAAGACAAATTACATATTGAATTAAAAAGATCAAGTACAATTACAATTTGATTTTTTTTTCTTGAGGTGAAAAAAATGCCACTTTTATTTTAAAATCAATAAAAAATATTCTTCTAAATGTATATACTATGATGCATTCAGCACATGAGTTAGTCATGCCACTTTACTTAGTAAAATACCTGCAAAAGCCAGCATTCGCCGGTAGTGGAAGTAGTAGTAGATGACGTGGTGAAACCACATTCACTTTAATCAAATAGATCTAGATATTTATCAAAGAGAAAAGCACAAAATCTACACTACTTATGAATAGAACAACAAACAGCCTCACAGTCGACGTACTAATAGGACATTGTCCGGTAAGAGCTTCCAGTAGGAGTATGAGCAACTTCTTTAACGACTTCTGTAGCAGCTGAGGCTGGAGGAGGAATTGGTAGAATTCGACATCAGCCACCTTCAAGTTCTTAGTGCGGCCTAATAGTGTTGTCTACGAAATACCTTGCAGAATTTTCTCCAGCAAGTGTTAGCAAAATTACGCGTTTTTATACAATGCTCTTGAGCATTGGACATTTTCGACATATTCTGGAAGACCTTTCATAAAGCTTTTGTTTTAAGAAAAACTTTTCATGATGAGGTTTTTTTGTATCGAAAAGCTGTGCGAAAGCTCTTTGTAGTCAGTTTTCTTTCGCCAAAAGTACGCTGAAAGCTTTACATAGCAAGAGCTTTAGCACTTTGGAACTACATTTTGTAAAAACATAGCTTTAAAAAATGTCGCTGATCGTCTGACTTTCTCAAAATATTCTGGAAAAGCTTTCATCAAGTTTTTGTTTAAGAAAAACTTTACATGCTGATTTATTTGTATCAGAAAGTTATGTGAAAACTCTTCGTAGTAAGTTTTATTAGTAGAAAAATAGTTGGCTTTACTTTCAATTTTAATTTATATTATTTTCATTTAATAATTTTTTTTTATATGCATGTAATCAGTGTATATGCATTAATTAAATTAAATTAAATAATAATCACCTTGCTGTGAGCGCCTGCCTATAAATTTCCAGCATAACCGCTTCGTGCAACATCATTTCTTAGCTGCCTGGTTGCGTGGTTGTTTGTGAGGTTAGCCAAAATCGAATCGAAAGTGCAAACGCAAACTTGCGGAAGTACAAGAATTTCTAACACAATGCGCTCACATACATACGCACACCATTATAAACATATTGAATGCACTCGAATTGTTATTTTTGCACAAAATTCCTATTTTTAGTCTTGTCTTATTTCCTTGCCATTTTTTTTCTTACTGTCAAATTCTTCTTCTTTCTTTCCTTTTTTCTTTAGCCGTTCAATTGATTTTCCACAATGTGTGTTGAATGGTATGTTTTGTTGGCATGAGCTCACCACCGCTGTGTGGGTGGGTGTGTGAAAAGTGAATTTTTGCCTTTATCCGCTTGGTATGGTATGCAAGAGGCTCTTACTGTTTGTTTGTTTGTACGTATGTATTAACGCTTGCCACTTGTCGCGTATGTAAAATCAAAAAAATATTTCTTGTATTTGACTGATTTATCTGTGTCCACGGCAACCGCATTTAATTTGTTTCCTTTTCACTGTGTTGTTGCGGTTGTTGTTGTTGTTGTTGTTTTCGCTGATTTTTAATAGCAAACTACATGAAAGAAATATATCGCTTTTGAAAACCAAATAGAATTAATGCTTTTATGTGCTCATATTTGACTACATACATATGTATGCATGTACATATGTGCATTTGTATGTATGTACAAATGTACAAGTATGTATGTAGATATGTTTGTATGCCCTCTAAGACATTTGCTGATTTATTTAGTAGCTACTGTCAGATTTCCACATTCGCTGAAACGTTGAAACGCTGCTGCTGCTGCTGCTGCTGCCGAGTTGAAATTGTTGGTGTTAATGCTCCACTAAACTAGCTCAGCTAAGGTAATGTGCTATTGACGCGCTTAGGCAGAGATGGATGGCATGTACATACATACATACATACGTAGCCATATGAATATGAATGTATGTATGTTTAAGTGTGTGTGTATGTATGCTGAACAATCTTATTGTGTCTTTTGTAGACGACTCGCTTGTATGCATGCACATATGTATGTATGTATGTACGAGAACGTGTCACTGGCGTGTTATGCCTCTATCAAAAACACACACGTCAAATAAATCAAATGTCAGGCGGCTGGTTAGTGATGTGGTGCGCGCTGTGTAGTAGACGCTGGCTGAGTGAGAAGGAGGCAGAGTGAAACGCAGGAAAAGGAATGTGTGTTTGCAATGAATGACTTGCTTAGTGGGCAGCACTCATTTGTTTTTTTTTTTTTTGGTTTGCTATTGTTGTTGTTGTTGTTTTTGTATTTCTTGCTGCTGCTGCTGCTCTGCTGACGCACGCTCGAATGGCTAAGTGAATAAATGCGATGCGATGCGGCACTGTATGTAGCTTCATCGAATTGTGCGTGTGTTTTTATGCGTAATGCCTTTGTATGTGTGTGCGCAAATGTGAGTAAACACTTAACAGTGACGTTTGTGTGGCAACTGTAACCACGGACCAGCTGAGTATAGTATCCCAAACCAATGGGTCATGCTGTCGGTCAGCTATTTTGACGTTTTGTCGTTGATTTTCCTGCTGCTGCTGTCGCTGCTACAACTGTTCGTCGCTCACAGAGTGACAGTCATCAGAAAGTGTCAATCTCAAGCAAATATAAGCTCGCACGTACGTACGCACGCATGCACACACACCTCGTAGAGGCAACAATATATATGTATATACATATATATGAATGAGGAAAATATGTAAACAATAATATCCTACTGCTTAAGTGGGTGGTGGTGGCATAGGCTGAGCTGCTGGCGCTGCTGTTACACTGGCAATGTGCGTTTATGTTGTAGCTGCTGGTTTTTATTTTTAACTTGTTTTATTTTCACTAATTTTTTCGTTTTCTATCTTTTGATTTCGTTGCTGTTGTTTTCTAGATTTTTTTTATTTTATAGTAACTCCCGCATAGCGTCTTAGTCTAGTGATTTAATAGTGATTTGCTGTAATTTATAGTGTTTGTATTTTGTTGTTGTTGTTGTTTTTGTTGCTATGCGCTATTTATTTATTTATTTATTTAGATTTTGTGCTTAAAGTTCCTGGTATTTTGTTCTTTTTTTTTGGTAAATTTTTTTTTATTCCTTGTGGTATACTGCTCTCTCGCTATTAATCTGTCGCGTTGATATGTTGACTGGTCTGTATTTTTAATTTTAGATAATTTTTTTAGTGATTATTTGGTTTCAAAATAAATGTTTCTGGATATCAAAATGTATTTGAAAAAAATTCTTTTTTTTATAAATATGTAGTATTAAAAATTTCCACTATTTATAGCAGTAGAAAATTTTGAATATTCATATTTTTTAATTGTGCTATTAAATTTAATTAAACGATTTAATTCATTTGCTTGGTTATTTATCTAAAATAAAGAAAAAAAATTTAAATTCTGATTTGTTAGGCTATTAATATCGTGCTGCTTTTTCTATGTGCTTGAAAATTCTATTTTTATTATTTATATTATACATTTTATTATTTATTATATTATTATATTTTATTAATATTTAGTAGTTAAGATATTTTCAAATTTTATTCAAATTTTTAAATTTTTCACCAAATTTTTTAAAACTTCTTTCGTTTAAATAAACAAAACTATTTTGATTTATTGAAACAATTTTTTGTGCTATTTAAAATCCCAAAATATATACAACATTATATATTACATATTTAAGAAGTAATTTTATCAATTTATTTAAATTTATTAACTTTTATATAGTTTATAAAGTGCTTAATTATTTAATCTAATATTTTATAATTTTAAAAATTAATTTTTAATTAATACTGAAAATATATTTCACTATTTTATGCTTTGTATTTGGCATTTTATTAATTAATAGATAATAATAAATAAATAAAGATATTTATAAAAAATTATTTTCATCTAACTTCAAACAGTTTTACTCTGATTGCTTTCCATTAAAATCTATTAGCTAAAAAAATCAAAACACACTTTATGATAAGAAAGATATTTTTATATTATTTTAATAATTAGTTATTTTAATAATAAGAAATGCACATTTGCACAATTTTCTCCGCTTTCTTCTAGTTTAAATATTTTTATTATTTTTCCCTTTGAATTTTAACTATTTTATAATTTTTTTGGCTTATAGTTCTTATCGCAATTTTTTTGTGCAATTAAAAAATTTTAATTTTTAATTTTTTTTTTGTTGTTGAAATTTCGCAGCAAATGAATAGAATTTAAATATTTTTTTATATCTTATTTTTTATTCTCAACAATATTCGCAATCTGTTCGCATTCTTTCGGACACTTCTGCAATTATTTACACTTGTGTTTTCTTCATTTTAAATCGAATTTTTATAAATGTAAAATTTTCTAATAAAATGCCACAATTTTTAATTCCTTTGTTTTTCACATGTGTTTTCTGCATTTTAAATATAATTCCAAGCACAGTTTTTTAATTAATTTTAATAAAAATATTATTCAGTTTTTATTTACTTTAATAGGGTTAAAAAAAAATTAATTTTTTCATATGAAAAGTGCATGAAAATTACCATAAAAGTTTTTTTTTAAATCAAAATCTTCTTTAACATCTTTCTTTAACAAAAATTCTAAACAAATATTTCGCTGTTTAAAACGCCTTAAACTATTTTATTGTCTCTTTGAGTGTGATAAACATTTGCTTGTCCTTATTTCGGCCAGGTTTTCAGTATTTTGTTGATTTATTGTTATTGTTCGAACAAACATTTGCTGCGTAACAGGCCAATTTTTTCCTCTCACAATTTTTTTCTTTTATTTTAAAATATATTTGATTAAAAGCTTTCCGTTTTTTATTAATTTAGTTACTTTTATTTTTAATTAAATTTAACATAATTTCAGTTATATTGTTTACGCATAAGTCAATTTAAATGCATTAAATTTATTTTTTTTGAAGTTTTATTTAATTCATTTCAAGCTAATTTAATTGTTTTTCTTTATTTCTTTTCCAAATTAATTCAATTCAATTTTTTTTTAATTTTCGCCATTTTTTAATTGTTTATTTATTATTATTTTGTTTATTATTTCATTATATACATATAATTGACGCCTTGTAACCGTTGAAGTGATTTTTTATTACTTTATTATATATTTATTTTTTGTTATTTTTATTTTAATTTTAATTTTAATTTTAATTTTATTTTTTAAACCAATTCAAGTTTATTTTATTTATTTTAATTTTTATTAAATTAACTTTTTTTATACAATTAAATTTTGAATTACTTTTATTTAATATAATTAAATTTATTTAATTCAATTCAATTTCATATCTTTTTGTATTATTTCATTTATTTTAAATTAATTTATTTTAATTTAATTTAATATAATTTAATTTATTCTCATTTTTATTTTTATTTAATTTGTAATATATATAAAATTTTAAATTTATGATTTCATCACTCTATCATTTAATTTTTTTGTTGTTCATATTTTCTTATTATCAAATAATTTTTGCACACCTGTCTCACTTGAATTACCTTTATACTTCACTTCGTAACACTGGAATTTATTTTAGTCCAAAAAGAAAAAAAAAACAGTTCTCACTATATATGATTATTGCACACCTTTTGTGATTGACCTCAACAACACAAACACAAATTTCAATTGTCAATTGACGAGAACGTCAACGTCAGACGTCAAGCAACGTCTTATGCACTCTGCATATACGCTTTAGCGTTTTAGCAGCAAATGTGTCCTTGTTGCCAGACAAATGATAACAACACGCTAGCAACGGACACTGACGACACTCCCGCCAACACTAAGGCGGCCAGATTTTGACACAGCACGAGAAGCTTCTCGATACAAAAACACAAGCAAAAACAAAAACAAATAGAAAAAAAAATCGCCAACACACATCGACACCACTGGCGGCTAACACGTTTTCACTATTTTAATGTTGTTGTTGTTGCGGCAATGTTACAATATTGCAAGTGTTTTCTGCTGCTGCTGCTACTGCTATATTTGTGCTTCTTCTTCAGCTTAACGCTGTCACTGCTGCTGCTAATGTATTTTTTGTTTTGTTTATTTTCAACTGTCAAATATTCACTGTCTCTTACTAGGAAAGCACACGTTATTGTTGTTGCTATTGTTAGTTTAGATGTTGCTGCCTGCACTAGTATTAGTCGTTGTTGTTGTTGTGTAGTAGCAGTAGTAGTAGTAGTGGTAAAAGCAATTGCACACACCAATATTGAGAATATTCGACATGATTCCGTTGAAGCGTTCAGTTGTCGACTAAAACATCTTTTTGACACTGACAACGTTGAGAGCTGACAGCACACAATATACACAATGAAAAGCAGCAGCGTCAACAGCAGCAGAAACAGCGGTAGTAGTAGTAGTAGCATGCCAACAAAATGATGTAGACGACGACAACGACAACGGAGAAGAAGACGATAGCCACCACAATGATGACGAAGGCAAAGACAACAACTGCACGGCACGGCACGGCACAGCACGGCTATAGCTACGGCAGCGACGACACCGATGACATGAACGATGTGCACGACAATCAAAATGAAATGCTGCTCGCCATAAAGCCAACAGTTCAGTTGAGTGGTGAGCTAAAGCGCCTCAGTTACTGCTCTACTCTTGAGTGTACGAAGAACGATATGGTCGTAAAATTGATATATTAAGGGAGTGCGCGCAGTCCGTCTGGACAGTAAAATGTATGCGCGCCAAAGCAATTTCCTTTTGGCTCTCAGCGCTGTGTGCTGTGTAACAAAATGTACAAGCACACAAACATGCAAAAAACATGCTTATTTGACACAGAGAGTTTCACTGGTTAAGAAGAGAGCTGTTGTCAATGTTATGGCGAAATTTGCAGGCTGTGAGAGCGCATGCAACACAAATGCATGTAGAGCAAATTGCAGCGCTCAGCGTTCCACTGCATGCTTGTATCATCAGCATGTAAGCAGCATATTTACAGGCGTTGCAGCCAGCAAATGCTGTTAATGCGTGCAGTTCATCATTTTGCTAGTTTATTTGCATGTCTTTATTTTGTTGTTGTTGAGTTGAAAAGAGATTACTCACATTAAATGAGCGTCGCATATTATATGCGCAGCCGTACTCTCTGCTAATGTTATGCTCCCAATCTCTGGTTGCTGGTTGCTGGTTACTTTTGCATGTGTGTGCTTTGTTTTGATTTGATTTATTGTTTTGGTTTGGTGTTGTTGTTATTTTGCTTTGTAAGTTGGTTTCTTGTAGAGTCATCAGCGCGCAACGGAGTAGTGAGCAGCGCTAAACACATGTTGTGTGCACGCAAAAAAAAAAGGAAAAACAAAACAGAAATAAAAAATAATTGTAAAGCTGTGGGTATGTATGTATGTTTGTATGCAGAAATGTGCGTTGATTTGATTTAAAGAGCAACAATGAGTTGCCAATTCGCCCATAACCGAATATATTCACAGCCAAATAAATGTGCTTGACATATATTCACATACCTACATATGTATGCATGCACTTAAAAATGTCTTAATATGTGTGTAAATAACATATATGTATGTATGTATATTACGTTGTGTACCACTTGCTTCCTTAATCTGCATATTTATGCCTTGTAATATGCTCCCAAACATGTACAAAACCAACAATAAATGGTATACACTTTGCATGCGTTAATTTGCTTGACCTTCACTTAGTGATGGAGAGCATGAAACATTGTAAATTACAACAACAACAATAAAAGCACTGCTCCAGTATTACTTCAAGTTCACTTTGCAGCAATGAGCATTTGTGTGTGTTGGAATTTTGCGAGTATTTCTTTTTACTAACCCCATTTTTCATATATGTATATTTGAGGGAGCTATAATTATAACATTTACATATATATATATATATACAATATATATATATATACACCTAAGCCATATACAATAGACTTTAATCTGTATACCTTTCATGTACATGAAATGGTTTATTAACTTTGGTCTGAGGTATGTACAAGTAGTTAAGTACCAGAAAGAAAAGAGAAAGACCCACCAATCTTTATATGGACCGTATCAGAACGACGACCTGAGGTGATTTAGCCATGTCCTTTTATTTGAACACAAACTGATTTACATTTGTCGAAGCCGGTCAGATCTGACCAACATATAATATAACAACCGATTTTTCAAATGGTAAATTTTGAGCCATAAATGCCCAAACAAGCAGATAACAGTGTGAAATTTGGTATTATATACATACATAATGATTTACACATTGGTATATATTAGACTATAACATATAGCTATCACTTACCGATTTGCCCCGATATGAATATTTGATCAAAACTACGTCAGAAAAGCATATATGAGCCTGGAATTTGATATTCTACAAAAATATCTTAAAAAAAAAAAAAAAAAAACAAAAAAAAAAATTATACTGAAAATCATCAAAATCTGAAGACTATATAATAAATAAATTTGGGGTCTATAACCTTTTTGTTCAGATAGTTGGTTTTGCTTCAAGAATCCGTCAAAAATCATCTAGAAACTTAAAATTTTGTATTATACCCACATATAATGACGGCTCATTGGTACTGAATATCATCGAAATCGGACTACTACAGGGTTATTCATTTTGCGGAGTATAAAATAAACGTATATGAAATGTATTTGAAATAATTTTTTTTCATGAAGTTCCTTTTTTATTATAAAGTTTGAACCTTGCCATTATAAGTATATGTGAAACACTACACCATTCAAATGACCGCCTCGTGAATTTTTGCAAATTTCGATCCGTTTGAATAAATTTTCGACCATTTTTTGGCACTAATGGGGCGGTATCTTAGCCATAACTTGACGAGTGTTGGTTTTGAAATGCACGATCTCGGCGGCCAATTGACATCGAAAAAGACGAGAGATTATGCGGTCGGGAAATTTCTTTCGCAATAAAGCCATATTCGCTCGTGATGTGTGGCAGTAAGCTTTTTGGGTGTAATGGCCTCTCTTCATTCATGTGAGGATTCTCGGAGCACAAAATGCAGCAATTTGCTTATTTACATGTGCACCGCAGTTTTTCTAGAATTTATGAGCTTTTCCCCTATCGTGCAGCTTGTCAAGCTCTTTGTACTAACGCATTTCGGACTATTTATGTTTTGTATGCCAATGAGTCTCGCTTATGCCTGCAACTCTCGATATCTATCCCATACCGCTTGTGTTCTGGTCGATCGCAACGTTGCGAGGAAGACAGTCTCTTTTCCCTGCTTTGCGATACGGAGGCTGAATATCCTACTGTTCGTGTCGAAGATACCTGCTTTGCTCACCTAGCGTTAAAGTTGTTAATCACAATTTCGAAATTTTGGCGGAGCAGCGCTCCTGGGTGAGTTCTATGCTTTCATAAAAGTTTTCTTTGGCCACATCGTCCTTCTCTTCCATCTGGGCGTTGATTCAAATCAGCGATATGTTAAAAAAATCTTGCTTTAATGCGGATTGTGGCGAGATTTTCGTTAGCCAGGGCGAACGATAGGATTCAGTGACTCAGTCTCTCTTCCACCACGTATCTGACACCAAATTGGCGCTAATTTATATGGTCACTATAGTATATGCCATAAGATATACTAGTTTCCGTGATTGTCCCGTCCATTTCATTTCTGGAATGACGGTGAAGTGCGAGTTTAGTTTTACGAGGACATTAAGCAGCAGTACAGCTCCACCATACCAATTCCAATTCCAGGTGCCTGGGTTCTCTCATCCAAGGCATTGTTAACTTTTACTTTGGAGCTGGTTTATCTGTGGTAGGTCCGAAGCCCAGTGTACATTCTCGCTAGGCCAATGGGTTTAAATTTTGCATACATTTATGTATATGGCTATATGTTTGCTTCAATACCGACGCCCGCTCACGTCCGCATTTCTGTTGTTATACATATGCTACAATTAAAAATCAGTTAACCATGTCGCAGTGATTCCAGTGAACCGTGGCCCATGTCTCCAGCGAGTTACTTACCGCATCATGCGTTAGGGTTGCACAAATTTCCAGGATGTGTGTAGTGAACGCAAGAGTAGGAATTGACTAAGGTTATCTATATTTTCTTTAATGAAAACAATCATTCACTTAGAAAAGCCGCATGAAGGATGCCACCAGAAGGCTACCATTTGTGCTCTCTTTTCAGTGCATCTGCAGTAATTTATCATTTCATGATTTTTATAAATTTAATCGGTTTTTAATACTTATTTTTTAAGTTTTACTTAAAAACTCCAACAAAGCTCAAAATATCGCTCAATCTTGGATAACTTCTTTTTCAACCATTCACTTATTCTGTCATATATAAATTTTATTGGAAATTTCAGTGGGAACAGATAACCCAAGTTTTGAGAGAAAAAATAACGATAAAAAATAAATAATGAAAATTTTCGGTGCGATACATTTTCCCTTACAATAACAATGATTATTGTTTGAACTTATGTATAAGTAAACCTCGAAAATTAATTACTATCAACTGAACAAAACTATAAAATCATTAAGATGCGAGTTTTATTTTTTACTTACAATAATTAAGGTCCTCGCTAAACAAAAGGTGGTGTGAATAAAAAATTATATCACCAACAATCATAGATGTCACTGCAGTTCGCGTACTCATCATGGCGATCGAAGGGCTCTGATTTACATTTAATTTAGTCAGCATTTCTTATTTTTTGAAATGAGCTTAATTCGGAGTTAAATTTAAAAAAAATTTTTTTTTTGTAAATTGAGGTATCTTTCCCAATTTTTATCCTCTATAGGTAAATCATGGATAACTGAGGCAACCACAATCCACATTAGGAATGTTGAAACAGAAAATCACGAAATAAATAACTCATTTAAATTTGGGTCTAAGTGACCTTAACAAACGATCATAATCAGTTTAATCAATCCGATCTGGTAGGCAACTTAACAAATATTTCTCTACTAATTTTGTTTATTTAAATTCTAATTTAGGTAACCCTGTTAAGGCGCAGACACATTTAGACACGATGGAGTCTGATTGAAATAAATGTTGAAAATTTGTTGGAAATTTTTTGCCAAATTAATATCTTCAAAAACTAAATATGTGGACGATTACTGAATTACATTTTCACTTTCGATCGGGCTCAAAACTTTAAAAATTGAGCATAGAAATAGAAAAAAGAAACGCTCAGATTTGGGATACACGCATATATATAAGTATGTACATATGTATGCCTGTGTATATGAGAAAGAAAAATCAAATATCTCAGCCTACTCAAAATCGGTGACGTGAGTGTCAAAATTCAGAGGCACATCAACACGATTTCCACATGCTCCCAATGAAACTGAAATTCACATACCAGAAGTAGTCAGAACGTGAACTGTCAGAATACTTTGGACACACGCATGTCCATGTGCTTAGAGAAGCGATTTTTATCGGCCAACAATGTTGCATTTATGACATCGCCAACACAAAGTTGCCTGCATAAAGAATATGGGGTCCATGCAATAAACCAAACCCAACCATGATAGCGCACTTACAGCCCTATATACATACATCCATACATGGCTATTGTACATATATATAAGTACATACATGTGCTGTCAAACGTGTAAACATTGATAGATTGACAGCAAGCACGAGATTGCGTTGCATTGGACAGACACTATGCGTACAAACAGATACTATGCTGAAAATATACCGTTGTATCTATGGCGTTTTTCTTAAATTTCTCTAATAAAAGCAAAATAACTTCAACAGATTGACTGTTAGCGATAAGCTGAGCTGGGAAGTGCTACAAATGCCAGGAAAAGTGTTTGCAAATAACACGAGGTGTTATTAAATGAAACCGTTAGTTGCTGAAAAATAGCTAAATATTTTTTCGTATGAAATTTTAAAACTATTCTACAGTTAAAGGTTGGCTTTGAGGATGCGTCCGCTCAGAGTTTAATTAAATATTTTTTAAACTGAAAAAAATTTTTTTTTTACTACTAAAGGTGCACATTTGTGGCATCACTGTCGAATATTTTGTGCAATGGAGAAAATGCCTTTACTTCTTTCAATCTCTCTTCCTCTTCCTCTCTCTCTCTCTCACCTAACATTTAAATTGTAATTAAAAAGTTAGACACAACCATTTTGCCATTTGGCTTAGCTTTCTTGTTTTTTTTTTATTTTTTGGTTATCTATTTTGTATTTCGTACAAACTTTATTTGCTGTCAGTTTCAAATATGACCGAAGGCCTTTTACTGTTGAAATTTCAGTTATGATTTTTGATTTTTCTGCACAAACACACAAATATTTGCTCTTCACTTTACTCTGTTAATTGTTGGATTTTACTAATCATTGAAAATTCTGTTATGAAAAATATTTTCAACGCTAATACAAATTTAAGAATTTTTGAAAAAAACTAGTTTTAGTTAATTTTTCCTATTTTGATGGAGAAGAGTTATTCACAACAACAATGAGCACAAATACAAAATAATAGTTTGAAGTCTCACTCTGAATTTAAGAAAATAAAATACATAAAATTGTATTGATTTCAAAAAAGTGTAAAAAATTTTATTGAACCTTTGTTTCCAGAAAATAATAATAATTAAAAAAAAAATAATCTTAAGCTAATTCTTAGACTTGTTCTTCTCCTTCTTCTTCTTCTTAATCGTATGCACTCGTTTCTTCTCTTTGCTGTTTGGCGCCAGTTGGAAATACCAAGTGATACAAAGTCGCTCTCCACCTGAACTTTCCAACGGAGTGGAGGTCTTCCTCCTCCTCTGCTTCCGCCAGCGGGTACTCCATCGAATACTTTCAAAGCTGGAGCGCTTTCATCCATTTGGGCGACATAGCCAGCGTAGCCGCTGTCTCTTGATTCGCTGAACTAAGTCAATGTCGTCGCATAGCTCGTACAGCTCATCGTTTCATCCTTTGCGATGTTGCCAACACGCAAAACTTTTCTCTCGAAAACTCTTAAAGCCGACTCATCTTTCGGCTGTCGACATCGTCCAGGCTTCTGCACGACATGTCAGGACGGGCATGATGAGCGACTTGTAGAGTTTGGGATTTGATCGTGGAGAGAGGGATTTACTTTTCAATTGCCAACTCAATCCAAAGTAACACCTGTTGGCAAGAGTAATTCTGCGTTGGATTTCTAGGCTGACATTTTAGTGTTGTTAATGCTGGTTTCTATATAGACGAAATTATCTACGACTTCGAAGTTATGACGGTAAGCAGTGACATGGGAGCCAAGTCGCGAATGCGATGACTGTTTATTTGATGACAGGAGATATTTCGTCTTGCCCTCGTCCACTACCAGACCCATTTGCTTCGCTTCTTTGTCTAACCTTGTTTGGTATAGAACGGCTCGGAGAGGCCCTTCCTAATTCTGACTAGTAATTTAACAAAATATATATCACAAACGATGACATATAGTAAATTAAAATAAATATCTTGAAGCATATAGCATGAAAATATCACCCATGCTGTCAGTTTCAAATATACCATGCAGTATAATTTAGTGCGACAACGCCTTAGTCACAGCTCAAACTTAAGTTCTTTCTTTTAATCGCTTATGGCAGTTATTCTGTAATAAAATTTCAGCTAGATAGTTTGGGTGGTTAGATAGCCTTAGCGAGTAATTTTACGCATTTTTTCTATCTCTTTTGTCACGGTGTTAATTCCGAGATCTTTGCGAATTGCCGAGTTTTTTTAAATACCAAGCAGCCTTGCATATTGCTCTTGAGATTTTATAATGCAGCATTTGAATTCTGTTTAGAGTAGATTTGGATGCTGAGCCAAAAAGTTGGATCCCGTGTGACAAAGATGGCTTTATAAGCATCTTAAAAATTAATAATTAGTTTTCTAAACTTAGATTGGACTTAGAGCCTATAATCCAACTTAATTCCGCAATTTTTTTAATTTGGATAATATTTTTATCGATGTGGTTTTTCCAAGCGGGTCTTTTATCCAACGTAACTCCCAAGTAAGTTACGAATTGTATCTCTAGTATATAACATTTATGGAGATTGAAGTGCATGGGTCTTTTTTTAGTGTAAATGATACTTGTATACACTTAGACTCATTGACTTTAATTATCCTTGTAGATAGCCATTTTTCTAATATTTTTAAAAATTGTTGTAATCCATACTGGTCGTAACGGGGCCATCAAGCCGTAATGTCTATTAAATTTTGTTTTATTATCCGCAAAAGTTGATGTGATGAGGTTTCGTTTTGCGGGAAGATCGCTTTTATAAATTAAATATAAGACGGACCTTAAAACACTTCCTTGTGTGTGCACCAGATAATATTTCATAGGCCTCAGTAGTGTGACTTTTTTGTCTAACTTGACATTTTCTTCCAATAAGGAAAGTTTTTAGTATGGCATAAATATTTGCGCACCCCTCAACTTATAAAGGGTGATTCAAGTAGAGGTCTTTTCTTAAATTTTTGTTCAGAATTGTTTGGCATTTCATCATGGAAAAACTTACGCCTGAACAACGTTTACGAATCATTCAACTTTATTACGAAAATTTACGTTCTGTAAAGAATGTGTTTCGCGCGTTTCGCTCAACTTATGGTCAACATAGTCGGCCTACAGAGCGTAGTATTCGCAATACCAGCAGCCATCTTTAGACCCAGCATTCATTATTGGATGCTTTTCGACGGAATAGACCACATCCAGTACGCAGTGAAGAAAATATAGCGGCCGTAGCTGAGAGTGTAAAAAAAGACCGTGGAGAGTCGATTCGGCGCCGTTCGCAGCAAGTCGGACTGACATATGGAACGACTTGGCGCATTTCACGTCGAGATCTTTAATTGAAAGCGTACAAAATACAGCTTGTGCAAGACTGAAGCCGCTCCACAATTCCCAAGCGACATTGCTTCGCTCTATGGGCTCTTGAAAAGTTCCAAGTAAATCTGACGTTTTCGAGCCAAATTTTGTTCAGCGATGAGACTCATTTCTGGCTCAATGGGTATGTAATAAAGCAAACTTGCAGCATTTAGAACGAAGAGCAACCTGAAGAGATTCAAAAGCTGTAATTTCATCCAGAAAAACAACGGTTTGGTGTGGGTTGTGGGCCGGTGTAATCATCGGTCCATAGTTCTTCAAAAATGGTGCCGGTGAGAACGTAACCGTCAATGGCGACCGTTATCGCGCCATGATAACCGACTATTTGATGCCTCAAATTGAAGCTCGTGATCTCCGCGACATTTGGTTTCAACAAGATCGCCACTTCCCACACATCGCACCAATCAATGAAATTATTGAGAAAACACTTCGGTGAGTAGATAATTTCACGGTCGATCGGCCACCAAGATCATATGACATCACACCGTTAGACTTTTCCCTGTGGGGATATGTAAAGTCTAAAGTTTATGCCTTTGAGCAAAATATCAAGCGTGTCATTCGGCAGTTTCCAGTCGAAATGCTCGAACGAGTCATCGAAAATTGGACTCAACGGATTGACCATCTGAGACGTAGTCGCCGCCAACATTTGAAAGAGAGAATCTTCAAAAAATTAAATATCAAAGAATATTCTTTCGAATAGATGTGAATTTTCTGTTTTTTTTTCTTTAAAAAGTAGGGAACCTCGATATTTTATTTAGAAAAATTTATTCTTGCTAAATTTAAAAAAAAAATTGTATTTGACAACTTATTTCAGTTTAAGCAGCTTTTTTCAGTTAGATTATATTTTATCGAAAAAAGGAAAAATCTTTTAAATATCTTACTCCCAATAATACAACAATAAAGAAGGTCAAAAGCATATGCATCAACGGAAAAGTAGTGCAACAGCGGCAACAGAACAACTTCAACAAGTGTATACAAACGCATCAGCAACAACAAGAACATGCTATGTTGAGTATGTCAACTCGTAACCAACGAGATGAATTGCGGTAGTGGCGATAACATACATACACATACATACATATACATACATATTGTACAATAAAACAACAACAATGTATGTACGCCTGTTACTGACATTCGTTAGAGTATAAAGTTGCGACCTCGTTGATGGATTCTCAAGATGTCAACAACGCCTATATTGTTGAATGCTGACATGCACAATGATGCTGTAGTCATGGCTGGTGATGATTTGGAAAATGACTGCAACAACAACTACAACATATAACAACAAACAACAACAACAAAAATGATAATAATAGTTACACATACGAAACAAAAGACAACAATACCACGCAGTCATTGTGGTAAGGACTTGCAGTGCACTATAAATATATATATATATATGTGTGTATGTATGTATGTATGTTTGCTATATATGTGAGTAGCTTGATATCGCTACACCTGTCAACAACAATAATAAATAAATACAGAATGAAAGAGTGTGGCGAAGGTAGAGTAGAGGTCATAAAAGGAACGAACACTCATACACGCACATACATACACATAACACAATTGCAGTTACAAGAAAAACAAGAGCAACACAATACAATTACAGGCCATGTAGTTGATAACGGTGAAGGGTTACTGTTAACTGTAAATTGTAATGACAAACAAGCAGAGGCCAGCAAAACTATGTTGCTACCTACATACATACATACATACATATGTACATATACTTATATAGCATTTACAATAAAAATGTCAGCAGTCTCAGCAACGCTAATAAAAACCAAAACTTCACACATCAACAACAAACGTTAGAGCGCAACAAAGGGGACAGCATAAAAGGAACAAAAGCAACAACAGAAAAAAAAAACGAAGCACAAGAACATGCCGAAGAGTAGCTGCCAGAACTACATTCAAACCGTCAGCGACGAAAGTCCTTGATATGGCTGATAGAGCAGATGACAAAACAACTTAAAAAAAAATCACAATAGCGGTAACTTTAACAACAACAATACCAAAAATCCAAACAACAAAAACAATGACTAAATCGTTGACAATTACGAAAAGTACTATGACGACAGCAATAAGTACAACACCACCGTCAACAACTCCATCACCACGCCGCCGCCACGTCGCCGCCACTATGCAACCACATTGCCAACAACCGTAACACACAACGAATGACAACGTCAACTATCATCATCAGAAACTTCAACGGTAACTACAGTTCAACAAGCGTCAAACTGGCAGCAGCAGCAGCATCAACAGCAATATATACATACGAGTATGTATGAATGAAGAAGACAGCAACAAATGGAAATGGCAATCATAAAATCAACAACTATGAAATTCATCAGCAACTGCCAGGAAACCGGCCAAATACACCACTATATACCACTATACACATATACATACATACTGCATATACAAATGTATGTGAGCGTACAGTCATGGCGCATCACCACAGCCGGTCACCTCTGATGTGGGTGTGTGCGTGTGTTAGTTGCTTCTGTCACAAATAAAGCTGGCATTGCAAAATAAAAACAAGAACAAAAACAAAAGCAAAACACAATACGCTTCTTGTCAACATCATCATCACAAGCATTAGTCGCATCACCGGCAACTAACTAGTCCATCAAGTAAAACTCTTCAACTCCAACTACTCCACTCATTCCCATGCGCCGCTATCACTCCATCATTCACAGCTCGGTAGCGCGCATCAACAACCATGGCCACAGTTACAGCCGCAGATATGTGTACCACTATCAACACATCAGACAACAACACTTAAACTAACGCTGTTGGTGGCCTTGCCTCAGCGTCGGCCACGCCATAACTTCTAATCCTAAGTGTGACTGTAGTGTTTTTAGACACTACCGCTGCTCGGTTGATCTTTGTATGTCAACAGCTCCTGCTTTCGCTGTTACTCTTGCTCATCCTTTGCTGCTGGAGAAATTGTTGTAAGTGAAATTAATTGCATTGTTTTTGGCATGAATTTTAGTAGTCGCTTTTGTTTTTGCCTATTTCACTTGTGAAATCCTGTTGATTTGTTGCTATTGTAATTATTTAAGGTAATAGATGTGCACCGTGGGCCAATGTAATTCGCTTTTTTGTTTATATTTATTTTTTAATATAATATATTACAAATATATTATATTTTAATAGTTTTAGTTTTATTTTATTTTACATGTATGTATGTATATATATTTATTTACTTAAAATTTTTTATGCTTAATTTTATTTATTTTATTTTATTTTATTTTATTTTATTTTATTTTATGTTATTTTATTTTATTTTATATTTTATTTTATTTTATTTTATTTTATTTTATTTTATTTTATTTTATTTTATTTTATTTTATTTTTTATTTTATTTTAATTTTTTTTTATTTTTTTTTTGTATTTTATTTGATTCTATTTTATTTAATTTTATTTTATTTATTATATTATATTTTATTTTATTTTACAGGGTTATCCATTTTGTGATTTCGAAAAAATGAACTAATTTTTTTCACGAAATTTATTTCTTATTATAAATCACATTATATGTGAAACACTTCATCATTTAAATGACCATCTCGTGAATTTTCGCACAAATTTCGATCCGTCTGAGGTAATTTGCGACCACTTTTTTGCACATATTCGGCGGTATCTCAGCCATAAAATGACGAATGTTAGTTTTTGTGCTCAAGAGTTAAAGGTTTATGCACACAAACACGATGTTTCGCTTATAAAGGGTTTTCTAATAGGGATGATATGATTTCTAAGTTCGTTTTGGATATTTTTAATATGATTTGTCTTTTTTTCATTGTATTTAGTAATGTTTACAATTTCATTATGGCAAAATAAACGCAAGAACAACGTTTAAAAATTATTAAATATTATTATCAAATAATCGTTTTGCAATTGCAACTTTTCTTGCACTTTTGCCATTTTATGGTCGTAATAATCGTCCACCTGTGATCGTTATTTGTCGAATTGTTGAAATTTTTGAGCGTACATTTTCTTTGCATAATGCTCAAGTGCCAATAATACAAATAATGAAAACATTGCTGCCGCTCAGACTAGTGTTGCTGAAGGCCGCAATTTGTCGATTCCTAGACGTTCTCAAGAATTGGGAATGTCTCAAACCACAACCTGGCGGATTTTGAGAAAGGATTTGGGCTTGCATTCATATAAAATTGTTCTCACTCAAGAACTGAAGCCATTTGATCACCATAAATGTCGCGAATTTACTGATTTTGCCTTGGAACGACTTGAAAGCGATAACGATTTTTTAAGAAAATAATCTTCTCCGATGAGGCTCACTTTCATCTGAGTGGTGCGGTAAATAAACAAAACTGTGGATTCTGGTGCGAAGAAAATCCATAAATTACTCATGAACAACCACTAAATTCACCTAAATTAACAGTTTGGTGTGGTTTTTAGTCTGGTGGAATCATCGGTCCATACTTCTTCCAAAATAAAGCTAGTAGCACCGCTACTGTCAATGGAGGGAGGTATAGGTCGATGATAACCAACTTTTTATGGCCACAATTGGAAGAAGTTGATCTTAGCAACATCTGGTTCCAACAAGACGGGGCTACGTGTCACACAGTACGTGCAATAACCGAATTATTGCGAGAAAGGTTTGGAGGTTTCAAGAAATTGTGACATTGAATGTCCTCCAAGAAGTTGTGATTTAACACCATTAGAGTACTTCTTGTGGGGTTATTTAAAGTCATTGGTCAATATTGAACGTGCCATTCATAACATATGACTTGGTTTAGTGGGAAAGTGCTCAAAAATTGGGCTCATCGAATTCGTTCCTGCAAAAGAAGTCGTGGAGACCACAAGAATGATGTTATATTTAGAACTTAAGTGTATCGATTGTAATTCACATTAAATAAAAAACATTTGAATTTCCTTAACAATTAGTTTTTTTTTTTAAAGAAATCATATAAATCTTATTGGAAACCCCTATATATATAACATGTGTTCCAAGGAAAAGGGGAACTTTTAATTTTTTTTTTAAATTACTTATTTATTCATCAATATAAATTTTGTCCCCTTCAAACTAACCCACCTCGGATATAATACTCTTGTGACAACGCTCTTTCAGTCCTCGAAGCACTTCTGAAATCCGCTTTTCGGCATCTGCTCTTTCTTCGATTCTGACTTGATCTCTTCAATTGTGGCAAAACGCTTTTCCTTTCATTGTTTTTTTTTTGGTTATGGGTACAGGAAAAAGTCGCAGGGAGCCAAATCAGTGAGTCACGGTGAGTGATGCATGATTACGGTTTTGTTTCTGGCCAAAAAAATCACGAATAAGCATTGATGTGTGAGCCGGTGCATTACCTTGCTGAAGAATCCACGATTTGTTTTTGCTCAATTCCGATCGTTTGAGCCGTATTGCTTCACGTAAACGTTGCATAACTTCTTTGTAGTATTCCTTATTGACTGTACGACCTTTTGACAGGAACTCATGATGCACCACACCATTACAATCAAAGAAAACAGTTAGGAAAACCTTCACCTTTTCCTTTGAACATACCTCGTATATTTGGTGCTTTGTAACTGCTGAAGCGATTTTTGGCCGAGCTCCTTCTTCAATTTGTGTTTTCTTATTTGGGTCTTAATGTTTTTACCAACAAATAGAGTGACCTACAGTTTATTCTAAACCGCTTCCGAACGGCCGATGGATTTTTATGAGGAGCCTTTTTTTCATGTCCGAAATACACTTCGAGGGCTTGACATTCCCTGTGGAGGGGCGACCGTAATTAGAAAAATTAATTTTCTATAATTTTAGATGCTGGTCGAACATGGGCCGTCCGAAGAAGCAAACTTGAAGAAATATCAGCTTTATTCTGAAGGAAGTGAATGATGATTCTAAAGTTACTGCTCCAAAATTAGTCGGAAACATCACAATCTCATCAAGAAAGTGTGTCCATTTAAGAGCAATTCGAAGAGCTCTGAACGATAACGGCTTCCATAGTAGAACGCTACATAAAAAGCCCCTTATTTGTAAAAAAAATTGTAAACTTCGCTGAGTTCGCTAAACACATTTAGACAAAAATATGGATTTTTGGCAAATATTCTTGTTTACAGACGAGTCGAAGTTCAATATATTCGGCTGTGATGGATGAGCAAAAATTTTGAAAGAAAACACTGCGCTTAACTCCAAAAATATAGTACTAACAGTGAAGCATGGTGCAGGCAACGTAATGGTTTGGGGCGCGGTTGTGGCATCTGGAGTTGGAAAGCTTGTTTTATTGAGATAATATGGATCGGTTGAAATATAAGTGACTGTTGGAAGCTATTCTGAAGCCTACGTTTTCATTTACATCAGCGATATTTGAGTTGAGCCGAGCAAATCGTTCATGCGTAGACCTTACAACATGTGTAACCGATCCAGTCTCTTCAAATTGCTTTAAAATTCTAGGAATTGCTTAAGTAGTTGGACGATTATGTGCACCATAATCTTCTCTTAAAGCAAGAAATATGCCGAAGTTTGAATCGCCATTTTTTTTAGTAGCTTTCAATAATTTTAACGCGTTGTGCGGTTGCTAAGCGATTGATTTTCATAAATGCCGGAGTTTTAACTAAAACAAAACATGTTTCGTTTGACAGTTAAGTTTGGCAGATGTCAAAATATAGCCCTGCATATTCGAAACCACTTAATGTATAATCCTATATTTCATATTATTTTATTTCATTTTATATTATTTTATTTTATTTCATTTCAGGTTATTTGTTTTATCTAATTTCATTTCATTTCATTTCATTTTATTTCGTTTTCTTTTACTTTATTTTATTTTCAATTATTAAATTTTTTTAATTGTTATTTATTTTATTTTAATTAATAATTATTTATTTATGTAATTTATTTCATTTATTTTATTTAATTATGTTTTTTTATAAATTTTTTATTTAATTTAATTGATTTTTTTTTGTTTTATTTCAATTAAATTTATTTAATTTCTTTTTGTTATTTTTTTGTTTTTTTTTTTCTGCTGTTTTTTAATTTTGTTTTGGTTAATTTATTTTAATTACTATTTTTTTGATTTAATTAATTTTTTTTTATTATTTCTTTAATTTTATCTTAATTTATTTTATTTTTTTCTTATTAAATTTTTTGTTTTATTTCTTTGGTTTTTCATTTAATGTTTTTTATTAAAAATTTTTTAAATTTATTTATTTTGGTCAATTATTTTATATTACTTTACTTAATTTTTATTTAATTTAGTTAATATTATTTTATTTTATTTTTTCGTTTATTTTATTTTAATTTATTTTTTATTAGTATTTTTTATATTTTATTTTGGTTTATTTATTTTATTTTATATTATTTTATTCGTTGAAATTCTGAGCTTGGTACAAACCAAGCCGAAGTGTAAAGAGCTTACTCTAGCGATTAGTTTTTAACCACCGCAAACACACTGTCCACTAAATCACCAAATACTGCTTCCATGGTGAGTTATTTATGTTGTTGTTTTTACGCTTACTGCTAATTCAGCTCATATGTAAGTATATGTATGGACAACTACTCGTCCTAAACGCATTGTCGCTTTCGACTGTCAACTTGTTGTTACCATCACAGCCATCCATCTAAACACTATAAGTGCTTGTTTGGGGATATACGAGTACATATGTATGTATGAAAGATGAATGCGCTGTGTTAGTAAGTATATATGTAGGTGTAAGTGTCTCTAATACTCATAGAAGGTGGCTGTTTGTTTGTGTTTATCATGTGTGACAGCATCAACTTCATCAGTGTGGCTTGGCGCAACATAGCAGCAACAACAACAACAACCCAAAAAAAAAACAACAACATATAACCCAAACACCAAAACTGCCATAGTCAGTTTTATTGCGTCATTGCCGTGTTGGAACTGAAGCAGTTGCTGTTGTGTTCAATGTTGCTGCTGTTGTTGTTGCCGCTGCTGATGTTGCTGTTTCTGTTGTCTTGTTTGATTGTTCTCTTGTTATGTTGCATATATCACCACACTTGACATTCATTCATTCATTTGTTCGTTCGTTCTTTCGTTCATCCATCTACTCATCGGAGGCTCACAACACAGCCAGCCGCCTTGTTGCCTCGCACTATGTAACTCGTATGTATGTATGTGTGTTACATATGTAGTGCTGTTGCCTTTGCTGCTAAATGTTGCTCCTCACCGTTATTTGTTGTTATTTGCCACTGCGGTCGCTTTTACAACAGCTTTGCTTGTCGCAATTCATTTGAATTTCATCACTTTCGCCCAGAAATAGTCAAACACAACACACAAGATGATGACAACAATCAAATAAGTAACCAACGAAGCTAACAGATTTAAAACATATTTACTTGCCCTCACTTTAAAGCACTCAGTGTTCAAAAGGCAAAAAAAGGAAAGAAAAAAAGCGCTTAGATTGATGAGTATTTTTCATTCATACATGCATACATACTAAAGGATATAAAGGGTGTTTTTTTATAGAGGTAAAGAACTTTAAGTTGCAATAAAACAACGATGGATTATTCGATTGACATGAATTTTATTTAGCCGAAAGATAATCTTGTGGCATTACATTTTAAATATGATTTCTGGCATATGACCGCCACGGCTGGCGCGGATGTAGTCCAACCTGGATGTCCAATTTTCGATGACTTCTTCCAACATTTGTGGCCGTATATCGGCAATAACACGGTGAATGTTGTTTTCCAAATGGTCAAGCGTTTGTGGCTTATCCGCATAGAAGAATGACTTTACATAGCCCCACAGAAAGTAGTCTAGCGGTGCTAAATCACAAGATCTTGGAGGATAATTCACAGGTCCAAAACGTGAAATTAGGCGGTCACTATACGTGTCTTTCAATAAATCTATTATGGCACGAGCTGTGTGACATGTTGCGCCGTCTTGTTGAAACCACATCTCCTGGACATCATGGTTATTCAATTCAGGAATGAAAATGTTAGTAATCATGGCTCTATACCGATCACCATTGACTGTAACGTTCTGGCCACCATCGTTTTTGAAAAAGTACGGACCAATGATTCCACCAACCCGTAAAGCGCACCAAAAAGTCAGTTTTTCTGGATGTAACGGTGTTTCAACATACTCTTGAGGATTACCTTCACTCCAAATGCGGCAGTTTTATTGTTGACGTAGCCATTCAACCAGAAGTGCGCTTCATCGCTAAACAAAATTCGCTTATGAAAATCGGGAACAACGGTAATCTCGTTTTGGGCCCATTCGACGAATCTGCGCCTTACTTGATGATCGTGAGTCTATTCATGATGAATTGCCAAACCAAACTGAGAATAAATCACTTGACAGCTGTTAAATCGGTCGCCATCTTGAAAAGTAATGCCAACTTAAAGTTCTATACCTCTATAAAAAACACCCTTTTCATTGATGCATTTGTTGTATAAATGTGTACGTATGTTAACCATGCAGTGCAAAATCGAGCCAGTTACATATAATACTAGTGTGTAATTTTAATTCAAATAGTTCGAAAAATACCAAATATTTTCCATTTATGCGCAGTAGAGTGACACTAGTTACGAAAATACCAGTTCGAAGTATAGCTAACTCAAAATTGGAATTGTACCAACAGAAAGTACAAAATTGAAACAAATTTATATCATGCAAATTTACACCATGCAGTGAAATTTGTTACACAAAGTACTAGACCGAAACTACAATTGAATTTGTACAAAATTTTTTTAAATCATTGTAATGGTACGCCATGTACCAAATAATATTAAATTAAAATTTAATTATTCTAAAAAATACTAAGACGTTAGAAATGTATACTGTACCGTGAAATATCAAAGTGGTTACAAAATTCACTAGTCCAATTTTAAAAATTAACTAGCTAGAAAAATACTAAAACGTTGCAAACAGTACTTTTTCTTCGTTGCTGTAGGCACGCCTTACGTGATTATAGCCGCATCAATAATAGCGCGCCACTCGTTTCTTCTCTCTGCTGTTTGACGTCAGTTAGAAATAATAAGTGAAATCAAGTCGCTCAGCCCCTGATCATTCCAACGGAAACTTTCCTTCGAGTACTTTCAAAGCTGGAGCGCTTTTATCCATACGAACGATATGACCTAGCCAGCGAAGCCACTGTCCCTTGATTGGCTGAAATATGTCAATGACGTCATATAGCTCGTACAACTCATCGTTTCATCGTTTGCAGTATTCGCCGTTGCCAACGCGCAAAGGATCATAAATCTTCCGCAAAACTTTTCTCTCGAAAACTCTTAAAGCCAACTCATCCATCGGCTGTCGACATCGTCCAGGCTTCTGCATCACATGTCAGGACGGGAATGATGAGAGACTTGTAGAGTTTGGTTTTGGTTCGCCGAGAGAGGACTTTATTTTTCAATTGTCTACTCAGTCCAAAGTAGCACCTGTTGGCAAAAGTGATTCTACGTCGGAATTTAAGGCTGATATTGTTGTGTTGTTAATGCTGGTTCCTAGATAGACGAAATTATCTACGACTTCGAAATTATGACTGTTAACAGTGACATGGGAGCCAAGCTGCAGGTGCGATGACTGTTTATTCGATAACAGGAGATATTTCGTCTTGCCCTCGTTCAATACCAACCTGGAGAACGCAGAACTTACGGCGCATACACCAACAATTGTACACTCGTGTAGAAGATTATACCTGGTCTATTTAGCTCTGCAGTTCGTATTATTTTCTCCAGCATCAAATTGAAAAAATCACACGATAAAGAGTCCCCATGTCTGAAACCGCGCTTGGTATCGAACGGCTCGGAGAGGTCCTGCTGACTGCGCTTCTGGTATTATCCAGGGTCAGTTTACATTAGCCATATGAGTTATGTGGGGATATCAAATTCAGACGTAGTGGCGTAGAGGCAGTTTCTTATCCTTCTGCCGAAGACAGCTTTAAAAGCGAAGAAAGGGTGGTGTGTATCGAACCTTTTTGCTTTGGGTATTCTCCAAGATTTGGAGCATGGTAAATATATCTGGTCAATGGTGGATTTTTTTTGGCAAACGATACGGTGCCGTAAAATATCAAACTAGATACAAAACGGACTAGTCAAATTTTAAAACTGAGCTCCGAATTAAAGATAACACATGTTTGCTTGAAAAAAGGACCTTATTTGGCATACAAGTTTATAAGTTCACTTGTATGCAGTGCTTTCATGTGTACATACTTAGGTTTGTTATGAAGGCATTTACACGCCTGCAAGTAATCTTCATACTCGAATGTGCAACAAAATATCAACTTTTGCAAATACGCACATATGTACATACAAACATCAATACACATATATGTGTGTGTAACTAAATTCCCACGGCGTAATTAGCAATCCAGCAGAGCTTTGATAATTTTGCATTTTACGAGTGAATTCTGGAAGCAAATTTCTTATATGTGTATGTATGTAAACATCTTAAAATCTAAATACATTCTTTACATCAAAGTGATCATAATTTAGATAACCGTATATGTATTATTGAGATAATTACCTCCCATGTAGTGTGAAGAAAATTTATTTAATATTAAATTTAAAATGATTTAATTTTTTTGTATTTTTTATAAATTTTTTTTTATTGCTATTGGCACGGTTAGTTCAAATTTCTTTCGAGAACAATTTTTTTTTACTGTCTTTAAATTAATTTAAAATAGCTTTTACTTGTAAACTAGTTTTCTGTATTTTGTTTAGTTTAGAAATTATAACTGGTATTGTAAAGGAGTTGATGGGTAAATAATGATGAAAATCCTAATTAAGCTTCAACTAATGCAAAATAATAATTTGTGTTGTAGTGTTAATTGTCTATCTTTATATTCTTGTGTATTTGGATACAATATTTCACGTTTGTATATTGCATCAGATCAGAGATTAGTCTCTTTTCCTTTAACCCAAGTCTACTATGAAAATTGGAATTTTAATGGAGAAGAGATAGACCAAAATTGAACTGATTGGATCAGAACGACGAGCTGAGTTGATTTAGCCATGCCCGTCTATCCGTCCCTCAGTTTTAGAGATATTTCAACAAAATTCAGTATACGTTTGTATTTTTGTAATGTATTGATCATTTGTCGGAGCCGGTCGACTACATCACATAGCTCCTATACAGTAGATTTGTTCATTGTGCAAGATCTGAAGCCACTCGACCTTCCAAAGTGACATCGCTTCTCTCTATGGGCTCTTGAAAAGTTCCAAGAAGATCCGACGTTTTCGAGCCAAATTTTGTTTTAGGAGGCCAAGAGCTGCCATTTCATCCAGTAAAAACAACGGTTTGGTGTGATTTTTGGAGGCGGTGAAATGATCGGTCGATATTTCTTCAAAATGATGCTAGTGAGAACGTAGCCTGAAAGTGAAGCTCGTGATCTCCGCGACATTTGGTTTCAACAAGACGGCTTCCCACTTCCCACACATCGCATCAATCAATGGATTTATTGAGATAATACTTCGTTGAGTAGATAATTTCACCTTTTGGGTCGGTCGATGGTCATTTGGGCACCAAGATCATGTTATATCATATCGTTAGACCTGTTGCTGTGTGGATATGTAAAGTCCAAAGTCTATGCGGAAATTTCTGCTTCGATTCAGGCCTTGGAACGAAATATCACGCGCGTTATTCGCCAGTTACCAGTCGAAATGCTCGAACGAGTCATCGAAAATTGGACTCAACGGATGGACAATCTGAGACGTAGACGCGGCCAACATATGAAAGGGATAATCTTTAAAAAATAAATGCTAAAAAATGTTCTTTTGAATGATAATAGGCATTCTTAAATTTGATTGTTGAGTGTTTTATCTTTAAAAAGTAGGAATCCTCGAAATGGATCACCTTTTATAAACACATATAGTAAATTAAATTCAACAGAAATAACAAATATAATCAAACATATAGAATATTCATCGATTTTTGTTGAAATAACTATAAAAAGTATTTTTGAAGTTTGAGGTTGAGGTACAGAATTCCAAATTCTGATAGTATTTACGAAGAACAGTCTAGTGGAGTTGGCATATTTAAAGACAGACACAATTAGATCATAAGAACATTTAGTTTGTGGAAAAGCGGTTTTATATAGAGGTAATGCAGTTATTTTGAATTCATTAGCTTAAAAAGAAGATAAAGTTCATGGCTTTTAGGTAATAAGAGATTTAACAACCTAAAAAACTAGAACTCCAAGCTGATATATGGTAAAATTTCCGTATATCTACTATAGTTTTGGATTCGAGCTTGCTGTAAACTAGCTCAGAACAGGTGATAAAAGGTAAGATTAAATGAGTTGGGGTTAATGGTGCAGTCTGCCTTAAATTTCTTAGATTACTATAACTTTGCTCAATACAGAGTTAATGTGATCAACGCAGGGGAGGTTAGAATTAATAGCTAAAATTCATTCTGTAGACACGTAGGAAATACGACTTCGCTAGGTTAAACCAGTGTCGCCCATTACGAAATGGAAGACAAGTACTGATTGAAATAAGCGACAATTCTACCTGCATCCTGCAATAGTCCAGAGAAGTGTACCTGGAGATCATCTGCATATGCATGAATATTAACATATTGGCAAACCTTGAAGACATCATTGATAAAGGTGCGAAAAAGCAACGGCCACAAAATGGATCTTTGGGAAACACCACCGACCAAAGACTTTGTCTGTGAGGCTAAAAAATCTTGAAAGCAAATCAAGAAAAATCTAGAACAGCTTCACACTATGGATTCTACCTGATAAACAACTTTTCAGGAAAACAGAGGATTTTCCGAAAGTCGACGTAGTATGAGAGAGAATAATCAACGGGGCCAAATACTTGGGAGAAGTTAAATAAACACTGAAAGGATACTTCACTCATAGTTCATAGTTCATAAAAAATTCGTAAGTCGTCTAAAAATTTAACCATGGCGGTAGCACATCCATATCTAGCTCTAAAACCTGATTGGAAAGGGGAAAATTATTTTTCGGTATATGATCAGATGTTTGTTCAAACATTAGGGACTCAAATACTTTCTGGTACTTAAAATCATCCAAATAGGAAGACTATATCATAAAGCTTGCATACATCCGATACATACATCATCAGCTATGAGATTTTGGGACGAAAATACGTGAAAAAGACATCTAAGGACGTGAAACGTAGTGTTCTGCACATGGAGGTTCCATAAATATTGACATCGAAATTATTTTGGGTTTTGAAAGATATAAAGACTTCGGCGTGACCAAAGTTAGCACTTCAACCTTGTCTTAATTAGATTTGTATCTTGTTCACTTCCGAAAAAGGAAATAAATGAAAGAAAATCAGTCATATCCATGATTTTTACGAATAGGTTGGTCGCAAGTTTATTTTTTTCGAATAGGTTGATCAACATACCGGAAGAAAAAGTAACAATTTTGTTTTTTTGAAAAGTCAAACTTTGAATGATTGAATTTTAAGCAGCATTTTTCGTGCAGACAGTTCTGTGAATCGTTATTCGTGTGAAAAGTTCTTTTAATTTGAAATTGAGTGAAATTTTCGAAGAAATACGTTATGTGAAGCTTTTTTACTATAAAGTTACAAAAGAGACATCGGATTTACTAACTCAGTTGACAATTTGAGTTAAAAGATACTGGCTAATAAAGAAGCTAGACGCTAATAAAGAAGCTAGACGTTTAGGTGCCATATGAATTTACGAAAGAAAAATTTGATTTTTCGTATAATCATCGGTCAAACGCTTCATCGGCGATAAAAATATAAATTCTTCTCTAAAGCCAAGGTAATGTTGGATGTATGAAGGGATTGGAAGGGACTGGTTCATTATGAGCTGATAATAAGCTACGATATGATAATAAGGACCTATGACTTATCGTTTGTTTCGGTCTCTGCAAAATTCTCTTATTGGTAAAAAATTAACCGATTCATCGGCCCCAAGTTCTTCGCTTTATCCGCGAAGAAGTTCTACAAGGATGGATCTATGAAGCTACCCGAAAAATTGCAAAATTTCATAGATGATAATGATTATGGAGGATTCTGAAGCTTCTTTCGGGAATCAACTTCAGTTCCCACGCGAACTCCCTTTTATGTCTTCCATCAACTGAAAACGGTTGTATCGAAGTGATAATTTAGGTTTTGGTTCGAAATCGATTAAGTCTTATTAGTAAAACGAATTTTCCCTCTCGAACTCCCCACAAAGCTCACATAATATTCTTTAATCCGATCTTCTGACAGAAAAATTCAAAGCACAACTCAGCATGGTTTATTAGGTTTCTGCTCAGTTGGAAGGCGCAATGCAGAAGCTTCGTTTGTATCAGTTTGTATTCCATCGTCTGTGTATTCGTCTTTGGGGTTCCATCTCCAGTTACTTTGCGTTTTATTAATGTGGGACCGGAATTGACTCCTCCTATCATGTCTTCAGCGACTTTTACTTGATTCAGTTTTTGTAGAAAATTCAGGTCTTTCGGAACAATTCGAGCGGCAAAATCGTAGAAATTGATTCTTGAGCCACAAAACTGCTGACCTAAATAAGGATTTTCAGGCACTAGCGGGTGCAATAGCTCAGTGGTCAGCAGTATATACTACCATGTATGGGGTCATGAATACTAGCTAGATCGACATCCAAATTGTAGTAAATAACATAATTGCGGTCTGCCATAAAATGAAAAGCTCCTCATAAGCTTCTTCAGCAGCCGTCTGGAAGCGGCTTAGAAAAAAACGTAGGTCCCTCTATTTGTTGGAAAAACATCATGACAACAATTTTTTAATAATGTTTTTTAATTTTTTTTTTAATTTTTTTAAAAATAGTTTCAAAACTTTTTTTCGGATATAATTTTTTTCAAATATTTTTTTTTTCAAAAATTGTTTTTTAAATGTAACATGTAAATGTTTACAAAATTTTATTTTAAATAATTTTTTCAAAAGTAATTTTTCAAAATACATTTTTTTTAAAATGTTTTCAATTTTTTTTTTCAAATTTTGTTTTTCAAAAATTTTGTTTTTAAAATTTTTCGTTTTCAAAATTTGTTCTCAAAGTGTTTTTTTTTAAATTGTTGTTTACAAATTTTTTTTTCGATTTTTTTTGATCTCGGCCAGATAGCGCTTCAGTGGAACGACTACCGGCCTAACATATATTTTGTTAGAGTTTTTTCTAGAATAAAAAAAAACTCCACTCAGGTTGTTATTTGAGCCTTTCCAAATACTGGACTCAGGAAGATTATGAAGTGCATAGTTGTCGTTGAAGGCACGATGCAAATTAATTTCAATCATATTTGATTGCAAGCTGTAAAGGATATGCAAAACAGGCATACTGGATTGGACACTATCTGTTGCGACGGCAAGTAAATGAAAGAAACTGAACTCTGTCATGGCGTTGCCAACAAAAAGATGACAAATGACAAGCTCACTTCAAAGTAATTACTTTCAATTAGGCTTTTCCGCAAGTGATCCGTTCAAATTGCACATCCAACGAGTGGCTGGGGTGTGGGTGTATGTGTGTGTGTATGCCTCCACTTTATAATACTCAGTCATTGCGCAGGCGTACAGTTCACAGGCAACGCCATTGACAAATACTTACACAAAAGTATAAATATGAGTGTTTGGATTTGTAAGAGTTCCATTGCAGCAGCTGTCGTCTCTGAGGCGCTTTTGTTGGCGTTGACATTGACATAGCACATTTGCACCAACACCACCAATTGCAATACACCAACTTTACCAACAATAACAAGCAGGAATAAGCGGCGGAGTAACGGCGGCCATCAGCGTTATGGTGGACATGAGCGCATGCGCAACAACTTAGTTCTTGTGTTCATGTTGCAAATACTCGTATATATGTAAGAGCATCTCCCTGTAGGCATATGTGTGTGCGCGTTGAAGGCACGAATCAAACCGCATCGTGTCAGTTATTAATGTTGCACATTTCTTGGCTTAATGGCCAACTCAAAGGTTGACAGATGTGCGTAATTTATTTCAACAAATGAGAAAATAAAAATAAAAACAAAAATCATACAACTGCTTCATTGTATTCATCGGTTTAGCTGTTTAGCGCAGTTGGCCAAGCGCTAGCCAACCCGTATTATGCATTTCGTTGATAAATAGTCGCATGCGAATAAATTGCGAAAAATTATTATGAGCCTAAATTTTGATATATGCACGCATTTATATGCAAATGTTCGTATATTTATTATTTACAAGAGCGTATGCAATAAATAAAAGAGAAGAGAAGAAAATATTCAGGTTTTATAAATTTCAATTTATCACTCAGAATGGTCTGGAGATTAATTTGAGATCGCAGAATTTTAAATGGCAAAAGTTGCCCGAAGAAAGTTGAATTAAAAGTTGCAGCTGAAAATTTGTAATATAAATTTTACACAAGCGATACTATAAATACGAGATTTATGACATTGATGAAGTCTTCAATTCCACATATCTACTGTAAATAATTCTTCTTCTTCATTTGTTATCAAAAATTCAAGAGCGTTATTTGAATTCATATCGTAGAACTCCAATAAAAAATTTCCTCAAATTTAGAATGCTTTTTGCAAAAAGCAATTTTTCACATTATTTACTTCTGAGTAATATAATAAATTTTAATAATCTTTTTTTTTTAAACTGCTTTCATTGGTCAAACAAAAATCTGTGTAGCTCATGTTAGACCAGAATTAAATATATTTAAAAAAATTTAGGGTTTTCCAATAAGAGTGATATGATATCTTAAAAAAAAAACAAAAAAAAACTTATGCCGCTATATGGCTTCTAAGGTCATTTCGGCCATTTTTAATATGTCATGATCTGTAATTTTTTTGATTGTATTCAGTACTGTTTACAATTTCATCCACGGGCCACCATAAACGTCGTGAATTTGCTGATTTTGCTTTGGAACAACACGATAATGATTTTTTTAAGAAAATCATCTTCTGAGCTGAGCACCGATTAGGCTCTCTTTCATCTGAGTGGTGCGGTAAATAAACAAAACTGTCGATTCAGGTGTGAAGAAAATCCACAAATTATTCACCTAAATTGACAGTGTGGTGTGATTTTTGGTCTGGTGGAATCATCGGTCCGTACTTCTTCGGTCGAAATGAAGCTGGTAGCACCGCGTTACTGTCAATGGAGAGCGATATACTTATAGATCGATGATAACCAACTTTTTATGGCCACCATTGGAAGAAGTTGATTTTGAACAACATCTGGTTCCAACAAGACGGGTCTACGTATGACACAGCACGTGCAAGAACCGAATTATTGCGAGGAAGTTTTGGAGTTTCGATTATTTCAAGAAATTGTGACATTGAATGACCTACACGAAGTTGTGATTTAACATCAATAGACTACTTCGTGTGGGATTATTTGAAGTCATTGGTCTTTAGCAATAAACCAGACTCTTCATACGTTAAACGTCAATATTGAATGTGCTATTCATGACATACTACTTGATTTAGTGGAAAAAGTGCTCAAAAAGTGGGTTCATCGAATTCATTCCTGCAAAAGAAGTCGTGGAGGCCATTTGAATGATGTTATATTCAGAACTTAATTGTATTGGTTGTGCTTCGCATTAAAAAAAAACATTTGAATTTCTTTAACAATTAGTGTGTTTTTTTTAAGAAATCATAGCACTCTTATTGGAAAACCCTATATAATACCATATTAGGTGAGAAAATATTCATAGAAGAAGTCTCAAAGCTAGATATCAGGGCACTCTTAGGCATCACAAAGAGCATGGATATTCTAAGTGATACTACTACTTAACCTCGAATTAAATTGAACCTTCATCTGACATTACAAATGACTCACGCAGGGCCAGCCAGTATAAATTTACCTAACTTAGATCATGTTTGGTGATTAAAGATTTTATACCTAGTTAAAAATCCAAACAAATTCTCTAGTACCCATTGCGCGCTAGATATTTCAAGATTATTTAATTCATTCTTTGAGTGACAGCACAACCTTCTTCATTTCTTCCTCACAACATTTCAGCATTTAAAATATTTCGTAATTTTCATCACACTCTAAATATAAGAAATCTTTTCTTAATCCGCATGTAGTATCTATTATTAAGAAAAGAATCTGAGCCGACAAAAAAAAAATTAGAAGAAAAAAACGCAAAAAGAGGCGACACAAACGCTTTGAGGCTAATTAGTGCGGTCACTTTTTAATTAAAGACACGAAAGGATGACAAAAAACCAGCAGACACACACACACCCACACTCAGCGATGGCATTGAGTTGAATGAAAAGACGAAACGATTTCATTACTACACTCTTTTGAGTTGAGGCAAACAAAAGAAAATCTACGCCACACACACATACACACCCTCCTCACTCCGTCACACGCCACTTCACTTGCCCAAGACAAGCCAATGACATGGAGCTACTTTAACTTAGCGTAGCGAGCTGCACGCCGGATGAGTGACTTGAAGATGTCTTAAGACCATATGCCCGCTAACACTGCTGGCGGACAGACGACACACAGATGTAGTGGTGGTGACCAGTCGCGCAAATGAAGATAACGGCAACAAAATGTGTCGCAAACAATTGCTGTAAGTCAAGCAAAGCAAATGTGCCCAAAAGCAAAAATAACTCTTGGAAGAAAACCAAAAAAAAAAAAAAAAAAAAAAAAAATATTATAATAATAAAAAAAAGGAAAGGAAGCTAAAAGTCTATTCCAGCGCCTTCGCAGCAGAGAAAGGGGTTGCAGTTAAAGTAAGAAAGAATTAGAAACAACAAAAACGGCCTTTACTATGACACTTTCTACCCTTCGGTCATGTTGCGACACCAAACAGCTAACAAAGCAATAACAACAAAAATTTGTGGCTAAAAAATTTTCGTAGCACGCCAACAACAATGAAAACATACTGAGTGCCCCCCGAGTCTAATCAGGATGTAATTTGAGTTGATTACTGTGGGCTGAAAATCTGACAGTGGCACATCAACAACAACCAAAAAATAAAAAATTAAAAAAAGCACCACAACGCAAAATCTAAAAAATATAAAAAATAACTGGCATTTATTGTACAACAATTTACAACAATCACACCAACACATTTCACTGTTAAGATGAATTACAGGTGATTTTTAATCCTCGAAATCACAAACGAAAAACTGTCCTCCATCAAACACGCATACCAAATGATTCAATATATAGGCATATGTATGTATGCAACCCTTGTACACATGTCACACTGATACACCGATGTACATAAATCAACCATTCCACCACACACACACACACAGACATAGTTGAATGGTCAGTAATTTTTGTTTAATGAATGAATTAGTTCCTATGAGATTCAAATGCAATATCATGTGAGTGACAAAGCTCTTATAAGCAAACATATCAATCCACAAATAGGATGGCATTAAATAGTAGTAGTAGTAACTGGAAATTCATCGAAAGCCAAGTAACCAAATGAACACACCACACCCCCAGATTAAAGATTTAATTTTGCTTCAACAACTTTGGGACAGTTGATGGGTTATAAGGAATACGAATACTCATATTTACGTTTAGCAATGAAGTGACAGACTAGTTACAAAAATTATTAGTTTACTACTGATTTAAAATTTTACTAGTTAAAACAAAGAACGGTGTCTGGAAAGAAGTCTGCTTAGGAAACGTGGTGGTTTCCGAAATAGCTATAACTTCTACCGCTCGGACTGTTGTTGTAATTTTTTCACCTTTCCCAAAAACAAAAATGGTCTGATACAACTAGAAAAACTAATTAATGTCATTAAAAAATGTCCTGAAAAAGCATCTAAAAAATTCTAATCTAAGGTTTATAAATAACACGAACAGTCAAATTCATTATGGAAAGACTGACGCCTGAACAACGTTTACAAATCATTCAACTTTATGACGAAAATTCACGTTCTGTAAATAATGTGTTTCGCGCGCTTCGCTCAATTTATGTTCAATATAATCGGCCTATTGAGCTTACTATTCGCAACAACATCAAACCTCTTGAGACCCAGCATTCATTCTTGGATAATATTCGACCGAATAGACCACGTAGTAAAGAAAATATAGCGGCCGTAATTGAAAGTGTCAACGAAGACCGTGGAGAGTCGATTCGGCGCCGTTCGCAGCAACTTGGGAAAAAAAAAAAACGGTTTGGTGTGGTTTATGAGCCGGTGAAATCATCGATCCATATTTCTTCAAAAATGATGGCGGTGAGAACGTAACTGTCAATGGCGACCGTTATCGTGCCATGATAATCGACTATTTGATGCCTAAAATTGAAGCTCGTGATCTCCGTGAAATTTGATATCAACAAACTTCACTTCACACACATCGCATCAATCAATGGATTTATCGAGAGAATACTTCGGTGAGCAAATAATTTCACGTTTTGGGCCGGTCGATTGGCCACCAAGTTCATGTGATATCACAACGTTAGACTTTTTCCTGTGGGGATATGCAAAATCTAAACTCTATGCGGATAATCCCGCTTCGATTCAAGGCTTGAGCAAAACATACTGCGTATCATTCGCCAGTTACCAATCGAAATGCTCGAACGATCGAAAATTGTACTCAATGAATGGACAATCTGAGACACGTAGCTTACGCGATTATAGCCGGATCAACAAATGCGTGGCACTCGTCCCTTCTCTTTGCTATTTGGCGCTAGTTGGTAATGTCAAGGGAAAGGTCCCTCACTACGTGATCCTTTTAACAGAGTGGAGACCTTCTTTTTCTTCTGCTTCTACTGGCGAGTACTCTATTGAGTACTTTCAAGGCTGAAGTGCTTCCTGCTAGCTGATGTCTTTTGATTCGCTGAACTATGTCGAGGTCGTCGTATAATACGTACAGCTCATCGTTTCATCGTCTGCATTATTCGCCGTTGCCAACGCGCAAAGGACCATAAATCTTCCGCAAAACTTTTCTCTCGAAAACTCCTAAAGCCGACTCATCGGATGTTGACATCGTCCAGGCTTCTGCACCATATGTCAATACGGGAATGATGAGCGAATTGTAGTGTTTGGTTTTGGTTCATCACGAGAGGACTTTACTTTTCAATTGCCTACTCAGTTCAAGGTAGCACCAGCTGGAAAAAGGGGCTCTGTGTTGGATTTCAAGGCTAACATTTTTGGTGTTGTTAATTCTGGTTCCTAGATAGACGAAATTATCTACGACTTCGTTATGACTGTCAACAGTGACGTGGGAGTCGAGTCGCGAGTGCGATGACTGTTTATTTGATGACAGGCGATACTTCGTCTTGCTCTCGTTCACTTCCAGACCCATTCGCTTCGCTTCTTTGTTTAACTTAGTTGAAGCTGAACTCACAATGTGCCTGTTATTATTTCTCCAGCATCAAATTAAAGAAAACACTCGATAAAGAGTCACTCTGTCTGAAATCTCATTCGGTATCGAATGGTTTGGAGAGGCTTTCCTAATTCCGACTGCGCTTCTGGTATTATCCAGGTTCAGTTCACATTGCCGTGTGAGTTTTGCAGGGATATTAAATTCAGACACAACAGCGTAGAGGCAGCTCTTTACCGTGCTGTCGAAGGCAGTTTTAAAATTTTTTTCTCTCGGGTCTTCTCCAAGATTTGCCGTTGTTTTTTGACGATGGGCTTTAATCGTGCACACAATACGCTAGATAGGACCTTATATACGATATTGAGGAGACTTATACCACGATAATTGGCAAGACTGTGCGGTGCCATTTTCTTTGGAGTGAGTAGAGCACATTTAGGTCCCATGGGTATAGGTTCGTCAGGCACGCACCTGGTTAGTTTTTCGCCGCCTTATTTGAGTAGCTATGTCAGTAAGCCATTGGTTACCGCAGCTTAGTTAATTTTTAAACGGACATCGATATGCTGGCTATCTGCCGTAATCACAGCTGTTTGACACCTGCTGCATGTACAAAAAAATAAAACTCTTCTCCGACCAGTTGGGCTTGGTTGGCATACTAGTTTCGAAATGAAATATTTTTTAACTAGCTCATTTGACTATTGGGTATGTAAGACATACCGTTATATAGCATATATGCATTGATGACTCGTACACTTACATCTACCCACCTGCTGCTTGGTATGTCCACGCATGCGATAAATACAACTAGACATATGACGTGTCCTTACGTTTGCATTTTGGTCAAATCCTTTGGGTACTAAGCTGGGAATGAAGATTAATGTTGGTTCGCTAGAAGTAGAGTGATGAAAGTGGACAGTATTGAATATCAACATTTAGGTATGACACAATCTCTTGATTTTTTTGCTAATTCAAAATGATAGAATTCATTAAGAAACTTAATTTATTTTCGACAGTTTTTCTTTGCACTCATTACACTCATCATACTCTAAACCAACTCTTGACAATGCAAATTTACTATAATTAAAGGGTATGCACTGGGAATGTTTAATTGGGAAGGTTCCACTGCCCAGTTGGATGATGTGCTTGGTAAAGGCGACAGGCTGGACAATTACGGAAATAGATGGGTCCTTGCGGCATTTATTACAAAGGGCCATATATAAAGGAGCTCAAATTTGGCCTTGGATTCGAAATGGGAGAGAGACTTGGTCTACTTCATGGTGAAACTTTTCAACATCTCTCGGGTTTGTGCCCACGACGCGACTAGCGATCGAAACTTACATTCGTTGTTTCCGCCACAATGTCACGGCGGTTTCAACGTTAGAATGGTCAAGGAGGGTGTCTTCGAAAAATTTTGTCTCCACGATGAGACCTCTTCGAAGGGACCGAGGTTAATTGACTTCACCAGGGCCCGAAATATGGGTTCGACACCAAATCGAAAATGTTGTGAAAGAGGGAAGTCCTAATAATGACTTAGACCATTTTCTTGTACCCATGTTCTCTGAAGGAAAAGCTGGTACGAGGAGGAATGTTGCGCTGCAGTGGAGAGGAAAATACTGCCTATCTGGCAACATTCCGATCAACTGCAATACGAAAGGCATGGGTGAGTTATCGAGAGATCTAAAAGGAAGCGGGACTTAAGCAGTTCCACTTCAGCCATCACATAACATAATCAAGTATGCGTTATCGAACAGTTTATTGGATTATATGTACTATTTCATTTTCTTATACTGCGTATCATAAGGCTAGAGTATCGGAAACAGTAAGTCTTAATTGGCTGAAGACCGCGCATTCGCAAGATTGCACCCTCTTTTGTAAATGTTTTGCACTTAGCTGACATTAGTTTATCTCGCATGCGGTTATGAATTACTGGGAGTATATGTGCCGTCAGTACACCTAAAAAATAATAATTTTTGCTTTCCACACCATCTCACAGTAATTTAGTTGTACACCCTAGGTTGGAAAGCTCGATGATCTTAAGTATTCCTCAAAAGTCCACTACTTTAGATAGTACTTGGAGGTGCTAAAATGTTTTAGCCAGCCGATAGTGATAGCCTCTTCATCCGCGATAATACGAACCAGCTCATTCGCCTTTTCATTACCCATATATCAGTGTGATGCAGATCCCAAGTGATGTTCTTGTGTTAGTCTAAAATATGTCTGTTAATTACTCCTTTGGATGTTTGATCTTTGCATTGCCAGATTTAAACTTATAGTTTTTCTTATAAATACAGATACCCTCAGTAATGAGCAACTTTCTGCTTGTAAGACAGAGTTGTATTTGTAACTACATTTGATAGTGGGACGATTACAGAAGAGTTCTACTCCAGTGTTTGTCTCGTATTTAGATCTTTCAGTATGTATCTTCACTACTACCGACGAGGAGGAACTCGCTTCAGCGGTTATAAAACCCAATTATATATGTATATACTATTGTCGTTTGTCAATTCTTCTCTAAACTAATACTGCTTGCAAGTAGCAGAGTGTTCCGTTTTTTGCGATCATATTGTACGTAGACGCAACTTTTACGGTGATAAGGAGTCTTCAGATCCCTATTGACGAATGAGACACGCCGGCAAAAATAGTTAACAAAAGACACTTTCAAGTCAATGCATTAGTATGAGTATTCGAAGATTTTTCTTAGTAAAAGTCTTCTTACAAAAAATCCTTATATAAAGAACTGCAGCGTAACGTAGGATTTTCGAACTTGCTTTTGGAGAGAATTCTTGAAGTAAGATCGAAGGATGAATTTTGGTGGAACTAACCGATTAAAATCTTATTCATAGTATGGGTGATTCACAGTTAGGGGACTGGACCAAATTGAAAACAGGAGCATTGCACATGTTCCATAATTTCATTGCGGCACTGTTTCTGTTGTATAGCTCTTCATTCTAATATATGATGTGTTTGTCCAACGCTTACAATGCTTGTGAATAGTCAATACAACATCTAAGATCCTAGCCTCGACTTTGGTGCATTTTTCGCACTGCATGAATTTCAAAGTAGAAGAGCTTTACTGATTTTGCTTTCTCTACACTTTCTCCAGCAGAGTTTTTACTTTTATCATGAATTACGCCGAGATACTTGAGAGAGTTGAATGTATTATTGATTTTTTTTAACCTCAAAAAAAATATAAGCAGATATTTTCAAACCCTGGCTTCATTTAATTTGTTTTTTTTTTAAGTTTAATTTTTGACATATTGTGTTTTTGAATATTTATATTTTCCATCACATTTTAAATATATTTGTTTGTTTCCAAATTTCTTTCCCTTAACCTCAAAAAAATTTCTTGTTCTAATTGCTTATTGCGGCTGATGAACTTTATCGGATTATGAACTTTATCGGAAAGGTTTATTGTTTGTTTTTGAATTGAGTATTTTCTTATACAACAAAGAAAACTAGTAGACGTGACAGCTATTTCGGAGATCAGCACATCTACTCATCAGACTTTTTATGCCAGTGATCGAACCAACGTATCGTGACTTGACAGGCGTGTGCTCTACCACTGAGCGAACAGCATGCAATCTATTGTTGTAAAGTTTGATTTTTATAATGTTGTTTTGAATATTTATGTCAACGACAAATTTTTTATAATTTTTATTTTACCTTTTCGTAACCTCAGCAAATTTTATTAGATATTTTAAATCTTTTAAATTTCTTTTGGTTTTTAATTTATATTTTATATTATTATTAATATTTTTTTGCAAAGTCGTGTTTTTAAATATTTATATTTTCCATCATATTTTCAATATATTCGTTTTTCCCAAAATTGGTTCTTTATTTAACCTCAAAAAATATGAACAGCTGTTTCCAATTTCTATTTAATTTAAGGGTTTTAATTTTTTTTAGCTTTAATTTTTGAAATGCCATTACATTGAATATTTATATTATTGATATTTTTTTAAATTTTTTTACCCTCAAAAAATATTGTAAGATATTTCATTCCTACAAATTCTTTTAGATTTTAATTTTTATACTTAATTTTTTTTTTTTTGCAAAATTATATATTTGATTATTTAAATTTTTGTAAATCACTTTAAAATATTTAAAAAAAAATAAAAAATTTTAAATCTTTTGTATATCTCAAAAAATATGAACACATATTTCCATCACTGACTTCATTTGGAATTTTTATTTTATTTTAATTTTTTTTTTGAAAAATATTTATAAATTTTCTATGTTTTGATTATTTTTACAAAAATGTTAATTTTTATTTTTAAGGATCAGATCATATGTTCTGTATGTAAGTACCCGAAGGAGAAGAGATAGTTGGTTTGCATTGCCCGTCTTCCTTCTGTCCGTCTGCTTGCTTGAACGCGAAGTAGTCACTCAATTTTTCAGATATATCAACCAAACTTGGTAGCAAGATGCACCTATACGTTTAATCGTTTACTTGGCGGAGCCTATAATCGGTCAATAAATTTGGTATACTACACATAACGAATTGCAGATCGGTTCTGAAAATCATCGAAATCGGACGTAACTAGCATGTAGCTCCTATACACCGATATTTACAGATGTGAGGTTTCGGCCAAAACTCAGCCGAAAAAGTGTTTAGAAGCTTGAAATTTGGTATTATTCACACATATTATGAAATCCATATCGATAGTGAAAATCATAGATACACCACAACCGATTTGTTCAGATATGAGGTTTTTGGTAAAAAATCCTCTAAAAAAGCGTCTAGAAGCGTGGAATGTGGTATAATGTACACATATTATGAATTCCATATTGAAAAGGATATAAATCGGAATACTATACCATATAGCCCCCTTACAACCGATTTGTTCAGATATGAGGTTGAAGTTTGGTATAATGGAAAAGTAATAAAAGAGCGTGAAATCTGGTATCCTACTGACGTAAATTCAAGTTCATATTTACACTAAAAAATGATCAAAATAGAATTTTGCAATTGGCAATAAATTTCAACTGTTCATGAGAGGTATAAAGACTTCGGCATGGCCGAAGAAAGCCATTCTTTCTTGTTTAATCTCAAACAATCACTTCAATCACTGATTTCGTCTTTAATTTTATTTATTCATAAGTTAGATATTTTTCTTGTTTTTTTTTACAAAATTGATTTGCAATATATATTTTTTTGATTTTTTATCTTAACTTTTTTAGCATATTTTTTTTAACTTTTATTTTTTTCTTTACCAATTTTCTTTCTTTCTTTAAGCCCCGAAAGATATTTTAAATTTCTGGTCTAATTGTTTGAACTATTATTTATTTATTTTGAAAATCGTTTTTTTATATTATTGGAAATTTTGGTTACAACTTTTTTAAATTTTTTCTATTACTCTAATGGATGTCTTCCATTGAAAACCACACAAAATGTTCCTTCTCATCTCTTCATCAATTGATTTTTTTGTGTGTGCTGTTATCTTTTTGAAGAAGTAAAGGCAAAAGTATCAGCGCAACAATGACAACCTTTGAAGTGTAAAATAATCACGCTAATGAAATTCTTGTAAAGTTGCTAAATTAATTGCAACAATGACCGTTCAAAATGCAACGCAACAATCAGCGAAAATCAACAGAAATCCTTCTTTACTTCAAACAAGTCAAACAATAACAACTACAATGATAAAGATGAAGACAAATTCGACGACGATATTGCGGAGGATAGTAGACATGTCATATATGCAACATACATACATATGTATGTAACATATGAAACACTTGAGCAAATATGTCACATGCAACAGAATCAATTTCGCATCAATTGGCCAGCAACATGTGATCAGACATGGAGATAAATCTTGAAGTGTAAATGGCTGTGTGCGTGTGTGTGTGTATGAGTGGTAGCTGCAAGCCAAGACAAAACAATCGCAATCAACAGTAGAGATAGAGAGAGTGTGTGTGTAGAAAAGTGGTAAGAAGAGTTGGTAATCAATAAGTAGTGGTATGCTGCAGAGAGCAAATAATGCATTACGTTGAGGATTTGAAATTGGAAATTACTTCGCAGCATGTATTTTGCTGATGCTTGAGATATATTTTTTTTTTTTTTTTTTTAGTTTCAAGATGATGCTTGTGGTGTAATTAAAAGTAATGACAAATAAAATGTAGAAATCCTTGATGAAATGGAGAAAGGAGCTAAATGACTATTACTAAATTCTAAGGGGAAATGTAAAAGAACTTTTGAAGGGGGGAAATAAATTTAAAAATTTTTGCTAAATACAAAATTTTATTAAACATAAATTTTGCAAAAAAAAAAATTGTTAATCAAATTAAATTAAAAATAATATAATTAAAATTTTTAAAGGTTAAAAAAAATACAACAACAAAATTTAACAAATAAAAAAATAAAATTTAATTCTACTTTTGACCTTTTCTAAAGCCTTTGATATCTTCGTACTTAACAATTATTCTTCTGCTTCTCTCCTCACAATAATTTTGAAACCCCAGTGAAAACTGACAGTATAGGTTGAATTGTAATTCATCTATCTAGTTAATTGACACAATTGCTCAGTAATTTAACTCAGTCCTCACAAATAACTGTGTTTAAGTCAATGTACCATTTGCTGATACCGTTAAAATTACTTACAACAACGTATCGTATAACCAACCCCAGTCGTAGACTATACAAACATAATATAAATTAGCTTGTTACCATTAAAAATAAAACGGTAAGGAATGCTGTTAACAAAGGCGTACGAAAGTTCGGTGATAAGGAGCCCTTCAAACTCCATTTAGGCCTTTTAAAAGATTTCAATGAAGATAAAACAACGCCAATGTTTAAAAAGAGACAGAGTCGAGAAAATTAATTAATAAATTATGATGTTTAGTAAATAATTCTTCGGAATATTTTAACACATTTTAGTCTTTATTCGAAGGATTTTAAAGTTTCTATGGTTTGGAACTTGCATTTTAAAGAGAATTCTTGAAGATATGTTAATTCGATCCTTTTATGTGAGAGCTAAAGTTCTAAAGTATTCTATGAAATTTTTTTTGCGAAAATTCACTTTTTATATAACTTTATATTTCACTTAGATACGTCATTTAATCATTTTTTCCACTTTTTGTTGGAAACAACTAACACCACGCATGACCTGAGCCTGATACTAAGCACAGGGTGATTTAAGTTGTACTAAATTTCCATTATAAAGCAACAAAATAAAAGAACTTTAAAATTTACTCATCAGAATCTCTTTAAAATTTCAATGAATTGAAAAGTTTGCATAAAAAAATTTAAAAACGTAAAAAAATTTGAGGAGTAAAAAATAAACAGCAAGAATTTATTGGTTTCGAAAGTGCGGGACTGTATTTTGACATCTGTCAAACCAAACATGCTTTGTTTTAGTTAAAAGTCAGACATTTAAGAAAATGGGTCACTTAGCAACCGCACAACTTCTTAAAATTAATGAAACCTCCTGCAAAAATTGTGATTCAAACGTCGCCTCGTTTCGTGCTTTTAGAGGCGATTATGGTATACGTAACTGTCCAACTACTCAAGTAACTGGTTACATTTTAAAGACATTTGAAGAGAACGGATCGGTAACAGATATTGTAAGGCCTAGGCATCACTTTTTTGGTGGTTTCGGTCGAATGTGTCGGTGTCTGTGTTCTCAAGAGCTGGGACTGACGGCACATTATGGCGTATTTTGCACTTGGACTTACACCTAAATCCATATAAAGTCCAGATCACACAACAACTGAGGCCAGTTGATTATTCACAACGCCGTAGTAACGTTGATTAGGTGCTTGAACAACCAGCAATGGCCCGCGATTTTTCAAACAAAATTTTCTTCGGCGTCGGGGAACATTTCTCATTCGGTGGATACGCAAATAAGCAAAATTGTCGTGTTTAGTGCTCCGAAAAATCCTCCAATAATTGCAGAGAGGCCTTTACACTCAAAAAATGCTTATTCTCTGGTATGCTCTTTGGACCGGAGGTGGGATTGGAGACTGTCACTGATGATGCTACATGCCTCACTGGTGATGCTACATGCCACACAACACAAGCGAATATGGCATTATTGCGACTGAAACTTCCCGGCGCCGTCATTTCTCGTCTCGGTGACGTCAATAGGCCACCGAGATCGGTTGTTTGTTGGATCTATCTCTTTTCCTTCTGGTACTTACTTAAGGTTAATGGATCAAAGTTTATATACCATTTCATGTACATGAAAGATGTAAAAACAAATCGAAATATCTCAAAATGTTCAAGATTTCACATTTATATGTAAGTGAGTACCGAAGCGATTTTGTTCTTCATTTTTATATTCTAAGCCCGCCTCTAAATGGCTGATGGATTTTTATCAAACAGCGCGAAGAAGCTAAGTATTACGCGTAAGGAAGAAAGAAGCTAACATGGTAATGAGATGAACACAAATGTGGTTTGACAAACACGATCTACACCTTACCAAAGCTAAGATTGAACCTTAGGCTAACTCCCTAGGTAAAAATCCAACATCGCGGAAAAGGCTTACGAAATAACATAACTTCCCAAAGCGATGTTCAACACTGGACGGTCGACGGTAGAATGGAGAAAATTACATTATGAAACGTAACTCTAGCCTACGATTGTTGTAAGATGAATCGAAAAACCAAAGATTGGCTAAAAAATTAATTGTGGGGTTCGGAAACTTAAATAAATTTCCAACGAGTTGTGGCAATAAGTTTTTTTTTGAAAAAAATTTTCATTCCTAACTATATTTTCTAATTTTTTAATCATTATTTAAAGAATTAATTTGAATTTACCTAGAAATTTATTGACAGATCATCCCGAAAGAGAGCTAACAGATCCGTGTCTGGCTCCACTCAATTCAGGGCAGACGAATACAAAATCTGAGATCGTTTTCATTATCGCTTTTGCAGCTTTTGTAGCATATCTTAAAAAGGAAATTCATATCCTAAAAACTCTTATTACCTAAGAGGTGACATCTCTTTAGAAAGAATATATTTCACACGTTCCCTTCTGTTCCCAATTAGATCAAGTTTTTAGATTTTCAGTAAGTCATAGTGAGAATTCGTCTTTATTCGGCCTGCTCATATGGAAATTTTTTGATTATCAGTTTGCATATGGCAAAAAGGATACCTGGCAGTATCTTGCCGGGCAAGTTTGTTTGCCTGACCGTTTTCTCTATATCTCTATAATTCAGAATTCGGGAGGATAGTCTGCTCTCTGTTTGGCTACCTCTTGTTGAGAGCGGTGACATTTTTAGAAATCCTAAACGAGGCAACTTAAATATTAACAAAATGCGTGAGACCTTATCAAAAGCTTCTGAGAAAACATTGTACCCGTGATTCACCTGAAGTACAGCAGAAAAATATGCAATATTCACTAAATACAGCCAATTCCAAGACTGTTGTTCAATTAGGATAAACCCTCGCTAGTTAAGTAAAATACAGTTTATATTTAATGATAATTTCGTAGAGTTTCGAGATACCAGACCATTTCGAGATGGGCCTGTAACTATTATGAAGGACATATTTTTGCAATAATTTATTGGTATATAATTATATAGGATAAACTTTAGCTTTTCTTTACAACTCTCAACCCTCGTTAAGTGCATAATGACTATGACTTTGTTTTTCGATGACATTTTACGCACAATACAACCTTATATGTAACTATATTTAGCTACATATGTACGCTATATGTACATACGTATTACGCTATATTACAATTGCACCAGACGTACATGCATACATATTAACAAAGAGAAAAAATACAAAAGTAAGTGTGAAGAGTTCTTGACAAAGATGTCTTATCCGACTGGCTATTTTTTTTTCGGAGGAAAGACAATAAAGATTTGGTGGTCAACGTTGACCGTTGCATGAGTCGAAATCAATTAGCCAATTGCAACCAAACTTTTACGTGCAATTTGTACTTTTGGTCCTCAACAAAAATGCAAAAAAAATCTACTAAAATCTTAGTGCTGATTAAAGCGAATTGTCAACATAATAGGCAAAGGAAACATGATTGAGAGGACAACAAAAGAATAGAAGTAGAACAAGCTTGGAGGAAATGATGGAAATGCTATTGATTGAATTCCTAGTCTCAACAAGCACTCATATTAAATATATTTGTAGAGTTCCTTGTAAGTGGATAAATGCAGATAAAGGGTGATCCAAGTGGAGGTACTTTTTTCAATAGCCTTTTTTTGACAGCTCACGCGTGGGTCGTGTCAAGTTGTCAAGTTTTTTTGTTCAGTGTTGTTTGGCATTTCATCATGGAAAGAGTTACGCCTAAACAACGTTTACAAGTCCCTCAACTTTATTACAATAATTGGCCTACTATTCCAAACACCATCACCCATCTTGAGACCCAGCATTCATTATTGGAGAATATTCGAACATATAGAGCGCGTCCAGCACGCAGTGAAGAAAATATGGCGGTCGTAGCTGAGAGTGTACACGAAGACCGTGAAGACTCGTTTCGGCGCCATTCGCAACAACTCGAACTGGCGTATGGAATAACTTGGCGCATTTTACGTCGAGAGCTTAAATTGAAAGCGTACAAAATACAGTTTGTGCAAGAACTGAAACCGCTCGACCTTCCCAAGTGACATCGCTTCCCTCTATAGGCTCTTAAAAAGTTCCAAGGAGATTCGTCAAGATTTGGGACGAAGAGCTACTTGAAGAGATTCAAAAGCGGCCATTTCAGCCAGAAAAAACCACGTTTTGGTGTGGTTTGTGGCCCGGTGGAATCATCAGACCATATTTCTTCAAAAATGATGCCGGTGAGAACGTAACCGTCAATGGCGACCGTTATCGCGCCATGATAACCGATTATTTGATGCCTGAAATTGAAGCTCGCGATCTCCGCGACATTTAGTTTCAGCAAGACGGTGCCACTTTCCACACAGCGCATCAATAAACGGATTTATTGAGAGAACAATTCGGTGAGTAGATAATTTCACACCGGTCGATTGACCACCAAGATCACAGCGTTAGACTTTTTCCTGTGGGGATATGTAAAGTCTAAAGTGTAGGCGGGACGCTGCGATTCAGGTCTTGGAACAAAACATCACAAACCATCTGAGACGTAGCCGTGGCCAACATTTGATGAAAGAGATCATCTTCAAAAAATAAATGCCAAGGAATGTTCTTATGAATGATAGTAAACATTCCCCATTAAATTTGAATTTTCTGTTATTTTTCTTTAAAAAACTAGGGAACCTCAAAATGTATCACCCTGTATATATTTTGCTGATATTGGCGCTCAAAATCACTTAGAAGAACAATGATTTAAGTGGATTTGCAATAAATTAAATAAAGCTTTTAAATGGCAAACAAAAGTATTTGCTTTAAAATTAATTAAATTGTTGTAAATTGGTTTAGAATTTATTTGTAATTAAAAAATATTTTAAACACTTACATACATAGGTATATATACACATGCATATATTGAAGAAAAATAGCTCCCCAAATAAATAAATTGTAGGAAATTTTAAAGAAGAAAAAAGAAGATGCTGCTAAGGAAATGCTCTACTCAACTTTTTAGCTCTCAAATTTTTTTAAAATAATTTTAGTTTCAAATGCTCCAAATCCACCAGTAAATTGCATTCGACTCACTGGTGATAAATCCATCAGAATGCAATTAACACTTTCTTAGCAATAAAACGTATGCATGTATGTATGTATGTATGCGTGTGCTCTCCATTGTCCCGCTGTTAATGTTGTTTTGATTTCTCAGTTTAGATAGCCCAAGAAATTTGTAATCAATTTAACGAAATTATTTTGAGCTTGCTGACAGATGCATGATATTGCCGATGGACACATGTGGTATTATGAAAACAAAGTTGAAATTTTATGTGCAATATACTCATATGTGTGTGTACATATATTGATATGTTATTTGTGTATGTGGGTTATTTGAAATTAATTTGGCTGAAAATAAATTGATGTGAATGCGTTGCCAGCATGGTTTTATAATCGTACATATATACAAAGATACATACAAATATACACATATTTTGTAAATATATTTTTATTCGACATACCAATACGCTTCTAAAACAAATAAATTCAAATAAAATTAAAAAAATTTTAAGTGCGAAGTTTTAGATATTATTTTAAGAATTCTTTAGTACTTTTGTTTTTATTCGATTTGAGAAATCAATAATTGCTTAATTATATGATGTATAAGTAATTAAAAAATTTCAAATATATAAAAAAAAATATTACAGGTGACTGCAATAATAGGGATCACCAGAGAATGAAGCTTAGACTTTGAAAAGGCCTTCGTAGTACTAGATGAGCTAGACCGTTTTAAAGTTGGTACAAAAATTAATAATATCGTGAAATCATTTCGGAGTCATCCCAATTTTTTTTATTTCTGCCAATAAACATCACTCACAAATATATCATCTATACAATGGTATACGCCAAGGCTCATCCCTATCGGTGACTCCTTTCATAATAGTTTTAACAATGTAAGCAAGTTAATCTCTACTAGTCAGACCATTCAACACTTATCCCATCGCCAGTGATGTAATTATCTTTACCAAAAATAAAGACTTGCATAAGTGCACATAAAGTGAAAGAAATATTTTTGAATATTTTAAATGATATTAGTAAATGGTTTGAGGAATCTGGGGCGAATATCTCAACAAGCAAATGCTCCATCTTCCACATTTGCAGAAAACACCGGGGCTCCTTCCCTTACCGTTGCTTTCGTAACATTCAAATTTTCTTCTTCTTTCGCGTAGGCACCACTTACGCGATTACAGCTTCGTCAATAATTGCGCGCCACTCGTTTCTTCTTTTTGCTGTTTGGCGCTAGTTAGAAATACGAAGGGATACCAGATCGCCCTCCACCTGATCCTTCCAAAGGAGTGGAGGTCTTTCTTTTCCTCTGCTTCCGCCAGCAGGTACTCCGTCGAATACTTTCAAAGCTGGAGCGCTATCAGCCATTCGGACGACATGACCTAGCCAGCGTAGCTGCTGCCTCTTGATTCGTTAAATTATGTCATAACCATACGACGTGGTTCGTACAGCTCATCGTTCCATTGTCTGAGGTATTCGCCGTTGCCAACGCGCAAAGGACCACAAATCTTCCGCAAAACTTATCTCTCGAACACTCCTAGAGCCGACTCATCGGATGTTGACATCGTCCAGGCTTCTGCACCTTATGTCAGGATGGTAATGATGAGCGACTTGTAGAGTTCGGTTTTGTTTCGTCGAGAGAGGACTTTACTTTTCAGTTGCCTACTCAGTCCAAAGTAGCACCTGTTGGCAGGAGTGATTCTGCGTTGGATTTCTGCTGACATTGTTGGTGTTGTTAATGCTGGTTCCAAGATAGACGAAATTATCTACGATTTCGAAGTTATGACTGTCAACAGTGATGTGGGAGCCAAGTTGCGAGGCGATGACTGTTAATTTGATGACAGGAGATACTTCGTCTTGCCCTCGTTCACTACCAGACCCATTTGCTTCGGTTCTTTGTCTAACCTGGAGACCGCAGAACTTACGGTGCGGCTGTTATGACTAATTATATCAATATCATCAGCATACGCCAACAATTGCACACTATTGTAGAAGATTGTGCCCGGTCTATTTAGCTCTGCAGCCCGTATTATTTTCTCCATCATCAAATTGAAGGTATCACACAATAAAGAGTCTCCTTGTCTAAACGAACGGCTCGTAGAGGTCCTTCCCAATTCTGACTGCGCTTCTGGTATTAACCAGGGTCAGTTTACAAAGCCGTATGAGTTTCGTGGGGATATCAAATTCAGACATAGTGGCGTAGAGGCAGTTCTTTATCGTACTGTCGAAGGAAGCTTTAAAGGCGTGGTGTGTATCAATTCTTTTCTCTCGGGTGTTCTCCAAGATTTGGCGCATGGAGAATATACGGTCAATGATGGATTTGCCAGGCCTAAAGTCACACTGATAAGGTCCGATCAGTTTGTTGACGGTGGGCTTTAGTCTTTCACACAATATGCTAGATAGAACCTTACATGCGATATTAAGGAGGCTTAATATTGGCGCAGACTGTGGCGTCTCCCTTGTTTTGGATTGGGCGATGCACACTTAGGTTCCATTCGTCAGGCGTGCTTTCATCCGAACATATTCTGCAAAGAAGCTGATGCTCCTTGTCAGCTCTTCGCCGCCGTATTTGAATAGTTCTGCCGGTAAGCCAACGGCTCCTGCCGCTTTGTAATTTTTTAAGCGGGCAAGCGCTATTCAAACTTCTTCTTAGTCTGGTGATGGCACTTCTATACCATCGTTATCGATTGGGGTTTCTGGTTTGCCATCTCCGGTGTTTTCACTATCACTGTGTTCTCATAGAATTTTCGAGCATTATCCTTGTCGGCCAGCTTCTCAATCTCTTCACACTCACGCATTTCGGCCTGTTTCTTTTTTCGTCTGCAAATGCGCCTCTGAAGAGGGAAGTTCAGCTCTTGGTATCTATCCCACCCCGCACGTGTTGTAGTCGATCGCAAGGTTGCGAGGAAGGCAGTCTTCTCTCTCTCCACTGCAGTTCGACATTCCTCATCGTACCAGCTGTTTTTCTGGAATTGTTGAAAACCAATTGTTTCCGAAGCAGCGGTACGCAAGAAATTTGCTATTTCATTCCGCAGCTCCCTTATATCGAGTCGCTGATGAGTGCTCTCAGAGAGCAGGTGTGCAAGCCGAGTAGAAAACCTGCTGGCTGTCTGCTGTGATTGCAGCTTTTCGACGTCAAACCTTCCTTGTGTTTGTTGAAGGGCGTTCTTTGCTACACAGAGGCGGGTGCGTATTTTTGCTGCTACGAGATAATGATCGGAGTCGATATTTGGCCTTCGAAACGTTCGCACGCCTAGAACACGGGATACATGTCTTCCGTCTATCACAACATGATCGATTTGGTTGCGTGTTTACGATCTGGCGACAGCTATGTAGCTTGATGAATTTTCGTAAGCTGGAATCTGGTACTACAGACTACCATATTTCGAGCCCCGGCAAAGTCAATCAGCATCAACCCGTTTGAGAATGTTTCGTCGTGGAGGCTGAATTTTTCGATTGTTGCACCAAAAATACCTTCCTTGCCCACCCTGGCGTTGAAATTGCCCAGCACAATTTTAACATCGTGTCGTGCTAAGTATTCTTTATGTCAAGCAAATACACTTGTAAATATTACCAATGCGTTACTACTATTAAAAATAGATTAAGGTTTTTCAATATATGGACACTATGCTAAAAGTCATATCAAGCTTCTTTACGCTCCTTATCATGCGGCAGCTAGGAGGTCCATTCGAGAATTTCCAACATCACCAATCAAACAAAATATTAACAGAAGCCGGTATTCCTACTATAGATCAAAGGACTGAAAAAATATCGATGGCACTTATTCCAAAGTTGCTAAATATCCGGAAAAAATAGTGGTTCGCACAAACGAAAAACGCTCTTGATAATTTTAAACCATAAAAAGGCCATCTACCATAATACGCTCCTTAACCATAGCGAAAGAACTACACATCACTGCGATCCCATCATTGGTTGAAACAGTGGTATTCCCGATCATCTCTAAACTTGAGTCATCATTTATCAATACCTTGCAACAACACCTTGCAAAGTACTACCAGCAATAGCGAATATCACCAACTATATAATTAAACCTTAGAGCATTACAACAAGGGTTGGGAGGTGCTCTATACAGATGGATCTAAATCCGACAGCGGTACTGCATTTGCTGTGACAAAAATACTTGGTGCTACCATTGCTGTATATTCCCCTTCCATCATACTGCTATGCATTTAAAGCTGAGGCAGCTGCCTTACTCCCGAAGCAGTACTTTTTGCATCGCAACGCGATAGATAAAGATATGAAAAATTTAGTTAAACAAGTTCTTGATAAAAAAATCTTTATTAAGTGGAGAAACTGCAACCATCACTACAAAGCCCTTAACACGACAGGATCAAAACCTGCCTATCTTTCATATTCATACTCTAGGAATATAACATTTATACGTCTCCGGATTGGGTACGCACTCGCTACACACGCACACCTTTTGAAATGCCTAACTAAGAATAAGAGTTCCCCTTTTGAGTGCTTCTGTTCTCGATTGAAATGGTCTGTAGGGGATTTCAGTAACTGTTATCGATAAGATTATGTGATTCCCTAACGATAACAATACTTCTTAGCTGACATTTTATTAAAATCATGGAAAGTCGGCATCACAGCTTAACAAAACATCAAAATATGCGAAAAGCACAAAGAGGAACGACAAAACCAAATACTTATAAATTCGTGAGAGCAGTTATTTAGTAAATGAGTTGCAATGGATTACAGAGTTTGCAAAACAAAAAAAGTTATGGTTTTCACTTTCCAAATTACGCTGCATGGCTGGTTCTTATCTAACCCCCACTGCTCTCCAACAGGACGTTGATAGCATACAGTTGAGAAGAATCGTAAGCCGGTTAGAATCTTCAACAATTTAATACAGTTAAATATAGAAAAACACTTGAAACTTGAATTATTAACCTATGCTTCTGTAGATATCGCCGATATTCTCCTCCCTTTTAGTTGGCTATCAATTTGAGAAATAATTTCATCAACTAAATCTGGGTTTAATCGATATATCTTTCGAAATTCTGTTTCACTCGAGTTAAAAGGATCTTCTACTTCTCGCAAAAAACTTTTATCCACTGACCAAGAGTGTGTTATTTTCTCATCTTGCCAAATACTCAAAAGACATTTTGGTTTATTTTCTTTTTTTTTTTTGTTGGTAATTACCCGATTAGTATTTTATTTCAATTTTTATGCTATTTATTTTAACTAAAATAAAATATGAAATCTTTTTCGTTTAATTAAGAATTTATGGTGTAGTTAATGATAACAGCTTAGCGAATACTCGAATCGTTAAATTTTTCGCTGAGTATTTTTAACGATTCGAAAATCGTTATAAAAGCATACTGAATTCTTCCACTGGTCTGCATTTATTGCTGTGTGTATTTTAAAATTGTAGTATTATGGTTTCCGTGACTCTAAATAGGTTGACTAACTGGAATTCACTCACCATGAATGATCAAACAAGGTCCTCAGCCATCCACGCAGCTTAAAGCAGTACTTTTTTCTGTTTTCCTTAGGCCTACTTTTATCCGTCTACCTACTTCTTACATCGTGGTGGTTATCAGCTTCAGTCTAAAAAATACCATAGCGTAATGGGAAAAGTTTAGACCATCAAGGTTCTTATTATAGAAGTGCCATCAACAGGCAATGAAGAAGTTCGAATTGCGATTGACCGACTAAAAAATAACAAAGCGGCGGGAGCCGATTGTTTACTGGAGGAACTATTCAAAAACGACGGCGAGGAACTGACAATGAGCATGTATCTTTGCAGAATATGGTCGGTCGAAAGTATGTCTGAAATATGGAACCAGATATTCACCATGTGTCAAATCTTCGAGAAGACCCGAGGGAATGGATATACACCACCTTTTTAACGATTTTAAAGCTGCCTTCGACAGCACGATAAGGAACTGCCTCTACGCCACTATGTCTGAATTTGATATCCCTACAAAACTCATACGGCTTTGTAAACTGACCACGGATAATACTAGAAGCGCAGTCAGAATTGGGAAGGACCTCTACGAGCCGTTCGATACAAAACGAGGTTTCAGACAAGGAGACTCTTTATTGTGTGATACCTTCAATTTGATGATGGAGAAAATAATACGGGCTGCAGAGCTAAATAGACCGGGCAAAATCTACGATAGTGTGCAATTGTTGGCGTATGCTGATGATATTGATATAATTAGTCATAACAACCGCACCGTAAGTTCTGCGGTCTCCAGGTTAGACAAAGAAGCGAAGCAAATGGGTCTGTTAGTGAACGAGGGCAAGACGAAGTATCTCCTGTCATCAAATAAACAGTCATCGCGTTCGCGACTTGGCTTCCACGTCCTTGTTGACAGTCACAACTTCGAAATCGTAGATAATTTCGTCTATCTTGGGACCAGCAGTAACAACACCAGCAATACCAGTCTTGAATTAAAATGCAGAATCTCTCTTGCAACCCATGTGGCTACTTTGGACTGAGTAGGCAATTGAAAAGTAAAGTCCTCTGTCGAAGAACAAAAGAGGAAGAGGAAGACCTCCACTCCATTGGAAAGATCAGGTAGAGAGCTCTCTGGTATCACTTCGTATTTGCAACTGGCGCCAAACAGCGAAGAAAGGAACGGGTAGCGCGCTATTGTTGATGCGGCACAAAGAAGAAAAAGAAGACGGTTCTAAAATTATCGTTTCACACAATTAATAATATTTGATTTGCGTAAAGAGATAACCGGGCTAACCAAGTGCTCAGAATGCTAAAACAAATTTGCGAAGAAACTGGAACCTTGAGCAACCCTTTCTCATAGCTTTCTTCAGCACCATTAATTCAGAGAGGATTGATGGACTTTTAGTGCTACTAAAATTGAAAAAAACATGTCTGAGTATCTGAGTAAATGAAGTTTTGCTCGACATCGAGTGTAATCGTTTTAGACTCCGCGATATTTGTTTTAATTGAAAAGGGAAACTGCTTGTGGAGTTTATCAAGTAAATTAGTAGTATAAATGAATATAAGAATGGACTAATTTGGTTATTTAAATTTAAAAAAAAATTTTTTTTTAGGGAAAATGGACTCTAGCAGTAACAAACTAACATACGAGTACTATTGCTGTAAGAGAGCATAATAAAATTCGTTACAGTAACAACTAATTATGCTGATTTATGCGTTCATTGTTTATTGTTTGTGAAAGAATGAGGTTGCTGTAAGAAGACTCTTGTAAATGTAGCCATACTAACATAAGGTAAAGAGATAGCTACTTACATTGTTTCACTTGACATGCACATATACATGTGTATATACTATAGAAGTACAATATTTCACAAGGTTATCAATATTTATCGAAGAATAGTAAAATAATTAAAAAATTCAAAACATATGCAACATATACATATATCTATGTAAGATTCTCCTGTCAGACTGTCTGTCCTCGAGCTCCTCCAAAAGACTGAACCGATTTTAATGAAATTTCGTATATAACGGACGATCCATTTCTAGGTTCCCTCTTTTTCTAAAAAAAAAAAAAAAAAAAACAGAGAATTCCAATTTAATGAGGAATTTTTACTATCATTCGAAAGAACATTCTTTGGCATTTGTTTTTTTGAAGATTATCTCTTTCAAATGTTGGCCGCAGCTACGTCTCAGATAGTCCATCCGTTAAGTCCGATTTTCGATAACTCGTTCGAGCATTTCGACTGGTAACTGGCGAATGACACGCATGATATTTTGCTCCAAGGCCTGAATCGAAGCGGGATTGGCCGCGTAGACTTTGCATATCCCCACAGAAAAAAGCCTTACTGTGTGATAACATACGATCTTGGTGACCAATCGACCGTCTCAAAACGTGAAATTATCTGCTCATTGAAGTGTTCTCTCAATAAATCCATTGCTTGATGCGATGTGTGGGAAGTGGCGTCGTCTTCTGTCTTGTTGAAACCAAATGTCGCGGAAATCACGAGCTTCAATTTCAGGCATCAAATAGTCGGTTATCATGGCGCGATAACGGTCGTCATTGACGGGTTGACGGTTATGTTCTCACCGGCATCATTTTTGAAGAAACATGAACTGATGATTCGAGCGGCCCACAAACCATACCGAAACGTAGTTTTTTCTGGATGAAATGGCAGAAATGGGCCTCATCGCTGACCGAAATTTGACTCGAAAACGTCAGATCTCCTTGGAACTTTTCAAGTGCCCATAGAGCGAATTGATGTCGCATGAAAGGTCGAGCGGCTTCAGTTCTTGCACAAGCTGTATTTTGTATGCTTTCAATTTAAGCTCCGACGTAAAATGCGCCAAGTCGTTCCATCCAGTCCGAGTTGCTGATAACGGCGCCGAATCGACTCTCCACGGTCTTCGTGTACACTCTCAGACACGGCCGCTATATTTTCTTCACTGGGTACTGGACGTGCTCTATTCGGTCGAATATTATCCAATAGTGAATGCTGGGTCTCAAGAACGTGGATTTTCGTAGTAAAGTTCAATGATTTGTAAACGTTGTTCAAGCGTAAGCCTTTCAATGATAAAATGCCAAACAATACTGAACAAAAATAACATGACAGCTGGACATGACTCACGCGTGATTTGTCAGAAAAAAAAGAAAACATATTGAAAAAAGTACCTCTACTTGCATCACTCTTTATTTTCGTTATGTCTGCGTGAAGTGAACCAGTTACTGACATATTCCAAAAAAATGTCTTAATGGTTCAATTTGCTTGAAATATGGTAAATACAGCTTTCTGCTTAGATTAGTAGGAACACTACTGTTCTCTCCGGGAAGTCGACTATGAACCGACCTATTCGAAATCTTATTTATGGTTAGATTTACGTGAATTGTGATTTAAAGGCTGAGGACCAATTTAATTGAGAAAAAAAAAATGATCTATGCTTCGATTTGGTTCAAATTGTAGATAATATATCTAAATGAAATACTTTTGTTTCCCGGAAATGGGCCATAGCTCAGGAAATAAGTTCAATTTGCTTTAAAAATTTCTTTACGGAAAAGGAATTACCGACAGACTGACAATAATTAACATAATGTGGATGTAAGCATTCATATTGACGTTTTGAAAGTCTTTAATGACCCTTTGCAATACCAATTAGAATAAAAATTGGAGAAAATACAGAAAGACACAACAACGTGGGACCTTGTTTGCTAGGAAATTTTAAAAATATCTAATATAAGAATTTTTTTTTCGAATTTAAAGTTTCTAAAAACACGTATTCAAAACAGCTGCAAAAAGCTAAATCATTTATTTTATTGGGTGTACAAATTAGTTCGGTCTGTTCACAAAAGACGGCTCCACCAGTAAATTATGGGCGATCTTGGAAACGATTACCTATTTAGTTGTAAAGATTTCACATTTTTCAATAATAATTAGTATATAACAGCCTTTGTGTTTGACAACGACATTGTTTTTTGCCTCTTCGAAGAAGAAGAAAAATGCAGATGAAGCCCATCGATGCTTTTGGAAGCGTATGGTGAATCTACGACGTTCGATAAGTCATGTAGAGCGTGGAGTCGACGCTTGAAAAGTGATGATTTTAGCTTCCTGACCAAACCCAAAAAGTTTGAAGATGAGGAATTGGTCGCTTTACTGGAGTCAAAACTATATTTTTTATAGACTACAGATAATGCGTTTGAGCTGTGCATTGCGTGGAAAAGGGTCACAAACTAACGAAAGGAATAACAAGGATATTTAACAATGTGACAACGCTTAGCCTCACGTACCTGTAACGGTCGAAAACTACCTGAAAACGCTGAAATGGAATATCCTACCCTACTTGCCCTATTCTGCAGATCTTGTTCCTTCAGACTACAGGCTTTTTCGGCGAATTCAAAACGATTGGGGGTCACCAGAACGCTTCTTTTGGAGAAATCGAAGAATAGCTCAATGATTGGTGGAAGAGATGGGAAAAAGTAGCAGCTTCCGATGGACAATGCTTCATATCGTGTGTTTTTTTACTTTTTTCCAAAAAAACACTTTTGAACACTAAAAGAATTAATCTAACTTACCTTTAAGACCCAATATTATGTTGTTTTTTAATTTTTAAATTTGTTTTATTGAATTAAAACAGCTTTAGTCACTTAATTTCGTATGATTTAATTAAATTAATTTAATTTAATAAAAATATTGTTTTATTTTATTTTATTTTTTGACTTAATTAATTTAATTTAATTTAATTTAATTTATATTAATTTAAAATTATTTTTATTATTTAATTTGTTATTTAGTTTTTTTTTAATGAACTCAATTTTATTAATTCTTTTAACATTAATTTTTTTATTTTCGGCCGCAATAGCTGAGTGGTTAGCGTTGCATACTATTATTCGGAGGGCCTGGGTTCAAGTACAGGTTGGAGCAACATTCAAAATTATGGAAAATTTATTTTTCTAAAAAAGAATTTATAATTCTAATTTCATAGTGTATTTCTGACATAATATAAAAGGCTCCTTATAAAAACCCGCCGTTCGGAGGCGGCTTAGAGTATGCTGTAGATATCTCCATTTGTTAGTAAGATCATCAAGACACAAATTGGAGGAGGAGCTCAGCCGAAAATCGCTTCAGCGGTTACGAAATATCAAGAATAAATAAATATAAATAATTTTATTTATTTACTAAATTGTTATTTGTTTATTAAATTGTTCGAATTTAATTTAATTGTTTTATTTTATTTCCTTTTATTCCATGTTATTTTATTTTATTTTTTTATATGTTTCTAATTTTATTAAATTGAATTCTATTTTATTTAGTTTTATTATGTCATTATTTTTTGTATTATTTTACTTTATTTTATTTTATTTTCTATTTGATTAATTTTTTCAGTTTAATTTAGTTTAATTTAATGTTTGTATTTCAATTTATTTTAATTTAATTTTTTTATTCTATTTAATTTTCTTCACTTTATTTTGTTTAATTTTGATTCATTTAATTTAGCTAATTTTTTTTTTGCATCTACGATTATTTTATAGGTTTTTATTTTATTTTATATTATTTTAGTTGTTAATCTATTTTTTTTTTAATTTCATTTTATGTTTTATTTTATTTTATTTTATTTACTTTTATTAAATTTAATTTAAGGGGTTAGGCCACTGTAGAATTTTCGAAAAATGGATTTGTTTCTCTTTCAAATCATACATTATGGTCTCAAAAAATGCTATCTCGAAAGATTCTGACAGATAAAAATTTCTAAATGACCCATTTTCGTTCTCTAGTTGAAGCGTCCGTTTCAGTCAGTAAGGCATACTCAAAACTTTAAATGCGTTTATCTCAAAAATGCTTTTTTCAAGTTGGCCGGACACATAACTCAAACAATTTAAAAACCGATTCACTTAAAATTTTGGCAACATCTTCAGAAATAAATTATCTACTACTATAGCTAATGCCATTTACAAGCGATAACCGTTCAACAACTTATTAAAATATAAAAATTACAGGAACTGTGTGTCCGACCGTGGTTGCCGGAAGAAATGGAGATATCCTACGGAGAACGCTGTATAGCTGCCATTTTTAAATTAAGTTTTCTTAAAAAATAGTTGTAAGCAGTTAATTATATGTACAATAAATGCCTTTTGTCAAAAATCAGATTTATTTAATATTTTTCCCAAAAAAAAATCTCAAAAAAGCCATATTTTGTGGCCCTAACAATCCCTTCATTTAATTTAAATTTTTTAATTGATTTTATTTATTTTAAATAACTTTAATTACTTAAATTAGTTTTTTTAAAGTTGATAAAAAAATTTTAATTTTATTTCCTTTAATTTATTTAATTTAATTTAATGTTATATAATTTAATTTAATTTGATTTAATTTAAATTAATTTAATTATTCCTATTTTTGTATTTTTAATTTTTTTGTTTTTTTTTATTCTACATTTTTAATTTTTTTTTAATATTGATTAATTTTATTTATTTTAAATCTTTTAATTTTTTTATTTTATTTATTTTTAGTTTATTTTATATTATTTTATTTTTATTTAACTTATTTTATTTTATTTAAATGAATATAATTTCATTTTATTTGTTTTTGCTTTTATTTTATTTTAAGATATTTTGTTTAATTCGATTTAATTTATTTACTTTGTTGAATTTTTTTTATTTTTTATTTAATTTTATACTTTTAATATTTTTTGTTAATTAATTTTCTTTAATTTTAATATTTTAATAACAAGTTCTTATTATTTTAGATTATGTCTTTGTTAAGTTATTCAGATTATTTTATTTTATTAATTTGTTATTTAATTTTATTTTCATTGTTTTTGTTTAATTGCATTTAGTTAAATTCCATTTCTTATTTTTTTCTATTTTTAGTTTGTTACGTTTAAATTTTAATATTTTTTTGTTTGAAATTATTTTCTTTAAGTTTTCTTTATTGATTTTATTTTGTTTAGTTTTATTTTATTTTATTTTTTTGTTTATCTTATTTTTTTTTTAATTTCCAACAAACAATGAAAAATATTTAAAGTTGGAAAACTATAAAGCCGCATATTTGAGCAGTTTTTTATCCTCACCTTTTCATTGACACTCTTCTGTTTTTATTTGGTCATAAATATGCGAACAATTTCCTTCAAATAACAAATCTTGACCATCTCCAACAATCCCCAACAATTTGCACTTAACTCAATTTTACCATAAACAATATTTCTTCGATTATTTTTTAATTTTCAAATCAACACGTACCAATTCAGTGCGATTTAGTGGTGCGAAGAGATATTTCACATCAAAATAAACAAATCATCAATCAAGTGAACCACAGGAATCGCACTCGCAGTTGAAATGTGTGGAAAAGTGCGCTCCATTTGGCGTGAGCGATGATGTTTCAGTGGCGTACAGTCAGTCAGATAGGCAGCTTGACAGTTGCCTGATGTGCACAATTATTAGATATCAATATTATGCATATGTAGATATGTGTGTAGGTATGTATGTTTATACATACTGGCATGTGAAAGGAAATGAATGACAGCTAAAGCAGATTTTTAGGTCTAAATGTTGATTTATCCATACCCAGTGAGCCATAAGGTGGAGTGCACCGAATGATGAGATTTAGATTGTCTACATTTCGTGAAATAAAATAGAAATACTAAAAATATATTCAGCAGTGCAATGTCCTCTGAAATCTGGATAAAAGAAATTAAAAAAATTATATTTCCCCTTTTTCTATATTTTAACTTCATGAAGATTCTCGCCACATTTGCCAATCTGATTGTAAGCTTTACATCACACTTCACTGGCTGCATGGGTAGGCGAGTGTATGAGTAAATGCAGGCAACAAAACTCAGTTAAAAAAGTTTTATTTACAAACAACTGCCATAGTTTAAATGCAATAATTCAGCAATTTTATTGATATCATAAAACACTTACAAGCTAATAAATCGGCACATCAGCAACAACATCCAGCCGGCTGTAACACGTTGTCGGACACACATTCAGCAAATGTGCATGTGAATCATCAAGATCATTGCGGAGCACATAACCCCCACCACACGCGCTCATTAGTTCGTTCACATTTGTTGCTGGAAATTTATGCATGTCCGATTGTTTTAGTGATTATTTCGCAGCAGTCGCACTTGTGTCGATTAAAATGAACGCATCGATCTACAATCGGCCATCATCAATTCTCTACTTCGTAAAACAATTTATGTACGTGCGCGCGCGGATCATCTTAGACGGCTGTCCAGAGTGATGGTGATTTGTGTTTTGAGAGATATTCTATCACCACAACAAGTTACGGGGCGAAATATGTGCATACGCACGTGGAGGGGTCTTCCAGGATCAAGACTGGCAGTTGAGGAAATTATGGTCCATGTTGAGTTGTTATTGAGGAAACTAAAATAGTTCAAAATTTCGGTTGATGAGATTAATCTGCGAAGTTCTCCGCTACAAAATAAGTGCTAATGCCACGAGGCAGATATAATTTTTGACCCTGTTACATGAGTGGCATGGGCTAGTAAGAATTTTTTAACATAAGCGAGATTTGTGAGTTTGTTGGAACGTTGCATCTGTTTCCCTTTCGGTGGATCCTCGTTCTCTAAAGAAATTCTTAGTGATTCTGATAGGATTCCAAATTAAAATACCAAAAACCGTGAATTGAAAACATAAATTTTCCTTAGCTACGTCCACGTCTAGGTTGTTGTTGTTGTAGCGGCTGCACCATTCCCGTCTAGGGTCAGGCAAGTTTAGTTTTAGTCATCGAGGTCATCAAACGGGAGGCCCAGGAAACGTACTGTTTCGACGGGTTCGGACCAGAGGGAGAGGGGTGTTAGATGCGTCGGGTTGAGTGGGCATGCAAAGAAGTGGTTTGTGGTGGTCGTGCGGGGATTCGTTGCATGCGGGACATATGTTGGGTATGTCAGGGTCGAGTCTGGATAGGTAGGAGTTAAGTCTGCTACAGTATCCAGATCTTAATTTTGCCATGGTCATCATAGTCGCTTGCTGCAATGAATCCATGTTGAAAACCTACAAAATAATGCAACAGTCAGAAGGAGAGTAAACCTTGAGTCAACCAAACCATACTTACTGAAAATTCACACTAATCTTCCCATTCCGTTGGCACTCATATAAGAAATACCTTGTGTTAGCTGAGCTGGCCACTCACTTAATTAGCTCTTGTGTATTGAAAGTGGTAAACAGAACGTCAGGGGTCAGTAAAACGATTCAATAACGCGTTTGTCGTGAAAAGTTTCCACTGCTTCATGTAATGACCGGTCAGAAGTTTCTGAGATCATCAAATTAAGCTGATCTCGGACAGTTCTCAATCAGTTGCAGACCAGATAAGGTGGTAAGTATGAGTTAAGTCAAAAACCAGCATGTGGTTTTGAGTTAACCTTTGGTTAAACACTGAGTTCCAAATAATGTACCACATTAAACTACAGAAAAAAATGCTTAGCAGGTAACTCACTCATTCTCTTCTATGCAGAACACTACTAATTTTCAAAACTCTTTGATGTAGATATAAATAAATTTGGGGAGAAATATTCTGAGTTTCTGGAGATAACACTTCGTAGAAAAGCTTATTTATGTGGCCAACGGAATAATGTAAGATGACCACAGAATGACAGAAAAAACATAAAATCATCGATCTATGAAGAAGAATAATAAATCGACAAGGTGGAACAAGTTAAGCGGCTGTTGTATGTGCTGCCAGGCAGAATATGATACGGTGAAGGCATGCCCGATGTTCGGGACCTTCCGGTGCTCTGATAAATAGCTATGGTTAATCTTTGCCCATAGAAGGTCTTATCTACTTAATGGTGTCAAAAATGGCTCCCTCAAACCTTCAGTGTAGGAAAAAATCAAGGAAACAAAGATCGACTTGATTCGAGTTCTTCGAAATTAAACTCGTCTCCATATGCAAGAAAATTCCTCGTCACGATATTTGGACTAATTGTCAGAGATCCACCGAACGAATCGACCTAAACACCGCAAATATTCTTGCGAATGGTGCAGAGCAACAATTTTCAACAACTTTCATCTTGTAGGTCAAAAGCCGATAGCATACCAACTGAGCTATTCAAACATGACGGAAAATACCAGTTTGGGACAAATATAGTGGGATGAGCTTAATAAGGTCCTTCAAGAATCTTTCTGGAAGCAACCTTTGAGAAAAGGATCGACGAACACCACCTCTTCCTCGATTTTAAAACTTCCGTAGTATCCAATGAGCTGCTGAGTTTGGTATCACGTAAAACCTCTGCGAGGGCAACTCCGAGCCGTTCGGCGCCAAATGAGGTTTCAGACATTCTTTTTCGTGTGAGTTCGTCAAGCTAATGCTGCAAAAGTAATGAGAACTGAGGAAACGAGCAAATCGTTGTGAAAGTGAACGAAGACAAGAAGAATTATCTTCTGTCATCAAACAAACCATCAACACATTCGCAGAAAATGGCACGATGAGCTTTTTGAGATATCCGATAAATATTGACATAACTAAACGAATTATGAGGAAATACGCTGACTAGGCCATGTCATTCAATTGGAGGAAACCTTTCCAGCTCTGAAAGTATTCGACAAAGCACCCGCTGTTCGAAGCACAGAAAGAAGGAGACCTCTATGCTCTTTGTAAGATCAGGTAGAGAGCGACCTGGTTTCACTTCGAATTTCCAATTGTTGCTAAGCTCTTACCAAGATCTCTCAGTGGATATCTCTTTGAGGTTATGCTTTTTCCAAACTTTCCCACACAGTATTTATAACCTAAAAAATTTATTTTGCACGTGGAACTACCCATCTGCTTGCTTGAACGTAGTGAAACAATCACAATAAAGTTATGCATGTATGTATATGCGTACGTACATTGGCATTCTAATTCTCATAGTGTTTATTTAGGTTATGAAGTGTTTTTGTTTGGAATATTGTTGCAATTACTAGTCCATATAGTCTCGTTAATACATTGCAGATCGCTGCGGGCGACCGTGTAAACATTTCATTTATTGTTTTTAAAACAAACATTCATCTTGTGGTGTTGCATCTCCATCATCTCCAACACCGGCCAAGAACTCGATCGGGATAGCGTGCACATGTCATGTGTACATACATACTCGTACGATCAACGAGCAGAGTAGCACAACTCATCAACTTCCACCGCGATGCTGCGAAGGAATGCATCATCTGTAACACGTACATATGTACATTGTTGAACACACTCGTATATACACACATACATACATGTATTGACCATATATTTGCTTGTAAGAACATCAATGGAAGATTTGAAACACTGCGAACAGACGCTTTTCGTCAGCCAACAAATGTTTCGCATGCATACATACATGCATACAAACACACACACACACAAATTGTGTGGTTAAAAAGTTAATTGTATACTCTTTCACTTTTGTTGTTATTTAAATAGCCAATCATGTTGTGTTTGAGGTGAAACTGCTTTTTCACCGTTGACACTTGCGACTGCCCCTTGTGGGCCACAGCCAGGTACAGTAGCAACATCAGCGGCTTACTTGCTTGCAACAAGCCTTGCAACTTGCTTTTGCATTTTTACCTTAAATGGGTGCATGGCCAGTAGTGATGTATGCACAAACATGCACATACATATTTACATATAAATATAGGCATATGGCTAAGGCATAAGGAGGCGTGCTTAAGGAGCCACAAAAAGTCAATTGTTAAACTGCTGCCGATTGTTAACTGGCAACTTGAGCGGACGTTGTTGGCATTCCAGCAGCTGATCATCAATTGGGAAGCCATTGCTGCGATATATTCGTATTGAGCTAGGTGTACGAAATTCAATTCATCTGACTAACCGATACATCGGTGATGTATACACGACGATATTTAGCTTGAAGAGAAGTTGTGTATAAAGAAGATGCTCACCTTCGAAAAAAGATCAAATATATTTTTTATATTTTTACTAGTACATGCCGATAATCTGAGCAACAAGTCATACAAAAGTAGTTTGACTACACTACGAGTATATCGACTAAGATCGATTAAAATATGATATCATATGAAGTAAACGTACGATACCAGATGAAGCATATTTCATCGGAGTCAGATTGTATAACAAGAAATACGTCGATCTTCTAATGGCGCTGAAATAAAGTATGATCCAAGTAGAGGTACTTCTTTCAATAGTCTTTTTTTGACAGATCACGCGTGAGCCTTATCAATCTGACATGTCATTGTTCTTCAGTATTGTTTGGCATTTCATCATGGAAAGACTTACGCCTGAACAACGTATACAAATAATTCAAGTTTATTACGAAAATTCAAGTTCTGAGCGCGCTTCGCTCAATTTATGGTCAACATAAACGGCCTACTGAGCGTACTATTCGCAACACCATCACCCATCTTGAGACACAGCATTCATTATTGGATAATATTCGACCGAATAGACCACGTCCAGCACGCAGTGAAGAAAATATGGCGGTCGTAGCTGATAGTGTACACGAAGACCGTGGAGAGTCGATTCGGCGCCGTTCGCAGCAACTCGGACTGACGTAAGGAACGACTTGACGTATTTTACCTCGAGATCTTTATTTTTGGAACTTGTACTTCGCCCTATGGGCTCTCGAAAAGTTCCAAAAAGATCCGACGCTTTCGAGCCAAATTTTGTTCAGCGATGAGACCCATTTTTGGCTCAGTGGATGTGTTAACAAGCAAATTTGCCGTATTTGGGACGAAAAGCAGTCTGAAGAGTTTCAAGAGCTGCCATTTCATCCAGAAAAAAACAAAAGTTAGGTGTGGTTTGTGAGCCGGTGGTATCATCGGTCCATATTTCTTAAAAAATTATGCCGGTGAGAAAGTGACCGTCAATGGCGACCGTTATCGCCCCATGATAACAGACTATTTGATGCCTGAAATTGAAGTTCGTGATCTCCGCGACATTTGGTTTCAAGAAGATGGCGCCACTTCTCACACATTCTCAATCAATGAATTTATTGAGAGAACACTTCGGTGAGCTGATAATTTCACGTTTTGGGCCGGTCAATTGGCCACCAAGATCGTGTGATATCACGCCGTTAGACTATTTCCTCTGGGAATTTGTTAAGCCGAAAGTTTATGCGGGGAATCCCGATTCGATTTAGTCCTTGGAGCAGAACATCACGCGTATCATTTGCCAGTTACCAGTCGAAATGCTCGAATGAGTCATCAAAATTTGGACTCAACGGATGGACTATCTGAGACGTATCCGCTTTCGAATTATAATAAAAATTCCCGATTAAATTTGAAATTTCTGTGTTTTTTTGTTTAACAAAGTAGGGAACCTCGAAATGGACCACCTTTTATATAGATTGACGTATTAAGCGAATTAAGATAAGTATAAGTACTCCAGCTTTGAAAGCATTCAACGCAGTATCCGCCAGTGGAAGTAGTGAAGACCAAAACCTTCACTCCTTTGGAAAGTTCGGATGGAGAAGGACCTGGTTTCTTTTGGTGTCGCCCGTACGGCTAATACTTGTTGACTCAACTATAATATCTTAAGCGGCGCCTAAGTCAGGATTCTAAATGTTAAGATATCAAAGTCTTTAATAAACGACCAGCATCCGGACCAACGAGCGCACCAGACAGTAACGTTTTTTTTGTGTAATGATCTTTCTACAATTATTTGAAGATTCTCGGAGTCCCAAATGCGACAATTTTTCTTATTTACATATTCACCGAGTGAGAAAATGTGCTTCTGCCGACATCATTTAGAGAAAAAAATAGAATTATATTAGTCTGATATTAGCTCGAACAAGTGACCCTGTTCTGATTCTAGCAAGCAGCCCTAGCCACCCGACTACTGCGACCTCCAACTGAGGGAGAACACCTCCGGGTACAATCCTTAACTTCAGTGCATAATATCTGTTAACTTATCTTTCATTTGTACCGATGCTCCGACGCACAGAAAGACATAATGGTCAAATATGCCTTGAATAAAGGTCCGCCTAAAAAGGTTAGTGAGGAAGTAATTTGTCCAGAACTCAAAATCAGCTTCAGGTTCAGTGTAGCATGCCGCGGATGGTATCACTTACTTTCAGAGCCTATTAGTAGGAGGTCTTTTAAATAACGGTTGTATTTAAAAAATTTTAAGAGCTTGCGAGAATGATCAACTTTGCTTCTATAAAACCGTGAGAGAAACGGATAGAACTACCTTCGGCTACCTACGATCTCCTTGACAGTTAGTCGACAAGTTAGCCCTACGAAAGCTATGCTAAGGTTAGAATGCTTAGAGATCACAGTTCGATTGACCCTCCTTATTATGGGACCTTCTTTTTTGCAGAGTCAAGAGCTGAAAAAATTTACTGACAAAAAAAAATTGAGGGATAAAAATAAGTTCAAGCCAAAACTGGGGAATATTACTGAGGTGGTGATCAGAAGACTGGCGTTCGGGATGCATTTATGAAGAATAGTTCTCTAGTGACGCTACGTATGGCTCATAGTTTAGGTTGGGTTATTCTGGCTGGCGTACTCATCTTCTCTACTGCTAAATCGAAGTCGGTTGGAACCACAACTGACGATAACTGAACAAAACAGTAGAGGAGTAAAAAAAATGTAGAATATTGCGTGAGAGATTACATCCCACCCTTAACAAACTGACCTGCACTGATCTGGACGATCACACGATTTACAACCGAGCATCTAAACTTACGAGGCATGTTGCAGAGGTAGAATCGTGGTTTCAAATACTATCTTTACAGATCCATTTGATAAAAGCAAAGACAGGGAGAGTGATCCCTATCTCCCTGAACTAGAGCTTCTTTGGTGACTCCAATATGCTATGCTACATTACATAGTTAGCTTGAAAAATAACCAGTTAATCCTTGTCCCGAAATGCATTTTTAATCATGCCTAACGGTTATCGAAAATATACCATTCCACAGTTGCATTTATTTGTACTTCCTCTCCGTATGTTTGTTTGACTACGTGAATTCTTTTGCTTTTGTAAACATTATACTGCTTCATATATATTTTTACATACACACGTGCATGCAAACATGTTTAGAGAGATCATTTCAATTACATACATTCTTCTATTCACACTTATTGTCAGCAATTTATCTCACAGTGTGATGCAAACGTATAAATCTCTCAACGCCTCCATAGTTGAGATAATACGAAAACCCAAACATACTTACATATTGTACATATGGATTTACTTATGTATATCCACCCGCAACTGTGCATAAATAGCATTCCAATATGATAATTTAATTTCAATTTAACATAAATATTTAAATTTAACTTTAGTATCGCACAAATGTTTCATTTACATTTTATTTGGCCTAAGAATAATTTATTAGAATATACATAAACAGGTACATATTAATGTATGTACGTACATAAATAGCGAGCAATTAGCAGTAGGTGGCTTAAATTAAATAGAAAATAATAAATTCGATTTTGTTTTCTTGACTACTTACATAAATATATTTGAATTTATTTATTATGTCACAATGCAAATTGTGAAGTGGAAAATTTCAAGTTATTGATTACGTTGAGTGGGCGCTATTTGGTGAAATATTTACCAGTTCTAAGGTGATTAGTTAAAAATATATTAAAACGTACTTCAATTATACTATTCACAGCTATTTAAAGTACTATAATCTGTTCATAGCTGTATTTTTTCCACAAATATACACCAAGAAATTTGATTGAAAGATAAAAGAAATGATAAAATGGGATTCATTCCTGGAAATAGTTTCCATATATTTATTTTATATTATTGTATATTATTTTTTTTATCACTCTTCTTTTTCACTTTATCTTATCTTATTTTTTATTTTCTCTATTCTATGTTTTTAAGCTAATTTTATTTATTTTTGATTTATTTATTTAGGATGTAAGTAAAGAATTATGTAAGATAAATAAATTAAAATTAATTCAAATTAAATAAAAAATTAAAAAAGTATAATTAAATGAAATAAAATAAGTAAAATAAAAAATATATATAAAATAAATTAAAATTAAAAAAAATTAAAAAAAAATTAAAAATACAAAAATAACATAAAACACATAAATAAAATGAAATAAAATAAAGGGAAAAAACAATAAATTTTAAAATAAAATATATTTAATTGAACACTTAAAATATAAAAATATTAAATTTAAAAAAAAAAAAAAAAAAAAAACAGGACAAATCGACATATTATAAAATAGAAGCAAACTTAAAAAAAAAAATTAAAAAGTAGTGACAATAAAAATTAAAAAGACATCAAAAAAATTAAAATAAAAAAATTAAATTAATTTAAATAAATCACCATAATTAATTGTATTTAATTTTGATTTATTTACTTAGTAAATAAGTAAAGAATTAAGTAAAATATATAAATTAAAATTAAATCAAATTAAATTACTTAATTTCGATTTATTTACTTAGTAAATAAGTAAAGAATTAAGTAAAATAAATAAATTAAAATTAAATCAAATTAAAAAAATTAAAAAAGTAAAATTAAATGAAATAAAAGAAATAATATAAAACAAAATAATGTAATAATAATTAAATATGAAAAAAGGAAACAAAAAGGAAGTAACCTAAAACACATAAATAAAATGAAATAGAATAAAGGAAAAACACAAACAATTTTAATTAAGCTAAATTCCATAAAATAAGACCAAATAATAACAAAAGGATTAAATTAAATACTAAAATAAATAAAATTCAATAAAAAATTTAATAAACGCAAAAAAATTAATAAAACAGGATAAAATTAAACAAAATAAAAAGTAATAATAAATAAATTAAAAACAACAGTTCAAAAAAATTACTTATTCTAAATTCAATTAATTTAATTTAATTACCATAAAAAATCAAAAATGAAAAAACTAAAGAATTTAAAAAAACATATAACAACATAAGATAATACAAAATAAATTAACATAAAATAAATAAATAAATTAAAACAACGTAAAATAACATAAAATAAATTTAAAAAAAAATAAACTATATAAATAAAATAGAATTCCACAATAAAAAGATATTAAACTGTATCAAATTGAATAAAATAAATTATAATACAAAATAAAATAATTAGCAATAAAAAATAAAAAGAAAATTAGCAAAATAAAACTGGATAGAATAAATAGAACAAATTATATGATTGAAAATTAAGTAGAATAAATTATATAAATAACAAAAAAATTTTTATTCTTATTTTATAATGAATTATTTTATTTTCGTTAATTTTTCATTATATTTTACTTTGCTTCATTTATTCATTTTATTATTATTATTCTTATTTGGTTTTATTTTATTTTATTTCACTTCGTTTCAGTTTGACTTTATCTTATTTAATTTTATTTAATATTTAATATTTTATCTTATTTTACTTAATTTAATTTTAATTAGTTTTTAGTTTCTTTATTTGATTTAATTTTTTGTCTTAGTTTATTTTATATATAATTTTATTCCTTACTAGCTGACCCGGGCAAAAGTTGTTGCGGATTTCTGTAGTTTCTCCAATTTTTATTCTAATCGGTGTTGCAAAGTGTCATTAAAGTTGTAATTAAGTATCATCTAAGACAAAGTATTAATTTTTATTATTATTTTCCTTCGCTAAAGCACTACTTAAAGTCTTCCTCGAAAATGTCAATATGAAAGCTTCAAGGTAAAGCGAACGCATCCTTCGGTCGCTAAAAAATAACATGATGCGGCGAAAAAAATACGTACGGGCCTATGCTTACCTCCGAATTTTCTTTAGTCTGTCGGTGATCCCTTTTCTGTAAAGAAACGTTTCAGCAAATTGGATATATTTCCTGATATACGGTGCATTTCCGGGAGACAAGAGTATTTCATTTAGACATATCATCTAAAATTTGAACCAAATTGAAGCATAAATCAATTTTGTTTCTCAATTAAATCGATCCTCAGCCTGAAAATAACAACCCCCTTATAGCGAACCATAAATAAGATTTCGAATAGGTCGGTCCATCATCTACTTCCCGGAGCGAAAGGTAGCGTTCCTACCAAATCTAAGCAAAAAGCTACATAAGTACCAATTTTCAAGCAAATCGAACCATAAATACGAATTTCTCGAATAGGTTAGACCCAGGCCCACCTCCTGCAGATACGTGACGGATGTAAAAATAGATAAAATACAACCTTGATACGGATTATATGTTATGCCAAAATTTCAGCTCAATCGGTGCAGAAATTTTTGAGTTTTTGATGCACACACAAATCAACACAACATTTTAATATATAAAGGGTGATCCATTTCGAGGATTTCTACTTTTTTTAGAGACAAAAACACAGAAAAGTCAAATTTAATGGGGAATGATCATTATAATTCGAAAGAACAATCTTTCTTTTTTGAAGATTATCTCTTTCAAATGTTGGCCGCGGCTACGTCTCAGATGGTCCATCCCTTGAATCCAATTTTCGATAACTCCTTCGAGCATTTCGACTGGGAACTGGCGAGTGATCCGCGTGATGTTTGTTCCAAGGCCTGAATCGAAGCGGCATTGTACGCATAAACTTTAGACTTTACATATTCTCACATAAAAAATTCTAATTCGACCATCTACCGGCCCAAAAAGTGAAATCATCTGCTCACCGAAGTGTCCTCTCAATAAATCCATTGATTGGTGCAATGTGTAAGAAGTGGCACCGTCTTGTTGAAACCAAATGTCGCGGAGATCTCGAGCTTCAATTTCAGGCATCATATAGTCGGTTATCATGGCGCGATAATGGTCGCCAGTGACGGTTACGTTCTCACCGCCATCATTTTTGAAGAAATATGGACCGATGATTCCATCACACCAAACCGTTGTTTTTCTAGATGAAATGGCAGCTCTTGAATCTCTTCAGGCTTCTCTTCGTCCGAAATTCGCCAATTTTGCTTGTTTATATACCCATTGAGCCAGAAATGGGCCTCATCGCTGAACAAAATTTGACTCGAAAACGTCGGATCTTCGTGGAACTTTTTAAAGAACCCATAAAACGAAGCGATTTCGCTTGGGAAGGACGAGCGACTTCAGTTCTTGCATAAGATGCATTTTGTATGCTTTCAATTTAAGATCCCGACGTAAAATGTGCCAAGTCGTTCCATACTTCAGTCCGAGTTGCTGCGAACGGCGCCGAATCGACTCTCCACGGTCTTCGTGTACACTCTCGGCTACGGCCGCTATATATATTGCGTGCTGGACGTGGTCTATTCAGTCGAATGTTATCCAATAATGGTCTCAAGATGGGTGATGGTGTTGCAAATAGTATGGTCAGTAGGTCGATTATGTTGACCATAAGTTGAGCGAAGCGCGCGAAACACATTTTTTACAAAATGTGAATTTTCGTAGTAAAGTTGATTAATTTGTAAACGTTGTTCAGGCGTAGGTCTTTCCATGATGAAACGCCAAACAATACTGAACAAAAATAACATGACAGCTTGACACGACTCACGCGTGATCTGTCAAAAAAAAAAAAAAAAGAAAAGGCTACTGAAAAAAGAATCTCTACTTAGATCACCCTTTATATTCCTTATTCTTAGTTTATTTAATTTTTTTTCAAATTAGATTAGTTTATTTTAATTTTATTTTTAATTTTATACTTATATTTTATTTATTGCTATTTTTATTTCTTATGACATCATTTGCATTTTTAATTTATTTTTTTTAAGTTATATTAATTTATTTTGTAATGTTTTTTCTCATTTTATTATGTATAATTTTTTTGTTTAATTTTAGTATATTTATTTTTTTTATATTATTTTTTGTAGTCTTATCATATATTATTATTATAACATATAATATATATTTCGGTTAATTTTTTATTTTGTTTTACCCTTTTTGTATTACATTATTTTAGTTTATTATATTTATTTATTTTTAATTTTTATTTCTTATATTTTTCTTTATTTCATTTTCCACTTTACTTCATTTAATTTGTTTGTTCAATTTTTTTATGTTCTATTTATTATTATTAATTTGTTATTTTATTTCATTCTTTTTTCTTTTACCATCTTTAGTTTAATTTATTTATCATTAAAAATTTTAATTTTTGTCTTTGATTTAGTTAATTTAGTTTATTTTATTTTACTTTAATATTATTTCTTTATTTGATTGTAATTGGTTTTACTTATATTTTATGTTATTCTCTATTATTTAGTCAATATTTTTTTAAATTTTTTTTATTTTTCTTTAATTTTTCTTAGTTTTTATTTTGCTCCTTTTTTTGGGTTACATATAAAATATCGGTTATTTATAACAAGATATATAAAACTATTGCTAAATCAGGTACAGATATTTGCATTTCATTATTCTAAAAACGAACGAGCAATTGATGTTGTTGATAATAAAGGGTGTTTTTTATAGAGATATAGAACTTTAAGTTGGCATTACTTTTCAATTTAACAGCTGTCAAGTGATTTATTCTCAGTTTGGTTTGGCGATTCATCATGAATAGACTCACGCCTGAACAACGCTTGCAAATAGGGCAATTTTATTTCGAAAATAATGGTTCTGTGTGGAAAACGTATCGCGCACTACGTCCATTTTAGCGATGTTTAGCGATGAAGCGCACTTCTGGTTGAATGGCTACGTCAACAAACAAAACTGCCGCATTTGGGGTGAAGGTAATCCTCAAGTGTATGTTGAAACACCGTTGCATCCAGAAAAACTGACTGTTTGGTGCGCTTTATGGGCTGGTGGAATCATTGGTCCGTACTTTTTCAAAAACGATGGTGGCCAGAACGTTACAGTCAATGGTGATCGGTATAGAGCCATGATTACTAACTTTTTCATTCCTGAATTGAATAACCATGATGTCCAGGAGATGTGGTTTCAACAAGACGGCGCAACATGTCACACAGCTCGTGCCACAATAGATTTATGGAAAGACATGTTTCGTGACCGCCTAATTTCACGTTTTGGACCTGTGAATTGGCCTCCAAGATCTTGTGATTTAACACCGCTAGACTACTTTCTGTGGGGCTATGTAAAGTCATTGGTCTATGCGGATAAGCCACAAACGCTTGACCATTTGGAAAACAACATTCGCCGTGTTATTGCCGATTTACGGCCACAAATGTTGGAAAAAGTCATCGAAAGTTGGACGTCCAGATTGGACTACATCCGCGCCAGCCGTGGCGGTCATATGCCAGAAATCATATTTAAAATGTAATGCCACAAGATTATCTTTCGGATAAATAAAATTCATGTCAATCGAATAATCCATCGTTGTTTATTTTAACTTAAAGTTCTATAACTCTATAAAAAACACCCTTTATAACTGATTTTTGTGTACTTAAAAACTTGTCACATAATTGATGCTCGTCCAGCATCTTCAGCAACGTTTTCGAGACTATACCTGTCGACGAGTTGATGATTAGAGCAATTTTAACCTTGTCCAAGTGCCACATCTGCTTCACTTCTAATGCCAGCTGCTGGTATTTCCTTCTCTTTTCACCATAGCAGTTTTGAAGGTTGTGCGAATTGGGTACACCAATATCGATAAAAAGCGCTCGCTTCTTCTCATCGAAAATGACATCTGGTCAGTTATGTTGTACGTTCCTATCCGTCAGTATCGTGCGATCACAGTAGATTTTATACTCCTCATTCTTTAGAACTCCAGCAGGCTTATATTTGTAGTAAGGCATACAGTGGCCGTTAACATAACACACGTCCCTGTGATATGAAGTATATTTTCAGTTTGTTGCTGACATTTTCTACACTTGTCATTGTCAATTTGTTTGCGAGCAATATATTTTAAATAATAAATTCTAGTTGCAATGACATGGTCTTGAATTGCAAACATCAATCCTTCAGTTTCCAAGTAATTCCCGCATGTTGGCTCAGTGTATGCGGATGCCTACCGGATGCAACTTTTCGATTTTTAATGTGTCTGTTATTTCAACCGGCTGGATGCTTCTGAGATCCAAAGGTGTATATCTATCGTCCGCTTTGCATATTGCTATGTGAAGGGTCGTGTTCCGTTGCAGAAAGTATCGACGTAAATCAGAGACTTGCTTTCTATGGAGATGCATGACGTCTAGGCAAGTTGATTTAGGGTGATGAGCTCCGTATTTCGTTAGCAGCGTGCATGTTGCTCTTTTCACGTTTTCCAATTCCGTATCAGACCACTTTAATATCCCAAAACTATATGTTAGTATAGGCACTGCAAATGTGTTAATAGCTTTAAACAAATTTTTTCCGTTAAGGCAAGATTTTAGAAGACACTTTGTTCTCTGCATATAACTGTCGGTGCTTCTTCGTATCATAAAATTATGATGAATTCTTCTTGCTTGCATAATACCTAGATATTTGTAGGTATCATCAGTGTCCAACGCTTCTATTCTTTCACTGTCTGTTAGTGGCAAATTTCGTGATACCACTTTGCCACTTTCCACACTGAGTCTTTTACATTTGTCTAGACCAAAGGCCATACATATGAAACTGAAAAATTTTTCTGTTATTTGCAGGATCTCGTTTATATTTCTCTCAGATCCAGCTGGATATCGTCCATGTAGAGGAGATGAGAGTGCTTGAAGGGCATTGCGTCGGCGTTTTTTATTTTAAACCCAGCTTTAGCTGAATTGAGGACGGAGGAGAGCGGATTGAGTGCAAGGCAAAATACCTCTTCTAATAGGTATTACAGTTGACTTTAATAGAAAGTTGGCTTCGATGAAAGTTGAATTTGATAGAATTTTAATTAATTTATTTTTTTCTTTTATGTTATTTTGTTATTTTTTATATTATTTTGTAATTCTCATATTAAATAATTTTACTCTTTTTTTAATATTTTTATTAGGTTTTTTGTTTTATTTTTATTCTATTTTCTTTTAGTTCATTTTAAATATTTATTTAACTGTATTTAAAATAATATTTTTACTTTTATTTTTTTTTATCTGATATTATGAATTATTATGATTATTTTTTATATAATTTTTTATATTATTTTTTATCTTATTTTAATAATTATTTTATTTATTTTTTAATTTATTTTATATTATTATTACAAATAATTTTAAATTTCATTCTATTTTCCTTTTTGCCCCCTATTATTTAATTTTTTTTTTTTCATTCTATTTTATTTCTTCCCATTTGTTTTTCTTTTATATAATTTGGTATAGTTTTTTTAATTTTTTTTTTGATAAACTTAATTTAAGTTACTTAATTGAACTTTACTATTTTTGTTCATTAATATATTTTTCATAGCGTTTTTTTAAATTAAGAAATAATAAATGCTTACTAATAGTCTTAGCAGCAACATATTTCATTTAATTGGAATGCATATATTTGGTTAAATAAATATCTTGAAGGAAAACTGGCCAGGATCAACTTGATGACTTCAATGTATTATGCACTCATCTGTTCATAATACTGTAATTACATACTTCATTCAAATAACCGTTAAATGTAATAGGCTTGTTAAATATACAATATTAGTATTTCGAGTCGAAAATGCATGTTGTTAGTGGAAAGGAAGAGGATAATTCAACAAAAGGATAAAGCCGATGCCTGGTGCTTTTGGTTACAAATAAAAGTGGATGACATTTCAACTTACTGTCTGACTGACTGACTGACTGACGGACTCCTTACTCTACTCTACTACACCTCTAGATAAGTATTAAGTCGTTAGTAGATACAGGTATTTACATATATATTTGTATGTATGTTTGTGTAATATTGTAGAAAATGAGCATTGTCAAAAATATGAGCCTTTTCATTCGAAATCCTAGCTTAATTCTTGACACTGCAACAAAATGTCTGCTACACTGTGCTGTCCGTTGGTTTGGCATTAAGAAGTGTTGAAATTTGGATTTTCGCCGCTCGTCATAAATGTTAGATGTGGTTTTGATGCTTAAATTGTACTCCTTTTCGTAATGATGACGCTTGATGGAAAGTACAAGTAGAAAATGCCAATGTGATGAGCATGTCATGTATGTGGGGGTTGTTATGGCCAGTACGCCAGGATGGCATCAAATAATGAAAATGAATGGTGTTGAGCTTAAATGTTACATCTAACTGAGCGAAAAGGACATCACAAAGCGGCATTAAGTGGTGGAGTGTAACAACTCATAACAGTAGTTTGGTATATCTCAAGCTTTATTAATATGTAGCGACATAAGTATGTATGTGTATACTCGTATATAAAAAGGTCGCTTTTAATGTTGGTCCATTTGCTCGTCTGCTAGTCACTAAGCATTAACTTTAATGCCAAGACAAAAGTATGCAACGCGTTTTGTTGTTAGTATTACGTCTGTGTGTTTACCTGCAAATACATATTTATATATATGTAGGTATTATTTTTTATTAATATTATGAGTGCCGATTCTAGACCTTAACTTTTTCCTTTTTTGAATGCCAGTTTGGCTTCATTATGGCTAGCTTATATTAAAATATATCCAAATAAATGAAGAAAGTATATGTAAAGGGTGATCCCAGTAGACGTCCCTTTTTCAATAGCCTTTTTTTTATTATGAAAACTCACGTTCTGTAAAGAATGTGTTTCGCGGGCTTCGCTCAACTTATAGTCAACATAATCGTCCTACTGAGCGTACTATTCGCAACAACATCACCCATCTTAAGATCCAGCATTCATTATTGGATAATATTCAATCGAATAGACCACGCAGTGAAGGAAATATAGCGGCCGCAACTGAGAGTGTACACGAAGGCAGTGGAGTGTCGATTTGGCGCCGCTCGCAGTAACTCGGACTGACGTATGAAACGACTTGGCGCATTTTACGTCCAGGTTTTAAACTGAAAGCGAACAAAATACAGCTTGTGCAAGAGCAGAAGCCGTCCACCCTTCCCCATCACATCGCTTTGCTCTATGGGCTCTTGAAAAGTTCCAAGAAGATCCAACGTTTTCTCGCCAAATTTTGTTCAGCGATGAGGCCCATTTCTGGCTCAATGGATATGTAAACAAGAAAAATGCCGCATTTGGGACGAAGAGCAACCTGGAGACATTCAAGAGCTGCCATTTCATCCAGAAAAAATAACGGTTTGGTATGGTTTGTGGGCCGGTGGAATCATCGGTCCATATTTCTTCAAAAGTGATGCCGGTGATAATATAACCGTCAATGATGACCGTTATCGCGGCATGATACTCGACTACTTCATGCTTCAAGTTCAAGTAAGTAATCTTCGCGAAATTTGGTTTCAACAAGACGGCGCCACTTCTCACACATCGCATCAATCAATTTATTGAGAGAACACTTCGGTGAGCAGATAATTTCACGTTTTGTGCCGGTCGATTGGCCACCAAGATCGCGCGATATCACATCGTTAGACTTTTTCCTGTGGAGATATGTAAAGTCTAAAGTCTATGCGGACAATCCCGTTTCGATTCAGGCCTAGGAGCAAAACATCACGCGTGTCTTTCGCCAGTTACCAGTCGAAATGCTCGAACGAGAAATCGAAAATTGGATTCAATGGATGAGGACCATCTGAGACGTAGATGCGACCAGCATTTGAAAAAGATAATCTTAAAAAAATAAATGCCCAGGATTGTTCTCTCGCATGATATTAAATATTCTCCATTAAATTTGAATTTTCTGTGTTTTTTTCCTTAAAAAGCGGGGAACCTCGAAATGGGTCACCCTTTATATGTGCAAATAGTAATTATATAAAATTCTTTGCCGTGGTTGAGTAGCTTATGGAATAAGCAGTCATACATACTTAAGTGAAAAGAGAACTGTTATTTAGAGAATTTTTAATTAATACATAAAGAAAACCAAGGCATGAAGAAGGGAAAAATTTAGTCATTGTATTAACCGAGTGTGTAGTATTTGGGAAGTGCAATGGAATGTGCAAGTTTCTTTTTTAAAGCATTTTTTATACCCTTAATTAAATGGTATATTAACTTTGGTCCGAAGTATGTAAGTACTAAAAGGAGAAGAGAGAGAGAACCACGAAATTTTATGCCGAACGTATCTAAATTACGGGGTAATTTAGCCATGTCCATCAATGTAAATATAATAAATTTGATATGTTCCTGCAAGATATAAAGACTTCGGCATGTCCGAAAACAAAACTTTTTTCAATCGAGATTTTCGTGAATGACATGTATCAGGGTAATCACGTTGCACTCGCCAGCAGTAATCAACCACCATATGTGATTCCATCAATATTGATACTTCTCTTTCAGAGTTTTTAGATTCTGAGGGATTGCTATTCGCTATAGGAGTCAAGATTCTCTTAAAACTGGTCGTAGTGACAGTAAAGATAATTAAATCTTATGGAGATATTACATCAACTACAATTTCAGAGTAGGTTCTTGACTTGTGATTTCCCAGAATGTTTTTTAGTAACTTCAGCATTCGAGTTCCATGCAAGTAGTTCCAAGTTGTATCTCTTAAGAATATTCTTATATGTGGGCCGAATGAAGGTCTGGATCAGTCATGTTTTTTAAGGGGGTATTCTAGTCTAAAGGGATGAATTTTAGATAATCTTAGAAGCTCAGCAGAAAAAAGCTATCGATATTTTACTATCCTATTTTTCTTAAATTCCACGAATCATCATCTGATGAAGTGGCGAGTCGTGAAAAATTTTCACGTCACCATACCCACGATTTCAGCTCTTCTAGCAATCTGAAAAATAAGATTATTAATCTAGAGGAATGTCGCAGTATCTGGAACTACAGAAAAATCGGAAATTTTTTTTTTCAAAATGGGGAATGTTTGAAAAAAAAATGTATTTAACCTTTTTTTTAAATTTTCTAATTTAAAAAAAAATAGTAAATACTGAAATTTGCTGATAAGATTACTCTGAAAAAAATTTTAAGTAAATCGGTCTAGTAGAACTTGAGAAATCGTGGGTATAGTTTTGCAAAAAGAGTTTCGAGAAAAACGTGTTTAAGGTTTCGGGTAAAGGCCGAACCGGTTTCGATGCCTCTTACAGACATGTTTTTAAATAGTTAAACTTGAAAAATATGCAAGAGATGGAATTTTTCAAATTTCTAGACTAGAATACATAATTAACATTAACATCACGGGTAATGGGCAAAATCGGAGTGATTTTCTTGTTCCCACCATTGAATAGCCATCATGAACCTCATACGACTCCGTTTACCACTGATCCACTGTCTCATGTATACATAGCACATTTTGTAAAGAACTTAAAGTACGAAAAATATGTACTTTTTATAAAATCTTTATAGGTTTCCTGCACTTTTTGACTGTGTATTCACCATAAATGTAACAAAACGCGTTTGGGCCATTGAAACAACTTCTCGCGATAAAGATATGATATCAAAACGATCTATTTATTGAAATCATACTCCCGAAAGTACTAATTACAGAAAAATTTAAAAGAGAGTGAGTTGCCAGAAAACCACACGAAAGAAAAAAAAAATAGTTGCAGTATTGCCAATGTATACCTAATACAAAACTATTAACTAGATCTCGGTAGCAAAATTTTTTTTTTTTCATTTATTGAAGTGCGTGAAGACCGTTTCCTGCTCATAATCATGCCTTCAGCTAATGCAGCACTTCCTCTCTTAGCTTTTTTGAATGTAATTCTATCAGACAGTGTCAGAACTCTTATCACTGGGACTTTTGTTTTTTGACCCAGAAAATATATTTCACGATAATATATCTTATCATATTTCGGCTAGATTTGTATAGATTTCCGACAAGCCGTTGTGTGTTCTTATTCACAAGTAAATTCTTTGAGGAGTTGCTTGTAATGAATTCTTATCTAGAAGAGAAGGCATGACTTGCTTTGCAAACCTCATCCGCCTAACAATTTCACTCTTTCTCCTCATGATCATGATCAGCTCTGCATGTGATAGATAGTCTGTTTTCAGTCATTCACTCATTCTCGAATGAATCACAGTACCCGCTAAAATGTTATCTCTCGCACAGTTTCCGGATGAGCCACGTCAAAATTTTGCTATGACAATTTCTTTTCCTCAAATATTCCAAACAGTAAAGAATGAGAAAGTAGCAAATCTTTTGAGCTACGTGGTTTACGGACGCTCTCCAAGGAAATTATGGTGATTTACTACATTTTAAATATTCTTGGTATAATATTAGAGGATCATTAGGACAACAATTTTAAATATATTACCTAAATGGGGCGAGTGCATTACATAGAAGCTGCATTTTTATATCCTAAGCATATCAAATGACAGTGCAGAAGAGAATTCTCAATCCGTAAATTATATGTATGCATGAAAACGATAAATTTCGCATTGTACTTACATACATACAAACATATATACATATATATATGAGTATGGTGCATTTGTTGCTTACTGCAACTGTTGTCAGGTAGCAGTTTATTGTTGTACTAAGTATAAGTACATATTGTCGATGCTCTTTAACTTTAATGAGATCGTAATCATAGCTACTAAACGTGCATACTCGTGCAAGTTCAAAACGCGAGCAAGAGCAGGGAGAAAAGGGTTATCATACCATCGACTGAAAAGCCAGTACTTTTCGCTTTTCTGCGCTTACACGCACTTACATAGTGGATGTAAGTAGAAATGCATGTGTGGTTAAAGCTGAGTTTTGCATTTTGTTGCTGTTCCTTGTTGTGTGTGTCTGCGCTGCTGCTGTTAAAGTATTTCAAAAGTGATAGGCATCTAGGCATGTGACTGTGGCGCGAGATAATCGATTCTCATCGATCGCGCGATCGGCTGATGACCGGTTGACTAGTACTCGTAGTTTTTTAATTTTTTTGTTGGTGTGTGCATTAGGGCGTGCACGCGTTCTATTTGAAAAAAAAAAATATATATATATTTTCAATTTCATTTTATTTACATTACAAATTTTATGGCTTCGCTCACCTCACCTTGAACAGATTATAATATTTTCTTTAACCAAATTTATTTCTGAGTCAGTGCTATCCTGGCGAATAAGGTAAGGTCGATCTCTGATTTTTCTCAGAATGATATTTGTGAGAGATCACTTCAGAACTTTCCTTTACGATTCGTTTTTCTGCTTCGTCTCGACTTGGTCTTTTCTTAGGCTGGCTCTAAGAAAAAACTAACATATTTGTATTTCAGAAAATATACATATAACGGGTGATCCATTTTCACTACTTTTTCAAAGAAAAAAAACAAACACAGAAAATTCAAATGCAATAGGGAGAGTTTATTATCACTCGAAAGAACATTATTTGGCATTTATTTTTTGAAAATTATCCCTTTCAAATGTCTTCCCCGCTACGTCTCAAATGGGCCATCCGTTGACCCCAAAGTTCGATGACTCGTTCGAGCATTTCGACTGGTAACTGGCGAAAGACACGAGTGATGTTTTGCTCCAAGGCCTGAATCGAAGCGGAATTTAGACTTTACATATTCCCACAGGAAAAGTCTAACGGAGTGATGTTACACGATCTTGGTGGCCAATCGACCGGCCCAAACCTTGAAATTATCTGGTCACCGAAGTGTTCTCTCAATAAATCCATTGATTGATGCGATGTGTGGGAGGTGGGGCCGTCTTCTGTTGAAACCAAATGTCGCGAAGACCACGGGCTTCAATTTCAGGCATCAAATAGTTGGTTATCATGGCGCGATAACGGTCGCCATTGAGGGTTACGTACTCACCGGCATCATTTTTGAAGAAATATGGACTGACGATTCCACCGGCCCACAAACCACACCAAACCGTTGTTTTTTCTAGATGAAATGGCAGCTCTTGAATCTCTTCAGGAATTTTTTTTCAAGAGACCATAGAGCGAAGCGATATCGCTTGCGAAGGTGGAGCGGCTTCAGTTCTTTCAAAAGCTGCATTTTATACGCTTTCAATTTAAGATCTCATTGTAAAATGCGCCAGGTCGTTCCATACTTCAGTCCGAGTTGCTGCGAACGGCGCCGAATCGACTCTCCACGGCCTTCGTGTACACTCTGAGCTACGGTCGCTATATTTTCTTCACTGCGTGCTTGACGTGGTCTACTCGGTCGAATATTATCCAGTAATTAATACTGGGTCTCAAGATGGGTGATGGTATTGCGAATAGAACGCTCAGTAGGCCGACTATGTTCACCGTAAATTGAGCGAAGCGCGCGAAATACATTCTTTACAGAACGTGAGTTTTCGTAATAAAGTTGAGAGATTTGTAAGCGTTGTTCAGGCGTCTTTCCATGATGAAATGCCAATTTATACTAAACAAAAGTACCATGGCAGCTTGGCACGACTCACGCGTGATATGCCAAAAAAGCCATTGTGCAATGTACCTCTACTTGGATCACCCTTCATTGGAAGTACGCAATGCTAATCACTCGGCTATCGCTGCTTGAGAATAAAAAAAACTAACCCGGATATATGTATGAAATGACACATCTATATGAGAAAATGTTTACTAGATTAAGAACCGCTAAAGTTAATAACAGCACGCCAGTCTTCGTTTCTTTTGTTTACCTTTTGGCGTCAATTGGAGATACTAAGTGAAACCTGGTCTTTCTCCACCTGAACCTTCCAACAGAGTAGAGGTCTTTTTCAAAGCTGGAGTGAACTCATCCACCCGGACGAAATGACCTAGCCAGCGGCATTTGTCATCTCTCATACAGTTCATCGTATGCGGTATTTGTCGTTGCCAATGCGCAAAGGACCATAAACCAACTTATCGGTAGATATAGGTAGATATTTTTCGTGATATCGAAGGCAGCTTTAAAATCGACGAAGAGGTGAGGTGTAGCGATCTTTTCCTCAGGGATTTCTTTCGAGATTTGGCGTATGGTGATATATGGTTAATTGTAAATTGACAAGGTCTACAATTACGCTGATCAGGTCCAAACAGTTCGTTGACGGAGGTCCATAATCTTTTCCATAATACGCTCGATATGCTCTTATAAGGGATAATGAGAAAGCTTATGCCACGGTAATAGACTCATATTGTGGGGTCCTCTTTTCTGTGAACTGAGAAGAGCACACTTAGCTTTCAATCCATTAAAATGTCATAAAGGCCGACAAAAATGGATTGGTTAGTAAGTAAAGCTAAGAGAAATTAACATATGTACATAGTTTCAGAGGAGACGGACCAAAGCACATAAATTATTTCCTTCAAAGTCCTGCTTCTTCATTGAAAAATGATCACCCTAATAGTCACACCTATCTACAAATACAATATTTCATACATTTGTACGCATGATCTCGAGATCATTCTCGCTCACCAACTAGTTGACAGTCAACATAAGTCTCCGATCAGTTTGCTGTTTTTCTGTTGTTATTGTTGGTATTTTTCTGCTTGTTGCGACTGCGATCGACATGATCATCGTGTTTCAAGCTTAACAATACATGCTCAGTCGTCAACACGCTTTTTCTTGCCACGTAATTCCCACTGAGCAAGTGAACGACAAGGACATGAGTTGCCATAGCAGGAGGAGCGGCAGCAGCAGCAACAGCTCAAATATTTGCTATCGATCGTTCAATACGAATACGTGTATATATTACATAGCATTGTTGTTGGTGTAAGTGTGTAACTTGCAAGTAACTATGTAACTGACAAGTTCAGCATAATATACGCAATTGTTGTTGTTGTTTTTTGTAAGCAAAACCAAAGAGGAAAAATGCAGAAGACAAAGTTAATGTAAAATAAAGAGAAGGATTTTAGAATTTATATCCTTTTATGCACAAACTACACACAGACGCCCTAGTCTCACGTACAAAATGGATGGCAAATTGACTGGCTGCACATGTTAACAACGCTGTTGGCCAAAAATAAAAATGAAAGAAATTTCCAATAATTAATTGCTGTCATTATTGGTAGGCGAGTAGTGACGATTAGGAAAAGTTGTGGCCATCATTAAATGAAGACAAACAATTTCAGCATTACAACTCAAACGACGGAGTCGAACTCGTCAAAAGTGTACACGTGAAGTGTTGGCGTAGATGTCAGCATCAAAAAATCATAAGACGCGTAGCGTTGGGCGACACCAACACAGACAGCATCGCTAAAGGCTGTAGGAAAAGTTTAGCAACAAGCGGAGTGAGTGTTGACATGAGGCAGCGAAAAGCTGTTGAAAAATATGCTTGTCGTTGAGCTCACTTTCATCCTTCCATCAAAATGAAATATTGCAATTTTCCTGTGCCGCGACAACTAAGGTCCACGACCAGTAGTTATTTTTGTTGAACTTATGAGAAAATTTTTGCAAGAAACGCGCAAACTTTTCCCAAAAATAAAATTGATTGTGTAGCAACCATAAAGTATGATAAAATGAAATAGGCGGCATAAAGTTATTTGAACTTTCACGTCAATTGACCCAAAGTCCAGCAGCTGTTCAAGTTTATTGCTAAAGCGAACGACTTTTGGCTAAACTAGCAAAGAAAAAAAAAATAACCAAAAATGAAACAAAAAAATTTAAAAAGGGTTTGAAACAAAATTGAAAAATTTTAATTTATATATCTAAAAGAAAATTAACTTAAGTAAATTAAAAAATAACAAAAATATAAGATAAAACAAAATAAATATAACTAAAATTAAATTAAGTAAAATAAAATAATTTAAAATGAAATATAATTAAATTAAATAAAAAAAGGGGAAAAAAATAGTAATTATAAGAAAAATAAAATAAAATAATAAAAATAAAATAAAATAAAATAAAATAAAATAAAAAAAATAAAATAAAATAAAATAAAATTAAATTAAATAAAATAAAATTAAATAAAATAAAATAAAATAATAAAGCTGGGTTTAAAAGAAATAACGCCGACACTATACCCTTCAAGCTCTCTCATCTTCTCTACATGGATGATATAAAACTGTACGCAGGATCTGAGCGCAATATAAACGAGCTCCTGCAAATAACAGAAAAATTTTCTAGAGATATATGTATGTCATTTGGTCTAGACAAATGCAAAAGACTCAGTGCGGAAAGTGGCAAAGTGGTATCACGAAATTTCCCACAAATAGACAGCGAAACTATAGAGGCGTTGGACACTGATGATACCTACAAATATTTAGGTGTTATGCAAGCAATAAGAATTCATCATAATTTTATGATATGAAGAATCACCGACAGTTATATGCAGAGAACAAAGTGTCTTCTAAAATCTTGCCTTAACGGAAAAAATTTGTTCAAAGCTATTAACACATTTGCGGTGCCTATACTAACATATAGTTTTGGAATATTAAAGTGGTCTGATACGGAATGGAAAACGTGAAAAGAGCAACACGCACGCTGCTAACGAAATACGGAGCTCATCACCCTAAATCATCAATTGAGAGAATAAACTTGCCTAGGAGCTTAGGTGGGCGAGGACTTATTGACATCATGCATCTCCATAGAAAGCAAGTCTCCAATTTACGTCGACATTTTTTGCAACGGAACACGACTCTTCACATACCAATATGCAAAGCGGACGATAGATATACACCTTTGGATCTCAAAAACAAGCAACCTGTTGAAATTACAGATACATTACAAACCGAAAAGTTGCTAAATGATTGGAAGCTGAAAACATTGCATGGTAAGTATCCACATATACTGAGCCAACCTGAAATCGACGCATCCGCCTCAAACTTATGGCTGCAACATGCTGGTATTTACTTGGAAAATGAAGGACTAATGTTTGCAATTCAAGACCAAGTCATTGCAACTAGAAATTATTTAAAATATATTGCTCGCAAACAAATTGACAATGACAAGTGTAGAAAATGTCAGCAACAAACTGAAACTATACATCACATCACAGGGGCTTGTGTTATGTTAGTGGCTACTAAATACTTGACGCGACATAACAACGTAGCAAAAATTATTCACCAAAGCCTTGCTATACGTAATACACTATTGGAAAAAGAAATGCCTTATTACAAATATAAGCCTGCTGGAGTTCTAGAAAATGAAGAATATAAAATCTACCGGGATCGCATGATATTGACGGATAGGAACGTACAACATAACAGGCCAGATGTTATTTTCGCCGAGAAGCAAAAAAAGCGAGCGCTTCTTATCGATGTTGGTATACCTAATTCTCATAATCTTCAAGACTGCTAGCAGCTGGCATTAGAAGTGCAGCAGATGTGGCACTTGGACAAGGTTACAATTGTTCCAATTATCATCCCGTCGACAGGTGTAGTACCCAAAACGTTGCTGAAGATGCTGGACGAGCTACAATTAAGTGATAAGTTTTTAAGTATACAAAAAGCAGTTATATTACCAACAACATCAATTGTTCGTTCGTTTTTAGAATATGAATTGTAAATATATGTACCTGATTTAGCAATAGTTTTATATATCTTGTTGTAAATAACCGATATGTGATATGTAACCCAATAAGGAGAAAATAAAAACAAATAAAATAAAATAAAATAAAATAAAATAAAATAAAATAAAATAAAATAAAATAAAATAAAATAAAAAAATATTAAATTAAATAAAATAAAAATTAAATAAATTAAATGAAAATAAAATAAATATAAAATAATATATATATAATGAAATAAAATAAAATTAAATAATATTAAATTAAATAAAATAAAAATTAAATAAAATAAAGTAAAATAAGATAAATGTAAAATAAAAAAAAACTAAATGAAGAAAAGAAAAAAAAAAATAAAAAGGAAAAAATTAAAAAAAATTAAAAAAAAAATAAAATGAAAAAAAGTATAATATAAAAAAAAAATAAAAATAAAATAAAAAAATAAAATAAAATAAAAAAAATAAAATAAAATAATATTAAATAAAATAATATTAAATAAAATAAGCTATATGCGTCAAATGAACGTCAGCTAAAAACATTACTGGAACTGACCGAAGACTTCTCCAATGACATTAAAATGTCATTTGGTACACAAAAATGCCGTAGACTTAGTGTAGAAAGTGGTCGGATTATTATGCGAGATTTTGAGTTAGCAAACAGTGAAAAGATTAGTGCCATGTCAGAGAATGATACATACAAATACCTTGGCTTGACTCAAGCAAAAAGAATGCATCATTCTGAAATCGTTCGAACAACAACGGAGGAATATGTAAGGCGAGTGAAAAGCTTGTTGAAGTCTCACCTTAATGGTTTTAACCTATTTAAAGCTATAAACACATTTGCTATCCCAGTGTTAACATACACGTTTGGAACGACGAAATGGTCTGACACAGACCTAGAAAACGCCAAAAGGACGACAAGGGTATTACTTACAAAATTCGGAATACATCATCCGAAATCAGCCGTAGAACGTGTCTACTTACCACGAAGACAAGGAGGGCGAGGAATGGCAGACATCAAACATGTACACCAAAAGTGTATATACAACCTCAGGCTGTTTTTTCATAAGCAACAAAGCCAATTGCATAAAGTAGTATGCCAGTCAGATGTGAAATACACCCCGCTAAATTTAAGTGACACCTCAACGAGTGATATCCTATCAGACGTTCAGCATTTTCAGTCATTAATTTTACAATGGAAAATGAAGTCAGTCCACGGAAAATATCCACATGCAATCGATCAACCGGAAATAGACTCAACTGCATCCAACGACTGGCTAAACAGACCAGGAATCTTTGCTGAAACCGAAGGTTTTATGTGCGCTATACAGGACCAAGTGATTGCAACTAAAAACTATAAAAATATATCATCCGTGCGGCCATTGAAAATGATTTATGCCGACGATGCCAAAGACTTCCTGAAACTATTCACCACATTACAGGCGCATGTGCTCCATTAGCAGCCACCGAATATCTGACAAGACACAACAACGTCGCAAAAATCGTGCATCAATGCTTAGCACTCAGATACCGATTAATTACGGAGGAATGTCCGTATTTCAAATACAACCCCCAAACAGTTTTAGAAAGCAGTTCAACAAAACTATACTGGGATCGATCAATATTGACGGATCATCCCACGTCACACAACAGACCTGACATAACTGTAATCGAGAAACACCAAAAAAGGGCCCTGCTAATAGACATAGGAGTGCCGAACACGCACAACCTGCAAGAATGCTACACAGAAAAGTGTAGAAAATACCTCAATTTAGCGCACGAAGTTAAGGAAATGTGGAGACTAGATAACGTCGATATAATTCCAATTATCATATCATCTACGGGAGTTATTCCGAAAAATTTAAACACGAGTCTAGATAAATTAAAAATGACTGAAAAGCGACACCTGATACAGAAGGCTATTATATTATCCACTACTTCAATAGTTAGAAAATTTTTAAACATAGAATAATTAAAAGAAATATGTATATATTAATAATAATTGTAGTCAGATTCTTGTATCCTTCAAACATGTACTTATTGTTATTCATAACCAATGTACAGTATATAATTTATCAGTTATAACAATAGTATTAAGTATTTTGTTGTAAAACGACCGATACTTAATGTATACCTTTATAGAGTTTAAAAAAAAAAAAAAAAAAAAAAAAAAAAAAAAAAAAAATAAAATAAAAATTAAAAAAAATAATATTAAAATAAAATAAATATAAAATAAAATTAAATGAAATAAAATAAAACAAAATCAAAAAAAAAAAAAAAAAAAAAAAAAAGAATGAAAAAAAAATTATAATAAATAAAACAAAATAAAATAAAATAAAATAAACTCAAAAAAAAAAAAAATAATAAAATAAAAAAAAAATAAAAAAAAAAATAAAATAAAATAAATTAAAATAAAATAAATAAAATAAAATATGTGAAATAACATAAAATAAAATAAAATAAAATAAAATAAAAATTTTTAATAACCCCCTGTGGGGTAACCAGATCCCCCGTGGGGCGCGTCCCTAGGTGGCGGATAAGGGAAAGCTCAATAGATATATCGGGTAGTGCAGTGGAGAGGGTCTACCCTTTTCGTGCTTAGCAACACGCATACCTCAGCTTACCTCATGAAGGCTAATCACCTTCTTGGGTGAAAAATTGTTCCACAATTTTTAATGGAAGCCTCGGACGAGCATCGAAACGGTCAGGGGCGATGCGGGACACGGCAGCCTGACCACCAAATTGACGGACTTGCAATAGACCCTAACTAACTGGCTACTTTGGATACAGAACTCGACTACATGAGCTATTTCAACAAAAATTTCCAAATATCCACACATCAGTGCAAAGAATAGGTGATCAACAAAGTGCAATTATTAGAAATAAATATATATCTTCCCGAAAGCTAACTGAACTGAAACTAGAAGTAGTGAGCGAGCTCTCTAACGAAATGACAACTAGACCTGCAGGTGAAACAGACGAAAGTATCGAACAAAATGTTGAAGCTCAATTAACTCAGTCCGAAAACGAAATATTAGAAAGACTAAAAACTGAATTCCAAATGGCAATGACAGAGTTCAGTGGAACAGATCCGACACTACGTCCTTTTATACCTAAACAAAAGGCAACAAAATCAGTGGCCATAGCAGTATCCATAGTAAATAATGATATTTTACCAACATTTCTGTCCGAGTATGTCAGTACCTTTGAGGAACTACAAACGGTAATATATGTGGCAGCAACAACAATAATACGTTCCATTGGTGGGAAGTTACGATCTAAGATGATTGGCAAAGCAAAGATATACGAACCTCCCTGGAAGCATAGACTAAATGCACAAATTCAAAAGCTTCGAGCGGATCTCGGAAGATTAACACAGTATATCCACGGCCATCGTTCCAAAAAAATATTAAAATGGTATAACAACCTCAAGAAAGATTACAAAATACATTCGAAGCAGGACCCACCAAATCAGCATGACCAAGAATTTTTGGACACATTATGGCAAAAGCTAGCCATAAAATCCAACCATTTACGAAGATATACCATTATCAGAAAAGAGAAGAACTGCAAATGCTGTATTCTACAAAAGCGAAAGAAGTTTTTACATGAGACTGAAAGAAAATAAAAATAACCACCTAGCAGAAATACCTAGCAGTGAGCAAATCGAACTGTTCTGGAAATCTATATGGTCTTCCAGCACAACACACAATATGAACTCGCAATGGATTTCAGAAGAATACACTAGACTAAAAAGTATTAACACGATGGAAGATATCACGCTCGACGAAGAAGATATAAAACAAGCAGTAAAAAATACCCACAATTGGAAAGCTCTAGGCCCGGATGGTATTCACAATTTTTGGCTAAAAAAGTTCACGAGTACTCATGCTTTGATAGCTCATTACTTTACATCATTCCTTCAAAATGAAGCTCAAGTACCCGCATTTATGATGAAGGGACAAACTCACCTTCTACCGAAGGAAGTAGAAAACACCAAAGATCCCTCAAAGCATCGTCCTATTACATGTCTATGCACTCTGTATAAACTATTAACAACTTGGGTAACATTCAAAATATATGACGTTGTCAACGGACACAACATTGTCGCTATTGAAGGGTACATAAAAAACTGCTTGTAATAAATTCGGTCGTTATGGAGCAAGCTTTTCACAAACAACAAAATATTTATGCGTTTATATTGACTTCACTAAAACGTTTGACAACATTCCACACTCATGGCACCTAGCAGTGCTAGGAAATTTATAAAATATCCCCACATATCAAAAAACTATTGGCAAAAATAATTAGCGCGTGGCAAGTAACACTACACTTAACTCACAAAAATGGGCCCATTAGAACAGCTCCAATACCTTTCATCATATTAAATGAAACAAACTACGGTTTCAATATAAAAGGATCACGTTCATCTCAACATAAGCTTTACCACCTATTATATATAAAGGGTGACCCAAGTGGTGGTACTTTTTTCAATATTATTTTCTTGACAGACCACGCGTGCGTCGTGTCAAGCTGTCATGTTATTTTTGTTCAGTATTGTTTGGCATTTTATCATGAAAATACTTACGCCTACACAACGTTTACAAACCATTCAACTTTATTACGAAAATTCACGTTCTGCAAAGAATGTATATAATATATTCTTCGTCGAGCGTAACATCTTCCATCATATTAATACTTTCCAGTCTTTTGTGTTCATCTGAAATCCATTGTGAGTTCATGTTGTGTGTTATGCTGGGAGACCATATAGATATCCAGAATCGTTCAGTTTGTTCACTGCTAGCTGGTTGTTTTTATTTTTTTATGCTCATGTAAAAAATTCTTTCGCTTTAGTAAAATACAGCAGTTTTCCTTTTTTCTGATATGGTATATCTTCGTAAACAGCTGGATTTTATGGCTAGTTTTTGCCGTGATATATCCAAAACTCCCTGATCATGCTGATTTGGTGGGTCCTGCTTTAGGTGTATTTTATAATCTTTTTTTAGGTTGTTATACCATTTCGATTTTTTTTGAACCATGATCGGGGATATACTTTGCTAATAAATATAATAAAATAAAATAAAATTTCTTCAACAGTCGGTGTAACTAACTCTCCTGGAAAAGCACTCGCATGCGAACAAACAAACCCACAAACTTTGCACTCCATAAAGCCACGATGTTGCATACAATCGAGTTTATATTGTAAGTAATTGAGTACAGTAGCTGCTTAAATGGCAGCAATCAATGCAAGTTCATAGTATCGTGGCATGTTTGCTGCCTCCAAGTCGGCAGTAACAGAAATGCTATCCAGTTCAGGCGTAGAAAAAAGGTACAGAATAGAGATATTCTTAAATTTCCATGTGCATGTATATGTACATATGTATGTGTTCATCAGTTTCATTTAAGTAAATTTGCAACGACACCAAATTGATCGCGTTGACGGCCACAAAGTTGCGTTTAGACGCCTCAGCTATAGAGAATGGTCGTACGCTAAATTTTTTTATAAAGGGATTTCTTCAGCTATAGTACCTGACCGTACGCTAAAGTGTTTTAAAGGGGTTTCTGGAAAGTTCTTACTTCTGGGAGCTCGATGTTTTAGGGAAAATTTTTATATCAAGACAAGGAGGTCTCAACGAGCAGTTGCTTAGTGGTTTAATTAATCACTTGTGATTGCCTACGGTACATGAAGCTAGTTCCAAGCCAATGTCGTCCGAGGCTTGTAGATGACGTAATAGATTCAATATTATTAACAAGAACCTTTCGATGGCAATTTTTGGGTTTCATTGATATTCTTTGCTAGTTCTTGCTGGTTCTTGAGAGCCTAGAGTTGAGGAATCTGGGTTAAAATGTCAACAACTACAATGAAGCTATACGTTTGAAATCATATATCTAGATCTATACCAAGCACATTCACAATGAAAAAGAATAGGCTATGTTATCCCAAGACTAAGATCCGAAAAGTTTTCGGAAGCTAGATCACAGGTGGTTCGACTGATATGCATTGAATGTGCATACATTCCTTCCAGTTTCTTTGGCTCTCCTATCGCACTAACACATTTTCTCAATATAACATTGCCGTCCCCTCCTTTCGACGCTCACGTCCATTCGCCTAACCACCGTAATAGCTCTAACCACGAATGCCTTACGAGAGAATACTACGAGCGCGGTAACATATTTACGACTATGCACGAGTATGTGTCGCGTTCGAAAATGGATTTGTATCAATATCGACTCTGCGACATGATTTCAATAAATTAATGTACACGCCAGTTGGTGAACGTTCCACCGAAGCACAACAACAACAACTCTAACGCAACTACGTTACCCGCAGCAGCACATGTTGTTTTGTGTAAACTTGTCTGCGACGAATGAAAACTGCAACGCCGAGCGCAGCTCTTACTCACTTACTCTGCACTCTACAGCACAGGGTCGAGGTGGAGTATTAATGGCGCAATGATCTCAACAAACCGATTGCGTTACGTTGTACGTGTAGTGTGGAGAACTGTTAGCTGTAAGTTGCTAGTTGGCAGGAGTAGCAGCGGTTCAGCAGCTCAAGTGTGTAAGAGCGAGTGTTGAGTTGATTGTGATCGGTGATCAGTTGTTGGGCTCAGCTATCGTTTTTCTTATAGTGCACCGAATTTTATTTACGTTTTTTTTGTGCTCTTTGGTGGCTATGGGTTTCTCGTTGTCGCTTGCTGTATGGGCAATGAATGGTATGCAGGACTGTGCATCTTCGACATCTACATGATGATGCATTGTTGCTGTTGCCATGAATTGTGATCGTGTTTATGTAAATAATTGCAAGTCGAACGCAGTTGTAATTAAAATCTCGCTTGAGAATCATCGGTACTTGCATGCAACCTAACAACTAGTCGATGGATGGCAGATTTTTGTCTGAGTGATAGGTGTGTTGAAAGTTTATTTCGATATTCGTATGGTAAGTACTCTCAGTTGCACGCGATCCAATTCAGAAAAAATTGTTTTTTTTTTGTTGAGATGAGAGATTTTATTATAAGTAAGTACTTATGAGTATAAAAGATAGATTTAGGGTGTTCAGATGCCTTTAAAGCAGCGGAAGAAATTTCTAATACTTGTGCCACTTCATTACCGGCATTTCATATTAGAGATATCTTCAAATTCCAGCGCACACGTTGTACATATTTCATTATAGCGCGTCGCTTGCTCCAAAATCCTTCTTTCTGTCGAAACCCTTAAAAAGGCTAATGGACTTGTATATAAGGAGGACAATACTTGGTGATTTCTTTCACTGGTCGGTGGACAATATCTTACATACGATAGTTATGTTACATGATTGAGGGCAGCTGTCTATTACAAGACATTAGACAAAATTGGAGTTAAATATAACTTAATGCGTCTTATCTGTTTTAGGACAGAACTGTTAAAGCTGAAGCGGTAAAGTAAGACTTTGAGAACTAGCCACTCCGCAAGTGGGTGTTCTGTCGCCCTTTTCTCTAGATCTTGGTCGTCAACGACTTGCTTAAGAAGCTGGAAAGTGATTATCGCCTACGCAGATTATGCAGCGATAGTGGTCAAGAGTAAATTTTTAAGTATCTGGTATGAACTCATGAGGGGCCATCTAAATATTGAAGCAAGTAGGTTGGCTAGGACTGATCTTGCCGTAAATCCCAGTTCGACAGAACTTGTCTTTTTTAACAGGAGGTGTAGGATCTGGGAACGCGAAGACAAATACAGTGGAGAAAAATAAGAAAGCTTTGTTATCTTCATACTACTTCAAGACCACAAGCGGTGAGAGCCTTTCTTCCAAAATAGTATACTGCATCTACACCAGTATAGTTATATTACTTTATGGAGTTTTCGTATGTTGAAAGTTGCTAGGAAGAGTTACTTTACCTTAGCAGGTGCAAATCGTTTTATGCACCAGCATCTGTGGGGTATAACGAACTACCTCAACTCAGGCGTGTAACACCAGACTCGTGTCAGTGTTTACTGCATTGTAAACTGTAAGGCTTAGTTAGTATGGATATTGGTTCACTCAAGCGCTGCGCATATTCTCCCCACTCACTGAGATTGTTGTATCTTCGAGCTAACGCCGAGCGTTTCCTTTTCCACCATTATCCCTTCACACGCGGACCTAGGGGGGTAAGGCGGCATTGGTAGAAAGAAGCACTCAGCTTTTTCCGGGGAGGATGGTAGCTTGACGGAAAATTCGTTACGGAATTTTTTGTCGAGAATTATTCATGAGTTAAGTGGGCTTCCAGATAAGTGCACTGTCTTTCAGGTTGAAAAAGCTGTTATCAAGGAAACTATGGAAACCTGCTTCAAAATGTGGTTGTAGTGAGGTAAGATTTACTCAGGTAGCCAATCAGCTATTGTTAAGCTTAAAAATTGTGGAGTACTTCTCGTGTTTTTCTATGGTGTCGCATAGAAGCATATAAGCATATGGGTACCGCCTCACTGCAGAATAGCTGGGAATGCAAGTACGTTTGGCCCCACCGTTTGGTTAATGCCAGACAACGCGGAAATGGGCGCTCCTTTGTTAACTCGCTTCTGGACAAATGGGCATTGAACCAACGCAGTGAGTACTGGAAACATGGGCATTTGTGGTATGTTTCTGGCCTTAGATGGACCGTGAAATCTCACTAAAGCTATTTTGTATACCAAGATCAAAAAGTTTCGCACTTAGTGGGAGCTCTGATCACGCACTGTACAAAGGGAATTCACGCGAATCCTTAGGAGATGTTATCAGCTATGGCCTTTCTAATAAAATGTCCTGCATTTGCTGGACTGAGACGGACAATTATAGGATCGCATACGTTTACCGACCCGAAGGAGTTATAGACATTGACATTACGCGAATTTGTAGATTTGTGATATGCACTAAGCAATTCACTGAATGAAAAGTTGTCTAAAGTTCAGGATATTTTTACTATTTTTGGCATCAAATTTGTCTTTGAGGGATTATTTTAAAACCTCTCTCTCGTTCTCTTTGATTAGCATAGCAAATTTCAATAACACAGAAAATGAACCGAATCCTCATCCGTAGATGTGGTTCCTCCATTAAGTCGTCGAACGTTAGCCTAATACCAGTCATCTGAGGGCTGCGATAGATGATCTGAGCTCTTTCAAGGCTTACATCTACTGCTTATGTTGGAGATTCTTACTGATAAGATAGAATTCAGCATTCTTGTGGCAGAACTAAGTATTTCGACAGCCACCTACGATCAAAAATGTCTGAAAGAGGATGAGATCAAAGGATGTTCTGTCCAGCTTCTCTAGGTTTACAGAATTTTTGGTCGGCATTAAGTAGCCTTAGGGCTGTTAGCCGACTCCATGCATAGTCGTCAACCATTACGTTTATCAAATCCTAAGACGTTCACTCTTACAGCTACATAGTTGCAGCTTATCGCCACTGCGAGCTCAGTAAAAATATATGTACATAGAATACCTGAACCTGGTACCTCATGTTCGGACTATGTTGACGATGAGAACTAAAATGCGCTTTAAGGCTGGTTTTGGTGGAGGTGAGTCCTTGGAAGTCTCTACCCCTAAGTACTTACTTCATACTAGATGTTGGGTTTCCCAAACTTGCCAACTTTATTTGCTGTCCTTATGTCTTATAATTAACTAGCGTCCACATATTTGCAATTTCCTCCCAAAATAAATATACAAAAAAAAAAAAAAAAAAACACAATGGAATATGCGCAGCAAAATTCAAACCCTTAAAATATCGTACTTTTAGTAAGTGTTCCTATGGATTGAATTCATGATTGTATCGCGCTCACCATCTCTAGCGTTTCTCTCACTTCAACTTCTTCTTCGGAAGTTTGTGTCTCACAGCAACGGCAGCAGCAGTGAAGAATGTTTCGCCTCTGTTAACATGTCAAACACCCAACTTAAACGGCTCTACTGTCTGCCAGTTATTTATGGTCTTAGATGCTGGAGATATAGCGCCAGACATCAACATTCTACCAAACGTCCGATTGAAAAAGAAAAAAAAATAGAAACAGAAACACACATACAAATAACAATCAAGAAATTGTGAAAGAAGCAATGATTGTTACCATTGTTGTTGCTATTGCTACCGCTGTTGTTACTTTTCGGATTTGCTCTCTTTTTCCTGTTGCTGCTGCTGCCGCTTTTAAGTACCACAAAATATTTGCGCTGAATATTTGCGTGAATTCTCTAAACAGCGGTGTATTTGCATGCGTGAAAAAGTGTGTGTGTGTGTCTTGAGACCGCGACGATTTGGAATGATGAAGAATCATAGAGAGAGAGAGAGGAGTACATTGCATTGACCAACTGTTACTGTACCTGTATGTTAAATGAACAGTGGTGGGTATTGAAATGGGCACAGGTACGCGCAGTTAGATCATAATTGTGGAATCTGACTGGCCTGATCTTTCCATTGGAGTGAAAGTTTACCTCTACTTTCATCAACGGGTCTATAACTTTAAAGTTATGACCTTCAGCAGTGACGTGGGAGCCCAGACGCGAGCCCACAGACTGTTTGTTTGATGATAGGAGAAGTTTTGTCTTGTTCTCATTTACTAACATTCGTTTCGCTTCTTTGTCAATATACGCCACCATTTTATAAGATTGTGCTTTCAAAATCTAGCTCTATGACCCTATTATCTTGTCTTAAACTTCGTTTAGTAACGAAGAGTTCGAAGAGATTCCTACCGATCCTCACAGATTTTTTGGTGCTGCAAGGTTGATTTTAATTCTCGTCCCTCAGTCGGTTACGTGAGAAGTGGGTTGTGTTCGTCGTCGAGAAATTACAAAAGATGAAGTACAAAAAAAACTTAGGTTCCCATTGTCGAGCATACTTTCCTCCGATCATATTCTGCATAGAAGCTAATCCATGCACCTTATCAGCTATCAGCTCTTCACCGCGGTATTTGAATGGCAAACCTGGGCCCCCGCTACTTTGTTGTTCTATAACTATATATCAGGCTTCGGGGAAGTCAATAAGTCACAGTCCATTTGGAGATATTTTGAGATGGAAGTTGCCAATCTCGGTGCTTCGAAGTTGAAGAGCTTCGCGCTGCTGCGGATCATCCCCCGGTGGGAATACCAAACTCGGCGACGGAGTCTCTCTCCTACCACAAATCCAGCACACAATTTGCGATTCTTCATGATATGGCCACTGTAGTTTGATCTTGCTGCGTGTGAGGTATAAATTGAGATAACTTTTTTCTACGTGATGGATTCTAAAAGCCAAGAAGATTTGGAAAATTTGTAAATGTAAAGCTAATCATGTAAAACTCAATTTTCTACGAGGGAGGTGCAAAAAATTAGGTGTTCCGAAGTCGAGTCATTGTACCAATGCCTTTTATGTTTTCTTCATCCGTTATGATTTTAATGACCACCACTTTGGTATGCAGATTTTCGCTTTCTCTCTCGCTCTCTTTTCTTGCCTTGACAATCCGTGGTGACAATGGTAAAGGCGGCCTTGCTGCACACACGAAACTAAGATGGCAAGTGGATGCTTATCGACGAATTGTTGATAGCTGTGCACATACAGTGATGTTGCACGTATGGCGATTAAGACATACATACATACAAATACACGTAGAGTAAAGATCGATATAGAAAATACAAGCTTTTGCAAATCATGGTATACATAAACACGCTATAACAGGTCAATTGAAAAGTCTCCGGGCCATAGTAAAGCAAATTTTTTTTGCAAAATTAATTTTTTATTCAACATAGTTTCCTTCAAGGGTGCTACACTAATTATAGCGAACCTCCAACTTTTCGATACCATTTTTGTAGTACGATTTGTCCTTTGCTTCGAAATAGGCCTCAGTTCGGCGAAAATTTATTCACAGCGAGCATTATTTTGAGATCTGAGAACAGAAAATAGTCTTTGGGGCTAGATCTGAAGAATAAGGTGGATGTGGAAGCAATTCGAAGTCCAATTCATGGATTTTTGCCATCGATTTCACTGACTAGTAACACAGTGCATTGAATTGGTGAAAGAGCACTTCCTTTTTGGGCGATTTCGTTCTTCAAACTTTCCAATAACGTAATAATCACTGTCGATGGTTCTCCTTTTTGCAAGGTAGGCAATGAAAATTATTCCGTGCGCATACCAAAATACAGACGACGTAACTTTACCAACCGACTGTTGAGTTTTCCCACGCTTTAGAGCGGGTTCGCCGTGTGCAGTACATTCGGATGACTGTCGATTGGACTTCGGAGTAAAATGACGTAGCTATGTTTCACCCATTGTCAAATATCGACGCAAAAACTTGGGTTTATTACGCTTAAACATCTCCAAATACTGCTCCGAAACATCAAATCGTAATTTTTTATTTTGGCCAAAAGTGAGCTCGCGCGGCACCCACTTTGCACAGTGCTTTCTCATACCCTAATATTCGAGAATGATATAATGTACATATTCAGTTGATACCTTTAGAGTGTCTGCTATTTCATTAAATATCAATTTACGGTCATTCAAAATCATTTTGTGGATTTTTTTTTATGTTTTCTTCGGTAACAACCTCTTTTGGACGTCCACAGCGTTCACCGTCTTCAGTGCTCATTTCGCCACGTTTAAACTTAGCATACCAATCCTTGATTGATGATTGATGGCGTCATCTATGTGTCACATAGGGGACTTTTCAATTGACTTGTTATATGTGTCTTAATATAAAGGGTGATCCAAGTAGAGCTACCTTTTTCAATAGGATTTTTTTGACAGATCACGCGTGAGTCGTGTCGAGCTGCTATTTTTGTTGAGTATTTTTTTTTAAATTTCATCATTGAAAGACTTACGCCTGAACAACGTTCACAAATCATTCAACTTTATTATGAAAATTCACGTTCTGTTAGGAATGTTTTTCGCACGCTTCGCTCAACTTATGGCCAATATAATCGACTTACTGAGCGTACTATTCGCCACACCGTCACCTATCTTGAGACCCAGCATTCATTGTTGGATAATATTCGACCGAATAGACTACGTCAAGCACGCAGTGAAGAAAATATAGTGGCCGTAGCTGAGAGTGTACACAAAGACCATGGAGAGTTGATTCGGCGCTGTTCGCAGCAACTCGGACTGCGTCGAGATCTTAAATTGAAAGCATACAAAATGCAGCCTGTGCAAGAACTGAAGACGCTCGATTTTCACCAGCGACATCGCTTCGCTCTATGAGCTCTTGATAAGTTCCAAGCAGATCCGACGTTTCGAGCCAAATTTTGTTCAGCGGTGTGGCCCGTTTTTTGGCTCAATGGGTATGTAAACAAGCAAAATTACCGCATTTGGGACGAAGAGCAACCTGAAGGGATTCAAGAGCTGCCATTTCATCCAGAAAACACAACGGTTTGGTGTGGTTTTTGAGCCGGTGGAATCATCGGTCCATATTTCTTCAGAAATGATGCCGGTGAGAATGTAACCGTCAATGGCGACATGATAACCGACTATTTGATGACTAAAATTCAATATTTGAAAGAGAAAATCCTCAAAAAATAAATGCCAAAGAATGTTCTTTCGAATGATAATAAACATTCGCTATAAATTTTGAATTTTCTCAGTTTTTTTTTCTTTAAAAAAGTGGGGAACCTCGAAATGGATCACCTGTTACATGTACATAAATATATATTTGGGAATACACAGTGATATTTTCGTGCGGTGACATTTTATTATTTTGAAAGCCAAGAGCAAAGAGGTGAGGGTTTTCTGATTTTTCTAACAAAATAACGCAATAATGACATTTGAAATTACAGCAAGCAACCATACCTACATACTAATACATTTACATAAAAAAAATTTATAAACAAACATAAGTATGCCTGATTGATTGCATGCGTTACCTTCCTTTCAAATTACGATTATATATTTATACAAAAACGAAATATTTCGAAATCTTACAACTCACTCAAAATGATCAAAAATAACTGTCAATCAAACGTTATGTTCATGCATCATAAAATTTAAGTGATCATTGGCATTTCAAGTTTTACAAGAAAAAAAAAAGTGAAAAGTCATTCATATACACACTTTGTGCGCCCAGCAACAACAGAAATCTCTATAAATAAATTAAAAAAAGAATTAAAGAAAAAATAATTATGAAATCAAAATTAAAATCAAAATCATAGGGAAATCATAAGAATTACACGCGCAACACGATTTCCTCTTATGTCTGCCTGAGTGTCTAAAAAAGTTGCGACGAGACCGAACGCGAGGCACGCAAAAATCAGAAATCAAAAATCAAAAATCATTTCTTCAATCAATCAAAATTCAAGTAAAACATACTTCACGTTTCAACTCTGTAATTTCTCGTCTTGATTTCCATATGTTTTTCTTCATTTTTCTATATTTTTTTTTTGCTTTTTTTTACATTATTATGATTTGTTTGTTTTTCTGGCTCTTCGCTTGTCTGCTGATGCCTGTCTTGTGTTCTGTTGCGGATATGACGGATCATGTGATCAGCAATTTTTGAAGTGTTTGCATTGCACTTTATTTGTGTTAACTGTGCGTGTTTGTTATTGTTATCAAATAATTTTGATTTGTTGTATTCACTGTTAATCAAAATGGATAGTTGAGCAAACGATTGATACAAATTTTATTTTCTATTTTTAATTTTTTTTTTGAAGATCATAGGTATAAGTTAAAACTTCTTTGAAAATTATGATTTTTCAATGAAATTAATTTCTTAAGAGGAGAACGTGTTTTAGAATGTTCAAAAAACCGAATATATACGAAATATTCCGAAAGTATAATCTCCTAAGAATATACTGTTACAATTTTATAATGATATCTGCAGTATTTTCTGTTCTATAGACCTTTGAGCAGGTAGCGGCCGACCGCATACACTCCAAACTTTAAAATCGTTTTTCTCAGAACAGCTTTTTTCTGCATGGCGCAGCAAAAAAAAGTATTTATCCGAATCATCTGAAATTTGAATATGTTATTCAGTACACTAGTAGCTATGTCCCTTGGCATAATTTTTTTTTAGCTTTTAAATCAAAAACTGACAAAAAATAAGCCTGTTTCGGTTATCGAAATTTAAAAATTCATAAATTAAATTGTTTAATTTTTTATAATCTTGGTACAGGAGACCGCTACACTTGTACAAATGAATAGTCTTTTTGGTTTTTGTGTTTCAGATAAGTACATGAGCCAAAATTTGCTGCGCCACACAAATCCCATTTTTTAAGAAGATCAACTTCATTCAGGACTAATTTTAAAATATTTAAAATTATTATTTTTTAATTATCAAAGTGATTTTTATTCAATATAAGTTGTAAAATATACCTACAAAGTTTAAATATTGCTTTTGTTATATTATCATGGATTTGTTAAAGGAAAATCTACACCACCAGTTTACTTGAGTTCTCTCTTATATCATCGATGCGTTCAGAAAGAACAGCAGCGTTGACGTAATATATACTGACTTTAGCAAAGCTTTCGATAAGGTGTGTCACTCGTTACTAATCAAGAAACTTGACTTACTGCGTTTCCAACCAAAATTTTTACAATGGATCTCCACATATCTGTATGATCGAACTCAAAGAGTAATGTTTAAGAAGATATATCTTTTCAGATAAAATTTTCAAAACTTTTAATGTATGCGGATGATGTAAAACTTTATAAATCTTACACTTCGGCAAATGAAGGTATCTTACTGCAAACAGACATAAATGGTGAATGGTGTAAAATAAATCAGATGCCCTTAAATCTTAAAAAATGTAAAGTTATGTGTTTCTCCCGAAGATCCACACAGACAATTACTTACGCTATAGATAATTACAATTTGGAGCAAGTTCACAGCTTTATTGGCCTGGGGATTACTATGGACCCTAAACTGAACTTCACACATCAAATTGGTGCGTTAGTCAACAAAGCCAATGGGCATCTTGGCTTTTGTAAAACGTTGGTCTAAGGAGTTTAATGATCCATATGTTACAAAAGCTCTATGCAACATTAGTGAGACCCATTCTTGAATACGGCTCGGTAATTTGGAACCCGAGGTATCAAATCTACTCTGACAAGTTAGAGTCTATTCAAAAACAATTTCTCCTATTTGCCTTAAGAAATTTGCATTGAGACTCTCAATACAATCTTCCCTCTTATAATAGTCGTCTGAAACTTATCAATCTCCCTACTCTCGCGAGTCGTCGGGAAATTCTTGGTGTAATTTTCATGGTTAAAATAATAACAGGCTCAATTTGCAGCCCCCTTATTCTCTCTGAAATCAAATATAATGTTCCGTTTAGAATGTAAAGACATTTTTGTACCTTGTTCCTGAAATCTTGTAAAACGAATTTTGAATTTCTCGAGACTTTGCATTGTTTGTGTTTTGAATTGTTCAACTCTCATTCAAGCGCATTTGACATACCTGCCTCGCTTTTTCATATTAAGAAAACTATTTTGTCAACTGTCAACTAACCGTTATATTACATTTTATATTTTACATAATTCTTAAAAATCAGCTGATAAACTTTGCTCTGTAGCTGAACTCTTTTAGTTCTCGACACTAAACAAACCTCTCCTCATCATGACTCGGCATTGATGAAAAATAAAATAAGTTCCGTACGTCATGCGGACAGCGCCCCGCGTGCGAACGGGCGGGAGGTGGGTAAACCGTTGGGATTAATTATATAAAAAATCACCTTAAAAAATATTGAGAATTGCTAAAATTTACGATCTCTACATCACCATCTCCACTTAATTAAATTATGGATATTTTTGAGTGAGATTTTTGTGAGGAGATCATTAACACTCTACTTTCCAATTTTTCTTTTCAATAAAAATTATTTTTGATTTGTTATGCTCTAAATTAAATGTTAATGTTGGAAGTACTTTATATTTTTAAAGAATCCTTGGGATCCAATACTTACCACGCCTTGGGAAGCAAAAAAGGGCACCAATGTTAAGGATTTATTTTTAATTTTTTGTTTGTTTATTTATGATTAATTATAGTTCAAAGACATAGTTAAACTTAAAAAAAAAATTAAAAAGAGACCTCCTTCTTACACAGAGAGTAGAATAAAAAATATACAGGAAAGTAAGAAAAATGCTGCAAGTATTCATTTATGATAAAATTCTTAAAGATGCGTTCAGACGTACCAATTAATTAATTTCAAATTGCATGTCAAAATGAATAATTTGGAAATTTAATTTCAAGAGCAATCACACTTAGCAAAAAAATGTTTCCTGGACAATACTCTAATCCTTTGTCAGCACTTTCAAGAGAAATAAAAAAATTGCTAGTGCAGCGCTTGCAATTGGAAATTTAATTTCAGAAATTAAATTGCAAATAAATAAGTACAGTCAAATACTGAAGTTACAGCTACAATTGATACGGAATCGTATTCTCAAGGAGCCTCTTCCAAATTTTTTTCACTTTATTATTTATATATACACTGTCATCAAGATCGTGTGCTTCCTTCACAAGCATTCATGGCTGAAAATTTCGAGTTAGGCAAAAAATTTACACTACTGAGTCCTATGAAATATTAACTGGTGTTCCACAAGGAAGTTTTTTAGGGCCCGTCTTGTATTTAATTTGTACAAACGATCTTCCCACAAACCGAAACCTCGTCACATCAACGATTGCAGGTGATACAGCAATATTTAGCGTACATTCGAGCAACGTTATGACCACTTAAAGATTACAACAATATTTAAAAATATTGAAAGAATGGCTAACTACAAGGATAATTGCAGATATTTCCACCTGGAAAACATTGCAATGAGCCGATAGCCCGAATGAGATAACCGTGAGAGACTCTGGTAAGAAGACAGCATCGCCTTCACATTTGATCTATTTGTGTATATTTCCATAAAAGATCGCATTACTAATATAAAGACCCTGTGATAAAAGATGAGACTTAGGAAGATTATTGTATCAATAGCCCATAATGTATATGAATAGGGTGAGATAGACCTTGCCTTATTTGTACCTTTGCATCCCTACAGTTGAATTCTTTCTCAAAATTTACTCCAAGAAATTTAGCTCTACTCATCAGACCCGAAAACTACTGTTCAAAGCAATAATTTTGTATTTCCTCGCAAATAGAATCAGTTTACCTTGAATACGTTTCGAACGGAGCCCTGTATTAACTCGCATAAGATTTTCGGGAATTCACTCCTATATTCATTCTATGGTGATGTCATTGGCACAGGATATACCTCAGCCAACTCAGACAGTAGTTATACTTGTAAAGTGGTTTCGAAAGTGCAGGGCTGTATTATGACATATGTCAAACTTAACTGTCAAACCAAACATGTTTTGTTTTAGTTAAAAGTCAGGCATTTATGAAAGTGGAACGCTTAAAAGCCGCACAACGAATTAAAATTAATGAAACCTACTACAAAAATGGTGATTCGAACGTGCCCAAGTTTCGTGCCTGGGTATCATCGTTTTCTCATTCCATTACAAAAATCGCTGATTTAAGTGAAATTGTATCCGGAGACCCGAGCGTGTATATTTCTCAACGTTCTCAAGAGCTGGGACTTTATGACGTATTTTGCACTTACACATACATCCATATAAAGTCTAGCTCACACAACAACTGAACCCAGCTCATCATTCACAACGCCGTATTGACATCGATTGGGTGCTTGAACAACAAGCAGTGGTCCACAACGAGGCACATTTCTCTTTCGGTGGATACGTAAATTTTCGAGTTTGGGGTTCCGAGAATCCTCAAATAATTATATATATTATAATTATGGTCCTACGATTGCTGACTTTTTGTGGCCTGTAATTGAAGAACACGACCTTTACAATATGTGGTTCGAACAAGATGCTGCCACATGCCACAAAACACGAGCAAATATAGCTTTATTGTGAGAGCAGTTTTCCGGCTCGTAATCTCTCGTCTTGGCGATGTCAATTGGGCACCGAGATCGTGTGATTTGACACCTTTGGACCTGTTTTGTGGAGATACGCGAAAGATGCGGATAAACTTTTAGCTTTTGACCACTTGAAACCAAACACTCGTCAAGTTGTGGATGTGATAACGCTCAACATGTGTCAAAAATTGGTCGAAGTTTACCACAAAAGGATCGAAGTTTGCAAAAATTCACGAGCCGGTCATTTGAATGATATAGTTTTTCACATATAATGCCAAGGTTCAGACATTATAACAAAACAGGAATTTCATGAAAAAACATATTTTATTATTTATGAGATGAATTTTAATTCGTCCCTTAAAATTACCTTAACCTCCAGAGAGTAGTGGGGTAATACAGAAATGCAGACAAAGATATAGGGATCAATATCTATATGGATAGATCCAGACTAGATAATCGAGTGGGAGCTGGTGTCTTTTCAGCAAAATGCTTTGCTTCTACCAAATCACTGCGGCGTTTTTCAAGCAGAGGTCCTTTTTCTTCCATTTCAACTCCCTGTTTTAAATTTAATCAGCTACTACTTATTAGTTTCATCCACACTCCAAATGCTATCAATAAAATTGACTCTAATAATGCGAATTCTATTTCTACTTAGGACAGTGCAGTCGTAAAATAGGCGCAAATTGCCTCCTTCTATTTGATATTTCTGCAGCTCCTACCTATCATCTGCTCCGTCACTATACCAATCACCTTTGAATTGTTCTACATTCTTAGAGAGTATAATCTATGCGATCTTTCGACCAAGTTTACAGCAAAAAAAGTATTCAATGTAAGATTTCAGAGCATGGAGGAGAAAACACCGTCCTAAAGTAATACTCTTTGATCTATTGACTTGCTTGGAACTGTGAAATCTCCTGACACAAGCAGACAATAAATGAAGACATTTTGAGTAGTATGGCTTATGGGTATTTACCCATGCTGGTCGTTGGACAACAGGTGCTTATCAATAGCTTGTGACAAAAATAAAAAGGGATTTGGAATCTACGTAGGAATAAGCCCATTTGATCTAGCTGGAGTTTTGACTGTATAGATTACTTCTGGTATAGACAAAGGCAATTTATTGGTGTTGCCATGTGGGAAAAACTCCGTTTTGTATGCGATTTGCACGAGAAATTGAGTGTTCCAGAAATACTGTAAAAAATTCAGCCCTTAAATTTTCGCTCAGATAATAAACTTCATCAATATTTATAAAGGGTGATCCAGGTAGAGGTAATTTTTTCAATAGCCTTTTTTTTTTTAGAGATCACCCTTGGGTCGTGTCAAAGCTGTCATGTTATTTTTGTTCAGTATTGTTTGGCATTTCATCATGAAAAGACTTACGCCTGAACAACGTTTACAGATCATTAAACTTTTTACGAAAATTCTTGTTCTGTAAAGAATGTTTTCGCGGACTGATCGTACTACCCATCTTGAGAACCAGCATTCATTGTTGAATAATATTCGACCGACTAGACCACGTTCAGCACGCAGTGAAGAAAATATCGTTGCCGTAGCTGAGAGTGTACACAAAGACCATGGAGAGTTGATTCGGCGCTGTTCGCAGCAACTCGGACTGCGTCGAGATCTTAAATTGAAAGCGTACAAAATGCAGCTTGCGCAAGAACTGAAGATGCTCGATTTTCACAAGCGACATCTCTCCGCTCTATGAGCTCTTGAAAAGATCCAAGAAGATCCGACGTTTTCGAGCCAAATCTTGTTCAGCGCTGAGGCCCAGCTCAAAGGGTATGTAAACAACCAAAATTGCCGCATTTGGCTCGAAGTGCAACGTGAAAAGATTCAAGAGCTGTCATTTCACCCAGAAGTAACACGGTTTTGTGTGGTTTGTGGGCTGGTGAAATCATCGGTCCATATTTCTTCAAAAATGATGCTGGTGAGAACGCAACCGTCAATCCGTCACTGACGACTGTTATCGCGCCATGATAACCGACTATTTGATGCCTGAAATTGAAGCTCGTGACCTCCGCGACATTTGGTTTCAACAAGACGACGCCACTTCCCACACATTGCATCAGTCAATGGATTTATTGAGAGAACACTTCGGTGAGCAGATATTTCAGGTTTTGGGTCGGTCGATTGGCCACCATGTTCCTGTGATATCACACCGTTATACTTTTCCTGTGGGGATATATAAAGTCCAAAGTCTATTCGTCTAGATCTAGAAATGGGTCACCCGTTACATTTTGTTTATCGTGGGTGGCTTCCTCTAACTTTTTTAAACTGGGAGGCTTCGGTAAATATGCATTGAAAATAATTGTAGCGAAATCCTTTTTATTTTGAGCCACCCTTATATGATCGTCTTTGTTGCGCTTTTGATACCCATTAAAGCGCAGTAGCCACAATCAAAGTCTATATAAAGTACGTTTTAGCCCAGCTAGAATGGATTTGGAATACCAACATACCAACAATGTGAATCTTTAATTTTGTGTACGTTTGCGGTAATTATGTCGAAAACAGAAAGGAAACCTCACTCAAATATGTTCAGATGTGTTGTTGCTGCTATTTGTGGTTGATTCTATGCCGTTCTTTTATGGTGTTTTTGTTGTAAAGCCGCTTACGCTTCAATGAAGATATTTTGCCGATGAATTAGCTTAATCAATCCTTTGGCACAGAAATGCTTTGATCTCTACACACACAAAAATAGATGGAATTGGTGGCAAACGACGAGAATGATGATTTCTGTTATTAAATTGGATTACAATATTTTCGAAAATCATAAGTGGAGATATTTTTACTAATACACTTAGACTACGCTAGTTGATGTTTTAGCGTAAAAAATTTTTTTCCTCATACAAAGCGCATTGTACTCTTAATCAAAACAACTGTCATTACACGGTCTCCCCATCAGAGCTTGTATGTTAAATGCGCAGTAGAGAAAAGAGCTTGTGCGTTCGCATCGAGTACCTCTCGATAACGTCAAATGCACAAATCAAATGTGTCCAAATCTTCGTCATCGTCATCTACATCAATAATAACAGCAAACAACAACAACAACTAACAATAAACTCGGACATCGTTCATAGCGAGCATTTTACGCTTTGTGCCCAACAAGATTTCGTGGAAACTTGCAACGTGCGATAATCAGAGAATTCAAATCGAAGCGGCAACGACAAGCGAAGTAGTTGATGATGGTGATGATGGAGCAGCCAACAGTGCTATTAATGTTCCAGTTGTCGTTATGGTCTTTCTCTGTTGTTGTGCTGTCTGATCGCATTTACACTTGAAATCATTCAAGTCACTCAACAGTCTCAATATTATCAATGTCACTGTCAACAGTGTTGCTCCAAATCAACGGAGATCACCTTTTATTGCGTAGCAAACAACAACAACTAGAAAAACATATATATACATACGCATAGTTATATAGTGCATTCAATCAACCATTCATTAAAGCTGAGGTGCTCCAGCATATACAATAATAAGAACATGATGTAAATACACAAACATACCATTACATATTGTGTTGCTATGGGAGTTTGTGTAATAAAAACATCATAGCGAAAGTGGATTGCAATCTCGATTCGATGTTGTTATTGATATTCCAGGAATACACTTAAATACGTTTTTCAAACTGAGTAAATGCAAAGATCTTTAGGTAGAGAAAATATGGTCAAAAAAGACAATACAAACTAAATTGAAATAAAATAGTATTAAATTTACAAAAATAAAATGAAACTAAAATTAAGTAAACTATAAAAAAGAAAAAAGAAAATAAAATAAATTAACATAAGCCAAAAGGGGTAAAAATAAATAATTTAAAATAAAGTATAATAAAGTAAGATATAATAATGACAAAAAATTAAAAACAGAATAATATTAAATAAATAAATGAAATGGTATATAAATTTAAAAAAAAAATTTTTTAAATAAAGGAAAATTTACAAAACGAAATGATATAAAACAAAATTCAAAATAAAAATAAAAATAATAATAAATAATACAAATTGAAAATAAATTAAAATTAAAACATATAATATAATAAAGTAAAAAAAAAATAAATAAACTAAAATAAAAAGCATAAAATAAACCTGTTTAAAATAAAATCAAATAAAATAAATAAAATTAAAGCAAATCAAAAAATAGTTAGAAAAATATAATAAGATAAGAAGATAAACTAAATAAAATTAAAATAAATAAATTAAAATCTAATAAAATAAAATAAAAAAGTAAATAAAACATTTTATTAAATCATTAGAAATATTAATAACAAAAATTAAAACAAAAATAAATAAATCATAACAAAAGAAAACAATAATTAAATTAACTTAATTTACATAAAACAAAATTAGTAAAAAAAATAAAAAAAGCACATTGAAACAAAATAAAATAATAACAAGAAAACAAATAATAAAAAAGCTAACAAAACATAAAATAAAATTAATTAAAATTAAATCTAACACAATATGTTGCACTATTTTTTTATACATATACAATCATATATTTTATTCAATCATTTCACTAAATCAAATATACATATTTAAATAGTATTTTGTGAAATTTTTATTCAAAAAATCGGAAAACTCAGCCATTGGTACCTCAGCCCCCTTGACGTCTTAATAGAAAATGCTTTCGCCGTGGACAGCATAACTCATTACTAGTTCATCGAAATAAAAAAACCAAAAATATTTCGTTAGTACATGGATAAATCTCGCTATTGGGCGAAGGAAAAAATTAAAATTTTTTTTGACAGATTTTGAACAAAAAACACATTTTTTGATCAAATTTTCGCCATGCATGGCCCCGAAAAAATTAGTTGTAATAAAAAAATAAAAATCCTTCACTCAGTGACTAGATAATGTTATTACAAAGATGTGTGCCAAATTTGAACAAAATCGAGAAATCGTGTCCACAGTCTTCAAAAATAGAGTTTTGAGATAAACGCGTTTAAAATTTCAATATGACGCAGTCGTGGACTGATGGGGGGAAATTCCAAAGGGTCTATCTCTTAGAATTTTACTCCGATCGATTTGAAATTTTAGGAGTATATTTTAAAACAAATTTTACAATTTCATAAAACAAAAAAATTTAAAAAAATTTCAAACCCTCCTAACTCTAATAACAAAATAACCTAAAATATAAAAAAATAAAATAAAATAATTTAAATAAAAAAATTTAATATAAAATTAAATTAAATTGATGAAATTTAAATAAAATTGAATAAAAAAAATTAAATACCTTAAAAAAATGAATTAAGTAAAATAAAATATGGAAAAAAATAAATAAAACGAAAGAAAAGAATATAAAATAAAGTAAAACAAAATGAAAAAAAAAAAAATAAAAATAGAGAAATAAAAATAAAATAAAATAAACTAAAATGAAAAAATAAAGTTAAAAAATAAAGTAATATGACGCAAAAAAGTAAAAAAGTAAATCAAAATAATATCGAATTAAATAAAAAAAAGAAACGAAATAATAAAATAAAAAATAAATAATATAAAATAGAGTGAAATATAAATATAAAAAAAATTTGGTAATATTAGAAAATTTTAATTTAAATTAAAGAAAATTGAGAGGGAAATAAAAATATATGAAATAAAATAAAGTATAATAGAATAAAAAGAAACAATGTCACAATAAATTGGGTATAATTATAGTAAACAAAACTAAATTAAATATATAATAACAAGAACATAACAGTGAAAATTATATTAAAATAATATAAAAACAAACTGGTATTTAATTAAATAAAAAAAGATAAAGTAAAATATGATAAATTAACATAAAAAAATAAAAATAAAATAAAATAAAGTGAATTAAAATAAATCCAGTAAAATATACTTTAAAAAATAATATTGAAAAATCTAAGTATTATTTCATTAAAAACGTCAAAAAAGTATGACAATAATTAAATCCTAATAAGATAGACTGAAATTAAATTAAATTAAGAAAAAAATAAAAATAAATAATCAAATAAAATGCAGTAATATACAAAAATTAAAACAAAATAAAATAAAACAAGAAAGAACTGCTTTCATGACCATATCAAATTTATTGCAAATTACAAAATTCGATTTTGATAATTTTCAGTGTCAATATCAACTTGAACTTATTTCCGTAGAGTACCAAATTTCACGCTTCTAGACTTTGTTTTTTAAAGGATTCTTAATCCAAATCTTCAAATTGTAAATATGCAATTCACAATTTTTTGTTGATAATACCAAATTTCACTCTCATAGACGCTTTTTTTTGGCAGATTTTTTACCCAAAACCTCATATCTGAACAAATCGGTTGTAGCGTTGCTATATTATATAGTATTCAAAAATGGATGATTTTCACTACCAATGTGCAGTTCACAATATGTGCGAAAAATACCAAATTTCATTCTCCTAAATGCCTTTTTTCACTGAGTTTTGACTAAAACCTAACATATGAGGAGCTATATGTTATTATCTTCCATTTTCAAGGATTTTCGGGATCACTGCTCATTATGTATGTATGTATAGTATACCAAATGTAGTATACCAAATTTCACGTTCTTACGTAATTTTTTGGCGGCTTTATGACCCAAAATATCAAAAATGAAAAATCGGTCGTATATATGCTATAGTGGTTGATATTTGGTTGAAATATTTCAAACAGACAGACGGACAGACAGAGAGACGAACATGGTTAAATCAACTCAGTTCATGATTCTGATACGATTGGTATAAATTTCGGTGGGTCTATCCCTTCTCTTTCTAGTACTTACATACTTCGACCAAAGTTAATATACCATTTCATGTACATGAAAGGTATAAAAATAAAATAAAACGTAAACAAATAAAATATCTTAGATAAATATAAAGTAAAGTACAATAAAATAACAAAATAATACAAAACAAAAAAAAATAATAAAATTAAGTTAAACAAAATTAAATCATATTGAATTAATAACATATAAAATAAAATATAATAAATTATAATTATAAAATAACATAAAAATTTATTAATTAAAATATATAAAAAAATCAAATTAAACAAGTTCTAAAAAAAATAAAAAATAAAAAAATAAAATTAAATAAAAAATTAAATAAATAATATAAATTAAAATAAAATATATCAAAAAAATAAAGTAAATTAAAATAAAATAAAACAAAAAAATAAAATAAATTAAAATAAAATAAAATGAAATGAAATAAATAAAAGAAAGCAAAATAAAATAGAATAAAACAAAAATAAATAAAATAAAATAAACGTAATAAAAAAAAAAATAAATTAAAATATAAAATAAAGTAAAATCAAATAGAAAAAATAAAATTAAAATAAATAAAAACAAATAAACTGAATAAAAAAATAAATAAAAATAATAAATAAAAATATAAAAAAAAATAAAATAAAAATAATAAAAATAAAAATAAATAAAATGAAAGAAGAAAAATAAGATAAAATAAAAAAAAATAAAAAAATAAACTGAAAAAAAAAATAAAAAATAAAAAAAATAAAAAAAAATTAACTTAAAAAAATAAAAATAAATAAATTTATATAAAATAAAATATAATAAAATAAAATAAAAAAAAATAAAATAAAATAAGTTAATTAAATTAAAATAAAATAATATGAAATGAAATAAATAAAATAAAATAAAATAAACTGAATAAAAAAATCTAAAAAAAAATATAAATATAAAAAAATAAAAAAAAAACATCACATATAATAAAAAAAAAATTAAATTAATAAAATAAAAATAAAATAAATAAAAAAATGAAATGAAATAAATAAAAGAAGGTAAAATAAAATGGAATAAAGTAAAAATTATAATAAAACAAACCGAATAAAAAAATAAAATAATAAAATTTATGATAATAAAAAAATAAAAAAAAATTATTAAAATTAAAATAAGATAAATAACATAAAATAAAACAAAATAAAATAAAATAAAACAAATTAAACTAAAATAAAATGAAATGAAATAAATAAAAGAAAGTAGAATAAAATAGAATAAAAAATAAAAATAAAATAAAATAAACTGACTAAAAAAAATTACAAAAAAAAAAAAAAAAAAATGAAAAAAAAAAAAAAAATTAAAAAAAATAAAATTAAAAAAATAAAAATAAATAAAATAAAACCAACTAAATTTTATAAAAATAAAATTAAATTAAATCGTATAAAATAAAATAGAAGTGATAATAAGTAAAGTTATTAAATTTTCAATTCCTTTTTGCATTTTTGTCGCAAATTTCCTTACGTTCATAAAACTGGGTTGCATGCTGCACAATTCAAACATTTACCAAAAACTATTAGAAATTGTGACAAGCATTTCCGCTGACATGCGTTAATATAGATTACAATTCCAGTGCTATTAAGGCAATCATTCGCAAATTGTTTAACAGCAACAGAGGCATTACTTACCAACACATACAAACAATATTCTATATATATGGAAGTCACTGCAAACTTCATGCACGTTCATTTCGCCCTACCGCCACCCTATACATTGAACGCCGCAAATTACCACTCAACCCACGTATAAGGGCAGCAATAGCAACAACAACAAAAGTAATAGCCAACAGTGACAGTAAACCACATATGTGTCAGCATTTATTCGCATCACTTTTGTAGCAACATGTTGTAATTGCAGTTGAAGACATTGTCCGACGCAATGGCGACATGTACACACATACGAACACAACTAGCCGGCCAGACGAATGGCCATGCAGGAGCAGGCAACTAAGCGTCAGATCATCAACAGCTGAGCACATGTGTAAGGATATGCTTATACGGGTATGTATGTATGCATGTCTGTCTATTTTGAGCCAACATCATCAGCAGCCACTGATGCATTCCCACAACAGTCCACTCAGCGACAATAAATAAACACCAAAAAATGGACTTGAAGCGACCGTTACAACGTCACAGCAATAGAACGTCACAGCATCAGCAGCATCACAAGCATCATTGCTACAAAAGCAAAACAGAAAAAAAAAAACATTTCATTCGTCTAAAATTTAGTAGTATTTTCTAATGTCATCCCCTCACATGACGTAATCGGTCGCCACACCTTCACTTATCTCGTCGCCTCTACGTTCGCCTCTGTGCTCCTACCGTTTTGTTTCTATTAAGCGAAAATTGTTGCCACAATTCATGAAACATTTTAGTGCGTTCATGGCACACATACCTACGAACAGACATACATACATACCCATGGTATGTACGTTGGTAATCCATGCTAGGCGCAGGAGTGTGAAAAATCCCAATGGTCTAACCAGTTACCCAATGTAGTTACAAAATTCACCAACAAAACATCAAGAGCAATTGCCCATCGCAAAACACTGTGTGCAGCGCCAGCAACAATTATGCACACATACACACATACACATATATAGATGCGAGTATATAAATGGAGTATAACATGAACCATGTCAGGCAGGCAGGCGAGCAGTGCTGCAACACACGTGACATACTCCGAGTCCTCTGGCCGAAATGACGAAATTGTGGCAACTGTGTAGTATTTTAGGCATTTGATGGAGAGGGCATGGAACGTGCAGGTAGTGCGTTGCAATGTTAGAATGCTAGCTAAAGCTAACAGCTTTGCATTGTTGGGGGTGGTGGCTATTACACATAGTCATAGAGGAGTACACACATATCTGCACACTCATATATGCATGTGCGTTTATGTATTCTTGTATGCAGCCAAAGTGGTTGATAGCTTGAAAAACTGTTTTTGCACAGACGTCAAAATGCATTGCGGTGTGACAGACCGCAAAATGCATCATCACCAACATGAGCGATGAATGTTTGCGTTGATGTGTCCATTTTTTTCCACTTCGTCTGACACAATTTTCTTTCTGCTGGTGTTGATTGTTTTTCCTACTTTTTTTGCTACCGTATATAGGGTCATACTTATAACATGTGAAGGACTATACAAATGAAAGTTAATTTAAGGAAATGTAGTTTTATGCTAAAAACTTGTGTGAAATTAAAGCTTTTGTATGAACAAATATCGAAATCTTCAAATTTGTTAAATCTTTAGAAATTTCATACAAAGAAATGATAGCAAGATTGAAATATGCGAGTCATACTAAAGGATACTATAGGAGGTTTTATACTGAAAATGTTTTTGTGAAGAAAATTTAGTAAAAAATTAATAGGAGGTATAGAAGTTTTCTTTTTTACCCGACCTACAAAAGAACGCTCAGCTGTCGTATTTTTAACTGGTTTATAACTTCTATTTTCTTTACAACATTGGTGGCTGTCAATTTATAAAGAAGTTTATTAATGAAATATGTTAGCGAAAAGCAAACGAAAATGAGTTATTCCGAAGAATCTTTGGCAAGTATATATACAGGGTTATCCATTTTGCGGTTTCGAAAATAAATGTAAATAAAAAAAATTTAAAATAATTTTTTTATGGAATTCCTTTTTTATTATAAAGTTTGAAACTGAGCATTATATGTGAAGCACTTCATCATTCAAATGACCGCCAAGTCCAATGTCCTAAAATCGAAAAATCTCGTTGGCCTATTGACAACACCAAGGCGAGAGTGTACGCGCCCGGGAAATTTCTCTCGCAACAAAGTCATACTCATTCGTGTTGTGAGGTATGTGAGACCATCATGTAGGAACCATATATTGTCCATGTCGTGTTCTTCAATAGCAAGCCAAAAAAGAGTTGGTTATCATATCATATCATCTTAACGCTCCGAACTGACAGTGACAGTCTCATCGTTTTCGTTTTCAAAGAAATAAGGTCCAAGCACACCTCCGAATAGAGACCATACCAGACAGTAAGTTTTTTGGGTCTTCGATTATTTGAGTACTCTCGGAGCGCAAATGCGACAATTTGGTTTAGTTACGTATCCACCGAGAGAGAAATGTACGTCGTGTAGATACATTCCTCTCCTCGGCTACACTTTCACTTACAGTAGTGATATTTGATGTGGAACAAGAAACACTATGATGTACAGGCCTTATAATATCTGTAACCGATCTGACGTCTTCACATTCATTATGTGCACCATAATATCCTCTTAAAGCAGGATACGTGGCCGGTTATTAAGCGATTCATTTTCAAAAATACCCGACATTAAATTAAAATAAATCGCTTTTGGTTTGACAGTTGAGTTTGACAGATGTCAAAACACAAGCCTGCACTTTCGAAACCACTAAATGGATAACGCTTTTATTTAGTCCGTTTTTTCTTGAATTCTGAAAAATAATTTATATTTTATTTTATATTTTTTTAAAAAGTCACGGGATGCCATTTTATTTACTGTACCAGTTTAAAGTATCACTGAATTTTGAAATTCGAAACAAATTGATGCTTGGTGAGAAATTCTCTCTCACGCACTACTTTACAAAACTGTTAGTCAGTCTGGGTATTGGTTAGCGGTTTCAACTAAAACCGTAAGTTGCTTATTTTTTGTTGCTGTTTTCCATGTTAGCCGTGAACTTACCTTCTTTTTGCAGGTCGATTGCAATTGTAAACCGTCTATATATATATATCAAGAAATTTGCAAGAGATTACGAAACAAATATATCTTCACATCTTTTGAGAAAAAAAAATTGAAGAGAGAGGATGTGAGGAGTTAAAGCTTTTTTCAATCGTTTAATGCCTTCAATTCAAGCAAGGCACGTTAAGTCTAGCCTAGGTGACTATAGAACTATAGAATCTTACACAAAGGAAATGCGAGTTCGAATAATCGTGAATCTATATTACGAGGGAGAAGAGGGCTCAGAACACCTAAATTAGTTTTGATAGAGCTTCGTGACAATACTGGAGCCTTTTGAATCGCCTACGACTGGGGAACCTCTGCATCATCAGTAACTAATCTATTACCATATACACTGATCTTCAGATCTCAACATTGCAAAAGCACGTCGAAAGTGGTAATAAAATGTAAAAACCCTGCAAATAGACTTTCTAGGAAAAACAGTACTATCGTGATCTGATTACCGGGGCATACAGATCTACTGGGCAACTGCACGGAGGACTAGCTTTCGAGATAAGCAAGCATCCTAACCAACACGAAATCTCCACAAGATGCAGGTATACCTCTAACCGTGGCAAAATATATGCTAAGACTGGCCTTCACTAAAGAGACTAATCGCAAGTTGGCGTAATGAAATTACATATATGTAACGTGATGAAGCACGCCTCGCTCATCTAACAACGGTAAGCATGAAAAATCTCACAGCATCTACCAAGACGGGTCAAATTACCCATTTTAAAGTTTTTGTCATAGTTTCTTAAAAATGAGATAATCACTATATTTATTTTATTAAAAAATATGTGGAATTTATTTTTCAATATTTTCTCCTCAAGAGGCGGTTTATGCGATCAGAACGCATGTTTTGGTTCAAACTCATGCAAAATGTATAGATATTGATGGAGAATATTTTGAAAAACAACAAAGCGATATTCGATGATTAATATTTGTTTTTGTACTCTAAACCCTATAAGGGATCTCTCGTACCGATAAGATTTTGCAAAAATGCTAAATACATGAAATCGAAATCGCCAAGACGGACTGCTCACATTTTCTTCAATAAGTTTGTCCTGGCTGGAAGGACATCATGAATTTTATACAGAGAAATAATCGCAGAAAAAGTCTCTAGCCAATATTTTTATTCGAATAGAATGAAGAGCTCATCGAAGATTTTCTAAATTTGCGATTCAAATGAATAATATGAAACAGGAATGCATGAAGTATTTGTAGGTTTAGTGCTAAGCATACTATATGGCAGAGGCATTTGAGAAGGTGATAAGGATTATACCACCTCCTCAAATACCTCTGTCAATATTCCAATGGGCAAAAATTCCAGGCTTTACGATGGTAGCCACATGAACTTAACTCATTGGGAGACCGATAACTTTAAGCGAATGGAAAAAAATCGGACTACCATCACATATAGCTGCCATACACCGATTTGTTCAGATATGAGTCTTTGGTCAAAACTCAGTCGAAAAAGCATCTCGGAGCGTGAAATTTGATTTCCTACACAAATAAATTATAGTAGACATAGGTACATAGGTAAATCAACGAAATCGGACTACTAAAGGGTATTTTAATAGGGATGATATGATTGCCAAGTGTCGTTTTGGCCATTTTTAATATGTCACGATCTGTCCTTTTTTTCATTGTACTCAGTAATGTTTACAATTTCATCATAGCAAGATACAAGCAAGAACAACGTTTACAAATTATTCAATATTATTGTCAAAATAATCGTTCTGCGATTGCAACTTTTCTTGCGCTTTTGCCATTTTATGGTCGTAATAATCGTCCACCTGTGCTCGCTATTCGTCGAATTGTTGAAATTTTTGAGCGTACAATTTCTTTACATAATGTTCAAGTGCCAATAAGACAAACAACCGGTCTAAGTAATGAAAATATTGCTGCCGTTCAGACAAGTGTTGCTGAAGGCCGCAATTTCTCGATTCCAAGACGTTCTCAAGAATTGGGAATGTCTCAAACCACAACCTGGCAGATTTTGTGAAAGGAATTCGCTTGAATACATATGCAATTGTTCTCACTCAAGAACTGAAGCCATAGGACCAACATAAGCGTCGTGAATTTGCTGAAATTGCCTTGGAACAACTTGAAAACGATAAAAAAAAATTTTAAGAAACACATATTCTCCGATGAGGCTCACTTTTATCTGAGTGGTTTGGTAAATAAACAAAACTCTCGATTCTGGTGCGAAGATCCACAAGTTATTCATGAACAAAAACTAAATTCACCTAAATTAACAGCTTGGTGTGGTTTTTAGTCTGCCAGAATCATCGGTCCATACTTCTTTCAAAATAAAGCTGGTAGCACCGTTAGCACCGTTTAATGGCCACAATTGGAAGAAGTTGATCTTAACAACATCTGGTTCCAACAAGACGGGTCTACGTATCACACAGCACGTGCAACAACCGAATTATTGCGAGAAAGGTTTGGAGATTCGATTACTTCAAGAAATTGTAACATTAAATGACCTACACGAAGTTGCGATTTAACATCAATAGACTACTTCTTGTGCGATTATTTGAAGTCACTGGTCTTTAGCAATAAACCGGACTCTCTTAAAGCTTTCAAAGTCAATATTGAAGGACGTGCTATTCATGACATACGGCTTAATTTAGTGGAAAAAGTGCTCAAAAATTGGGTTAATCGAATTGGTTCCTGCAAAAGAAGTCTTGGAAGCCACTTGAATGATGTTATTTTAGAAGAACTTAATTGTATCGACTGTACCTCACATAAAAAAAAAAAAATTTGAATTTCCCTAACAATTAGGGTGTTTTTCAAAAGAGAAATCATGTCACTCTTATTGAAAACCCCTATATATCATATAGCCTCCATACACACGTTTTGTACAAATATGAGTTTGGGGTCCAAAATCCGCTAAAATTCCTCCAAAATCGTGAAACTTGGTATTCAATAGACTCAAAGTCCAGTTTATATACCCATTGAAAATCATCGAAATCGAATGTGATGTGTTCATGAAAGGTGGAGGTACGGCATGGCAAATACAGCTCTTCTTTCTTGTTAATTTTATTTTTATTTTTATTCTGATCTCATTTAATGCTTATCTTCTTCTATTTTGTTTTATTTTATTTTATATGGTTATATAAATTTAATTTTCATTTTTATTTTTACTTTTAAATAATTTAATTTTATTATGTTTTATTTAATTTTATTTTATTTTATTTATTTTTAAATATATATATTTTTTTTGTTTTATTTGAATTTTTGTTGCTTTATTTAATTTTTTTTTTTTTGTTTTATTTAAACTTATATTATTTTATTTTGCTTTCATTTTTCAGTCGCTTCCGCACTGCCAAAACAAACCTGTCCGTGGCAATCTTATTCAAAATTCACAAATGTCATTTCAAGTCGAAACCTGAGCATTGACGTGTTGCTCGGATGCACTAGCGGCAGCGTAAAATAACTGACAGCTACCGAAAATTCGGTAGCGCACAAATTCCATTCCACTAAACACTTCATTTCGTGTCTGTTTAATGAAAGGGAACAATTTGTTGTGAAAAGGATTGAATTAAGCACGAAAAGCAAGTTAAGAATGAAATTAAACAAAGGCCGATTAAATGATTTGATGAAGATTCTTGGCCTTGCAGTAGTCAATTACGTAGCTACCTACCTTCGTTTGTATGTATAATGCTATAATTAATTATATTCATAAATATTGCAAATTTTTTCAACTTCAATAAAGAGTAAGCATCTAATTACTGGCAAACTTTTGCTGCCGGAGGATTGAATTTTTGAAATCCGGAAAGAAACTTACCTGCAAATATACAAGAGAAGTTTGTAATTATTAGTAAGAATTTGTTAATAAAATTTTATATTAAAACTAAAAGTTAATAATATTTGAAATATTAAGTATATTTTAAAAACTTTTTATTCGAAGATAATTTCATTAAATTTTAGAGGTTTTTCAGTAGTCCTTTTTATATAAAATATGTAAAATTTCGAAATATTTTCTTCCGTTCTCGACATTTTTTAATGGCAAAAATAACTAAATAAATAGAAATAAATAGCTATTTCAAGGTTCCTTATTTTTTAAAGAAAAAAGTACAGAAAATTCAAATTCAAGGGGGTATGTTTATTATCGTTCGAAAGAACATTCTTTAGCATTTATTTTTTGAAGATTATCTCTTTCAAATATTGCCCGCGGCTACGTCTCAGATGGTCCATCCGTTGAGTCCAATTTTCGATGACTCGTTCGAGCATTTCGACTGGTAACTGGCGAATGACACGCGGGATGTTTTGCTCCAAGGCCTCAATCGAAGCGATATTGTCCGCATATACTTTAGACTTTACATATCCACACAGGAAAAAGTCTAACGGTGTAATATCACACGATCTTGGTGGCCAATCGACCGTCCCTAAACGTGAAGTTTTCTGTCCACCGAAGTGTTCTCTAAATAAATCCATTAATTGACAGGATGTGTGTGAAGTGGCGCTGTCTTGTTGAAACCAAATGTTACAGAGATCATCAGCATCAATTTCAGACATCAAATAGTCGGTTATCATGGCGCGGTAACGGTCGCCATTGACGGTTACGTTCTCACCGGCATCATTTTTGAAGAAATATGGACCGATGATTCCACCGGCCCACAAACCACACTAAATCGTTGTTTTTTCTGGATGCAATGGCAGATCTTGAATTTTTTTAGGTTGCTCTTCATCCCAACTGCGGCAATTTTGCTTGTTTACAAAATTTGGCTGAACAAAATTTGGCTCGAAAACGTCGGATCTTCTTGGAACTTTTCAAGAGCCCATAGAGCGAGGCGATGTCGCTTGAGAAGGTCGAACGTGAAATGCGCCAAGTTGTTCCATACGTCAGTCCGAGTTGCTGCGAACGGTGCCGAATCGACTCTCCACGGTCTTCATGTACACTCTTAGCTACGGCCGCTATATTTTCCTCACTGCGTGCCGGACGTGGCCTATTCGATCGAATATTATCCAATAATGAACGCTGGGTCTCAAGATGGGTGATGGTGTTTCGAATAGTACGCTCTGTAGGCCGATTATGTTGACCATAAGTTGAGCGAAGTGCGTGAACGTGAATTTTCGTAATAAAGTTGGCTGTTTTGTAAACGTTGCTCAGACTAGGTCTTTCCATGATGAAATGCCAAACAATACTGAACAAAAATAACATGACAGCTTTACACGAATCACGCGTGATCTGTAAAAGAAGGCTATTGAAAAAAGTACCTGTACTTGGAAAGCCCTTTAAATTCAAAATATTTAGAATTATACATTTCTCGACTACAAAAACACAGTTTTGAAAAGAAGGTGCTAGGTTTCCGGTACTCCGTTAAAGAGAACGAAGCGCTATCTACACAGATTTCAAACAAGAAGAAGAATGCGATATATACGAGAATTTGTGCCTTAATATTCTCCACATGTATTTTTGAACTTCAAAGAAAGTAAGTTCGAAAAATATCTTCAGAATATCAAGGAATTATAATTATTTTCAACTCTCTCCCTTCATTAACGGAATCCCATCCATTGTCCATATGTAAATGTGCATTTTGGCGTGAATTGTGTCTATACGAATCAATGTTTCTTCACATCAAAAGTCATTAGAGCCCATAAGTATGTACATGTACATATATATTTGGAGCTCGACGAGGAGCAGAGCAGAAATCTCAGCGTCAAATGATCAAATTACCTACTTTTCGATTGAATTTAAATTCATTTTTATTCTGCTTTTACATTAAATTCGCCACAAGCATATATGTAGATGGCGGAGTAATATGATTAAAATATATGTACATATGTATGTATGCAGGTTTGCATATGTACATATATATACGTTTAAAGCAATTTTGAATTTTATTGATTTTTACGGATTTTAATGTCCGGGCACTCACTCGCCTGCGCTTGTCGATACTCCCTTGCGACGTTGAGGTTTTTGTATGTTTGTATGTGAGAAACGTGTGTGTTTTTGTAGCTAAGAGTGTTTGTCTGCTCGTATTTTCGCACATTTAAACGCCAGAGCTTTCCATGACCTTATACGCCCTTACCCTCTCTCCCTTACACTCTCACTCCCTCACTTCTTCATTTATTCACTTCATGTGCGGCTGAGAGTGTTGCAATAACGTTGTTTTCGGTCTTTGCCTTTGACTCGGCTCAACAAGTGGTTATCATTTGTATAAACGGGCAACGGGCGTACTTGAACTCCATAATACTGGCACGACACACAAGCACAAACATGTCGCGTCTCTGCCAACCTGACTGCTTGCTTGTTGCTTGCCTTGTGCCTTGTGGTAGTCTTGCCAAGCAGACCGACGACCGCCAGCCAGCCAGCCAGCCAATCGACATGCTCTACTCAGCCAACCAGCCAGCCGACGTGGAACTCTATATGGTTGTGGTGTGGGCAATCTAGACTTGGCACAGACAACGAGCGCAGAAGTCACCCGCAACATTACCGTCTACGACGCACATTAAAAACGCTGAAAAAGTGTGCTCGTTAGCTTAGTAGTGTAAGTGTGTGTGTGGGTGTGCGTGTGTGCCTGATTGTGTTGAAGAAAGAAAATTCGTAATATAAGGAAAAAAATTTTTGTACGGAATCCCTATATTGCTTCAATGCTACTTTGCTTTCGCTTTGCAAGCCGGCTGGTTTACGTGGGTTTCAACTGCTGTCGCCTGCTGCTGTTGCTGCTGCGGCAGTTGCTATTATCCCTATTTTGCTTGGCAAGTGGTAAGTGGCACAAGTGTCCTTGCCCTAGTCCTACTTTGGTCCGACTAAACGAGCGCACAAACAAAAAGCTGTGGGAAAATGTGTGGAAGAAGGCACAAAAAAAGGCCAACGAAACGCACGGCAAAGTGAAAAAGTGAAAGCCCATGAGCTGAGCCATGGCTTCCGCCTATGAAAGCATTACATATTTACACTGTGTATATGCATGCATGTATGTACATACATACATATAATTGGTGCAAAAAAGCAAGTAGATAATTTTTCATTTTTTATTTGCTCGTACATACAAGTCCATACATATTTACACTAAGCTACGCGCTTCAACAGCTGTTCGGTTGACTAACTCATGACCTAAGCCTATTTGTTAGTTTTTCTCTTTCACTTGATTTTCTATTTTGCATGCTTTATCTTTATGTGTATGTATGTGCTTACAACTCTATGAGCTTGAAGCTGATAAAAAAAAAAAACAAATCGCACAAATGAAGCGTTGAGTGGAATTTTATTGCTACGCCGACGGCTTTCGAGTATTTAACGCTGCTCTTTACATTGCATTTGTTGCTGTTGTTGTTGATGTCACCTCATCAATCAATCAACGCTGGCACGCCAGTGAACTAGAAAGGTTTTTTTTCGTTTTTTTCTTCTCGCAAAATCATCTAACTGAGTGAGTCATTTAGTAACTATCTAGTATTCATTCGATTTGTTTTGATTTATCGTGGCAAATTATTTGAGTGTAGGAGCGACATCTGTTGGGGAAAACTTTTTATTTGACTGACATAAAGGCGCTATGTCAAATTAAAATTAAATTCTTTTACAATTGCGCCAAATCTTATCTCTTCTCCTTCTCAATAATAATTTTTAGAATTCGTTATATGCAGGATGAGGTCATGTAGTTCACACAAGGTTTTGACTGTCATTCAGCTGGGAGTGATCAGAAACACTCTCTTACATATAGTTCAATCACCTCACGACTTCCGGTTTTATGCCAAATAGACTCAGGTTAGCCAACAAGAATCCACGTCGAGGTGAAGTTAATGAGTATAGAAGTCCCCTGTGAAAGTGAGTGGCGTTTGGGACCTATCAGGAAGAAATTCTGCTTAAATGAAAAATTGAATTAATGAGAGACCTCCCTTTTGATGACGACTCCTACAAACGCTTAAGGAAAGTTCCGCTGCACAGCTGATTGGTTTCCTTACAAAAATTGAAGCTGACACCAACACTGTTCAAAAAGTGCGATGGACGATACAGAGATGGCAGCAGGTAGGTTCTTGCGACTTTTATGTTACTACAGCGGCTATGTAAATGAACACTAATTTGGTATGTGCCGTGGCAGAAAAACTCCCTCGCCGAATCTTGGCATTCGTCCCTATGGATGAACGCCTCTCCACAATCCGCTTCAAAGCAAAGTTCTTCAACGTATAGCTGATTTGATAAAAAAAGGACCATGTGACCAAAGACGCTGTCTACGAGTGCGTAGAATGATCGTTTGAGTGTTGTTCCTGATGTCCAAATCATGATTCGCGATATCAACGCCAGGGTGGACAAAGAAGGCAACTTCGGAAAATTCAAGCTACATGGAAAATGGATTGAGACTGATCGGTTTGAAACTATGATTGTCTGCAGCACTCGATTAAAGCATAAGAGAATCCATTAAGCTACTTGGTTACCTCCAGCTCGAAAATCTCGCACAAATTATGCTATGGTAGACGGAAGATTTGTATCCAGTGTTCTAGATGTTTGTACGTTCCGTGGACGTAACATCTACTCGGAGCACTATCATACGGAAGCAAATAAACGAATGCACCTCTGTATAGCAAGCGCAAGAGAGATTCAACGTCAAAGATGTAATCACAGCAGATAGCCAGCCTGTATCTAGTCGACTTGCACTCCTGCCCTTTGGTCGCACTCACCATCAACTCGATATAAGGGAAATGTGGAACGAAACTTCAAGCTTCTTACACACAGCCGTCAATGCAACTATGGCCGACACTGGTTATGCTCGAAAATTCTAAGAGAAAAAGCAGCGAATTATCGAAAGCTTCAAGTCCGTAGCATACTCATGTAGGAAGCGAGGTAATTTGGAGACCGATGACAGAGCTATTCTGAGTTTGTGGAGAGAACTCTTCTTTAGACTGCTAAATGGAAATGAAATTGCAATACTACGAGATGGAGAACCAGAATCATCAATGGAATAGGCAATCCGTTGCTGGACCATGACGAAGTACGAATGCCGATGACCCGAGCATTTCGACTTGTAACTGGCGAATGACACGCGGGATGTTTTGATCCAAGATTTGAATAGAAGCGGGATTGTCTGCATAGACTTTAGACTTTACTTATCCACACAGGAAAAAGTCTAACGGTGTGATATCACTTGTGATCGACCGGCCCAAAACGTGAAATTATCTTCTGACCGAAGTGTTCTCTTAATAAATCCATTGATTGATGCGATGTGTGGGAAGTGGCGCCGTCTTCTTGAAACCAAACGTTGCGGAGATCACGAGCTTCAATTTCAGGTATCAAATAGTCGGTTATCATGGCATGATAACGGTCGCCATTGACGGTTACGTTCTCACCGGCATCATTTTTGAAGAAATATGGACCGATGATTCCACCGGCCTACAAACCACACCAAACCGCTAGTTTTTTTTTTGATGAAATGGTAGCTCTTGAATCTCTTCACGTTGCTCTTCGTCCCAAATGTGCCAATTTTGCTTGTTCACATACCCATTGAGCCAAAAATGGGCCACATAGTTGAACAAAATTTGGCTCGAAAACGTCGGATCTTCTTGGAACTTTTCAAGAGCCCATAGAGCGAAGCGATGTCGCTTGGGAAGGTCGAGCGGCTTCAGTTCTTGCACAAGCTGTATTTTGTGCGCTTTCAATTTAAATCTTGACGTAAAATGCGTCAAGTCGTTCCATACGTCAGTTCGAGTTGCTGCGAACAGCGCCGAATCAACTCTCCGCGGTCTTCGTGTACACTCTCAGCTATGCCCGCTATATTTTCTTCACTGCGTGCTGGACGTGGTCTATTCGGTCGAATATTATCCAATAATGAATTTTGGGTCTCAAGATGGGTGATGGTGTTGCAAATAGTACGCTCAGTAGGCCGATTATATTGACCATAAGTTGAGCAAAGCACGCGAAACACATTCTTTACTGAACGTGAATTTTCTTAATAAAGTTGAGAGATTTGTAAATGTTGTTCAGGCGTAAGTCTTTCCATAATAAAATGCCAAACAATACTCTACAAAACCTGACACGACTCACGTGATCTGTCAAAAAAGGCTATTGAAAAAATCCCTCTACTTTAATTACCCTATATAAGCATTATTTTTTACTTGATAAACTAAAAACCAGAATTCGTCGAAAAATCCATAGAATGATTTTGGACGATCGCAGAATGAGGTGAATGTGCATTGCGTGAGATAGCTGTCAACATGCCTGAAATTCATAAGCCTAAAAAAGATTCGGATCGAATGAAGACCACATCATAAAAACAAACGCCTTTTTTGAGGGCCTTGGAGGGAATACCAAAATTTGAAAAACGCTGGACTGAATGTATAGATCTAAGGAGATTGTGTAGAGAAATATAGCGCTTATTTGCCGAAAAATATATATTTTATTAAAAAGTCACTGACTTTTCAAATCACCATCGTATTTTTAGAGATCAATCAACCTCTGCACAAGCTCAACCAATCTTAAATCTTTCGAAGTTTATCAAGCAAGCGACTTGAGACAGCTGAGTCGTCCGCCGTGAAAGGCTTCGCTGTGTGTCGTGTTTTTAGAGATCAATCAACCTCTGCAGAAGTTCAACCAGTCTTAAATCTTTAGAAGTTTATCAAGCTTGCGACTTGAGACAGCTGAGTCGTCCGCCGTGAAAGGCTTCGCTGTGTTCTCTCAGGGGTCATGATTTTAAGTGCTTTCCTATATGCTGAGCTTCGAGCTCTGCTGTAGCAAACCGTTAATCAATAAAAGGTTAATGATTTATCCGATTATTAAGTAAATATGTATTTAACTTCTATTAGCTGAGAGGCGATTCCACCAAGCTATCACTCAAAATACTTAGACTCCAAAGATCAAACGCAACTGGCAGGTCTTCATATCAATCATACTTGAACTTTTTTTTCGAATTTGTGCTTGAAATAAAAGTTGTAGGGCTTAAACACGCTTATGAACCGCAAACACCTTCTCTTATCACCACAATCGCTGATGCTGGGCATTGAATAAAAGAGTTTACGCATACACATGCATACATACAAACATACCTATACTTATATAAGAATATGAACAATTGTTTGTGTCATGTGATACCAGAATCTGACATATCTGTCATAGCATCTTTTTGTGTGAACGCCCGCCCGCCCGAAGGCACAAACCAATAGTTCAACCACAAGCACAAGTCTTTGCGTGAGGTGGGAGGGAGTGTGGTGCGTATGCTTTAACAACATTCCGCAAATGTATTGAATCGCGCGGCAAATGTGAAGCGACGTCGTCGTCGTCATCGTCAGCGTTTGGTATATATATATGTGCATATATACATCCACTTACACAATGTGCCCAGCATAGTCACTTCACACACTTCAATGATGGATCAAAGAGACAACAAGTTTCGCAGCATACGCGTCTGGTGATGTATTTACAAGAGGGCGCGTTTGCTAGGTATGTGTGTATTAGGGTCGTTTAGCAGTGGGGAAGGTAACTTAGAACGGAGGTTTCGGATTTTGCTTCAGACGAGACAAGACCAGTGGCATGGAGAATGGGTCCATGGGTAGAAGCCCACGGAAGTTGGGAAATTTTTTTACTGTCATTCAGGGAATGAGCGGAATCGATTATTTCACATATTTAAAAAATAGCTCACAACTTCTGGTCGAAGACCAAGTGTCCTCTGGATAGCCAACAAACACTCGTTTGGAGTAAATTCCCTGTGATTTGGCGTAGTGTTTGGGACCCTATCTCATAAAAAGTCTGCTCTAACGAAAAAATAAAAACATTTTGAAGGGAACCTTCCTTTTGTTAAGAACCCCTTCATAATAGATTATCCGCTGTGGATGTACTAGACCTTGATCATGTAAAACAATTAGAAAACTTGGACTTTTCAGAGCGGAAGTCTCTGTCTAGCGACGCATAATGAAGAAACGCGTCGCTAGAGACGAAACGATAGGGCGAAGTTGGAACATATCTATGCGTCAAGTATTCAGTATCGGCGACGTAAAATATATTGAAAACTGCGCCTTTTCGGTGAGAATTTCAAGTTTCTTGGCTTATAGATTAGTATCTCAATGGAGTGAGCTTAGCAGATGTAAAATACAAATCAAAAACTTCGATCTTTCGGTGTAAAAGCCAGGTTAATATCTATCTTTCATCTCTTTCTTTCTAATTAAAGGCGAGACTAGCTCAGTTCGTAACCAATATATGAACAACTCTGCTCCGAAGATTTCTTAGGAGAATGACTAATTTATGCTCCCTTTCGAAGTTCTTTCCAACGAGGACAAGTTAAATATCCTGAGCCTAGAGACAGCGCCTGCAAAAACCGAATAGGAAACAGAATGTAATGCGAACCGGCAGGTGATAGGTTTGCTATCTGTTTAGACCAACTTCTTAAAAGGCTCATCCCAATTTGGTAGTACCTCGGTAAGGAAATTCAGGATCTCCGAATGAATTTATGAAACCAAAGTTTTACTTTCTCATAAAAATCCACCAGACCACCGGAGATAGCTTAAGACTACGAAGTCGAGTCTACGTTTAACTGAAGTCGAAGATGACAGCGCTTGGACGACGGAGCCGAAGTTGGTATTCATTTCTGAACTTGCACTACCTCTGCAGGGAATGTATGTATATAAGTTCAAGACAAATTAAGTTAACCTTAGCCGATTACAACCCTAATTCAAATGTAGCTATGTAAACGAGTCTCTTCGCGCTATTGTATGTTTGCGTCGTGCCATGGCGTGGCACGTCGTGTCGCGTCGCGTTGCATCACACAACAAAGCGAATTGGTGTCCAATTCATAATTCACGCTCGCCTCTCGTTTTGACGTGAATACTCAGGTTTTGATTGACGATCACGTTATTGTGGATTTATGTGTATGAAAATATTGTTTGCACTGGACGAATTTGAGTCAGTTGGTTATACGAGTATACGTACATAGTGCCATCGTAAGCTGGTCGATTTAAGTGTATCTCCTGTACAAACATACATAAATTTCGTCTGCTTTTTCACTTGGTGTGAATTGATTGTGTGCAGCTTGCTGGTTACCAGTTGTTATTGCTATTGTAATTTGTTGGTTTGATAAGTAAAAGCAAAAGAGCTCTCTCGCTTGTCTATAATGTACTTACGTAAGTACGTTTGTATGTATGTATGCCGGTCTGTATGTAACTCTTGATTTATTGCCAATTAATCAAATTAAAGTGTCATAATTTGTGTTGAGTGAGCCTAGTAATTGCGGTTAATTTCGAAAATTCAGGTAAAACTTAATAAGGCGTTTCGCGTAAAGCGTGAGTTGTATTGTTTGAAGATTTAAGGTGTTTAACCTTTTAATGTGGCTTGTTTGTGATTGTTGTTGTTTTTGCTAAATATGTGAGCAATAAATTGGTGAATCTTATACATATTTATTTTTTGGTTTCACATGCAAACCTCTCTTTGGTAGTGGAAAACCTGAGCTTCGTCCGATTCATATATTTTTCTCTAGATACTCTTTGTTGTAGAGTCACAGTTTTGTTCCATTGAGCTCTCTCCCACGCTACATTCTTACATTCTTAATCCACAATTAAATAGTCGCAAGCAAAGATACTCAAGTTGCTCTTTTAGTTATTTCAATGTCGGTGTTTTTCTTGAACAACTCATTGTTCCAGTCTCCGCGGCATTCGCGACGAAAGTTGCGGCGAAACCTTTTCTTCGAAAACCTTTAAGATCATAATATCGACAGCTCTCAGCATCCATATATTTTATCAGAGACACTAAGTGATGCCAGGGCAGTTGATATTTCCAACGCAGTGAAGGGCTTCTTCTTTCTCTGTTTCCATCAGCGGTTATTGCATCGAAGCTGGAGTGTTTCATATCTCCGGAAGAGATGAGGACCATCGGCTCTCTAGATGCTCTCTTTTAATGCGAAATCATCCGATTTCATCATCGTCTCATCACATTTCTGCTCCATATCAGTAATTCAAGAGGGAGTAGAGTTTGTTCTTTATTCGTCGAGAGAGCAATTTAGTTTTCAATGGCAAGACTCAGTTCAAGGCAGTACCTTTTCGCAAGAATGGTTCTAAGTTAAATTTCAAGGCTGGAATTGATATTTATGTTGATAATAGTCACCAAGTAGACGTAATCCTCTACGACTTAAAAGTTGTGGCTGTAAACCTTCCACCGTGGTGGGATATTTGTTACGGCTTTGTTAATAGATTTTCGATTCGCAGCTTGATTAATTTAATGGTGTCGGAATATGGTATTGCAAACAACCATACTACGGGTCTTGGTTGAATTGATCAACCTTAGTCCAGTTTTGAAGGTGTCAACAAGTAGGCTGAATTTTTCGGCTATTTTACCAAAGATACCTTCTTGGCATCGTCTTGGGTCCTGTGCAATTAAGTGCGCACCAGGTGCAGAAGACATCTTTGGCCACATAGTTCCTTACCTACCATGGAGCCAATAGCGATTTTGGTTATTGCATGGAAGATATCGTTCATCCTTGTAAGATCTATCGCATTTCATGGACGGTTGTTATGCCAGTCTTTGTAAATACCAAGTCGTTAATCAGTTTAGCAGCACCATATTCATAACTAAAAATTTGGACATTCCAGGAGCGTGCTTCAATTCAAAGTCTTTATTACGTTTTCCATGCTCGTCATCAGAATTGGAAGTTCTCATCTGAGGCTGTTGTTGTGTTTTTATTGATGCTGAACTTTCTGGTCCCCAAGTCCAGCACATAACTTCGCTATTATTTATTTAGCGAGCTGTTCTCTTCAAGACCCACACACGCTCCCAGACGAACCTCTGGTGAATAAACTTTGCAGACAGACACTAGTGAACCCTTAAATCGAAAATTTCGGAATGATTTCACTAAAGCTTTCTATCTTTTAGTCGTAGCACACGAAGCGGCAAGAGTTGCTCCCGTTTACAGGGTGCGCGACAAGGACGCAAGACCTGTGACTCTAACTATATACCCGAAAGCAAATTTTATCCTTTAATACACATATACTAGTACACTCTTTCAGCTTTTTGATGCTCAAAGTACTGTTGAAGAAAACAATAACTCCAACCTCGACGAAATTAATCAGAGAAAGGAGAGAGAGAGAGAGAGAGAGGGAACCAGAGATATTTCATTGCGAGAGCTACGCTAATGGGTGCGTTTCAATCACTGATATGAGAAATTCTATGTTACGAAATTCGTCACTTCTGAAATGATGTGGACACAATTCAATCACATATTAAAAAACATTACGTACATATGTAATGTCTATTATGTCTGTTAAAGTCGGTTGCCGAGTTTTCTCTCGTATAATCAAGTCTCTTATATTGCTTCCAAAGACAATATTTTCACAGAGATTCTGGAAAAATTACAGAATCACCCATTCCACGTACCTGCCCTCAAATCATCCTCATTTCTATAAGCTTCTGTTTTCGGGGATTCTAAATGATTCTAAGCGGATATTGTTTGTGTTGGCAGGACAGTATACGAGCACTCTCATATTAGTCTGTGACAAAAGGTTTTTTTATCAGTAGATATTTGAATTCCAAGATATTAAAAGGTTGATAGAACTGAGAACGCTTTGCAACGAACTTTTAAAATTTTCTCACAAAACTACATACTCCTGCGGACATATATACCACAAAATTCCACTTACTAGCCAATCTCCAACTGACAGTTGCTTGAATGATACCAGAAAGCCAGAGAAAGAAAGAGAGAGAGAGAGAATGTGTGAATGAATGTGAGCTATGATGAAGCTTAAATAATTCATACTATGAAAGATGAAATGACAAAATGATTGAAAGGTGAATTCAATGTGTAAAAATTATTAGGAAAATAATTGAAAATATGGGAATGAAGTATGAAAAAGGAATTGTGAAAAACGTCAGATGAGAATGAGGAAAAAACAAATTGCAGAGAGAGTAAGAAAGAGAGAGACGCCATCGCAATACCCAATAGACGCCAAATACTTACAGCAAAGAAAAAGATTGCCGAGCGGAAAGCAGGTTGATGGCCGATACTTGACAGATGACGAATGAGTAACGGTAAATGATGTGCCATGCAGACGACAAATGGACATGAGTGATGGAGTGAGTTGAGATGTTGCTGGAGAACAGTTTGACGAACAACAGTAGACTGTTTTGGCTGAACGAAAGGTTGCGTTGATGAAATGACTTCAGCAGCGTCTAGAGCAGCAGACGGATGAATGAGTGGTTGGTTGGAAGGAAGAGGGAAAGGTGGGAGGGAAGAGTGAAAGATGGTAAGGACGAGTGAAAGGTTGGTGGGAGTTGGTTAACAGTTGGCCCAAACGAAAGAACGTGCATGGCATGCCAGTCAGTAGCAGAAATCTAATTCTGACTGAAATGACAAAAAAGGACAACACATAAGTATTTAAGGTCTGAAGTTTGGCTGGACCTTTACCTTTTGTTGCTGTCGTTAGTAGCAGTACAATAAGCGGGCGTAGAGTTTGACAGCATAATGTTGGGAATTATAATAAACTGATGTGACTGACAAGAACTTTTTGCGCCAGACATTTATGTACACAATACACAATACATACGTACAAACAAATCCATTTATGTAAGGGTGTGCTTAGAAATACATTCATATGTACATACATATATATGTATGTGGTTGTGAAATGCGATTCAGACGTGCAATATGAAACGGTTCAAATCCAGTCAGTCAGTCCAACTGCTTTTTTGGTTGTCTGTCCATCCATCCAACCATTCATTCATCTGTCCGTCGTAAGTGATTTGCTGGTGAAAGTTTGACTTTCGTCGATTTGCCATGATGGAATTTGATTTGAAGCGGCAGCGTGTAACTTGAAGACGGAAATTAATTACGAGTCAGCAGAGAAAAAGTTGTGGACACAGGTTAAAAATAATAAAAACAAAAGAGGAGTGTGAGGAGGAGGAGAGGTGGCGTAAGTCCGGCGATGCTGACGTAAAAGCCGTTGAGTGCATATAATATTTTTGTATGCAAACGTATGTGCGTGTGTTTGTGTTATAATAAGTAAATATGTATGGCTGTGTGTTCGTGCTTAGGATATTCGCAAAAACTTTGACGTAAGTGCGCGCATAAAGACAAAATATTCAGAAAGTAAGTTTTTGACGACTAATGACTAAATCACACTAAGAAACATACAAAAATACATACATACATATATACAAAAATACATAAATATACAGAAATATAATTTCCTATTAATACAAATCGATTGGTGAAATTTTTGTCATGTCGAGGGTGCGAGCAGTTCATCCGCTTTGCTCCCGCCCCACCACACCTCAACTAACTGCATTCTGGATTTCGATTATTCTTGGCGATTTAGTTGGTGTTTTTTTTTGTTTGTTTGTTTGTTTGTCGTTTGGACGTGCAAACGGCAAAGTTGATGCTTAAGTGAATGCATAAATCATTAATGGATGTCCCAGTTGGCACATTCACCTTATTGCTGTTAAGTACGCACACACACACACACACACACACAGAGAGAGATACAGTTGAACGCATATAAATTATATGAATGTGCTAGCGTTTGATTATGATCACCTACACAAACACTTACATATGTACATATACATATTCTTCAAATATAAATATTGCTGCCAGAAGATGCCTGTAATTAAAAATATGAGCATATTCCATCATCAGACATAGTTGGTTGTTGGAGGACAACAAATGTAATGTAGGTAAATCACAATAACAAAAAAACAACAACAACAACAATGCTGATGCATACTACTGTTGACCATCATTCGGTACGCCAACGCACAAATCCTACTGAGATTTATGGCTTCATAATCTGTAAATATTACCTACTCATATATATTAATGCTTTTTCGACACTTAATTTTATTGGAAAGGCAGGGCATATATGTACACATGTACAGGTAAATATATAGATAACATATATATATAGATAGTTCAGTTTCAGTCAAAGGAACTAGTTAAAAACTACTACATCGAGAGTAGGGTTTATGTGAATAGTTGGGGAGGTCAACTGACTTTTTTTGATAAAATAAATATTTAAGACAGCTAAAAATATTCCAGACTTAAACCAGTTCATTATGGTATAGACCAAAACTAGATAAAAGTGTCAATAGTTAGAAAGTTTTATGAAATATATTCAACTAATTTTAGTTCTTAACTGGGCAACATAAATAAAAAAATAGTTTTAATACGAAGATGACTTGATAGGTCAGTGACTTTTGTATAAAATATTTCTTTTTTTTTCAGTAAATAAGTTTTGTATTCCTTCCAAATAATAGGGGTTTCATGACCCACAAAATAGGCGTTTTTCTGTGATGACCACTTCATACGATCCGAATCTCTTACCGCCATTTCTTCACGTTGGAAACAAAAAATAGCCGGAATCTATCCAAAAGCTCTGAATAAAATCCGCCGTTGATCGTTTTATCCTTTTCAAGATAATCGATGTGAACGATCCCTCGTGAATGCCAAAAAACTGGTACCATGACTTTGTTGGCCGGCAGGTCGCTCTTCACCATCGTTGAGGCACTGAAGAAAACTACTGTCTTGATTGTTCTTTGGTCTCTGGGTGATGTGATGGATCCATATTTTGTCTACGGTGACGAAATGAGCGAAAAAATTCGTTTTGATTGAGGTTGAACATCGCAAAACACTGTTTTTGTTGTTGTTGTAACCACAGAAAATTCCACAAATTGGGCTTCAGGGAATATTGCGGGACTGACTGTCCTTGGTCGGATAAAAATCCGGATCGTCCGGTATAAAGATCCTACTGTCGCGAGAACTATTGGATTTTAGTCGCCTCTTACGACAGGCATGCTTTACCGCGGGTAAGTTCTTGAACCCATAACCCACAGGGGGATCACCAAACACTCATTTGAAGTGGTTATACGGTAACGGTTTGCGTTGGTCGTGTGTGAGCAAACACGGCACCCATCACGCGGATAGCCCTTTCATGTCCAAATGTTCATGTAAAATTTGATATACCCGCTCGGTTGAGCTGTGCACAGCCTGAGCCAACTCTCGTACTTTTATTCAACGATCGTCCAAATCATTCCAGGGCTTTTATCGACATTTTTTGCTTGATAAACTCTTTTGGGCTATCTGACCTGTTCGGAGACACTTGTACCAGTTCGACTAGAACGGAACTCAGTAAACCACTTCGGAACGATTAAAATTGCCCGTGCACAGTCCCATAGTATTTATCATGTCTTTCCTTGGTTTCAGTTTTTACGCAAAAAATAATGCTTAATCATCACACGAAATTCACTTTATCCTAATTTCGGTAAAATTGAAGAGGGCGTCTGGTTTCGATGACAACATATGACGTAGCTATCTATTGATCGATAACAGTTGACGGGAGCAGTGTTGCATTTACGCTAATTGCCCAGCAAGTTCAAAAAGTAACTGACCTAGCAAACAGCTCTCGTAAATTTTTTATACCAGTTCGGAATGGTTTTAAATTTAACCAAATTTGAGCGGAAAGGTACTAGCTCGAAATGAACTAAAATGTGATTGGTTCAGTTAAGGTTGTTTTGTTTAAAAAGACAATCGATGAAACGATTTCGGCCAGGTGCGTGTCTTGATGTTTTTACCAAAAAATTGGAGGGACCTACAGTTTATTCCATACGACCGTTGGTTTTAAATGTAAAGCTTTAATTTCATGTCAGAAATACGCTTGGAGGGCTTGAAATTCGCTGTCGAGGATTGATCGATGGATGTTGGTCCGATCAGGAGACGAACCCTGGCTTTTCGAATGGAAGAAGTACTACTAACCACATAGCTATTTAATTTGTTAATAAGACAATATTTAATTTAAGCTAGCAAACTGTTAATGCTCTTTCCAGGGCGATTGGTCCATATTTTTACTATGACTTTTACTATTACTACTAGGAGGAAACTACTTCCTAACTACAACGTCGTGTTAATTCAACTAGTCAGCCAACTGTGCTTTCTCGACATTAGTAACTAGAATTTTGATGCGAAAATGACTTACGAGATGTTAATTTGATAATTCTCGATAGAAATATACCGCTTTCTCGAAGTAGTTCAAAATGCACAAAAAGTCACCAGTTTAGTTTTGAACTCTTCAAATTAAAGACCTTAGCGAGATGACAATTGCCAGAATTTTGTCAGAAATATACTAGTATAATACTAATTTAAAGTGGACAAAAAATTCCTAATTGAATTTCTAACTTTGAAAATTACATACTTAAATAACAGTCAAATTTTTCTCAGAAATATACTAGTCTTAAATTGGGTAGAAAGTGACTAGTTAAGTTTTGAATTCTGATAAATATATACTTAAAAAAATTTAAGTATATTGTTTTCATTAATAGTTTCATAATTGCTGTCAGCTTGGTACTTTTAGAACTAGTTCGATGTACTGAGATATATGTACAATAATAAAATATTTTCAGTCATATTTACATTTACTTACTTATAAATATATATATATATATGTATTTATATAAATAAGCTCATAATTTCTTCATATTATCGCATACATACATCATTCACTCATTCATTCACTCATCTTACTTACATCTCGTTGGGTTCTACTTGTGGCACCTGCCCTAATTAAGTGCAACAACATAATTCTCATTCAAAAACTTAGCAATCGCCAGCATTCAAGCAGAGTTTTTTGCAACCTAATTTGGCTAACTGACCATTCCACAGGGTGCAAGGGGATAATAAAATATCTCCCATACGCACATGTGAAGCATTAATCCATATTGGCAATTGGCTAAACGAATATGATGAATAATTGCGTACAGGTGAGTGTTAAGGATGAGTTGATGACGATAATATTTTGTATAACTCTGTTTTGTCTAATTGATGGGGATGGTTTATTTATGTGGTCTCGCATTTGAAATATTCATGGTAGTTACGGAAAGAAGTACTGTACCTTGGTATGTTTCTTCTTGGAACACGTAATCGGGAATTTTCCAAGACAATTTATTGCTGAAATTTACTCTTCATATAGTCGAAGTCCTAGTTACGCCTTTCTGCGCCAGAATTAACTTTTAAATTTATATGAAATTCTTTTATTCAGTGTCTTTAATGCTGTTCTCACAGGCACTCAATTAGGTAATTGAGGGTAAATTAAAATTATAATTCAAAAATAGCATAATAAAAATCAGATTGATTGGTCGTTAACTAAAAATAAATTATGCTTAAATTTCTCATGCAACCCTGTGTGGTATGTGAAATGAAAAGAGTAAAGGGTTTCTTTGGTTACGTTGCAACAAGATGACAAAAAAGTGCTGATCAAATTTAAAGAAATCTTCATTTAAGCTAATGATCAGCCAATTTTTAAAGAAATACTAGACTGATATATGAAAAAAGATACTGGAACTGTGTTAGGAATGCAGTGGAGAGCTTAGTAGGCGTGCATTATGGTTATGCAATGAAAAGAAAACAGTGGGCTCGGATAAGAACGTCCACGACTTGGTTAACTTACTTAGAATTACGATTTTTTGCATTGGGTTGGTTATCAAAAATTACGCTGGCATCATCGCCGTCCAAGAAGGCTAGATCTTTGTGACATATTTTAAAGCGTCCCTATATGGGAGCACAAGTTTAGTATTCGACTCAAAGAGGCATCCTGTTGCCAGTCTTTTTCTTTGAGGGATGAGCGTCTAGCCATAATCAGCATCAACGCCAAGGCTTTTCAATACAGCGCTGGCTTGCGCACACGCTCCGACGCAATAAAAGGACGATTTGTCCAAAGAGCGCTATGCTTAACGATTTTATTCTGCAGTATCCTAGATATTCGTTTGTTTTGAGGATAAAACATCGACTCAGATCACTATTAATTATGTGGCACCGAATATTCGCACCCGACTCTGTGCAGTAAGAACGCCGGTCAGCAAGCACAAGAAAGGTTCAACGTCCAGAAGCTGCAATCTCCGCAGACAACCAGCCGGTTTTATACTCGACCTGCACTCCAGGTTTTTTTATGAGTAATGCCAAAGTGCTGTGGAGAGAAATCAGACTGACCACTACGCAAAGTTCCGGTCTACGACAGAACCGGCAGAGTGGGATAGTTACTGAGAGCTGAAAAGCAATATCCATTTCCCGACGAAAAAATAAAGAGGGCGAAAAGAGTTAATACGAATGTCTTGAGAAGCTGGCCGGCAGGAGTAATGCTTGAAAAACATACGAAAAGATGCAGCGACTTACAGAAGGTTTCAAAAACGGAGTCTTCTCATGACGGAGTTTATTGGGGGTATATTTCTCAAGCCTGTCGAATGAATGGAAGGGTTCTTTGAAAATCCCAAGGAGGCGAATGACTGAAAAGCTGGAAACATAATTTGTTTTGCAGAATTTGGTAGCAGGAAATCATGCTTGACGATTCAAACCTAAGTCTGTTCTACCCACCATCTGTTCATGAATTCGAAGCTGTAAATTAGAAGAATCCAGGGCAAACTAGTACGGCTATGTAAACTGATGCTGAACAACACAAAACCCTTTTTGAGGCTATATCCGAGCCGTTCAGTACCAATTGGGATTACAGAAAAGGTGACCCTTATAATGCGAGTTATAAAGCAAAATAGAGAAGTTATTATCATTAGCCTCAAGATTGGATAAACAAGCGAGACGAAAGGTTCTGGCAGTGATCGGTGACAAGACGAATTAGCCCCCAAAAGCCAGCATATTCCTTTCTTGATTAACACATCACTGTTGACAGTAATAATAATAATTTTGAAACATTAAAACCAATAATGATCTCAACATTGAAATCCAACGCAGAATTATTCGTGAAAATCGGTGCTACTTTGGACTGAGTTGAGAATTGAAAACAAAAACCACACTATACCACTCGCTTATCAATACCGCCCTACTTTATGGCGCAGAAGCGTGAACATTGACAATATTCGATGCGTTATCTATGGGAGCCTTCGAGAGGGAGGTCGTTCTAAGAGATGGTGGCCTACTCTATTTCATGTTGTCCGAATATATGCGTGACTCTGCCTTTGAAAGTAGTCAATGCAGTACCCACTGATGAAATTTGTTTCTCATTTCAAATCAAATCATACAAGATACAGTCTGTAAAAGAACTGAAGCAGCTCGACGTTCCCAGGTGACATCGTTTCGCTCTATGGGCTCTTGAAAAGTTCCAAGGAGATCCGACGTTTTCGAGCCAAATTTTGTTCAGCGATGAAGACCATTTCTGGCTCAACGGTTTAGTGTCGTTTGTGGCTCGTTGGAATCATCGGTCTATATTTCTTCAGAAATGAAGCCGGTGAGAACGTATCCGTCAATGGCGACACTTATCTTGCCTTGATAATCAACTATTTGAAGCATGAAATTGAATCTCGTGATCTCCGCGACAAGACAGAAGACGGCGCCACTTTCCACACATCGCATCAAGTAATGGATTTATTGAGAGAATACTTCGATGAGTAGATATTTTCACATTATGGGCCGGTCGATTGGCCACCAAGATCGTGTGATATCACACCGTTAGACTTTTTCCTAGGGGTATATGTAAAGGCTAAAGTCTATGCGGGCGATTCCGCTTCGATTCAGGCCTTGGAGCAAAACCTCAGTTATCAGTCGAAATGCTTGAACGAATTATCGAAAATTGGACTTAAGGGATGGACCATCTGAGACGTAGTCACGGCCAACATTTGAAATACATAACCTTAAAAAAATAAATGCCAAAAAATTTGTTTTTTCTTCAATTCTGTGTTTTTTCTTCAAAAATGTAGGATACCTCGAAATGGATCGCCATTTATATGCCAATTAAGAATACCAAGATGTTTTTTCTGCCTAAATAATAACCAGATTGCCAGACTTATAATTTTTTATTTTTTACTTTCATAAGATCCCGAAAACTGTATCTTTTTAGTAGGAGGATTAGGAAATGTGATTTAGCTCGATTTAAGGCATCTAAGCTTCAGCCAGATTCTTTAATATGTGAGTTGCTTGCCGTATAATTGCACATTCCGTAACAAAAATACGATATACACTCGCACAGTTTGATAAATATGTAACATATATGTACATATGCGTATGTATAAAACGCCACGTACTTACGCTAGAGAATTTATATTCCAAAATAAATAATGTTATAAGTAAATGATAAATAATAATTTATTTGAATACATCGGAGAGTTGTGCTAATTGGAATTGATTAGATTCGTTGGCTGTTCACACGCTACGCATATTTATCTGTGTCGATAGCATATGTGCCAAGCAGACATTCATGCATAAGCATAAGCTCGATATGTATGCGGCGGCAGAGTGTAGAGCTAGCTAGACTTCGACTGATGCATTAACGATGACTGAAAGTATGTCCTGTATACATATATACATTTACATTCAAAATAATGGCTACTCAATTGTACTAGCGTGGGATTAGGTGGCTAAAGAAGTGGTTGAGTATTGAATTTGTTCAATATGATTTGATCAATAGTTCATGTAAGGCGGTAACTTGTAAAGCGAATTGATTTATACTCGTAGTTACACACGTATGTGTGTGATAGGAGGATGTAGAGCTGATTTCAGTGGCTGATTAATTAAGTAAAAAATATTGATATGATCTCATTTTTCAGATTTACACGTTGAACAATGCATATTTTTCGCTAGTTGAGTTCTTCAGCTGTCCTAGACTTCTCCTTCTTCTTCTTCTTTGGGGTAGCCACCGCTTACGCGATTATAGCCTAGTCAACAATTGCGCGCCACTCGTTTCTTCTCTTGGCTGTTTGGCGCCAGTTAGAAATACCAAGTGAAACCAGGTCGCTCTCCACCTGATTCTTCCAGCGGAGTGGAGATCTTCCTCTTTCTCTGCTTCCGCCAGCGGGTACTCCATTGAATACTTTCAAAGCTGGAGCGCTTTCATCCATTCGGACGACATGACCTAGCCAACGGAGCCGCTGTCTCTTGATTTGCTGAAATATGTCAATGTTGCCGTATAGCTCGTACATCTGCGGTATTCATCGTTGCCAACGCGCAAAGAACCATAAATCTTCCGCAAAAGTTTTCTCCCGAAAACTCCTAATGCCGACTCATCGGCTGTCGACATCTCCACGCCTCTTCACTATATGTCAGGACGGGAATGATGAGCGACTTTTAGAGTTTGATTTGGTTCGTCGAGAGAGGACTTTACTTTTCAATTGCCTACTCAGTCCACCTGTTGACAAGAGTGATTCTGCGTTGGATTTCAAGGCTGACATTGTTGGTGTTGTTACTGCTGGTTACTAGATAGACGAAATTATCTACGACTTCGATGTTATAACTGTCAACAGTGACGTGGGAGCCAAGTCACGAATGCGATGACTGTTTATTTGATGACAGGAGATATTTCGTCTTGCCCTCGTTCACTACCAGACCCATTCCATTCGCTTCTTTGTCTAATCTGGAGAACGCAGAACTTACAGTGCGATTGTTATGACCAATAATATCAATATCATCAGCATACACCAACAATTGCAAACTCTTGTAAAAGATTGTGTCTGGTCTATTTAGCTCTGCAGCTTGTATTATTTTCTCCAGCATTAAATTGAAGAAATCACACGATAAAGGGTCTCTTTGTCTGAAACCTTGTTTGGTTTCGAACGGCTCGGAGGGGTCCTTCCCAATTCTGACTGCGCTTCTGGTATTATCGTAGTTCAGTTTACAAAGCCGTATCAGTTTTGTGGGGAAATCAAATTCAGACATAGCATCGTAGAGACAGTTCCTATCGTGCAGTCGAAGGCAGCTTTAAAATCGATAAATAGGTGGTGTGTATAGATTATGTTCTTTCGGGTCTTCTCCAAGATTTTGCGCATGGTGAATATCTGGTCAATGGTGGATTCGTCAGGTCTAAAGCCACACTGATAAGGTCCGATCAGTTTGTTGACGGTGGGCTTTAGTCTTTCACACAATAAGCTAGATAGGGCCTTATATGCGATATTAAGGAGACTTATCCCACGATAATTGGCGCAGGTCGTGAGGTCTCCCTTTTTTTGGATTGGGAAAAGTACACTTAGGTTACATTCGTCAGTTTCATCCCAACATATTCTGCAAAGAAGCTGATGCATGCTACTTGTCAGCTCTTCGGGCAATCGCTATTCGAACTTCTTCATAGTCGGGTGAGGGCACTTCTATACCATCGTCATCGATTGGGGTTTCGGTTTCGCCATCTCCGGGGTTTGCACTTTCACTGCCATTGAGCAGGTTGGAAAAGTGTTCCTTCCATACACTAAGTATACCCTGGACCTGGTCACCAGATTACCTCCAAGTTCCCTACACGAGTTTGCTCCGGTATTGAAACCAACTGTCCTAGACTACTTTCAGAAATTTTTAAAATTAAAATCAAAACGCCTAAAAGTAGTATGTTGATAGAATATTTGGTGTTTTCAATATTTTATGTATATTTAAATTTCACTTTTTCTTCGGAAATAGCTAAAAAAATAAGTATTCTTATGACTACTTGGGGGTTGTTATCCTGCTAAGTTGTATATGTATATGCATATAAATACTATTTATGTACGCTTAGAGCCAGTCGAAACAGGAGCTTCATACAAAGTAAAGCAGTTCTGTCGTCAGTCCGTGATGTGCATTTTTGACATGTGAGTTGACAATGTCATCCAGTGCTGACAGTTCTATTATTATGCTGATTATTAAGATTCTGGATTCAAACAACGCACATACGAGTATTTAAATGTACTAATGTGAATGTAAACAAAGCGTAAGCGGCAAAAAAAAAAAAAGACTGAAAAGAAGTCTGATGCAGAAACGTGGTGGTTTCCAAAATATTTGAAACAGCCACTGCTGTTTTTGTAATGATAATGTTTGATTTATACCTTTCATGTACATGGAATGGTATATTAACTTTGGTCCGAAGTATACAAATACCAAAAGCAGAAGAGATATTAGACCCACCAAAATTTATACTGGCGGCCGCAATAGCCGAGTGGTTGCATTGTGTACTACAATTTGGAAGGCCTTGGTTCGAGTCTAGATTCGACGAACATCCAAAATAATTAGAAAATTAATTTTACCAATTGCGGTCGTTCCTCGGCAGGGAAAGTCAATCGCTCCGAGTGTATTTTTGGCATGAAATAAAAAGCTTCTCATAAAAATCCATCGACTGTTCGGAGGCGGCTTAGAATACACTGTAGGCCCCTTCAATTCGTTGATAAAAAAAACATCAAGGCTCAAAAGCACAAATTGGAGGAGGAGCTCGGACGAAAATCACTTCAGCGGTCAGAATGAAGAGCTGAGTAGATTTAGCTAGTTGGTTCCATTCATATGAGGGCGGTTTGATAAGTCAATGACTTTTTGAATGAAATATATATTTTTTTTGGTAAATAAGCTTTTTTTTCTCAGACTGCGTTGATCTCATACATTTACTCGAGCGGTTGGATATTCCCTCCTAGGCCCTCAGAGTAGACGTTTCTTTCAACGATGTTCTCTTCATTCGATCCGAACCTTTCTTCCATGCATTGCCCAGATGGAACAGCACTTCTTTTCGCCAACCTCGGTTGTTGCTACTTTAACTCAGTATCGAATAAGTTCAAAAGGTTTGAGAAATGTTGTTGTTGTTGTTGTTTTGTTAGAACCGCAGAAAAAAATCCCCAAATTGGGCTTCGGGCAATATTGCGGGAGTGACAGTCCTTGGCCGCATAAAAACCCCGACTGTCGCGAGAACTATTGGATTTTATTCGCCTCTTATGACGGGCATGCCTTGCCGCGTATAAATTCTTGAAACCCTAATCCCTAAATAATATTCGCTGGTAAACGTTTTACCCTTTTCAAGGTAATCGATGTGAGTGACACCTTCTGTATCCCAAAAAGCTGTGAACATGACCTTGCTGGCCGACAGATTCACCTTGGTCTTCTTTGGTGCACGTTCAAACAGCGCAAAAATTCGTTTATATTGCGGTTGAATATCGCCTCCTTTCAAGTGGCTACCTTGGTTGCGTTTATGTTCGTGTGTGAGCAATCGCAGCACCCATTGCGCAAATAGCTTTTTCTTGTACAAATATTCATGTAGAATGTGCTGTACACGCTCAGTGAGATGCCTACAGCCTCAGCCACCTCACGTCCTTTTATTCTCCGATCGTCCAATGTCATTCCATGGATTTTATGAACGATTTCTGGCGTGACGACCTCTTTTGAGCGGCCTGAACGTTCGGCATCAGTTTTACTGGTACAACCTCAACTGAACTGAATAAACCACTTCTTAGCCATTAAAATTGATGGCACAGCGTCTCCATAGTATTTATAAAATCTTTCTTTGGTTTCGGTGATAGTTTTTTAAAGCAAAAAATAATGCTTAATCATTTTTTTGTTAACATTTTATTTATTTACTGAATGTGCTTCCCCTTCGGAAACCTCACAATAAGTAATAAAATATTTTAACTAGCCTAAAAATAATAACCCATTAACCGAAATAGGCTGTTGGCTCAATGTTGCTTATTAAAATCTTGGTTTATCTCTTCTGTTCAGGCGTAGGGTACGTATGTTTGGCAAATATTTTCATTACCCATATGCCATGGTACGTCCGTTATAATCCTTAGCGTTTTTTATGATCGCTTTATAGAAGAGCCCACATTTCTTGTTCGTAAGCCAATGCAGACTGGCCTATTTAAGTTTAAGCTAAATTTTTTAGCCGAGATGAGTCGTCTCCAGGTTCGGACGACATGACCTAGTCAGCGCTGTCTCTTAATTCGCTGAACTATATCAGTGTCGCCGTATAACTCGTACAGCTCATCGTTCATCGTTCATCGTCTACGGTATTCGCCTTTGCCAATGCATAAACGGTCAAAAACCTTCCCTTCGAAAATTCCCAGCGGCGACTCATCAGATGTTGTCATCGTCCAGTCCTCTGTACCATATTGAAGGACGGGAATGATGAGTAAATCACTAAACTTTGGTCTTTCCCCGTCGAGAGAGGACTTTACTTTTCAATTGCTCAATTAGTCCACGTGTTACCAAGATTGATTCTGCGTTGGGTATGGACATTGTTGGTGTTCTTGATTCTGACTCTAACATAGACGAAATTATCCACAACTTCGAAGTTGCGACAGTGACGTGTGAGTTAAGGCATGAATGCGCTGACTATTTGATTGATAAGAGGAGATATTTCATCTTGTTCTCGTGCACTACCAGACCCATATGTTTCGCTTCCGTATCCAGTTTTACACAGTCGTAGAAATTTTTCGGAGGTATGTAAAGGCTGTTCAAGGCTGCTTCAAAATCAACTAAGTGGTGGTATGTGACTTTTTAAGAACAAGTTGATAGCGCCGGTAGAACGGTAAGGATTTTTGTCGCAGCACTATTAGCAGATCGTGCTTATGGTTGCAAGCACCAAATTTAGAGAGCTCAATAAAACTCTTTTTTTCATCTCTCCAATAATCTGAGCTAAACGCGGATGTTTCTTTCAACGCTAAAAGGGTGTCAAGATCTTCAAAAGTTTCAAACATTTAAAATCACGCATTATTGAAGAAATATTTAGTGTCCAGTTGCATGTTGGGTCAAACATGTAGGCGCTCACAGAGAGCAGGCAGCATGAGAACAAGGCGATTTTTATCTCGATTAGTCCAACATTCTCTATGCTGAATAGCATGGAAAGGACTTGTGACATATGCGACAAACACTAACGCTCCCTGAGTGGCTATAATTTAGCCAAGCGCCTACGTTAACAATCAATCGGTGGAAACCCACTCTATAAGAAGTAGGCCGAACAAATGAGAAAAACTACTAATAAACTTGAGTACATTCTCTAGGTCTTCATTGGCGTAAGGAGTGCTTTCAGCAACTACCATTGTATTGATCTCATCAGTTTGATCATTTCTGATAAAACACAACTAATTTGATACGTTAATCAGTGGGGCTGCTGCTTTTAGCGGAGAGTTCAAAAATACTCTCCTGGGTATTGCAGACGCGGTGAGAACTACTTTAACAAAGGCCTTTTCAAGACGTTCTGGACAACAGGATCGATTACCAAAGTGTTCTGCATTATGTATTCCCTTCGCCTGGGCAAAATGTGAAGAAGAAATATTTATTTCGTGTCGTTTTCGTGAAGCTATTCGCAATAAATGTCCAAGGTTATGGAAAGACAACTATATTTCAATTGATTCCTCGTAGGGTTTTCGATAAAATTTTAAATTACATTATTCCACAACGACCATATTCACCTTATCAGCCTCCGTGTGAGTTCTGGTTATTCAAAAAGCTCAAAAGAAGCGAGAACTATTGGATTTTAGTCGCCTCTTACGACAGGCATGCCTTATCGCGGGTAAATTCTTGAACCCCTAACCCTCAAGGTGAAATATCATATCCTCGAGCTAGGTAAGGTGGAATCGGCCGAGTGCAAAGCATGTACTAAAGAGGACGAGACGCTGGAGCACTATATTTGCGAATTCCCGGCCTTTGGCCAATTGTGACGTCATATCTTTCACGACGTTCCCAGCTCCAGCTTTACACAGATGGGTTGGCAAGGGTGGAAGAAAATACAATAGTTCATCAAATCCAGCGAACTGTTCGGAAATGCATAGTTGGCTTACGCAGGGTAGCAAAATGAGCTTAGGTGCGGCCGCTAGCAGTCAGTGCCTCAGCCTCCTCCTCTCTCATCTAACCCACATACATAAAGATCAACGTTAAATTGGGGTTCGTTGCCTTTACTATTATTTTTTGAAGAATTTATTTTCGCGAGCTCAGTTTATAAAATTACAAATTTTGTATATTGAAATATACATAGACCGTTATGAGATATTAAAAAAAAATGTTTACAAAAACTGAACTTTGCGTACGACCACCCAACCTTTTAATATCTTAAGCAATTTGTTATACTTTAAAATAGCTTAAAAATTAATACAAAATTTAAAAGCAGAAAACTCAATAGGATCTATTCAAAATTAAAAAAAAAAATATTCTCAAAATATAAAAATAATTTCAGATCAATACATCAACAGCAGAAACGACATGGACAACTATGTGTAATATGTGAAGGTTGATGCTTTTTGTCACGAAAATCTCTGACAGCGCTCCGTTGTTAGCGAAGTGAGTAGGAGTACATATGAAGCTGTAAACGTACGAGAATCCATTGCCATATGTACATACACATAAACATAGATATAAATCTACATATATAACGGGTGATCCATTTCGAGGTTCCCTAATTTTTTAAAGAATAAAAATACAGAAAATTCAAATTTAATGGGGAATGTTTATTATCATTCGAAAGAAGAGGATTATCTCTCTCAAATGTTGGCTGCGGCTACGCTTAAGATGGTCCATCTGTTGAATCCAATTTTCGATGACTCGTTCGAGCATTACGACAACGTCATTCGACGCATAGACTTTAGACTTTACATATCCCCACAGGAAAAGTCTAACGGTGTGATATCACAGGATCTTGGTGGCCAATCGACCGGCCCAAACCTTGAAATTATCTGCTCACCGAAGTCTTCTCTCAATAAATCCATTGATTGATGTGATACATGAGAAGTGACGCCGTCTTGTTGAAACCAAATGTCGCGGAGATCACGAGCGGAGTCGGTTATCATTGCGCGATAAGGGTCGCCATTGATGATTACGTTCTCACCGGCATCATTTTTGAAGAAATATGGACCGATGATTCCACCGACCCAATAACCACACCACACTGTTGTTTTTTCTGGATAAAATGGCAGCTCTTGAATCTCTTCAGATTTCTCTTCGTCCCAAATGCGATAATTTGGTTTGTTTACATACTCACTGAGCCAAAAATGGGCCTCCTGGCTGAACAAAATTTGGCTCGAAAACGTCGGATCTTCTTGGAACTTTTCAAGAGCCAATAGAGCGAAGTGATGCCGTCTGGGAAGGTTGAGAGGCTTCAGTTCTTGCACACGCTGTATATTTTACGCTTTCAATTTAAGATCTAGACGTAAAATGCGCCAAGTCGTTCCACCGAATCGACTCTCCACGGTCTTCGTGTACACTCTCAGCCACTGCCGCTATATTTTCTTCCTTGCGTACTGGACGTGGCCTATTTGGTTGAATATATTCTGTAATGAATGCTGGGTCTCCAGATGGGTGATGGTCTTGCGAATAGAACGCTCAATAGGTCGATTATGTTGACGATAAGTTGAGCGAAGCGCGCGAAACACATTCTTTACAGAACGTGAATTTTCGTAATAAAATTGAGCGATTTGTAAACGTTGTTCAGGCGTAAGTCCTTCCATAGGGAAATGCCAAAAAAATCTGAATGAAAGTAACATGAAAGCTTGACACAACTCACGCGTGATCTGTGAAAAAAATGCTATTGAAAAAAGTACCTCTACATGGATCACCCTTTGTGTAGTTATTAATAAGTTCAGATTGACCACACACCCTACTTAACCATTACTGATATTGATATGAAGGACTTTAAGTATTCGAGGGATAACGCGTGCCTTAAGCATCATTGTAATGCTTCAAACGAACTCTCTTCATCAAAGCAAAGTGTAAACCACTCAGCAACAACAAAATGTTGAACGGATGAGTGACAGGTTTTATTTGACAGGTGCATTGTTGTCACACACACATATATATATAGATGATTGTGTGTTTATAAATAAATACATATATACCCACCCACACATGTACTTATAAAATCTTGTATAAATCAACACAACAAAGAAAATATAAAATCACCAGATGAAGAGAGGAAAAAAAAACAAAAAATATAAAATACAAAGGTCAATTTTGCTCTCTGATGCTGGCGCTTTTCCTAGGTGATACCTTTCAGTACGCCGCATACAAACATATATGTATGTAAACATATGTTTGTAAATTTGATGTAAGCAAGATTTTAGTATATATGTATGTATGTAGGTTTATGCATGCGTATGCCAGTCTTTAAAAATATTTATTGTGAGTGACAGTTTCGCATGCCAAACCATCATTTTTCGAGTATTTGACCATTTTTTGACAGAAAAATGATACTTTGACAGCATACGCTTTTCGATTTTGTTTTGTTGTTGTATGGAGTATTTAGCAACGCACACAGCTATGGATTTGTGCAAAAACTCATTTATTAAAAATAATTACTTTTTTTGTATTTGACATTGTGAAGAAATGCGTAGAAAAATAAGAAAAAGTATAAGTGCGTGAGTATGTGACGTCCTTTTATGCTACAAAATCCAACAGCGACTGTACATACATACGTATAAAGGAGGATAGGAGTTGAATGTCAAAATAATCCATTCCAATGTCAATCACATTCATCATTTATGGTGTGGCAACAAAAGTCGTTATGAAAGCTTGTAAAGATGGATATAAATGTGTATTTGTAATGGCCTCGCCCTCCTTGCTATTAAAGCTCAATTAATAGGTTTTACAGTTGTCAGGCGGATTTAGTTTCTCGATGCTACTAAAAAATATTAAAATTAAGAAAAAATGGATAATAAATTTAGTCTATTTTAATTATTTTATTTAGGTATATTTAGTTTACTCTATGTTATTTTACTTTATACCATTTTATTTAATATTATTAAATTTTAATTTCTTTATTTCCATTTTATTTAATTTTATTTTTTATTTTTATCTTATTTCAGTTTCATTAATTTTTGTTTATTATGTTATATAACTGGCTAATTGAAAAGTTCTCGGCCTACCATGGCAAAACATATTTATTTTTTTGGCAAAACTAACTTTTTTTATTCAACATAAAGGGTGATCCATTCCGAGACTCCCTACTTTTTTAAAGAAAAATTCACAGAAAATTCAGATTTAATAGGGAATGTTTATTATCATTCAAAACAACACTCTTTGGCATTTATTTTTTGAAGATTATCTCTTTCAAATATTGGCCGCGGCTGCGTCTCAGATGGTCCATACATTGAGCTCAATTTTCGATGACTCGTAAGAGCATTACGAAAGACACGCATGATGTTTTGCTCCAAGGCCTGAATCGATGCGGGATTGTCTGCATAGACCTCAGACTTTACATATCCCTACAGGAAAAAGTCTAACGGCATGATATCACACGATCTCGGTGGCCAATCGACCGGCACAAAACGTGAAATTATCTGCTCACCAAAGTATTCTCTCAATAAATCTATGAATTGATGCGATGTGAGGGAAGTGGTGCCGTTTTGTTAAAACTAAATGTCGCGGAGATCACGGGCTTCAATTTCAGGCATCAACTAGTCGGTTGTCATGGCGCGTTAACAGTCGCCATTGATTGTTACGTTCACACCGGCATCAGTTTTGAAGAAACATGGACCGATAATTCCACCGGCACACAAACCAAACTAAACCGTCGTTTTATCTAGATGAAATCGTAGCTCTTGAATCTCTTCAGGTTGCCCTTCGTCCCAAAGGCGGAAATTTGGCTTGGTTAAATACCGATTGAGACAGAAATGGGTTTCATCTCTGAACAAAATTTGGATTCGTAAACGTCGAATCTTCTTGGAATTTTTCAAGAGCCCATAGAGCGAAGCGATGTCGCTTGGGAGGGTCGAGCGCTTTCAATTCTTGCACAAGCTGTATTCTGTACGCTTTCAAATTAAGAGCTCGACGTAAAATGTGCCAAGTCGTTGCATACGTCAGTCCGGGTTGATGCGAACGGCGCCGAATCAACTCTCTACGGTCTCCGTTTACACTCTCAGCTACGACCGCTATATTTACTTCACTGCGTGTTGGACGTGTTCTATGCGGTCGACTATTATCGAGTAATGAATCGGTGATGTTGTTGCGAATAGTACGCTCAGTAGGCCGATTATATTGACCATAACTTGTGCGAAGCGCGCGAAACACATTCTTTACAGAACGTAAATTTTCGTAATTTAATTTAAATTTAAATTTAAATTTAATTGTAAAGATTGTTCAGGCGTAAGTTTTTCCACGATGAAATGCCAAAAAATACTGAATAGAAATCACAACTCACGCGTGATCTGTCAAAAAAATGCTATTGAATAAAGTACCTCCACTTGGATCACCATTTGGTTCCCTTCAAGGGGATACACTGATTATAGCAATCTCCAAATTTTCGATACAATATTTGTAGTACGATTTGTCCTTTGCTTCAAAATATGTCTCAGTTTCGGCGATCACCTCTTCATTCGACGAAGATTTCTTCCCAGCGAGCATTATTTAGAGATCTGGTAAAAGGAAATCCTTGAAAGTTGCTTTTCCTGGGCAGTGTTGGGAAACTTCTCATCAAGCCAAGTGCTTCCTTCTACTGTATTTTTTAACTTCAAAAGCAATATTTTATCAACACTCTAAATTCCTTTTAATCCATTTTTTCCACAATAACAAAAGTTGCTTCACTCAAAATGCTATAATTCACAAACTAATGATCCGATAGCTGTGAAATTTATATAATGTTTAAGGTTATGGCTAACTAAAAAACATTAATTAATTAATTTTAGAAGCGCCATCTAGGTATCATGCCATTTCTATTGGCCTCTTATAAAAACTTTTTTCAATAGTCCTATTTAGACAGATCACGCGTGAGTCGTGTGAAAAACTTACGCCTGACCAACGTTTACAAATCATTTGACTCTATTACGAAAATTCACGTTCTGTGAAGAATGTGTTTCGCACGTTTGGCTCAATTTCTGGTCAACATAATCGGCCTACTGAGCATACCATTCGCAACACGATCACCCAACCTGCGATCATTATTGGATAACATTCGATCGAATAGACCACGTTCAGCACGCAGTGAAAAAATATAGCGGCCGTAGCTGACAGTGTACACAAAGACCGCGGAGAGTCGATTCGGCGCCGTTCGCAATAACTCGGACTGACGTATTTGTGCCAGAACTGAAGCCGCTCGACCCTCCCAAGCGACATCGCTTCGCTCTATGGGCTCTTGAAAAGTTCCAAGAAGATCTGACGTTAAACAAGCGAAATTGACGCATTTGGAATGAAGAGCAACCTGAAGAGATTCAAAACAGCGGTTTGGTGTGGTTTGTGGAACGGTGGAATCATTGGTCCATATTTCTTCAAATATGATGCCGGTGATAACGTAACCGTCAATGATGACCGTTATCGCGTCATGATAACCGACTAGTTGATGCCTGAAATTAAAGCTCGTGATCTCCGCGACTTTTGGTTTCAACAAGACGGCGACACTCTCCACACATTGCATCAATCAATGGATTTATTGAGAGAACACTTCGTTAAGTAGATGATTTCACCTTTCGGGTAGGTCGATGGTCGATTGGCTACCAAGGTCATGTGATATCACAACGTTAGACCTTTTGCTGTGTAGATATGTCTATGCGGAAATTTTCGCTTCGATTTAGGCCTTGGAACAAAATATCACGCGTATTATTCGCCAGTTACCAGTCGAAATGCTCGAACGAGTCATCGAAAATTGGACTCAACGGATGGACCATCTGAGACGTAGCCGGGAAGACATTTGAAAGAGATAATCTTCTAAACATAAATCCAAATAATGTTCTTTCGAATGATAATAAACATTCCCCATTAAATTTGAATTTTCTGCGTTTTTTTTCTCTAAAAGTAGGGAATCCTGAAATGGGTCACCCTTTATAAGCAAGTATAGTAAATTAAATTCAAGAGAGATACCAAATATATATAAAGCATATAGAATGTTCATCGATTTTTGCTGTAATAACTATAAAGGGTATTTTTGAAGTTTGAAGCTGCTTTGTTTGATTTTGCTACTAAAAGTTTACGTTTCGGGCCAGTCGATTGGCCTCCAAGATTATGTGATATCACACTTTTCGACTTTTTCTTGTGGGGATATGTAAAGTTTAGTCTATATGGGCAATCCCGGTTCGACTCAGGCCTTGAGCAAAACATCATGCGTGTCTTTCGTCAGTTACAAGTCGAAATGCTCGAACGAGTCATCGAAAATTGGACTAAACGGATGGACCATCTGAGATGCAGCCGCGGTCAACATTTGAAAGAAATAATCTTCAAAAAAGAAATGCCAAAGAATGTTCTTTCGAATGGTAATAAACATTACCCATTAAATTTGAATTTTCTGTGTTTTATTTTTTCTTTCAAAAAGTGAGGAACCTCGAAATGGATCACCAGTTGTTTATTTTATTTTATATTATATATTGTATAATTTAATTTTTTTATATTTTTTACTTATTTTTATATTTTATTTTATTTTTATTTTTATTTTTGTTTTTATTATTATTTTTATTTTAATTTAATATTTGATTACTTTGTCTTGGAAAAAAGCCAGAAAAACACGTACCACTATTAGTTGGTATTTTATAATAGAAATTAAATTTACGGCAGCTAAGAAATTATCTAGTTTTATTCTTTTTCGCACTCTCTTAGATTTTTCCAAGTCAAAAACTTTTGCAATCGCTTAAGAAAGTAATTAATTAAGCATTTACTTGAGCTTTAAAATAAAGCTTAAAGCTCACATTTTGACTTTAATGCTCCAATTTATTAAAAATATTAAAGCAAGATACTTAATAGCATATATATATTTACAATATATATGTAAATTTATATATATATAGTCTAGGCTCCTAAACGCATTCATGCAAAGCAGCATGCAACATGTAGCATGCAACAATTGCTAGTGCCTCATGTGTATATGTAAATCCCATGTGACAGCGGAGGCGTTTTGTAGCGCCATTACAAACATACATTTACATTTTGTATAGATTTATGTATGTATGCACATAGAATTCCATGCTAATTCATCACATTATACACATTCCGCACGCTTGCCGCAAACGCATAAGAACTAATTAACATTTTCGACTGAGCGGTTGGTGCCACAGTGCATTTAACATCAACATTATGTCTTGTGATGGCCCGTCGTGTTTTGGTGGTGTTGGTGGTGGACGGTGTGGGTGTGTGTTCTTTGGGTGGTATTAAGTATCTAGTAGATATGATGACATTTATTGGGTTAGTTAAAGTCGCGAATTGGTTGTTCTAAATGCAAATTAGGGTAGGTCTATATTTGTGGGCAAAGAATGTGAAGGAATGTAAAAATTCTGTACCAGCTGCTGTGACTCAGTAATTGAGAGTTTGGTTAAAAATATTGAGAATCAAAAAAAAAAAATCTACTCCTTAGTATGTACTAACTAATGGTTGGAATTTGCCTTTTCTAAAATATATTATAAAATAATTTTCAATTGTTAAGGAAAACTTATAATTCAATCAGATAAAAAATTATCAAGTTTTTAATCTGATTTTATAAATAAAATGCATTTGAAATAATTTTATTTCATGAAAATCCATTTTTGTTATAAAGTTTGAATCTTAGCGTTATATGAGAAGCAATATACCATTCAAATGACCGCTTCTTGAATTTTTCCACACTTCGATGGATTTGAGGTAATTTTCGACTACTTTTTGGCACAAATTGGGCGATATTTCAGCTATAACTTGACGAATGTTTTTTTCAAGTGCTCAAGAGTTAACGGTTTACACGCATAAACACGGTCTTTTGAGTAGACTCACAAAAAAAGGTTCAACAGTGTCAAACCGCACGAATCTCGGTGGTCAATAGACATCGCCAAGACGAAAGATTGCGAGGCCGAGAAATTTCCTTCAGAATAAAGCCATATTCGCTCGTTTTGAGTGGCGTGTGGCACAATCTTGCGTAAACTACATATTGTTCAAGTCATTCTTCAATTGCAGGCCAAAAATAGTCGATTATCATACGACCATGACGCTCTGAATTGACAGTGACAGTCTCTCCGTTATCATTTTCAAAGAAGTAAGTTCCAATCAAAACTTCGGACCAAAGGCTTACCAGACAGTGAGTTTTTTGGGTGGCCAGTACAGTGTCTTCAATTATTTGATGATTATCGGAGCCGCAACTGCGACGTATCCAGTGAGTGAAAGCTGTTCCTCGACGCTTAAGAAAATTTTGTTGGAGAAATCGCGGTCCACTGCTTTTTGTTTAAGCACCCAACCGGCGTAACTACAACGTTGTGAATGGTCTTCAGTTATTGTGAGAGCTGGATTTTATATGGATTTAAATGTAAGTCCAAGTGCAAAATACGTCACAAAGCGCTGAAGAAAATCCTAACTCTTGAGAACGTCAGGAAATAGGCACATTGGAGTCTTCGGCTACACTTAAAGCGGCGATATTTGAGGTGGAACAAGCAAAACGATGATGCAAAGGCCTTACCGATCCAGTCTCTTAAAATTTCTTTAAAATTCTAACAATTGCTTGAGTAATTGGGACGATAATGGTGCAAATCTTCAATTTCCTCCTAAAGCACGAAACCTGGCCACGTATGAACACCTTTTTTTTAGTAGGTTTCAACAATTTTTCCGCGTTGTGCGGTTGTTGAGCGAGCCATTTTCATAAATGACTGACTGTTAATTAAAACCAAACAAATGGTTTGACAGTTAACTTTGACAGATGTCAAAATACAGCCCTGCACTTTCGAAACCACTAAATGGATGTATCTATATATGCATATAATATTTTGAGCCACTTGCTGTTCATTAAAATACTCTCCTCTAAGGAGCCGTCGTTCATCTTGGAAGCACTTTCGCATTACTTCAGTGTGGCGTTCCATACATCTATTTCTAAGGCTTAGATTTCTGTATTTGCGGCCAGGTCTTGCTTTTTGTAAGGGATTATATTCTCATCATATTTTGATATTAAGCGTGAGTTGTCTTCAGTAGATTTAAAAATTTGAACGAAGTTTTCTGGTTTAACCGCATCGGTCCCTTCTGCACCCTATTATTTCTTGTAAACACACTTAAAGTTGTCTGTTTTTCCCATTCTGAAGAGATATTTCTTGAAATATTCATACTCAGATAACATTCGTGTGATATACAAGCTTCCTTTTTTATCAAGTTCTTCATCCGTTTAGCCTAGACTATTTTGTTGACCTATTTTGCCAATAGTGTTAGAGTTTCTTCTTTAACATTTGTCTTCATATTTGGACTACTTATATGTTTCCAATGACTTTTCAGCTGCCAGATTTTATTACGCTCAAAAAGGGATAGGAATGCTCATTTATTGCTAGGATTGTCAGGTCCTACACTGGTTGATAAACTGTGGAAACTCTCAAAGTTTGTAAACCTTGCATCACTACCTTGCAGAGCTTGTTAATTTTTGGTGGCTCCGCCCAGACTTTGCTCCAGTTAGAAAAACGCGTATGGTGGTCGACAAGAATAATTTTATCTTCTGTTGTTTTGGTTCTCTGATGTTAGCCATTGATCAACTCCATCGTCCATCGCGAGTCTAACCTTATGTCAGAGTAATTTTTGACCGTTTTAGTCACGAAAGTAGCGGATATGGTCTATAAGCTTATTTCCAGTGTTGTGTGTTTTAATATTAGTAACAACAGATCCGCTTTCTCCGTGACTAGCTTGAGAATGTACAAGTCTAGCCTGATTTGGGTTCTTATCATTACTTGGTTTAGTTTTCTTCTCATCACTCCAACTAACTAAAAATGTATCGTCGGATAAAAGTATTCATATCTCGACGTGGCTGAAGTTTCAGAAGACTGAGTTTCAGCAGCTAATTGGTCGACCAATTTGGCTAATTATTTACCAACAAGGGAATTTTGCAGAGACCTAAACAAATGGTAGTCAGATGTACCATGGTATTTTCCAACTGAGTTCTTTTCCTCTGAGTGCATTCTGGCATGGAATAAAAAAAAATCTCCTCATCAAAATCCATCAGCCTTTCGGAGGCGGCTTAGTAATAAGTGTAGAGTCATCCATTTAATAGACAAAAATCAATATGAGCACCACAAATCAAAGGACTAGTTCGGCCGAAAATTGCATCAGAGATATTCTATTAACATTTTTCAAATTTCTTTTATTGAATGCCTTGAGGATGCCCTGTCGTTGTATTTAACTGATTGCGGCTGTAACGAGTCTATATGCTTTTAAAAGCAGTTAAGAGATCATATACAGTAAACTGGTGTGCATTTTATAATTCAAAGAAAGGTTTCAGGGTTGCCGGCTTCTCACCTTCTACAAAATCGCTTTTGAATTTTGAACTATTGTATTAATCAATAAGGTAGTTAGAAAAGTATTTTTGGTTGATTCTTTAAAGATCTTAAATTCAATTTTTTAAAGACTATAAATTGAAGTGCTGGAAAAGTGGCAATCCTAAAAATATTTATTTCTTCAAAATAAAAAATTTCAAAAGTTTCATTTATATTGTTTGCCTATTTTGTGGTTTTAGACAAATTTTATAAAATCGAAATTGTATGGCAACCCTACGCCAACTTTATAATGTTTATAATACTTTATTACTTTAGGATTTGAATTAGTAATTACGATTTGCTACAACACATAAGTTTCTGTGCTTTAAGTGCAATTATTATTTATTAAAAAAATAAATAGGTGGCAACCCTATACACAAAAATTTCTCAGTTTAGGATATTTGATCTATTATTTGTATAGTAATCAATATTGTGATATTATATTTAAGTCTGAAAAATACGAATAGGTGGCAACCTTTTATTACTTTATAAAGTGATATCCTGTGCAAAAAAAAACCCATCGAAAACGTTAAACCGCTTTCGAGTTCGCCTACGAACCCGATTACTTAAAGTAATAAATTCTCGAATAACCTGCAACTTGGGACTTTAATAATTTTCCGGCTCAGACCTAATTTTGCCTATGACAACAGTATGTCCTTGGAAACTCCTAAAATATAGTAAGTGTGTGCGTTGTAGCAACAGTCAGATGTTAATCCTTAATGCTGTCATGACATTTAACTTAAACATGATTACAGCTACACAAACACATATGCTTGTCCTTATGTATGTCCTTAGATTAACACAAACACACACATACACTTCCTTGGTAATGCAAACACACGTCCAGTTGACATTAATTGGTTAGCATTGATTGCGTAGACATTTGTAAGTTGGCATACGGCGTGACGCACATTGGTCGCGCTTTGTCTTCGTAACTACACACACATACATGTAAGCATATACACTCACGCACTAAATAGCATGAATACGCATATGGCTAACCGACCATACGCATTGGTGCAACTAATTGCAGCTAATTGGGTGTTAACTACTACATTTGAGTGTATGTAAGTACGTGTGGCGGCAATGTGATGATTGCATTAAAATTTACATGTAATAAGACTTCACTAATGCACACGCAAGATGCCAGTGCTGAGATTGCCATATGTGTGTGTCTCGTAACACAGAAATGACATAAGACATTGTGTGAAAACATTTAAAAAATTGCTTGGTGTGATTTATTCTTACATATGTCACCAAATCTAACTGCACAAAAAAAAAACCTTTTAAATTACTTATTGTAGATATGAGTTATTAAGACCGAAAAGTTTTAAACGGTATAAACAAACGAATTATTCAACAATTTCAATAAAATCTTTTTTTACTTGAGTTGTTATATTGAAGAGAGTAATTAAATTTTGATCCTTCGACTCAAAATGAGTCAAAATCGGATAAATGGTTTTATCGCATACGGAAACATGTCCTTACTCTCGACTATTTAATTAAATTTTGAAGAAAATTACAATTACTAGTGGCCAGATCTGGGCTGCGGGATGAGTAAACCAATGATTCGAAGCCCCAAAGGAGAAAAACACTAAGCATTGTTTTTTTTGAGGCAGTCCTTGTCAAATATCGTACATCTCTTGATTTAAAAATTAATCCTCATTACAGTTTGAAATATAAACAGTTTTTGAGTCTAAAATAAACAGACGTTCCAGAGACGCGAAGAACCGTACAAAACCGGAAGAGAAGAACTTATGCTTGTGGCATATACTAGAATGCAAATTTGGTATTGGATTTGTGGCAGGAGACATTATATCTTCGATCATTTATTCCGTCGGACGAATGTTTAATTACAATTCGCACTGAAGCGAGATTTGCTAACATATCGATGATTTGCGCTCTCGCCACGATGGAAGAGAAGTACGATTTGAACAAAGTTAGCTTCAATAAATTCCTGTAACGTACATATTAGTGCTGCCCTCAACACCACATAAAAATCATGCTTGACGCTTTAGCAGTTAACAGCCAGAAAGTTCAGCTTCCATAATGAAACACCCACAAATGAGCTGAGGCTCATTAGTTGCATCTAGGATCGAAGTTTGGTCATCTGCAATATCCGATTCAGGGAAAAGTAAATTCATGAAGCAGCATGATTATCTCCGGATCTAGAAACTCATCACCAAGTCACTCATATTGTGATGCACAATTTGCATACTTGTGTCAGAGAAAGGTGTGATAGTATTTCAAGCTCTCTACATACAGACACCAGAGAAACTGTTGTCTTTCGAGAGTGTCGAAGGAATAGCTGACACGATGAGGATTGTCGCGCTGTTGTGTAGAGCATGCCTATGCCTATTGAGAGATGTACTGAAAATTGAAGAGGAAAGTGAGAAGCTTTCGCAGGCACGACAGAGCGAAACCCAAAAATTCTAGAAGGAAAAGCAACGACTTAAGAACGTTTCAGATGCGAAACATACTCATAAATGATCCGAGTTTATCCCGAGACCACTGTACATAACAGGTAAATTAAAAAGTATCTAGCCTGGCACATAGATGCCGCTATTCTAATTAAATTAAATATAATTTTTAGTTAGCCATAACATTCAAAAGGCGCGTATATAAATTTGAGAGCTGTCGGATAATTAGTTTGTGAATTAGAACATTTTGATAGAAGCAACTTTTGATATTTTAAAAAAATTGTTGAAAAGGAATTTAGAGTGTTGATAAATTTTTGTAGTGAAAAAATACAGTAGAAGGAAAAACTTGGCTTGATGACGAGTTGAGTTCCCGGACTCTGCTTCATGAAAATCAACCATCAAGGATTGGTATGCCAAGTTTAGACGTGGTGAAATGAGCACCGAAGACGGTGAACGCAGTGGACGCCAAAAAGAGGTTGTTACCGAGGAAAACATCAAAAAAATCCACTAAATGATTTTGCAGGACCGCAAATTGAAATTGAATGCAATAGCAGGCACTCTAAACACATAAACTGAGCGTGTACATCATATCATTCATAAATATTTGGGTATGAGAAATCTCTGTGCAAAGTAGGAGCCGCGCGAGCTCACTTTTGACCAAAAATAACGACGAGTTGATGACTCGAAGCAGTTTTTGGAGCTATCCAAGCGTAACAACCCGAGTTTTTGTGTCGATATTTGACAATGGTTGAGTCATGGATCCATAATTTCACTCCGAAGTCCAATCGGCAGTCATTCGAGTGGACTGCACACGATGAACCCGCTCCAAAGCGTAAAAATGCAACAGTCGGCTGGTAAGGTTTTGGCATCTGTATTTTTGATGTGCATGGAATATTTTTCACTGACTATATTGAAAAAGGAAGGACCAGCAACTATTACATAGATTTATTGAACTGTTTGAAGGACGAAATCGATGAAAAACGGTCGCATTGTTGTTGTTGCTATAACCGCAGAAAATTGCTCTAATTGGACTTCGTAGAAAATTGCGGGAGTTAACAAGAAATAAGTGCTGACTTCGGCCGAAGTTCTTGTACCTTTCATAAACACAACAAATTTATTGCAAAATTTAAAATTCGATTTCGTTGATTTTTACCGTCAGTACTTATTTCAATTTATATCGAAAAAAGCATCGACATCACCACTTTGTCGATTTAAAGCAGCATTCGACAGCACGTATCAACGCAAAACATACAGGACTGAAACACGTCACGGTCGCCGACGCGTTCGATATTAAAAAATCAAGTAATTTCCTTGACAAAATGCTTGAAAGTATAGTACGTACAGTTGAGCAGACAAATGCTAGCATCGTCGGCTTCAATAAGACTTTAGTTATGTCACACTAGCCAAGGGATTTCCATTGATAATATGATTTCTAAGTGTCATTTTGGCCATTTGTAATATGTCATGATCTGTCTTTTTTTCATTGTATTCAGTAATGTTTACAATTTTATCATGGCAAGATATACGCAAGAACAACTTTGCTGATTTTGCCTTGGAACAACTTAAAAACGATAAGGATTTTTTTAAGAAAATCATCTTCTCCGATGAGGCTCACTTTCATCTGAGTGGTGCGGTAAATAACAAAACTGTCGATTCTGGTGCGAAGAAAATCCACAAATTATTCATGAACAACCATTACATTCACCTAAATTGACAGTTTGGTGTGATTTTTCGTCTGGTGGAATCATCGGTCTGTACTTCTTCTTTGAAGCTGGTAGCACCGTTACTGTCAATGGATAGAGCGGTATAGATCGATGATAACCAACTTTTTATGGACGCAATTGGAAGAAGTTGATGTTAACAACATCTGGTTCCAAAAAGACAGGGCCACGTGTCACACAGCACGTGCAACAAGCGAATTATTATTGCGGGAAAGATTTGGAGATTCTGTTATCCCAAGAAATTCTGACATTGAATGGCCTCCAAGTAGTTGTGATTTAAAACCATCGGACTACTTCTTGTGTGATTATTTGAAGTCATTGGTCTTTAGCAGTAAACCAGATTCTCTTCAAGCTTTAAAAGTCAATATTTAAAATGCGCTATTCATAACATGGAAAAAGTGCTCAAAAATTGGGTTCATCGAATTCGTTCCTACAAGAGAAGTCGTGGAAGCCATTTGAATGATGTTATATTCAGAACTTAATTGTATCGATTGTACTTCACATTAGATAAAAAACATTTGACCTCAATTCCGTAGAAATATTAGCTACGAACGACTAAGAGAAGAAACGACTGGCGCGAAATTCTTAACTTGGCAATCAAGAAGAAGTGAACAACGACTTAGTAAAAACATTTAATCATTATTATTATAAGAGAATTATTATATCTGAAAAGAAAAATCCTAACTGATGATAAGCGAGGCCAGCGAACAGCGGAGGTTGAGTCTTTTGCTAACAAAATCATTTCCCATTTTGCACTCCAACATATGGTGTGCACTCATTTTCAGCACACACACACAACTCAACCGTTGGCATGCAAAATGATTTAACCTAAAAACTAAAATGTCAATGGTTTAATTATAAATTCAATTGCATATCAAAATAAATATATTGTCATTTAAATAAATGAGTAAATGAGTAAATGGGCTATTGGGAAGTTGTATGAAAGGTATAAAATGCATTTTGACAAATTAAATGATTTCAAAATGCTCAATTTTGCAATAAACGTCAGCTATTTATATGAAAACAGACACACCTGCACCTACATACCAATACATACATACTTATGAGGGCATTAACGGTGAACAGTGCCCGTGCGGTCAGACAAAAGTTGCAAATGCGCAACGGCGGACTGTCAAATAAATTAATTTGCAACAAGCATCTGCATCAAAACTAATTATGGCAATGCAACAATAACAACATATAAACTATATATGTATATGTGCAAGTATGCGCTATGAGTCTGCTTTTATAGAAAAATGTAAAGAGGTCGAATATGGAGACATTTTGAATTGATGAATTGGGCAGGCGATAAATCATAGTGTAGGGCATACATAGATATGTACATAGAACATACATCACGATACATACGACAATTTGTAAATATGTAACTACATTTAGCAAAAGCTGCACACATCATAAAATGCATATACATATGTACATACATGCCTCTATATATAAATATATAAATTTAAATATGCAACTATGTACGTACTTAAATTACTGTTAACTATCTATGTGATCGTAAGCACGTATGTATGTACGAGTATAGTACTCGAATGTGTGTATATCTGATTTGTCGTAATGTATAAATGACGTGTCAAAATTAACATTTCATTATTTGTTGCAAAAATCGACAAAAGTCTTTCAATGAATACTGACATTCTGACAGTCGCGAAATGTGCATTAAAAGAGCCATCAAGCTGTGTGCGGTGCCGTCGCACTGCTGCACGTCGCGTTCCCTCTAGCATGCATGATTGTTGGCTAGTCGTCGTCGTCGTCTCATGCCCGTCAGTGTCCAAATTTAATGCGACATTACCAGACAAATGCCAATAAATGTCCTCATTCTCAGCCACAGATGTACGTACACGCTCACAAAAATTATCTGTACATACTCATGAACGTCTATACAAAAGTATTTATTTGCAGCGAAACTTTTGTGCAAATAGCCGAAAGCATAAATATGCTTTTCTATACACTTAAATACATACATATGTAAGTATATATATCTGTATAAATACAAATACACCGCTGGCATCAATCGCACAATATGTCACAAATCCATCCGTCAATGTGTGCCATACCTACGCAGAGGTACATATGCATACGTTCTCAAATACAATATATGTATATCGCATAAATATATATAATAGCCATCTAACAATTATACACATTAGAGGTTATTATACTTTATTTAAATTTATATTTTTCTTCTCTTAATTTATTTATTTTAATTGTATTTTATTTATTTAATTTTTATTTAATTTAATTTAATTTCACACAATTTAATTTAAATTAATTTTATTTATTTGCTTTTATTCAATTTAAATGCATTTATTTTTTATTCCATTATTCTATTTTATTTCATTTCACTTGTTTTAATTTAATTTATTCGTTTTTTTTCCTTTTTATAATTTTGTTGTTGTATTTTTTTAATTTATTTAATTTTTTATTTTAGTATAATTTATTTAAATTTTTAATTTTCATTTATTTTAATTTAATATAATTCAATTTGATTAACTAAATTTTATTTACGTTATTTCATATTATTTTATTCTATTTATATTATTTAATTTTTAGATTGATTTATTTTATTCTGATTAATTTTTCTAGATTTTTAATTATTATTCTTTTATAGTTAAATTTTTTCTTATTTTTTCATTTTTTTATTTTCAATTTAATTTTTTATTTTATCTTTTTAAAATTTTTTTTTCTATTTAGTTTATTTTGTTTTATTTCATTTTATATTAATTAAATTTTTAATTATATATATTTATTATTTTTATTTAATTTATTTTATTTTATTTTATTTATTTTACTTTGTTTTATTTAATTTATTTTAATTTAAATATGTTTTGCTCTATTTTGTTTTAGTTTATTTTATTCTATTTTTTTTTGTTTTTGTTTTATTTTACTTTATTCTATTTTAATTTATTTTACTTTGTTTTATTTTATTTTACTTTACTTTATTTTATTTCATATTAATTCATTTATTTTCATTAAATTTGAATGAACATAATGTAATTTAATTTAATCCACTTTGTTTTACTTTATTTTATTTTAATTTATTTCATTTTACATTTTGTGTTATAAAATTGTTATATTATTTTATTTGATTTCATCTTACTGAATTTTAATTAATTTAATAAAATTTTATTTAAGTTTTATCATTTCACTTTATTCTATTAATTTTTTTTAATATTAAGCTTATCTTTATAATTTTATGAAATTTTTATTTTTATTTTAAAGATTTTTAATTAAATTAATTTAATTTCTTTTTTAGTTTAAGTTCACCAACTGGATGTTTCGCTAGCTTACCTTAATGGAGACTTAATTGAAGATGTGTATATGGTACAACCGGAAAAGTTTGAAGATAATACGGGCAGAGTACTCAAATTTAAAAAAATCACTCTATGGACTAAAACAGTCAGGACGCATATGGAATGCGAAATTTGACACAGTACTGAAGAAAATGGGTTACAAAGCATGTGAGAACGAGCCATGCCTTGGTGAGTTAAATCAAACAAAAGAAGCTATTGCAAATGTTTTTCAGTTTGTCGACAAAGGTCCAGTTCGTCACTTCTTGGGGCTCGAAATCGAGCGAGAAGGTGAAACGGGTGATATATATCTGGGACGGAAGCAGCATATAAGGGACATTTTGAAGAATTTGGAATGATTGAGTGTCAGCAGCTACTCCATTTGAATCCAATTATCAAGTCAATTGCACTGGTGACAAGTGTGAATGCGTCAGCACTTGCAAGTACCAGTCTATAATTGGATCTCTGATGTATATAGCTGTATCTTCAAGACCAGATATTCTACATTCGGTATGCAAGTTATCACATAGAAATGCAAATCCTCATACGGAACACATGACGGCAGCTAAACATATATTGCGCTAGTTAAATGTGACTTCGGATATGAAATTGAAGTGCATTAAAACTGGTGATTCAATAAAATGTTATGCAGACGTAGATTGGGCTGGAGATTCGTCGGACAAAAAATTCGTCTTTCACTTGTTACGTTTTCTTCCTAGCCGGCGCAGCGTTGTCATGGGAATGCAAATGCAGATATCAGTCGGCCTTTCAGCAACAGCAAAAGAAACCATACTTACAAAAACTTATTAATGAATTAAATTTAGAACTTAAACTTCATATTAAGGAAATATATGATGATAACTTCGGCGCAATGAATCTTGTTAAAAATCCTATGTTTTATAATAGAGGTAAGCATATAGATGTAAGATACCATCATATTAGACAATTTTATGAAGATAAATTGATTGAATTGAAGTATTGTCAAAGTAAAGATATGGTAGCAGATATATTTACCAAAAATCTATGTATAGTAAGTCATGGCAAATGTACAAAATTGTTGAGACTTACATTGAAATAATTGAAATTAACTTATGTGTAATGATTAGAAGTATTGTAAGTGCATTAACACAAGTTCACATTCAACGCATCCTGTTGTTATAATTTAACTTAAATTTAACTTCCCTGTTTTATAGCAACTTATCTTGAAATTACTTTTATGTAAAATTGTTTGATGTGAATAAAGTTGCAGTTGCGTTAAATTATTCAACCGTGACAGTTCGTCGTTTATTTCCTTTTCGCAGTATGAGTCAATATTTAAATGTTTTTTAATTTTTTTTTATTTTTTATTTTTTTAATTTAATTTTTTTAATTTTATTTAATTTTATTTATTTTTTTATAAATTTTTTTTAAATTTTTTATTACAATTTTTTTTATTTTTTTTATTTTTTTTTAAGATTTCTTAAACATTTCGAACTGCTCTAATGTAGAAAATCATGTCAATAAATAACGGCTACTAACGCCCGCGCTTTGTTGGCAGCTCTCTTACATCACATCAAATTGTGATCTAATTCGAATTGACAAACATATTCAAATGCACAAGTACATACATACAGCATATATAAGTGTATGTGCTGAAAAGCCTGTAGTAATTATCGTGATATTCATATATGATTATATACATATGTACATATATTTATATTTATTTATATCCATACTGCACACATCAAAGCCCAGCAAAGCGCCAGCTTCAACTCAAACTCCAACTCCGACTTTAATGCTTGCTGTCAGTCGATCCATCTATGCGGCTGCCTAGCTGTCTCTCTGTATGTGTCTGTCTATCTGTCTATCAAGCTAACCGCCAAATCAATTGAATTTGTCAATTGAATTTAACTGTTGGAGCGTACTTATGCTCGTCAAGTAAAATAAAAAATAATGTCATTGCCACAGCAAGACAAACGAGACTATATGCGACCACACACATGTACGAGTATGTATGTGTTTAGAATGTGTGGGCGTACATACATATGTGTCACATGTACATATGCATGCATGTGTGTATCAGTTCCATCATTGTCGCATCGTCAATGCGCGTCAATATTTTATTAAATGACATTAAACTGTCTCTATCGGCTTAATTAATTTATTATTGTTTTTATTGTTGTTGTTGTTGTTGTTGCAGTTACCATCAATGATGCTGGGCGCTGGTAGACTGGCAGTGACATTTACGTTTGCGTTGGCGTCGCCCATCGCTCACCGCTTAAAGTTGGATGCGTAAGCGTATGCATAGGCAAAGAGGCGTGTATGTGTGTGGAAGAGGAGGATGGCAGTTAGTCCACCGGCGTGATGTGAGTATCATAACTATGTAGCAGCAAATAAAATATGTAAAAGCATGTTTTTTCAACAGTTACCCACATCTACCTACATATGGTATGTACAAGCATGTATGTATGTAGTGATGTGTGCGTTTGACATATAGTGACATTTTTATTATGCAAAATCAATAAACCAATTTTTGTAAGTTTGGTCATGTCCTTTTTGACACCGTTGTGTCAATGAGTAGGCGTATGCAAGCATATACATATGTGGGAAAACCGTTGGAAAAACGCTGAAATGTTGACTCATACCTGCATACATATATACTCGTGTAACGATTATACGCTAAACATTCAATATTTATTTAAATTAAAGCGTATTGTAAATAAAAAAATTAATTTCAATGTGACATATTTATTTGGTAGTTTTTTATAAAAAATATTTATGTGATACTGTGATGTGATATGATATGACAACGTATAATGTGACATCACATGTTATACTTGAAGCTATGTGATGTAAAAATTAAAATAATTTTTTTAGAGCTTCCAGCAGTTGGCAACACTTTCTTTGTCTTTCTTAAATAAATATATTTTTCTTTTATGCCCATCATATCAGAATGACGAGATGGGTTGATTTTTTGATTTTCTGTCTGTTTTAACGCAAACTAGTCTCTCACTCTGAGATATTTCAACAAAACTTAATAAGCGGATGTATTTTTGTAATGTATTAAGCATTTTTCGATACGAGCAGATCGTCTGACTAGAGCATATAGCTCCCATGCAGCCGATTTTTTCAGATATATAATATTGGTTCATAAATACTTCAAGAAAAGATCTAAATTCGAGAAATTCGGTACTCTATACACATAAAGGGTGATCAAAGTAAAGGCGCTTTTTTCAATAGCCTTTTTTGACAGATTACGCGTGAGTCGTGTCAAGCTATCATGTTATTCTTGTTCAGTATAGCTTAGAATTTCATCATGGAAAAACTTACGCCTCAACAACTTTTACAAATCATTCACCTTTATTACGAAAATTCACGTTCTGTAAAGAATGTGTTTCGCGCGCTTCACTCAACTTATGGTCAACATAATCGGCCTACTGAGCGTACTATTCGCAACTCCATCACCTATCTTGAGACCCAGCATTCATTATTGGATAATATTCGACCAAATAGAACACGTCCAGCACGCAGTAAAGAAAGTATAGCGGCCGTAGCTGAGAGTGTACACGAAGACCGTGGAGAGTCGATTTTGCGCCGTTCGCAGAAACTCGAACTGACGTGTGGAACGACTTGGCGTATTTTATTTCAAGATCTTAAATTAAAACCCTACAAAATACAGCCGTTCGACCTTCCCAAGCGACATCGCTTTGCTCTATGAGCTCTTGAAAAGTTCCAAGAAGATCCGACGCTTTCGAGCCAAATTTTGTTCAGCGATGAGACAGATTTCCGGGTCAATGGGTATGTAAATAAGCAAAATTGCCGCAATTGCGACAAAGAGCTGCCATTTCCTACAGGTAAAACAACTGTTTTCTGTGGTTTGTAGGCCGTTGGAATCATTGGCCCATAATTTTTCAAATATGATTCCAGTGAGAACGTAACCGTCAATGGCGACCGTTATCGCGCCAAGATAATTGACTATTTGCTGCCTGAAATTGAAGCTCGTGATCTCCGCGACATTTGGTTTCAACAAGACGGCGCCACTTCCCACACATCGCATCAATCAATGGATTTATTGAGAGAACACTTCGGTGAGCAGATAATTTAAATTTTGGGTCGGTCGATTGGCCATCAAGATCGTGTGATATCACACTGTTAGACTTTTTACTGTGGGGATATGTAAATTCTAAAGTCTATGCGGACAATCCCGTTTCGATTCAGGCCATCTGAGACGTAGCAGCGGCCAGCATTTGAAGGAGATAATCTTCAAAAAATAAATGTCAAAAATTGTTCTTTCGAATGATAAACATTCCCCATTAAATTTGAATTGTCTTTGTTTTTTCTTTAAAAAAAAGTAGGAAAGCTCGAAATGGATCACCCGTTATAAATATTGGCTTTGAAATCGGAAGAATATGTCATATATCCTACATGCAACCGATTCATTCAGATTTAAGGCTTCGGATCAAAAACTACTTCTGGCTATTCTTATGGCTATAGCTTCACACTTCAATAGTAGGTGTGTAGGTGTTTCGGATTCCATTCCGCAGAACATGCATGTTCCTTCTGCGCTGATACACATTTGTTCATGTGATATCGCAGCAGGTGGAAAGGGTTCTGCACCCATAGAAGGAGTTGATGCTAGTTTCCCAGCAAGTTCGTCAGCTATTTCGCTCCCTTCTATCCCTGAGTGTGCTGGCTCCCAACTAGGTCGAACTTTATTGTGTTTTCCCACCTCATTTAGTTTCCTGATACATTCAAGTACCATGAACGACTTGATCGTGCATGAAGGGATCGCCCAAATGAACATACATCAGTTTCATTTATAATAACTAATTTTTTTTAGATTACGTTTCTAATCAATATAATCTCATGTGATGAGCGTGCGATGCTTTTGGTTGCAATTGATCTGGTATAAAATATACTTTTGGTAGATAAAATTATTAATAATGACTTAGTCATAAAGTTTGAGTAGAGGAAAGGCAATCTTCTCCTCAAAAGCCAGAAAATTAGACAATAAGACATTCTGCGAGAATCATGTGATCAAATATCGTTAGATCATTAGCATCACAGTGCGTATGAGTGATACATTTTTTTAATGCAATTTTTTACATCGATTTTGTAAATATTTTTGTGCATGTGTTGGTAAACATTTATTTATTTGTTTATATATATTTGTATGATTTTTTATAATGTTTATAATTATGTGTATTAACCCATGCTTACAGGTTGCGACAAAACTATAGTGAGACTGAGTAATTGAATTACCAATGTCGACAATCAATCTGTCAATTAAATTTGCTGACTAGTGAGGTAAATTGTAATGGTCGCGTGTGATATCAAAACAAAAAAAAAAACAATTATAAAAAAATATAATAATAAAAATATAAAGCAGAAAAAGTTAATGATATTGTCATGCGATTTTATACAAAAAAATATTTATTTGAATCACGAAGTCTTGCAAATGAATTATATATTTTTCAAACTCCATTTTTTTAAAAGTTTCAAATATCGAAAATCATCATCATTTTCATATTATTGTCCCGACGTACCAACCATCTGACTTCGCTTCAGGGGACCACCGGATGTACGTCTAACAAAGCTGATCTGTCCTACCTCACAGAATAAACCGTAATAATTGCCAAACGGAATAAGTCTGTTGGCTTAAAAATATATGTATTCATATTGAGAACGAGGTAGAGTGTAATCTTTTATTGTAAACTAGAAAACTCGATATCTTCTCTACTAAGCAGCAAATATTCTAGTGTCTTTCCTGCCACCATACTTCACTCACAATTTGCACCTAGCATCTCTTCAGTACGGCTTCCGCTAAGTACAAAGCACTATTACCGCGATAAATGTCATAAAAATTTAGTTTACTCCTGGCCTCAAGCAAACCCCAGTGCACTTGTCGGAAGGCCATGATGCAGTCAACTACATAGTACTGCTGTCGTACATCGAGGCATCCTCATTGGAGTCGGCATTGAAGAGGTGGATCGTGAATTACCTGAGTGGTCGGTCTATATTTTGAGGGGCTAAATTTCAAGGTCACAACTCCAAACCGGCAAAAATTAAAAAAGGATTACGCCTTTTGTCGTCCTGTTGTTGTTGTTGGTGTAGCGTCTAACCAACCCCGGTTAGGGTCAGCTTTAGTCATGAAGTTATCCAATGGGAGGGGTGACGATTGGATTCCGAGAACACCATTCACAGGAAGAGAGTTCATAAAGGTGTTAACGGGCCCTCAGTGAATGGTGTTTATAGCTTGTCGGTACGTCGTCCTGTATTTTTGTACGTAGTCGCTGTAGTCAAGTACTCCCTTCCTAATGTCCGTTGGTGTTGATTCAGCTTGTAGTAGGTGTCTGTTGGTATGATCCCTACGGTAGCTATTGCTTTCATAGCTTCTTAACTGGGAGCATAGATGTTTCACTGTGTAAGTGACTCTCTAAAGAGCCAGTTTTACGTACCGTAGTGGACCCGGATTTCATCTGACCAAGGGCTGTCACCCTTTCAGCAACCTAACACCGTTTATATCCTCAGGTAATATTTGTGTAGTTCTCTTCCCATTTGCTGTTTAATTTTTATATCTCCACACACACTTAATCTCCAAAGAAAGTCTCCCTGATCCCACTGACCATTAAATTCTCGATTTCGCTATCAGATTAGGATTTAACTAAGCTTTTTTCAAAGTAAATGTTCAATCGACTTTCCTAACTGATCTACTTCCAGATATTTACGATCCGAAATCCTCGCCGAACCTTTTTGCCAGCAGGACAAAGGAGAATCGGAGTCACCAATCCAAATATTCTGGAATTGGCATTCGGCAGGCTGAACTCTTTCATTTCGTACACGACTGCAATTGATAGAAGATAGCCACAAAAACTGTCCCCAGGCACATCACGAAAGCAGTACAAGACTGTTTACACTTCATTTAGCATTACCACACAGAACCGTTGTACTCGAATTGCTACCAACAAGGCTTTAGCGACATTCATATACTTGTAGAGCTAATCAGCCCCTTGCTTAACTCTCCTTCGATTAAAAGCGCCATTGGACACAGACAAATATTTCAGGTGAGGAGATAGAGCATCCCCTTGAGACGCTAAAATACTGGCCTAACTAAGGTTTGCATACTTTAGCATACTTAACTTCTACTTATCATTAACCCACATCTTCGACCACAATCTTGCTTGTTCCCGAAAACCGGCCATTTAACATCCTTCAATCCTTTGGTTCAAATCGGACAGCTCTTCCCGATAGATGACCTCGATGGCATAGAAAAGCTTTACCCTTCCTAAACGAGGTTTCCAACTGCTACGTTAACAACAATAACAAACAACATCAATAACTTCCCCAAATGGATATTGACAAATCTTCAGCTGGCAACAACAATAAAAGTTTTTATGTAAAATATATCGTAAAAATAAATGTATGGATGCCAGTGTCTATGTATGCGCATATATCTGAATGTTTTGAAATAGACACATACATACATATATATTTTCCTATTTTAACAAAAATCAGTTCATTGTGCAAATGCATGTCAGTCCCAATTGATTGCAACTAACCATGAGGAGCAACCCATACCACTTTCAAGATACACTAATACATACACACACTCACACGAACACTTGGAAATTGACTTCACTATAGAATTCTTTCAATATTTGCAAAACTTTACTTAGAGTATGCGAGAAAGTTGTCACTTGGCGTCAATCAATAGCAAAACCAAATGACAGTTTCTTATCCTTACTGCCGCAATAGCAATAGCAACAACAACAATAGCAGCTGTATGTATTGGTATGCAAAAGTCCAAGGCTAGCTTGCTAGCAGCCAACGTCAAAATAAACTTGTGCAAAAATTTTGATTTTTAAGAAATGCCAACAGTGTGAGCTTTGCATACCCGGCGACCTCGCTATTGATTTGTTGCTTCGTTGCATTGGTGAAAGAGTACGCGTGTGTGTGTATGTGTGCCTAAGTTATATAAAAGTACAATACAGTAGAGTAGTGTGTGTAGAAGATATTCAACATCAATACCATCAACATCGGCAGCAGCAGCAGCATCAGCATCAACGACAAATGAGATGCCAAAAAGTTGGTATTCCACAGCAGAAAAATAAATGCCAACCTTTGCATTTGAGGAAAATTGCAAATAAACAAGTTTGCAAGTAAGCAGCTGTAAAAAATGTCAGCTAAGATGACCAAAGTGGTGCAAAGGGTGAGTGAAAGTATTAAAAATGAAACTCTGATGAGGAGATATAGAAAACAGTCAACGCTGCAAGAAAGTGCCCATCAACACTGCTGATGTTCGGCGAAGATGCAAAGTGACTCAAAGTGCTCAGCAGACATTGTGGGTTATTGTATGTGGCTATGTACTCATACTATGATTATAGCTTGCAGGTCAACTAAAAATCCAAGATCTTATGTAGTGTACTGTATTGATGTCTGAGCATAACTGCGATAATATGAAACAGTGGTGATTTTGGCAGGTTTAGATTTGGTCGGTAGCGCTTCTCGTAGCTATGATGTTCAGGCTGCCCACTTAAATACATTTTTGTTTCTTTTTTAGGACGAGGAGAGATATTCGAGAGCAAAAACAATTAAAAAATAAAATTTCAAAATAAAGGGTAATCCATTTCGATGTTCTTTACATTCTAAAGAAAAAAAACAGAAAATTCAAATTTAATAGGAAATTTTTATTATCATTCGAAGATCATTCTTTGGCATTTACTTTTTAAATATTATCTCTTTCAAATGTTGGATGAGACTAGGTCTATCGAGCATTTCGACTGGTAACTGGCGAATGACACTCGTGATGTTTTGCTCCAAGGCCTGAATCGAAGCGGAATTGTCCGCATATACTTTAGACTTTAGAAAAAGACTAACGGTTTGACATCATACGCTCTTGGTGGCCAATCGACCAGCCCAAAACGTGAAATTATCTGCTCACAGAAATGTTGTTGAAACTAAATGTCGCCGAGATCACGAGCTTCAATTTCATGCATCAAATATTCGGTTATCATGGCGCGATAACAGTCGCCATTGACGGTTGCGTTCTCACCGACATCATTTTTGAAGAAATATGGACCGATGATGGCACCGGCCCAAAAACCACACCGAACCATTTTTTTTTTTTTGGATGAAATTACAGCTCTTGAATCTCTTCCGGTCGCTCTTCGTTCCAAATGGAGCAATTTTGGTTGTTTACTTACCCAATGAGCCGGAAATGGGCCTCATCGCTGAATAAAATTTGGCTTCAGTTCTTGCAAACGCAGTATTTCGTACGCTTTCAATTTAAGATCTCGACGTAAAATGCGCCAAGTCATTCCATACGTTAGTCCGAGTTGCTGCGAACAGCGCCGAAACGACTCTGCATGATCTTCGTGTACACTTTCTTCACTGCGTGCTGGACGTGGTCTATTCGGTCGAATATTATCCAACAATGAATGCTGGGTCTCAATATGGGTGCAGGTGTTGCAAATAGTAAGCTTAGTAGGTCGACTATGTTGACCATAAGTTAAATAAATAAAAAAATTAAAATAATTTAACGAACATATAAAAATATTATATTGCGTGAAAATGCGAAGCGAATTTCAGATGAAAGTGTGAAGCCGACAACTGGCATGATCTAGAGCGTGAATCGAGAACATTTGTTATCGAAAACAATTCAGTTATACAGCGCTGAAGTGGCTACTACAGTTCAAGAATCCCGAAGAGCAGCTAGCACGGTGGATTGAGAGACTGCAAAGTTATGACTTCACCATCGAGCATCGCAAAGGAAATACGCACGGAAATGCTGACGCTATGTCCCGTCGACCATGTAATTTGGAATGTAAGCATTGCTCAAAATCTGAAGGGAAGGAAGACATTATTGGCGTCCGGCTTATGACAATTACAGCAGGAGAAGAGTGGGAGGTAAGCCACTTCGGAAAATGTCGACAAGAAGATCCAGATTTGAAACTGTTAATGCACAAATTGAAGATGAACAGACGGGCAAGTAAAGACAAATGGCAGCGGAAAGTCCCATCACGAAGGCATACTGGGCACAATGGAGCAGTTTAGAGTTGATATCTGGCTGTTTGCATAGAGTATGGGATGGCCAGTGCTCTAGAAGGCCAATAGTGGTTCCGAAGTTAAGAATTCCGGGCTTTCTTAAGGAATTCCATAATCGTCCTAGTGGAGGGAACCTAAGCATTACGAAAACGCTGGAGAAGATCAAGCAGCAGTTCTATTGGGTTGGTTATCGTCATTCGATCGCTAAGTGGATTGCTGTTGTTGTTGTTGTTGTAGCGACTTTTCCAAACCCATCTAGGGTCAGGTAGGTCTAGTCTTAGTCATCTAATGGAAGGCCCGACGAGCTATTTCGACGGGTTCGGATTAGAGGGAGAGAGGTGTTAGATGAGCCGTGTTAAATGGGCATACAAAGAGGCGGTTAATGTCGTGCGGAGATTCGTTGCATGCGGGGCAAGTGTTGGGTATATCAGGGTCGAGTCTGGATAGATAGGAGTTCAGCCTGCTACAATATTCATACCTTAATTGTGACAGGGTTATGTGGGTGTCTCGAAGCAACTCAAGTTCTTGTCGTGCTATGGATGATGATTGGACTCCGAGAACACCATTCACGGGAAGAGAGTTCAAAATGGTGTTAAGATACTCTCGGTGAATGGTGTTTATGGTCAGTCTGTACGCCGTCTTGCCCAGTGGCTCTTGTCTGTATTGCTGTACGGCGTCGAGGATTGCTCACTGCAAGGAGTACTTAGCAGCTATAGGGCCAAAATTACGAAGTCATGGTCAGATGAAGCAGTTTAACTCAGGTGCACCATTTGACCGGGTTGCCATGGATGTAGCTGGTTCATTCCCCATAAGCTAACAAGGAAACAAATACATTCTTGTGGTTATGGACTACTTTGGTAAATTGCCGGAGGTCTACCCAGGAAGCCAAAATAGTTGCGGATGCATTCACTCACAATTGGGTTACCAGATACGGCGCGCCTATAGTATTGCCTTCGGCCCAGGGAAGAAGCTTTAAATCGGAGGTGTTCCAAAAAACTGGGTATTGGAAAAACCCGCACGACAGCTCTGCATCTTAAATCAGACGGCATAGTAGAATGCTTCAACCGAACTCTGGAAGTGCTCTTGAGGAAAGTCGTGGACAAACATCAGGATGATTGGAATATCCACATACCGCTGTTCCTGATGGGATATCGGTCCGCAGTCAAACATCTGCACGTATACTTTTTGGTAGTGAACTTCGGTTGCTTAGCGATTTAAAATTTGGAACAACTGGTGATGCGAGAAGAATTGGGAAGGAAGCGTCTAGCGTTATAGAGGAAGGGTTAAATGTGCTACATGCGCTCGTGAGACAGTGAACTCAAATTATGAGTGACAAAATGAAAGCCAGGTATCACAATCCGATGAACTCCGAAGTCTTCCAAAATGGAGATATGTTACTATACAATCCACAATGGAAGAAAAGTTTGTCCCCAAAACTTCAACGCAATTGAGAAGCCCTACAAGATAATCAAATGACTAAATGGCATTGTGTATCGACTCCAGACCGTTAGGAGGCCAAGAAACAAGATGAAAGTGGTCAAACTAGAGAGACTTGCGGTGTTTGGAACAGCAAATATGTTTGATCAGACTTAGGTGGAGGGCAGTGTGGCGAAAATGCGAAGGGAATGTCAGACGAAAGAGAGAAGCAATTCTAGAGCCTGAATCGAGAACATTCGATATAGAGAATAATTCGATCATTCCAGGTGGTAGTAGCAAACAATCGATTTAGTATATAGATCGCTAACATTTTAGCGTTATTATTTTTTGAACTTAATTCTTTTTTTGGACATGAAGCTCCCTCAAGGTCAGGTGTTTATAGATGGTTTGGTGATTTCAATCGAGGTCGTAGATCACTCCATGACGAATTTCGAGAAGGTCGTCCAAAAACAATTGTTTTTCCGGAAATTATTGATGCTGTGCGCAAACTGATATTGCAAGATCGCCATGTGACCTATCGTGAGATTGAGATAACTATAGGCATTAGTGGGACCATCATACATTCAATATTGAATTAACATTTGATAAAAAAAAAAAATTCTTAACGTTGAATGCCCAATTGGTCGAGAGAAATGTTTAAAAAATATTATAGCGGTACTTCGAAACACGTCTATGACATCGTGACAAGTGAAGAATCGTACATTTATACTTATGAGCCCGAAAGAAACAGCAGTCGACTGTAAGGGTGTTTCAAGACGAGCCGAATGCAACAAAGGTTGTTCGAGTCGAAGCACTTCTAGGCAAAAGGTTGACTTTTTTTCGGAAAATCTAGACATGTCGCGACCATGTCACTAGAACAACGCAGAACAGTAAATTCTTTCTTTGCTAGTTGTCTTTTAATAAAGCCGGAACACCAATCGCCAATGACATATCACTCTTCACCACGACAGTGCGAGCTCTGACACATTGACTGAAGAAAGCAGCATTTTAAGCATTCAAAACATCGATTTGATGAGTTATCCACCGTATAGCCCTCATTTGGCACCAAATAACTTTTTTATTTCCGTAGGGAAAATTAAACTGAGAGGTCAATGTGTTTCGTCACCTGAAGAGTCGGTTGATGCGTTCAGAACGCATTTTTTGGAGATAATTTCATCAGATTGGAAGAAGTGTTTCGACAATTGGTTCAAACACAAGCAAAAGTGTATAGATCTGATAATGGAGAATATTTTGAAAAACATTAAAGCATTTTTCAATGATTAATAGTTGCTTTTGTTCTCTAACGTACAAGGCAACCCTTATATAAGAAAAATTTTAAAATAAATTGAGATTGAAATAAACAAATTTGGAACATACCACAGTACATTTTTGGACGTAAAGATGGAAGCGGTAGAATCTTCTAGATAAAGTTTTTTAGCCGGTTTTTCACGAACTAGTAGTTAATGAACTAGTAGTTAACTGGTACAGGACTACCTTATATCTGGTATTACTCAAATTGGCAATTTACTGGTATGAAAGAACTAGTATTTTTCTGGTATTTTAAGAGTATGATACTGATACACGAAAGACATCGTGGGATTGAAAATCCGGAGAGGATTGAGTATGAATCAGTTAAAATAAAGAGTGATGGCATTCTAGTGCAAAAATATAAGTTTTCTTCTTTTGGAGCTAAATTCAAATCAAATGGTTGGAAGTCATCCATACAAATTTTTAATCGCAACAGGCGGCTTGTGGAATTCAGTTAAAAAACTAAAGAAATTTTAAAGATTCCAAGTCACGGAAATATAAGTAAGTTCAATCGGGGCTGTACATAAAAATAGTTTTCAAAAATCTAAAAAACTAAAGAAATTTTAAAGATTCCAAGTCACGGAAATATAAGTAAGTTCAATCGGGGCTGTACGTAAAAATAGTTTTCAAAAATCCAAGAAGATAACAAATTCTCTGTTTCACTCCAATTTTATTGGCTTCATTATTATGCACCAAATATGTACTTTCCAACTTGCCAACTCTATCATTTCGCTTTTTATCTAAACAGCAGCAACAACAACTAGTTAAAATGACTCCGCAGTGACGTTCATCTCTTTATTTTCCAGCTCATCTGCAAAGGACATAGCGTCAGTCAACCAACAAGCTGTATACGAGTATTAGAACTGGATGGCTGAGAAAATGGAGTGAGCAAATGTGAGGCGGAGAGAAAGGGAGAGAGGGAGAGAGCTTCAATGATAATAATAACAAAACAGCTGCTAAGAACTCTACACAACAAATTCCGTGCTGTCTATAATCTTCCACAACTTATAGATGAAAAGACCACCACACAACAACAATAACACACAGTGATGGCCATAATGCGCCTTGAAGTGAAGGACACTACTTGGACGTACAAACGTTCATGTTTGTGTGTGTGGTGTTTTGGTGGATTGATTGTGTGGGTGGACGTGGTAGAAGGTGTCAAAGTGTTGGGACGAGACATCCAATGAAATGAATAAACGCGTCCATCAGACTAATCCTTGCCATCACATGCTTACACCCGAACCCACCACAACACAACTTAGTGCTGCTGCTAGATGGTATTACGACGACGCTCTTTGGCACGCAAGAAAACTTGTGAATATTGTGTGTCCTGGAAGCCATCAATCGTTTTGTGAAATGTGCAATAAAAGAAAAGTCATGAAAACTTTTCTTACTGATTTAGCTCAAGACATTCACCGACCGGCAGTGAGCAGTGCAGCAACGAGTGACGGACGGATGGCGCCAGTGGGTGGAGTGCATTTGCAGTGAAGGCGTAGTTTCTTGGTAGCTCTGTATATGTGATGTGATGTTGGACATACGGGGTGCGGGAGTTGGGTTAATGTCTTCGTCGCCAACATTTTCCTTGCCACTGTGATTACTGTGTCGCTTCTTGCAACTGACAGCAGCGACAGCGACAGCGACATTTGACGATTGACGAGGGCAAAATGGACGCAAACACAGGGACGAGTACTCATCATCAAAGTATGTGGGAGCGAGTGTATGGGATTGTAGTTCTTTAGACGATTCTCGTTGCTGGTATGGTGCAAGGAAATGATTTCTCGCCTACTACTACTTGTACATAGTGACGATGGTAATGTCGTTTGTTTTGATGACTTGCTTGTGCCTCGCAATCTTATTTCGCCACCATAGAAAACCCTCTTTCCCGGTCTCTCATCTCGTGCAAACGTCAACTTGCCTGCGCTGTCGTCCAAACGGTCACTTGCATGATGGAGAATTAAACATCGTCTTCGACGCCACGAAACGTCTTAGTTACGATTTCCTTATGTCAACGGCATGTTTTGTATGCACATTGGCGTCTATCGACAGCAACGTTGAGCGACAAGCGAGCACATCATCTTCTTAGTATTTTGTGGGTCGCTTGTCGCTTGGTTGGTTGGTGGGTTAGTTGGACGGTGGTTAGGTTGGTTGGTTGGCTAGTCGGCTGGTTGGCTGGTTGGCTGGTCGGTATGGATTAGTGGTTCCAAGTCAGCAAGTAGTATGGGCAGTGACAGCATCTCAGCGCTCAGTTCCGTTGCGAGTTCAATGCAGTTTACTTAGTTATGTACGTCTGGCAAATCAAGCAATAGACCGCTTTGGCTCCCCAGCCAGCACTCTTTTCTCCACACTGCGCTAGTTTGAGTTTCTTTCAAGCTGGCTTTTCTTCACTGCTTCTTGCGCAAAGTTGACGTTTCGTCTTACATTGCTCACCGCCGTACTCTTTCCGTGTTGCGAACCACACTATGACTTCGTTGCGACTCAAGCAACCTTGATTTCTCCCTGCTCCATCACTAACTTCCCGTTAAATTTGTATTACTCGTGGCATTTTCCCTTTGCTCTCGCCTCTGCTGTGGCTGTCAGTTTACCGCTACTTCTGCTGCTGCTGCTGCAGTGCTGCATACAATTGAATGACAGCGTCAGGATTTTTGCAATTTGAGAAGTTGCTACGTGACATTTCAATAATTTTTGAAAAGTTCTTTCCTCATTTTGTTTTTCCGTTAGCTTTCTTATTTTATTTCATTTTATTTTATTCTATTCTATTACTTGCTTTTGTTGTTTTTCTTCTACTGTTTTTACTCATTCATATATATATACATATATACGAGTGTTTATTGTATTTGTAAGCTTTGTTCTCGAAATATTTGTGGGTACAGGGGTCCACAGAGAGAGAGAGAGGCACAAAGAGTGTATTGTAAAGAACTAAAAGTGTGTGGGTACATACGTGCGTGTGTTGTGGGGTAGGGTAGTAGCAGGCATACTGTCGAGTAAATACAACTTTCGAACTCTGCAATTTTTGTGACAACGTCATTCAAGTCCACGGCGACAGTTGGATGCGTTTCGACTATAAATATATATATGTATGTTTTATTCTCATTGAACGTCTGTATGCATGTCTGTATTGAAAAAAACTAGAATTTGTTATGTGCATTCGCGACATGTTTGACGCTTGAATGGCTAACAGTGACGCGGATGTGATGGCATGTGGGCCAAGTGGGTTGAGACAGGAAGTTATTGTAAAATAATGGAGGCAGAGGCATTATTTTACCCTGAGTACAGAGGGTGCATGTTATAGCTGGAGCTACTTTCCGGAATTAGAGAAAGGGTTACTCTCTACTCATACATATGTCTTTATATGTTGTTATACACATATACATATTTATATGCATACCGCTGTAGCTTGTTTAATGCAGCAGCTATGCGTGGCATGGCGTTTAGTGGGTAGCCCGCGATAACGTCAAAATCACAAATACAATAGTTGAGTTGAGAAGTTGGGCGACGCTTTTGACAGTTACTTTATTTAACATATAACATGCATATAAATTTTTTCTATGAGATATGCATTTATGATTTTTGTTGCGTAATGATTCGTAAATTTATTTATTAAAAGACCCCTTTGGGAGAGATACCAAATTTTAGCTCCTTTTTACACTTTTGTAGCCTTAAGTATATCAGAAATTGGCAGAAGCCCGGGCTTAGGCCCACTCCGTCTTGATATGTCTGAGTGGGGTATAGTCCGGTCAGCATGAAAACCCTGAAGCGTCTGTATTATGGATCGAATATTCTCCAAATCCCTTCACCAGCCTTTAAGTGCTATGTTCTTGCAAATTCCATCGGTAAGTGGCTTTGAATCTCTTGGGGATGAGCATGTTTCTCAATAGTATAACTAATCTGTTAGTGGTATAGACATGCTCGATCAGCACTTCGCTCGGCTACCAAAGAATACATGGTTCTTGTGGGTTCCGACTTTACCATCGACTATATACGCCGGTGAGTAAGGGCTTGAAGAAAGAGACCTCTTTTGGATATCTGAACACAAACTCTCACACCAATGCACTGCAAATTAAGACCTTACCTTGGATACCTTACAGCTGCGATTCCGCGATTCCGTAGAAGAGATAGAAATCCCTTTTAGAAGTGCATAAATTGCATGTTTATAATCTCAAATACAACAGGTGATCCATTTTGAGGTTTCCTACTTTTTTAAAAAAAAAAAAACACAGAAAATTCTAATTTAATGGGGAATGTTTATTTTATTATCATTCGAAAGAACATTCTTTGGCATTTATTTTTTAAAGATTATCTCTTTCAAATGTTGGCCGCGACTACGTGTCAGATGGCTCATACGTTCAATCCAATTTTCGATGACTCTTTCTAGCATTTCGACTGGTAACTGGTAAATGACACGCATGATGTTTTGCTCCAAAGCCTTAATCGAAGCGGGATTCCCCACAGAAAAAAGTCTAACGGTGTGATATCACACGATCTTGGTGGTCAATCGACCCACCCAAAACTTGAAATTACTTGCTTACCGAAGTGTGGATTGATTTATGCGGTGTGAAGTGGGAAGTGGCGCTGTCTTGTTGAAACCAAAGGTCGCAGAGATCACGAACTTCAATTGCAGGCATCAAATAGTCGGTTATAACGGCGCGATAACGGTCGCCATTGAGGGTTACGTTCTCACCGGCATCACATTTAAAGAAATATGGACCGGTGATTCCACCGGCACACAAACCACACCAAACCGTTGTTTTTTCTGGATGAATGGCAGCTATTGAATCTCTTTAGGATGCTCTTCGTCCTGAATGTGGCTTGTTTACATATCCATTATGCCAAAAATAGGCCTCATTGCTGAGAAAAATTTGGCTCGAAAACGTCGGATCTTCGTGGAACTTTTCGAGAGCACATAGAGCGAAATGATGTCCCTTGGGAAGGTCGGACGGCTTCAGTTCTTGCACAAGCTTTATTTTGTATGCTTTCAATTTAATATCTTGACGTAAAATCGCCAAGCCGCCCCATACGTCAGTCCGAGTTGCTGCGAACGGCGCCGAATCGACTCTCCACGGTCCTCGTGTACACTCTCAGCTACGGCCGCTATATTTTTTTCACTGCGTGCTGGACGTGGTCTATTTGGTCGAATATTATCCGGTAATGAATGCTGGGTCTCAATATGGGTGCAGGTGTTGAGAATAGTAGGCTCAGTAGGCCGATTATGTTGACCATAAGTTGAGCGAAGCATGCGAAACACATTCTTTACAGAACGTGAATTTTCTGATCTGTCAAAAAAAGGCTATTGAAAAAGACCCCTAACTGTATCACCCTTTATATATGCTCAGAGCTGGGCAATAAATGTTTATGTACTTCCACTCAAGGTGCCGAAAACGGCAGAAACTCTAAGGCTGAAGAGTGTTATTGGTAAGTCTCGCTTATCGGGCGGGCGCTCTCCTGCTTATAGGTTAGGGTGGATTAGATTGAAACGGCTATCGGGTATTAATCTGCAATCTTAGACCACAAAACGCATCATTATAGTTCCACTGAAGACGTTATTAGCACCCACTAGCTAGTCAATCAATGTGTGGATTTAGTAAAACAGAGCAATTGACTTATCTTTGCACCCGCTTTTTCGTTCAAGGCTCCAAAGGTTGCTGCCCTAGAGACTTCAACCTAGTAAGTGCTTGGTATTCGCAAAGAAAGTACCCTAAGGTTTTAGGTTTTTCCTCCTCTCTACAACTCCTGAAGTCCTTTGATGGTACGCCCGGCATCTCTGCGCCCCTATCTAAAAGAATATGCCCCGAAAGAACACCCATCATCATTGAATAACTCTTTTCTTTTTAACGAGATAAGTTCTCTCGACCTTCTCTTCTTTCATATCGGCCATATTACCATAGTAACATTGCAACAATTGAGACTTTTCCATATTAAGTCAGCATCCGCGTCAGATAACCCTATTATAGTGTGCTAACAAGTGGTGAGCGATATGCCCAGATTCTGCAATGATGGCGAAAGTGAAAGGGAATATCATTTTTAGCAAGTTGGTCCGCCATTTCGTATGCTACTGTGTCCTGCACCCATACTTGTCTCAAAGATTACTGCTTAGCCATCACCTCTAGTGATAGTGTGGCAGCTCCACACTGTTTCTGATTTTATTTTGACATCCAAGGCTCTTAGTCCTGTCTGGGTACCGGAGAAAATTTAGATAAAATTTACCAGGAGTACCTTTAGATAATTAAAATCCTACTATATGACTGCCAGTTTCACTTGAAAACTACTACAGTGATCCGGTAGCCAACAGGATTTGCTGAGTTCAATTTCAATTTCCTTTGATTGGATAGCTCTACCGATCATTTTGTCCAGTTTTTACACATCCGTGGAGAAAAAGTGGATCATAAGCTGGAGCAACTCTGCGTCTAGTTCTTTTAGTGTCTATTTGGAATAACCACAGCGGCCGCGATAGCCGAGGGGTTAACATTGCGTACTGCCATTGGGAGGACCAGGGTTCGAGTCCAGGTTCGAGCAACATCCAAAATTATAGAAAATTAATTTTTCTAATTTCGGTTCCCCCTCGGCGGGGAGTGTCGAACCCTCCGAGTGTATTTCTGAGATGAAAAAGAAAGTTCCTCATAAAAATCCATCGGCCGTTCGGAAGCGGCTTAGAATAAACTTCATTTGTTGGTAAAAACATCAAAACGCAAAACCACAATTTGGAGGAGCAGGAGCTCGGCCAAAAATCGCTTCAGCGGTTACAAAGCGTCAAATATATATATATATATATCTAACAAAGTCAGTGAAGGTTATACTTGGGCTTATGAAATTTTTTCAGCGTATTCTTTTAACCCAAATATTTTAATATTTTATGTAAAAATGACAAAACTTCGGGATAAAGTACTCGGTGTGTGGGACGTTAACGTTTTTTGCGAAGTGTAAGAGAGGTTTTGATACTTGCTCTCGTCCTTTGAAGTGCAAAACTCCTAGATGTCTAATACTGGTTCTAGGTAAAGGCGTTCAACACCAGAAAAGATTTTCCATCGTCTCACTTTTGCAATTCTGTCAGTACTTCTTACACGGGTCATTGTTACTAATGACCAATCTGCCCGTTTGGGAAGCCAGTAGGATGTGACGTATCGAATATTGGTGACACTACATTGTGGAGGTTCAGAACGCCTCAAACAGAAAACAATCTCTCTGAATACAGCCCTGGCAGTAGTCTACTAGTTCTTTTGGTAGACGAAACCTTCTTATATATTCTATGGAAGGACTTCAATGATTGTCGTACCAGCTCAGCATCTCTGAGCTTTAGGTTGTCTTCTAGTCAAAGATGAGTCACAGAGAACTGCATCCTCATTGCGTTTGTATGATAATCTCCCACCTTTTTATCCATGATGAATCATTTGTTTTGTAATCACCTACAATTGCAAAATACTTCTATCGGTTCCGCCGTTTATGGTGGAACCGTTATAAACTAAATGAATTAACTAACAAACTTAACTTCCGAAGTTTTCATCCTCTATCAGAGGCTCCACTAAGTTTATGATTCGGAACTTTTAGTAATTTCATTAAAAAAATTTTGCGTGAATTTCCTCCAAAACCACAAATGTCTTCGCTTTGATGGCAACATCGTATGTTCTGTCCGCTTTTACATTTCAAAAGCAGCTGCCCATTGTTGAGTAACTATGATGATCACTTAAAGTCTAACAATCAGCACCATTATGTTCTCGGTAGCTAAGAACGCGGTTCGTTAGGTCTCTCTATCGTAGTTATGCCATCCAATATATAACTTTAATCAACATTTGCTGATTACCCGTGCTACGCTTGTTTCTTACACTGAGTGTTTTACTTATGTATATGCCGCGGCTCATCAACGCCTGATTGTATAAACGTTCCGAAGCATTGCTCATGTGACTGCTACTCGAATTCCCTGTTGCGGCTGCGCACAATTGCACTTAGTGCGCTACTAACTACCGACTCTATGACACATTATTTATGAATAACAAATTGTAAATTATTAACTCGTTTCATGCAAGTTATGGCACGCACAATGACTAACAAAAACATGACTTAGTGAAGTACTAAAGACAACATGAGGAAAAAAGGAAGAATTACTAATGTTGTAGGGACAAGTAAAGGGATGTTAAATGATGATTGGTTAATCTTCTGTGTCGAATTAAGAACTTTGAAATAAACAAGTAAAAGGTATCGAAGGTCATATACAAGCTAAGGAATCCTAATTCAGCATAAATAGCAAAACTCTTTCGCTCAGGATTAAATCTGTTTAACCGTAGAATATTAATCATATTAAACCAACTTTAGTACTAGTGGATGTCAATTCGACAAAGTTTTTTCTGGGAGAGCCTGCCGGAAATCTTTAGCAAATACACAAGTAATCCCGTGAGAGCAGAGCAGATTGCGTAATTTACCACAGTATCTCTAGCATTTGCTCTGCACTAACTGAACTAAGGTGAAAACGAAAAATCACGATTTTCATCCAAATCTTCGTCATAAATATCCTCACTATATGGTAAGGCAATGTTTTGAAGTTGCTGCCTGTCTGTCTAGAAATTGATCCATAATTTTATTGGTTCCGATGCCTGACAAAATAAAAGTATAACTAAAAACAATCTACTGTGTTTTACCGGATATTGCGAAAGCAAAATTTGGTTATTCTCACAATGGTTATTTGTAGCAAGCCTCTGTTACGTTAAGTTGCTTGAAAGGTTTCCTTTGGAACTCTTTTAATGGTTCTTAAGTAGTCGGATGAGCTTGGCTCGCATACGCGGTATAGAAATATGTGAAGATAAAACACGCTGATTGATAAGGATGGACTTTTTAGACTCTTTCTAAGACTGTTTCTCTTTTATCCCCGTATGGAAATCACCGTATGGAAAATTACGTCGTATGGTAAATTTTTTATTTTGCGGGACTTCGTGCTGTGGTGTTTTTCGATTTAGTGTATTTCTAAAGTATAAATTTCAATACAAAAGTGTAAATGAATAATACAACAACAACTGAACACAAAAACACGATAGAAGTGCTATTTTCGGCCACCTCGAAGTGTCAATATTTATTTGATTTTACGTGAGTAGAGGATTTTTTGGCAGATTTTTGTCCCAATGCCTCATATCTGAACGAATCGGTTGTATGGATGCCTTATGATATAGTCTTTCGATTTCGATAACTTTCGAAACCAATAGTTAGTTCATTATATTTAAATAGGCTACCGAATTTCTAGTTCTTAGATATTTTATTAAAGTATTTATGACCTAAAATCATATATCTGAACAAATAGGCTGTATGGGAGCTATATGATATCGTCAGCCGATCTGCCCGGTTCTGACAAATGATCAATACATTACAAAAATACATCCGCATACTAAGTTTTTTGGAAATATCTCAAAAACTTTGTGTTCAAACAAACAGAAATTATTAAATCTACTAAGCTCCTCATTCTGATACAATCGGCATAAAAGAAAATTATATTTTTAAGTATATAGAGGGTGATCCAAGTAGGTATACTTTCTTCAATAGCCCTTTCTTGACAGATCACGCGTGAGTCGTGTCAAGCTGCCATGTTATTTTTGTTCAGTATTGTTTGGCATTTCATCACGGAAAGACTTACGCCTGAACATCGTTTCCAAATCATTCAACTTTATTACGAAAATTCACATTTTGTAAAGAATGTGTTTCGTGCGCTTCGCTCAACTTATGGTCAACATAATCGTCCTACTGAGCGTACTATACGCAACATCATCACCCATCTTGAGACCCAGCTTTCATTATTGGATAATATTCGACCGATTAGACCACGTCCAGCGCACAGTGAACAAAATATAGCGGCCGTAGGTGAGAGTGTACACGCAGTCCGTGCAGAGTCGATTCGGCGCCGTTCGGAGAAACTCGGACTGACGTATGGAACGACTTGGCGCATTTTACGTCGAGATCTTAAAATGAAAGCGTACAAAATACAGCTTGTTCAAGAACTGAACCAAGTGACATCGCTTCGATCTATGGGCTCTTGAAAAGTTCCAAGAAGATTCAACGTTTCCCGGGCAAATTTTATTCAGCAATGAGACCCATTTCTGGCTGAATTGGTATTTAAAAGAGCAAAATTTCCGCATTTGGGACGAAGAGAAACCTGAAGAGATTCAAGAGCTGCCATTTCATCCAGAATGGTCATAAGGGTACCGTAATAATGAAATTTAAAAGGCTTAACCGTGAAGAATTTTTGAGAAGAGTTGCGAGCTTTTTGATATCAGTACAATTATTAAAATTAATAAGTTAAATAAAATGTTATTAGGGTATAAAGGCTTACATGGGAAAGGTGTTTGAGAAGCGCTTTATGAGAAATAATTTTTGAGTAGGATTCCCACCTTTAGGAAAGCCTAATTTAAAATTGATAACATAAGCTAGATACTATAGATATTATAATATGCTTAGCCCAATAAAAAGATTTAAAAATGCTTATGAAAAGTTTGAAAAATGTAATAAATAAATATTTGATGGGTTAAGGAATTTCTCAGTGAAACATATTTTTTATTAATATTTTATTGCTTGGGGTGAATGAGAAATAGAGTATATAAAATCATTCGAAGATCCTGAGGGAGATTACCGCTTGCTTAAATAATTTGAGCCGATTAAAAACCGATCTAAAAATCGATTAAATCTAAGCCTTAATAAGATCCATTGTGGAACCACTAAACTTGACCATTAGGTTTCGCTATCCAAGCACTTCGATTCTCTGATGAAACTCACTAAATAACTGGTGCTCCATTTCGAGGTTCTTTTTTAAAGAAAAAACACATAACATTCAAATTTAGTGAATGTTTATTATTATCTGTCTCAGATGTTGGCCGCGGCTACGTCTCAGATGGTCCATCCGTTGAATCCAATTTTCGATGACTTGTTCGAGTTACATCACCCTTTACATTACTTTCACGTCGGCAATCTTGAATAGACCAATCAGCAGTGTGGTTCCCAAATTCTGAAGCCTAAATCAGGACACTCGCATGACAGATGTGTGAGCGTTTCCTCCTCATCGTCATCATTTCAGCTACTACAGCATCTCCTATCATGGAAATGCCCGCTATTTTTCTAGAGTAAATTTCAGCAAAACCTGTCTGTCCCATTTCGGCTAGGTTTGCCTGGATTTTCGGCAAGTTTTATTCTCATTCCACCTTGACGTAGCCTGTTCATATGTAAATTTTTTGAGAAGATATGCATTCTTGGAAACTTGGTCGTACTTTGCCTAGAAAGTTCATCCTCCTTACGCTTTACCTCGATGTCACTATGACCAGAGACCCACGTGTTCTTTTTAGCCATCTCTTGTAGAGATCGGTGACTGTCCACACAATTTTAGAAATTAGCGTAGCTGAAACCAATTTTTTTATTACTGCTTGATCGTCACTGAATCAATTTGCTTTGCTGACTCCATAATAAAATATACCTCCGTCTGTAAGAAATTGCAGCGATCAGGTAACCTGAAAGAGAGTTTCATAGGAGAGTTTCTTGAGAATACAGCACAGCCTACTCTCCCCTTAAGTTTTTCCAAATAGCATTCCATCCTTCCCTTCTGGCCCTTCTGGGGACTCATGTTCTGAAGTAAGTTTCAGTGAATGAAATTGGATTACAACGGTCTGTGTAGCTTGATATGAAAGTCTATCTATTCAGTATTTTCGAGTTTCCCAATAGCTGAATGATCCATTGATTTGATTCTTTTAAACGTGCGGCTATTGCTGTCGACTGATATACCACCTAGTCCACTGACAAATTATTGAGTATTGCATTCAGAGCCTGATTGGACGCGCTCCCTAGTGCACCACTGATACACATTAATACTCATATTTGAATTTTTATTTTGAAAATTTGCATTTGAAGCTTTGCTTATAACTGACCACCACACAATCAGTCCATAAAGGAGAATTGGTCTCACTACTGAAACGTATATCCAGCGGCCAAACTTGGGGCTAAAGTTCCACCTCTTGTCAATAGCCATTTTGCATCTATAGAGATATATATAGTAGCAGCTTTCTGGTCCCCAGACCAAGTACTAGTTGCACTTTGTTTGAGTTGATACAGAGACCGCAACGACTAAATCAGGGTGATATCGTACTAAGTGTTCCCTGCATCAAGTCACAAAGACTATGCTAGGACAATACCATCGGCGTATGTAGCTTAATAGCAATTGGTTAATAAAATCCACTAAGGGAAAGCTGAGACATAAACTCACCAATGCAACTATAACCGCACTTGGTAGGGCCAACCCCCACAGATTAAATATAAAAATATTGTACAAAATTTTATATAGTCTCCGAGGGGATTTGTAAGAGAAAAAATGATTCGATTTTCTTGAGTTTCGTTCCATCAAAAAAAAAAAGTTTATTAAAAAATATTTATGGTTAGATTTGGTTAAATTTTTCGTTAATATCCCTAAATTCAAGAATTTTGTTCCCGAAAATGGGCCAAGGCAAAGGAACTATGTTTGATTATTCTTCTACCTTTATACGTTTAACTTTATTATGAATAAGCGCTATCCGAGTGGTGAGTTCGGCTTACTTCGGCATATTCATATTGACGTGAGAGGCTTTGAGTAACGAATAGCACTCATATTACTCTAGTAACAAACTAGTATTTCTTCTGATCAGTTTGAGAAGTTACTGCAGGGTATTTCCGAGACTTTGCACATGCAATAGGCACCATTAACTCAGCACACTCATAATTATCACCAACAACAACAAACTGCACAGCAACACCAACGAGATTGGTAGTTCAAGACACGGCTTACGAGTATGCATAATGGCACATAAACCATATTATTTGCACACGTCATTTATCATTTGTTTTGCTTACTTGCCAGCAGCAATCCCTGGCTTGTCTGCTAGCAAGGCTAATGTCACCTATTTATTCACATCCTAAAGACGGCTGTATCTATTACCAACGCCAACGCCAACTCAATTTCTTGTCATCATATTTGTTGTCACCCATCAGCGCCTGCATCATGGGGCACAGAGTGACTTGGCTTCTTCAATACCCTCGCTGATTGGAGCACCGATGTAGGGCTTTTGCTCAACTGCAGCAGTTTCAGCAGTAAGAAGGGTTCCAACAACAACACCCAGCATCACCAGCACCTCATCATCGTCATCAACAGCAGCGGCATAATCACAACTATCAGTATCAGCGGCAACAGCGATAGTGGCATTTATGACAAGTTATGTGTCGTTGCTACCACATTTGCAACATATTTATATGTGTATGTATATTGAGTGTGTTTGTCGGTGATTGCTAGCCTGAATCTTATGGATAAAAAAAAATATATAATGAAAGGAAAAAATTGGGGAAATATGCAAGGGCGCATCCTTGCTACTATCGGTGCTTTATACTTGTATGTAAATATGTATATATGTTTGTATGTATATGTATGTATGTATGTCGAAAGCGTGCCGACATTATCTAACATACATGACACACAGTAGTACATGCAATCAGCCAAAAAAACAACAAAAACATCAACTATTAATATGCGAGCAACACCCTAGCAGAGAGTAAGTGCAAGCTTAGCAACAACAACAACAACAACAACAACGCTACCATTTAGAAACTTCGCTAGCGTTACAACAACAACAACAAAAATAACGTAGCTTAGTTAACGCCAACAACAAGCACACTTGACAAATAACTTAGTAACAAGCAAGGCGAAATGGCGTTTTTGTTGCAATTTGTTGTTTTTCAGTGTTGCAAGAAAAACAATAGCAACAACATGCCAACCATCAACCAATATGCATTGTAATGAACATGCAACATTATATTTTGTTGTTTGTTTATTTATTTGCCTCTTTTGTTGTTGTTATTATTATTATTATTGTTGTTGTTGTTGCCGTCGTTGTTGGCATATTCACATTGCCACATCAGCCGCGTCATATCACATCAACTTGGGAAATGCATTCAGCTCCATCAGTAGCATGTCACTTCGCATTACTCCCTCCCTCTCTCTCTCTCTCTTTTTCTCAGTAGCAGTAACTGAGGGTCGCTCGTTCGCTCGCCTCTTTATCGCCTTCACGTTTGCCATCAACGTCTGTGCCGTCACATCGTCATTCTTAAGATGTTTCAAGAAATTTGTGGAAATTTGATGCGATGAGGTTAGAAAATTGCTAATAATCCTTTATGGAATGCGTACATATGTACATACATGTATGTATATATTTACATAAAATATGTTAAATGAAAGCCGCGACAGCAAGAAAATATATATACAGCGGCGGACAAAAGTCTACATACACCAGCTATATTCGTTGTGTAGAAAGTACTATCACTTTGCTGAAAAGTGTTGGTATACAGTTATCCTTTAAATCCTTTTTAAATCTGTTTCTAATCACATGTATTAAAACAAATCCACTCTCTAACATAAAATAAAACAATTATGGTGAAAAAACGCAAAAATATCCCTGACAAAAGTCTACATACACCACAGGTTTATTAGCAGTTATGTCGAAATGTTGTGTTGTTATGGCGTTTAGGTGCCCTTTCCTTTACTATTTTTTTCTAAATTATGGTTTCTAATTTGCTAGTATTGAATTTATATGTGGTTTAAACACATTAGTATCAAAAATGGCTCTGTGTAGACGAATATCCATTGATGTGAGAAACTTGGTTATTCAGCGCAGAAAAGAGAAGAAATCGTATGGTGAAATTTCAAAAACTTTAAACTTAAGTCCACCAAAGGTACAGACCGTTGTAAAAAAAACTTTGAAAAAAAAATGGATCCACCGAAAATAATTCATGTTCTGACCGCCCGAAGAAACTAACTCGAAGAGACATCAGCTTTATTATGAAGAAAGTGAATGATGATTCTAAAGTTACTTCTCCAAAATTAGCCGAAAATATCGCAAGCCTTCAAGAAAGCGTGTCCATCCAAGAACAATTCGAAGAGCTTTGAATGATAATTTTTTCCACAAAAGAATGCAACATCAAAAGCTTCTTCTATAAAAAAAAATCGTAAACTTCGCTTGGAGTTCGCTAAAGCACATTAGGCAAGGGAATGAATTTTTGGCAAAAAGTTTTGTTTACAGACAAATCGAAGTTCAATATAGCAGCAATGGAAGAGCAAAAGTTTGAAGAAAAGAAAACACTGCACTTAGCTCTAAAAATACAGTACCAACAGGCAAGCATGGTGCGGCAATGTAATGGTCTGGGGAGCGGTTGCGGCACCTGGAGTTGGAAATCTTGTTTTTTTTTTAGAGTTACATGGATCGGTTCAGATAAAAGTCCTTGTTCGAAGCTAATCTGAAGCCTTCTGTGGACAATTTGGAGCTTGGCACAGGCCGGATTTTTCAACAGGATAACGATCCAAAGCACATGGCCCATATAGTTAAGGATTGGTTGCTTTATCATGCTCCAAGGCAACTGCACACACCACCTCAAAGCTCAGATTTGAATGTTATTGAATATGTCTGGGAGATTTTTGAGCGAAAAATAAGAAAAAAATCAGATTTGCAGATCAGCATTACTCAAATAACGTCTTATTGAAGCTTGGAACAGTATTACTGCCTCAGAATTGATAAATTTAATAGCTTCGATGCCACGACGGTTTCAAGCTGTTATTGATGCGTACTGGACCAACTAAATACTAAAAAAATGAGGTTACCTGATATTAACCAAAATTTTTGCGCTAAGATAAGTTATATATGTACTGTATGTAGATTTTTGTCAATGTTGAATTTACGTTTTTTTTGTCAAATCTTTACTATTTCATGTTAAATTTTTTTTTTTTTTGGTTTTTTATGATAAGGGAAAGTAGTTGAAATAAACTGTATCGGGAAATTTTCCAATAAACCTTTTGGACTTTCAATTTAACGAAAACAGGGGTTGTATGTAGACTTTTGTCCGCCACTGTATATATGGGAGAGAGAGAGAGAGATTTAAAAATATGACGTGATTAGCGCTTGTAGTTTGTTTTTGTATGATATATGGTATTTTAATTATTGTGATATACGAACGTAGGTTTATGATGAGAATGTGGAATTGGAGGCGATGAGGTGCGCAAAAGAGCATATTATTGAGTTATTCGATAATTGCTGTAGAGTTGCATGAACTACTGTAAGATTGGTTACGAGATTTTTTTTACTATATCCTTCGTTCACAGCACAATAAACAAGGGAATGGTGTGCGAGATAGACAACATAATTCACATTATCAGGGAAGGAACGTTTCAAGCCATTTTAAAGAGGGTTCACGACCATGTGGCGGATCTTACAACATCTACAAGGAAGACTCAAACATAACTCAGGCTGCACTCCAAGATTTCGAAATAATGCAGTACATTCCGGACGGATGTCGTCGAGCTAGCTAACATTGCAGGAAACCGCATGTAAAGGGTGTTTTTTATAGAGGTATAGAACTTTAAGTTGCAATAAAACAACGATGGATTATTCGATTGACATGAGTTTTATTTATCCGAAAGATAATCTTGTGGCATTACATTTTAAATATGATATCTGGTATATGACCGCCACGGTCGTTAAATCACAGGATCTTGGAGGCCAATTCACAGGTCCAGAACGTGAAATTAGGCGGTCACCAAACGTGTCTTTCAATAAATCTATTGTGGCACGAGCTGCGTGACATGTTGCGCCGTCTTGTTGAAACCACATCTCCTGGACATCAAGGTTATTCAATTCAGGAATGAAAAAGTTAGTAATCATGGCTCTATACCGATCACCATTGACTGTAACGTTCTGGCCACCATCGTTTTTGAAAAAGTACGGACCAATGATTCCACCAGCCCATAAAGCGCACCAAACAGTCAGTTTTTCTGGATGTAACGGTATTTCAACATACACTTGAGGATTACCTTCACTCCAAATGCGGCAGTTTTGTTTGTTGACGTAGCCATTCAACCAGAAGTGCGCTTCATCGCTAAACAAAATTCGCTTATGAAAATCGGGAACAACGGTAATCTCGTTTTGGGCCCATTCGACGAATCTACGCCTTACTTGATGATCGTTTGGCTTCAATTCTTGAATTGCCAAACCAAAATGAGAATAAATCACTTGACAGCTGTTAAATCGGTCGCCATCTTGAAAAGTAATGCCAACTTAAAGCTCTATACCTCTATAAAAAACACCCTTTAGAACACCAAAAAATACGTTGACAACCAGGCGGTAATTAAAACAAGATTGTATTACATGAGAAAATTAACTTCAATGTAGGGAAGCAGAGAATAAGGTAGTTGTCGGGAAGCAACTTCAACTTGTAGGGAAAAATAGTTAGAATAGTTTAAGAGATTGTCAAAGATTTGAGTGGCAACCGAATTAGTTTAAGAAATACAAAAAATGCTAAACCCTCTGACAATAAAAAGTTCGATGTGTTGAAGATGATGTGCAATGGCAGCGCAGAAAAAGAATTTTAGCTCACGTAGTCCGACGGAACAGCCCAACAGTTCTTGACCTAATTACAGGCCACCACCTACTGACATTACAAGCGAACAGGCTCCACTGCGGCCCTGCATTTTAATAATCCACTCGCGGTAAGGAATGCCTGTCACAAGAGGCGATTAAAAAATGTATAATAGTTCCTGCGATGGTCGGGTCTTTATACCGGAACGAACCGAATTTCTATTTCACTCCCACAATATTCCCCGAAAACCAATTGGGAAAATATTTCTGCTGTTACAATAACAATACACCAACCAAGGAAATGTCATTACAAGAGTTAGGTATGAGTTGAAATACCTCCTCTTATTCTAACCGGCCCCATATATAACACGTTTTAGCTATCTACTCCTGTTCAGTGTAATAGAGGAAGTTTGAAAACTTTATATCAGAACTCTCTTAAACTTCGGCGTCTTCTTCACTTTGAATTAATTTGAATATCCTTAAGCCTTAGATTGGAGGTTTGTGTGATGATTCCCCGAGCTTTTCATCAGAACTGAATTTATGCAGGTGAATAATGTCTTCCATCTATGCTGTGAATATTTGAATTGAGATCTCTCTCTTGTCGCTTTTTTTTATAGGAATAAAAGCGGATTTTAAAATCTTGCGTAATTTGTAGTGTCCTCTCGTGGAATTTAAGGCCATTTTCTTTGTAATTTGCTAAGGCTGTTTGTATTCTCACATTTCGGTTTATATTTTTAATTTCTGCAAATGCATCTCGCTTGACTCATTAACTATATCATTCTTCATAGACTGCAGTTTTTACACTCCATCGCAGTGCGGCATATCTGATCGTTTTAGGTCTTCATACATAGACTGGTTGACGAATGTACTCAGGTAGACGATATATAAACTGAGTCGCAAATAGTACTTCCTGTTGTGAAACCACGTTTTCGACGTCGAATATTTTCTGTTTTTTGGAGGCTATTCCTACAGCTCGTACGATGAGGACAGATGTCCAGAGATGGAACCCGAACCCTCAATCGATGACGATGGTAAAAAAGTGCCCGACTACGAAGAAGTCCGCTTAAAAAATAACAAAGCAGCTGGCTTATCGGCCGATGGCTTATCGGCAGAACTACTCAAATGCGGCGGCGAAGAACTGTCAAGGTGTACGCATCAGTTTCTTTGCAGAATATGGTCGGACGAAAGCATGCTTGGCGAATGGAACCTAAGTGTGCTTTGCCCAATCTAAAAAAAAAAAAAACGGATACCCCACGGTCTGCGCAAATTATTGTGGAAAAAGTCTTCTTAATAACGCATATAAGGCCCTATATAGCGAATTGTGTGAAAGACTAAAGCCCACCGTCAACAAACTGTGACCTTATCAGTCTCGCTTTAGACCTGGCAAATTTACCATTAACCAGATATTCACTATGAGCCAAATCTTGGAGAAGACACTAGAGAAATAAATCGATACCCATCACCTTCTCATCGATTTTAAAGCTGCCTTCGACAGCACGATAAGGAAATGCCTCTATGCGGCTATATCTGAATTTGATACCCCCAAAACTCATACGGCTATGTAAACTGTACCTGGATAATACCAGAAGCGCAGTCAGAATTGGGAAGGACCTCTCCGATCTGTTCGATACCAAATGAGGCTTCAGACAAGGATACTCTTTATCGTGTGATTTTTTCAATTTGATGCTGGGGAAAATAATGCGTGCTGCAGAGCTAAATAGACCAGGTACAATCTTCTACAAGAGTGTACAATTGTTGGTGTATGCCGAGGATATTGATATAATTGATCAAAGAACAGCACCGTAAGTTCTGCGTTCTCCAGATTAGACAAAGAAGCGAAGCGAGGCTAAGACGATATATCGCCTGTCATCAAATAAACAGTCATTGCACTCGCAGTAACTCACCATCAATGTCAGCCTTGAAATCCAACGCAGAGTCACTCTTGCCAACAGGTGTTACTTTGGACTGAGTAGGCAATTGAAAAGTAAAGTCCTCTCTTGACGAACCAAAACCAAACTCTTCAAGTCGCTTATCATTCCCGTCCTGAAATGTGGTGCGGAAGCCTGGACGATGTCTACATCCGATGAATCGGCTTAAAGAGTTTTCGAGAGAAAAGTTTTGCGCAAAATTTGTGGTCCTTTGCGCGATGGCAACGGCGAATACCGCAGACGATGGAATGATGAGCTGTACGAGCTGTACGACGACATTGACATAGTTCAGCAAAACAAGAGACAGCGACTACGCTGGATAGGTCATGTCGTCCGAAAGAATGAAAGCGCTCCAGCTCCGACGCAGTACCCTCAAATGGAAGTATTGGAAGAGGAAGATCTCCACTCCGTTGGAAGGATCGAAGAAACGAGTGGCGCGCTATTGTTGATGCGGATATAATCACGTAAGCGGTAAGCCAAAGAAGAAGAAAAAGTTTCCATGACGTTAACAGACAGTTATTCGAGTGGATTTTAAGATCTCAAAGTACACGCACATCTAAAACACTTCCCTACATCTATTAATATAAGATCAATTTCGATTCGGAAATAGCCAAATAGCTTAATAATTGTATTACAGGACTAAAATGTTGTGCTGCAGACAACCATATTTCGGAGTCTGCAATCAAACTTAGTACATATGATCATTTGTGCCGCAGATACCTTCTCTAAATCTTTTCTTCAGTGCGTGAATCCAAACGAAATATTTAGCCCTGATGTGGATCAGGCGCTAATGCAACGGGGCGAATGCTAATACTCGACAACAGAGCCTATCTTCCACCAATAGCAGAGTGGTTATTAATGCGTGTTATTATGCGGCTGGTTACGGGTTCGAGTTCTGGTCTGATTAACATATAAAATTATAGAAAATAATTTAAATAAAAAACAAAAGTTAATTTTTCTAATTGCATTCGCCTCGCTGCTGGAGATGTCAAGCGCTCCGAGTAAATTTCTGACATGATATAAATGCTTTTCATGAAAATCTATCAACCGTTAGGTGGCTCATATAAGTTCCATGCTATCAAATTATGGTCCATAAAACTTTCACAGTGGTCGTCATCAAAAGTGATGCTGATTTTGAATGTGGTGAGTCCAGCAGGCGGCTGCGATAGCCGAGTGGTTAGTATTGCGTACTGCATTCTGAAGGCCTAGGTTCGAGTCCAGGTTCGAGCAACATCCAAAATTATAGAAAATTAATTTTTCTAATTGCGGTCGCCTCTCGGCAGGGAATGCCAAGCCCTCCGAGTGTATTTCTGGCTTGAAATAAAAAAGCTCCCCATCAAAAATCCATCAGCCATTCGGAGGCGGCTTAGAATAAACTGTAGGTCCCTCCTTTTGTTGGTAAAACATCAAGACGCAAAATCACAAATTGGAGGAGGAGCTCGGCCAAAAATTGCTTCAGCGGTCCAGCACGCTCTTTAGCTGACATAATTGGCGTCCTATTGTCTTCTCTTATTTAGATCCGCCTTTTAGTTGACTTTCAACGAACAATGAACTTTCAATTTATTAAGCGACATTTCGGAGTTTGACTCGCTTGAAGCTAAAGTGTCTGCTGAAATCTATTTCATTTCCTTAGTACTTTAGCGAACTTAATTATTTTGCCAAAAAATGTCTTTATTTTAAATTATCAATATCTAATTGAAGCTGACATGACAATCTCAATCGTATGCACATTTTCAAATATATATACATACATACATATATATATAAATATTTCTTAGAAGCATTTACCACACATCTCTTGTTATAACTAGTGCATTTTCATCGAATTCGCGCACATTTATATACTCCCGCTAATAGATATGGAAATATGTACATATATGTATGTTACATACATACACATGTATGTATGCACTAACATAAATTTCCGGTTGCAATTGCATTGCGAAATAATAAATTCGCTTGCTTGTTGAAATGAAAGTGTTGATGAGTAGTGATGTGCGCGATGGTGAGTTGGTGAGTCGACGACTCGACTCGACTCGGTGCGACGTAGCGCGACGTAATGCGCCGCCGCCGTCGTTCAACATAACAAATTAAATTCAAATGACGCTTGTGAAGGAAGAAATTTGTAGCGACACGGCGTAAAATGTGCAGTCAGTCGTGTCTGGGCGGAAATATCTTCATTCAGTTGTCAGTTTTATGATGATGTGAAAAAATCTAGAAATGCATGCCATCAGTTTTCAATCATACTGAAATACGCTGGGCGTCTGACTAAGTGGACGTGTACATATAACGGTATATGGTTGAGAAGGCGCTCGTGTGTAGGCATACATGTGTGTGTGCGTATGTCACGTGGGCGTGTGGGCGTGTGAGGGGACAAAAGTGCCAACTCACTGCATGTACTAATGTCTGCATACCAATGTCAAATCGGTGTATGCCAATTTGTTGTTGTTATTGCTAGTAGCTAAGATAAATTTGCATACGAAAGCAGTGTGCGGTGTACAGAGCGCTGTCCGATGAGCTGTGGCTGATATGTTCGTTTACAACGTTGATTGATTTACTGCAAACACTGCGCACTGTTGCACTTGTTGCACAGGTACTTAGAGGACTCTTGCGTATTGGATGGAGCGTTGTTAGGAGGTTTTCCAAGTTTACAGTTATACATACCAACAGAACATGTTTTTGATAATCTTTAGAACATCTCTAACGAAGTTTTAATCTAGAACACTATCTCCCTTTGCGAATGAATGAATTGTTGTTGGGTTGAGATGCTTTGGGATTCGATCCTAAGTAGATTAATCCTCAAAAAGCAAATAACAGAAACCCCAATTTTCGAGATAATCAGACAGTCATTTGTGAGCTAATTTCTTAGCTTACTAGGCTCCGAGCCTCAATTTATGTTTTTAGCCAAGCTTCAGTATTTTTGGACCCTAGCCGGACCAACATTCAAAAGTGTAAGAAAAAATTCTAATTGCGTTCATTCCCCCAGCATTGAATTTCAACATTTAGAAGTGTATTTCTGAGATGACATAAAAAGCTCTTCATAAAATTCCATCAACCTTTCGGATATGGCTTATAATAAATAGAACGTCGTTCAACGTATTATAAAAGCTTTAAAACCCTCATCTGCGTCTAGTACATCCTCTATTGCCTCATCTTTGATGCTTACAACCGGGGGTCTACATTGTGAGGACAAAAATAAAGAGACGTTCCTTACTTGAATAAAATTGACTGGAAGGGAACATTTTTGGAAGAATGTTGCAGAGAATCGACTCAAAGATACTTTAAATAGAATGTTCCACCGTATTCCAGTGAATGGCATCAAGTTGAGCTTGAGAACCAGGCGGAGAGGTCGGACATGCTCCTAGAGCAGTGAGTCACTGATCGATACCAAGCTACTCATCACCTGTACTCTCAAATCTACTTCTCTAGCAACACACTATATAAAGTTCACTACATTCGAAACACGTATAATAGGTTCCTGGACTTTTAGTTTAGGAAAAGCGCCATCCTTTCTACTTACATCCTTAAGAATCTCCATAGGAGTCAGTTAATATAGCCTATTTACAGCATCTTGCCATAGCTGGACGAAACCATAAGCATAATATATTTATGATTTTATAAGCTATAACGGTTTACTCTGTACTAGAAGATGATGCAAAGTTGAACTGGTTGACTTCTTAAAGAATTGACTGTCTCCCTTTAAGAATATAATCGTGCACATAGAAGTCTTTGGCCCGCTATTTGATTAATTGTTGGTTGTTGGCTAGAGACCTCTTTCTGTAAAGTCAATCTCTACTAGACGAATGGTTGAGACTCACGTTATTTATTTAATACGATTCCACAGTCTCTTAGCCTGACAATAAAATTTCTTGATCTTCCTTTACTCTGTTTAAAAGTAAACTGTTATCCCTACAACATAACCCAATTCTGCGCTGTAGGGTATCTTCAAGTTGCTACCCGACAGGACCTGCGGAAAGACAAAGAAGCGACGTTGGCTGACCGCCCCACATACATCAGCAACAGAGTACTTTAATGCCTCCATTCAGCACCATATCGCAGAATCGCTGGACTGAACAAACTACCAACAATACCTTAATGCCTATCACAGAGTCCGTCTTTCTGTGACACTTCATTTCATTTCTTCCCGTAATCTCTTCGAAGTAATCGAAATCCGACCACTACCAACAGCAAACGAAGAGCATAATTTACCTCATCATACTCATCATACCCCGTATTATCTGGTCTGAATCCTTCGAAACAGCTCGATTCATAGACCTCCAGTAATAAAAGTACGACGACATCGTGTCCAAAGCGGAGTTTAGCAAGACGCTGCAACAACAGAAACAATAACGTAATTTTAAGATAGTACATCGGTATTGCCGTTAGCTTTAATACTGCCTCAGGAAAATCAACCATCAAGGATTAGTATGCTAAGTTTAGACGTGGTGAAATGAGCACCAAAGAGGTTGAACGCAGTGGAAGCCCGAAAAAGGTTTTTACCGACGAAAACATCAAAAAAATCCACAAAACGATTTTGAATGACCGTAAATTGAAATCGAATGAAATAGCAGGGACTCTAAAGATACCAACTGAATATGTAAATCATATTATTAATGAATATTTGGGTATGAGAAAGATCTGTGCAAAGTGGATGCCGAGCGAGCTCACTTTTGACCAAAAGCAGCGACGAGTTGATGTTTCGGATCAGTGTTTGGAGGTGTTCAAGCGTAATAAGACCGCGTCTTTGCGTCGACATATGACAATGGATTCCTCAGATCTAGCTACCAGAGACTATTTACTGTTCTCAGATCTCGAAAAATTCTCACTGAGAAGAAATTTTCATCGAATGAAGAGATGATCGCTGAAACTGAGGTCTATTTGAAAAGTGGTATTGAAAATTTGGAGAGTAGCTATAATCAGTGTAGACACATTCTCTTTTTAAGTGGTCAGTTTGCCGAAGGAAAATATTTATAAAATATCTTAATACAAAAGCTCATAATATAGGAAATCCTCCAACCGATATTATCTTATTGATTTTAGTTACTTAACCAGAAATAACTTTCACTACTCTCTGTACGTATGGATAATAAATTCCACGAACGCCTAAATTTAGGCAACGCTTTTCGCCTTTTGACATGCCACTAACATAGTTATGTGAATAAAAAACATGACCTACATTCAGGCACATTATCAACTTTTTTAGCGCAGACACGTACTTTTGGTACATGTTAACATATAATTAAGAAAGAATTAAGGAACTACCAAGCGATTAGGCGCTGGGTATAAAAATCTATAATATCTCCCGCTGTAACGCCAACCAAGCTGTCGCCAGCTATGATGGACGACTGACGAACTGCTGACAGGTGGATGTATGTAATTGGGCTTCTTTATTAATATTTTTTCATAAACACACACTTTTACAATAACAACAACAAGAAATAATGGCAACTGCACGCATATATTCTTATAATGGAGCACCATAATGCTACTCAAGCGAAGACGAAATTGCCATGGCACTTAAACGTCAAGAATCAATGTGGTAAGTAATACGAGTGTGGTGTGTCATTCTTCTTCTTTATTTTCGCTGTCATTTCACCAGAGTGACAAGCCACTTTGAGGGGCAGAGAGCAGCACATGTACTTATATATGTATGTATATAGATTGCTGGCGACATTCTCTGTGGCCGACTGCGGCGAAATTTTTAGTGAGTCAGCTTGTGATGCGTTCGGTATGGTTCCCTACTTGTTACCGCGTCAGCCACTCATAATCGTCAAAAGTGCAAGTAATTCACGCTGTCGTTTTATTAAAAAGATGCTGCCAAAAACATTTTTAAATAGAAACTAGCGACAAATAAATTGTGTGGATAGAGAGAAAGCCAAAGCTTCGCGAAATGTCTTCTGCTGGCAGTTGTCGCAATGATTTTTGCTTGTCACTTGTCAGCTCGCTTGTAAATTAGTGGCAAGCAAGTGAACTTACAAATTAATATGGAAGAAGAATCTACATTCATATAGACATACATATCCACAAATGTATTTGGGTAAGTGTTTAGTGAAATTGATGTGATGGGTAATGATAAATGTGTACAATGTTGACTTCTTTTAATAGTTCTAAGAATTCTTTTTATATACACTTCGCTGAAAATGATACAAATAAGCTATGGTAGGCAATTTAATGTACTGAACAGGTATTTTTAAGCGAGCATGTAGAAGAGAGAGATGTCGAAAATTAAGAGAATAATGAACTCGAGAAGTCAATGGAATGGGAAAATATGCTTTTTAAGCTATCACGACTTGCATATATTCTAACAGATATGAAATAATGAAATTTAGCATGAATTTCAGATCGAAGTTAGAGTGATGAAGTTACATAGAAAAGTAAAGGGTGACCCATTTCGAAATTCCTTACATTTTTAAAGAAAAAAACACAGAAAATTCAAATTTAATGGGGAATGCTTTTTATCATTCGAAAGAACATTTTTTGGCATTTATTTTTTGATTATTATCTCTTTCAAAAGTCTCAGGTGGTACATCCGAGTCCAAATTTCGATGACTTGTTCGAGCATTTCGACTGGTAACTGGTGAATGACACGCGTGATGTTTTGCTCCAAGGCCTGAATCGAAGCGGGCTTATCCCCATAGACTTCAGACTTTACATATCCTCAAGGGAAAAAGTCTAACGGGGTGTGATATCACACAATCTTGGTGGCCAATCGACCGGCCCAAAACGTGAAATTATCTGCTCACCGAAGTGATGTCCTATTGATTGCTGCGATGTGTAGGAATTGGCGCCGTCTTGTTGAAACCAAATGTCGCGGAGATCACAAGCTTCAATTTCAAGAAATATGGACAGACCACCGGCCCACAAATCACACCAAACTTTTATTTTTTCTTGATGAAATGGCAGTTCGTAAATCTCTTCAGGTTGCTCTTCGTCCCAAATGCACCAATTTTGCTTGTTTACATACCCATTGACTCAGAAATGGGCCTCATTGCTAAACAAAATTTGATATTTTCGATAGCCCATAGAGCGAAGCGATGTCGCTTGGGAAGGTCGGGCGGTTTTAGTTCTTGTACAAGATGGATTTTGCACCATTTCAATTTAAGATATCGACGTAAAGTGCACCAACTCGTTCCATAAGTTGGTCCGAGTTGCTGCTAATGGCGCCGACTCGACGCTCCACGGTGTTCGTGTACACTCCTAGCCACGGCCGCTATATTTTTTGCACTACATGCTGGACGTGGTCTAATAGGTCGAACATTATCCAGTAATGAATATTGGGTCTCAAGATGAGTGATGGTGTTGCGGATAGTACGCTCAATAGGCCGATTAGTTGAGCGAAGCGCGCGAAACATATTCCTTATAGAACTTGAATTTTCGTAATAATGTTGAATGATTAGTAAACGTTGTTCAGGCGTAAGTCTTTCCATGATAAAATTCCAAATAATACTGAACAACAATAACATGTCAGATTGACACGACACGCGTGATCTGTCAAAAAAGGCTTTTGAAAAAAGTACCTCTACTGGGATCACCCGTTACAAGTAGAGGTTTTATCACATTTTTCAGCAGTGAAATATTAAAATATCTAAAATATTTACTCAGAGGTGGTTGAGTTTTCTACCTTTTCCAGTGTTTCCCAGAAGTTTTATCTAATTCTTACATGACATAGAAGACACTGGCTCAGTGTATTTTATTAAACTGTTTTTCACAGTAATTTCCTTAAACAATATAGTTTTGATAGTCCCCGTGCTTTCCCTAGGTAGTTATGTATACGAAAGTTTAACAAATCAGTGCCTTTTTAAATAAAAACATATTTCTTCAGCAAATAAGCGTTGACCAGCACCTTTTTCACCAAATGCGGTCGTTTCCGCCTTCCTCAAATCAATATCGAATCTGTCTAAAAGCTCTAAATAATATTTACTGCTGATCGTTTTACTCTTTTCAATGTAATTGATGTGAATGACAACTCGTGCATTCCAAAAAACTGTGACCAAGGCTTTGTTGTACGACACACCCACCTTGGCCTTCAGTGGTGCAGAAACCCACTGCCTTGATAGGTCTTTAGTCTCTAGCGTGGTGTGGTAGATCCATGTTTCGCACAAAAATCCGTTTGGATTGCAGTTGAACATCGCCAAACATTGTTTTGAAGTGGTTACACGGTTGTGCTTATGGCTGTGTGTGAGCAATCGCGGCATCCATTGCGCAAATAGTTTTTCATGTCCAAATATTCATGTAGAATGTGATGTACATGCTCAGTTGAGGTGGCTACAGTTTCAACCGACTCACGCACTTTTATTTTCCGATCATCCAATATAATTCCATTGATTTTATTTACGACCGTTTTCGTCAATTGTATTGGTACGACCACAACAGAAACCAATAAGCCACTTTCTAACCCTAGAAATTGATGGCGCCGAGTTCTCCTTTTCAAATATTTCCTTGTTTAAAGTAATTGTTTTTAAACAAAAAATAATGCTTCATCGGTACAATAATTCCACTTTCGTTAAAATTTACGAAGTCCTCTGCTTTCAATGGCCCTCTCAAACAGAAACTAAATGACGCAGCTTGGTCAAAATTTTGCAGAAGTCTATTAATCGGTAACAGTTGCCGGTAGCAATGTTGTATTTACAGTCACTGGATTATCAAACTGGCCTGGTATCATGACCTGAGCTATTTGTGACTCTCAGTAGCCTTATTTTCGGTTACTTACACAAGAATATCTGATTCTTTTCAAAGGCGAATTTTCATTTTCTTTCATTTCTTTCCAAAAGAAAACACAATTATAGTCAATTGCTTCAGTATTGGAATCGCTTTACTAGTTTAAAGCAATATTTGCCTCCAGTACTATTATTAGTTGAAAATGAAATATTTGCTTGATGCTAACATTTATCGCCGATTGATGAACTAACATGCTTCTGTCAGACATTTTAAAGAGAGCTCATTACTCGTAGCAGCAGTAGTAAAAAATGCACTTTAAAATATTTGGCAATAACAACACGTCTCAATGTTGTCGACGAAAAAACAAAGAGCAAACAGCTGTTTTCTGTAATTGTCGTCCTTACCAGAAGATGAACGAAAGAAAATTCTTAATATTGAGAGACGAATGATGCTCAAGTTATTCACAAGTAAAGATGTGTTCACGTCGCTTTCGCTTCTTCTTACTAAACTTTAGAAAATACACTTTCCTTGTAAATGTGAGTGTTCAAATAAATCTAAGCTAAGAAATCTTTTGTACATTCGACTTTGAATCATGAACTGATTTTCTCTCTGTGCTGTATTTAAAAATTCATTGAAAACACCAAACACTCACCCTATCGCTTTCGCCATCCTTTTTGCCTTGACACAGAAGACGCACTCACTACTCTGCTGTAAGCAGACAAACAAAACAAGTCCTTTTTCACAATTCCACCCGCATACCGAACATATACAAGTACTACTCGTCGTACACATGTGCAGTCAAGCAGATAACAAAGATCCTTCAACGGATTGACAACTAACATTTGCTCTGAACTCTCTTGATGAACTACACAGTTGTCCAACCATCCATACTCTATGTATGGATGTATGTGTGTTCAAGGAAAAACTGAAATTTCTTGGGACAGTTTGTCGTCATGGGAAAAATGTTGGACAGCACATAATTTTTGATGTTGCATATTTTGTTGACAACAAATCAACGAAAAGAGTCCGTTTCTTTTGTATTTAGGTTATTTTAGACCGTCCGTAGGATGTGGGAGGATTTAGTTAAGTGTGTGGATTTTAAGTGTCAGTTGCTGTACATACTCATGCACAATAAGTCAAGTTAGTTAGCCACACAGTGTTTTAAAAGTTCGTTAATTTAAATTATCATGCTCTTGTCTGAAAGGATGAAGTCAGCTGTACTAATGGTCTTGACTTATTTGAATAGTAAAAATAATTAAAAAACCTCCAGGATCTTATCGTTTTTGCTTAATGAGATGATGTCCTAGTGAAGTTCAGAACTCCACAGTCTGAATGTTGAAGTTAAGAATTTTGTATTGATTATTCGCTGTCTCAAATTCAAGCGCCGTAGAGGTTAAAAAAAAAGGTATTTCACAATTTTTTTTTATATATGCAATCATATATTATATTCAAACATGGTGAATCAGAGATACATATTTAAGCAGTATTTTTATTCAAAAATTTCGAAAAGTCAGCCGTTGGTACCACATCTCCCTGGACGTCTTAAAGGAAATACCTCTCGCCATGGACAGCACAACTCATTATTGGTTCATCTAAAATAGAAAACCAAAAATATTTCATTAGCGCATGAATAAATCTCGTTATGGGACGAAGGAAAAAAGAAAAAATTAAAATTTGAAGTTTTGACAGACTTTGAACAAATAAATACATTTTTTGATCAAATTTTCGCCATGCATTGGCTCGAAAAAATTAGTTGTAATCCTTCCAAAAAAATCCAAATCCAAAAAAAAATCCTTCTTTCAATGACTAGATAATTTTACTACAACAATGTGATACAATCGTACCCACCGATTGAAAAAATAGAGTTTTGAGATAAACGCATCTAAAGTTTCAAATTGACACAGACATGACCTGATGGGCGGAACTTCTAAATGTTCTATCTCTTAGAATTTTACTCCGATCGATTTGAAGTTTTAGGAGAATATTTTAAACATATTTTACAATTTAATAAGACAAAAAAAAAACCGTTTTTTCAAAATTTTCAAATCCACTTAACCCCTTACAAAGAACACAGAAAGGTTAAATTTCTCTATATTGATACGGTATTGTGAGGGATATTAAATTTGAAATCTCCTATCTCTTTCAAAAGCATTTGCAGAAATCTATAATATTCAAGAAACAAACATAATAAAATTTGAACATCTGAAGGAGTGCTTACGATTGTTTTTTCCGGTGAAAGCTCGCCTTATAAATGAGAAATATAACAAAGCCTTCGATGAGAACTTTCTTAACGTTGACTAAGAACAAGTTAAAGGTTATAATTTGAGGGCAATGTCAGGCCCATTAATTGGAAACTTGTCGCTGCCCACCTAGCTAATCTCTCCACAAATAGTATGGATGATATCCCCACTAACCAGGAATTGTGCCAGTGGCCTTATAATAAAGGGTTTTCCAATAAGAGTGATATGATTTCTTTAAAAAAAAAACATACTAATTGTTAAGGAGATTCAAATGCTTTTATTTAATGTGAAGTACAATCGATACAATTAAGCTCTGAATATAACATAATTCAAATGGCCTCCTCGACTTCTTTTGTAGGATCGAATTCGATGAACCCAATTTTTGAGCACTTTCTCCGCTAAATCCAATCGTATGTCATGAATAGCACGTTCGATATTGACTTTTAAAGCTTGAAGAGAGTCTGGTTTATTGCTAAAGACCAATAACTTCAAATGTCCCTACAAGAAGTAGTCTCCAAACCTTTCTCGCAATAATTCGGTTGTTACACGTGCTGTGTGACACGTAGCTTCGTCTTGTTGGAACCAGATGTTACTAAGATCAATTTCTTCAAATTGTGGTCATAAAAGGGTGGTTATCATAGATCTATACCGCTCTCCATTGAGAGTAACGGTGCTATCAGCTTCATTTCTAAAGAAGTACGGACCGATGATTCCACCAGATGAGAAACCACACCAATGGCTTCAGTTCTTGAGTGAGAACAATTGTATACGGATGTAAGCCCAAATACTTTTTCAAAATCCGCCAGGTGTGGGTTGAGACAGTCCCAATTCTGGAGAACGTGTTAGAATCGACAAATTGCGGTGTTCAGCAGCACTTCCCTCTCGAAATTTTAAATTTTTTCGACGAATAGCGAGCATAGGTGGACGATTACGACCACAAAATAACAAAAGCGCAGGAAAATTTGCATTTGCAGAGCAATTATTTTGATAATAATATTGAAGAAAATTCCTTCAAAACGCAAGTTTGGTGTATCAGATTATTATCGTGGGAGGGAGACATCGAGTATTATTGTACTCCTGGGAAGAGAAGAACGGTGGAACCAAATACGCTTTTTACGAGCGCTTGAAAGGCATATGAGAGTGCTGTTCCCGTCACGTTTTTGGGAACCTTAATGCCAGGGTGAGCAAAGAAGGATTTGTGGTATAATAGTGACTAAGGTTTCGACGGCGAGATCTTATTTAGGGAGGCTGGGTTGATCCACTCCATCGGAGAAGCTTAAATACATGAGTGTAAATAGCTTGAGAGGATGAGTAACAGGGAAATACTAGAAAATTCCATAAAAAAGGAATTACTTTCAAGCCATTTAAATGACTACAGATTTGTCGCGCCGAAACGAAAAGGAAGATGTGGTGATTGTTGAGTTTATGATGGGAAGACTTCTCATGCCTGCTCAACTGCAGTGAAAATGAAACACCCAGAGAACATGAACTCGAAACTCCAATTGGTGGGGGTGATATAGACAACTGACTATGATGGAATTGGAATAGAGATCGGAAGCTTGAACAATAACAAAGCGGATGGCTTGAATTTATGAGGTATTTGGTCAGACGTTCATTAAAAGGGTAGCACAAAGTCTGCGTTAATTATCGTGCTCTGTCAAGCTGTTTGGCATCAGGCCAGGCCCTAAACGAGCTCAATCATTTCCATGTGACTCCTTTTATCTAACGGTAAAGAAAACAGAGCCGATCCAGGTTGGATAAGGTCGAACCAAAACCGAACTCTATAAGTAGCTCATCACTCCAGTCCTGATATATGGTACAGAAGTTTGGACGATGTGGACATCCATTGAGTCGGCTTTAGGAGTTTTCTGGAGAAAAGTTTTGAGGAAGACTTATGGTCCTTTGCGCGTTAGCAACGGCGTATACCGCAGACGGTGGAACGATTAGCTATTTGCACGAATAATACGGCGACGAATGGTTGTACGAGACGGCGGCTAGTCAGCAGACTAGGACATGTCGTCCGAATGGATGAAAGCACACCAGCTTTGAAAATATTCCATGGTGTACCCGCTGGTGGAAGCAGAAAAAGAGGAAGACCACCCACCACTCCGTAAAGAGGCTCAGATGGAGAGTGATCTGGTTGATATTTCCGGGCTATTGTTCGGATATAATCGCGTAAGCGAGTTCTGATAGTAAACGGCATCTGCTCTATTATCAAACAAAAAAACATTATGGATCCCACGTCACTATTGCCCATCATTTTCATCAGGCATATGGACCAAAAATGTGGGTCACGAGAACATCCGATGCATCGACTTTTTGAATCTTCGATAGAAACGCTTTCCAAAATATTAGGCGACTAGGGTAAAGCTGGCTATGTCATGTCCACCGTATGGGCGTTTTAGACGCAGTACCAGCCGTTGAAGCAGCGCAAGAGAAATGCCTCTAGTCCGTTGGAAAGATCAGGTGGAGAATAACCCGATATTACGTTCTGATCAGCGAGGAACGGAAACGACCGCCGCGCTATTGTTTATTCGACTATAGTCACGTAAGCGGTGCCCAAACCAATTATTGATATCAACAATGCCGAAAACTTTGGGCATCTAGAGGAGAGATTTAGATTTTGTGAAAGGGACCGTTGGTCTCATAAAAAGTTGCAGTTGTGAAGAGAATCATTCGAATAACCTGAAGCCATGCTAATGGTTTCTTCCTAATTGTGCTGGAAATTTTTTTTATGGAATTCATGCTGTGGTATAAGGAATTTTCCTTTCGTAGTAGCCTCATGTTTGAAAATTATGTTTAGTTTTTATCACAAAAGACATAATCCACTGTGAGAGAAATCCTTCATAGAATAATTAAATTTAATCTAGCCTGGAAATTTTCCAGCTAGACTGTAGCACGTGGCACTTTCTTAACAGAAAACTGAGGAATTTTTTCGGAAATTATGAGAGTCGAAACAGAAAGTTGTGTCTGAAATCATCCTAAATCTGAGTAGCTACCTGTGGTGCGAGAGCAAGCCTAAGAGCTCGTAGTTTAAGAGAACTATTCGATGGAGCTTAATGCAAGACTGAGAGGTTTGTACTGAAAAAGACTTATTTTTTTCACTTTATATGCAACCAAAATTTATGTCATGTTTTTATCGCATTTAATGTTTTTAAATATTTATTTTTAGTACTTTAATATTTTTCTAGATTATTCGTTGTGATAAATTTTTTAAAGAAAATTTTATTCCCATTATGTAAAGCTACAGCGCATCTTTAATCATATATGTATGTGTAAGTAAGCGGATGTGTGTGGGTGTTTATGTAAGGATTGACATTCTTTCCGAAAAACGCGCTGGACAACAGCGAAGCATAATATGGCCAGAGAGTCGTTCAGGGGAGTGGGTCAGAGGTGTTTATTATACCCGTCAGTGTCACCAACATCATCCAAATGGTGACAAGAGCAATAAAAACAACAAAACAATTACAAAAACAACAATATACTACATTAGTGTAAGGATGCACAGCAGAAAATGGGGATCCAGCAAGCACACAGAAACCATCATTGTCGGCTAAGCAACAACAGCGACAACAACAACAACAACAATATTACTAAATACACTTCAAAAGAATAAGTTGACAGCTGACGATGACTTGTCAAGGACAGGAATCTATCCTTTTATACACCTAAGTACAAACACACACACATACATACACACTTACACATTTATTCACTCACTCAAACGGTCAGCGATTGTGTGCTCTCCATCACCCAAGTCTTACATACATACATATCTAATTTTGGTATACGTACATATATGTGTACGTATATGTTTGTTAGTGTATTAAATAATAGCAGTAACTGTAAAAAGAAACTGACAAGCATTCACTTGTGTCCAGCGCATCATCAACAAACTCGACTGGTGGCACACTCCTCTGGGGATGCAGCTCTTTGCGTTCTCCAAACACTCAAGCATTCAGTACGTTACATAAGGGATAATGATTTTGCAATCAAGTGAAAATAATGCAAAATAAAAGTAGAGCATACAGCCGAGGAGTGAGAGATGAGTAGAGATGGCAAATAATTTTATCATATCGTCCCAACTTGGATCATCATCTCATCACCATTATAAACGTGCAGTATTTCGTGCACTGACAGGGAGAGGATGAGTATTTTTTTGTAGTGTAACAGATGATGAGAGAATCAAATGAATATTAACATAAGCGTGTGGAGAGTTCTTAAAAGTTTTACTCCTTTTTTCTATAAAAGAAGGTACCCATATCACTGAACCCCCTGAACCCCCTGTAGGATACTCCATTTTTTCTGTAAATGTTTCAAGAAGATACCCATATCGTAGGGCTGCCACTGAACCCCTTTAGGGTGCCGAATGCAAATAGATGTCACAGTTTTCACGGGCTGACCGTGTGGCAGTCTAGAGGTTTCGTCATGGTTAGGTGGACGTGTATCCTCAATAGCACAGCATCTAAAAATGAGATGTTAGCATGGTAGGATGTAAATAATCTGGATTAAGGTGTCATGTGAACTATCCCTATAGCTCTTAAATAAGCAAATCTCGAATGTGACTTGCAGATACCTGGCGCCCTGATATACAATATGTAACCTTACGTGAGCAACAGGAGGTAATGCTAAGTAGATCTCAATTCTGCCACGTTCATTTGGAACGAAAAGCAACCTGAAAATATTCAAGAGCTGCCAGTTCAACCAGTGGTATGGTTTGTATCTTCAAAAATGATGCCGGTGAGAACGTAACAGTCAATGGCGACCGTTATCGAACCATGATAACCGACTATTTGATTCCTCAAATTGAAGCTCGCCACTTCTTGCACATCGCATCAATCAATAGATTTGAGATGAGAGAACACTTCGGTGAGCAGATAATCTAACGTTTGGGGCGGCCACCAAGATCGTGCGGTATCACACCGTTAGACTTTTTTCTGTAGGGATATATAAAGTCTAAAGTCTATGCGAAAAATCCCGCTTTGATTCAGGCTTTGAAGCAAAAAATCATGCGTGTCATTCGCCAGTTACCAGTCGAAATGTTCGAACGAGTCATCGAAAATTGGACTCAACGGATGGAACATCTGAGACGTAGCCGCGGGCAACATTTGAAAGAAATAATCTTCAAAAAATAAATGCCAAAGAATGTTCCTTCGAATGATAATAAAGATTCCCCATCAAATTTGAATTTTCTGTTTTTTTTTCTTTAAATATGTATGGAACCTTGAAAGGGATCACTCTTTATAACGCCAAGGTTCAGACTTTTTAATAAAAAATGAATTTTTTGAATAAAATTATTTGAAATGCATTTAAATGCGCAAAATGTATAAACCTGCATTACAATATTATTGATTCTTAACATTATTGAAAAAAATTTAATTTTTACAAAATAGATACAATAGAAACTTTTTTGTCCGAGAAAGCTCACCGAAGTGTCTGTATATTCTGCCATTCTCAACGAAGACTTTCTCGATGGATTGAGAATAGAGAGAGCAGAGAGAGCTTCAGCGTTGGATATCATAAAAAATATAAAGCTTTTCACACTCGTCATCATTTTTGTTTTCGTTTTATTTCATTTTTCCAAATAACTGTTATAAATGTGTCTCAGACATGGTCTTCAGAATTTTATCCTTTATATTTAGTAAAGGATCATCATGGGGAATAAACATAAAAATTTCAAATTTTCCTCGCCAACATTATTTATAAACATTTGATCCAACAAAAATATACACACATGTGTGTGTGCACAAAATATAAAAATAAATTGAAAATATGAAAAATTGAAGGATATGTCCACTCACTCAAACTTCAAAAGTTTTATGTGCACAAAAAAAAAAAAAGTATGTATATGCATGTATGCAGCACGTGTGTTCATACTAACAGTGACAAAGTCGTAGACTGTCTACTGTGCTATTGGGTTCGTCTGCCAGTCTGTCTATTTGTTTGCCAATATCCTTTTTTCCGACACATTTTATAGATCATATATAAATATATATATATATATTATACCTACTGAATTTTTATAGCATACAATATTTTCAAGCTTAGCGTGCTTACACACACGTATAAACACATACACACTCTTACATATACAAACAAATATATATTTTTTGAGTACTTTGTCCAGCGCAGAAGATTGTCACATTCGCATGCACTCATACATGCTCGTACATTTGTTGCCATATATCCACACTCATGTCCACTGGGGGTTATACAGGGTTCCATCATTGTCCACTCGACCGCGTCGCATCTAAAGATGAGAAATTGTGTTTTTCAGTTTGATTGAAGGGTGATATTTGCCGTTTGACAGATTCAATTGAAATTCCTTTGGGTGATGGGCAAACAGATTGACGGACATACTTATAGTAGTAATACGTATGTAGATGCGAACATACTTGTTTGAATTTGTATGTGTGAGGATAAAACGATGAATATACGGTTGGCTATCGATTTTCAAGACTAACAATGAATGCATATGAAGAATTTCATTTATTCAGGTAGTTAAGTTGTTGAGCACATTAGATTTGTAGAATTACATATTCCAATGAATGACTGATTTATCGTGAAATATATATATGAAATACCCTCGATGGAATTGTTTGATATGAAAATATGATTAGAATTAAAATTATATGAAAAATCATCTTAAAATTATTCACTAGCAGAAAAAATAGAGCGATGAGCAGGAAAATGTCAAATGATACGAAATAAAATAAATTATGTCGTTCGTACATATGAGTTATTGCAAGTAATCGAAATAAGAGTACAAGGACTTTACGTATGTAAAAGTAAGAGTAGATCAAGCCAAGCAGTGGTTTGTGATTGGTAAAGGCCGATAATCTCCAAAGGAGTTTTTCCAAGAGAAGTTGTTGCAAGGCGACTGTGCTTCAAGGATAATTTTCAGTGACTCTTTGCTGTTTACAGTCCTGGTTACTCAGATCATTCAGATTACTCCAATTATCCTAAGGAACACTCGTGGTAGCTCTCTACCGAAGAAAGTTGTCCACACCGCGCTCTTCGCTTAACTGATTTCACTTTTGACTATTCCTGGACTCACCTCATATAGAGCATATTTGAAAAAAAGATTTTTTTCAACGGAAATGTATTCCATTCCCAATTCATTTCTGTGGTTTTTTCAGAAATACAGAAATAAACAAAAGGAACTATTAGCTTCTGAGGAGGTGATTTATAATAGGTCATATACAAGTAGAAAAAGGTCAGGGCAGGTTTCTTACCAGCACCAGAAAGTATACGGTTTTCCAATAAGAGTGATATGAATTCTTTAAAAAAAAACACATTAATTGTTAAGAAAATTCAAATGTTTTTTTATTTAATGTGAAGTACAATCTATACAATTAAGTTCTGAATATAATATCATTCAAGTGGCCTCAACGACTTCTTTTGCAGGAACGAATTCGATGAACCCAATTTTTGAGCACTTTTTCCACTAAATTAAGTCGTATGTCATGAAAAGTACGTTCAATATTTAGTTTTAAAGCTTGAAGAGAGTTCGGTTCATTGCTAAAGCCAATGACTTCTAATAACCCCACAAGAAGTTGTCTAATGGTGTTAAATCACAACTTCTTGGAGGCCATTCAATGTCACAATTTCTTTAAATAATCGAATCCCCAAACCTTTCATGCAATAACTCGGTTGTTGCACGTGCTGTGTGACATGTAGCCCATCTTGTTGGCACTAGATGTTGTTAAGATCAGATCTTCTATAAAAAGTTGGTTATCATCGATCTATTCCGCTCTCCATTCACAGTAACGGTGCTACCAGCTTCATTTCGAAAGAAGTACGAACCGCTGATTCCACCAGACCAAAACCACATCAAACTGCCAATTTAGGTGAATGTAATGGTTGTTCACGAATGATTTGTGGATTTTCTTCGGACCAGAATCGACAGTTTTGTTGCTTTACCGCGCCACTCAGATGAAAATGAGATTCACTGGAGAAGATGATTTTCTTAAAAAAAATTTGTTCTCGTTTTCAAGTTGTTCCAAGGCAAAGTTAGCAACGTTGTTCTTGCTTATATAAGTATCTTGCTATGATGAAATTGTAAACATTACTGAATACAATGAAAAAAAATTACAGATCATGACATATTAAAAATGACCAAAACGACACATAGAAATCATATCATCCCTATTGGAAAACCCTTTAGAACGCATGCCAATGGCAATGATTTCAAGCCCGTAACCATCTTACATGCTTACATGCTGAATGCCCTGGAGAGACTTATGGAAGTGTTATTAGAATTAAATCTAGGTAGATAAATGATCTCTTCGCTCGGCAGAAACTGCTTTTCGCAAGATTGTTTCAAAGTTTTTACTATACAAAACGGATTTGCTAGATATTGAAGGAGTCTTTTAGAAAAAAATGTTTACAGAATTCAGCGATAAAGCCAAAAGAAACCTTAAGATTGTAGTTCAGAATCTGCTCCAGTGGATGATGTCTCCACTTCTATTTCTATTTGAGCACCAAATTGAAACGTAGTGTTCTCTAAATAAATCCGTTGATTGTCTGGGAAGTGGTGCCGTCTTGTTGAAACCAACTGTCGCGGAGATCACGAGATTCAATTCCAGGCATTAAATAGTCGATTAACATGGCGCGATAATGGTCGCCATTGACGGTTACGTTCTCAACGGCATCAATTTTGAAGAGATATGGACCGATGATTCCACTGGCTCACAATCTCTTCAGCTCATGAATCTCTTCAGGTTGCTCTTCGTCCCAAATGCGGCAATTTTGCTTGTTTACATACCCATTGAGCCAGAAATGGGCCTATTCGCTGAACAAATTTGGCTAAGAAACGTCGGATATTCTTGGAACTTTTCAAGAATCCACAGAGCGAAGCGATGTATTTTGTACGCTTTCAATTTCACATCTCGATGTAAAATGCGCCAAGTCGTTCCGAACTCTACACGGTCTCCGTGTACACTCTCAGCTACGGCCGCTATATTTTCTTCACTGCGTGCTGGACGTGGTATATTGTCGAATATTATCCACTAATGAATGCTGGGTCTCAAGATGGGTGATGGTGTTGCGATAGTACGTTCAGTAGGCCGATTATGTTGACCATAAGTTGAGCGAAACACGTTCTTTGCAGAGGCTGAATTTTCGTAACAAATTTGAGAGATTTGTAAACGTTGTTCAGGCGTAAGTCTCTCCGTAATGGAATGCCAAACAATACTGAACAAAAATAACATGGCAGCTTGACACGACTCACGCCTGATCTGTCAAAAAAGCCTATTGAAAAAAGAACCCCTACTTGGATCACCCTGTATAACTGTTATTTACAACTAACTGATTTGATCATTTAAATTCAATATTATTATATTTAAACACTTAAAAATAGTGTTCAAGGAATTCCTCGATAAACTTTTAATGGATTATTCTATGCTAACACTATATTTTTAATTTACCTGGGCCAGCCTTGTAGAGTTTTATTATTATTTTATTATTATTTTATTGCAGCCTATTGGTCGCTCAAGAACATCAGTTATAAAAGGGAGCGTCGGCAAGGTCCAGAAAATAATATTGGCCAATCGCCTCAACAGAAAATAGCTAGCTAGGTTCAACCAAATATATCGAATGGCTTGTGTGATGTAGTTTCTTCCCTTGATCTGGGTACAGCCGAATATCATTAATTTAAATTAAAAAAATAATTAAATTTATGGTTAGGATGTGGACTAGATATATTACCTGAAGGGATTGATGTTTCAATAATCTCTGTATATAGAATACATAAGAATGATGTTCTCTGCACCAAGTAAAGGTTAGAGATTATTTTTTCACGTGCTGATCACCACTTCACTGAGAAATAGAGGTTTTACTACCTCAATGCATACCCCATTTTATATTTTAGCTGCAATGTTCTATTTCCGTCCAATTAGTATGCTTTCATGTCCGTTTTAGTACACCCTGCATAACATCACATAACGTTTGGGGGAATTTGCATTCACGATGATCGCCAAATCGTCCGCACATGCTATGACTCTGCATCTTCCCTCATTGTCCATGTACCTCAGCAATTGGTTTATTGTCAAGACTCATAGAACAAGCGAGAATTACACTTTTCTGGGTTCCTATGATGGCATGCTTAAGAGTCGAAGTGACTCGTGCTTGAACATATTAAAATAAAAAAATTACCGAAAGTTGTGGATGAAATTATTAGCGAAATAAAAAGGGTCAATGAAAGGGTTACCATCCTTTTTAAAATATTAAATTTTGTTTTATATAACAAATGCACTAAGATCATACAATTTTCAAACTAAAAAAGCTTGGGAATGTAGTACAGGGTTGCCAGCTCCGTAAAACAATTGAATTCAAATCGAAATTGATAAAAAGTTTTATCTGATTTTTTTTTATATTTCTGATTTTTTTTAAATATATTTTCCTCTTCCTTAGCAGCACACACCAGGTAGCTGTTAGTATCATTGTCCTAAGAGCAGCTCATCATTCTCAAACCCTACATATGTACATATGTATATTGTCTTTACTAAAGCTTTCACAATATAATTCACTGAAACTTAACTTCAACTCTCTAGCTACTTTATCTCTTATGCCCGTGCCCGGTTTGAAAACAAAAATATATATTTCATCGAACATGTCTAGTCGCATCACACCTCACGCGCATAAATATACTCAAATTATTACACAAAGCTTACGGTGAACAAAAAAAACAAAACAAAAACTACGAAAAGCACAAGGTTCTACCATTAGAAGTTCACAAACCACCACCCACCCATATGTTAGGAGAGCGAGTGAAGCTAAAGCGCGACTAAATAAGATTTTGAAACCAACAGACAAATTCGGAAATGATTTGTGTAATTTCGTGCTAAACACACCGCAGTAACATAACCAACATTGAGCATCCTTAAGAGGTACCACCAACCAACAATACTGCTCGGTGTGGATGTGTGCTGGCTGAATGAAGAATGAATTGAAGGAGGAGGTTTGATGTGAGTGTGCGAATGGTTTTGTGAACGTTGAATTCCGCAAAACTCACAGCATCTTACACCTGTGCCACCATTGCCACCTTGAGCTTATTGCAAATTGTTGTTATTCACTCAGTGTTGTTGTTGTTGTTGTTGTTGGCATATGCACTCCACGCCGCATATGAATCAACTTTGTTGGAAGACGATTGCGACATGGTTTATGAAATCGAAGCCACCGGAAAACGTTGTGAGACAAACCCAGCACACTACAAGCGAGCGTGCAGTCTTCAGCAAACGAGTACAAACAAACAAACAAACAAACAAACAAACAAACAGACAAACAAATAAGCAAAATCTGCAGAAGTGTAAAATCCCCTCGGGTGCTACCAAAAATGCGTCGTCGTGCACGTACTAACTGCGCGTACACGTATGTACGCATGGAGACGACTCCTTGCTGCAACGCTACCTCGCTAATTTGCACAAAATTATGAGACTACCCTGCCGTGGCGAACTTAATGTGTGCACGTGCTAATGGGCTCTAGCCCATTTTGTCAAAAATGAATTGCGGCCTATATGTTGGTATGTATTTGTGAATGTACAGTCGTGATTTGTCTTTTTAAGTGATCATAGTGCTGATGAAGTTTTGGCTGAGTCGCCTAGGATGTTTTACCCGCTGAAGTGGATTCCAGCTTTTGTCAGCGGCTAACGAACTTCATGTATACGGCCATGTTGCTTGTAGTTCTACGCTGGATGGGGTAGAAGGTAAGTCACTATAGATCTGGAACACATGCTCGCAATGGTATACAACAAAGAATAACAAAGCAAGATCGAGTCGATTAGAAACCCTCGAAGTGAACATGGATTATCAGACCGAAGCATACGTCATACGTTTCAAAAGAGCGTGGCAGAGAGGTGAAACTCGTACTCGCTGCAGAGTCGTATAGAACTTTACCTGTTGACTTCCACGTGGTTTGGTCACCGAACATGTGACCACCTTTGCCAAGATAATAAAAGCCGTGTCAACTCCGGTACGTAGAACCGACTATTGGGGTGGTCGTAGCCAGACATCAATGTTTCCAGTTAAAAAGCTCAATGTTATGTTGCAAGCTATGTCTGTTGGAATACTAGAGCAGCGATCAATCATGTAGATGCTTGCTTGAAGTACAACCGTTTTCCAGGTTCATCAGAAAAGGAGTACTCAAAATATATAGCGGAATCGCTGGACGCAGTGTACTACCGATAGACCTTAGCCGACTTTAACAGAAAGTCCTCAACACCTTTTTTCTACTGTCATACAATCAAACCACTACCCTAGCAGAAAAAGAGCTACACCGTTAGACGTACTGACGCAGCTAGGGTCTGAATAATGTAGCGCACTCAACTACTACTTATCCACACTTGATCTCGACATACCCAACGTCTATCTAGCATGTACTGAGTCCCGCAAAACGCTAATCCCCGCTTTGCATGCCCACTGAAACCATTCCCTCTAGTGTGCGCTCGTCGAAACAACTCGCTTCTTCCGTTAGATAACCTTGACTGCATTAACTAGTTTTGCCTTCTAGGCAAGCTTAAAATCCGCTACATCAACATTTAAAACATACACCAGCTTACATGCTATGTATTTGTAGTTCCAGCGTACAGTTTTGTCGGAGTTTCTTCTCTTTATTTGCCGCCTTCAGACTTGCTAGTATTCCCTTCCGAGGGAGTGTAATTTGATTAGAGTTTCCAGCAGAGAGTACGTATTGTCATCTGCAACGATTGCAGATTCTGTATTCTCTGTATTGTGGTGGAGCGAAAGAAGGGAGTGAAACCAAACGAAAATCACGACTAACCCAAATCCGCCCTCTGGAGCAACTACGGTTCAAAATAACTTTAGCTTGGTGTAGTGATAAGAGCAGTGTCATTGATACTGCCCTCACCTTGATCCTCCGCGTAGTTATAATAGTCATAAGGCAGGTTTGCAATAGCCGTATGAAAAACACTCTTTCATACAAGCTGGTAGGTAATGGATTCGAGCTCTGATCCGACCAGCGTCAAGTTTTTTTAATTTGGTCGTCCATCGGCGGGTAATGGCAATAAGTACGTATGTTTTCTGATAAGAAAATAGCTTTTCATAAATATCCTTCAGCTGTTCGAAGATGCCAAAAAATGTACGGCTTTTAGAAGCTGGGCTGTGAGAATTTGATAAGCCACACCGCTGCAGGAGGTAACCGCAGTGATCAGAAGCTCTGAAGGTGACGTAAAGTATTGTTTGCTTGGAGTTCACCAAAAATACGTCCAGTACTGTTATAACTGTTAAGCTACCGTAATGAGCTTCCTTATAAATAAGTGATTCTAAATCCTGGGTTTGAAACTCTGAAGTTTCCTTCGCTCTCTCCACACCGGCTCAGCAGTTTCGATGAGTAACTCTTAACAGAAAGCCAGCATCTTTCTTAAGCTTCCATGGATCACTACTCTCCCTCGGCACAGCCCACGCTGCAACCAGTAATCTTTAGAGGACACGAGGTACTGTAGAGGTATGTTAAGCGCCAATTAAGAGACGCAGTGCCCCGTTTGCTTACAATCTCTGCTGTCAACGCCAAATTCTTAAGCCCCTGTGCCAAGTTATTCACCCAACCCATTTTAAATATACTTTCTAATAACCTTACCAAATTCCTTTAATTGGAAAATAAACGAATATAAAATTAAACTTGGCAAATGTTACAACAACAAAATATGTATTAACCATAGATCTTAAAAAGTTTTTCTTTGATAGCCTCCATTCGTGCAGTTAATACGTTTCATTAGAAACTCACATCTCTGCAGCAAAGTTTTAAAGCGATTGAGTGAAATTATATCCACCCCACCAACAAAAAAAAAACAAAAAACACCAATAATAGAAGTAACATTTACGTCGTCATCTTCATCAGGCCAACTGAACTGCCTGCTAGAGTCGTTGTGCTCCAAACTCGCATTCATTGTAGGGGCATTATTAAACCAGCGGCAAAGGTTGTAAAATTTTATTTGACGATGCCATTTTGTATCGATTTCCAACATTTTTCGACGATGAATGCCGCCACAATGCCACATTGCATTGCACCAAGCCGCACCAGCCCGAGCTCGACCAAATGGCGTCGCAAATGTGATGGTGGTATGAGAGTAGTGGCGTATGAAAGTTGCAACAGCAACGCAGCAACAGTAAAGAATTGCTTATAGACATTAAATGCTAACTTATGAGGGGCCAAAGCAAGTTTTACTCGCACACGCCCGTCTTTTTCTACCACTCGCCTCTCCGTTCGCGTCAATGTTCTTTGTGCACAAATTCGCGCAATGCCACTGACAGACGTAGTGAGAAGAACGATTGACGATGTCAGAGGACTAACAAGCAGCCTGAAAAGACGACTACCAACAGGCGCTTTTGCTTACCCGCTACCGCTCCGCGCTCCCCTGCACTTCATTTAGTTCATGCAAGTGTCTTTACTTTTGCACGCGCGCGTGTGTGTGTGTGTGTGCTTGCGCTCAAGTTGCTGGCAAGTAAGTGTCGCCAGAGTTGCGAAAAATATAAATTTCAACAAGCATAGGAAAATAATAATAACAATAAAATAAAATTGTACGCGCCAAAGTTTTTCGTGCCGAACTCTCTACTGCTCGCTTTGGCTTTGGGTTTGGTATAGTGAATGTTTCCGGTATGTCTGAGTTTGTGCCCCGTCACACACTTCGCGGCTACAACTTTTGTAGAACAGTCGTCAAAATCTACAAATTCCATTACATAGAAATGTTATGCCCTGCGAGTGGATATCATAGTATGAGTGGATAAGTGTATGTATGTAGTCGCCATAGCCGCTGTCGTAACTATATTTTCTTGCGTCCATCAAAAGCGACATATAAGTCGTCAATTTTGGGTCATGTTTTGCTTTCTCAATAGGAATACACTTCGACAGATATACTAACCACATTCCAAGGGAGGAGGAAACTTACGAGGGTGTGTCGATAAGTCTGCTCTTTTTATCGAGTGATATTAATATAGCTCGACACCCACCTTTTAAGGCAATTACGACGACGCTCTTAACCAGTTGTATGAAAAAGTATCCACTGGAACTTGATGATATTAGAATTTCGCAAGAAACTAACCCTAGTAAATTAACCGAAGAGCACATTCGATAACCGTAACTCTTTTACTAAGCACACGCGCACAGTAACTACAGAGGAGCCTTCTCCTATCGCCTGTTAGAGAGCATTCGTATTGGCTGGATATATGGTTGCAGTTGCAAGACTTCATTCAATTTCTACTCTTGCGCTCTCGTCATACATCATAGACACGGGAGTAACACTTGTGTGGTAACCGACCCATTTAAAGACTTGGTTTTCCGGTCCACCAATAGGGAAGGTGCCAGTGATCAGCTGATTTTTGTCCTTATTAAAATTAAGACTGATATCATCAATTGGCGCCCACGATCCTCGCATAAGATCATTCATTAAGCGATATGGCTCAATCCGTATGGAAGAAGGCATAATAAAAGCGACCTTTATGTGGTTGACGGCAGCCATGTCTCCAGTATTCTAAATGTGCGTATGTTCCGAAGTTCAAATATTGACTCAGATCAATATCTTGTCGCAGATAGGATTAGTCCCCGTCAAGAAGTTGGACTCTATGCGGCACCATCTTTTATTTTTGTAGATAAACCTAATATGTTATTGAGATAAACACTTCAAGCTGTCTTGTAAGGACCACGTAAATTTCAAAACTAACTAAACCCCACAAACTAGGGTATACGCGCATATCTAATTCAGTTTACGATTCATCTATAACTAAGAGAGCTGTAGACAGGTACATGATTCCATGCTACTGAAATTAGATTAGAAGGCCATTGAGAGTCCACGTAGCAGTGGTCAGTGAGATTCCAATCCTTGAGGAAAGTGAGAAGGCTTCTAAAGAACAATAAAGGAGTTCTGTTCTTCTGTATGATACTCCGATCCGGCCAGACGTATTGAAATTTAAGTATTTTAGAAAAGAGTATACTACTCCGTACCGGCTGAGCGCACTTAGAGTAATTGCGACTATCGTAAGACATTGGGTGACAGCTTTTCATATACACGACCTAATTCTGGTTGACATTCTTTCAGTGGAAATAGCATAGGCTCACCCAAGGCATAAAACTGCGAGTCGAAGAGCGATTTTTTCCGAAAAAGATATCAATCCATTAGTGGCTGACATGTGGAAAAGCTCTACCCAGGACAAGGTGGGCCAGTGATGGTAACAGACGCACTTCTTATAAAAGGGTTTGTAGAAGTTGAAAAAATTTTCCAGAATACAAAAAATCCCTTAAATGTTATTGAGTAGTGAAGGTATTTCATAGTCCATATGATCCAAACTACGACATAACGTGTGGTACTTTGATACCTCTCTTGAAGAGAGTTTATGAAGTATTAAATCTCATGACTTTTTAACCTGATAACTTTTTATGGATCTCTGCGTAGTGATTTCCCGATTTGGGTGCTATTTGTAGATGTGAAAGCTGCTTCTTTCTAATACTAGGTTTAGATTGAGGTGAAACTATCTCTTTCCGCTGGTCGGCTTTACCTATTGCTACATAAAAGCTTAAGTGAAGCCTCACTTTAGCTTCTTTTAAGATAATCCTTGGATTGCTGAAGGCGACTTGTACTCAGAAGTTGGCTAGCGGCTTTAAGCCAGAATGAACAAATAAGCAACAACCCCAGAAATGTAATTTCATGGTCAGTGGGAACACAAAATCAAACACAACAACAGCAACTGCAGTGCAGCTACACAGATAGTAACTCAACTCCGGGTGGACGCCCCCACCGGAACCGCAAATCATCAGGGGTATTAGCGAATCTCTCTCAAGGTGGCGTGGTAGGTATATCCCTACAAAAGTCACTCCACTGATCTCGAGGGGTTTGATTTCATGCCCATTTGCTTGGCTTAATTTTTTTCTCCTGAGCCAACGCTGAGAGGCTCCTACTTCACACCACGGAAAAATGGGAGCATTTTACTTCTCACGGATAAGTCGAAGCTTGATAGAAGGATCGGCGAGGGGGAGTTCTGTCGAGAATTTTGCATTGGCAGAGGTTGTAGGCTTCCAGACAGGTTTCTGCTATCAAGGAGGCCACCCTCTTTCAATGTTTGTTTTCTGTAAGACAGTCTAACAGTTACTCAGCTATACAATCGGCAATTACAAGTTCACTCATGGGGAGCTCTAAAATTGTAAAGCAATGCTTTCCAATACTGTCTTCGGCGTAGACTGACTTCATAATTAAGTAGCAAAATTGCTAGGAGCTGCGATGCTGATGGGCTGAACGTATGAGTACCACTGCATCATAAATCATGGACAAAGCGCATTTGTGTCAACTTTTGGTCTGCTTCTGAACAGGTGGTCCATGAGCGAACTCAACGAGGAACATATGCGTTTGCGAGGTAAAAGCTGAAGGTGGAACGTGGAAGGTTAGGGAGGCTCCTTTCCATCCCACAAGCTTGCACGTCTACTTAAACCGGGCATTTTTCGATGGCAAAGTCACAAGGTTTGTGGGTTTAGAAACTACCACTGTCCTAATTTCTTGTGAACAGCACCGCGAGGCTGAGCCTGGAAATTTACATATGTTTACCAACTCGAAGAAGGTAACAGACAATAACATTAGGTGAAGTAGTAGATTTCTGACATGCTTTAAGCAATTCGTGAAATTAAAAGTAGTCTATCGTGCAGGATAATTTCACTCTTTATGCAATCACAACGGACGTGTTTTATTTGTATATGTGAGATCATCACTACACCCGAGAAATGGGCAATATTGTTAAAAAAAACAACACATACTACTGTTCAATACATCATTCGAAAAAAAAGGTTAAGTTGAAAGACCCGATAGTAGCGGTAGACCTAAAAATAATGTACACGCCCCAGGCTGAAAAGAAAATTACACGGGCTATCAAGGAAGACCACGAAATATCCGTTGTATCTGGCATTGCAAGAGTCCACCCTGAAACTATGCGGAACTTCTTACACACACTCGATTTTAGAGCATATACACCACAAAACAAGCCACATTTATCGAAGACTAATATTGCGAAACGTTTATTATATGCCAAAGGGGATAGTCGGGAATCCAACTACATAAGGAACTTCGGTTCAGTATTTTTTATAGATGAGTTTATATTTAATTATCAAGTTTATTTGTATGGCGCAAGAGACAGAAGCGCTGAAAAATAAAAATTTAAATAATACTGTCAAACATGGAGGAGGTTTCATTATGGTGTGGGTGCAATGGGCATAGATGGTGTCAATAACCTTGCTTTCATCGAAGGAATAATGAAAAAAACGGACTACTTGACATTATTAAAAAATAAGCTCAATTTAAATGGTGGTTACTGCCTCCTTCAGTATAATGACCCGTGCCCTCCCCAGAATCCAGACCTTACTCCCACTGAACATCTGTGGTTCTATATAGAGACCTAGTTAAGAGACCGCAAAGTTAATACTAAAAATGAGGTTTTCAGGAAATACGGACAAATATTCTTCTTCTTCTTCTTCTTCTTCTTTGGCGTAGGCACCGCTTACGGGATTATAGCCGCATCAACAATAGCGCGCCACTGGTTTCTTCTCTTTGCTGTTCGGCGCCAGTTGGAAATATCAAATGATAACAGGTCGTTCTCCACCTGATCCTTCCAACGGAGTGAAGCTGAGTGAGCTGGAGCGCTTTCATCCATTAAGACGACTTGACCTAGCCAGCGTAGCCGCTGTCTCTTGATTCGCTGAACTATGTCAATGTCGTCATATAGCTCGTACAGTTCATCGTTCCATCGTCTGCGGTATTCGCCGTTTCCAACGCGCAAAAGACCATAAATCTTCCGCAAAACTTTCCTGTCGAAAACTCCTAAAGCCGACTCATCGGCTGCGGACATCGTGCAGGCTTCTGCACCATATGTCAGGACGGGAATGGTGATCGGTTTGTAGAGTTTGGTTTTGGTTCGTCGAGAGACGACTTTACTTTTTAATTGCCTACTCAGTCCAGAGTAGCACCTGTTGGCGAGAGTGATTCTGGTTCCTAGATAGACGAAATTATCTACGACTTCGAAGGTGAGACTGCCAACAATGACGTGGGAGCCGAGTCGCGAATGCGATGACTGTTTATTTGATGACAGGACATATTTCGTCTTGCCCTCGTTCACCACCAGACCCATTCGCTTCGCTTTTACTTACGGTGCATACGCCAACCGTTGTACACTCTTGTGTACAATTATTATTTTCTCCAGCATCAAATTGAAGAAATCACACGATAAAGACTCACTTGTCTGAAATCTCGTTTGGTATCAATCACTAGCTGCGCTTCTGGTATTATCCGGGGTCAGTATACAAAACCGTATAAGTTTTGTGGGGATATCAAATTCAGACATAGCGGCCTACAGCCAGTTATGTTGCTGTCGAAGGCAGCTTTAAAATCAATAAAAGGGTGGTGTGTATCGATTCTTGCATAAAACTCAAAGAAGTATATGAATAGAAGTCTGCAACTCGTGATAGAGACCAAACGTTGCAATCTAAGTAAGCTAATTAAAGCAAACTATACAAACTCTTTTTTGGTCACTGTGATAGGAGCTATCAATTATGTGATTTTTTTGGAGAAAATTTTGATTTTAAAAATAAATTTTATTTCAATTCTAATAACCAATAAAATTTTCTTTCTCTGATTTTTGGGTGCAACTCAAAAGCTTAAATAGTTAAATAGATAAGTTGCTTGAAAGTCAACTTCTATACAAGCCTTTTTCTGGTTCACTGTAAAAATTCTAAGCCCTTTCAGGACTAACTCAGTCTCTGGTATGGGTCTAGAAGGTCGTGCCCCACCAGTTTGCTTCGACCTGGCACTGAAGGGTAGACATATCAAATATTCTAGGTAAGCAAGTGTTGGGCAAGAGCAAAAAATGTGTAGAAGTTGTGAAAAGAGAATACATAAGAGATCTGTACATGTTATATATGAGAGACCTGGGGTGCGTTTCCTTTGTTGGTACAAAAAATTTTATTGAAGGGTTTTCCAATAGGGATGATTGATTTCTAAGTGTCGTTTTGGCCATTTTTAATATGTCAGATCTGTTTTTTTCATTGTATTCAGTAATGTTTACAATTTCATCCTGACAAGATATACGCAAGAATAAATTTGTTGATTTTGCATTGGACCAACTTGAAAACCATAACGATGAGGCTCACTTTCTTTTCAGTCGTGCCGTAAATAAACAGAACTGCCGATTCTGGTGCGAAGAAAATCCACAAATTATTCACAAGGAACCATTACATTCATCTAAATTGACAGTTTGATGTGGTTTTTAGTCTGGTGGAATCATCGGTCCCTACATATTTCGAAATGAAACTGGCGGTATAGATCCATGATAACGAACTTTTTATGGCAACAATTAAAAGAAGAAGTTGAGCTTAACAACATCTTGTGCCAACAAAATGGGCTACGTGTCACACAGCACGCGCAAAAACCGAAATATTGCGTGAAAAGTTTGGGGATTCGATTATTTTAAGAAATTATGACATTGAATGGTCTCCAAGAAGTTGTGATTTCAAGCATTAGAACACTTATTGTGGGGTTATTTGAAATTATTGGTCTTTAGCAATAAACCAGACTCTCTACAAGCTTTAAAAGTGAATATTGAATCATGACATACGACTTGATTTAGTGGAAAAAGTGCTAAAAAATTGGGTTCATCGAAAAGAAGTCATGGAGGCCATTTGAATGACGTTATATTCTTAATTGTATCGATTGTACTTCACATTAAATAAAAACATTTGAATTTCCTTAACAATTAGTGTGTTTTGTTTTAAAGAAATCATATCACTCTTCTTAGAAAACCCCATACTAAGTGGAATGTGCGATTCATGTCGTTTTTTTCTTTAAATCTCATATTATTATGTTCTGTACTTCAATTGCATATTTCATGAACATTTAGTTTTTGAATATTTTCTAAAAATGCCCTTTAGCCTTTGAGACTCCCAAGGCTCATTGGAAAACTTTGATTGATAAACTTAATAAAATTTTTTTCTAACATCTGCGTGGAAGATTTTCATCACTGAGTGTCCGGATAAGAGTTTTAAAAGTATTCCTACCGGAAATATATCTTCTGGAGCTGTGATTGAAACTATGCACCAGAAAAAGGCCCAGACTTCACTGTCCGTCCCTGTCGTTACGTAAGAGATCGCCTTTTCAAAAGTCAAAACTTTATGACAATTCAATAGTTGGCAAGCAGTATGATGGCTTTGAGGCATGCAACGATGCATGCACCAAAAAGCACACACATGCACACATAAGCACTTATGTTTGTATGTATTTTTGAAATATATTGATGTGGCCGTAAGGATCCTAAGTAGTTTTCTTTTACAATTCACTCAACTACTGATTTCAAAAGTTCAATGCATATGTATACAAGTACATATATAAATGTACCTATTTTTTGTTGTTCTTATTTGTGACGCCATCGTCCATTTATCTCAAATTATAGCGAAAATAATGCAAGTGTAAATTATTTGCACATTACCATCGCCACTACATACCCACACATATCCACATATGTATTTATACATGCTTGCATACATACATATGTATTTATATAGAGATGTATTCTCATATGCACATAACCGTATTTCGTTTCGCTTTCGACTTACTTTCACATTACTTTGCTGTTTGTTGGCTCATAATCGTCAATTTGGCCAAGAATCGTCGTCGTTCGGCGCTTGGAAAACTCAACTTTTGCTTGCGATTGAATTCAGTTTTTGGAGTAAATGTCTACTCATTGTTGTTGTTGTTGTAGCTGCTGTTTTTTGCTTTCTTTTCCTCGTAAGATTGCTAATATTTCCTTGATTGTTGTTGTTACTTCCACTACCTCGCATTCTTCGCAGTTGCTGCTGGTGCTGCTACTGCTAATGTTGCTGCTGATGCTGTTGTTGCCATTACTGGTGAGTGATGTGAATTTGTTTGCTGCAAATTCGACATAAACAAACGTTACGCGACGTTTAGCAAAGCTCACTCAGCAGAGTTGAAATTGCTTATTTGCTTGCCAGGCTTCATCTTCATTCATTTTTTCCCCCCCTTCTACTACCTACGCCACACTCACTTACGCCTAGCGCCTTACAAGTACTCCTTGAGAGGCCAGTAGCTGTCTCAATGCTTGTTGTTCATGTTGGTGTTTGTGTTAGTTTGGGTTGTATGTACGCATGTATGCATGTGTGTATGTTTGCAATTTATGTTGGAGCAATGCTGTTGTCGTTAGATTTTACTATTATCGTATTTTTTGAGACTGTTGTAGTTGTTGTAGGTGATGAATATGCAATGAACGTGTACGAATGCTTGCCATGGGATTTTTCGACACAACATAGCATACATACACACATAAGAAAGGAAAGTAGCGAGAGGGTGCAATGACGGGGAGACCGAGGGCGTTGGGATAATAAAAGTTTTCACAAATATTTTGTTTTGCTCATAAAATAGAATCGAACAAAATTATTGCGGCGAATATTTTGTGGTGTGTTCTTAATAATAAATACAATCATTCTTGCATATATACAAACATACAAATACACAGATATACGAGTATATTGGCAGCACTGCCACATTATTTGTGCTACAAGTCAGTAATTGTGTCACATTAGTGGCAGCGGCTTTGGCTAACTAATTTGTTGGTAGTGTCATGAATAGTTGCATTTGTTGTTTTTGCTATTTTTTTTAATAATTAAATTTTTTCCATAAAAAATCACCATCTCAAATCTTATTATATTTGAAATTTTTTCTCTTTTAAAAATTTATAACGATCACCTGCTTCACTACTGACTTTTTTCACACTCAGCTGCTTGCAGTGGCAGCAATATTGAATGATGATTGATTTTGCTCGTATGTAATTTAAACCTTTTCACACACACTCACATGCACACGCATACACTTGAACAGAACACTGTAGTCAAAAGTATTAATTTTGAACTGCTTTGAAAGCAGTTCGTCAACGAATCCGTTTATTAGACATTTGATATACAAGCAAGTACGATGGCTATTAGTAAAGACAATGGGTGAACGTGCACCAAAGAAGGCCCAGGTGGGTCTGTCGGCCAATAAGGATATGGCCACAGTTTTTTTTTTTAAATGCGAAGTGGCATTCGATAACTTTGAAAAGGGTAAAACGAACTCCGATGAATATTATTTAGAGCTTTCGGACTGACTCGATATGGATTTGACGGTTAAACACCATAACATAAATTCATAAATTCTACTACGTACTGCTACCCCATCCAGCATATTCTACAGATTTCGCCTTTCGAGTCTATTTTATGCATCCAAACGTGAAGAAATGGTTGTAAGGTAAGGGATTCGTGTCAAATGAAATGGTCATCACAAAAACAGACGCCTATTTTGCGAGTCTTGAAAACATAAAGAAAATGAGTCGGCAGAAACGCGACATTAATTAGACGACGCCAGGGATACGTGCACACTGTATTACCGGTATTAGTAGATGCCATATCCAATTCAGTAACCTTTATCTAGGCAAAATAGGTAGAGATTGGCACTAGGTTGTCGAAATTAGTTCTAAGCTATATACTCAACAATCCGATGGGTGTTCTTTATCACAAATTAATAATTTCTTGAATCTTACTCCACCGTATTATCGTGACCTCAGTGGCTATTTCCTGTCCTCACATCTCAAAAGCATGCTCGCTGAAAAAATGTGATCGCGGAAACTGAGGCCTATTTCGAAACAAAGGACAAATCGTACTACAAAAATGTTATCAAAAAGTTGGGTGGTCGCTATAATCAGTGTATAACCCTTGAATGGAACTATGTTTGCCAAAAAAAGAAAGTGTTTTACTATGGTAGACCGGGGACTTTTCAATTGACCTGTTAGCTAAGTCATCAGCATTGCATATTAACTTATCAGTTTTAGCTTAAATTTTGTTAAGAAATTTTTTTTGCTTCAAGTGAACTTAAAAGAGGTGGCAAGATATCTCCCTAAGTGCCTTTATGTGGTAGCTTGAAAGTCTAGCTTCATTCCACTCCGGGTTACTCTTTTTTCAATTCAGTAGACTTTTTATACATAATAATATGAGAAGCTCTACATGAGCTTCTTCCAGGCTATTCATGTTCGCATCATTGGATGTGATTGAATGCTCCAAATAGTTCGTATTCCTTATGGACTGGAGCCCTTTTCATGTTTAGTGTTAATGAGTGAAGTGCATTCTCAGTGGAGGCCTATACCTTTATATTAACCGACAAAACCGTATCTCTAATTTAGGCGTTTAGAATCTTGATTAATAAATTTAAAAAATTTAAATTAGGCTTAATATGTATGTAAATATAAATAAAATGTGACTGGTACCAGATTGATATTTTTGGGACTAGTATAATTTTGGCCAGTATTCAACTGGTATTTTTTACTTCCAAATTTGGATTTGGCTGCAGGTATGTGAAGCACCTGTAGTATTATTTTATATTGTCATATATTAGAAGAAAAAAATGTATGTAAGGGTATGTAGTATATATATAAGCAGGTATTTACTTTTGCTATTACTCACATAGCGCACTTTATCGTGACACCAAAGTATTTTTTGATTTGGCGCCATTTCCATGCCATTTCGTACACTGCACTATTGATGGGCAACGCAGTGTGAGACTAGCATATAAAAGTTGGTGAAAAATTCTAGAAAACAAATTTTTTAATTTTAAAAATGTAAAGCTTTGCTACTCATGTGTTATCTTATGTAGGGTTTTCCAAGAAGAGTGATATGATTTCTCTTTAAAAAAACACACTAATTGTTAAGGAAATTCAAATGTTTTTTATTTAATGCGAAGTACAATCGATACCATTAAGTTCTGAATATAACGTCATTCAAATGGCCTCCATGACTTCTTTTCGATGAACCCAATTTTTGAGCATTTTTTCCACTAAATCAAGTCGTATGTCATGAACAGGACGTTCAATATTGACTTTTGAAGCTTTAAGAGAATCCGGTTAATTGCTAAAGACCAATGACTTCAAATAACCCCACACGAAACTGAAAGGGCAGTAGATCTCATGCGTTCCTGGCTCGAAACTAAAGTTATACTACATATATTTTCTTTAAAAAATAAGCGAACAAATCTATTTGCCTTTTAATTTTAAGTAAAAAGTTTGCCTTTGATGTTTTTTAAATGTCCATTTATAATAAATTTTTAATTCGTTTTTTTTTTGTTCGCAATATAGAAAATTTTTATTTTATTTTATATAGTTAATAATTTTTAAATATGATAGACCATATATGACCTCTTTGCTTAGTCACGCATATACGACACCTGATTAAAATTTCTTGTTTGTTGACCTCTTGTTTGACATAATCCCATAAAACAAAATCTGGTGCAGTCAATCCTTGAGGTCCAGTGGAAAGTGGAGTTTTTGGATATTTATTTCTTTTGAAATTTTCTTTTAAGCTCCACAATGACCGGTCTGGCTATGTGTGCAGTTGCTCCAGAAAGTTCAAATTTAATGGGGAATGTTTATTATCATTCGAAAGAACATTCCTTGGTATTTATTTTTTTAATATTATCTTTTTCAAATGTTGAGCCCAATTTTCGATGACTCGTTCGAGCATTTCGATTGGAAAATGGCGAATGACACGAGTGACATTTTCCTCCAAGGTTTGAATCGAAGCGGGACCGCATAGACTTTAGACTTTACATATCCGCACAGGAAAAAGTCAATCGACCGGCCCAAAACGTGAAATTATCAGCTCACCGAAGTGTTCATTCAATTAATCTATTGATTTATGCGATGTGTGGAAAGTGGCGCCGTCTTGTTGAAACAAAATATCGCGAAGATCACGAGCTTCTATTTCAGGCATCAAATAGTCGGTTATCATAGCGCAAAAAGGTCGCCATTGACGGTTATGTTCTTAGCGGCATCATTTTTAAAGAAATATGGATCGAGGACAGTTGTTTTTTCTGGATGAAATGGCATCTCTTGAATCTCTTCAGGTTGCTCTTCGTCGCAAACAAGATGTGGCTCAACAACGTCGGATCTATTTGGAACATTTCAAGATCCCATTTAGCGAAGCGATGTCGCTTGTGAAAGTCGAGCGGCTTCAGTTCTTGCACTCGCTGTTTTTTGTACGCTTTCAATTGAAGATCTTGACGTAAAATGCGCCAAGTTGTTCCATACGTCAATCCGAGTCGCTGGTAACGGCGTCGAGTCGACTCTCCACGGATTTCGTGTATACTCCCAACTGAGGTCGCTATATTTTCTTCACTGCGTGTTGGATATGGTATATTCGGTCCAATAATAAATGCTGGGTTTCAATATGGGTGATGGTGTTGCGAATAGTACGCCCAGGAGGCCTGACCATGAGTGGAGCGAAGCGCGCGAAACACATTCTTTACAGAACGTGAATTTTCATAATAAAGTAGAATGATTTGTAAACGATGTTCAGGCGTAAGTCTTTCCATGATGAAATGCCAAACAATACTGAACAAAAATAACATGAGAGCTTGGCACGACTCACGCGTGATCTGTCAAAAAAAGAGTATTTAAAAAAGTACCTCTACTTGGATCACCCTTTATAGCATTAGTAAGACCTATTCTTGAATACGTCTCGGTGATTTGGAACCCGAAGTATCAACTCTACTTTGATAGGATAGAGTCTATTCAAAAACAATTTTTTTTATTTGCTTTAAGACTCTCAGTACAATCTTCATCCTTATACTAGTCGTCAGAAACTATCAATATCGCTACTGTTGCCAGTCGCCGGGAAAGACTTGGTGTTATTTTCGTGGTTAAAATAATAACAGTCTCAATTTCTAGCCCCCTTATTCTCTCTGAAATCAAATGTAAAGTTCCGTTTAGAATATAAAGACATTTTTGTACCTTGTTCCTGAAATCTTGTATAACGAATTTTGAATTTCTCGAGACTTTGCATTGTTGGTGTTTTGATTTCAACTCCCATTCAAGCGCATTTGGCATATCTGACTGGCTTTTTCATATTAAGAAAACTATTTTGACGACTCTCAACAAATCGTTACATAACATTTTATTTTTGAAATAATTCCTCAAAATCAGTTGATGATTTTTTGTTCTGTAGCTGAACTTTTTTCCTTCTCGACATTAAGCAAACCCCTGCCTATCGTGACTCGGTATTAATGAAAATTCAAACAAGTTCCGTACGTCATGCGGACAGTGCACCGCATGCGGATGGGCGGGAACTGGGTAAACCGTTGGGTATAATTAATTAATTAAAAATGAAAGGTGCAGTTCCGGGTAAAAAAAACTAATAGATATTTAACTAACGGTGCCCATTGGCAGTTATTGATACACTGCTTTTTTATTTCAAAAAAGTGAACTTCCGTCTCTTGGATTATTTCTCGATTTGTTTTACTCCATATAGGGCAATTTTGCTTGCTTAAATTGCCGTTTAGATCAAAGGGCCTCATCATATATAAACAGACAATTATGCCTTCTTCGATCATTTCAATATTTTTTTTTGCAAAATTAAAGGCGAATAGGCAAATGAAGATTCGTTTGACTGACTTGTTATTTCAACTTTGTACGGAAATAAATTTAAGTCATCATGAATTATCCGCTGTAATGACCGTCTACAACTCCAAGTTCCGCCGACAAGTTTCGAGTCGAAACCTTGGATTTGCCTGAATTGTCTATGCAATAGCCGCGATTGTGTCTTGCATAGGAACATACAGAACTCGGTGGTGCAGTCTTCCGCCAAAATCCTGCCTGAATTCCTTTTGAAAGGAAATGACAAAGTACAAAGCATAGTGGTTTCCTAGCATTCCTTAAAAAAATTAAATAATTACCAGACGAGTAAAACAAAGTGAGCCGATTACTCACACGAAAATAAAAATTTATAACGTTTCGTTTTTGTAGCAAGGTTCGTACGCTACCCGTATCGACCCATTTTTGTAAAATTTCGTTCATTACATTCCCTTCTTCCAATCCAACTTTTTTTTTTTATAAAATTGTTTACTATTGGGTGTGCAAAGTATTGTTGATTGGAAGTGATTATTTTTCTCCAGCTCTCTGGTAATTTTCGAATAACATCTCTTAAAAATAAGTAGCCACTGCCCTCGATCCAATCATTAAGCTATTTTCTTTATAAGACCCGAACCGGTGACCCCTCAAATCGTTTTGTATATGTCGAAAAAGCTAGTAGTCGGAAGAAGCAAGGTTGTCATGTTGCAAATGCAACATATCGGTTCTAGTCGATAACGAGTTCAGTTTGCGTTTACCACGGATCTTGGTCCAGAAAAGTCCTCAATTCCTCATCTTTCAGCTTTTTGGGTTGGACAGGACAGTTTTTGTCTTTAACGCCTAAGTCACACTTTCGGAGCGTCGAAACCACACCCTTCATAACTTTTCGGCGCAGATTCATTATAAACTTTTACAGTATTCGATGAGCTTTAGCTGCACTTTTCTTCCAAATCCAAATAGAAAATCCAAACCCTCCCGCAAATGCTGTTTATTTAACACAAATTCGAAGATTTTAGCAAAGGAAACAGATAATGTTGTTTTGTTGCCAGAAACAGTATCCGATGCTAGTCGCTGCCAAAATCGGCCTCAACTTTCAGGTGGAGCCATCTCCTGAGAACAGTCCGAATTAATTTGTATACCCGAAAAATTCTTTTATCGAATAATAAAAAAGTCAAAGCATGACGAAAAAATTTATTCTAACTATCAACAACTATGACCAACCCACAGTGCACTATTAGGTAAGTTGATACGCTGACGATTTCTACTTTACTACTGCCAATGATGATGACGTTGTTGAACTGACAGCGATTTATGTTGCCTATGTCGCCAACTACTTCCTAACTGCAATAGCTAAACAATCCATCATACCGGCACGTATGCGGTAAATGGAATACATACATATGCACATATGAACATATGCAGACGTAATACAACCTTGCAGTCAACTAAATTAGTAAAAAAGTACTCTTGAACTCAAGTAGTCAGCCATATATAAATATTTTTAAAATTTTTATTTTTATAAAAAATAGTGGTTTTAGCATTGAGATTATGTACTAAGAAACAATTGTTAGATTTTCATCACAAGTCAACTAATTCCATACTAGTTAAAAGCTGTCTTAAATAATTAAATTTAGAAGCAAAAATTCTGTTTTGTGATTATAGGAAGGGTAGAAAGGAAATCAAATAATATTTTAAAAATGATAGGAATTTTTTCAAAATTTGAAATTATTATCAGACTTATTTATAGAAAACGTTCCTGAAAAAAGAGTGGGAAGCAAACTCTTATGGAAGTAAAAAATTTATCCAAAATTTTTTTTTAAGAAAATAATTGAAATAAAATCCCAATAAATAGTTTCACAACTGCTACCAGTTTGGTATTTTTCGGACTAGTAAGTCTGGAGCCAAGGCATTCTAGTATCTAGTAGACTAACTAGTATCCAACCAGTTTGATAATTTACTGCGGTAACTAAAGACAATATATAGTCATAAACTTATACACATATCGATGACGAATTCATCTCCGTCAAGAGCAAATATGCTTTGAATGTGCAATTATTTATAAATAAAATTGCACGTGAGTTGCAATAACAACAACAGTAACAAAAGCAGCAGCAACGAAACGGTTAAGACCGTCGAAGGTAGCACCAAATGTCATATGCACAGGATAACAAAGGAAAAGATGCATGACTTCAAAGCACCACGGACAATTTGAACACATACAGAAATTTGAGACACATGGAAAATCGCATATGCAGTACTAATACTGAATATTTTTGTTGTAGACGTCGCGTTTTTGTTTTTGTGGTTTATATACATATAATATAAAACAACCCTTCTACCCAAAACGGTCATGCAATAAAATATAGAAATTACATTAAACCGATGACGGCCACTGCACCAGTCCATCAACGAGTTCGTTTAAACACCGTTCATTCGATCCGTTCCATTCATTTGTCGTCGGTAGGAAGGAAATTTCAAATCTATTATCGCAGATTTGCCATTATTTATGATTTGTGCAAAATATCACCGTAAATCAAAGTCAACTGAGGTGACATAAACTATTGATGGTCTTTCGATAATTTACAGCAAGCACAACTCTTCACTCTACACCAACACCAATAACAACAGCTTCAGCATGGCTGGTGAACGGGCACGTACCCTAATAAAGAGCCAGAGATGTGGCAAATTTATTGCCTCTTGGCTGTGATGTCGATAAAAAATGTGTTTATAGAAATTTGAACAGGTGGTGTTAGTTGGCACATGTGACGAAGTTAAAAATGAGCAATATACCAATGCTTAAGTAAATGTAATGAAGAATCAAATAATTGTAAAATAATTGTATTGAACGGTGCTGATCATGGTGTAGTCATATTGCATGAACTCAGGGGCGGATCCGTAAATGAATCTTAGGTGGAAAATATGTTAGTTCCATACCTCTAATCTGGAGTTAATGCTAGAGGGGAAAATTCATTCCGAAGTGATAAAATGATTGACAAAACAATAATTTGCAGTACCTGCTGTCATTTTTAAGGCCTAGTTTTGAGTCCTGATCTGGTCAACATTCAAAATTAATTTAAATAAAAAACTAACCCTCATCAGGTATTCCTGTCACAAAAAAAAGGCTTCTCATAAAAATCCATCAGCCGTTCGCTAGCGACTTAGTTTTTGGGAAAACATACGTCATAGTATACCACAAAGTTCAGCCCTAACCTTCAAAAGACGCGTGTATAAATTTGACTTTTGCTATTGTGAAAAAAATGGATTAAAAGGAATTTCGCGAGTTGATCAAATAGTGCTTTTTGAAGGGAAAAAACACAGAGGAAGCAAAAATTTGGCTTGACGATGACTTTCTGGATACTACCCCAGGAAAAATAACCATCAAGGATTAGTATGCTAAGTTTAGACGTGTTGAAATGAGTACCGAAGATGGTGAACGCAATGGACGACCAAAGAGGTTGTTATCGACGAAAACATCAAAAAATTCCAAAAATTATTTTGAAGGAATGCAAATTAATATAGCAGGCACTCTGAAGATATCAACTGAACGTGTACATCACATCATTCACGAATATTTGGGTAAGAAAAAGAAACGAATGAAAAAAAACGAATATTAGGGTATGAAAGTGGGTGCCGTGCGAGATCACTTTTGACCAAAAAAAAAAAAAACGACGTGTTGATGTTTCGGAGCAGTATTCGAAGATGTTCAAGCGTAATAAACCCGAGTTTTTCCGTCAATATGTGACAACGGATGAAACATGGCTCCATCATTTCACACCGAAGTCCAATCGTCATTCATCCGAGTGGACTACACACGACGAACCCGCTCCAAAGCATGGACAAAGGCAACAGTCGGCTGCAAAGGTTATGGCTTCTGTATTTTGGTATGCGCGTGGAATAATTTTCATTGACTACCTTCAAAGAGAAAGGACCGTTAACAGCGACTATTATATAGCATTACTGGACCGTTTGATAGACGAAATCGCCGAAAAACGGCATTTTAAGAAAAAGAAAGTGCTGTTTCACCAAGACAATGCACCGTGTCACAAGTCAGTGAAATCGATGCCAAAAATTCTTGAATTGGGCTTTAAACTGCTTTTGCATATACCGTATTCTCCAGATCTGTCCATCAGCGACTATTTTCTGTTCTCAGACCGCAAAAGAATGCTCGTTGGGAAAAAATTTACGTCGAATGAAAAGGTGATCACCGAAACTGAAGCCTAAAGACAAGTCGTACTACAAAATTGGTATCGAGAAGTTGGAGAGTCGCTATATCAGTGTATCATCACTGAAGGAAACTATGTTGAAACAAAAAAGTGAATTTTGCTTTAAAAATGTGTTTTACTATGGCAGGCCGGCGACTCTTCAATTGACCTGTAATGTGGCTTCATTCTGTCAAACTCTGACTACTACGACGAGACTGATCTCTACGCCGCTCCTTTATTTTCCAGTCTTTTGCCGACCTCACGATCTCACGATATTAGCCACTTAACATGTAATTGACGTTCCTGGCTTTCAAATTATGTCAGCCGACCCTGGCGTCAATGGATTATGTTCGTTGTATGTCAGATGTCGGTAATACTTTGATATGGCTAATGTTTCACCTAAAGATCTTTCCTTCAACTGTTATGATAACCTCGTTTCTATTACTTTTGCTTACTACATATTCTGTCGGATCAAACGTTATAGTGAGTTTATGCGAAAATAACAAAAATTCCGCAATAGAACCTTATCCCCTACTCCCATGTAACTCTAATTTAAGCCCCGCTTCAAGTTCGCCCTCTCTTTTTCCAAACACTTATTAATGATGTCATAATTTTTAACTGCATATCGTCTGCTAAATATTTTATACCCGGAATTTTATCCCAAATGTATCGATTGAAGTGGAGTTCCGTGGTTGGGGATCCCGTTGTACAGCAATGAAAATTTTTAATCACCATTTTGTAACTTCTCCGTGCGATTTATAACATTTTTACTAACGACTTGTTTATGTTTTTAAATTGTCTATTAGAGCATCGTAAATAAAATTTTGTTCCGATTCGTGCAGAAACTTTTAAATTTTGTGCCAGTGAATTGTCCACCATTATCTGCTCTTAATGAACACTTCTTGCAAAGTGGAAAGAATGATTTTACATGTGATTTTCTTCATGAATTTAAATCCTTGGTTTTGAGAAAGGTAATCTATTAAAACTAGGATATATTCATTATTCTGCAACGATGCCAGTAGGTCAGTAGCAATACATTTCCAATGTCCATTTGGGACCATATGTCTCTACACCGGTGTCGGTTTGATCGGTTGGGAGACTAATGGACAATCTACCAATTTTTTATAAAGGAAGAAGCATCTCAAACTCAGTGATGCAATTTATATCGAAATCGGAGGAGTTGGCATTACTTGTCGAGCGGCGAACGGCAATTCGAAAAATCGGCAAAAAAATAGAGAGACTTTATGATTCTTTTCTGTTGGATTTTTAAAATCTTCATATCTGAACAAAAAGGTTTTATGGATACAGCCTCCTACTTAGTCCTACGATGTAGATAATTTTTTTACTCCGATTTGGATGATCTCCAATACTTATCTGAATTTTTGCTCGTAGAATACTTCTGTTAGATGCTTTTTTCATGTTAATGAAGAGTACAAAAAGAGATCCTTTGCTACAATTTTTGATATTGTTCTTGCTGGATTTCGAACCGATTACCCTCTACATGTTAACACGCATTGCTCACAATTCAGCTACTGAACCTAACCTTGTTCATGCCAATTTAACTAAAAAAGAGAACCTCCCTGGAAAACACTAGCTTCTAAACTGTCGCGTGGATAGTACTCTTTGCAGGTTAAAGTCATGGACCTACATATAGAAAATTTTTTGTATACCGTAGTTTTCGACAAGGAATGACATTCATTAAACAGTTATTTCAGACATGAAATTCAAATCTTCTCAAAGGATGCAAGTAATCCAAATCTTCAACTTGAAACAAAGACGACTAGCTCTCGTAACGAAAAGAAAAGAACTGGCAACCAGGATCAACAACAGCGCGTTTGAACCTATGCTTCAAACAGGACTTACTGAGATCAGCTCTGCTAGATAATCAAAGTGAGTCGCAGAAAATATATAATAGTCTGCATCATGATCATATATCACTGACACGAGTTCATTGAAAGATTTACATTAAGGAAAAGAAGAAATTGATAATGTGTCACCGAAGTGATAGTGTACATTGTAGATGTAACTCGAAAGACGCTTCCTTGGACATATGTTCAAACAAACATCATCAGCAACTGCCAAGAGTGAAAATATGGCGCGAGGGAGAGAAGTGTATGAAAATTTATTGGCAGTCGACATGTCGAACTGCATGTTTGATAGTGATCGCGCAGAAAGTTAAGCACGCTGCCGCTCCTGCTGTCGCTCTCCGTGCCGAGCCGAGTTGCAAAATTTATGAATGCAACACTTGACACATTTGCGCCAAGCAGAAGAGTGTTGTTGTCGCCTGTCAAAGAGTGGTGGAAATGCGCGCGATACATTTACCTTCGCTGCGCTTGCAAATTTGTCGAATTTCATGTTGCAAACAGTAACAACAACAACAGCAACAACAACAACAACAACAAAATACACACTGCTTGTTGCTGTTTGTTGGTTGTTGATTGTCGTTAACGCTGCACGTCGTTGATTGTTGTGAACATGAAGTCTGCTGCCGCTGCTTTGCAACAATCAAAACGATCGTAATGTGTAGAGGGACTGCATTATAGTCGCAGCATATATATGTATGTATGCGCGCTGTACTTGATCACATGACGCGATCACAACATGATCGGCACGAACACCGCCGAGAGCTTTGAAGCTCTGAGCTCTCTGCATTGTAGCTGAAGCGTTGCGCGCAATGATTGGCGTGGAATTCGTCGGCTAAGCAGGCGACAAGAAAAATCAATTAGTGAGCGACATCTGATGATAAGAGTGACGCGCCGATTGCGTTGTGTATATGCGTTCGTTGGGAAAAAGCAGAGTTAGGGAAGGAGAGCGTGGGGATGGGGAGTGGGTAAGCAACAAAAGAAATCAGCGGTTAGATGGACAATGTTAAGTTGGTTGCTGACTGTAGGCGATGTCATGAGCACTGATGGCCGCGCTAATGATGATGGGTGACACCGTTGAGTGGCACAACATCAACAACAACAACAACAGCAATTTGGTTGGCCAGCGTAACAGTTCTCATCTGCCTCTCGCACATCCGTCGCCTTTATGTGTTTTATTATAAATTTACGTCACATTATGAAAAATTATATGCCTGGTTTTTACATAAAATTGTATGTAAATAAATATTTGCAAGACCGCAGCAATACTAATTTCTCCAGAAATATTTATGTCACGATTAAGTTTTATTGTGCTCACTTTATGTTTTTTGTTTTTGGTGTTTTTGGCAGATAGGTCTTCAGTATTTATGTATGCGACATCGGTAAAAAATGCTGTGATATCAATCAGCCAATAAACCAAAAATCTGCATATAAATTTACACAAATGCATACGAGCTTGCAATGAAAGGCGTTACAAGAACAACAAAAACAACAATTTCAAAAAAAAAAAAAACACTAACGACAGGACATGCAGCATAACTCATGTTTGAATGTTGAGTAATTTATGTAAATGTACCTGTACAACATGTTCGCCTCAACAGATGGAGACATCTGCATTTGCATCTGCGTCGCAAACAGTGTGGCAATCCCATAGAAGTTGCAGACAAATAGTTTCTAAATTTTAGAAAAGCCTCAACGACAATAAAATTGTATGCATATATATATATAAAGTATGATCCATTTCGAGGTTCCCTACATTTTTAAAGCAAAAGACAAACACAAAAAATTCAAATCTAATGGGATACGTTTATTTTCATTCGAAAGAACATTCCTTGACCTTTGTTTTTTGAAGATTATCTCTTTCAAATGTTGGCCGCGGCTATATCTCAGATGGTCCAGCCGTTGAGTCCAATTTTCGATGGCTCGTTAATGTTTTACTCCAAGGCCTGAATCGAAACGGGATTGTCCGCATAGACTTTAAACTTTACATATCCCCACGGAAAAAAGTCTGTCGGAGTAATATCACACGATCTTGGTAGCCAATCGACCGACCCAAAACGTGAAATTATCTGCTCAGCGAAGTGTTCCTTCAATAAATCCAATTATTGATGCGATGTGGCGCTGTCGTGTTGAAACTAAATGTCTCGGAGATCACAAACTTCAATTTCAGGAATCAAATAATCGGTTATCATTGACGGTTACGTACTCATTGGCATCAAATTTGAAATATGGACCGATGATTCCATCGACCCACAAACCACACCAAACCATTGTTTCCTCTGGATGAAATGGCAGCTCTTGAATCTTTTCATCTCTACGTCCCAAATGCGGCAATTTTGCTTATTTACACTGAGCCAGAAATTGGCCTCATCGCTGAACAAAATTTGGCTCGAAAACGTCGGATCTTTTTGGAACTTCTCAAGAGCCCACAGAACGAAGGGATGTCGCTTGGGAAGGTCGAGTGGCTTCAGTTCTTGCACAAGCTGTATGTTGTCGTTCCATACGTCAGTCCGAGTTGCTGCGAACGGCGTCGAATTGACTCTTAACGGTCTTCGTGTACACTCTCAGCTACGGCCGCGATATTTTCTTCACTGCGCGCTGGACGGGGTCTATTCGGTCGAATATTATCCAATAATGAATGCTGGGTCTCAAGATGGGTGCTGGTGTTGCGAATAGTATGCTCAGTGGGCCGATTATGTTCTTTACAGAAGGTGAATTTTCGTAATAAAGCTGAATGATTTGTAAACGTTGTTTAGGTGTAGGTCATTCCATGATGAAATGCCAAACAATACTGAACCAAAAGAGCATGACAGCTCGACACTACCCACGCGTGATCTGTCAAAAAAAAGCTATTGAAAAATATACCTCTTCATGGATCACCCTTTTATATATTATTAGGCGCTTGGTAACCGCTGAAGCGATTTGCCGCCAAACTCATCCACCAATTTGTGGGTTTTGCGTTTTGATGTTTTTAAAAACATCCTAACGGCCGATCGATTTTTATGAGGACTTGAAAATCTCTACGGAGGGGCGATCGCAATTAGAATTTTTTTTTTCTTAAATTTGGGATTTTGGTCGAACTGGGACTCGGAGTGCTCGAATGGTAGTACGCAATACCACTCGGTTATTGCGGCCGCCAATCATATAATTACATAATTTTTATACTTTATGTGCTTGCCGTTGAAAAAAAACGCTTTTTCTTAATTCAACTCCTGTTGCCCTAAGATTTTATCCTTGAGGTGTGTTTATGTTTACGATGAAGCAGATTCTGATGAAAACTGCACTCTCTTAAATTCGAATTAGTACAGGCTCTTCTAGACAACAAGCGGTTAGTGCAGTAGCCTTGATTACTTGGCTATGAAATTTTTTCACTTGCAACCTGGTGTCATTGCATAAAATTTGTAAATTTTTATTGCGCAGTAACATGACTGACCTGTCCAATCTCAATTTCAATATGTGAGATGAGTGGGGTGGCTTCAGAGTATTCAGTAGCTATACCGTATAATGAACGACATCATCGGTGTTTATTGCTGAATTTATTTTGATATTCGAGCACTTCGAATGATCTCAGAAGTATTTTATCTATGACTGCGGATTTTCCTTTTTCTGGTGCTGAGAGATGTATATCGTTAGTATTATTAATATTTGGTAAATTTTAGTTATATATAAGCTCATTTACGGTGTAAATATTTGTATCCAACTCCATAGGCAGACTTTTATTATAGTTCATTGTCGGGAAACAACCAGTTTCTATCTTAAGGGATAGGTCCGATCTCCTCTCAAACCAATATAAATAATTTGTTTTCGAATAGACGTGTCCCTGGTCCACTCCCGCAAAGAAAAGTTTTCTACATATAAACAGAGACAAAGAGCTATCTTTAAGTATGTTCGAAGTTTCAAGCACATCGAAAAACAAATACGATTTTTTCGAATAGATCTTCATTTGGGATAACGACTTTATATACATATGTAGGAGTACCATTTGTGGCCGCTGAAGAATTCTTGACATCCGATTTTTGATGTACGTCTTGACATTTTTTCTACTTATGGTGTGGCATGCAGTTGTCTCGGGTAAATTTAAAACTGATGTAATATGTAAGGACTTTTGTACGTTGAGCTTTGCAGTGGACTCTTTGTCGATGATACTTTTCTGTGCTAAATTTAATTTAAAGCGTGTTGCCCTAAATTTGATAGCTGTCTTAACTAAATTCCTATATCGCGGATTTTTTACTGTAATTGACTTTCTATAAGCGTTAGAAATACGCGGTTGGTCGGTAGCGCTTATTGGTCTCGAGAACAGAACTTAGTTATTTGTCTGAAAGTGTAAAATAATATCGGATAAAATAACGTTGAATAAGGTCTTAAAGATGGAGCATCTATCCTATAGAACTTATTATTTTAATATTTTTATACCTTTCATGTACATGAAATGGTGTATTAACTTTGGTCGGAATTATGTAAGTACGAAAAAGAAGAAGAGATAGACTCACTAAAAGTTATACCGATCGTATCAGAGTGAAGAGCTGAACTGACTTAGTCCTGTCCGTCTGTCCGTCGGTCTGTTTGAACACAAACTAGTCCCTCAGTTTTTGAGATATCTCAACCAAGCTTGATAGGCAGATGCACTTATACGTTTCAACGATCAAAACTAACCGTGCAGATCCGACCACTATAGCTTTTTTTCAGATTTAAAATTTGGTATACTACACACAGATAGTGAATTGCATAATGGTTCTGAAAATCATCGAAATCGGACTAATATATAATATAGCCCCAATACGACTAATTTGTTTAGATATGAGGGTTTGGGTAGAGAAATCCGGCTTTAGAAGGGCGTGACGTAATTTCAAGTTTATATTGACACTGAAAATTATCAAAATCGAGTTACGACTAATCTTAACGTAAATAAAGTCTGTAAACTTTAGTAGACTTAACTCATATCTATTCAGATTCATCCAAAACATATCCAACGTGGGCGACGCACGACACTGACCACCACTTTGCGTGTTCCTTTGACCTGAACAGCTCGTTTGCTAGGTCTGCAGCTAGAAGACCTCGATGACGTAGAAAATATTTTTTACCGTTCCTAGAGAAGGTTAATGAAGCGCTTCAACATGACACGTAGGTTTTTAATTTATTTCTAGTACAAGAATTACTGTGTTTTCATCTTATACCACCGGAATACTGAAGAAATGAGAACTAAAGTTCCTTATGAATTGTTGGAATCTTAAAAGACATATATCGGAATGTGAATTCGCTTGTCGAAAACTATTTAATATATTTGCACAGGATAGAGAGAGATATGCTTTAAAATTGCGAGATAATAGATAATAGTTATCCTCACTCTCCCTTTTTCTAGATTATAATTTTAAACTTGCCAGGGCCATACTGGGTATGGCAGGGTAATTGTCTGAAAGAGATGAAATCGTTAAAGCACTTTTGAATAAATCAAAAATATACAACCTGAGTTTGTAAATAGAATTTAAATGAAATACATTGTTAGTATTCGAATGAATAAGATTAATATTTTGACCTTCTACTTGGATCAGAAGGCAGTTTCCTTCGGCCGTTCCTGGTTAATTTCTGCCAGGTTTGGAAAGCTTGGGGTAGCAATTATGGATGTTTATCCCCAAGTAAACGAAATTCGGTGCCTAGCATTTCATGGTCGTGGAATAGTTGGATAGTTGGTATTGAGTGCATTTGTTTCTTTTTATTGTTTTTCGTATTAATCTGGGTTAGCCTGGTAGTAATGTAGCGTTTTGGGACATTTATTTCGGCTGAAGTTATGTGAATATGTTAAAACAAACTATTGCCTGAGGTGATAGACCGGGTTTTTATCAGATTTTCTCTTCTACCCTAATGCGGAGTTCTGTCTCGGTCTTGAGAGCGACCTCAGGAATGAAAGTTTTCTGAGAGAGTTTTCAGTTCTGCTTATTATGGGATTATGCTTTTGGAGAGAGTTCTAGTTGTAAGTTGTTTTTGAGAGTTTTACTAGAATCGTGAGCTACTTTTTGTTTCAAATTCTGCTGAGTGTAAGCGGCTTTTCAGGATTTCTTGGGCGAAGGCTACCGTGCTGGTTCAAATTTCGTAATTTCTGTATCCGTGTGATGGGGAGATGCAATATCTTCCACAGTTTCTTGAGGGAAAATGTCGTTACCACTTACCACTCTCACTTTTGGTTGGTGAGTTGAGTACGAGATTGAATTGAGCTCTTTGTAATTTGTGCCTACCTACGGTAGCGCTTCTTATCGAGTGTAAGCGGCATCCTTCATGCTGATAGCCTTTTCATATTCAGATAATTATATAATATGTAATGTAGCCGCTCAGTTGCGATGCCTACAGTTTTAGCCACTTCACACATTTTTTTGATTCTCTGATCGATCTAGTACCATTCTATGAATATTATCGACAATTTCTAGCGTGACCATCTCTTCGGTACCACTGAAATTCAGTAAGCCATTTCTTAATTACTGGAGACTAAGTGTATTTGTATTTTGTCTAACCCGTCCATTGTTTCGGTAAATACTGCAACACTGTGCATCGCCGTCGCTTAGAATGTACATACATGCGATTACTTGATGTAGTTGTAGTTGTAATTGCCATATGCCATTGTTTTTATTGTTGTAGTCGAAAAAATATGGTGCCGCCATCGTTATTCACAAGACTTTGAATGAAAGAAATGAAAGTCAAAATGCAGAGACAAATTGCATAGGCGTCTTTTTGTGTCTTTTGTAGGGAAAGGTGAAGAAGTTGCCGAAGAAGACATCGGAGGGAAGCTTCAAATTTAAACTTCATGTTTCACGTCTATGTGCAAGAAATTTGCCAAATGTCATTGCATTGACGGCGTACAAAACGCGACATACGCAGCATCTACGTCGACGAGAGCTTGCATCCATATCGCAAGACAAGTGCAAGTCTAACGCTGGTACTCGCTGTTAGCTGTCAAAGATGAATTGCTGCGTAGACATACATAGTATGTACAAGCTTACAATGTAGAGTTTTTGGACATATTTGAAGTGTTCCAAGTTTCATTTTTTTTATGTATTAACATCATAGTATTTGCTGTTTATGTTTAATCATTGATTATAGCTGGGGGAACCACGGTCATGCCAATATCTTAGAATTGTTCCGCCTAACAGTAAAGACGAAGTGCTGCATAACCTTTACCGGCTTCACGAATGATTACAAAGTGGTCCGCATAGAAACTAATGGGACAAGATAGTTGCAGCATATGCAGATTCGATTAAATTTTTTATACGGAGACCGCTTAACGTGAGTGCAAAGGAGCTCTCTCTAATCCTGGTATGGCAGAGGGGACAAAGTAACGCAACAGGTATTGAGATGATGGACGAGATCGGAAGAAAAAGCACTCGTCTTATACCTACGACATCATAGAAGAGTCTGGGCCCTCCTCTTGTAAGCTCACTAAAAGATATATCATACAAAGATGAACTTTTTTCAATAGCCTTTTTCCAGCATTGTTTGGCATTTCACCATGAAAAGACTTACGCTTGAACAACGTTTACAAATCATTCAAATTTATTATGAAAATTCATGCTCTGCTAAGAATGTGTTGCGTGCGCTTCGCTCAACTTATGCTCAACATAATCGGCCTACTGAGCGTACTATTCACAACACTATCACCCATCTGGAGACCCAGCATTCACTATTGGTTAATATTCGACCGTACAGACCACGTCCAGCACGCAGTGAAAAAAAATAGCGGCCGTGAATTGAAGACTGTGGAGAGTCGATTCGGCGCCATTCGCAGCAACTCGGACTGAAGTATGACTTGGCGAATTTTGTGTTGAGATCTTGAAATGAAAGCGTACAAAATACAGCTTGTGTAAGAAGAGAAGCCGCTCGAGTTTCCCAAGCAACAGCTCTTCGATGTATGCGCTATTGAAAAGTTCCAAGAAGATCCGACGTTTTCGAATCAAACTTTGTTCAGCGGTGAGGCCCATTTCTGGCTCAATGGGCATGTAAACAAGCGAAATTTCCACATTTGGGGCGAAAATCAACTTGAAGAGATTCAAGAGCTGCTGTTTCATCCAGAAAAATCAGCGATTTGGAGTGGTTTGCGAGCCGTTGGAATCATCGGTTCATATATCTTCAAAAACGTTGCTGGTGAGAACTGCTATCGCGTTATAATAACCGACCATTTGGTGCCTGAAATTGAAGCTCGTGATCTTCGCGACATTTTGTTTCAACAACACGGCGCCACTTCGCACACATCGCATCAATCAATGGATTTATTGAAAGAACACTTCGGTGAGCAGATAATTTTACATTTTGGGCCGGTGGATTGGCCACCAAGATATCACATCGTTAAGCTTTTTCCCGTGGGAATATGTAAAGGTTAAGGTCTCCGCGGACAAAACCCGCTTCGATTCAGGGCTTGGGGCAAAACATCACGAGTGTCATTCGCCAGTTACCAGTCGAAGTGCTCAAACGAGTCATCGAAAACTGGACTCAACGGATGGACCATCTGAGACGTAGCCGCGGGCAACATTTGAAGTAGATAATCTTCAGAAATAAATGCCAAAGGATGTTCTTTCGAATGATAATAAACATTCCCCATTAAATTTGAATTTTCTGCGTTTTTTTTCTTTAGAAAAGCAGAGAACCTCGAAATAGATCTCCCGTTATTATGGGATGCACATATGGTAACAAAAATGTTATTTATTTCAATCATACATCTATATTTAGTTTTTCGATGAGTAAAAAATATTTTATAATCATAAGGGATAGTAAAAAATTTGCAATAAAGGGTTATACATTCCAAATGAGCACAGCTTTGTTTTGACTTCTGTCAAACTAACCTGACAAGCCAAACATTTTTTGTTTCGTTAAGTCAGACAGTTATGAAAATGGGTCACTTAACAACGGAACAACGTGTAAAAATTACTTAATAAAGCAAAGTTGTCGCATTTGGGGCTCCGAAAATCCTCAAATAATTGAAAAGAGGCCATTACACCCAAAACTTTTACTTTCTGGCGCGCTCTTTGGTCCGGAGCGTGACCGGACCTTACTTCTTTGGAAACGACAACGGCGGAAACAATTCGGACTGAACAATTCTTTGGAAACGAATTCGGACTGGACAATATGTGGTTACAACACGATGATCCCACATGCCACAAAACACTAGCGAATATGGCTTTATTGTGAGAGAAATTTCCTGCGGTTTGACACCGTTGAACCTTTTTTTGTGGGACTAGGCAAACACCCTGCTTATGCGGATAAATCTTTAACTCCTGAGCACCTAAAAACCAATATTCGTCAAGTTATGGCTGAGATACCGCCCAATATGTGCTAAAAGGTGGTTGAAAATGATCTCAATGGTATCGAGTTTCATGAAAAAAAAATTTAAATTATTTTAAATGTATTTTGGAAACTGCAAAATGGATAACCCTGCATTTTCCGAAGAAATCACTGATGTGCTCAAGGAAAAAGGTGAATTTTGAATTTTTTTGAAAAGTACTTATTTAGTCATCAATATCTATTTTGCCCCCTTCAAAGTAATCCTCCTCGGATATAATAACTTGTGCCAACGTTTTTTCCAATCGTCGAAGCACTTCTGAAACGCGCTTTTCGGTATGGCCCTCAGGTCTTTCTTCGATTCTGACTTGAACTCATCAATTGTGGTAAAACGCTTTCTTTTCATTGTTTTTTTTTTTTAGTTTTTGGAATAGGAAAAAGTGGCAGTGAGCCAAATCTGGTGAATACGTTGGTTGGGGCATGATTACGGTTTTGGTTTTGGCCAAAAAATCACCATAAGGTATTCCTTATTAACTGTACGACCTTTTGGCAGGAACTCATGTTGCACCACATCATTATAATCAAAGAAAACAGTGAGCAAAACCTTCACATTTTCCTTTCAACATACCTCGTATATAAATTAAAATACGAAAATTAGTTCATTGTCCTTAATCAAAATTACCGAAAACCACACTGTCATATATGGACATCTTAACAATAGTTGATATGCTTTCTCAAAATCAAATACCAATGACCAGCAGCGGCATGCTGGCGAATAACCTACATACATTGCATATATCACACGTCTGGATGTCATAAAGTTTTCATAAATAATCCTAGAAAATTACTGCACGCACAAAATACGAGAATTCGTTATTTACCTCCCATCCATACTCCAGAAACCATTTCACCAACGACCACGTAAGTGTAGTCAACATCTCATTCAGCTGGCGTCACTTTCACACACACATATTGTACAATATATAGACAATAACCATTTTGTGCATTTGAAGCAGGCAGATTGACACGAGACGATCTGGAAAAACTAATCAAGTGTCGCGGCTAGAAACAGATGAGTCTGTCCCTGCCCAGAGTGCGCCGCACAACGCCGCACAAATTTGACGTGCAACATTCATTTGACGACTGCGACATGTTATTGTACTATTGCAGTGCGTGATGTTACAGCAACACAGTCGTAGAGGGCAATAGAGACGCAAGTGTGAGTTGATGATAGAAATGGCAAAATGTAAATATGCTGAGGTGTGGGTGTGGCTAAGAAGTTAACAAAATGACGAAAATGTTAATATGAAGAACAGCAGAAAAACAAATGAAAATTACAAAACGTAATGCCACTTCTTCGTCATCACACGTGAACACATGAATTTTTATGTATATTATATAACTACCCAACAGACATTGAAGAGAGAACTCCTACATTACCCTTATGCTTAGAGGTTCGGAGTTTATCCCTCCAAGGACACGTAAAATTCCCCAAAAACCAATTTGAGGAACTCTTTTTTTATTACAACATCAGCAAAAGAAGTATTTTAGGAATTTGGGCTCAATTAATGTGAAAGACTTTCTTAACTTCTCAAAAATCCGAACTAGTAGCATTCCTAACCCGAGCGGAGCCCATAGCGCATACTCTGCCCTTTCAACACCATCAAAAACTATTTTCCTGTCAAAAATTCCATGAGGGAATATAAACTAAAAGATCGCTACAGATTTTCTGAGTTCACTCAATGAGGATATAAATTCAACTTGACCAAAATTGAGAAGTGTGAATTAGTGAGTGCAAGAAGATTCACGGACCTTACGCGATCCACCCTGAGATATGTTAGAGGTATTTTCTGCACGTTCAAGGACCAGCGTGGCAGTGGTTGAGGTGAGGTCCATCTTTCAAAGAGTAAGCCGCAGGTGTCCATACAAGAGCACCCTTTCAACGGGTCCTAAGATTTTCAGTTTTACTCCTATCTGACACTCAAATTAAACTTTCTGGCAAATTACTCGACGTTTTTTTGGATCGAGGTCAAGTATTATATACATTAATAACCATTCTTACTCTTAAGCACACCAAAAATCCATCCGAGGCCATTAGAGCCGCTAGTTTTTACATGAGTAAAGCTTCTATGGAAGCCTCTATTCAGATCCGTAGACGAACTTCGAATGAAAAGCTCTCCAGCGAGCACCAATCACAGCTACTATCCTGAAGAAGTTCTTGGAATTAATGAACGTGAGTCAATAGAGATGAGATGAGCCATTCTAGAGATGAGTTATTTTTCTACTTAGGAAAAAATTTAAGCCGCAATGCAAATATAACTATGTCCCGAACGACATAGATCGCCAAAGTTGATGTTATTCGTAACGGCGTTAACGGCGATTATACTTAGGGCTGTCTAATTAAAAATTCCACAATTCTCTTAAAAAAAAAACAATGTCATCCCGTAGGCAGCCACATTTCTCAACTTTATTTAGCAAGTCGTAAGCTATCAAGATTTATATCAGAGGAGAGAGAATACTTTACGAAGTGCTACTGCTGATCTGACTTCGAGAGTTTCGTAGCAGGCTAGATTCAAGAAGAGCTCTTTGATGTTGGAATTAATGCCTCGAGAAAGACGAAAGTAGCAGGAAAATCTCATATATCCTACTTTTGCTGTTAGAAGGCTTCCTTAAAATAGTATATAGAGCGGTGACATCTAGTCAAGCTTATGGGGAGCCGCTACTGATCATGCCACGGAAGTTTTGGCGAAGATTGCAAAAAATTCTTTCGAGGTTGAATTTATTATGTTATGGAATTGAAAGCAAGAAAATCTCTTAAAGCATACTTTTACTGCTTGAAGACTTCTCAAAAATGATATATAGAGCGATAACTACTGATCATATTGAGATAGATAGATATCTGGGCGTCTCTCCGCATCTCTTATGTGGGGAATTTGCTTCTCTAACATTTTAAGAGCAAAGAGCACAGACTAATGGACCTAAGATATCTAAGTGCTTGGTGAGTAATTTCTTAGGCATTGGAGGATTAACGCAAGCGAAACTAACCTTGAAATTCTTTAAACGGACGCCGCTTTCAGAAGTAAGAATTAACTATCCGCTGGATACCTCAACAGCTTTTTAAGCTGGGCATATTATTTGCCACGAGGTACTTGCTATTTGAGATGTTTAAACTGATTGATTGCCCAAGCTGTACGAAGGACACACGGAAGGTCGCAGCTTTCTAAATTTTGTGTACCAGGTGAAATTTCTTCAGAAAAACAAATTGTAGGAAATCTGGGTGAAGCTTAAACGTATTTTTTCCATTTATATTGTAGTTCGTTTCCCTGATTAGCCTCCGAGTAGCTCCACTATGGAAAGCTTTCTTAACTTTCCCTTTCTCGGACTTGTAAAGTGTAGAAAAAAGTTCGCTACTGCGGGACGGTCTACTAAACGTTCTCAGCTCAAAGAGCTTAGTCTGAGTTTTTCAGTGAGTATGAACCGAAATCCCTGACGAAATTTATATACATGGTACCAAAAGCAAAGAGTTTGAAGTATAAATGCTTATTGGGTATACGTACATACATACACAGACTTGTATTTTTGTTAATATGTTCACATATTTGTATGGCATTCTTGTTATTCTGCGCAACAAGCTGAAATTACTGCCCGTCCATCCATGTGTGATGGTGTGACTTTCATACGCCCAAAAGCTACCGAAATATTACGTTGAACGACAACTGTCAGTCTCCAAAACGCATGAAATGCTGGATCACATAACGGTGGCGCAACATTAAATCAACACTGTTGAGCTGCTATTGCCATTGTTCCATCTGCTCCATAGCTGCCATTCACACGTAGCACTCATAAAGTAGAGCAAAATTGTGGCTTATAACGCTTGCCACATGCCACATGCCATGAGCAGTGAGATTGTGATGGTGATGATGGTGGAGGTGGTGGCTGTAGTACTTGCTTGTTGAATTGCAGAAGCGTATGGGAGAGCCAAAGTGCTATATAACACTTGTTCACCACGTCACTTACCAATGGCATTCACATGTCGCATTCACATCAACATCAAGAACAATATGAAAGTAGAAAGCAGTAGAAAAAGGAAGAGAAAGGGAGAAGGAATCATCATCATTTCTAACAGTGGGAAACACATTAGCGGGACGCTGTTAGTTACACTCAATTGAGAATTTGAAATGTGCAGCACCTTACGCCGGCAACACATGTTGACTTAACGCGGCCAAAAATTGAACTTTCGAGGTGATAAATATGTAACTGTAATGCATTTTTGAATACCAAATGCGGATTTTGAAAATGTAAAGAAAAAAATATTTAAATTAAAGTACTGCACTAGAAGTGTAATGGCAGCGAAGGAAAGCCCAGCCCATACGTGCTTATGCGGTCTCGAAAGGACTGCAGGACTGCTGTAGGACTAATTACAGGCCACACTTACAGTAACCGCAAGTGACTAAATTAGCATTACTACCAGTGGCTTACGCAGGAAATGTGAGTGGGACGTTACAACATCTCTTCTGTTTTCATTCGACCCTATTTAGAACTCATATTAGACATCTAGGAGCTTCGCAGTTGAGAGTGCTAACATATGTAGAGAAAGTTTTAAAATAGATAGGAAATCCTACTCTCACATTCACGAAAAATTGGCGTCGCATGTGATGACTACTTTAAAGGACCAGCAGTTATATTTCAGGCCTTGCAGTCAGCCAGTATATCCTAACCTAATCTAAGAATAAGTAAAAAAAAAAATACCCACAGAAACGGATCATAAACTTCCCGTTCAAATTAAAAGTCCTTTGGGTGGCGAATAAATGAACGCCAAATGACAATTAATTGAAGCCGATCTGTCTTAAAAACGAAGCTAAAGTGAAAACAAACTTTGAATGGATGTGTGTACGTACCGCTCACAGCTTATTTCATGCAGATTAAACTTATCAATTTATATTGCCATAAAACAGAAAAAAATGACAATTTAAAAAACAGTTGTGCATATAAAGGGTGTTTTTTATAGAGGTATAGAACTTTAAGTTGACATTACTTTTCAAGATTGCGACCGATTTAACAGCTGTCAAGTGATTTATTCTTAGTTTGGTTTGGCAATTAATCATGAATAGACTCACGCCTGAACAACGCTTGCAAAAAGTGCAATTTTATTTCGAATATAATGGTTCTGTTTTTTTTTTTTTTTTTTTTAGCGATGAAGCGCACTTCTGGTTGAATGGCTACGTCAACAAACAAAACTGCCGCATTTGTAGTGAAGGTAATCCTCAAGTGTATGTTGAAACACCGTTACATCCAGAAAAACTGACTGTTTGGTGCGCTTTATGGGCTGGTGGAATCATTGGTCCGTACTTTTTCAAAAACGCTGGTGGCCAGAACGTTACAGTCAATGGTGATCGGTATAGAGCCATGATTACTAACTTTTTCATTCCTGAATTGAATAACCATGATGTCCAGGAGATGTGGTTTCAACAAGACAGCGCAACATGTCACACACAGCTCGTGCCACAATAGATTTATTGAAAGACACGTTTGGTGACCGCCTAATTTCACGTTTTGGACCTGTGACTTGGCCTCCAAGATCTTGTGATATAACACCGCTAGACTACTTTCTGTGGGGCTATGTAAAGTCATTGGTCTATGCGGATAAGCCACAAACGCTTGGCCATTTGGAAGACAACATTCGCCGTGTTATTGCCGATATACGGCCACAAATGTTGGGAAAAGTCATCGAAAATTGGACCTCCAGATTGGAATACATCTGCGCCAGCCGTGGCGGTCATGTGCCAGAAATCATATTTAAAATGTAATGCAACAAGATTATCTTTCGGATAAATAAAATTCATGTCAATCGAATAATCCATCGTTGTTTTATTGCAACTTAAAGTTCTATACCTTTATAAAAAAACACCCTTTATATTCAGCTTGTTTCATTGACGTACTTGTCTATGTCGTAGCGAAAGCCATAATTAACCACAAAGGTTCAGGAGGAGCTTGATAAATAATTTTGTGCCGAAACTTTTCGTCGGGTACTACATGCGCACGACTTCAATAGCCGAGTATCCCGAAGGAAGCCCGAAACCAAGGATTTTGATTTCTGGAACACAGTAATTTTTGCTGGCGAATCGAAATTGATTTTTTTCGGCTTAGATGGAAAGGTTTACATGTGACGGAAACTTAATACTGAGCTTCAGAGATGTGACATCAGGCCAACTGTTAAACATGATGTGGAGAGTGGGAAGTATGGCATGTATGTATGTCTGCAGCCGGCGTTCAAAATTTTATCTTTGTTGAAGGTATCATGAATAAAACGTTGTACTTTAATATATTAGAAGAAAGTTTACAACAAAGAACCGAGAAACTTGGGATAATTTCCGGTATTATCATCATTATATTAATCGGCAATAGTACAGACGTGGCTAATATGAAATTTTCCACATGTAATGAATCCACCGGCTCAGTCACCCGACACGAACTGGATCAAGAATTTATGGTCTTTATTAAAAAGTAACATCCGTAAATACTGCATATAAGGAATAAGTAAACGGTGCAATTTAGGAAGAGTGGAATAAAATCGGAAAAGAAAGGACAAAAGAAAGAAATGACGAAGAAAGGCATAGCTCTCTGAGTGACTGGCAAGAGCGCTAGAATAATTCTGCTAATTACATACTTAAGTAGATGGATTAAAATATGATTCGGAAACACCGACTTTTTGTCTGACTTCATTTCTTTCCGGTCATGGATGTTACCGCAAAAAGTGTCAAGGGAATGTGGTACATTTAATGTTTCCATTTCAAAAGTGTTTGGCAGACAAGAGGGCCTCAAATGAAAACAATTTGATCAGATATATTTTGCTTTCCCCAGAAAATTTACAAAAGATATGTCTTACATATTCTCGGGACCCTGACTATGATGACCTTCATCTCATTAAGAACGCAAAGAGCGGAATGTAGACTTTCCGCCCGCAGTAGAATATGGTAGACTTAAGTCAAAGCCTTGTCAGTAATCTAATTAGTATATGGATTATGTCACTGTGAGATGATACTTTATTGGTAGTTTCGAGGTTACTACGCAGATGTAACTGTGAGGTTGCAAGTCGTGAATACTGTTATGTTGGCTTAACTGCAGTATGGTTGAGAATTTTCTCTTCATTCAAACAAAAAAAAAAAGTGTATTGAGAGAAAGATTTAAACCTACCGTGAACGAACTTAATAGACCGTATCTGTAGGGTAGATCCATAATAGACCAGATTATCATCATGTATCAAGTCTTAGAAAAAATAAACAGCTGTGTAAGCTGACGCTGAGCAACCAAAATAACCATCACAATCGGGATGGATCTTTCCGAACCGTTAAGGAAAAAGTTGCATGAATTCGGTTCTAATGTTTAGTTCTATTGCTTGCATTGGATCAAATTTCTTTTTTTAGACAGCAACAACTCGCTCGTAGATTTATATTCATAAGAAATCATCCATTCTCCTCCCCCACTCTTCATATAGAGGAATTCATCTTGTGAAGACAATTAGAAGCGAATAAGAAGAATCGAGAAGTGGTTGCTTGAATCATCGGGGAGCTGAAGTATAAACCCCTGCGGGTTCGGAGAATTTACCCGCGGTAAGGTATGCCTGTCGTAAGAGGCAGTTTAAATCCAATAGTTTCCGCAACAGTCGGTTCTTTAGACCGGAACGACCCGGAGTTTTAATTCGGCCAACGACCGCACTAATCCACAAAAACCAATTTGGGGAATATTTTTGCGGTTACTACAACAGTAAAAAGAACACTAGGAGCTGAAATCTTGATATGATTCTTACTTTGTTTTTTCAAATGTAAAAAGTGAAAAATTTCAATAAGCATATTTTGCGCAGTATTATTTTTCAAACAAAGCGTAATAAGTTTTTATTTAAATATTTTAAATAAAAAAAAGTGAAATAAAACTGCATATAATTGTTTCTTTATCACGACAAAGCAATTCAAATGACAAAAGTCAAGAACAGAAGCATTTCGAACTCATGACAAATCAAGGCCGTGGGGCATGAGTGCCGACTACCGCTATACATATGAAGCAAGAGAAGGTAAAAGCAACAGGAGCTGACTGGTTAGCTGGCGGTGATGAGTTGGCCAAAGTGTGTGGAGATACACTTGTATGTGTGTGTTAGGGTGTGCATATTAAAGCATATGTTCGTGTGTTTGCGCTGTGAACTCGACGCCCAACAAACCATCAAAGCGTTGTCACTGTCAGTGCGGTTGTCACAGACACGTCATAGGGATTACAACGGCAAGCGACTCTCAACTGTCACTCAATTTTGCCGAAGGTAGTAAATGCTTGTGTGTGTAAGTACAAACATATAGTATATATATATGTGGTGTTAGTTGCAAGCAGACAAAACCGACACAAACACCGAAAACAACTACAACAACATAAGAAGGAACTCACACTCACACTCTGTATAAAACCGGAAATGGGTTTAAAGGTTTATGCGATGCGCGTTGTTGACAAATACCCGTCGAAAACACACAACACGGACACTCAAACTCTCTTCCCACAATGTTCTTACGCTTGAGTAACCGCTTACTTGGCGTGTTAACTGTGTGTAGGCGCCACTAAGTGTGCGCGGAAGGGAAGGTCTTGGCATCTGGGCGGTTTGTCCTTGTGCTCTTATTTGATGTAATGTTTATTTGTCAATTGTTAAGCTCACCGTGCGCGCGCCCTTTCTCACTCATTCACAACCACTCAATTGTCATTATTTCAACCGCACTTTACATATGTCAACGAACACAACCCGCGCGCACATCCTTTGCCTGTCTCACAACTATGTTTTGCAGGTATGACCGGCAGCGATTTTTGATTTGAGCAAACGACAGGCAGGTTGGTTTGCTGTTGGTGGGTGGCTCTGTGTGTGCCGCTTGAGCTCCTTGAAGGTTTTTTTGTTTTTGTTTTGTTTCCTTTGGCGTTTTGAAGTTTCACACTGATGTCCTTTGGCATTATCGCTGACATGTCTTGTGTGCAATGTCGCATACATTATAAACGAATTATTACTACTACTGCTTCTGTGTTTTGTACTATTGTTGTTGTTATTGTTGCTGTTGTACGCATTTAATGTGCAATAGCGTAGCATAGCGTAGCATAGCGTACGCTTCTGCTGTCTTGTCGCTTGGGATGAAAGTGGTTAATCGCAGTTAAATCTAATTAGATGACATTGCCAGGTAGGTAGCGGTAATGACAAGCGAAAGCAGAAGCAAATATGTATATAACACATCTTTATCTAGTTGTGTGTGTTCTATGTGGAAAGTATGACACACATATATATACCTCAAAGTACCCAGTGGGGATTTGTTTTGACAAGTTTGATATGAATTTAAGTTTTATTTAATGATTATAGAGACCAGATCGAGAGTGGCTTATCATTACCTTCACCTTCGCCTACGTTATAATAACCTATGAATTTTTCGATTAAGTAGAATTATCTCTTCAGGGCAGATTGCCGATTACTTCTTTAATTGTGGTATGTCATTAAAAGGAAGCTTAAAAAGCTGTTCACATAGGCACTCAATTAACTAATTGAAGATGGAAATTGCTGGTAACTAATTGACAGAAAATTAGAGCGAAATTGTTCAAGTAATGCTGTAAAATAATTTGGATAACCCTTTATATTTCATTATAAGAGAAATGCTTATGTTACGAGATTAACTAAATTTTATTTAAAAAAAAATCATCTATATCAAAAAAAAAAAAAAAAAAATAGTGAACAAAATAGTTTTAAGTAAAATATAAAACTAAACATATTTTAATAAGCAATTATTTAAAACAAAAAAATATTTTACACAAAGTTTTTTCAAAGTTTTAAAAGCTTAATAAAGACAATACCCACTCTCAAACACTAATTGCCTGAACTTGTGTGAACACCAAACCAAGTGAAACAATTTCTCAGCAATTCTGATCAATGCGATAAGAGAGCTGCCGATAATGAAATCTTTAACTGATCTGACCTTGTTTCGTCTCCTGGAGAGCTCGCCACATCTATACTAAGTACTTATCAGAATGAAGTAGCTGCTGGAATTTTATTCGTTGCCAGATCTAGGAAAAACTTAGCTCAAAAATGTAGCCACTGGCGATCTTCTCAACGAGGACTTCACAGTATATAATCTTTGAATAGTCTTTGAAAATATTTCGATCAGAAAAATCATCACTTCTACCATGTTTTTTTGCCAGGTATAAAGGTATTTATTTTTGAAGTCGCAAATAATGAATGAAAAAGAGTAGAAAACTTCAGAAGGAGAGATTATGATTGTAACAATATGTTGTAAAAAAACTCTTTTTCTGATTCTAATAAAATTCATAATTTTAATTTAGTTCATACTTGATAAACAGTAAATAAAAATAAGATAGGCACGAATGCTCCCAAGCTGTTTTCCATCGGAATCGAAATATCATAATCGGGTTCTGTAAATCAATGGAATTTAATTTATTATTTAAAAATTATTTAGGAAAATATTGACTTTGCCGGCAAATGTGAATGACAATCCAGCCATATCAAGCACAATTGGGTAAATGTTAGGGAGCACTTTTAAATTTTCGAGGTTCCAATGAATAACACTTACTTTGTAACAAATTTTAGGTAGATCGACTTTTAACAGAGGTTCAATTCAAGGATCCAAGAGACATAAGCGACTGTTGTGGATCCCTTCTATTTTTTCATATTACTTCCTTCTCTAATTTCTTTGGCGATCTCTTCCAAAAAACAAAAAAAAAAATTTGTATATCTGAGTAAAATTTTCAATAAAAAACAATCCACTTTTTCACAATTGATATATAAGCAATAAAAGCAGATGCGAAAGAGTTATATGGAGGAATAAGTTCAGGTGGAGCCAAATGCTAGATACTTAGCTGCTATGAAACGCCCGGAGGCTTGTCTGATTTCCACAGGAGAACATGAGTACAGTTATTAGTTTTATATGGGACCCATGTTAATATTTTTTACAGAGCCTTGGAACTCTAATACATTCATTAAGTAAGATCAAGTATTCATGATAAATTCCTTAAATAATTGATAGTAAGTCTACAGACCGGTTGAGTTCTGTTGATTAATGTCTTAAATATTCGATTTTAGTCGAGCAGGAGGTGACAAGTAATAAGTTCGTTATATGATAAACAGAGACGTAGTTGTTATCGGATTGCGCCCATATTGAATTCGTATTATTAGGAGACCATGGGAATTGTAAATATAATTTTTTTTTCGAATTTTATACAGTTAAACAAAGGCTTCTGAGATGTTCTTTTTGACCAAAAAGGCAGAGGTAAAACGCCCACCCAAAATTTTCTTCCATTGCCACGTTTCGTGCTTTAAGAGTAGATTATTGTGCACATAGTCGTCCAAATACTCGAGTAAGTGTTAAAATTTAAAAAAAAAATTTTAAGATACTGGATTGGTTATAGATATTTTAGGACCTGTGCATTATCGTCTTACTCTTTCCACCTCAAATGTCCCTGCTGTAATGGAGAGGGTAGCCACTTACCTGAATTAACTATCTCTCGACGTTCTCAAGAGCTGAACACGACAATTTTTAGAAAACTTTGAAGAGACTGGACAGGTTACAGATTTTTTAAGTCAGGTGCATCATCGTCTTACTCGTTTCACCTCAGATATCGCTGCTAACTATTTCTCAACGTTCTCTAAAGCTAGGACACGACACATTGTGGCGTATTTTGCACTTGGACTACACCTACATCCATAAAGAGTCAAGCTCACACAATAATTGAAGCCAGCTGACCATTCATCACGCCGCAGTTGCGTCAATTGGGTGGACCGCAATTTTTCCAAAAAAAAAAAAAAAATGTTTTCCAGCAACGAGGCACATTTCTCACTCGGTGGGTCTGTTTTTTTTTTTTTTTTTTTTTTTTTTTGTTGGAGATGGAAAGCATCGAAAGCCTTAACCCCGTCAGTGTGAGACTTGAACCCACTAAAACCATCTCCCCCGTACGGTAACCCCTGGTAAGACCTTTCAGTATTTCGTCAGGAGGCCGTTTGAGCTAATAGCTCACTAGTCTGGGTCGATATCGTCCGTCGTTATCTTTGTTCAACCGTCCTGGTTTTAGTACTCGTTACTATGTAACACGTACGTAAGTTACCTGGTAGTATAGGGGTCCGTCGCTGGTACGCTGTTAACACGTCTTCGCCTTTGCTGTTCGCCACATCGTGAGTGCTGCATTATTTCTGTTATGATACTGCTAGCTGTATTCCACACATTTACGCTTTCCAGCATACATTTAATTAGTGTGTCAGGTGTTACATTTACGCCGGCAGCCTCGTTCAGTTTTCGCCGTTGCCCTACAAAGCGGGGGCAGATGAAAATTAAATGATTGGCGTCTTCTACGACTTCTGGACCACAAAGTTCGCAGTATGGGTCCGGTTCATGACCAAAGCGGTGAAGATAGCTTTTAAAGCACCCGTGACCACTGAGGACTTGTGTGAGATAGAAGTCCACTTGACCATGCTTTCTGCCTAGCCATGCCACTAGATCAGGTATCAGACGGTGAGTCCACCTTCCTTTAGCGCTGTCATTCCATCTTCTCTGCCAGCGAGCTATGGACATCTGCCTTTCGGCGTTCTTGGTACTTCTATTTCTTTCTTCGCGTTTTAATTTCGCCAGCTCAATTTGTTCTCCCGCTGCAATATCGAGGGGAAATAGCCCGGAAATAACTAACGCCGCTTCCTCAGATACTGTGCGGAAAGCAGTGCAAACACGAAGGGCGCAGCGACGGTAAGAAGATCTAACGCCACGGGCGTAGGATTCTGTTTCCAGCGCCGAAAACCAAATCGTAGAGCCATAAAGGATAATGGCTTTCACTACTCCCGCGAGAAGCTGCCTGCTTTGTTGTCGCGGTCCTCTGACGTTTGCCATTATTCTGGTTAAGGCAGTGGTGGTTGCTGCGGCTTTATTGTTTGCGTGTATAAGGTGGTCACGAAAGCTTAGGCGGTGGTCAATGATGACGCCTAGATATTTGACGCATGACTCTCAAATGGATTTTCTCCACTTTCTTCCGGCTGCTAATGAGAACGGCTTCCGTCTTTTTTTCAGCTAATTTTAGGCATTTTGATTCCAGCCAGGTCTTGATATTCGCGGTTACAAGCTCAGCAAGCTGAACGATAGCTGGTAAAGTTTTAGCAACTACAACTATTGCTATATCGTCAGCGTATCCAACAATGGTTACTCCCTCAGGGACTGATATACGCAGCACTTCATCGTACATAATATTCCATAATATTGGACCCAGTACAGATCCCTGCGGTACCCCTGCAGTGATTGTCCGCTTCACAATATTCTCTGGTAATGTAATGTAACACTCTGTTGCTTAGATAACTTTTTAAGATGTTGAGCAAGTATGGCGGGACATTGAAGCGCTCTAGCGCGTTAGTTATATGGAACCAGCCTGCGCTATTGAATGCGTTTTGCACGTCTAGGGTGACAACTAAGCAATATTGTTTGTCTCCATGTAACCATCTTTTACCGGAAATAGCTCTTTCAGCGATAGATTTGACGACGTTGATTGCATCAGTCGTTCCTCGTCCTTTCCTAAACCCAAATTGAAGCGGTGATAGTAGGTTATCGATGTGGGCCTCCAAGCGGTTCTTTAATATATGCTCCAACACCTTTCCCGTATTATTAAGTATAGAAAGGGGGCGGAAGGCCGATGGCGAGGTCCTATCCGAAGATTTTGGAATTAAAACCAGTTTTTGCAGCTTCCATATTCTTGGGAAGACACTTTTCTGTATGCAGGTACCAAAAACCGTTGTAAAGGCTTTAGGATTGCATTTGAGTGCTTGTTTCAGAACAAGATCTGGTACGCCATCTGCTCCGGGTGCTTTGTTACTAGATAATTTTCCTCCAGCTTCTGAAATCTCTTCTTCGGTTAGTGGTGGGATAGTGGTACCAGATAAGGAGGCTTTATTATTTTCCACTAGCTCATGTGCAGGAAACAGTTTGTCAACTATACTTCTGAGAAGTTCTGGGCATTTAGGTTGTGCATGGTTTTTTAGCTTCTTGAGCACCAACTTGTATGCGAATCCCCATGGGTTGCTCTCGATGTCGTTGCAGAGGCTTAGAAACATTGTTCGCTTGCTGTCACGTATAGCATTCTTCAGCTGTTTGCGTCTTGATTTGTATATTTCCCTCTTGTGTAGGAAGCTATCTGTGCCACGCGCTCGCTGGCATTGGCGTCTGGCTTGGTTGCATTGAGCTCGTATCATGGCTATGTTGTTATTCCACCAGTACGCAGGCTTGCGTCTTTTGTTGCTGCATATTCTTCGAACCATAGACGCGTCACAAGCGATAGTGACTGCATTCATTAACTTATCGGCCCCCACCTTCGCTGAACCTGAAATATCGATGTCAGTAAAGACTTCTTCAAAGAGTTTTTCATCGAAGGTGTCGACTTTCCACCCTTTACTGCTGGTTGGCTCTGTTTGATTTAATTGCGGTTCATCGACATTTATCATAATAACCCGGTGATCGCTATGTGTGTAGCATTTACTGATGCTCCAGCTAGTGCGGCTACTTAAACACTCGCTGATAAAACTTAAGTCAATAACTGAACCAACACCATTCTTACTAAAAGTTTGTGTTGTACCGGTGTTCAGGAGAACTACGTTGAGCGCCATTATAGCGTCCATTAGAGCTTTCCCCTTCGGGTTGGTTCCCTTGCAACCCCATTCAACAGCCTAAGCGTTGAAATCGCCCGCTATTACAACAGGGCTTCTATCTCTGGCATCCCTCACCAGTGTGTCAATAATCCTGTTGAACCTAGCGAGATCGAAGCTCGGTGGAATGTAGCAGCTGTAAATATATATACCGCAAACGTTTGCACATACAAATCCGTCAGAGTCGGCACAGACATTTATGGGGCTCGCGTTTACATTGCAGTTCCAGATAGCACTTTTGTTTGTTTTATTGCTTACCCAGCACGCATCTTCTTTGTTTTCGTACTGTTCGCTTAGTATAGCTACATCTACTTTTAGTTCACACACCGTTTGGGCAAGCAGATCCTGAGCCGCTTGACAGTGATTTAAGTTAAGTTGGAGACACTTCATTGCTTACCTTGATTAATTCCGCCGAGTTTTGCCTTCGCCTTTTGAAAAGCAACACAGTTTCTACTACCGGAGACATGTTTGGTATTATTCTCGCCTAGTTTTTCGCATAGGTGACATACTGGTTCGTTCGTGCAGGATGTGGCCTTGTGGTCTTTGCTGCCGCACTTGAAACATGAACAGGCTCGATCACTGTGACTATGACATTTCTTAGCAACATGTCCAAAGTCATGACATTTGTAGCACCTTGGAATAGTGGTCTTAGCTCTTATTCTGCATATAACCCACCCGATTCGGATCTTTGATTTTTCAAGGAGAGTACGAGCTATCACTGTTGGCAGGCTTATAGTACATGTTTGTGTGCCGCCATACGCGGTTCGCATGGATCGTATAGTCGATGGTTCGATTTGGATTGAATTCAATTCTTTATTAAGGGCTTCCAACACTTCTGCTTTTGAAGTTATTTCGTCCAAGTCTTTAATTTCTAATAAGGATTCTTGAGAAATCGCACGGACTTTGGCATTTTCACCGATAGCACTCTCAACGGCTAGCTTAAATTGGCGGGTAGCCTGGTCATCCTGTTTTTTCAACTCGAGCAGTAACTCATCGCTAGCTGTTTTCCTTATTCGCTTGAAGCTACTGCTAAATTTTTCTAGCTGCGGCTGCGACTTAATAATTTTAAGTATATCCGCGTATGAGCAATTATCCACTTTCTTGAGTATAACTGCATCCGGTTTAATTAGCCTTGGTTTGACTAGTTTAGCTGGTTTCCGCGCTGACACCTTCTTCCAGGGGCCCAGGTATTCTATATCTGATTGATTTGCTTCGATGGACGCGATCATGTCATCCGAATGTATGATCTCGATATTTTTTGGAGCCGATTTTGCAGACGCTAATTGCTGATGCTGCTTCTGATTACCTCCTTCCTGTGGGTGTAGTTTACGTACTTTATTCTCGTCTCGCTTATTTGGAAGACCTGCACTTCTGCCGCGGTTTGTTGTTGTGGACTCCTCCATGTAGTCTCTCGTTTGGGTTCCCTTAGTTGAGTAGATGGTTGTCTTTGAGCCCTTATCAGATCTATTCCCCCGTGGGGTTGTTTCGGTAGCCTTATTAGATCCGCTTCGAACTTGGTGGAGTTGGGCTCTTTCATAGAGTACAGGTAGTTCCGCTATTATGTCCCTCATTGTTTGGTGAATGGATCGTCTTTTGCCGTCCTCCAACATCACGACGATCTCTTTGATTTTTACGCCGAGTAGAGTCCACGCCGTTACTTCTGTTTGCGGTTGATTCAGTGGAGAAGATGGCCGCGATTTGATCGGGGAGCGTGACAATTTCGAGCTCTTCCCGAAAGGGCTAGGCCTTGTTTCCCCGCCACTATCAGCGTCCAGCCTTTGATTTATAATAGTCAGTTGCCCAGGTGTGGGCGACCTGGGCACACTCATAGCTTTTAAATGTACTTTAATTACTCCAACTAAATTATTTTATTATTACTAATGTTATTGTTTTTATTATATATATTTATTATTATATTATATTGTTATAACTGTTATTGTTATTATTGTAATTATTATTTAGTATTTCGGTATTATTATTTGGAGTTTTACTCAGTATTTTTATTATGTTAGTTTAATTATTATTATTATTAATATTAGTTAATTAATTACTGTTAGCATTACTATTATTATTATTATTGTTAATATTTTTATTTAATAGTTATTATATTATTACTATTACTTATTATTACTATATTATTATTATTATTAATATTATTTCATAGTATTATTATTATTTTTATTATTATTAATTATTATTATTACTAATATTATAATAACTATTATTTTTATTTAATAAATAATATATTATTATTAGTATTTAATATTACTATATTATTATTAATAAGTTTATTTAATAGAATTGTTATTATTGTATTTACTATTATTATTTTTATTATTATAATAGTTATTATTATTATTAGAAAGTTACTATTATTATTATTATTACAAATTAAAATTATTGCTATTTTATTATTATTATTATTATTATTATTATTATTATTATTATTATTATTACTAGAATTATTATTATTTTTTTTATATTTAATATTATTATATACTTGTTATTGTTTGATATTATTATTATTATTATTATTTTTAGTATACTTATTATTTAATATTTTTATAATTATTATTTTCTATTTTTTTTCTTCTCATTGATATCACTCTATTGCGGGAACACACCCTATCAATAATTGGATTGCGTCCTGGCTAATTGTCGCACTTTCTTACAGCTGATGAACTGTTCTCACTTAGGGTGACAAGATCAGCTGTATTTGTTTACTTTCCAATATGATTTTGTTAAACTTTCGCTGTCTCATTCACTTTGCGGTTTTAGTATGTAACTAAACGAAATTGTTGCATAGGGGCTCCGAGATTCAAATAATTGAAGAGAAAAAAAGACACACTGTCTGGTGCGCTCTTGAGTCCGGAGGAGTGATTGGACCTTGCTTCTTTGAGACCGATAACAACGAGACTGTCACTGTCAATTCGGAGTGTTATGATCGTATGATAACCGACTTTCGTTGGCCTACAAGTGAAGAACACGACTTGTACAATATGTAATTCCAACAAGATGGTGCGACATGCCACACAACACGAGTGAATATGGCTTTATTTGGAGAGAAATATCCCGGTCGCGTAACCTCTCATCTTAGCGATGTCAATTGGCCAAAGAGATCTTGTGATGTGACACCTTTGGACTTTTTTTGTGTGCCAATGCGATAGACCGGCGCATGCGCCAAACAAGAAAAAGAATGCGAAGGTCCATGTTTATGCGGATAAACCTTTAACTCTTGAGCACTTGAAGACCAATATTTGTCAAGTTATCACTGAGATATCGCCCAATATACCTCAAAAAGGGATCGAGAATCAACTCAAACGGACCTTTATAAAAAAAAGGAATTTCATTAAAAAAAGTATTTTAAATGCATTTAAATGCATTTTTATTTACATTTTTTTCTTTGGAAACCGCAAAATAGATAATCCTGCTTAGTAAGTGAATTGTTTCCTACAGGGTATTGGTAAAAATCATTTAAATAGACTCGAGTACAAAATTCTTTGATGATTATTTAACCCTTGTAAATACCATTAGATATGCATGTACATATGTATGCATTTTCCAATTGAGCAAATTTAACTGCTGAAATGCCTAAAGGTTAATTACGTTCGAAACCGTTATTTGTACACGTGCAAATCGCGACTATTATTTACTACCAGAAATAAAATACATAAAAAGTATATAAACATTCATACATATGTATTTATGAGTATGTACTCATATAATATAATACAAATATTATCTCTGTATGCATGCAGAAAAGTAATATCGCTTGCACTCGCCGCAACTTGGCCGAAACAACTTTCAAACTAACTAAAAACGTATTTTAACATAGTTAATGCTAAAATGTTGTCATTTTTGTACTTGTTGTTGTTGTTGTAATAAGACCGCAACAATTATTCATCGTCGCGTATCTATGTAAGCTCGGCTGTTTATGTTATGCTGACGCCGCACCTTAACTGGAGGGTGGTGGCCATAGCCACTTACTCAGTGGTAATAGTTAAACCCCAGCACCGCAACCAAAACTAAATACATTAATATAAATGCATGTATATATAACATACATACATGCATATATGTATGTATTTATGTAGTAGTGTCACAAATAAATAAAACAAATGCTCCAACACAATATTTATGAAGCTTTATAAATTTTGTCTATGCCATAGTATCGCGGAATGCCTCATTGCTGTGTGTGCCCCATTAAATGACTTAGCCGTTGTTGTTGGTGCGGTGAGTCCATGTCACGGCAGTGGTGCTTAATTTTGCATTTGGTTGGCGATTTATCGCAAAGCTCTATGCAATTTATGACACATTTCCGTCAAAATATTCGCTTTACGCCAAAGTGTCGCAGTGTCACTCTAACTAAGCGTTGACACTGAGTTGTGCAGCTGCTCAATGGTATGTACATATGTATGTTAAAGGCTGTTTGTAGTCCAGCCTATCATTCGTTGCTGTGGGTTGTGGGTTATGTCAGTTCGAGTAGGGTGGTGAAGGTTGTGCTGATGTAATCGGTTGTGCAAATCAGTGTTGATTATGCGGGGTGTACGATGAAGTGCGTTTACATTACAATGTGAGAAACTTCAAAGGAAAATATCTACAGACACATTTAATATGAGGTGAGTTGAATGATATGCGACTAACGAGAGTTACAATGGAAAATAGAGGAAGCTTTTAAGCAGTCTCTCATTGTTTTAGTGTTGAGGATATGTCAAGCCTTTTATGTTGTCGAGCCGCAATTCGGCTCCGACCTAAAGTTTCATTGACTTACACTTTCTATTAGTAGTCAGTCTTTAATCATTTACTTCGACAAACTAAAAACTATGTATCATGGCATTCTCTTCTTCTTCTTTTCGTTGGCGTAAGCACCGCTTACGAGGTTATAGCCGAACCAACAGTGACGCGCCACCCGTCCCTCGCTGTTTGGCGCCAATTGGAAATACCAAGTGAAACCAGATCGCTCTCTACCTGATGCTCCCAACGTAGTGTAGGCCTTCCTCTTCCTCTACTTCCAAAAGGGGGTACTTCTTCGAATACTTTAAGAGTTGGAGAGCTTTCATTCATTCGGACGACATGACCTAGCCAGCGTAGCCACTGTCTCTTGATTCACTGAACTATGTCAATATCGTCGTTTAGCTCGTACAACTCATCGCTTCATCGTCAGTTGTATTATTCGTCGTTGCCAACGTGCAAATGTCAATATGGGAATGATGAGCGACTTGTAAAGTTTGGTTTTTATTCTCTCGAGAGATGGCTTTAGTTTTCAATTGCCTACTCATTCAATGTATCACCTGTGAGAGATTCTGCGTTGGATTTCAAGGCTGACATTGCTGGTGCTGTTAATGCTGCTAACTTGATGGACGAAATTATCTACGACTTCAAAGTTGAGACTATAAGCACTGAAGTGGGAGCGAAGTCGCGAATGGGATGACTGTTTATTTGATGACAGGAGATATTTCGTCTTGCCCGTCCACTACCAAACCCACTCACTTCGCATCTTTGTCTAACCTGCAGAACTTAGAGCTTACGGTGCGGTTGCTATGACCAATTATATCAATATCAGCGGCATACATCAGCAATTGTACGCTCTTATAAAAGTTTGTACCTTAACTATTTAGCCCTGCAATTCGTATTAATTTTTCCAAAAAAAAAAAAAAAAAAAAAAATTCATTCATTGATTGACTGTGAGCGCAGTGCTGACTTACTTCTCCTGAATAACAACGCTTGCAAATAGTGTAATTTTATTTCGAAAATAATGGTTCTGTGCGGAAAACGTATCGCGCACTACGTCCAATGATACGGACCAATGATTCCACCAGCCCATAAAGCGCACCAAACAGTCAGTTTTTCTGGATGTAACGGTGTTTCAACATACACTTGAGGATTACCTTCACTCCAAATGCGGCAGTTTTGTTTGTTGACGTAGCCATTCAACCAGAAGTGCGCTTCATCGCTAAAGAAAATTCGTGGACGTAGTGCGCGATACGTTTTCCGCACAGAAACATTATTTTCGAAATAAAATTGCACTATTTGCAAGCGTTGTTCAGGCGTGAGTCTATTCATGATGAATTGCTAAACCAAACTGAGAACAAATCACTTGACAGCTGTTAAATCGGTCGCCATATTGAAAAGTAATGCCAACTTAAAGTTCTATACCTCTATAAAAAACACCCTTTACCATGACTTGGGTGGTTGTAATATCCTTCCGGCCTGTTGTGCGGGAACACACCCCACATGTGTTATGAATTCTAACTGCCCTTTGACCAATGAAACTAAGAGTATTTGGAAGAAACGCTGAACTCCATTCGATATCAAAGAGGCTAAAATTATAAACGTCCAAGGGAGCAGTAGTTTTGGATCCTATGCGACAATATTTTTTGCTTCAGATTCAATAAGAAACCGAAGAATTAATAAAAATGTGTGAAAGAAGGAGAGGAAGGGAGAGAGAAAAAGAACTATTCGAACTTATACTTAAGAGTATATGCACTTGGCCAAGATTTTATCAGCGATTACACTAAGATATATGTAATATCTCGATTGGCAGAGAACTTAAGATGGCTGCGAGGGAACCTATTAAAGAATATATACTGTAGAGAGGCCATTACTTACTTACTACTTACTGTCTGGTGCGCTCTTTGGTCCGGATGTGTGATTGCATCTTACTTCTTTGAAAATGATAACAACTAGACTGTCACTGTCAATTCGGAACATCATGGTTGTATGATAACCTAATGTGTTTTAGCCTGCAATTGGAGAAAACTACTCGGACAAAATGTGGCTCCAGCAAGATGGTTCCATATACCACACAACACGAGCGAACATGGTTTTATGCAAGAGAAATTTCCCGGTCGTAAACTCTCGTCTTGGCGATGTCAATTGGGCACCGAGATCGTGCGATTTGACACCCGTGGACGGACTTTTTTTGTGGGGCAATGCGAAAGACCGAAAACGAATTTCATGTAATATTTTAAATGCATTTTATTTGCGTTTATTTTTTAAACCACAAAGAATATCCCTGTATGATCACTATTATTTAACGCGAATGGACAATGATTGATTTGTTTGAAATTAAGTACGTTGATAGCTTTTTACCTATCCCCGATCAACAGTTCTATGAGAATTGATATGACGTTAATTTGTTGTGGCTGCAGGTTGTTTTGAGTTTTACGGAGCTGTTTCGTCAATAGCGGTTGAAAGCTATGCACCATTCCCTAGAGCACTTGAGAGACGATAAAGCAAGTAATCTCTGTCATAGAATTTTAAGTGGAAATCTCTGAAGTTTAATGTTTTGGGAAGTAATTGACAAAACTTAATGGCATTGAAATGATTATGGAAGATAGTTTGGGTGCGTCTTATATCCTGCAATTTTTGGCTGTCTGCTACAGAGCCAATAGACACCAAGCTTAAAACGGAAGCTTCTTTGAATGAAAGACAGAGTAGTCGTCAAGTTTGAAAATCGTTGACAAAATTTTTTGCCGATACCCTCCCCCAATTGATTGTGTGTTTCTTGTTCATATGTAGTGACTTTCATTTTTTTTCAAGCCTCCGAACGTCTGTTGACTTCTTTTGAGGTGCTTTATATTTAAGAAATACACTCAGACACTGCAAATCTTGATTCCAACACATGATTCTATGCATATCAGAAGGCACATCAGAATACATTATGATACCATTATGATACAAAGAAAAACTCATTAGAGAACGAAGCTTTGATTGAAGATTCGGTGAACTGAAGAATGTTTTAAGACTGGTATATATTCCTGCAGCAAGGATGATTAACTTTCCATCCGTTCTAGTTTCTGCGCTAATAAAAAAGACCCATGTACGAACTAAGATAAAATCTGCAAAGCAGTTGTAAGTCTGTAGAACAACAAAATCGCAAGAGGCGGTTGAGCTATTGAGTTATAATGACGAGGCAATTTATCTGCCTAACTCACAATAAGGGAAACTGAAAAATGTTCGCTAAATATCATAAGATCTTGTCTGACATAATGTGAGGAGGGCTGACGCCCACAGTCAACGAACTGATCTGAATGTGACATACACCACGTATTTCTCGACTTTAACACCGACTTTTATCGAAATTGTGAGGGACTCTGGAATGCAACACAAAACAAGTCTTGTTAACCAATGCCATCTCTCAAAGAATAAAGACTGAAAGTGCTAAGCAGGTACTAGTTGTTTTTGAGAAGCTTTTCGCTTCAACTTTCAGAGTTTTGTTTACAGTACCTAGTTGTGGAGACAAAAAGCTAAAGCTGCGAAAAACGATGTTTCCCATTAATGAGAAGTAGGTTTTCTCTTTCTTATAATTTAAATTAAAACATACTAAGTAGCGAAATTCAAAAGGTTTTATGATATATATAAAGGGTGATCCAAGTAGAAATGCTTTCTTCAATAACCTTTTTTAACAGATCACGCGTGAGTCGTGTCAGGCTGTCATGTTATTTTTGTTCAGTATTATTTGGCATTTCATCAAGGAAAGATTTACGCCTGAACAAAGTTTACAAATCATTCAACTTTATTACGAAAATTTCGTTCCTACTGAGCATACTATTCGCAACACCATCACCCATCTTGAGCCCCAACATTCATTATTAGATAATAGACCACGTCCAACACACAGTGAAGAAAATATAGCGGCCGAAGTCCGTGGAAAATGGATTTTACGTCGAGATCATAATTTGAAAACGTAGAAAATACAGCTTGTGCAAGAACTGAAGCCGCTCGACCTTCCCAAGCGACATCACTTCGCTGTCTGGGCTCTGGAAAAGTTCCAAGAAGATCCGAAGTGTTCGGGTCAAATTTGGTTCAACGATGAGGTCCATTTCTGGCTTAATGGGTATGTAAACAACCAAAATTGCCGCATTTGGGACGAAGAGCAACCTGAAGAGATTCAAGAGCTGCCATTTCATCGATCGAGAAAACACAACGGCTTGGTGTGGTTTGTGGGTCGGTGGAATCATCGGTCAATGGCGACTGTTATCGCGCGATGATTTTTCCCAATGGATTTATGAGAGAACACTTAGGTGAGCAGATAATTTTACGTTTTGGGCCGATCGATTGGCCACCAAGATAGGCTGATATCAAAGTCTAAATCTATGCGGACAATCCCGGTTCGATTTAGGGCTTTGAGCAAAATATCACGCGTGTCATCGGTAGTTACCAGTCGAAATGCTCGAAAGAGTTATCGAAAATTGCACTCAACGGATGGATCATCTGAGACGTATCGCGGCTTTCATTTGAAATGGATAATCTTCGAAAAATTAATTCCAAAGAATGTTCTTTCGAAAGATAACAAACATGTGCCATTAAATTTGAATTTTCTGTGGTTTTTTCTTTAAAAAGTAGGGAACCTCGAAATGGATCACCCTTTATAAAGGAGAATGATCGTTAAAACCTTAAGCTCTGAGACAACCAATGGTTAAGGAAAATTACTTTAACAAACTTCATCTTCTTGGACACGTTTCCTAGAAAGAGACTACTTGCTGCGAATTGAATCAACCCTTATACATATACTCTCCATCTACATTTTGTGTTTTTGCATCTTGATTGCTTTACCAACAAATGGAGGAACTGAACGGTCGATGGATCTTTATGAGAAGTTTTTATTTCATGCCAGAAATACACTCACAGGGCATGACACTCCCTGTCGAGAGGCGATCGCAATTAGAAAAGTTAATTTTCTATAATTTTGGATGTTGCTCGAACCTGAACTTGAACTCTGACCTTCCGAATGGTTGTATACAATGCTAATAACTCGCTATCGCGGCGAAGTTTAATATCTTCAGCTAAACGCGCTCCCAGTCACAACTCAAACTCATATTTTTTTTTACTCGCTTTCAAAGAAATACAATGGAATTTTTGCTTTCACCCGACTTAGTGTTTTCCCATCACCCGACGTAGTGGTAGGTAACACATCTAATAATTTTTACTAAGTACTCATAAATCTATCACGTGGTAATAACTTTTATTTTTATGACAACAAAATACGTAGCATACGTACATGCATCTGTATATATGTATGCATTACAACATTAACTAACAGCTCGCTAACCAAAAAAAAAAATTCACAAAAAAAAAACCACCTGAACGCCGCCGTCGCCGCAACGTCAACCCATCGACGACAACAGTCGTTTGGTCGTCTCATTGTCGGTTGACATTTCGAGACTGAATGTCTGCTCCAGCTGCACAGATGTACGTATGTATGTATGTACGTTTATATATGTCATCCAGTTTGTGTATCGCATTCGCCTACCTTGTCGGCCATCCGTGCGCCAGCCAGGCTGTCTGACTGCAGTTAAAATGTCTGTCCACTTGTCGCACTCGTTCGTCATTCTGTCTGATATAAATGCAAAACATATAAATATGCAAGCTTGCAGTTTACAAACAAATATTTTAATACCAACACATACATGTATGTGTGTATACCATTCTCCTATTAGTACAAGTATATGTGTTAAAAAAAAAGCATGAATGTGATGAAGTTGTTGTTGGTTTGTTGTTAACCACCTGCTTACCCTCAAGCGCACATACTCGCCCATATTAGCGCACTCACAGGTTTTAGCTGCATTTAAAGAGGACGACAACTCAATAAAAATGTCAAAGAATTTTGCTGCATTTGCAGTTTTCTTTTTGTTCGCACTCATTTTTTTTTTTTTTTCGGTGATTTTCTGATGCCTTCATGGGTGGTTAGGATGTGTGTTTGTTTTGTTGTGTTTGATGTTGAATTATTTGTTGTCATTTTTGGTCGCTTCGCATGAAGTCATAAATTAAGTTCTCATAATAGTAAATGGTAAGCGCTGTTTAAGTAATAAAATTCACACACACACACACACACACGTACATACAAACTGACATTTGATAACCATAACGTCTCTGCGTGGTAGGAGAGTTATGTGAAAAGTGACATAAATTGTTTTGAAAATTTATATCGGATATTTAAATTACTTAACCAAAAGCGGAACAAAATTTTTGAAAAAATAAATAACGGTAACAATTTAAAATATACAGTGGCGGACAAAAGTCTACAAACGCCCCCTAATTTCGTTGAATTGAAAGTCCAAAACGTTTATTGGAAAATTGAACGACACAGTTCATTTCAACTATTTTCCCTTAGCATATAATTTTTTTTTAACATGAAATAGTAAAGCTATGACGAAAAAAAAGTAAGTCCAACAATGACAAAAGTCTACAAACAGTACATTCATAACTTATTTCAGCGCAAAAACTTTGGTTAATATCACGTAATATAATATTTTTAGCAATTATTTGGACCACCGTTCGCATCAAAAATCGCTTGAAGCCGTTGTGTCATTGAAGCTATTAAATTTGTCAATTCTGAAGAAGTAATACTATCCCATGCTTCAATAAGACGTTCTTTGTGTAATGCTGAGCTGGAAATCTGATTTTTTTCCAATTTTTCGCTCGAAAATCTCTTAGACATATTCAATAACATACAAATCTGAGCTTTGAGGTGATGTGTGTGTGTGTGCCTTGGAGCATGATAATGCAACCAATCCTTAACAATATGGAACGTGTGCTTTGGATCGTTATCCTGTTCAAAAATCCAGCGTGCGCTAAGCTCCAAACTGTCCACCGAAGGCTTCAGGATAGCTTCCAACAATGACTTATATTTCAACCGATCCATATTACCCTTTATGTTGGCAACCCTAGAATATTATAAATGTCAAATACACAAATGCACATGACTGGTCATTCGATTGACAGCTGCTAACTAAGTAAAATCACGAACTTTTGTATCTTAGTAATAATCATCTATTTTTGCACTTAATGCGTTTATATTTGTATATATTTGAATTTAAATAAACTCTTTGAATTGAAGATACGTCTTAATAATCAGGGACGTAATAGTGGCGACGAGGATAAAAAAAAATTGGTTTTTAACACTCACACTAAAGGTCACTCCTAACCTTCAAAATGGATGAAGCCGTACAAACATTACTTACGCAGATGAAAGAGCAACATGAACGCGATACAAAGACTATGCATGATCTAATAAAGCGCCTCATTCCACTGCAACAACCAAAGTCAGAGGAAAAAGGTCAAGAATTCACCATTGAAGCCCTTTCTTCCAATATCACAGAATTTTGCTTTGACGCCGAGTCTAACCTAACATTCGACATGTGGTATGCTAGGTACGAAGATTTGTTCACCGTCGACGCTGCTAAATTAGATGACGCAGCTAAAGTCAGACTTCTCTTGCGTAAACTGAACACAAGCGTACACAATAAGTATATAAATTATATACTACCAAAACATCCCCGTGATTTAGGATTCAGAGAAACAGTCGAAAAACTCAAGCAGCTTTTTGGATTACAAACATCACTGTTTAACATTAGGTTCAATTGCTTGCAGTTAGCAAAACAGCACACGACCGATTTTGTTACGTACGCAGGAATCGTTAATCGACACTGTGAAAATTTCAAGCTCAAGGAATTGACATTGGACCAATTTAAATGTTTAGTTTTTGTAATGGGCTTGAAGTCCGAAGCAGACTTTGACATTAGAACTAAAATGCTCAGTAAATTGGATACCGATACAGCTCTCAACCTCGATGGATTATCTAAAGAGTGCCAGCGTCTCATTAATTTGAAGACAGACACAAAACTAATTGAGAACCCGAAAAATGAAGTGCAAGTGAAACGTTTGCATACTGGAAGCGCTAAAGCTAAGCAGGTACCAAAAACACCTTGCTGGTTTTGTGGCGGCATGCATTACTCGCGTGACTGCTCATATAGTAAACACAAATGTGAACAGTGCCAGGCAGTCGGTCACAAGGAGGGCTACTGCCATTCAAAGAAGAGCTTACAAAAGAAAAAGCTGAAAAACAACAACAAATTCAAAGTATCACGGCCGCAATCAAAAAGTATTTGTGTAGTCAATCGAATCAATACATCGCTGCGAAAGTTTGTAAACATCAGTATAAACAACACCCAGTTAACACTACAGCTCGACACCGCATCTGATATCACAATTATATCAGAACAAAATTATAAAAAGTTAAGCGCGACAAACGCAGTCGAGGTGACAGATACAGCCCGTAGTGCCACCGGGAAGCTACCACTTACATTGCAGTTTCAGTGTAAGGTCATGTTCAAGCAGCAAGAATCAGAGCTTACATGTTTCGTCACACCTGTTCGGGATTTGAACGTATTGGGACTGGATTGGATCACCGCTTTAAATCTCGAAAACATGTCTATCAACGCAATCTGCAACCGTTTAATAGCAGAACCATTGGGAAGTGAATCTTCAAATTTAAATAAAAACAATTTACTTCTAACGAAATCTTTTCCAGATGTGTTCGAGGAAAAGCTTGGCCTGTGCAAGCACACGAAAGCGCATTTGGTGGTTAAGCCGGGACATTCGCCAATCTTTCGACCGAAACGACCAGTGGCCTATGCTATTCAGCATCTCGTGGAGGACGAGTTACAAAGACTACAAGATATTAATGTTATATCTCCAGTTTCTCACTCTGAGTGGGCTGCGCCAATAGTAGTCACGAAGAAGTCGAATGGCAGCATTCGTATTTGCGCCGACTTTTCAACAGGCTTGAATGCTGCGCTCGAAACATACCAGTATCCTCTCCCCTTGCCAGAGGACATATTTGCGAAGCTGGCCAATGCCAAACTTTTTAGCCACATTGATCTGTCTGATGCTTTTCTTCAAATCGAAGTTGATGACAAATCGAAGGAATTACTTACGATAAACACGCATTTGGGTTTATTCCGCTATAATCGAATGATATTTGGCATCAAAACCTTCCCAGCTATCTTTCAACAGGTAATGGATAGTATGCTTTCAGGTCTAAACTGTGCAGCAGCTTATATAGACGACATTTTCGTGTCGGGTAGAGACGAAATTGAGCATGATCGTAATTTACGCGAAGTTTTGAGAAGAATCCAAGATTATGGGTTCAAGGTCAAATTGGCAAAGTGTAAATTTTCGGTGACCGAAGTTAAATACTTGGGCTACATCATAAGTCAGGACGGCCTTCGACCTGACCCAGAGCGCGTATCAGCCATTAAAGAGATGCCAGAACCAACCAACGTAGCCGAATTGAGATCTTTTCTGGGTGCAGTTAATTTTTATGGGAAATTTATCTATAAAATGCGCCAGTTTAGAGGCCCGTTAGATGAACTTCTCAAGTCCAACGTAAAATGGCATTGGACGTCCACTCATCAAAAGTGCTTTAACGGCCTCAAAGACATTCTCAGTTCAAAATTGCTATTAACACACTACGACCCAAATAAAGAAATCATCGTCGCTGCAGACGCATCCAACTATGGTCTTGGCGCATGTATTCTTCATGAATTTCCTGACGGCTCAGTAAAAGCAGTCAGCCACGCGTCACGCTCCCTTACACCAGCAGAAAAGGCGTACAGCCAGATCGAGAAAGAAGGGCTGGCTCTCGTCTTTGCAGTCACCAAATTTCACAAGATGATATTTGGCAGAAAGTTCAAACTACACACGGATCATAAGCCGCTACTTGCCATATTTGGTAAGAAAACAGGCATTTCAGCACACCAGGCGAACCGTCTACAAAGATGGGCGCTGCAGTTGTTAGCATATGATTTCGAGATTAGCTTTATCTCAACAAATAGTTTCGGCTATGCCGACGTTCTTTCGCGGTTGATTAATAACAGCAACAAATCGTCAGAAGACTACATCATCGCTTCGGTTAGGTTCGAAGGCGAAATCAAGAGAATTTTATTAGATGCAATCAACATGCTACCAGTAACGCACAAAATGGTAAAATATGAGACTGAGAGAGATGTAATTCTCAGGAAATTATCAAATTATATTAATCATGGCTGGCCAAACTCTACAGATATTGGAGTAGAATTAAAGCCATTCCTTAGGCGAAACGAAGACCTCAATATTATACACGGGTGCATTATGTTGGGACAACGTGTGGTAATACCGGCAGTATTACGTAAACGGATCCTTAAGCAAATTCACAAGGGACATCCAGGAATGGAGCGGACCAAAGCAATTGCAAGAAGTTATGTATACTGGCCACACATAGACTCAGACATAGAAGAGCTTATACGAAATTGCAATAACTGTGCCTCAGCAGCAAAAATGCCAGTAAAAACATCACTTCACCCATGGCCAAAACCAACATTCGCCTGGGAACGACTACATATCGACTACGCGGGGCCGATAAATGATGAGTACTTTTTAGTGCTTGTAGACGCGTTTTCAAAATGGCCAGAGATCATTCCAACCAGGTCTATAACAACACAAAAAACTATTGATATCTTGACCGAGATATTTGCACGCTTCGGAACTCCAATGACAATAGTGTCCGACAACGGAACACAATTTACAAGCGCGTTATTTCAACAGTTTCTAGAAGAGAATGGTATTGTACATCTACGCTCCAGCCCGTACTACCCAATGTCGAACGGACAAGCAGAGCGGTTCGTCGACACTTTCAAGCGCGCCCTCGTCAAATCAAAAGGAGAGGGAAGCACTCATAAAAATCTACACACGTTCTTACAGTGCTACCGCTCATCACCCAACAAAAACAACGAAAACAACAAGACACCAGCTGAAATTCTATTAGGAAGAAACATACACATAAATTTAGATCTGATAAAACCTAAACCAGTTCACAACAACAGTCGTGAATCTGATCAGCAGCAAGAGCGTATGAAAAGGCAATTCGACAGAGCACATGGAGCAAAGGCAAAAATGTTCCAAAGTCAGGACAAAGTATATGCTTGCGTCCACAAAAACAACAATAACTTTAAATGGATACCAGGCAAAGTAATTGAGCGGGTAGGAAATGTTATTTACAACGTTCTGCTTAGCGACGGAAAGCTCATAAGAGCACACGCAAACCAGTTACGAAAGCGCTCTCAAACCTCAGAGTCGACTGTAATTGAAAAACACAACGCAGAAACGACGTTAATCGATGCGTTTGGTCTATATGAAGGTACTCATTCCGAGACTGATACTCGAAGAGAAATTGTTTCTGGTGAGACTGAATCCAATACTGACGGAACTGAATCCAATGTAACAGCATCACAAAAGGAACCATCACCTACATTGAAGGAGCGTCTTCAGCGTCCACGTCGACCAGTGGAAAGATTTGTTCCTAGTTAAAGTACACAACTAAAAAGGGAAGGTGTTGGCAACCCTAGAATATTATAAATGTCAAATACACAAATGCACATGACTGGTCATTCGATTGACAGCTGCTAACTAAGTAAAATCACGAACTTTTGTATCTTAGTAATAATCATCTATTTTTGCACTTAATGCGTTTATATTTGTATATATTTGAATTTAAATAAACTCTTTGAATTGAAGATACGTCTTAATAATCAGGGACGTAATACTTTCCAACTCCAGATGCCGCAACCGCTCTCCTAACTATTACGTTGCCGCCACCATGCTTCACTGTTGTTACTATGTATAATTTTGGAGTTAAGTGCAGTGCTTTCTTTTCTCAAAACTTTTGCTCTTCCATCGCTGCCGAATATATTGAACTTCGATTTGTCAGTAAACAAGACTTTTTGCCAAAAATTTATTGCCTTGTCTAAATGTGCTTCAGCGAACTCCAAGCGAAGTTTACGATTTTTTCGAGAAAAATGAGGCCTTTTACGTGGCATTCTACTGTGAAAGCCGTTATCGTTCAGAACTCTTCGAATTGTTCTTGGAGGGACATACTTTCTTGATGAGCTTGCGATCCTTTTGGCTAATTATGGAGCAGTAACTTTAGGATCATCATTCACTTCCTTCAGAATAAAGCTGATGTCTTAGGTTTAAAATTTTTTAAATTTCCCCATACGATTTCTTCTCTTTGCTGTGCCAAGTTTCTTACGTCAATGGATATTTCTTTTCGGGGAGCCATTTTTGGTGCTAAAGTGTTTAAATCACAACTAAAATCAATACTAGCTAAGCAGAAAACATAATTGAAAAAAAAAATAGTAAAAAAGGATACCTAATCGCCATTACAACACAGCATATCGACATAACTGCTAGTAAACCTGTGGTGTATGTAGACTTTTATCAAGGATATTTTTGCGTTTTTTCGCCATAATTGTTTTATTTTATGTTAGAGAACGGATTTGTTTTACTACATGTGGTTAGAAAAGGATTTGAAATACAACTATATACCTACATTTTTCAGCAAAGTAATAGTACTTTCTACACAACGAATACAGGCGGTGTATGTAGACTTTTTTTTCGACACTGTACATGGTATGGCTAGTTAATTGACTCAACTATATAAATATTTTGGCGAGGATTTGATGAAGCTTTGCAGGGCTAAGTTGAATGTACTCTGACCGATCCATGTGGGGAACTCCATAGTCTATACCTCCTTTGTAAGGCCGAAAGCAGCGGCCTCTATGCTGATTTAGTAATCTTCAAACAGGTCTGCTTCAGTTCAGATCTATACTACCTAGTTCGTAAAGACGATCAACTTTGTCAATGATTTTCCAGCCATTCGTTTAATATTAGAGTCTTCCGCAGCTGTGGAGCAACCTCAAGCTAGGCTTTTACGTAACGAAGATATTCCCAAGCATCTGAAGATAAATACCTTTGTCAGGAAGAGAATAACTGTAATGTCCAATAATGACCAAGAAGAATTAGAAACTAAACATAGAGTAGACGAAGGTATTCCACCGAGGCGGCGCTCCTGACGGAAATGTCTTCATTGTGGACATTAACCAAGATTCCTAGATTTTTCTTTATCTTTTCTATCGTTCAATTTAAGGCTGAGCGCCGTCCAGTAGTGACAAAACCTGCATTAATGTTCCTAATTAGGTAAACGGTCAAAAGAAAATAAATAACACAGCAACCGAGAATCATTGATACCTATCATCCACAACAGGTTTATCCGCACACCATGATATCGGTGCAGCAACAACAGTTGAGTGATATCGCGGATCTTTAGAAAAGGATAGAAGACTCCTGGGCATCACAAACGTAAAATATGCCAATCACCCATGCTAGCAGCCATCGAAACACTGTACCCGTATAAGCCAAAGTAAGTAACTTTGATATTGCTTGACCCTGTCTCAAATGGTACTAAGTTCCTAAACTATTCGCACCCAAACTCGAATCGCAGACAGGTCAACTTTTACCGGTTCTCAGCAGAAATGAACTTAATATTTTTGTAGATGTATAATGATGTAAGTTGAAAAATCATCTTCAAAAGCTAAATCAGGAATCAGCTGAGTGGAGCAATAACTTTGCAAAGGACCAGCTTTCAAGCTGATTGAGACGTCGTATCTTCCATACTTAAAGGCTCCAGATTTACGGAGACGAGTACGCATAGATAAAATAAATTAAAAGAATTAAAAAATGTAGCGAACTCTTGGATAACAAAATAGTTGGGTGATGCCGATGAGCGTATCCAATTGTGTAATTGGGGCCCCTCCCTGTAAGGTACTCAACCTCTTCTTCAACTTAGCCAACCAACTCAGTAGCACACTTATAAGTATTGTATGCTTTACTACTACCAATATTTAAGTCCCAGATGGCGAAAAAAAGTTATGTAATTTGTCAATGAATACTTACTAATTGCAAACCTGCTGCTGTGATGCTGATCGTGGCAACTGGTGAGCCATTTGCTGAATATTAGTAACGAGTTGGGACTAACAGTGAACGGAAATTGGCAATTGTTGAACCACAACGATGGTGGTAAGTTACGTACGTATTAAATTTAAAAATTTTTTGGGACGGTTATAAAGTTAGGCGGCCGCGATAGCCGAGTGGTTAGCATTGCGTACTGACATTCGGAAGGCCTGGGCTCGAGCCCAGGTTCGAACAACATCCAAAATGATAGACAAATTTTTTTTCTAATTGCGGTCGTTCCTCGGCAGGCAATGTCAAGCCCTCCGATTGTATTTCTGGCATGAAATAAAGCTCCTCATAAAAATCCATCAGCCGTTCGCAGGCGGCTTAGAATAAACTGTAGGTCCCTCTATTTGTTGGTAAAAACATCAAGACGCAAAACCACAAATTGGAGGAGGAGCTCGGCCGAAAATCACTTCAGCGGTTACAAAGCGCCAAATATATATATATATATAAATACTGGTTAGTTATTGACGGATGAGAACACCACCACTTCTACGGTAGTAAGCTATAGAGTACGCGCTGAAACAAAGGCAGCAATTTGTGGCAGAGAATGAGCTAGACTTGCAATATTGTATCTCAGAACTTTACCGTCTGACAGAGTGGATGAACCTATATACCACCGTTACCGTAGTCGCAGGCTAAAACAAAAAGATCTCTATCAAGTGTGCTAAACGACGGTGGCTAGACTGATCAGGAGCAGAAGATTCAGCTAGCCAAAGTATAGAAGGCACTTTTATGAGTCTCGACTACGAACGGATGATATTTATTGGATTTTCAAGAATCTTATAGAGCTACTACGTGAAGAGCGTTAGTGCTAGCATATGCTACAGAATAGGTGCTACAACTGGAAAATGAGCTAGACATGCTCTATATATAGAACGAACTATCTGAAACGGCATATTAGGCAGAATAACATCGTTTCTATTGCCGCACGATAAAAACGTAGCCACTGGAACAAGAGCTAGAGCAACCAGAGAGAAAGTTGCTGAGTTCTGTATAGCCCTAAACTATCATGCACACCATTTGATCTAAGCGGACTCAAATAGTCACTTGCCTAGTAACACAAAACTACGAATGTAACCAACTGCCTCTTTACGTGATTTGTTTGAGAAAGCATGTGAGAAGTGCAGAGCAATAATTGTTAGGCGAACGAAATAACGGTAAAATCTGGGTATTGTGATTTATGTACCATCCCGTATACCCTTTAAAAGGCCATGCATCAGACTGTTATCCATAACACACAAAAATATAAAATTTAAGCTTTTACAACTCAAAATTCGTCAGTTGACAACTTGAATACTTGCTTTTCATGCATAATTTGAGTCTATAACTGAACTGAGAGCTTTATATTTTCTCACTTACCACTTGACGTTGTTGCTACAATGCGGCCGTCTCCAGTCAGCCTTTCATTTTGCTAACCCCACTCAAATAGTTGTCAAACGCTTTTCTTCGAGAGTATTTTCATTTACATTTACATATACTTATATATGTATATATCTACTTGTCGATGGATGCGTTTGACGATGTTAAACTACTTTGACGTGTTCAAGGCAATAAAATTCAAATGTGGCTGCCACGCAAAAATTTGCTGATTTTGCTAGAGACGACAAATGAAATGGACAAGAAAATTCAAGTATAAACAGTAGAAGTGAGGAGGGCATGTGAGAGAGTGTGAATGTGGTTCATGCAGCCGACATGACAATCGTTTATTACCCTTTATTTCGTATATACGGGTATGAGAAGCTAAGAAGAAGGTATAAAGTGTGAAGGAAATTTTAAGAGAAACCAAAGACATGGACAACAATATTTAAATGAAAGCAAATAGTCTGTTTCTGTTTACTTTTTTTTTTGGTTTTTTTTTGTGTGCATATCTTTTCTTCATTTCTACTAATTTTTTTGCTTCTCTTGTGATGTGTAGTATTTAACAGTCTGCTCTAGCTGTAGTGTCTAAGCAGTTAACAATATTACCGCCCCTAACCTACAACTACACCCCTTCGCACTCTTCTTATATTCGGCGGTTTGATTATTTAGTCACGTATATACTCGTATATAGCTCCGTTGGTATTGTTCTCTCTCAATGGACGACAACACTATGTCAAGTGTGTCTATACTGGCATTTGGGTCTGTTGAATGGTCGGTTAGCTAACTGCCTGGTTGACTACATACGACATCAAAGCCTAGCCAGCGTAGCCTAGCCAGCTGGCTAGTTGCCCGTCACAGTTTGTGTTGGAATTCCCGCATATTTATATTGGTTCATTTCCTTCACTTCACTGCAATCTGTCTGTTGTGAATACAAAATTATTGGGTTCGCCATAAGAAATCGAAACTTCTGTCTTGGCGATGCCTGGCTGGTTGTGGGTGGTTGGGTGAAGGGATTGAATTGCTTGGGTGTTGGTGTGAAATCTTCGAATGATGTGGCATATAAGATAGACTTGAAGTGATTGCTTTGCTTTTAGTAGATTTGTATTTTCCTATTGTACGGACAATCGATATGTGGTGACACTTTTTGTGTTGCTGTGTGTGAGTGTGTGCGTGTGTGTGTTTAGTTTATGTACCTACTAACTATGCGCTAGTAATGCTGACATGTCACGACTTGTCACTTGATTTGACCGAAATGAAGAAATAGTGAAGTGAAGAATTTTATACTCGAAATCCACTCAAACTGAAAATAATGACGAATGTTACTTGGGGCAGAGAGGATGGAGATTGTACGGAAAGGAAGAAACTACTAGGGTAAAGAAGATTAGTAGTAGGCAAAGGAATAGCTTTAAGAAACACGAGCAACTCAATCTCAACTTTCACTACATAAACTGGTGTAGTATATTGCTTCAGATATGTGTACTTAAGAAGACCTTTACAATAAAGTATTAACGGGTGATCCATTTCGAAGTACCCTACTTTTTTTTAAAGAAAGAGACAGAAAATTCAATTTTAATGGGGAATGTTTATTACCATTCGAAAGAACATTCTTTGGCATTTATTCCTTGAAGATTATCTCTTTCAAATGTTGGCCGCGGCTACGTCTAAGATGGTCCATCCGTTGAGTTCAATAATGGTCGCCATTGATGGTTGCGTTTTCACCGGCATCATTCTTTAAGAAATATGGACCGATAATTTCATCGGCTCACAAACAATAACAAACCGTTGTGTTTTCTGGATGAAATGGCAGCTCTTTAATCTCTTCGGGTTGCCCTTTGTCTCAAGTGCGCCAATTTTCCTTCTTTACATACTCACTGAGCCAAAAATGGACCTCATCGTTGAACAGAATTTGACTCGAAAACGTCGGAAATTCTTGGAACTTTTCAAGAGCCCATATAGCGAAGCGATATCGCTAGGGAAGTTCGAGCGGCTCAGCTCTTGCAAAAGCTGTATTTTGTACGCTTTCAATTTAAGACCTCGACGTAAAGTGCGCCAAGTCGTTCCATATGTCAGTCCGAGTTGCGAACTCGCCCAATCGACTCTCCACGGTTTTCCTGTACACTCTCAGCTACGGACGCTATATTTTCTTCCCTGCGTGCTAGACGTGGTCTATTCGGTCGAATATTATCCAGTAATGAAAGCTGGGTCCCAATATGGGTGATGGTGTTACGAATAATACACTCTGTAGCCCGATTGAGTTGACCATAATTTGAGCGAAGCTCGCGAAACACACTCTTTACTGATTGTGAATTTTCGTAATAAAGTTTAATGATTTGTAAACGTTTTTCCAGCTTAAGTGTTTTCATAGTGAAATGCCAAACAATAAAGAAGAAAAAAAACATGACATCTTGACACAACTCACGTGCGATCTGTCAAAAAAAGGCTATTGAAAAAAGTACCTCTACATGGAGCGCTCAATATAATGAGCAGTAGCCGCAACCACCTAAAATTTGCAGAGAGTCCTGCACTATGCACACTGATATACATGTGGCCTTTCCCAAAATCGGCTCGATGTTTGAATCACCTTCATATAGATATAGAGTTATGTAGAGCTTTCTATGGATTTCTTTTTTCAGAAAAATTTTCAATTATCTCAAATGCTGAGGATTACATCAGAATTGGCCAAAGTTAATCCTTGCATAAGGCGCCTGAATGAGAACTGCTAAACCAGGGTTACGCTAATATTTTAAGGTGGTTCCGTCTATCAGAAAACACGGATTACTGCTAATCCTTCACAGACTTCACCAAAGATGTTCGTTATTCCGGATAAAAATTAAAAGGACGGGGCTGTACTAGAGTATTCCGACTAGATTCGGTCTTGTCATACTGAACAATATAATCTGAATCGGTAGAGAATTGGCGCAGGTGAGAATCAAGGAGTTCTCTCTGGACTTGGTGAGGGTACTTGAGCAGAAAAGCATACTGAATAATGAGATGGTGAGCGATCTTGCAAAGAAGACCAATTTCGCTACCATATAAGAGGCTGAGCATACCGCTGATCACTTGCAATTTCGCTACGAGAGTAGCTACTATTAACCAAAGATGTGAAAGTCTCAATGGTTGCAATGTGATCAGGACATTGTTACCGAACAATTGAAATTGTAGGGCTTCTTACATATTCTACTGAGTAAGTACGCAGAGAGTCTGGGCATACCATTAAACCATTAAATTTTCTGCAGCAGTTGTAGAAAGAAGGACAACCTTGAAGCCCTAAGGCACTGCCTTTGCGAATGTCCTACATTTAAAAGGAATATCCTCTAGCATGTATTGGACACAATCTTGCGATATATAAGCGAACAGCGAGTGCCTAGACATATCGATCACTCTGTTTTATCAATTACACATATATCGCTAGCGGATTGGGCTCTTAAGATAATCAGTGATATCATAATGGGCCTGCTCTGTTTTTCTCCAACCAGAACAAAAGCGTCTCCAAAGTAGTATTCATGTAGCTCTTTTTCCTCGCGTGAAATCATGTAGATGCATTCATTCATTCCCTGACACCATAGGAGCAAGTTCAACTGCTCCAAATGAAGACTCGACTCATATAAAACCAGGTCGCAATGCGGCGGCCGCAATGGCCGAATAGTTAGCATTGTGTACTATCACTCGGAAAGCCCTTTGGCAGGGAACGTAGAAGCCTTTGCGTGTATTTTTGACATGAAATAAAATCTCCTCATAAAAATTCTTAAGTCGTTCGGCACTGAATACTCTGTCCTTTCGTACGTCTGTTTAAATTCTACCATTGAGTGTGTTCTGCGACATTCGTTCGGCCACTAACCATTGTTGCGTTCAATTGTCCTTTAACTATGTGTCTCTACTGTAGTGTCAAAGTTCGGTCGCGCATATCATTTGGTACATATATAATGCATTCTCGCTCGACACTAACCTAGATCGAACTAGATATACTCATCTAATGAATCTCTTCATATGGTCCAAATGAATTAAAACAATTAATTTCCGAAACCTGTCGTCACTCGGCAAAGCGAATGGGTTCACTTTCCGTGATATAAGCTTATTACGAAGCTACGACGAGGTTACTAGGATGACACTGCAGCGGCACTTAATGGTGATCCATTTCGAGGTTCCTTACTTTATTAAAGAAAAAAACTAAGAAAATTCAAATTTAATTGGGAATACTTATTATCATTCAAAAGTCGATTCTTTAGCATTTATTTCTTGAAGATTAGCTCTTTCAAATGTTGGCCGCGGCTACGTCTCAGATGGTCCATTCGTTGGCTTCACAAATTTATATTATATTTGAAGACGTTGAACGATCTGAGGCACTAAGGGTTGACTGATTTTCCGATATGATATCTGGTCCGTCGTTATCTTGACCATGAAACTTACACGTTTGCACTATGCCGTCTGCGGGGAGGCTGAAAGGCAACTGACTACAGTCTAAGTATATTCCTACGAATGAGAAAAAGAATTGAGGATCCTAAAAGTGGAAGCTTCTGAACTTCTGATAATACTAAAGTCTTTCCATGTTGCTGCAGCTATAAATACCTTTCACTATTTCAATCTCTCACAAGTGCAATTACTGTTGTAATTGAGTAGCTGTTCTATTAAATAATTTTTTTTTTCACACAAAACTATCACGGCAGGCAGGCCAAGAGCGATTGACTTGACACATTGTTTCGAACACTTTATTCTGAAATTTTTATCGCGTGCACTCATACACATACACACATATGTATATTGTATTGTCTTTTGCAACACTTAATAATTGAAACGGAAACGATGCCCGATCGTCATTTCATTCGTACATTTCATTGCGTGTCTCACCTAACGTCTCCGGGTGTGTACACGTCCTTCATGCAGACGAATGCATTCTGCCGGTTATCGGTTGCCGTTTGCCTTTCGTCGCCCGCACACATTGCAAACATTCTCGATTGCTGGCTGGCTGGCTGCCTGGCTGGCTCACTGGCTGTCTCTAACCGTTCGCCTGTCGCTCGAGCTTGTTTGATAGCACAGCATTGTTAGGCGGCAGCAGCAGCAGATTGCAGCGCATCATATTTCGCATTTGTAATAAGCATGCTCTCTCACATGCCGCGCGAGTATATATTATTATTACTACTTTTTTGCAGATACAAAGTGTTTTACCAATGCGCACTCGTTCCATCGCTGGCAGTTGGCATTTTGGCGGCAGGCGGATGCCATCGTCATTCGCGCTGTCATATCGTGCGCAATGCACTTCCATCGAGCTGCTGTTGCTCTGCACTGTATTGCATACACACAATTACGTTGGCGCGCCGATTGAAATACTGTACGATCGGTGTTGTAATGCTACCGCTGCAGCTGTGTTAGCATCAGCCATGGCGCGGCGTTTATTCAGCATCAAAATCGACAACGCAGCTCGATGAGTGCAAAATCTATTGACAATGGGATGTTGCTGTCGGGGCGTGTCATTAATTGTGATTGCTTTATGATTGCGAAAGTGTAACCCGCCGCAACTGCTCTCGTCCGCCAGTCAGCCAGCCAGCCAGCTAGTTATCGAGTGTGAATACGAGTGCGAACATTTGATATTTGCTGTGCAAATTTTAACACATTTTATTTGCATTGGATGAAATGATTCTTGTGTTTATTGCTGTAAAGAAATATTTTTATTTGCTTCGCGCTTTTGAATGCTGTGTTCGTTGATGTTTACTTCCAGCTGTCAGTGGGCAACGAGTTACAACAGTGCAAGACAAGAGTATTGGTATGAAGTCCGAGGGCGTTTTGCAACTAAATAAATTCGTGCATGAATAAAAATACATATGTAAATATAAATAATACTTATTTAAAATAATTTATTTCCTTAAAGCCCATCATGAAATGTCCTAAATATTGTATAAAATATTTCGAAAGTTTTTTTTTTTCTAAAATTATATATTTTTCTTTTTTTTCTATACGAGTATACCACTATGCAGCTTTTCCCCATCTCTCTCTCTCTCTCTTACTGTATTTTTTACTAAGTGACCATAACTTTGACTGTTCATAGTAGTTGTCATGTCTAGTTCATGGCAAAACTTCAAAGTTTTGTTGTGGAAAAATTAAATAAATAGTGGCACGTCAAAATGGCCAAGAAATTATAAAGTGCCACCTGGGATGATAAGTGTGCAACACGGGCAGCAACTTGACTGACATTATTGTGAAGAGCAGTACAAAAAATAAATAAAAAAATAAAAATAAAAATAAAAATAAAATAAAAACTCATAATACTGTATGGCAAGAAAACGTAGTAAAAGCTCTTACAAACAATACACATAAACATAGTTTGCACAAAGTAAAACAAAAACAAAAGTAAAAAAAAATCAATTACAATATTAAGGTTGTTCATGTCGTCGGTTGGAACAGCTTAAGAAAGCTCGCAGGAAAACCAATCTAATAATAAAAATGTACAGCGAATTGAGTTAGCAGCTAAGCAGACAAAATAAATTAAGTACGAGCTTATGAAAAAGCTTTATTTACAGATTTAAGTAAGTCTAAGATCTGTAAAGCTTTTTGGCTTACACAATTTTAATGAAAGCTCAGAGTAAGTCTAAGACCTGTAAAGCTTTTTGGCTTACAAAATTTTAGTGAAAGCTCAGTAAGAAAGAAAAAGGGTGAGTATGAAAACGTTATTGAATTCATAAGAAATTTAACTTTACAATCATAAAGTGGTTTAAAAAATTTTATGAAGCGATTTTTGCTTTGTAGAAATTGTAATCAGAAATGAATGAAAGATTGTGTAAGATTAAAAGCTTATAATTTGATACAAATAAATTTAAACTTTGATTTTGCAAACATAAACAACTAGCAGACTCGACCACAAGTTGCTATGGCTTTCTAAAGGGTGATCCAAGTAGAAGTCACGCCTGAGTCGTGTCAAGCTGTCATGTTATTTTTGTTCAGTATTGTTTGGCATTTCATTATGGAAAGACTCACGCCTGAATAACGTTTACAAATCATTCAACTTTATTACGAAAATTGACGCTTATGATCAACATAATCGGCCTACTGGGCATACTATTCGCAACACCATCACCCACCTTGAGACCCAGCATTCATTGTTGGATGATATTCAACCGAATAGACCACGTCCAGCACGCAGTGAAGAAAATTTAGCGGCCGTAGCTGAGAGTATACACGAATACCATGGATATTCGATTCGGCGCCGTACGCGGCAACTCGGACTGATGTATGGAACGACTTGGCACATTTAACGTCGATATCTTAAACTGAAAGCGTAAAAAATACAGCTTTTGCAAGAACTGGAGCCGCTTCACCTTCCCAAGCGACATCGCTTCGCTCTATGGGCTCTTGAAAAGTTCCAAGAAGATCCGACGTTTCGAGCCAAATTTTTTTTATAGATGAGACCCATTTCTGGCTCAATGGGCATGTAAACAAGCCACATTTGCCGTATTTGGGACGAAGAGCAAACTGAAGAGATTCAAAAACTGTCATTTCATCCAGAAAAAACAACAGTTTGGTGTGGTTTGTGGGCCGGTGGAATCTTATTTATTCAAAACTGACGCCGGTGAGAACGTAACCGTCAATGGCGACCATTATCGAGCCATGATAACCGACTATTTGATGCCTGAAATTGAAGCTCGTGATCTCCGCGATATTTGGTTTAAACCAGACGACGCCACTTCCCACACATCGCATCAATCAATGGATTTATTGAGAGAACACTTCGGTGAGCAGACATTTTCTCGTTTTGGGCCGGTCGATTTGCCACCAAGATCGTGTGATATCACACCGTTAGACTTTTTTCAATGGTGATATGTAAAGTCTAGAGTCTATGCGGACAATTCCGCTTCGATTCAGGCCTTGGAGCAAAACATCACGCGTGTCATTCGCCGATTGCCAGGCGGAATGCTCGAACTAGTCATCGAGAATTGCTTTAACAAATATTACCCATTTTTTTCTATTAAAAAGTAGGCGCAGATTAATAGCGTTGCGCATCGAACATACCTAGGTATGATCTATGCTTACATCGAAATCAATTATTCATTTTTGCAAATCTCTTCCTTTCCTAGTCCCTGGTCCATTTCCTGCAAACAAAAGTATTCCATTTAGGCATACTATCTAAAAATTCAACCAAACCAAATATTTTAAATAGATCAGAATTTTATGCAAAAAGAACTGTAAATACGATTTTGTCGGATAGGTGAATACCTCGTTCGGTATGAAAAATAGATAAAGATTCTCAAACCTAACCGATATACACAAAAAATTTCATAAAACTCTATCAAGCCATTTCGGAGAAGCTTGGTAGAAACCGCAGTGACACGAGAATTTTGGGCAGATTGATAAGTCACTGACTTTTAGAATTTTCCACGCAGTTACTGTAAATACAGCAATCCGTCAACTGTTATCGTTTATTAGAATGTAGTATGTGTTTGACAGCCATTGAAAGCAGACGTCCTCGTGAATTTTAACAAAACTAGAAAGAAGTCAATGTCGTGTTCTGATTAAGCGAAATCAAGGAAAGATTCTGCACCAAAAATTTCAATGGTAAATAAGTGGTTTACTGAGATTCATTGCGGTCGTACAAGTAAAAGCGACGACGAACGTTTAGGCCGCCCCAAAGAGATCTTCACACCAGAAGGCGTCCATAGAATTATTATGGAAGATCGGAAAATAAAAATGTGTGGGGTGAATGAGGCTGTAAGCATCTCAACTGAGTGAAGATTATATTCAGAGTCCCACGGTTAGTTTTTTAAGGCAAATATGAGAAATTGTTTTTGAATGGACTCTATCCTATTAGAGTAGATTTGATACCTCGGTTTCCAAATTACCGAGCCCTATTCCAGAATGGGTCTTACTAATGATACCTCATATTCCACTTCTGGTTAATAACAAAACACAATTTCATGAATGGAATAAAATTTTTAATATATTTTTAACTCTTTCCATAGCAGAAATTTCGGAACAGTATATGTGAACTTCAAACAAAAGAAGAAATTCGGTGACAACATCACTACGGTTCCTTGCTTTATGCTTATGTTGTGGTCTGCACTTATTTTCGTAGAGTAAAATTGACAACTCTAAAGCGTAAACGTCAAAAACTTCAGTGCTTAAATTGTTTCTGCTGTCCCTTTCCTTGTTTTTTCTTAACCACCCTCCTAGCCACCTCGTACGGGAATCTCTTCTGGTTTGTGCCGCAAGTCAAACTAAAACTGCTGGTCCGTTTTAAGTTTAATTCTTGAATGCTTCACAACTTTCACATATCCTCAAAGGACATCAACATAAAATGCAGGACATTTACTACTCGCAATTCAGTCACATTATTTGTTAGTGGAAATGTTGTGGTTGTTGTACTTTATCATCGGGTCTCTTTTAGTCTACATTTTTTTCCTATTCATTCTATACGTTATATTATACTTTATGACAGCTTCTAACAAACAGAAACACAAACACAAACATAGAACTTGAACATACACAAAGTCTTAAATACACATATGAGCACAGAAGATTAGTGTGAGAAATACGTTAGAAAGTATATGTGTATGTGGTGGGAAAACCGCAAAGGCCGTCCAAACCTACATGTATATAGTAAAATTCCAAGAGTAGCCCGAACCAGCACTATGAATCGGAGCATCTTCATGCTGGCTAAAACGCTCAATCTAACTATATTCACACATAAATGTACATACATATATTGTCTGTAGGCCAACCACCTGCTTCCAAGTTCTTGAAGCAATCGGAGAAGTATGATGGTTAGGGGACTGGAGCAAGTCTGAATTGTGACAGATTTTGAGAAGTTTTCCATCCCCCGACTCCACTTTTTCATTATTATCCTTTGACGTCGGCAATGTTGCTCTGCTTTGCTGTTGGCAAACAGTGAGCGTAGAGAGGCAGCAGGACAAAGGCGTTAACGACAACAGCAATAATAACAACAATGAATATAGCAGCACTACGATGATGACAACAACATACACAGCGAGGACGTTGATGACGATTTTCTATAAATTTATAAAAATATAAGTTTTCTTTACTGGGCGCTTTCCCATCTTTATCAGTGCCTCGCACTTTCCGTAACTCCCCGTACAGAACTGACCGGACATCAAGTTTTGCTATGCACTAGCGTGAATGTTAATGTGTGTCTTTAGAGCGCGCAGCAGCAGCATAACCTCAATTTCTAGTTGAAGTTTTATTTTGACATGTGGCAGAAGTAACTGCAAAGCTTCGGGCACTAACCATGTGCGAGATTACCAAGTAAAGGCGGGAGAGTACTAGTACTAGAGAGTTAGTTGGTGCACTTGGGGGTCTGACGTACCAATGACATTTTTCACTTTGAGTCTTCGTTTAACAGCAACACCATCATGCATGCGTACATGTGTGTTCTTCTGCTGCTGCTGCTCTCCAGCGAGTCAAATGTCATTCATTTTCGAATTTTTTGTTATTAGAAAAAATACTTAAAAGTAGAAAATGTTGGCAGGCGTCAAGAGGCTGCAGTATAAGTAAATATGTTGGTCGGGGGAGACAAGTGAAACATAAATTTAAAAGTTCTTGGTTTTGCTGTTTTTATTTTTTACTTACTCATATGAAAAACGGGATGAAAAGTTGAAGGCAAGTGGAAAAACTTGAAGCCAAGCATATTTGGTAGTGGACACAAGTCACACACAGTTACACACACGATTAATGTCACATGAGTTTATAGCGACTTTTGACAGCTTTGCCACACTTTACACATAACTTGCAATAGCAACATAACATATGTACAAATATAGCACACTGCTTGGAGATTTTCCAATGCCTGCTCTCTACTCATTTCTTTCTATAGTACTCGTATAGGTATATTTTAACGATTAAACTAAAAAATTTGTTTACACTTTTAATAAGTTCAAAATAAGTTAATATGAATAAGTACAAGTTGTTGTGAATCGATGAAAACACTTTTGAAAATTTAAATATACCACTTTTGAGCTATGCGAAATTCCATTAGATGAAATCCTGTAAACAACAGTTGAGTTACTAACTGTCTCTCTATATTTGACATAACCTCAGTAACGAAGAGTATCTGAAATAAAAAATTTTCAATTAGTTGCTAAATTTTTATTGGAATCATATGTTAAGCAAAAATATAGAATAGGAGTTTACTTACCCCACTTTGGCCCTTATTACAAAAACCGCGATTAAAAGCTGAAATTCATAGAAGTATGCCTTTTCTAGTATTTAACTAACGGGTGATCCATTCCGAGGATTCTTAAAAAAACCTAGTAATTTCAAATTTAATGGGGAATGTTTATTATCCTTCGAAAGAACATTTTTTGTGAAATTATTTTTTAAAGATTATCTCTTCCAAACGTTGGCCGCGGCTAGGTCTCAGATGGTCCATCCGTTGAGTCCAATTTTTGATGACGCGTTCGGGTACTTCGGCTGGTAACTGGCGAAGGATACGCCTAATATTTTGCTCAAAGGCCTGAATAGAAGCGGGATTGTCCGCATGGACTTTAGACGTTATATATCTCCACAGGAAAAAGTCTAACGGTGTGATATCGCACGATCTTGATGGCCAATTGACTGGCCCAAAACGTGAAATTATCTACTCACCGAAGTGTTCTCTCAATAATTTCATTGATTGATGCGATGTGTGGGAAGTTACGTCGTCTTGTTGAAGCCAAGTATCGCGGAGATCACGAGCTTCACTTTCAGGCATCAAATAGTCGGTTATCATGGCGCGATTACGGTCGCCATTGACGGTTACGTTCTCACCGGCATCATTTTTGAAGAAATATGGACCGATGATTCTACCGGCCTACAAACCACACCAAACCATTGTTTTTTCTGAATGAAATGGCAGCTCTTGAATTTCTGCAGGTTGCTCTTCGTCCCGAATGTGGCAATTTTGCTTGTTTACATACCCATTGAGCCATAAATGGGCCTCATTGCTAAACAAAATTTGGCTCGAAAACGTCGGATCTTCTTGGAACTTTTCAAAGAGCGAAGCGATGTCGCTTAGGAGGGTCGGGAGGCTTCAGTTCTCGCACAAGCTATATTCTTAACGCTTTAAATTTAATATCTCGACGTTAAATGCGCCAAGTCGTTGCAGCGAACAGCGGCGAATCGACTCTCCACAGTCTTCGTATACACTCTCATCTACGGCGGCTAAATTTTCTTCACTGCGTGCTGGACGTAGTCTATTCGGTCGAATATTATCCAACAATGAATGCTGGGTCTCAAGGTGGGTGATGGTGTTGCGAATAGTATGCTCAGTAGGCCGATTATGTTGGCCATAAGTTGAGCGAAGCGCGTTAAACTCTTTCTTTACAGAACGTGAATTTTCGTAATAATTTGTAATCGTTGTTCAGGCGTAAGTATTTCCATAACGAAATGCCAAACAATACTGAACAAAATTAACATGCCCCATTTTCTGCACAGTAACTGCTTGAATAGGAGTATCACAGGTGTTAATCCATTGAAATGAACGAAAACTTTAGAGCATCCCTCCCATCCACGATATTTGGGAACGCCGCATTTAAATTTTTGCTGATATTTTATTACAGCCTTGACCGAAAACCTGTTATACGAGCGAAAAGTAGGAAATCTTCAAGACGCTTTTCTAAAAAAGCCACTACATGCATACTTTGACCCAAGTGTTGTTCCACAATGCAGTTAAACCTACCTGAAACTTTGTAATTTCTTTTTCCCAAAAGCATAAGCAAATGAAAAAGTAATCTAATCAAAAGTCAGCATTCAAACGAACTCCACTCCGCTGCTAGAATCATTACTAAGTGTCTAAGCTAAACTAATGATATTCCAAAACAAAGAAAAGGAAACCACAATTACTTTGTGGATGACCGTGTATTATTCAATTTTTAGAGAATAATGAAAAGAAGTTAAAGAATTTTGTCACAAAAATAAACAGGAGAGAAAAAGTCAAAGGATACTTTAAAAAAATACTGCCTGTTCGTTACGATTAAGCCAACTCAGTACAAACAACTGTTTGTGTATTTTTATACACAACCATAGTAAGCGAGAATAATCATCCTCGGCGGTGGCGGCGACTTGTGACAGTCACATCCTACGAACAAAGTGTTGAGAAATGATGCCTTGCAGTGTTGCAGACGAATGACCTACCAATAGAAGCGGTGGAAAAAACTAGTACAATAACAGTTGACTTTTTCACATTTTTATAATGCCAATGGCGACAGTTAGTCAAATAAATTAAGTATGCAACATTTTAAAGTAAAAGTCATGCTTTGGATACATTTGTTTTTATGGCGGCTCGAATATACAAATATATGTATGTAAAATACGAATACTTTTTTCATAGAGGAGAGTGAAAATACTCGCGAACGTAGTATTATCAGTAGAATGACGCTCCCTCATTTCTATTATTTATTGGAAAAAAGTGAATACCTTTTGTTTAATAACATCACTAGTTCTAGATGGAATCGTTATTTAAAGACATCGACAACTATTAAATGAGCTTTAAGAAAGTAGTGAATTTGTAGGCAATGGTTCAAATGACTGCTCCATTACTGAGTAGTTTTTTATTTCTCGTTTTCTATAGAGTTTGCTAAGAATAATTACATCAGTATACACGGGTTTGGACCTGGGCAACCAGATGTTGGTTCTATGATAATTTATGTAGCTAAATACGAATCTTTACACCATTATCTTTTGATTATTAATGGTCGTTTTCTTATAAGTATATTAAAAATAATAAGTCGGAATAATGATATGCTTACCGTCGAATAGCAGAGAGCTAAGCTATACAATGCAATAAACCCCAAGCTTTTTTGTCACTCGTGGGAACTGATAATTTGGCCAAAAGATCATCAACCAGGACAAAAGCACTTTGCTGCCATCACGCGAGAGCTCAGAAACTAAAACCGATATTGCCAACCGAATTAAATATACGGATTAAGCCTGTCGAATATTGTTAATGAGCGTTCTGATCTGCTCGGATCCAATACGTAAATTTGTTTTATTAAACAAGAAATAAACTTGTTTTCTTAAACTAAAAGTATGATGAATGATAATCCTTAAAGTATTCAACTTGTACTTCTTGACGAGTAAAGTAATAGCTATACCTCTTTGAAATTTGTTAGATAATGTATGTTTGGCATGAATACTCACGAAATCAATTTTATGTAATTAAACCTCAGGAAAGGGATAGGGACTTTCATTGTGCAGCACCTGGAATATAAGTAAAATATTTCCTCTTCCATCCATTCCCTGTTTTGATTGCCATTAGGCGAAATCTACCGCCTTTAGTTGACGGACTGTACTTCCTTCTTCCTGTAGTAAGAACATCTAGCCATTCAACAAATCGGAGGAAAGCCTGAGCCGAAAATCCGTTAAGCAATTCCGAAGATATTCATTAGAAGAAGACGCACCACTTCTACGTCGATTTAAGGCCTTCTTCTACTACACATAAATGGACTACTTTTACGCCACTTGTGATGGACACAAAGCAAGTGCTTTGAAGCCCTCACAATAATAATAACACCTCAACATGGCATAGTATATCAACACATTATCACCTAAATATCGCATCAATATAACGACTTAACAACAGTATGTATCCATATATGCATCACAAAGTATCAACATAATTTATATAGTACATAAATATGTTCATTGGTACGAGTCGATTAACATGCAAAACATTAAACTCAAATAAAGTAATGCGTGAGTCGACTGCAGGCAGATCGGCACAATTCTCCTTTTTAGATACGGCCCCCATTGCGAGCTATCACTTCCGACCTTTACGAACACACACTTACTTAAATGTCCCGAGTAGATCTTCCCCCTCTGGGAAGGTAGTAGCGAACCTTAAGGAACCAGTACAGTGAGATACGAGTACAAACAGGCAAACACAAACTAATTATCATTTTTTTAAAGGATCCCAAGAATCAACACTGTAAGTGAAAGTGTAGCCGAAGTGTATATTTATCGACGTTGTCAACAGCTGAGACTTTCTAAGGGCACTTTATGGCGTATTTTGTACTTGGACTTACACCTGCATCCATATAAAGTCCAGCTCACACAACAACTGATGCCAGATGACCATTCCCAACGCCGTAGTAACGTCGATTGCGTGCTTGGACAACAAGCAACAAAATGCTTGGACAACAAAAAACAAAATTTTCTTCAGAGACGATCGGTACGTTATGTGTGAAGCAAAATTGTCGCATTTGGCACTCTGGGAATGCTCAAATAAATGAATAGAGGTCATTGCACACAAAAAATATGCTGTTTGGTTCGCTCTTTGGTCCGAAGATGTGATTGGACCTTACTTCATTGAAAACCATAATGGCGAGACTGTCACTGTAAATTCTGGGTGTTACGGACGTATTATAACTGACTTTTTTTGTCCTGCAGTTGAAGAAAAGGACTTGGACAATACAGGATTTCAACAAGATGATGCCACATGCCACATAATATGAGCGAATATGGTTTTATTGCCTGAGAAATTTCCCGGCCACGTTATCCCTCGTCTTAGCGATGTCAATTGGTCAGAGAGATTGTGTGATTTGACACCGTTGGACGTTTTTTGTGAGGCTACCTGAAGTACCATGTTAATGTGGATAAGCCCTTGAGCACTTGAAAACCAGCTTCAGTCAAGTTTGGCGTGCGACACCGCCCAATATGAGCCAAAAATTGATCGAAAACTACTTCAAATTCCTTTCAGGAAATTCCTTTCCCGACGAACAAAAACCAAACTCTACAAATCGCTCGATAACTTATCATCAGCTGAAAGATTTATGGTAAAATTAGGTTCAGTGATAACCGAAGAAAATCGAAGGATGAGCTGTACGGCATGGTATATGGTGATATGCATTTCAGAGGGTTAATAGACAACAGCTATGCTATCTACATCATGTCCTCCGAATGGATGTAATCACTCCAGCTTTGAAAGCAGTCGATTCAAAACACGCCGCTGGATGCCAGGGAAGGGTGAGACCTTCACTTCGTGTGTAAGGTTTATTGGAGAAATATTTAGCTTTACTTACTACCTCAAATCGCCGACGAACTGTAAAAAGATGAAACGACTGGTGTACTAATGTTCACTCAGCTACAACCGCAAACTGTACTCACTCAAGTCAAGACGAAAATGCTTTTAGAGCGTAGGAAGTAAACAGGCGAGATGTGACCAATTCATGCTGGGGTATACCGCAGCTACAGCTTTTGCGACCACTAGGAACTTTCAGATGAACTGAAGCATTTTAGGTTTAGAACTTCTCTACTTTGGGAAGATTTGGGCTCGACTTGTATTCACTTGGTTTTTCCATTTTGCACAAACGAAAAATGAAATAACTGGCATGCTATGGTGGACTCACCTATTAAATCGCGTATACAGTACCACAGGCGTCTCTAATAAAGGGTGATCCATTTCCAGGTTCCCTACTTTTTTAAGCAAAAGCACAGAAAATTCAAATTTAATAAGAGAAATCCCCACAGGAAAAAGAGTAACGGTGTGATATCACACGCTCTTGGTGTCCAATCGATCGTCCCAAAACGTGAAATTATCTGCTCACCGAAGTGTTTGCTCAATAAGTCCATTGATTGTTGCAATATGTGGGAAGTTACGTCGTCTTGTTGAAGCCAGGTGTTGCGGACATCACGAGCTTCTCTTTCAGGCATCAAATAGTCGGTTACATGGCGCGATTACGGTCGCCATTGACGGTTCTCACCGGCATCATTTTTGAAGAAATATGGACCGATGATTCTACCGGCCCACAACCACACCAAACCATTGTTTTTTCTGGATGAAATGACAGCTCATAAATTTCTGCAGGTTGCTCTTCGTCCCGAATGTGTCAATTTTGCTTGTTTACATACCCATTGAGTCAGAAATGGGCCTCATTGCTAAACAAAATTTGGTTCGCAAATGTCGGACCCTCGTGGAACTTTTCAAGAGCCCATAGAGCGAAGCGATGTCACTTGGGAAGGTCGAGCGGCTTCAATTCTTGCACAAGCTGTATTTTGTACGCTTTCAATTTAGCATTTCGACGTAAAATGCGCCAGGTTGTTCCATGCGTCAGTCCGAGTTGCTGCAAACTGCACCGCATCAACTCTCCACGGTCTTCGTGTACACTCTCAGCTACAGCCGCTATATTTTCTTCACTGCGTGCTGGACGTGGTCTATTCGGTCGAACATAATCCAGCAATGAATGCTGGATCTCAAGATGGGTGATGGTGTTGCGAATAGTACGCTCAGTAGGCCGATTATGTTGACCATAAGTTGAGCGAAGCGCGCGAAACACATTCTTTACAGAACGTGAATTTTAGTAATAAAGTTGAATGATTTTTAAACGTTGTTCAGGCGTAAGTCTTTCTATGATGAAGAAAAACAAAAGACGTGACGTCTTAAAGCGACTCATGCGTGATCTGTCTAAAAAGGGCTATAGAAAAAGGTACATCTACTTGGATTACCCTGTACTTAGAAAGTATTTAAGAATCTTCGAATTATTGCAAGCTTGTTACACACTTGAAATCCGCTTAAAAACAAGAGAAACTGCACTTTCGCTCATTTCAAACAGAGGGTTCAGGGTGAATGCATAATAACAGTTTTTTATGCAATTACTATTAGTAGTTGAGGTGATAATCAATAAAATCATAAAAAATATATATTAAAAAAGGAAAAGAAAGAATCCTTTTCTACCCATACACAACTGTTACTAACCATGACCAGCTGACAAGCAGAGTTATAACTAAACAAGCTTGCCGTTTATCTCAGCAAATAGTATAGTTAATTTATATCACTGATAACCAATATTGGCAGCAACACTATAAGCTCAGAGCGTATTTTACTCGCTTAAAGCTCATAAAACACACACGAAGAATGATATGTTTGCCTATAAAATTTTACTTAAAAATCGAAAATTCTCGGGACTCACACTCGCGTACCCTTGCGAGGTGAATGTAAGGCGGCATATTGCAAAATCGTAAAAAATCAATTTTATTATTTACAGAAATACACAAATAAATGCACATACGACTGCATGTGAATAGTAAAAAAATCTGCACAGATTTGTCGGCAAAAGGGTCGGACGCTAAGGCTTGAGTATCGTGTACTCTGTGCTTGCTGATCATCATCGTCATCGTTAGCTTATTTTATGAGCGGAGAATGCATGATCAAAAGTAAATAAAACGCCATAATGATGTCCACGTTGCAGTGCCAATGAGTTAAGCAATTCATTTTTATGAGCCTGTGGTCATTTATTGCACTTCTAGTTGTTCAACAAAACAGATATACATACGTACATTCATATTGGCAATAATCACAACTACTGCTCACTTCCTCGCTCTCCTCCTAATGGACTGTTGGCAATTTTCGTGGCACATCCATGCATATTTCTATGTATTTATGAATGCAATTGGTATGACTGTATGTATGTATGTATGTATGTTTGTTCGTATTGCACACATCAGCTTTGCTGTGAGGCTATAAAAATCGAATAAATTATGAACTGATTGCTTGCTGAGTGTCAAAATGCCAATTTTATGCCATGATGAAATGGCGCAGAGGGGGACAAGCGGGAAATAATGTGGCAAACTGTATGTGGTGGATTATGTGTCCTTTATTAGTTAATATAATTTTATTTTATTCAGTTATAAATACAATAAAATCGATTGAATGGAAGGAGTGTGAGATCATCAATGTCGAAATGGAAACTGGTTATATGCATATGTACATATATGTACATATGTATGTATTTAACTATCTATACTAACTCAAGGAGGATAGGGGAACTGTTATTTTCGAGTAAACTGAAACGAAATTTCCACAAATCGTTCAGCAGTTCTTCGACGGAATATCTTCTGGGTAGCCAACAAACAAGCGAGCCTTCGGTTGAGAAGACTTCCTACTGATCTCGGTCACTACAAACGCTTTGAGAAAGAAACATAGTTTGAGGAAATACACCCGAAATGTTCCATCTTTTCAGTTTTATAGCCAACTTAGCAAAGCTAACTAGTATTTTTTTCAATTCAACGTCAAACGGAAATTCCAAGGAAAAGCAGGTCCTTCTTTCCCTCTTCTGATTTCAACCAAAAATATGACCTAGCCAGTTTGTCCATTGAATTTTTTTTTATCGCTTTCAAGGTACAGGAGGCTTTTAACAACATTCTGCCTACATTTTTAATAGAAGCTCTTCAAGAAATGGGCCTACTTAGTGAAGCCAGTTCGTAGTGAAGCTTGTAGAGGATCTTATAAAAACAGGATAATTTTAGTCCAGATGCGCAGCGTTTGCACCGCCAGACACACAAGAAGTGTCAAATCAGGAAAAATTTAAATTGTTCTATTTACCAGGAGGTATAAACCAATTTCTTTTAAGCCACCCGTATTACAGGGCATGTAGATCACCCTCTCTACCGAAGTTACGTAATTCGGGATAAACTTAAATAGAAAACTTAACTGGAGCTGTAACAAGACAGAAAGGTCAAGGAAGGTTGTAACTGCAATTTACGCTTGCAAGAGATGTAATCTAATACCGAATATTTTAAATGGTAGTGAGCGGCGCTCGAAGAAATTATTTTCGGGAGAAATCTGGAGAGATTTCAACAGTCTGCACCTATTCTCATAAAAGGAGCTCTACCATCAACTTCCTAAAAACCTTTTTAAACCTTCCTCGATTTCCTTCCTCTAGATCTGAACGGTCAACTACATTCGAGTTGCAATAGAATCAGATGGAATGCTACTCATGAAGCAGGTACGGGTATGGTAATACAAACGTCTTGGACTAGAAATCTGTAGCAATTTTTACAGATGGCTGAAAACTCGATGACAAGGTGAATTGTGGAATGCATTCTTCGGTGACATCAATTAATAGGAGCACAAAACTACGAGACCATTGTAGCCTATCAGAACCCTTTGCAAGCATGGAAGCCGCTGAGTGGCTGCTCAAATCCACGGTAGGAGGACAATCAATCACGACATATTCTGCAGCCAAACTGCTATTAGTCTTCTAGCCATCAAAAGTGGCTATAAAATGTTGAATTGCTCTGAACAAACAATCGAATAAGCTGTGATCTGGGCGACCGGACACATGAACATCCCAGGCTATTACACGGCAGACGAACTAGCGAGAGGGGAAACCCTTCTAACTACAGTAAACCATGCACACGATGACGATGCAGGAGCACCTCTAACCACGGCCATTTAGCGATTTCAAAAGCACAGAGTTGTATTTTGACATCTGTCTAACTTAACTGCCAAACAAAACATGTCTTGTTTTATCTAAAAGTCAGGCATTTATGAAAATGGATCGCTTAACAACCACACGACGCGTTAAAATTGTTGAAACCTACTACAAAAAAATGGTAATTCAAAATGATAAATGAATGTGTCTATTTCTCCACGTTCTCAAGAGCTGAAACTTTCTTATGGCACATTATGGCGGAATTTGCACTTGGATTACACCTACATCCACATAAAGTCCAACTCAAACCACAATTGAAGCCAGCTGACCATTCACAGCGCCGTAGTTACGTCGATTGGGTGCTTGAATAACAAGGAGTGGACTGCGATTTCTCCAACAAACGGCGAGACTGTCATTGCTAGTTCGGAGCGTTATGGTCGTATAAGTTAAAGCTAACTTTTTTCCCGCAACGTTCCCAGGGTAACGGGAATGTCAACCCCTCCGAGTGTATTTCTGACATGAAAAAATCCTGCTATAAAAATGCATCAGCCGTTCGGAGGCGGTTCAGGGTAAACTGTAAGTCCCTTCTGTTTTTGGTAAAAACATCAAGACGCAAAACCACGAATAGGAGTAGGATGATCTCGGCCAAGAATCACTTCAGAGGTCATTAGCGCCAATTATGGCATTAACCGCTTTATAATATATTGAGAGTTTCAGAATGAACCGAGACATTTGAGGATATGGTTACCAGAGAGAACACTTAGAGAGATTAGTGCACATTTCTGTCTTAAAGAGAGTAGTAGAAGTTTTCCGTTAAAATTTCAACGTTCTCCGGAGGGCCGAGCTTAATCCGATATTCTTTCACTCAGTCACGAAGTAGGGTTTCCTGAATGAGAGAAAGCTCAAAGAATAAAACAAATATGTGGTCACTGAGATGAGTTATTTTACTAACTCTCATTAACTCAGAGCTAGAAAGAGAGAGAAAGATAGTATTCGCCGCTCTATCGCTTATAAGAAATAAGCACAGGGTCGTTGTAGTCGTCTGAATATCCGATATATGGAAAATTGGAAAGTTTTAAGAAGATTCAGGTGGAATTCTTAATCTCGGAAGCCATTAATCTTTTCATTGGAACTGTAATGCATTATTTGCCACTCGTGACCTATACATGCATACTCACCGGCCTTTCTGTATATTTTCAAACGTCACATTTGCTTCAACTCTCTATATCTTCCTTTCACTCCTTAGCCACACTGGTATATCAAAACGGTCTTCATCATTGTGTTTTTACCGAAATTTATTAAAATCAAACAAGCAAAGAGACAGACAAATAGCAATGGAAGAAGAAGAAGACGAAGAAGATTTACAGCATGTTCCGGTCAAAGCTTGTCTTGCTGTCGAAATTCATAGTTATTTTTATTTTCATTTTTTTTTTTACTGGAATTGATTTCTTTATTGTTGTTGTTGTTAGATATTTTAATTTTTGTTTCTTTCTGGTGTGCACTTGGCAGCATAACAAGCGGAAGTCAATTTTCAAAATGATGGCAAATAACCGAGTCGAGTTGTCGACTCGAGTGATGAACAAAGGTTGAAAACGAGAAATAACAACAACAACAACAAAAAAGCAATTGCAACAACTAAAACATTCGACATTTACTCGTATTTTACAATAGTTAATTTAAAAATATCGCATGCATGTTCTAAACAAACACACACACACACACACGTACATATGCACGTACACATGTACTCCTACCAAAAGTATTCACTACACTTTACTTTTACCAACTTTGACGTTGACAAGTTGGACTCTGACTGCACTGCGGCTCAGCAGCCCAGTCCATCGTTGTCCATTGGTTGAAGGTTGGTCGGTCTTACTGTCTGCTGCCTTCTACCTACTGCCTGTTGTTCCATCACCCCATGTTTTTCTCTCTTCTCTGATGCATATGTAGCCGAGAGACATCACTAGTCTCAAACCCGCTCCATCGACCTTATGGAAAGCGTCAACTCCTTCGGTTTCAACTCTCTTACACACACAGATCAGTTCACTTTCGTAGTTCGTAGTTCGACAGCTCGACGACTCAGCTCAGCTGCTCTACTCATCTCATCTAAATCGATCTGCTTGCTTGCTTGCTGCCTGTTGTCTTGCCTTGTTTCATCTTGTCGACTGTCTTGCCTCATTCTGTTTGCACAAATATCCTTGCCGTTGCAACTCTACACTTGTCTTCAGCCAAGAGTTTGCTGGCATTTATTTATGTGTACGTAGTTATGTGTGTGTATGTTCGTGTGTGTCTTGCCTTGTTTGTTGAGCTATTCATTTCTTCATTCATCTTCTAGCAAATATACACGTGTGTATGTGTGTGTGCGTGCGTTCTTACTGCAATAATTGTTCTTTACGCCAGCATGTTGTTGTCGACACTCTTCGCCGCTTGCTCGTTAACTCTGTCACATTCGTCAGTCAGTCAGCCTTTGGCAGGTTCACTGCAACAGTTTAGTTTCGTCCTTTTTTTATTTTATTTTATTTTATTTTTCCCCTTCTCAACCGAGTTTTCGTACTCCATTCCTCTGCTCTGCTGCACAACTTTTAGTTTTAGTTATTCGTTATAGGAAATTTAGTATATTATTATTTTCACATTTTCAACTGCATTCACTGTAGAAAATTCATTTCATTGACACGTGTAAAAGTCCGAGAAAGGACCAAGAATATTGAGTTCGTTCGTCCCAGCTGTCCATCCATCTCTATTCATTCGTTTGTAGTTTTATGTTTAGTATCATATGGTTGTTGGTGTTTGTATGTACGAACATATACGAGTAAGTACACACACACCTTCCACTAACTTGGTTGCCTGCATAAATGCTTATTTTATTTTTAGTACTTTTAGATAAATTTAGTTTATTCGGCAAATCACTTGATATTAAAGATCCGTAACTACTTCCTACTCTCCCTCAAATCTCATATGTATGGCACCTGACAATATAAAAAGTCTCAAAAACCCATTTCTGTTACAGTATTGAGGAGAAAAATGTGCATAGACAAGTATATTGTTAAAGAGAGGCGAATGGATATTAGGTTGGGTCGTGAATTCATAAATAGCAAGAGAGAGAGAGAGATCTGACAAAATTGAGAGTTGTTCAGTATCAGTTGTAGCGTTTTGTTCACGAAGCCGCCTACCACTTAGGCATATGAGAAGAACATAAAGTCTGTAAATGGTATACCGAACCTTGCCCATACCCTTCACTTTATTTGCAAGCTCCGTCATCCCCTCTTTTTCTGGTAAACCTCTGTGGATTGGGCCCACATATATTATATAGCCATGAGTAGTTCGCAGCTGCTGGCGTATATCGATCATTCGCCTCAGCAACCATACTCGAAGTTGTATTTTCACCAAATTGGATAAGGAAGGATGTGGTTGGGTCTAGTAGTGAACGAAGACAAGACGAAAAATCTCCTGTCATCAAACAAAGAGTTAGTGTATTCACGTCTTGCCTCCAACGTCACGGTTGACAGTCATAACTTTGAAGTCCGAGGTAATTTCATCTATCTGGGAGGCTGTATCAACACCAATAACAATGCCAAGAGGGTGTTACTTCGAACTGAGCAAGCATTTGAAAAATGATATAAAATTATATCTCAATGGACAAGGATCAAGCTATGCAAGTCGTTTATTATTCATGTTCTACTTTGTAGTGCAGAATCGTGGACGATGACAACATTCGATGAGTCGGCTATGGGAGTCTTCTAGGGCAAGATGTTGAGTAAGATTTATGTTTATCTGCGTACGAGCGGCGGAGAATACCACACTACTACACTATAATATGTTTCAAAATCCATTAAGTAACATATTTTTTTAGCTCTATATATTTAGCCCAGGTATTTCTAAGTCCTCAAAATAAGCGATGGTTTCTATGCTGATCTCTTCATTCGACCCGAGTCTCTTACCGCCCAGCCATTTATTCAGATTTGGAAACAGGAAATAGTCACAGTGGGCTTAATCTGGAGAATAACATATGCAGAATGGGGTAGCAATTTATAAATTTTTTCCATGGTGAGTATACATGTGAGCGTCCGTGCGTTGTCCAAAACTCTGTATCATATTCGCCGGTGATCGTTTTATAATTTTCAAGGTAATCGACGTGAATGATCCCTCGTACATCCCAAAAGACTGTGGACATAATCTTGTTGGTCGACAGATCCACATTTATCCGTAGAAACCTACTGCCTGAATTGTCTTGTGGTCACTGGTGAGTTGTGGTGGATCCATACTTCATCTACGGTAACGAACAGCCCAAGAATTTGTTCGAATTGGTGCTTGAACTTTACCAAATAATCCTTTGAAGTCGCTACATGGTTACATTTATGGTCCCGCCTCAACCACCTCACGTACTTTTATTCTCGGATGGCCCAGTATCATTTGGACCTTTTAGGTGACCTGAACTTTCGGCGTCACTTGTACTGGTACGACCACAAGACGACTAAGTAAATCACGTCTTAACCTTTGAAATTGATGTTGCAGAATCCCCATAGTATTCATCAAGTCTTTTCTTGGTTTCGATGACGATTTAAAAAAAAAAAAAAAAAAAAAAAACTTAGAGCACGAATTTCAATTTTATTCCGTTTTCGTTAAAATTCACGAGGTATTCTGCTTTCAATGATTGTCAAACACAAACTAAATGGCACAGCATTCTATTAATCGATACTAGATAACAGTTGATGGGGACAGTGTTGTATTTACAGTAATTGCGCGGCAAATTCTAAAAGTCACTGGCTTATCAACTACCACCGTACATTCGTTTTACTTAATTTTGGAAAATATAGAAAATTAGTAATACCCCTATAATATTTGTATTTATTACGGTATTTTCTATATGTTTGTGATTATAATAATTGGTGGTGTGCGTCTCGATGTTTTTCTAAAAAATGGAGGGACCTACAATTTATTCTAAACCGCCTCCAGCGGAGAAATTTACTCAGAGGGTTGTAATTCACTGCCGAGCTGCTTCCCACTCGTCCATCATACTCGACATGTGGAAATAAGATTGAGTGGCACCATAGTTGATATATCGAACAGTATCTCTCACTTCCGCTTTTTCCCACCACTAAAGACACTACAGTACTTGCTGCTCTAGAATTTCACTCATCATCTGAGCCCAGCTTCGCATTATTGTATAGCACTACTTCCGAACAAAATACTATGAACATCCAGATAGGCTGTAACATCAACAAAACCGGTCATATGAGCCGACTTGATGAAAACCTAAGACAAAAAAAAAAAAATGCTCAGCAACGTTAGGTGACATTAGACCTTCAGCTGATTAGAAATCCACAATGAATTGGCAAACAAAAATAGTTTTCCGATCATGGGTCTGTTATTAAGTTAGACTCCATATGGAAGGAAATTAATGGAGCTAGCTGCCAAATATTCGTACGAGGCTCTTTAGTTTTGGGAACAAAAAGTCTCATCGAATCAGGTCTGGCGAATATGGTGGCTGCGTCATCATTACTATGTTGTTTTTGCTCAAATAGTCGCGCACAAGCAACGACATGTAAGCAAGAGTATTAAAATGGTGCAAGAGCAAGCAAGGGGAGATTGTTTCGAGCAAATTGGACATAACTTGCAGCTGATACTCTTTATTGACCGCACGACCCTGCGGGAAAAACTGATAATGGCCGACGACGCTTCAATCAAAGAAACCTGTTTGTATGTGTGTCGCGATACTTTTTGAATAAAACTTGTACCATGATGTTGAAGCGATTTAAAAGATAAAATGATAATTTTGGCATCAAAAATTGCCTTCAACTGGCTTGGGCCGACATAATTAGAACAACACTTCTACCAGATTTTTTAAATACTGGTCTGGACTGGGCTAGAACCCATAACCCTCTAGGTAGTTGCTAGCTTCAGAGGACTTTTATGAACTAAATTGTATGTGAGTGGAGCTAATTCACCTCGTTGTAATTTTATTGCAATATTGAATATAAAAATTTAAAAATATCGATGTGTTCGCTATAGACTATAGTCGTCAAACAGACAAACAAAAATAAGATTTTTTTATTGCTTCTCCCATGAAAAGCAAAATAATTTTAAAGGTCTCATATATGCAGGCCAATCCCGAAATGGATAGGGAAACTAATATTGAAAACGAGAAAATTATATTAAACAGTTTGCTAACAACGTTGCTGTCGTACATAGCGAACAGAAATAACAACAAAGAACCAGAACAATGATAACTATGTTAATATCATAATATAAACGTTGGTCTGAAATAAGCGACGTTTACGTCGCGAATGGCAAGTTTGCCGGTCGCCCGTTTCAAAAATCACTAAATCAAGATAATCCAAGACATCTGTATCTTAGCTAAAGGAGACTATCACCGTTCTCGACAAGATGTGGCGTGATGGTCTGGTTCATGAAGCTAAAGAAGAAAAGGTATCTTACTTGTCCAACAATGGATTTACTGTAAAAGTAAATGAATATATAACAGAGGAATATCCCATCACGGCGGGTGTTTCGCAGGATAGAGTTCTTGGGTTATTATTGTCCACCGCAGATGTTCCTATGAGGGGCAAAGTAATCAAGTCAACTTTTGCGGATGATACTGCTATAATAAGTCATCACAAATGTCCCATTATAGCCACGAACATGTTAGAGCTGCACCTTAATCTAATTGAGGAATTGCTCGCTATCAAAATGGCGCATAATACTCAATGAAAATAAGTTCATACACATCATTTTTACTTAAAACATCCTATTGTCAAACTCTACGATGTACCTATCCCACAAGCTAACAAGTCACATATCTTCGCATTCATTTGGATAGACGATTAACTTGGAGGCGATACAATCCGCCAAAAATCTATAGCCGAAACTAAATTTTTTCTCTTTGTATTGGCTTCTACGCAAGAAATCTATGTTAGCCGTGACACAGCTTGCGCAACGAATATTGATATAATACGAAGATTCCAATCTAAATCTCTCAGGGTAATAACGGGCGCAACATGGTATATGCGAAAATATTCATAGAGATCTAACTATGCGCACTAACAAAAAAGATATTTTAATCAACAAGTGAATATGAGAGATTTATCAGGCCTGTAAAGAGCAACGTCGAGCTAACAACCCATACCTGCTAATAAGCAATTATATGTTAATTTCAATTTTTAAGATTTTATCACTTATAGTGAGGTTTCCAACGTAGAAGCAGATTCAGTAAGTAAATGCAAATGGTAAAAAAATGGATTCAGATTTCTTTCATACAAAGGTAAGATTTTTCTGAAAAAAAAAACGGAAGCCTCTTATGGTGAGAAACTAATCATACACTCGTATGTTATATGACCTTATTTTTGCTACTATTTTCCCCCGCACCACTGTACAATCCTTCCGCCTATGTACTTTATTTTAGTGTCAGTCAAGCTGTCCTTTACATGTCTTTGGTTTAAAGAAGGACATATATATGTATGTATGTTATTATACTACGGCAATAACTCCAGCATGTATTTAGGTATGTTTGATTATGCGTATGCTTTCGTAAATAAATATATTTTGCTAAGAAAAATTTATCTTTTGCAATTATTAAGGTCGAAGTATGTGACAATTGCACAGAAATTTATAGTACAACTATATTTTCCCCATATCATTTGATGACCGGCTGCATGTAAATTGAAGTGCTATGGCTGTTGTTGTATATTCATTCCTGAACATTCGAAGAAACTTATTGACAGTGAAATTTGTGTGTAGTAATTGCTTTGATATTTATAATGCCAGGAAATAATCAAGGAGGGAAATAAATGAAAAAATAAAAATTTGTGCTCCTAGGCATTTTTCTCTCCGTTTTTTTTTAATTTTCGGTTTTGAAAGATTACTGCACAGGAATATTTCTCAAAATGAAAATTATAAATATTCTGGAAAATGTCATTTTAATAAATTGCATTACTTATATTTTATTTTATTGATATAACCTTCAACTTACGGTTAAACTAATTACTCGTCAGTATTATTGATTGTGAAATGGAAAATCTGAACTTTTGCATAGTATTTATGGAATCATTGAAGTTGAAATGTATGTATGTATGTCTGTGAAAATTCATATTTCATCGTAATGGCTATTGCATCATACTTTAGTTTTAGCTAATTGCTTTGGCTTATCTGTCGCAAACTGTTGTTGACAGCCTCACTAATAGCGACATTGATTTGTTTATATAAATTATGCCATTCGTAATAAATATTACATCTGATTTTTATCATAAAGGGTGTTTTTTATAGAGGTATAGAACTTTAAGTTGGCATTACTTTTCAAGATGGTGACCGATTTAACAGCTGTCAAGTGATTTATTCCCGGTTTGGTTTGGCAATTCATCATAGACTCACGCCTGAACAAAGCTTGCAAATAGTGCAATTTTATTTCGAAAATAATGGTTCTGTGCGGAAAACGTATCGCGCATTACGTCCATTTTAGCGATGTTTAGCGATGAAGCGCACTTCTGGTTGAATGGCTACGTCAACAAACAAAACTGCCGCATTTGGAGTGAAGATAATCCTCAAGTGTATGTTGAAACACCGTTACATCCAGAAAAACTGACTGTTTGGTGCGCTTTATGGGCTGGTGGAATCATTGGTCCGTACTTTTTCAAAAACGATGGTGGCCAGAACTTTACAGTCAATGGTGATCGGTATAGAGCCATGATTACTAACTTTTTCATTACTGAATTGAATAAACATGATCTCCTGGACGATGTGGTTTCAACAAGATGGCGCAACATGTCACACAGCTCGTGTTATTGCCGATATACGGCCACAAATGTTGGAAAAAGTCATCAAAAATTGGACGTCCAGATTGGACTACATCCGCGCCAGCCGTAGCGGTCATATGCCAGAAATCATATTTAAAATGTAATGCCACAAGATTATCTTTCGGATAAATAAAATTCATGTCAATCGAATAATCCATCGTTGTTTTATTGCAACTTAAAGTTCTTTACCTCTATAAAAATACCCTTTATATATTTGTACATATGTATGTGTATCTAAAAATAAATTAAATTAAGTTAGAGAAATCAAAATAAAAAATTAAAATAAAATAAAATAAAATAAATAAAAATAACATAAAATAAAAAATATATAAATTTAAATGAAATAAATAAAATAAAATTAATTTAATTAAATTAAATAAAGTAAAATAAAATAAAATAAAATAAAATAAAATTAATTAATTAATTAAATCAAATAAATGATAAAAATGACGGCATTGCAGAGATAATTCAGTATTTATTTAGAGATAAACTACAAGTTGATATTCACTCCACGAGGTTTTATTCCAGAAGAAAGTTTAATGTTACAAAAAAAAAAAATAAAAGAATAAAGTAAAGACTTACTTGCATGTAAATGACAGTATGTAAAGAATATGACATGCATAGTGTTATTAAAACGAATATCTTCAACACGCCTCTCAATATGCACGTCATTAGGTAGACAAGCCGAGTGCGATAATACATCTCTCGTGATTTGCTCGCGCCAATGGTTTCATCATCAGATCTGCAATTATCTCCTGACTAGGTACGTACGTGCTTCAATGAAATTAACGCTGCGCTAATGTACTCTCTCACAAAGTGATGTTTGATATCAGTATGCTTGGTACGCGCGTGAAAAACGGGATGATTAGCCAAACACTGCGCAACTCTGTTGTCCATATAAATTGTTATATGGGCGAGTTTTGTGGGACCAATCTCATTTAAGAGACTACGTAAATACACTGATTCGCTGATTCTGCGGAACTCACATATTCAGGTTCTGTAGACGAAAGAGCGACTGTGCGTTGTTTTTGTATTTTTAAGCTTATCACAGCACTGCTGAGCAAGAAAGCGTAGCCTGTGTAGGAAGGACGATCAGTTGTGCAACCTCCCCAATCAGTATATCAGCGTACCCTCTTAGCGGTAAATCTGATTTTCGGTACTGCAAGCCGATATTGACAGTACCGGCAAGATACCTTAAAACAAGTTTGGCAGCATACCAATGACATTTCGATGGATTTGTGACAAACTGCGTATTTGCTATACCTGGCCTTGCTGCTGTGGCTCCAATTAATTCCCGGTAGGGACATATTTCATCAATTACATTATTCTCATCAAAATTTATTTTTAACTCAGATGGCGTAGGTACCGGGTTACACTGACTCATTCCGAATTTCTTTAACAACGCTTGTATGTATCCACTTTGGCTTAAAGTAATCATACCATCCATTTGATGAATCTCTAGTCCAAGACAATAATTTGCTTTACCAAGCCCTTAATATTAAAATATTTCAAAAGTTGTTGTTTTAAGTTTTTAATAACTTTCACCTCATGTGACGCAATAAGTAGATCATCTACATATACAAGCAGTAAAACTAAATTTTTCTCAAAATATCCATGAAAAAAACATGATTCATTTTCAGTGGGCTCTAACCTCATACTTGTACGCTTCGACTTAAGTTTGGCATACCACTGCCGACCAACTTGCTTGAGGCCATACAAGGCTCTCTTAAGTCGAAAAGCGTTAACACCTTCGTCTATTTCTTTCATCATTTTTGATGCTTTACTACCCACGTCACTATTTTTTTTTTTTTATCAAATTTCATTGCTATTCGTTGTAAAATATCATACAGCATATCTGGTACTCTTATGAACACCTATTCGCTCAACGTTCCATTTAGATATGCGCTTACGACATCAAACTGCCATATAGTGAGATTAAAATGAACCGACAGCGCAAGTAACAACCGAATCGATTCTAAACGTGCTACTGGAGCATACGTGTCAGTATATTTTATACCATATTTTTGACCGCACCCTTTTACTACAAGACGTGCTTTGCGTCGCTCAATATTACCGTCGGACCTATACTTTTCGCCTAGCATGGTTGCCGGTTGGGTTTGCGGCCCACCACATAAAAAACTACTCCAAGGAAGGACCATTCGAAAAACCCATAGTTCAGGGGTTCCATTTTTGATTATGACCCCTGCAAACGGCTTAGGGTTCACGATTTGAGAGCGTTGAGCTAAACTGTGCGGTTATTTAATTTGGAAGTTGCCCCTGCACAGATGGTTGATGTGTTCGTGGCACTAAAGGCTGACAACCCGCCGTCCAAGTAGTGCGATGAGCGGAGGAAGTACATAAAAAGGTGAGTTCTTGTGCAATCTACTAAACCGGCCATATAAAGGATAGCAAGATTGGTGTTCGATTTGTGGAGTGAGAGTGACTCCGTCGTCGAGTCTTGGTAATTATCCTTAGCCAAAAACCATGCCCAATCAAAGTTCTTCAACATATCGCTGATTTGTGCTTTGCTCTCTGCTATGAACGTTGTATCCGACCCGATTTCAAATCGTGCTTTGCTCAGACTGGACAAAGAAGATGTCTTCGTCGCAGCAGTCAGAAAATTCAGCTTCCTTGAAAAAAAAAACATTCCCAAACAGATTGAGGTTGTAGTACCAGATTCTAGCAAAAGAAAAGTTATCAATCCACATGGCTGAAAACTGCGCAACCAAATAGATGTTGTTGTGCTGTATTGAAGACCTATCTCAAATTTTCGGCATGTGCCTACTCTCCGAGGACGTTAAATCTGCACGGATCACTATCTTGTAGCAGCGAGGATATTCACCAACCTCAGCCTGTGCAACCTGATCCTGTGCAGCAAAGATCGCCCGTTAACAAACACAAGGAAGATTCGACGTCGAAAAGCTGCAATAATAGCTTGACTTGTACTCCTGTTATCTGAGAGCACTTTAGCAAATCAGTATTCGGGAACTGTTGAAAGCGAAACTGTTAGTATTCGACAATTTTGTAAGAAGAGCGATACGAAGAGATACGAAGAGGTACGATTTGGAATGTCGAACTGCAGTGAGGAGAAACAGACGTTGTGATCGACCACAACACGTGCGGGTTGGGATAAATATAGAGAAAAAAAGGGAATCGAGCCGAATTCGCCGACAAAAAAACAACCAAAGAGTCCGAAATACGTGAGCATGATGAGCTTCAGAAGCTGGCCGACAAGAGAAATGATCGAAATTTCTATGCACATATGCGGCAGTTTACAGAAGGGTTTAGACGCTGTTCAGGAAATATGGATGCAACGCTTCTCCAACTTGCTGAATAGTGAATCCAAATCTCCAATAGATGGTGATGGAAAAGACGTTCCACTGCATATATTCTTCTATAAAAGTATACTACTACTGGCGTAACCCGATGGTAGTAATACAATTGACCTCAACAACCGCGCTGTTAGTTATGCTCTCTCCAAACTGGGCCAAAAAGCGAAGCTTATGGGTCTAGTTTCGAACCAGGACCAGTCGAAATATCTCTTGTCCTCAAACAAGCAGTTAGCGCACCCACGGCTCGGCTTCTTTCTCACTGCTGACACTGATAATATTTAGGTGATAGATAATTTAGAGAGTATTATGGTCCTTTGCGCTACGAGAGTGGCGATTACCGAAAACTATGGAAGAATGAGCTATACGTGATATACGGCGACATTTAAATAATTAGTTGAGGGAATTAATGTGCAGATCATGTCGTCCGAATGGATGCAGCACTTTCAGATTTGAAGGTGTACGATGCAATACTCGCTGCTGGAAGTTGAGGAAAAGGAAGAGTCCAACCTCTTTTGAAGGATCGATAAATCTTGCTTCTCGATCGGCCTCGCTTTGTGCTTGCTGGGAATACAATGTATTTGAAAATACCCAAAAAACAATATATGAAGAATTTTGAGCTTTTTGAGCTTTTTGCTGTCATTTTAGGCATTTGAAATTTCAAATGATTGCATTTTTAGTGTGAACAACTTCAAAACCAAATTCAAAACGCCACTTAATCATTATCATTCAAAATTAATTTTATGCGACAATGTAACGCGTTGTAGGCAGGCAAGCAGGTGTCGCTGCTTGCACAAAAATATATATAGCGGTGAATAACACTGGTTGGAAACTTACGGTGAGTTAAGGCGTGAATTGGTATACATAGTATGTATATAGCCTTATGTGTCCATCAATTCGACTACTTCAAAATCACTCCACTACAATTATATGCCAATTTCAATACAATAACAGTTTATTTTATTCAATAAGTGTTTTTGAAGCCTCGCTTGGTTTGTTAGGCCAGCCAAAAAGGCGGACAGTAGACTGTACATACTAGTCAGCCAGTCAATCGAACAGTAATTATGGGCAATAGCAAATGTATATTTATATGTGTGTTTAAGTGTTTGTATAGAGCTGTGACCATCGCTATTATGTGTATTTCTGTTTGTATTTCGTAGGTAGATGTTGACTTATGATCCCATTTTTCTGTTGAACACAATTATTTGCAAAATATTTAATTACTTATTTTCCAAATGATTGGTCAAGTGCTATAAGCGCAAATAAATATTTGCTTGTGTGCATATTTGTAAAAATAAATACCAAATTGAAATGCATTAAGATACAATTGACATCTGGAAATAAGTACATGGTCAACTCTCAATCTCATACTCAATAATTCGCCATTTATTCTCAAATAATTAACGTTAACGTCATTATCAAAGTGTATTGACGTCAAATTATTTATGTCAAAATCAAAGTCTTGACAGTTTTTTTTCAATTAAATCTTCACTATTAATTTGCTTTAGTGAAATGCTTCAATTATCAAAATAATTAGTGAAAACAATATAGTGAAGTTGATGAACAGCTTTGAGTGATTACTGCTCAGAAAGAACTTTTCTTTATAATAATAGAATTAAGCTCTCCGAAATATTTAAGCAGCAGCTGACTTATTTTTTTAAATCAAAAATAAGCGTTGTTTTGCACCCGATCTGCAAAACAACGCCCAGCTGATTTATTTTCGACTGGCTTATAATTTTTGGCATTTACTTTACAACACCGGTGATAGCTGTTGAAAAGGGTTGTTGGTGAAATATTTAAGCGAAAAGCAACACAAAATGAGTTATTCCGAAGAATCCTTGGTAGATATATATACAAATTCATCCCTTTTGCGATTTCCAAAATAAACATAAATAAAATGGATTTTAAATAACTTTTTTTTCATGAAATTCTTTTTTTATTATAAAGTTTGAAAATGGGCATTATGTGTGAAATGACCGCCTCGTGAATTTTTTCAAACTTCGATCCGTTTGAAGTTATTTTCGACCATTTTTTGCCACATAATGGGTGGTATCTCAGCTATAATTTGACGATGTTGGTTTTCAAGTTCTCAAGAGTTAAAGTTTTATCGGCATACACACGGTCTTTCGCGTAGAGTCACAAAAAAGACCAATGGTATCAAATCGCACGTTCTCGGTGGCCAATTGCCATCGCCAAGACGAGAGATTACATGGTCATGAAATTTCTCTTGCAATAAAACTATATCCGCTAGTGTTGTCTGGCATGTGGCATCATCTCGTGGGAACCACATATTGTCCATGTCGTGTTCTTCAATTGTAGGCCAAAAAAAAGTACGTTATCATACGACCATAACGCTCCGAATTGACAGGGACAGACTCGCCGTTATCGTTCCCAACGAAGTAAGGTTAATCACACCTCCGATCCAAAGTGCAAACTAGAGAGTTGTTTTTTTTTTTTTTTTTTTTTGGGGTAACCAATGAAATGGGTAGTCAATGAAAATTATTCCATGCGCCTCCTAAAATACAGACAGCATAACCTTGCCAGTCGACGGTTGCATTTTTCCACGCTTTGGAGCTTATGATATGATGTACACGTTCAGTTGATAACTTTCGAGTGCCTGCTATTGCGTTCAGGGTCCGCAAAATCGTCATGTAGCCAAGTTTTTTCCCTTTCTTGTATCTTTTTCCTTCAAACAGCAATATTTAATCATCACGCGAAAGTCCTTTTTATACATTTTTTCCACAATATCAAAAGTTGCTTCAACCAAATTTCTATGATTAACAAATTAATGATCCGACAGCTGTCAAATTTATACAGGCGTCTTTAGAAAGGTTGGCTATGTTACTTCACACAATATGTAGATCTGTAGGCACTGCATCACACAACAAGCATCACGCTAATAGACGGGTTATCCGTTCTGGATAAACGCCTAAATAAATAGCAGGAAAATTCGTGTCAAATAGGGGCTAGACGTGATAACGCGGGAGGTGCCTAGAGGCACACCATAAAGAAGGGTACTATCACTTCTTTGGGTTTTCTAGCTTAAGAAGCTAGAAAAGGGACTGACATGCCTAGGGTTTATACAGATGGCATTTCGATTATCATAAGTGGTAACTTCTTACTAACTATTAGCTCCCTTGTGAATCAGGCACTGAGAACCACAACTAATTGGGCTTACTCAGTGAGACTCAGTGTAAACCCTGATAAAACGGATCTTGCACTATTTACAAGGGTATAAATTGGAACAAACCAAAGCTTGGCGAGACTACTTCGCAGTCGAAACTAAGTATCTAGGACAACAAGCTGTTGTGGAGGCAGAATGTGGAGGAGCGACTAAATAAGACCTTACACACATGTAAAAGGATGTTGGACTGCACTTGGGGCTTGCCGCTGTCCCTTTCACATTAGATCTTCGTAGCAGATTCTGAGGTGATGTAGTATGATGGAAAGCTACAGAAAAAAGTAATGGAAAGGCTTTAGTCCTCGGAATATAAATGATCAGCATTGCCGAAGCACTTAAAACAACATCTGTTGCGCTTCATACGATTTTGAATATACCATCAGCAAATCTAGCAGCTAAAAACAGTGCATTCATAACTGCAATGAGCTTACTTGCCTCAAACCAGTTAAATGGGCACAGCAGTATAGTGTTGTCTCTGAAAAGACGAATAGACTGCATTGATCCGCGCTTGACTTACGAGAAACATCTGACGGCTGCAATACAGGCAGATGGGTGGAGTAAAGAAATTAGTTTTGATGGCAGAACTCTTCATATCTTTACAGAGGGTTCTAAAATGAACGCGGGAGTGAGGTCTGCAGTTTGTTGGATCCAACAAGAAATAAAGCGTTCATTCAAACTACCTAACCACTGCAGTATATTTCAATCCGAGATATTTGCAATAAAAATCGCGGCAGAGATACTGCAAGGAGTAGACCCTCACAGGATGAAAATACATGTCTACGTAAACAATCAAGTGAAGGGCTTTACTTTCATGCATGGTTGAACTTTGCAAAGAGCCAATTAAAAGAGAAAAAGAAAATTCACATTTGCTGGGCACCAGGGCAAAGGGCAGTAATAAAGCTGACGAATTCGTTAAGTACTCTCGAAAGAGGAAATAGCCTTGGAATTACCAGCCTCATGAATGGAAGTAAAACACACACAATAAATACTTTTGTATCTTCAGACGAAAGTCTTTGGAAACGAGCAAAAAGTTCTAATATAGCGAAAATTATATACAAAGTAAACGACAAAACCCACAAGATTTCTACTAGCGACAAAGAGGTCAGTGCCCAGTTTGGTAGTGGGATAGTCTCTTGGCTTTGCATACCCTCAAATTAGGTCTGGTTGAAGACAACAAATGCAGGGAATGCATGGAAGGAGTAGGAACAGTACAGCACTTAATGTGTGAGTGACCAGCAGACAGAGGATGATCTCACTTGACGAAATTAATTGCAGAACCTCCAGTCCGCAGCGGTTAAATGTCCGAAACGCCTGCTTAAATTTGCTACAAGATCAGTAATTTTCTTCAAACTACAGACACAGTGAAGTACATAGCCTAGGTCGCGTGTAGTGCATCTGGTAGCAGTATGGATTTATCGTCGTCTCTGAGAGGATCGCTAAAGAGGCAAGAAGTTACACATAAGTTAACAACAAGAAAAATTTAAATAGTTTATATGATACATATATTTTCCGCACCTCCTTACAAAAATCCCCAATGTATGTCCCCATATAATTATATATCAATTTCCCAAGTTAAGCTCTCCTTTCACCGCTCCTAAATGAAAGAATACAAAAAAACGACGAAGAACAAATTCCATGGGTTGAGCGCGCGTCCAACAATGTTAACAGCACTAAGGTGGGTTGGACTAAATTAGCAAACACAATAACGATAAAGATACATATGTATCTAACTACATACAAATAAGTATATGTATATACCCTGCAGGGAAAAACACTAGTCGTTAACTAGAATCCCACTAGTTAGCTCTTTTGCACCAACTAGTTCGTCTTCCAAATATTTACCATGTAAACGACTGGTATTTTTACCACACCGATATCCTAGGGAGTGCCATATGAAGGACGATCCAAGTAGAGCTACTTTATTCAATAGCCTTTTTTGATAGACCAAGCGTGAGTCGTGTCAAGCTGTCATGTTATTTTTGTTCAGTATTGTTTAGCATTTCATAATGGAAAGACTTACGCCTGAACAACGTTTACAAATCATTTAACTTTATTACGAAAATTCACGTTCAGTAAAGAATGTGTTTCGCGCACTTGCTCAACTTATAGTCAACATAATCGGCCTACTGAGTGTACTATTCGCAACACCATCACCCATCTTGAGACCCAGCATTCATTACTGGATAATATTCGACCGAATAGACCACGTCCAGCAGGCAGTGAATAAAATATACCAGCCGTAGCTGAGAGTGTACACGAAGAGCGTGGAGAGTCGATTCGGCGCCGTTCGCAGCAACTCGGACTGACGTAAAGAACAACTTGGCGCATTTTACGTACAGATTTTAAATTGAAAGCGTACAAAATAGGCTCTTGAAGAGTTCCAAGAAGATACGACGCTTTCTAGCCAAATTTTGTTCAGCGCCCATTTCAGACTCAATGAATATGTAAACAAGCAAAATTGAAGCATTTGAGACGAAGAGCAACCTGAGGAGATTCAAGAGCTGTCATTTTACCTAGAAAAAGAACGGTTTGGTGTGGTTTGTGGGCCGGTGGGATCATCTGTCCATATTTCATCAGAAATGATGCCGGTGAGAACGTAACCGTCAATGGTGACCGTTATCGCGCCATGATAACCTACTGTTTGATGCCTGAAATTGAAGCTCATGATCTCCGCGGCATTTCATTTGGTTTCAAAAAGACGGCGGTGCTTCCCGCACATCGCATCAATCAATGGATTTATTGACAGAACAATTCAGTGAGCAGATAATTTCACGTTTTGGGCCGGTCGATTGGCCACCAAGATCGTGTGATATCACGCCGTTAGACTTTTTCCTAAAAGAATATGTAAAGTTTAAAGTCTATGCGGACAATCCTGCTTCGATTCAGGACTTGGAGCGAAAAATTTCGCATATGTAATTCGCTAGTTACCAGTCGAAATTCTCGAACGAGTCATCGAAAATTGGACTCAACAGATGGACTGTTTGAGATGTAGCCGCGGCCAACATTGGAAATAGGTAATAGTCAAAGAATAAATGACAAAGAATGTTCTTTCGAATGATAATAACCATGCCCATTTAAATTTGATTTTACTGTGTTTTGTTTTCTTTAAAAAAGTAAGGAACCTTGAAATGGATCACCCTTTATAAGAATGTGTTGAATTTTTAATTCACCAAAAATTAAATTGAAACCCTTCGGCTATCTTGACGCTGTGAAGAGGGACGACATAATGCACTCTTCAACAGAGCTCATTAGGAAATGAAACTCAGCGGTGGCGTACTAAAAATAACAACAAAATACGAATGGTGTGGTGAATAAAAGTTTATTTTCCCCTTTACTGGTGGGGATTTTCATACTAGTATTCAACTAGAATTTTTTCAAACTAGTATACGTTTTCGCTGCAGGGTATTTTAAAATGTGCATATGTATGCTGGGCAATTTCGCCAACATGTGGCAAGCTAAATATTCACCTCGTTGGAATTGTCATATATAACAAGTATATGTATGTATGTATGTATGTATGTATGCGAATGAAGAAACACAACTAAATATGCAGCATACGTCGCTAACTCTTTTTCCACTTACAAGCTTACAAATCTTTCTCAGCTTATTTAGTGCTTTGTTGGAAGTACTATCCCCCAACTGTCATAGAATCAGCATCTTATTTTTCGTTTTAGTTAAAGCCGCTGTAATGATGTGCAAGTGATTTACAAAAGCTGCAACAACAACAACAAAAACAATACATGTCAACAAACCATCTTCCAGCTGGCCTACTTACATACATATATATTTCTTCTGCTTACTTGTCAGCTTGCAACATCAATGACGTACGTCCAAGCTGCTTGTACTCGGAAGAGTGTGTGTAGTGAATAAGCGAGAGAGAGAGAGAGAAAGATAGAAGAAGAGAGCTAGAGGAAAGAGGAATGCTTAGAGCATGCAGTACCGCCTGCTAAAGTTTTAAAACGTCAATCAATTGTCCGAGATGTCAGCGTAGTCTGACAACTTTTAAATTAACTGACTGACTCACTGACGACGATGGCGAAGACGTAGACGGCGACGCAATCAGGGACGAAGACGATTAACGATTTATGACCAAGGCGATTGGACGTATGGTTCGGCGTGCAGGCGGTCGTTTGGGGTTTCGACTTTATGGTTTGAGGTTGGGAAAATGCATACGAGTCTACTGCAAACTTGAAGATTTATTGTATTTTAGATGTGACTCAATACATATTATTATTTTGTCCTTGTTGTTGTTGTTGTACTGCTATAAACGTTGTTTATTAGATTGGCTAATGAATGGAGATTGTTTGTGTGTACCATTGACGCCATTTTTGCTGCAACGACATCATTTCAGCGTACAACTTGGTCAATGCAATGGCAATTGTCTTAAAGAACTGAATGCTTATACATTTTTACATACTTTATATATATGTACTTAACTAAAATAACTTGCTGGCCACTCCACTTACCTTGTTTCGCGTCTCAGCGTCATTGCAATGGGCGTGGTTGTTGTATCGAGTACATGATATTGCAATTTCAACATATCCCTGCTATGAATTCACAATTTGTTTTCCCTCTAAATGAGCTGTAAAGAGAGCATTGATATTTTTTCTTAAAAAACTTCGTTGTCCTCTGGGGAGAGTGTGGGAAATTGTACGTGTCGTTATTTGTAATTAATTTTATTATTTTGTGGCAAGTTAAGTATGACTTAATTGAATGTCAGCGTAATGGCATTAGTATGTGTTAGCGGCTTTTTTATTTTATATATTTTATAACGGTAACATTATAAAATTATATGACTGCCTTATGGGAGTATACTTATATTTTGTTCCTTCTCTCCGAATATAATCAAATTTTCCAACCACTCACAAAAGGCAAAATAATTTCAATGCTGTAAACACATGTGATTCAGCTCAACCAGTGTGTACAGGGTGTCACTATTTTGGACGAAAATATTTGTATAAAAATAAAAATGGAAAATGCTGCATGACCTACATCCTCTGAGAATGCACGCTCGTCATCGTGGTCTAGCCAGTCCTGTACTGATGAGGGACACGTGGAATCTACTCTAGCTCCAGCCCTATACTATGCGTCGCACAGTGTTGTATTTCTGGAAGCGACCAAGAATTGCCCTCCCTCCACCAATCCACGATGTAACGCGAACCGTACACATAGTCCTTAGTATAACGTGGCCTTCCTGCTGCCGCGTCGCCTTAGGGAGTAACAATGATCTTACTATGCCAATGGGCGCTACTGCGTTGGACTTATGGGATTCCTCATACACTGTATAGACTTTTGGGTCCTCCTCGACGGATGGTGAGGTGGTCGTACAAGTAAGTTGGACACAAACCAAAGGAGGTCTCCTATTAAGTTCCCCAAGGGAATGAGAACAGATAACTCCGAGTCCGACTTTGATAACATAGCCTCGGTAAGCTGCACGAGGGAGAGGTATTTTTTAGCCAGCCTTTGAAAAAAGACTAAGGTAATTGTTGACAGGAAAGCAAGAAAGCTCTATCACAATACAAGGTGGTACTGGGTATAATCTAGAAACTCGGTGAGTTAGTCAACCACAATTTCCATGAGAGAGAGAGTGATAGCGGTCAACTCATAAGACCCATGTAAAATTGAGGAAAAATCCGCTAGGATTAAATTCAGCCCTCGGAAAAACCGCGAAAGAAGTCAGCAAATCAAAAGGGAGGCTCTACAGGCGGCCATAAGCTTGATAAGATCATAAGCAGTGATAAGCGGCCACAGGCTTGATAAGATATAAGCAGAGCAAAGTGACTAGGCAACTCCTGGTTGGGCAAAATCAACCATCATAGGTAGATGACCAGCGAAAGATGGAAATCTGTAAAGAAAAAGCTGATAAACCTCATGATTGTGTGAAGTACCGAACAAACCCATGACGTCCTTTGATGACGGGGGTCGGCTTAGAGCGTTAAAGCTGATCAAATGCAACGACTCAGTGAAGCTAGATTGGATGAAGGTACTGATTCCAATATTTGTAAGGCAAGATGAAATGCCCAACTGGATGTGGTGGATAAAGGCTTGATCCGTACGATCCCGAAAGCTAGGGTATGGTTTATGAGTGTGCTGAAGTCGGAAAGCGCTCTGCAACTTTTTTTTAGAGAAGTTGTGTATACCTGAACCCTAATACAAAAACTCGGCATTAGAAGGTAATTCACTTAACTTAGTCAACGGAGGCGGGATAAAACTATAAATAATTGGCGCTTTGTAACCGCTGAAGCGATTTTCGGTCGAGCTCCTCCTCCTTTTTCCAACGAATGGAGGAACCTACTATTTATTCTACGCCCCCTCCGAACGAATTTTTATGAGGAGCTTTTATTCCATGTCTTATTAAAATTCGGAGGGCTGGACATTCCCAGCCGAGGTGCAAGCACAATAAGAAAAATTAATTATCTATAATTTTGGATGTTGTGCGGACCTCTAACCATTCGGCCATGTCGGCGAAAAAGTTGTATCCTCCAAATCAATGACGACGTAGAATACCTGTTGTATTCAGAGCATAGCAAAATGTCGTCGGGTAAAGGGGGTTCTAAAGAAAAACAAAGGACAACAACGCGAAAACGTAAGATCTCCACGTCCATCAGAAGTCGACAAGAGTCCAGGCCTGGTCATGACTGGTCAGAAAATAGCAGAGGAAGCTACAAATGATAGTTTTACCGTAATTTCAGAGGGGAAGGCAGGCGACACAAGGCCTAAAAATGCAGAATGTTCTCTAAATGAATCTGCAGCTCAAAGTGAACTTCTCACTCTACAATAGTACTAGTACAATAGTACTTACCAGCGTAGGACAGCGTTAGATCTCAATCTGCACCTACCATCAACTTAATAGAGACGAAAGTGGAACCTACTCGGAGAAGAGCCACGGATTTTAGCGAAATGGGGTATACTCTGAGCTGGCTAATCAATTAGATCAGTCAAAGAAAGCACTAACCTATCAACCACTTCTGCTAAGGGTAATTTTAACATACTCAAATGGTAGAATGCTGTAATAATTAGTTCCAAGGAAAACGATTACTTTTCCACAGCTCGGCACATAAGAAGTGAGTGGTAGCTCATTTCTCCCCGGCGGATCTAGTATTGTAGAGAACCATCCTCGATTCTCCGACTCGAAGTGTAGCGCGGAAACTGAGACATATACTAATGGTCCGAGGTATCAATTTTCTCTAGCATTGGCGTTCGACTAGAAATGAGCAATTGGAAATGATTAAGAGGGAGTTTCTGCAGTAAAATATCAACAGCCCTTGGTTATGGAAATCGTGGATTTATTTATGGTAATGGTAATTGATGTCCAAGTATTTGGTGACCCTATGCCATATTGGGCTTCCCTATTTTCCTATTTGAGTCCATCACAAACGGAATCCCTGGGAACTGCAAGGCTGATGAGTTTATGCGATCGTCATCGCTTTCGCGAGTTCCACAGAAAGACTTAAGGAGAAGCTCCTGTGTACACTAAAAGTTTATCATTGTAGATGCCTAACTCGGGTTGTCTTCGCGTAAGGAAACTGGAAAGTTGAGGCAGGCGGCAGATAGCGTTTTGAGGTTTCAATTTTCGGCTATCGTGGAGTTCCAACTCGCGACTTATCTAAACACTTGGACTTTTGGAACGTTTCAAGCGTGGTCATGTTAGTGCGTTCAAGAACCATTTCATAAGAGTCAACTAATAATGATCTCAACCCACCTGAAATCATTTAAATTGGGAACACCCTGTTTATCTTCTAAAGCTAACTGTATGAGCAGGGTTCTAAGGTGTACAGTCTGTGACAGCAACACTGATAAAGGCGCTGAAAATTTAGTGATTTCCCCACTGGTCAGCAAGTGTCGAAGATTGTTGTACCAGTTTTTTCCCCACTTTTCGTTGTTTTTATTGTTTTCACATGCGAGGACACGCAAGTAAATGTAAATATTAAAAAATTGAAAAATTAAAAAACAACAACAAAAATTTATGAAACAACACAAGCGAAAGCAAGTGAGATAAAACAACAAACAAACAACAACAACAAAGATGCAAAATTACAACAAAAAGTGCCAACGACAACAAATTATGTTAATATGAATAGCGAGTGAGATGAGCAAAATAGGAAACAAAAAGCAACATAACACAGTGACCCGACCCGCATCACTACCACCACAACCCATCACGCTTGCCACCGCCGCTACTCACAATTTTTCACTTACTTGACTTATAAAGTTGTCCTTAGCGCTGGGCCCCCCCTAAAAACATGAATACTCACAGAGCAGCGTAAGTGTACCCAGTTGATATGGCCGTATGCTTAATAAGCGCGGACACAGCGCTAGACATAGTAAATAAGTGGACGCTGGGTGAAGCGCCGAGATGGTGCGTGCAAACAAAACGAGGGTGGCAGAGAAAGTGTTTTTTTTTTTTACTACAATGGAGAGCGATACGGGACGATGTAATAAGTGCGAGGCGAGAGCTTTTGAAGAAATAATATGAGATAGGACAATGTAAGCAGCGCCAAGCAGAGATGCAAAACACAGACAAACAGCTGAAGGGTAGCTCTGTGTGTATTTGGCGGCGTGGGTATTTGGTTTGCGTCGAGGTTGACAAAGTGCGACAAAAACGTGTTTTTAATTTCTCACTTTTTTAATTGTTTTTTTTTTTTTGGCTTTGCTTTTAATATTATGTTCATTTTTTGTGTTGTTTTTGCAACATTTTATAACAATTTTTATTTTCTGATGTTGATGATGTTGACGGCATTGACCGAATAGCGACAGTGAAGATGGTCGTATCCACAGCGCGAGGCAGTAAGTAGGAGGAATCTGCATGCCGGGGCTGAGGACTACGCGATGCTGGTCACTAAAGTACGTTCGAAAATCTTGATGAGCAAAAAACCAAAACGATGAAAATAAATAAATAAGAATAATTAAATTTCCTAACAAACATGACGAGATAATGGACCGAAGCCATTAGTTCAAAAAACAATAAAAAAAAAAAACTGTACTCAACTCGCTGTTGATGGCAACTCAACGCCACCGAGATCAGTCAGTCAAAGCGACAGCATGCAACTATGTACACAAAATGAACTTTTACAATGAGTTAACTGACTGACCTTTGTTGCGTGTGTGTGTTCCAAGGGAAAAGCGCAAGTAGATTGAGAATCATGAATTAAAGTGACACAGCCATTGGAGAAGTGGCAAGCGAAGCTTAAAAGAAATTGCTGAAGTTGAGTTGCGAAGGAGTGAAAGAGTTTAGTTTATAAAAGCGTTGAGGGATGACTAAAGAGCTTGATAAAGTTATGTAAAGTGCAGTTTAGGTTTGAACATTAGGGATAATGAGTCTCATACGGCCTCGCGATAGCGCCCTTGAGAGTCTGTTATGATCTCAAGATTGAACCCGCTTGGGTAAGCAATGGTAGCTAAAACCTTAACTCGCTTAACTAGCAGATTGGCCTTCCAGTTGGGGTACAGGTAATCCGTTGTCTATCCCAGCTTTTTTACACATTTCATTATAAATTTAATAACGGTCACTAATAAAATGGTTAAAATCGGGCAAACTGTTTCATAAAACTTGATTGGTTTAGCCGGGGAGCACATCGTGACTACTCAGTAGTTTAAGTGCGGCCGCACTCGGTTAGGATTTCAGGCTCTCTTTCTCGTTGCTCGAGCATGCAGTTTGGAAATGTTCTTTAAAGGAACTCGGCGTTTCTCCTTCGAGTGAGTTTTAGCTTCCATATTCTATTCTGTCTTCACTTTTCTAGTCTCATTTATATCTTGAAGAGTTCTTTACTATGTTCAAGTGTGTTATGAGGTATGTGCTACGCTTAAATGGGTATGACCTGCTATCTAGGCAGGGAAGGCGCTAGAGTACTGAACGCAAAAAGTTGTTTAGAGGCTGGACTTATTTAAATGTAGTACGAGGCGGAAAGGTATAACAGATTAAATGTTTTTCTGTGGGTAGCTCTACAATGGGGATGCTAATGGGATAATTATAGAGCCTCTCCTATTCAATTGTTAACCTCATATAAACATCGGTGCATCCTGTCGATAACAAAAGAAGGTGGTATAACCCCAGCAGCAAATCTTCGAAATAGTAAAAATGTGACTCGCAGCCTGGAGAATAGCAGACTACAATTGCTTTAGGTAGATTGCTATAGATTAGGGACTTTGATGTCCCCACGCAACAAGTCTAAGTACCTCGAAGTAATTTTGGACAGCAGGCGGTTGGTTATACTCGAAAGTTTAATCAACCTGCCATCAATCGACATTGCAGCGAACCTTCGGGCATAGCTGAATAAGTAAAAGAATGCATGCAGGAAAGGTTTTAAGCGAAACTGGCTGAAAGAGTCGGAATCGGAATCTAGTTCGCTGGGATAGATCTCAGCCAACTCTTCAAGCATTCGGAATATTTCCCTATCTTCACGTCGAGGTCCTTGCAGGTAATAAAAGCCGCTGAGCTAGTTAAAACAAGGGGAGCCTATATAAAAAATACACACAATTCTTGCTTACGCGGTCTCGAAAGGGCTGCAGTACAGTTGTAGGTCTAATGATAGGCCACAACCTACTGGCGTCACACGCGAACATCATGAGCATCACTAGTTATGACACATGTAGGAAGTGTAGAGGCAGGAACGAGTGAGATATTGGAATACTTTCTCTGTTTGTCTCCGGCCCTATATAAAAAACCTGTAAAACATCTTAGAACTTTGCTATTCAGAAAACTAGAAGAAATTTCAAAACTGGATATTCAGACACACTTAATCCTCTAAAAAAGAAACATTCTACGCAACGACTACTTCACCTGGGATTAAATGAAAACTAAATTTAGCACTACAAAAGACCAACAGGTTTCTGTAAGTCCTAGCAGCCAGTCATACTATGTTCACGACAGAATTCTGCGAACATGATGAAGCTGTTTGTTGTAACTGACCCTGCTCTCTTGGTCTGGTGAAAAATGAGGTGCAGTAGGCTCTGCAACTTCTTTTCCCTGCTTTAGCGAAACTGAGGTTGAAACATTTTCTTTCACACACTTCTGTCAACTATTGGATGAGCTCACGTCTTTAGCTTGGGTAGATAGTCCCTACTTGCTTATTTATATAGACGAAATAGAGTTATGAAGACACTTTACTCAACCTCGCTCAGATCATGAGGGTTTTTGGAAATACCTTAACAAATTTGGCCATGGTGATTCGGCACCTTGTCCATGATACTCAGATTACAATAGAGAAATGGGTCAGTTTGCGGGAAATAGCAATTGTTTTTGGAAAGATCGGTGAACCAGAGGTAGACCGAATGCGGAGTTATTTTTCTAAGCAGTATAATTTTACAGGTTTTGTTTCGTTTGAACAAGAGCTGAAATTTTCTTTCCAAAATTTTTGAATGAGCTGACTAGTGTTATCTTATTGTAAATACTAGTATCTCGGTAGTATCGATATCTCGGTATAGTACTATCTTGGTAGTAGCAAAGGGCGGTGTGAGCACCATCTCGGTAGTAGAAAAGGACCAAATCGGGCACATTTGCACAGCAGTTAAGATAAGTATCGCGACCACCCTGAACATTCCGGTAATATAATATTATAATACGATATCAAACCTAACCCGGGACCAAGCCATTAAGAAGATGTGAATCAGTTGTTAAATTCACTCTGTGATCTGTGCCAGTTTAGAACAATCCCGGGAGTAAAAACATCTCGCTGGTAGAGAGATGTCATGTCAGAACCATCTCAGTAGTATTAAATGTCCGTATCGAAACATTTATATAGTAATAAAGAGATCGTTTTGGGATCAACTCGGTGGAACAAAATGAGCTCATTGGGACCAAAGTTTCTGTAGTAAAGGTCAAATAGTTGTTTGATTCACTCAACGACTGTGTATATCTCTATTGCAGAGCAGTGTCCGTTCATAGCCATCTCCATCGTATAAACGATGTGGTCATCAGGATAATTTCTATATTAATAATGTATAATAATAAAATTGTGTCGGTAGTATAGAATGACCCAATAGAGATCAATCAGCTCGTTAGTTGTGAAAGGCTAAGATATATCAAGATAAGCCCAATCTTTGTCCTGGCTACTTATCACTACACTGTTGCTACGTGTCAGGAGTGGTCAATCTGAGGCGTAATGAATGTCTCGTTTGTAAAGATCACATAAACAGAATTTCTGTATAAAGAAGTTCCGTGTTAAGAGCGCCTCGGAAGCAATGAAGGACCAAATCGGGACGACCTCAATGGTTATAAAAGGCTAAGAAATCAAGACTATCCTGAAACCATAACCTGACTAGATGTTAACAAGTTGTCGGGCTCACTCTATGACTCCGTACGCGGTCCAGATTTCTTTAAAAAAATATTTTGGCGTTTGAAAATTATTTTTATCTCTTAATTAAGTTAAAAAAATTAAATTATTATTTTTATATTTGAATATCCCTAAAGTTTTTGTGCACTAATTCACAAAAACTTTGAGATTGTTTCATTTCAAAATTATTTCTGTCTCCACTTATTTATTTTTTATTTTAAATTTTTTTTTACAAATTCATAAAATGGAAATATTTTTATTTAACAAAACTTTCGCTACTAGTAAACTTTAAGTTTATCCTTTTCCTTTGCTTCCAAACTATAATGAAGGCATTCAATCAGTCAATGACATAAGGAAAACGGACTGGTTGACAGGTTGAATAGTTGCATGCGCGTCCCTACCCCAACCAAAAACTCTCGTTCAGCCACACAGCAGAGCAGAGCGCAGTGCAGAAGATTGACCCTAGCGCTTGACGCGACTTACACGTCAGCTTTGAATTTATGATGAATACAAACGAATCAATAATCGGAAAGATATTTCTACAGTAAAGTGCACATGAACATACACATATGCATAGAGAAACATAGTGAGCGACGTAAGCAGCAAAGCACAACCAAACATTTTATTTGCTAACTCTAAGCGAATCTATGGAAAACAGCAAAAAGGAGTGGAAATGATATCAAAGCACACACACATCTATATGTGTGGCTGGATATGAAAAATATAAATTTCTAAAGAAAAATTACTTGGAGCGTGTGTTGGGGCGTATAGATGTTAGGAATCATTCACACAGACATGCGAGTACATATGCGTCTGTTGAAGGATGCGATGCGAAGCGCCCAAAGATGTGTCGGCGTACATGTCTTTCCTTGTCCATGTCGACGTCCACTATACGCCAATAACTAGAATGATCCATATGTTCGCTAACAGCTCAAGTGTATGTTTATAAGTGCATATATCTGTGTGTGTGTGTGAACACTGAGAATCGCTGCTCCTCAACGGTCGTACATCAAAATCGAAGGAAAAGCAGCTAAAGTAAAAGATTTGCTCACATACACACAAACACGCTTACTTATGGGAGTTGATGTCCTGTCCGTGTTTATTGTGTTTGCGTGTGTGTTTGGTGCATAAAAGATATGTGAAACATCCATCTCAACTGCCATATGCGTTTGTGATGCCATTGGGAGTATGACAGTCAGGCAAATAGTGGCGAGCAACGAAGAAAGTTTATTGCCCAGCAAACATTGAAAAAATATTACTGTAAGCTTTGAGGACAATTGAGGATTAATATCCTAAAACATTCCGTTATGGTTCTCCAACTCTTAAGAATTCTGTAATTCTGAAATCGATATATAAAAACATTCTCTAATCGTTTTCTAACGATTTAGGAATTTATAACCCTTAAGTACTTCGATATTCGAAATTATTCTTCAACTGTTCTTTAAGCTTTATAGAAGTTATAATTTGCAAATTTATTTTCAAAAACGTTATTCAATCGTTCTCCAGCGATTGAAGATGTTATAACATGTTACTTAAGGTGATTAACATACGCATCCTCCAATTGTTCTGCAAACTTTTGAGGAACTTTAGATCAGAAATTGATACCCGGAAACGTTCTTCAATTGTTCTTCAACCTTTGAGGAAGCTTTTATAAAGGATGATCGAAAGAGAGGTACTTCTTTCAATAGCCCTTTTTTTTGACTGATCACACGTGAGTCGTATCAAGCAAACCATTCAACATTATTATGAAAATTCACGTTCTGTAAAGAATGTGTTTCGCGCGCTTCGCTCAACTTATGGTCAACATAATCGGCATACTGAGCGTACTATTCTCAACACCATCACCCATCTTGAGACCCAGCATTCATTATTGTATAATAGATCACGTCCAGCACGCAGTATAGAAAATATACTGGCCGTAGCTGAGAGTGTACACGACGACCGTGGAGAGTCGATTCGGCGCCGTTCGCAGCAACTCGGACTGACGTATGGAACGACTTGGCGCATTTTACGTCGAGATCTTAAATTGGAAGAAGTGCAAGAACTGAAGCCGCTCGACCTTCCCAAGCGACATTGCTTCGTTCTATGAGCTCTTAAAAAGTTCCAAGAAGATCCGACGTTTTCGAGCTAAATATTGTTCAGCGATGAGGCCTATTTCTGACTGGGTATGTAAACAAGCAAAATTGCTGCATATGGGGACGAAGAACAACCTGAGGAGATTCAAGAGCTGAAATTGAAGCTCGTGATCTTCGCGACATTTGTTTTCCACAAAACGGCGCCACTTCCCACACATCGCATCAACCAATGGATTTATCGAGAGAACACTTCTGTGAGTAGATAATTTCACGTTTTGGGCCGATCGATTGGCCACCAAAATCGTGTGATATCACATCGTTAGACTTTTCCTGCGGGGATATGTAAAGTCTAAATTCTATGCGGGCAATGCCGCTTCGATTCAGGCCTTCGAGCAAAATATCACGCGTGTCATTCGGCAGTTACCAGTCAAAAAATAAAAATAAACATTCCTCTTTAACTTTCAATTTTCTGTATTTTTTTCTTTAAAATAGTCTTGTACCTTGAAATGGACAACCCGTGACCTTCTAATTGTTTTTTAATGTTCAAGAATGCTATAATTCAGAAATTAGTATCCAACAACGTTCGTCAATTGTTCTTAAGTTTTTCAGAAAGTTTTGAATCTTAAATTGATACAAAAATCGTTTTCCAATTGTTTCTCAACCTTTTATAACGTTATAATTCTTAATTTTATATGAAGAGACAATCGTTCTCTTTTTATTGTGTTGGTTACAATTCTCAAATTAATATCCAAACACATTTTCTAATGGTTCTATGAGTTTTTAGGAAGTTCTAGTTCTCAAATGGATACTCGAAAAGTTCTACAATTTTTTCAAACCTTTGAGTTAGTTATAATTCTAAAATTATGTTTCAAAAACATTCTCCAATTTTTCTTTGATCTTTGAGAAATTGATATCCAAAAATATACCTCAATCGTTCTTTTATTTGAATGGATTCTCAAGGTGATATCCAAAATGATTCTCTAACTGCTTTCCACCTTTTGATGACGTTATAATTCTCAAATTGGAAGTATTTTCATTTGTTATTAAACCTTTTGAGATGATTTAACTCTAAAATTTATATCTAAAACATTTTCTCATTGTGCACCAATTTTTGAGGATAATTTAATGCTTAAATTTGATATCGAAACATAGTATGCAATAGAGAAAGCTCCGAAGTTAACGTCCGAAAAAGTTACCTAGCTTTTTCTAACCTTCGAGAAATTTATCATTCTCAATTTGATATCAAACTTTTGATATCCAAACACATTTTACAAACGTCCTCCGATCATTGAGTACGCTTTAATTCTCAAATTGATATCCAACAATATTCTTCGATTGTTCTCTAACCTTTCCAAACGCCATAATTCTTAAATTGATGAGAAACAACATTATCAAAAGTTGTCCAAATTTTATGGAAGTCATAAATCTCAAATTGATATCCAACATTACCCTTGATTAACCAATTGTACATTAGAGTCTCTCAACATGAGCTCCAACTTAAGCCAACCTCAAATGTTAATTGGGTTAATCTCTTTCTGCACATACCCCACTAAAAAGAAGAGGTGTTGGGTGCAGAAAGTGGACGACACCAACGTAGAACTTTTTGAAGAAATGAATATGAATGTGTGGCAATGGCAGTGGCAGCGCTGTTGCTGCAACAGGACATGCAAGATGGATTATAGCGAGCCAACTTTGCCTTTAGCTGAGTTGCTTGTTTTTTTTCTGCTCGTCCTCTGCGCGTAGCGTCTTGACGACACTGACGCTCACTATTTTATTTTTCGCTTGCTTATTTTTACTTATCAACAATAAGAGTTTGCAGCAGGATATTGGCAGGTCGAAGACAGCAGCATACAAATCGGTTGAGGACGTCCGAGCGAAGAAAAAGTGCTAGACATTTGGCATCGTAACGTTTTGTTTTCGTTTCGTGAAGAAAATCGTCATCTTCTTCATGCTCGTCGTCGCCAAAAGACAAGTTAAGCACACACACACATACACACCAAAGTAGATAGAACAGTAACCAGGGCAATAAGGATAATAATATGAGTTGATGAGGAAGGAGAAGAGCAGAAGCGTAGGGAGCAAGAAAACATCAAATGTAAAGAATAATGCACATTGCACATCAATATGGAGACGTCAAATGTTCCCAACATTGATATATAAGATATAACAACAACAACAGAAGTAATAATAATAACAACAAAGTTGGTTCGTATGAAAAGCATTTGGGTGATCCAAGTTCTTGATGAAGAGTTCAACTTTGTGTTTTCGTTTGTATTTTTTTTTCGTTTTTGTTTTGACTTTTTTCTCTTTTTTCGCTTTCATTTCATTTGTTCACTCGTCCTTTGTGCATTTTGACGAATGAGCTGTCATTTTGCGCGAATATAGATTTTTGTGTTGCTTATCCCTCATGCTTTGATGCCACATATTATACTCGTTCAAAGTAACATTTACTCTTTGTGTGTTCTTTGTGCTGTTTTCTTTGTTTTTAAGACACATCTTCCGTATTTATTTTATACAGAAATTCAATTGAATGCGAAAATTCATCAAAAATTGGTAGATAATGATTTCTTTGCAAGCGAATGATGATTTAAATACTCGAAGGCAATACTCGTAGAAAAAAGCTCGAAATTTAAAAGCAACGAAAAAGCTCATTGATATAAATAGAGGGACTTCTTCATATTACACTATCTTTGCGATTGTCCAACCTTCAGGCGGTTGTGAATTTATATTATTCACGACGCTCTCAGGTTCAACCTTACGAAGGTAAGGACGAGGAATAGAAGTTTGACTCAACTCATCATATGGATCACATGATCTAGCCAGCGGAGACGTTGTCTCTTAATTCGCTGAAATATGTCAATGTCGCTGTATATATCGTACAGCTCAGCGTTCCACCGTCTACTGTATTACGTTGCCAGCACTCAACGTACCACAAATCTTATGCAAAACCTTTCTCGTCAGATGTTCCCATCGCTCATGCGTCTACTCTACATAGCAGGTAAGTGTTTGGCTTTGGTCCATCGAGAAAGGACTTTACTTATACTTTGCCTACCTAATCCAAAGATGCCTACCTAATCCAAAGATACACCTACTGATAAGAGTGCTTCTACGTTAGATTTCAATACTGGTATTGTGGATGATGATAATGCTGGCTCCAGATTGACGAAATTTTCAACGACTTCGAATCTATGACTGTCAATATTGACTTGGGAGCCAAGACCAGAATGCGCTGGATAAGCCATCGGTCTCAGCGTTTTTGTTGTTCTTCAGGCGGGCAGTCGCTATTCGCATTTTTTCATAGAATTTCCGAGCATTACCTTTATCGGTCAGCTTCTTAGGCTCTTCATACTCTCGCACTTCGGCCTAGTTCTTTTTTCGTCCATGTTGTGGTCGGTTGCAACACTGGGAGATAGGCACTCCATTCATACATTCCATACATTTCTCATCGTAGCAGCTATTTTCCTGGAACCAATTGCTTCTGAATGGCGGTACATAGAAAGTTTTATACTCCATTGCACAGCTCTTTTATATCGAGGTGCTGATAAGTGATTTCAGTAAATAGGTGTGTAAGTCCAATTGAAAACATGTTAGATGTCTGCTCTGATTGCAACTTTTTGACATCATCACTGCTATATAATATGATCCGGGTCGATGTAGAACGTTGAACACTGGATCATGTCTTTCGTCATTTACAACGTGATCGATTTGCTTACGTGTTTTTCGATATGGCGACAGCCACTGAGTTTGATGAGTTTTCGTGTGCTGAAATCTATCACTGCAGACAACCATATTTCGGGCTCTGGCGTGGTCGATCAGCCTAAGATCGTTTTGGGATATTTCGACGTGAAGGCTGAGTTTTCCGACTGTTGCGCCAAAGATGCCTACTTTTTCTATCCTGACGTTAAACTCGCCAAGCACAATTTTAACATCGCGCCGGGATCAGCACTTGCTTCAGTCTGGCCGCGGGCATAAATCAGCGATATTTTGAAGAATTTCGCTTTGATGCGTATTATGGCTAGATGTCAATGCCAAGATTCGGCGACTGAGTGACTCCCCCACCCCAAATTCAACACCAAATGTAAGCTCCTTTATATGAGTGCTGTAGTAAATGTCAGAAGGACTTATTCGTCTCCGTCTTTGGCTTGTCCATCGCACTTCTTGGCCGAAGATGATGTCAGATGTTTACGCTAAAAATCAAAGTCCTTAATACATTTGCAGTGGTCGTTATGAAAAGTGGGGTCTCTCATTCAAGGCGTTGTTATCTTGTTCATTAAACCTGGTTTGTACGAGTCCCAAGCCCAGCTACCCCTCTAGATGACTAGGTTAAAATTTTGTAAATATTTATATAGAGATTCGCACGTCCGCACTAGGCCGAACTTCTGATGAACAGACGCTACAAAAAGACTCTAGGAATGCTTAAACCGAATATGTTTGAAGGGCTCCACTGAAACTTTATCTCTTTTAGGCTCCACAAGGGTCGGGTGCAGCTCTCGCACAAAAGTTGCTCACGTTTCCAGGGTATGTGACGTGGACGTAAAAGTGGGAGTTGAGTACAGTCCTCGAATGTAACTGCCTACTCAGACGCATGATACATCCAATTACACTCCAATTTTGACCTAACCTCATGTCACTACACATCCCAACGTCCTTCAGCTATGTATTTTTTAGTATAAACTCTATTATAATTTTAAACATGAATATTAATGAAAAGTTTCTTGCCAGAGCCCAGCCTTTACCTTTTCGTGGCTTAGACATCTTACAAGCCTCTCCCGATCGTTGCTTATATGTGGATATTTACATTTTTTATGCGAAGATTAGAAGATGAGACAGTAGGTCGGTTCATTTAATCTAAACCAGTTTCTCATCGCAAATTGCATTCATAAACTTTTAAAATTGACTTTTATATTTCCAAATCCTTTCATTTCTACGCCGTCCGAAACTACTGACCTTTTTGACTCGTTAACCAAAATAATACAAGTTCACTGAATTCATCAACTAACTACAATAACAAGCACAATTAAGGACATATTTCTATAGTTAAGGAAAATGAGAGAATGACAAGCAAGGCAAGGAGGAAGGCATACAAATCTTCATCGATTGCAGCTCACTTGCTAACCCACTCACACAATTATTATACAACCAAAACAACAATAAATGCATATGTATGTATATATAGACTTTAGTTAATACCATTTCTCATCATTGTCAACAGCGACATCAGCAGTAACTTGTAAAAGCAAAATAAGTACAAGGACACTGAATTAAGAAAGAAAAGAGACACTGTGAATGAGGAGTATGAGGAGCGTTTTTGTTCAAGGAAATGAAGAAAAAATCACAATGATAATGGAAATAAAAGACAGATTTCCTTACCTCCAAACCATACATACTCAACTCAGTTCAGTACAGTTGGGCTAAGTTCGCTGGGTTTTGGATCAGTTCGAATGGTGAGCATTGCATCACGCTGTATATGACGTGATGTGGCGTAGAGCACCCCTAAAGTCTACTCCATATGTTGGCACGTTATAAGAATATACTTCCCTCACCACCTCCAGCAGCCTTCCAAGACGCTTTGTGTGGGCGTCGAGTGTGTGTTGGTGTGTATATGAATAAATGAATGTATGTTTGTATGCCGCCGCCACCCCATAACTACAATGACTGGCAGCGTGTCAGTCATCTCATCGTGTTGTTGTCTGTCTCTGTAGCTGTCTGTCACTTGCATGTCTACGTGACATCATCCCAGACAATTTTCTTACTGTTACCATAGTCTTCCATAGCAGCTTGTATTACTATTACTGCCCTCGTTGCTGCTGCTGCTTCTTCTACTTGCAATCTATTGCAGTCAAATGCACAAACGTCGCAACGCGTCGAGCAGACATCTTCTGTTAAGAAGTACCAATCTGCTGGCAACTGCCTGGGTTAAGTACGAATTCTTGGAATCGGATTTGGAAGTTTCATTTGGTTTATGTTGCCAAGTGCGTATAGTTCGTGTGTTTTAGTGTGTGTGTGCGTGTTTGTGTATGAGAGATATATTCGCAAAAGAATGACAGTTGCCTGAACATGAACGTGTGAGCTTGACGATATTCTGTGCCTTCCGGTTTTGCCATACCATATTAAGCTCGCTATTGTTTCTTTCAAGGGAGAGTGGTTTAAAAAAGCACGCTACGGCCGGTAAACGGACTTTTAAGACGAAAGTCTAGCGATTTTCGTTGTGGCTTGTGGCTCCTCTTCCAAGTTGTTGTGTGCGTCTTTATGTTCTTCCAACAAATGAAACGACGGAACTACAGCTTTCTCGAAGCTGTCTCCGAACGTCTGATGGATTTTAACAAGGAGCTTTTTATTTTATTCTCTGCCAAGGGTCTACCGCGTTTCTAAAACCCTATTTCTAAAACTATGGATATTGATCTGACGTATCTCTACGGTCGTGTGAACATTGAAATACATTGCTCTTAAAGATCCTGCGAAAGTAAGCTTTTACAAGCCTCCCCTGGTGGGTATTTTCTCCTCGACCCCATTACTATCGATCGTACGAACTGATATTTATATTTCCCTTCTGAAGAAAGAAATATCCACTTTATTCTTCAGTATTGATCGACTTGTCGCAGCAAAGCTGCTGAAGTACAATGAGAACCTTCAATACGGTTAGAGCAAAACTAAATAATTCCGAGGTATTGGAATAAAATAATTTAATCCCTCCGAAAATCTTCTTGAACCCCCTCGAGAATACTGTCAGGAGAAAATGTTGTCAGGAGAGTATCCTGGCTTATTCTCTTCAGTAGCTTTGTTAGATAGAAAAGGTTTTTGATCGTGGACTTATGATGTGGCTTGATTAGGGTGCATTGCGTTTCCATGTCGAGGATTTGCCTGGCTGAGGGCCGTTAAATAGGCCAGTTTAGAACGGAGCTTCTTAAAATAACCAAGTCGCACCAGTACATACTTCTGGCCTTATTCAAATAAAGAAAATCTCTCTTCGAGTAAGCATATGTCTTATCCGCTACTCGTGGAGTTACGAGCGAAAAATTAAGACAAGGACCAACAATAACACAAAGAGACCGAGTATCAAAATAAAAGGACGAAAGAGCATATGCTTTAAAAAGTGATAAGAAGGGCCTATAACGACAGCAGATGGTTCTGAATAAAAGGCGAAGCCGCGCCCTTCACAACCTAACAAAGCCAGCATTAATGGGGGTATTAGTTAGACCAATTGGAGCCCTCAGGATACTTAATAACGACCTAAGTAAGCTGATACCCGACCTCCCCTTCAACCAAACCTAACCTAAGGCCGTTGTCTACTCAATAAGGACGAAATACTTGTGGCTGGTTTCTTTCTTTTCCAAGACATTTTATACGTTTATTGGATTCCCGGCCGAGTTATTAACCATTTACAAGTTACTAGTGAGCTACTCGTGAGCTATTCGTGAGTGATCGGTAATATAAAACTGATTGCGAAATTCCACTTCGATGGCCAATGAGGAATAATCGGAAAAGATACCTCCGAAAGAGGTAAGCACAGAAACCACAACCTTCCACCAAGAAAGGTCTCATAAGTACTTGCGGCTTCAGCGAGGACTTCGACACAGTACAACAAGCGCATAACATATACCGGTCAAGTGATGCAGAACCGGTATCAGACTGAAGTTTTCTAGATAGCCGAAAATCAGGCTAATCACGCCTCAGTTGATAGAGAGAAGATCAAATGTCAAACGCTGCTTGTAAAGCAGTTTGAGAATTTGGTGAAAAAGAAGCAATCGCAGCTCCCAATGTAAGATGCAAGCAGATGGAGAGAGAGTTAAGAGAGTTTTACTAGTTTTTGTGAGACTACTTGTACTTGTATACGTATGTTGCTTAAAGTGTCTTGAAATAGTCCTTTTCTCCTACCACCGCATCAAGGAAGGCTGTATCCTTCCTATTATTTTCGTCAAAAACTTCTGCCATCTCCAATAACTACAAATAATATCCTTTCAATAACTAAGAAGAAAGTGCATATACTTTTGTTATTAGCAAAAGAAATCAACCATGTCTTATTCCCCCAACAACAACTTGTCTCGTTGTCGCCAAGGCTGATGTGTAAATGACATTACTTGCTTTTATCTACACACTCAGTAGTACATATTTAGTTTATGTATATAGCGAAATTTCCAGTTACTTATGCTTTGTTTCTCAAACTCAAAGCTGCACACAATTTTTATAGTACAAGTTCCTACCCCGTCCCACACCCCAGTTGAAGGGATAACTGTCTTTGTCTTATGCCTTTTGTCTCCTGCTCGGCACTGCGTTGAGCCAAGCCGAGTCGAGCTGAGCTGAGCTGTAAGTGACATTGGCAATTTCAAAACTATTGAATGACTGACAAGCTGTGCAGACACATAAATGAAACTGACAGGCTCAGCTACAGTTTCTGTTTCCATCTATGTATGTTTATGTTTCGTCCAACAGTATTTGTGCAAGTCTTCTGCTTATGTATGAGTTGTGAATGAAAGCGGAGAGGTGAAGAGAGTTTGGTAGATCAAGTATAGTCTTTTTGTGTGATATCTTTGGATTTTAACATTACTTAAGACGAGAAAAAGAAGAGGAAAAACAATTTTCGTATGCAGTTTTATCATGTTTTCTATGCATTTATTAGTTTATCTGTATACAGATATGTACATACATGTACGTACGTCAGAATTTATTAAATAAAATGTTGGTATTCTTTGAACTTTTCTCTAAGAAATTTTAATAAACAAAAACTTTTTCTAGTTGAGTTCACAGCAACAAAAATCGTCCTTTGTTCGTATTGAAAATTTTCCTCTGCTTAGTCGACTACCCTAATCAGTCGCTGCAGGTCATCGGATATTTCTAAAGCGAGCCTCTACTCTCTAATAAATCAGGCTCTAGAGTCTTATGTAAGTGTTCTAAAAAAAGTGAAGCTCAGTGTTAAAACTGGACCTTCATTTTCAAACCTTCAGGGCATATTCAGAATATGGTGAAAATTCTCAGTCTGTACCCTCCAAACTAATTAGCAGTCGACGAGCGGGTACGGTCTGAGGATTTTCGCCAACAATACCGCAGCCGCAGTAGCCGAGTGATTAACTTTGCGTACTACAATTCCGAATGTCTGGGTTCGAGCATAGGTTCAAGCAAAATCCAGAATTATGGAAAATTAATTTTTCTAATTGCGGTCGCCCCTCGTCATGGAATGTCAAGCCGAGTGTATTTCTGCAATGAAATATAAGCTCCTCATAAAAATCAATCGGCCGTTCGGAGGCGGTTTAGATTAAACTGCAGGTCCCTTCATTTGTTCGTAAAAACATCAAGACGCAAAACCACAAATTTTGGGAGGAGCTCGGGCACAAAAACAATGTGGAAACAATGTGGTTACCACTTTCGATAGCTCTGTTATATGGAAATGGTTCTTCATCGTGGTCTAGGGGTGGATCTGGATCGAAGTGTCATGCGTTTCCGTGCCGAGCATCAGCCTGGTTACGGCCCTTCAATGGCCAAGTATCGATCCTCCTGGAATCAGTTTGCACCAGGACGTACTCATGTCCTTCCTTAAGTAAAGTGGATCTCTGCTCATGTGAACATATCCCTTCTCCACTGCGATAGGTGGTTTGACAAGCAGAGCAAGAAGTAGCAAGGTCAAAGAAAGAGGAACAAAATGGAACAATTTGGTGATACCGGCCTATTATTTATAGGTAATCCGGCACCTTAAAAAAGCAAAAAAGAGTTAGGCACATCAACGATATACGCGGAAATGGGTCGAGCAGAATTGGCTTGAGTCAACCGCTGCATAACCCTGGAACAACGCTATCCTGCAGGGACGAAGGCTACTACTACTACTACACAGCTTTTGTGATTATAGCCGGGTCAGTAATTGTGCGTCATTCATTTCGGGTTCTCGCGATTTGTCTCCAATTGGAAATACCAAGCTGAATCAAGTCTCTACAGCTGATCCTTCCAAACGGAGTGTAGGCCTTCCTCTTCCACTGCTTCCATGTGCCGGTACTGTATCGAAGACTTTCAAGGCTGGAGCGCTTTCATCCATTCGAATGATATGACCTAACCAACGTAGTCGCTGTCTACTTATTATAACTCATATAGCTCAACGTTCCGTCGTCTGCGGTATTTGCCGTTGCCAATGTGCAAATATCCATAAATCTTCCTCAAAACTTCCCTCTAGAGGGCTCCTTACGCCGACTCATCGCATATCGACATCGCCCACACTTCTTTGCCATACCAGAATCTATATTAATAAAGTCTAATCAGTTATCCCCCGGTAAATGGCGCAGATCGTGGGGTATCCTGTTTGATGGATTGGGCAGATCACGACCATACTCTGCAAAGAAGCAAAGAAGGCATACACCTTTTCAGTTTTTCGCCGCCATATTTGAATATCTCGGCCGGTAAACCATCGGCTTCCGCCACTTTGTTATATTTTAAATGGGCAACCGATATTTTCACTTTGTCAAAGTCGGGAGTTGGAATATTTATTCCATCATCTTCAATTGGAGCTTCGGGTTCACCATCTCCGAGTGTCGAACTTTCACTGCCAGTCAGCAGGTTGGAGAAGTGCTCCCTCCATAAACTTAGTACGCCCTGGTCGTGAGTAACAAAATTACCTCCTGGGCCCCTACATGAGTACGCTCCGGTCTTGAAATCTGCTGTAAGTCGTAGCATCTTTTCATAGAATTATGGACACAAGCTGGTTTTAGGAAAACATCAAAACTACGACGTACGAAGAAGAGAAGTCAGCAACGAATAGACGGGGAGATATACCATATTTCTAAATAAATCATTTAAAATTTTAACTCAGAGAACTAGTCCAATGTGTTTTAATTAGTTTTATTCAAAACGAGCTAAACCGCTGGGGTATATATAAGTACAGTTATATGCGCCACGGATAACCATATAGTATACTCTCCGGGAGTAAGTTATCGCGTTTAAACTTTGTCTATAACTTTAATATACACGAAATAATCTACTAACTTCAAGTATACTTTCAAGAGTTATTTAATATGTATTTCAATTAGAATTTTAAGGTAAGCGACATAAATCGTAAAACCCGACGAAAACACGCAGAAAAAAAACGATTAACAGAATAGCAATAGCAATAAAAATCGTTTTTTTCCGTTTCTGTAATACGTAGGAGTGCGACTAAGAGCGGTTGATTTCAAGGACATAAATAGTTTTAAAAATATATACATATGAGGATCAGGATTTTTTATTCAATAAACGCTCGTCAAGTTAGAAGACATTACAATGAAGAAATGGTAACATGATAAGGAAAATTTGGTACAAAATATGTCAGAAAATGTTCTTATGTTCTTACTTAGGGCATCGAGGTCAAACTCCGGGTTACTTGTAGGTCTGATAACGAGGCATTGTATGGCAGTGGAGTAAGTAATTTATTAATGCTAAGCGATAGAAACAAAAGAAGAAGAGTTCAATCTAACCTAAACACAGCTCGCACCTTATCAATTTTATAAAGCAGTAGAACTTTTTCTTGAGTTAGGTAAGTTTCTAGACAATTTAATACAATATTATTTGAGCACGTACATATGAATGTATAATTGTCACACTCTTAAAATTTCTTCATAAATTTAAACAAAGAATTGGAGACAATGAACTATACAACAGAGTATGACGTCTTATTAATCAGTTCCTTCTTACGATTTCAATTTAAATAAAATTACATACATATGTATGTAAATATCTACATATTGACATATGAATGTGACAAAAAATATCATCAACTTAACCGCAAAACATATACATGTCATCTTGACGCGAAGACGCAGAGCTTGAAGAAAGTACGCAAGCTGTTGACTATAAAGGCGAGGGAGCAACACACGTCGCTACTTCGCTGCCGTCAAAATTAGTCATAACTGTAAATTGATTTGATCACCGGTCAGTTGTCGCCGTCGTCGTCATCATCATTGACGTGTCTTGATTTCCAGTTAATTTTGTCAAAATCAAAACAAAAAAAAAGAAGAAAAAAACAACGACAGACAGCAGCGGGAGAAACAAAGCCTCAAGTGATGCGGATGTGCGTTGACAGCTGTCAATAAGAGCGGACTAAGTCAATTAGCATCTGTTTAAATTGAGTAAACTTGTAATAAATTTGGTGAAGACAGAGAAATAAAATTGTTTTGTCGAAATTAAGGCGACGAGCTTAATAAAGTTACATTTCATTTTAATAATTACTTTATTAAGTATAAATAAAAATATAAATGTTCGTACATAAGCATTACGGAAGATATGGAGAGCAATAAAATAAATTGAAATGAAAAATAAAAAAAAATTTAATAACAAATAAAATAAAATAGAGAAAATCAAATTAAAAAAAGATAAAATAAACACACAACAAAAAAATTTAATTGAATATATTAAATAATTAAAAAAATTGAATCAAATAAACTAAATAAAATTAAATATCAATAAATTCCAATAAATTAAAAATAAAATAAAACAAAATATATTAAACCAAAATAATATAAAATGAAAAAGAATAAAATAAAATTAATATATTCATAAAAACAGAATCAAGTTACACGCAATTAAATTAAATGGAATTAAATAAAATTAAAATAAAATGAAATACATTATAATAAGATAAAGTAAAATTAGACAAAAAAAAAACAGATAAAATAAGATTAAACAAAATTAAGAAAATAAAATAAAATAAAACAAAATAAAACAAATGAAAAAAAAATTTAAAGAAAACAAAATATAATAAATAAATGTAAGAAAAAATAAATAAAAATAAAAATAAAATAAAACAAAACAAGAAAGATTTGCTGTCTTCGGACATACCAAAGTCGTTATACCCTTCGTGAATCTAAAAAATTAATTTCAAAATGATTTTGGTGTATTAGATGTTTTTTAGTGGATTGTGGCCTAAACTCTCATAACAGGTCCATTGAAAAGTCTCCGGACTGACGCAAAAATGGCACTACTAAAGGGTGATTCAAGTAGAGCTACTTTATTCAATAGCTTTTTTTGACAGATCACGCGTGACTAGTCTCACGCTACTTGTTATTTTTGTTCAGTATTGTTTGGCATTTCATCATCGGAAAGACTTACGCTTGAACAACGTTTACAAGTCATACAATTTCATTACGAAAATTCATGTTCTGTAAAGAATGTGCTTTGCGCGCTTCGCCTATTGAGCGTACTATTCGCAACACCATAACCCATCTTGAGACCCAGCATTCATTATTGGATAATACACGACCGAAAAGACTGCTTCCAGCACGCAGTGAAGAAAATATAGCGGCCGTAGCTGAGAGTGTACATGGAGACCGTGGAGAGTAGATTCGGTGCCGTTCGCAGCAACTCGGACTGATCTTAAATTGAAAGCGTAAAAATGCAACTTGTGCAAGAGCTGAAGCCGCCCGACTTTCCCAAGCGACATCGCTTCGCTCTATGGGCTCTTGAAAAGTTCCAAGAAGATCCGACGTTTTCGAGTCAAATTTTGTTCAGCGATGAGGGCCATTTCAGTCTCAATGGGTATGTAAACAAGCACAATTGCCACATTTGGGACGAAGAGCTTCAAGAGCTGCCATTTCATCCAGAAAACACAACGGTTTGATGTGGTTTGTGGGCCGGTGGAATCATCGTCATCCATATTTCTTCAAAAATGATGCCGCGACATTTGGTTTCAACAAGACGGCGCCACTTTCCACACATCGCATCAATGAATGGATTTATTGAGAGAACACTTCGTTGAGCAGATAATTTTACGTTTTGGGGCGGACAATTAGCCACTGGCAAGACCGTGTGATATCACATTTTTCGTTTGCCTGTGGGATATGTTAAAGTCTTAAGGCTTTGAATTATTGGAGCAAAACATCACGCATGTCATTCGCCAGTTACCCGTCGAAATGCACCATCTGATGAACCATCTGAGACGTAGCCACAGCCAACATTTGGAAAAGATAGTCTTTGAAAAATAAATGGCAAAGGATTTTCTTTCGTTTTTCATTCTCCATTGAATTTTGATTTTCTGTTTTTTTCTTTAAAAAAGTAGGGAACCTAGAAATGTATCACCATTTAGAATTAATTAATTAATGACTTTTAGTTAGCCCAAACTTTGAAAATTCTCGTATATAAATGTGAAGGCTGTCCAATTATTAGTTTGCGAATTATTGCATTTTGAGTGAAGCAACTTTTGTTATTGTAAAAATAATGTGCAAAAAGAAATTTCGCATGTTGATAAAATATTGCTTTTGTAGGCAAAAACTACTTGGCTTAATTACGAGTTTTCGCACACTGCTCCGGGAAAATCAACCATCAAGGATTGCTATGCTAGAATTAGACGTGGTCAAATGAGCACCGAAAACGATGAACGCAGTGGACGCCTAAAAGAGGTCCTTACAAAGAAAACATCAAAAAAATCAACAAAATGCTTTTGAATGACCGTAAATTGAAACTGAGTGCAATAACAAACACTCTAAAAATATCAGCTGAACGTGTACATCATATCATTCATGAATGCTTGGGTATGAGAAAACTATGTGCAAAGTGGGTGCCGCGCAAGTTCACTTTTGGCCAAAAACAACGACTAGTTGATGATTCGGAGCAGTGTTTGGAGATGTTCAAGCGTAATAAACACAAGTGACAATGGAAGAAACATGGCTCTATCATTTCACTCCGAAGTCCAATCGACAGTCATCCGAGTGGACTGCACACGATAAACCCGATTCAAAGCCCTGAAGAACGCATCAGTCGACAAGCAATTGGCGTCTGTGTTTTGGTGCATGCGAATAATTTTCATTGACTACCTTGAAAAAAAGAACAATCAACAGCTACTATTACACAGTGTTATTTAAAGAAAAAGAAAATCCATAACTTGGCCTTCGAATTGCTTCCGCATCCCCCGTATTCTTCAGATCTGACCTCCAAACGACTATTTCCTGTTCTCAAATCTCAAAGCAATGCTCACTGGGAATATTTTGTCGAATGAAGAGTTGATGACCGAAACTGATGCCTATTTCGAAACATAGGACAAATTGTACTACAAATATGGTATCGAAAGGTTGGAGTGTCGCTATAATCAGTGTATCTCCCTAGAAGGGAACTACGTTGAATAAAAAAAAATTAATTTTGCCAAAAAAAAATGTGTTTTACTATTGCAGGCTGGGGATCTTTCAATTGTTATGTGAACAGGGTGTATGGGGCTATATGATATAGTTGTTCTCGTTCTTCTTGTTGTTGTAGCGGCTCGAAAAATCCCGCCAAGAAACGTGTTGTTTCTTGTATGTTGCTAACAGCGTTTCTTTGTCTTAACCCCAAGTGCTGTCAGATAGCGATTTGAGGATTTTGTTGCGGATCTCTACTTTAATGGCAATTGCAATCGTATGCGGAGTGAAGGAATGCAGGCTGTCAAATGTGACTTTCAGTAACTTTGGATTAATTCTAGTCGTAATTTTTACATCATGGACTCTCACATTGAGTTCTAACTGAGAGAATAGTTTACGTTCAAACAGAACGAAGGCATAGACGAACATAAATCAACTCAGCTCGCCATTCTGGTACGATCAGTGGTGGCCTTATCTCTTCTCTACGCACTTCGGACCAAACCATGTACATAAGGGGTATAATGAATTGCTTACATAAAAAAAAACCAGTTTACCAAAGCTTAAAAGCTTCTATGTATGTGTAGAACTCGTATTTGGAATGGGTAAACAGTCACTTTAAAGCTTAGCGCTCAAATGATTAATTTGTTATAAAATTCATTTCGACATTTGATGACCGAAACATGCAACCGTTAATGTCACTATACCTTATGTATCATTCAGACACCAAAAACACACACATGAACTCATACATACACATGTAGTGTGCCTCTGTTTAACAAGCTTTTGCATCTGACATGTGGCAGCCATGGTTATTGTTATTGCAATGCGTTGGATAGAGTTGACGATGATTGACGCTAGATGTTGGCTCTGCACTAGATGTGTCCACCACATGGCAGACACATTCGTAACTCGTACCGCAAAATATTATATTCGTACTCGGACCCTGCATAATACAATTTTACTACTAACCTCTCACTCTTCCGCTCTATACAGTAATGTAGCATAATAAATGACATTAATGATGAGTCAGTATAGCGACAGCAGACTAATGCTTTGTGGCGTTGAAATATTTTTTTTTCACAAAAGTTAAAAGTTATGTGTAGACATTGTACAGTTATTTAATATGATATTTAATTGTTATTTCCGAGACAATTATGTATGTAAATTGCATATTGCTCCGTAAATAATTGCAGTGGTTACTAATGTTGTCCGCCCTCGGTTCTAAGAAAGGAAAAAACTAATTTTCAGTTCAAAATAGACAAACAAAAATTTTAGTTAATTTTGAGCTAGTATGAGATTAGTGCATTTCTGTTAAAAATCTGACTATTGCCATTGCGTAGGATAATACTCGTATCATGTCAAAGATATCAGTTATTTGTATGAAAAAAAACCGTTGACTGCCTGGTAGAGATTGCTTGGCACACTATTTTGTTTCGAAGTCCTTTACATTGCACGGGTATGTGAGTGTTTAGGTGGTTGTTTTATTAGAGGAGACTTAAATTATTAAGAAAAGGTTATTGTCTTCCCGCCTTCTAAAATGTCTATATATTTATGAACGAAGGAATCAAATACGTCATGGAGCCTTTCAAATAATCTTGAGATCAACTGCGGCAAGTAACATCCAAACTTTACGAAAATTGATTTAAATAAAAAATTTAGGTTAGGTCGCTCAATGAAAAGCCCTCAAAGTGTATTTCTGAAATTAAATAAAATCTCCTCATAAAAATCCATCGGCTGTTCGGAGGTGGCTTAGAATAAACTCTACATCAAGACGCGAAACCACAAATTGGATTAGAAGCTCGAGCGAAAATCGCTTCAGCGGTTATAGCTGCTTAAAAACTTATATAGTACAACAGGAGCGTAATAATCTCTACATAATCCTTATAAGCCTTTATAGACTTTTCTAAGAGACTCCTCTACATGACGCTGTAAGAGTTGCAATATACACGAACCGTATTTAGATATTTCGAAATTAGATATAATCTTAGAACAAGACTAGAAAAGAGTATTTGTTTCAAATTATACCTTCATGGGCAGCGAGCGGGTGCGCAAGACTTAGCATGCTCCGCGTAAAAATCAGCTTCAAAAGAATAAAAACGTCTAAAATGAGAAACGATTTTCTACGCGAATTCCAGTCCGGCTCTCTGAGAGCACTCATCACAAACTTGTTATAGGAAGACTATAATGGGTCAGCATTTCAAACTCCCAATGTTCTACCACTAGAAAAACCATTAGTTTTCGACAAGATCGAAAGAAGAGCTGGTAAATGAGGAATGTCGCACATAGTTGAAGAGAGAAGCGAGAAACATTCTCTAGTAGAAAAAGAGAGGTGAGAAATGCGTGAGTATGTTATAAAGCGCTTGAAGAGATAGCTAATAAGTGGAGTATTTTAAAATTCTATGAAAACATTAGGCAACCTACAAGCCGTTTCAAGAACGGAGCTTTTTCCTGAAGCAACAAAAAAGGGGATGTGGTGACTGACGTTAAAAGTATATTGAATTTTTGAAGGGAATGCTTCTCCAACTTCCTGAATTGCAATGAAAGCGAAACAATTAGATATGGTGAACTGGAATTCGCAGTCGATAACGCTAAAAAAATTGATTTTTCTTTAGCAGTTTCCATATACCTTGAATGAGGTTTCCGCCTGCTTGCTTGAACTTGGACAATTTCATTACGCTTGAAAAAAATTGGGAAATATTGAAAACTTGCTTCCAAAGTGGTGAGTGTTCAACAGCAACTGCAAGAAAATCGTCTGTTGCCAAATTGTTAAACTAAAAATTGATTTTAACCGACGGCCTCGCAGCTGATATTTGACTCCGTCGGACAATTCTTAGTGGATACTCGTGAGGTGGTTCATGACTTGAAACAAAACGTTGAAATCGTCATTAATAAGAGGCTTTCGGTCAAAATTCCATCAGAAAAGCATATAAAAGCGTGAAAATTCATATTTTAATTACGTAAATTCAAACAAATAAGTTAATGAAAGTTATAAAGCCTATTTTTTTGCCCACCCGTTATTTGATTCTGTATATATTCCCTTATATATACACATATATATCTATATCAAAACGGGAATGATGAGCGACTTGTAGAGTTGGTTTTTTTTTCGTCAATAGAGGACTTTACTTTTCAATTGCCTACTCAGTCCAAAGTAGTACTTGTTGGCCTTTCTTTTTCAAGATTTGACACATGCATATTGAATATCTGATCAATGGTAGCTTTACCAGGCCTAGAGCCATACTGATAAGGTCCAATCAGCCCGTCTACGGTTGGCTTTAATCTCTCACATTATATGCTCGATAGAACCTTGTATGCGATATTGAGAAGGCTTACCCCACGGTAATTGGCGCAGATCGTGGGGCCTTGCTTTTTATGGATTAGGTCGAGCATACTGACTCACTTGCCGTGCATGTGTTCGTCCTACCATATCCTGCAAAGAAGCTAATGCATGTAACTTTTCAGCTTTCCGCCGCCATATCTGAATAGCTCAGTGTTGTTGTCGATCGCACAGTTGCGAGATAGGCAGTTTGCTTTCACTCCACTGCAGCACGGCAATCCTCATCATACCAGCTCCTTCTTTTGCCTCGCCGAAATCCAATTGTTTCTGGAGTAGCGGTACGTAAGGAGCTTGAAACGCCGTTCCATAGTTCTCTTACATCGAGATGTTGTTGAGTGTTATCAGGGAGCAGGACAGCGAGTAGTGTAGAAAACTGCACGGCTATCTGTTGTGATTGCAGCTTTTCGACGTCGAACCTTCCTTGTGTTTATTAACGGGCGTTTTTTGCTGCACAAAGGCGGGGGCGTATCTTCGCTGCTATAAGATAATGATCAGGGTCGATATTTGTTCTTCGAAACGTACACATGTCTAGAATACTTGATGTATTTTCTTGTGCCGGAATCTGGCACTACAGACAACCATATTCCGGGTCCCGGCGAAGTCGATCAACTTCAGCCCGTTTGGAGATATTTCGTCATGGAGTCTAAATTTTCTTTCTGATGTACCAAAGCTATCTTCTTTATCACTCTGGCGTTGAAATTTCCAAGCACAATTTTGACATCGTAGTGGGGGCAGCGCTCGTAGGTACGTAGGTAGGAAAGAAAGCATCTTTAATCACATCGTTCTCTCTTCCTCGGGGGGTGGGCGCAAATCAGCGATATGTTGAAGAACTTTGCTTTTAAGGCGGATTGTGGCCAAACGCTCATCCACCGGGCCGAATACCAGGACTTGGCGAATCTCCAGGACTCTCCCCCACCACAAATCCAGTAGTAAATTTCACAAGGATCCACCTTGTTCCACCCTTGTCCCACCCATCACACTTCTTGGACGGTGGTGATGTCAGTCTTTAGCCTTAGACATCAACCAGGTGCATGCCCTCAAAATGTGATCCTCTAAACTTTTGAAGGGGTCGTCATCAAAAGGGGAGTCTCTCATCCGAGGCATTTTTTGATTTTTCATTGGGGCTGCATTTTCATGTGCTACACGCAACCGCGGAGGGTTCGCCTTCTCACCTTAGCTCACCTCGACACGCATGTTTGTTGGCTGCCCAGAGGATACTTGGTCTAACACTGGAAGTCGTAAGCTGCTGGAACCATATGTAAACTAAACTTTTCTTGCCACTCTCACGTGAATGGCTGTCAAAAACCCTGCTCACTTGCGTGAACTTTTATTAAGGGTGTTTTTTTATAGAGGTATAGAACTTTATTAAGTTGCAATAAAACAACGATGGATTATTCGATTGACATGAATTTTATTTATTCGAAAGATAATCTTGTGGCATTACATTTTTAATATGATTTCTGGCATATGACCGCCACGGCTGACGCGGATGTAGTCCAATCTGGACGCCCAATTTTCGGTGACTTTTTCCAACATTTGTGGTCGTATATCGGCAATAACACGGCGAATGTTGTCTTCCAAATGGTCAAGCGTTTGTGGCTTATCCGCATAGACCAATGACTTTACATATCCCCACAGAACGTAGTCTAGCGGTGTTAAATCACAAGATCTTGGAGTCCAATTCACAGGTCCAAAACGTGAAATTAGGCGGTCACCACACGTGTCTTTCAATAAATCTATTGTGGCACGAGCTGTGTGACATGTTGCGCCGTCTTGTTGAAACCACATCTCCTGGACATCATGGTTATTCAATTCAGGAATGAAAAAGTTAGTAATCATGTCTCTATACCGATCACCATTGACTGTAACGTTCTGGCCACCATCGTTTTTGAAAAAGTACGGACCAATGATTCCACCAGCCCATAAAGCGCACCAAACAGTCAGTTTTTCTGGATGTAACGGTGTTTCAATATACACTTGAGGATTACCTTCACTCCAAATGCGGCAGTTTTGTTTGTTGACGTAGCCATTCAATCAGAAGTGCACTTCATTGCTAAACATCGCTAAAATGGACGTAGTTCGCAATACGTTTTCCGCACAGAACCATTATTTTCGAAATAAAATTGCACTATTTGCAAGCGTTGTTCAGGCGTGAGTCTGTTCATGATGAATTGCCAAACAAAACCGAGAATAAATCACTTGACAGATGTTAAATCGCCATCGCCATCTTGAAAAGTAATGCCAACTTAAAGTTCTATACCTCTATAAAAAGACATCCTTCTTCCAAAATTTTGCTTCTTATTTTTTATGAAAACCGTTGGTATATCTTCGTCCCTGTCGGTCAGGGGTTCAAGAACAAGGCATGCCTGTTGTAAGATGCAACTAAAATCACTGTCACTCCTGTAATATTTCCCGAAAACCAATTTAGGTAATATTTTTTGTGGTTACAACAACAGTAGGCATAAGTTATAATAGCTTAAGTTTTTAACTTTTTTTTGTTTTGTCTCTCTCTGCAAATTGAGTGCCGCTCGAACTCAATGAACCCAATGCGTAAAAAAACATAAGCTCGGCTGGAAAGGTTATGAGGTCTGTAATTTGGGATGCGCATGGAATAATTTTCACTGAATACCATGAGAAAGGAAGGACGATCAACAGCGACCATTACAAAGCGTTATTGAAATCGATGGCGAAAATCAATGAATTGGGCTCCGAATTGCTTCCGCATCTCCAAGTACTATTTTCTGTTCACAGATCTCAAAAAAATGCTCGCTGGGAAAAACTTTTCGTCATATTAAGAGGTGATCGCTGAAACTGAGGCATATTTTGAAGCAAAGGACAAAAAAGCCGTTAAGTGATATATTAAAAAAAAAATTAATTTTTTTAAATTGTTAACTGAAAAAGTTTCCAAGCAGCGTAGACTTATATCGACTAGTGTATAATATCAATAAATGTTTTTTTTTTAATTTCGGAATATTGAAAACTTTCAACTATTTCGCGAATGCATTTTAATTATTATTATTTTATTAAATATTTTTTTTCAATTTTCAAATTCAATTACTGATATTATTTCCAAACCAGCGCGTTGATTTATCTATTGACAAGGCATTATATCAAATTTTACATACATACAAATATGCATGCATAGAATTTATGTGCACAAGTAGCAGAAATATATATATGTGTATATATGAATACATATGTGCATACATATATGACCGTATATATGTAGAGCTTTTTTATATGCAACACCAAACCAAAAAAAACTTTGGTTCAACATCGTTTATTATTATTATTATTGCCGATACTAAACTATAGTAAATTCTTGTTGTTTTTGCTTTTGTTATCATTTTTTAAACAATAACCGGATTTAATGTAAAATTTATTTGAAATTGTTTACATGCAAAATTATTTTGATTATTATTATTTTTTTATGTTTTTTTTTGCCATTTTTGTATATGTGTATGTATATGTATGTTTGAGTGTTTGTTACCCTGCAAACAAGGCGAGTACTCCATGCACGCGTAAAATATATACTCCACGCGTACAATGGAGTAATCCAAAACCTGCCACAATCCACACAAAAACATGGTCCAATTAACATTGTGATGTCCATACGATCCATCTCTGCATAACACTCATAAGACAAGATCAACGAATCAATAAAAAAGATTATAGATTGGCTCTCAACAAGGAAACTGCAACTGGCTGCACACAAAACAGAGGCTGAACCAATTAGCAGCAGAAAATTGGTAGAGGTGATTAATATCTGGGTAGGATCTGAGCTGATCACATCTAACCCCGCAATAAAATATCTTGGCGTTATGATCGATAACCGATTATCTTTTAAAGCTCACATAGAGTATGCGGCTGATAAGGCTTCAAAAGTCCATGCTAGTCTATTTCGTATTATGTCAAATAATGGCGGGCCTACACATAGTAAGAGAAAGCTATTGAGCAGGGTGGTAAGTTCTATTCTGCTATACGCGGCACCTGTTTTGGTAGAAGCTTTTGAGCAACAAATCGCAAAAAAGAAAGTTGACCGCCCTATATAGTAAGGTCAAGTAGAGTTGTTTGTGGATTCCGAACGATACCTGATGAAGCATCATATGTTCTAGCTGGTCAAATCTCAAATGACATCCTCGCAGAGGGTGTATTTAATCTCGGTTTTAAATGTGGCCGTTAATCGAAGGGAAATCGCTATATATGTCTATAAGTGACTGGCAAAAAATACCTCTGCGAAGGGCAGACAGACTTACGAGCTCATTCCTTGCTTAAGTCGGTGGATGGAAAGAAGACACGGAGACACCGACTTCTTCCTGACACAATTCCTTTCAGGACATGGAATTTTCAGGAAATACTTCAACAGATTTGACCATGACAATTCGGCGTCTTGTCCAATATACACAGAAGGTGAGGAAGATGCGGGACACGTAATGTTTCGAAGTCCGAGATATCGTTCAGACACCACCAGGGCTTTGAATGAAAGCAATTTATTAACTTATATGTTGAATTTGCAAAGTAGTGCAATTCGGTTGCATGGCAAATATGGTAAAATTCAAAGCTAGCTTGGATCTCAAAATCGTTCTTACCGACCACGCTTAAAATCCTATCTGTTGAACGGAGCGGAAACAAGGGCTTTCCGCCTACCCTACCTTGATTTGCGGCACTCTTGATAATTGGAATATGGAGCAGAAACATGGACTTTCCGACCATAACCCGGTGTCTGCCAAGAGAGAAAGGAGCGGAAACTTGGACATTCCTCACGCAGTAGAATGTAGTAGACTGAGGACTAGGCCTCTCCAGCTACTCAGGTAGCGTTTGTATGGCAGCTCGTTGTTAAAGTAACGCGTAATAGCTAATCTGCTTGCCCCGCGAGGTAATACTTTATGGATAGTTCCGTGGGGAGAGTGGTAGTGAGTGGAGAGGTGTTTAGTACGTAGGTGCAGCTGTGAGGCTGCAAGTCGTGCATACTGTTATGTCGGTGTAGCGGTACTCATGAGAGTTTCCTCTTCACGGGCGTCATCCCAACAACAACAAAAAAAAACAGAAATAACACTCGACTACTCCACGAAGTACCTACAGAGGATTATATTTTGGAGTATATGCGAAAAATTACATTCGAACATGCTTTTTAGTTTCGAGTACCATCTGCTTTGGTGAAAAGCTATTAAAACATATTATTTATGGTGTAAATTTATATTAGTATTAATAATTTTTTTGTTAATAAATATATAATATCTATTAGATTGCCTATTTTTTCTACGTATAACATAGAAATAGTAACTAATTCTGCACGCCCTTTCCGTACCAGCAGAGCTCAACAGCGAAACGAAACTGACTCAGTTTCATTTCCACACATTTTTCTTTATGTGAGTATAAAACTTATTGTGCAATTTTAAATTCGTATAGTGATAGCGATCGGTAAATACGAAGAATGACCGTGGCGCATTAAGCTGGTATAGAAACATGAGTTGGTTCAATAGTTCACACAGAGGTGTATATTTGTAAGTACTCCAATGGACCATATGGTCTAAAAATGTTTGCAGGGTATATATACTTATACCCTGCTATGGGTGTGTGTGTGTGTTTGTCTATTAAAGCACGCATGGTATTAGTATTTATTTGTTATTCCATTTGTGATTTTGTCGGTGACAAATAAAAGTATTGAAATATTTCATTAAGCTCACGCAAACACACACACGGATGCATGCAGGCATTTCCGTTTTTATTATTTTTTGTTGCGCTGTAATTGATTATGTAAACTTATTTCTATGTACATACATACACATGTGTATATGCGTATATATATATGTATGTATGTATGTATGTATGTATGTAAGTAATACTAAAATAATCACCCCCTCTGCTCTGCCGCTCCACACCGCATCAATTGCTGCCCATCACCGCCATTTTACTGTTGATTTATGGGATTTACTACCGCTTTTTTGCTGCCGCCACCGCCGCTGCTGCCGCCGCAGCGCTGACATTCCTGCAGCACGCTTTTTCTATTTATTTATTTTATTATGTTTTACACATAATCGCCTTTCTATTTTAATTTAAATTTTATTTTTGACCATTTTATTATAATTACTATTGATATTGTATGCACAAACAAAGGCATGGCGTGTGTGTGCGTGTGTGTGTACTATATAACTAAAAATACATTGTATGTAGTATGTATGAATGTGTCGTATATACGTAAGTATGTGTGTGTTGCTGCCTTTTTTATGGTCGCGCGGATTTTTGCTTTGTTTAGTGGCTGCAGTTGATATTTCCTCTCGCGTGTGTTGTATTTTTTTCGATGATTTTTTGTTGTTGCTCTTGGCACTGTTGTTGTTGTTGTTGTTGTTGTTTTTGTGCTGCTTATTATAGCAATTAAGCAAATGCATTATTTTTCCACTTTTCCCCCATTGTTGTTGTTGGTGCTGGTATTGCTGTTGATTTGCTGCTGGTAGCGGTTTTTTGGGTTTTTAGCCAAAAATTAATAATAATCGCTACGGAGCTTTTTTTTCGGCGCATTTACACTAAATTGCAATTCATATCTGCATTTTATTTATGTTTTTATAGCATTTAATTTTCGTTGTTGTTTTTGTTGCTTCTCTGTTCTTTTTTTGCTATCGCCAATTGCTATTTTGTTGTTGTTGCTGCTTTATTGTAATGCACTATCTAAATATTTATAACATTTTAATGCAAATTTTTGCATTAAGTGTTTAACAAATAATAGATACACAATCACATACACACACACACACAGTTGTACGTATGTATGTATCCGTATATATACGTGCTAAGCACATTTTATTGTCTGTTTGTGATATTTTAATTTTACTGTCACATTCGATCATTAATTGCGTATACGCAATGGTGGTGGCATTGTCATAAACACACATGTACACACACACACACACACACAAACACGCACATGTACTTAAATACCCGCATATTGAGTTAACAATCATGTGCACGCTTTAACTGCCGCACAGATCGTGCGGAGATGGCGGAGAGTGCTGCTGCATATACTATGTATATGTACATACATATGTATGTCTGTATGTATATACAACTGTTTATGGTGCCAGTGATGGTCATTATTTGCATATTGCGCCGCAACATTTTTTTCACTTCTTTTTTTCCTGTAGTTTTTGTTTGTTTTTCATTTTCTGATTTTTCTGTGTTTAGACAAATTCGTAATTACCAAAAATTAATAGAATAATTAATTAG